>CM053784.1:470682556-471938098 GCA_028749045.1 Cupressus sempervirens
CTTAGTGTTAGGATAACTAAAAGGTTAAATTTTAATGTGGGTTAGTTCTATTATAGTGCCCATGATTAGTGCTATTGTGATACAAGTTATTAAGATTTTTAATAATATAATCCCTCCCCCCTCTCTCTCTCCCCCCTCTCTCTCTACCTCTCTCTCTCTAACTACGCCCAGTAATATCTCCCCCCACTATCTAAATATACCCTCTCTCTCTCTAGTCTCTAGATATGCCCCCTAATCTATCTCTCTAATCTCTAGATACACCCACTTATCTCTCTCACCCTATTATCTAGATACTCCTCCTAATCTGGCTCTCCCTTTATGCTCTCTAGATACACCCCTAATCTCTCTCTCTCTCTAGATACACCTCATAATCTCTCTCTCTCTCTCTCCATAAAACATGTCTCTATAAGAAACATAATATGAGCTCCTTCTTGTCTACAAGTATGCACTCTCTCTCTCTCTCTCTCTCTCTCTCTCTCTATGTGTGTGTGTGTGTGTGTGTGTGTGTGTGTGTGTGTGTGTGTGTGTGTGTACATATTCTTAGTTATAAAAAATATAATATTATTTCTAGTTACTTGTACATATAAGGATTAGGCTAAGGTATATAATTTACTAAATGATTAGTACAATCATATATAGAGTAAGAGTTAAAGTTAGGATCCAAGGTTTACAATTTCATTTATATGACACTCATTTTTATGGTTAGGTTTAGTAATTGGTTAAATGTTACACTAAAATAAAAGACATGGTTAAGGGAAGTATGAGATTTAGGTATACTGTTGGAATATTTGGAGTACAACTATGGTCAAATTTGGGATATATGTTATACAAATGACTCGAATAGTGGAAAAATTAATTCATGAAAGGGAAATTATAAGTCCCAACACAACAATTTAGATGATGTTAAAAGTGTGAAAGAATATATAAGAGTCAATTTTATGAAAATTATTTCCCGTGATGATGTGAGAACATTATATATTGTTGAATTTTTAATAATGCTAATGCATTTTTTATTGCAATGATTAAGAATTGTAATCAATAAATATGCCTATCATTAAGGAATCTATTTAGACTTATGATTTTCTTTCTTAATTAACATATTTAGTAGCCACATCCATTGAAGAAATTTTTCATACAACAATAAATTTATTTTTTCTTGTTCTCTTCTTCGTGAAGGTTACATTGAACAATGGGCAAATAAAACTACCAATACAACTAATTAGAAGTAAAATTTTGAAACTGGAGACAAGAATGAACTATATACAAAAAACATATTTGTGATGGTGTAAATACATGTCACATTCTTCAATGATTAGGATTCTTTTGCAACCTTTATTTGAACAATGATTGTGAAATACTTCTTTCATCATTGAGGGAAACCCATCCACTTTTGTAGATGTGTCACACAGAAATTTTTATGCATCTTCCATATGCATTTCTTCCATTTCTTCAACATACTCAATTGGAAATATTGCTTCTCTACAACTTTAATTATAGTTGTGTGTGCCTCTTTAATTATTTGTAGGCATTTTTCAAACTCAATCTCGAAGAAATAATTTGAGATCATTGAAGTAGTCAGGCTGTAGTATCCAATAATGTTTGATTCTCTATTCAAGGTATATATAACTCAAATAGTAATCTGCAAACTTATAAACAAAAATGAACATATGGAAATAATCAGAACGAAAAAGTATTAATAGTTAACATAAATTCTTTCAAATGAATAATGGTCAAAATAACATAAATAAAAATCAAAACTATTTCAAATGAAATAGTTAAATTGTAATGTTTGAAATATGATGGCATTGTCTTCCATTTTTCAAACATTACAAACATAAATATTAATAAAAATCTATATATACTATGAAAAATATTTAAATAAAATACATATATAATCTAATTAAATATTGAAAAAATATGAACTAAATATATGATTTTTTTATTTTAAATTAATCATTAATGTTAATAGAATACAAATTTTATTGATAAGGTGACTTTGCTATCCACATCAACGATTAAATTTAATTATGAAACATTAAAAATATAAATGTTTTGAAACATGCAAATATAAAACTATTATGAAATATACAAATCTAAAACATGGAAACCAAAAGTATTTTGAAATATGCAAATCTAAAACTAATGTAAAACATGGAAATGTAAAACTAAATTGAAACATGCACATTAAAATCTGCAAAAGAAATGTTTTTTAATCAAATATCTAAATCAAATAGTTTTTGAGTCCTAAATCTAAATCAAACATACAAGGCTAAACTATATGAAACTTTAATCTACTCCTCTTCAAAAACTCTAATTTGTCTCCAATAATCGCCATCTCTTCCTCTCTATAAAAACACAAATTGAAAATGAAATGAGGAGCATTTGTTTTATAATTTATGAGAGAACCCTCATATCCCCCAATAGATGTCTTTTGACATTCCACGAATTTGTTTCAAATTCCCCCACTCCTCACAAAAAAAAAGCATGAATGTGCATGCAAAAAATATATATAACAAAAAGAAAATGTTTTATATTTAAAATTTTAATTAAGTTATTTCAGCTCTATTTTCTTGGGTTCTTATTTTTTGGCCTTATTTTTTCAGGTCCTCTTTTTGGGGTCCTCCTTTTTGGCCCCTCTTTTTGGGCTCTTTTATTTCAGCATCCATTTGGCTTAATATTATTTTGGCCACTATTATTTTAAGAATTTTATTTTTATTTTATAATTCAATAATGATAAAACATATACTAAATACATGATTCATCTACTTTAAATAAATCATTAACTTTAATAAAATACAAATTGTATTGATATGGTGGCATTCTCATCTAGATTAATGATAAAATTATACTTTGAAACATGAAAATATAAATACTTAGAAACATTATGAAACATTCAAATCTAAAACATGCAAACCAAAACTATTTTGAAATATGCAAATGTAAAACTATTATGAAACATTCAAATCTAAAACATGCAAACCAAAACTATTTTAAAATATGCAAATCTAAAACTAATATGAAACATGCAAATATAAAACTAATTTGAAACATGCACTTTTAAATATGTAAATGAAAAGTATTATAAAATATATAAATCAAATAGATTTCAAATACAAATCTAAATCTAAATCTAAATCAAACATGCAAGACTAAACTATTAAATGCAAGCCTAAATAGTTATGAATAGAATTCTAAATCTAAATGAAACTAATTCAAATTGAAATCTAAATCAAAGTAGAATATTATAACTAATTTTGAATTTCAATTTACATCTACATCTAAATCTAAATGAAAATGTAAAAAAAAAAAAATAGAAATCTCACCTACAAAAAAGTTACTCCAAAACTTCAATCTACTCATATTCAAAAACTCCAATCTAATCCTCCAATAACCTCCACCTCTTCCTTCCTGTAAAAACATAAAATGAAAATTAAATGATGACCCTTTGTTTTATAACTTCTAAAAGGCTCCTCATATGCCCCAACAGATGTCTCTTCACATTCCACGGATTTGTTTCAAATTCCCCTACTCCCCACAAAAAAAAGCATGAATGTGCATGCAAAATTATATTTAACAAAAAAAAAATCATATTGAAATTATTTTTCCCCTATTATTTTGGGCCCTATTATTTGGTCCCTAGTTTTTCGGGGCCTACTTTTTTTGGGCCCTATTATTTCGGCCTCCATTTGGTTTCCTATTATTTTGGCCAGTTATTATTTTGGAAATTCTTTTTTATTTTATGATTTAATAATTTTTATTTAATTTAGAAGTTTGTAACCACTTCCAGTTCTTTTTTATTGATGGAGAATTTTTTTTGGCATATTCTTGTGCTGGGCATTTATGTTGTGATTGTATAGAATGCCTCTCGGCGTAACTACTACTATTCCAAGGTTTAATTGTAGTGCTAATAGATAATATTAAAGATGGCTTAAACATCACACTTTAAGACTTTATTCCTAAGATAAAAATGTTAAATAGTCAAATTTGACAAACTTTATTTCCATACCTATTGACTCAAATAAGCCAGTAGTTGACTGGTGAGGAAAACTTCAAGTGACATTTTCTTTCGATCTAAGATTTTTTTGGCTCTTTGCATGGAATCTAATGGACTACTCGCATTAATAGTAGTAGTTTAGATTTTGTTGGGTATGTGTAGCAACCCATATCAGTTTCCCCATGACTATCCACTTTCACCTTTCATCATCTCTTTTATATCCTACAAAAACCACAAGAAGATATTGTCATGAACTTGTGTTAGGGCTTAGTGTTGTTCATTTTAAATTGTCCCATCTCATAAACATAAAAGCTTCCCTTTCACTTCAATGGCTTGTTAGTCATGATGTTCAAGAGTAAAGAGATGAGATACTTGATGGGATTCTTGCTAAGATTTATATGTAGATTGTGTTTCTATTTTTTCTTCTTAGTTCTTTCATTGTAATGATCGTTCACAAAATGTGATCTAAAAGATTATAAGAACATAATATATTTAAAATAGATTGTGGAAAACTACTATATATAAACTGTATAGATGAGATTAGATTAAAGAGCATGGAATAGAATAGAGAGCTAGATTGTATGCTACCTTCAATCCTAACAAGAGTTGTGTATTCATTGTAACAATTGATGTTACTCTCACTTTCTCATTTTCTCCTACAATCACCACATTATTACAAGGAGTCACAAACACAAATTAGCTTTTTTTTAAATTATATCCATTGTTGTGAGTCTTACCATGAGAGTGAGCATTTTGCAAGTAGCATTGAAGGCCATGGAATATTATACCCATGATCACATCATTTACTATCTGCAAAAGCATGTTATCAAAATAAGCTTAGCGTGATGAATGAGTTATAAAGTATAAAATATATAAAGAGGGCAAGTTAGAGAAAAAATATACTCTAATGATGGAATTCTTAATCTTCTTGATGCCTTTCATGGGGAAGGTGGCATGTGTCATAGCTTTAGGTAACATAGTTGTTTGATGGGTACAACTATTAGATTTGAGCATATCAATATAATTTTAAAAAATCAATGAAAGAATTGCTTGTCAATTAGTTCAAATGTTCAAGCAAAGGATAATTCTTTGGTTATTGATGTTGATACTATCAAGCAAAATTTCAAGGTGATGATGGAAAAACAAATCTTTGACAATAGGTTTTGATGTGGGGTCAATAAGGAAGCCTATTAATATTGAAGTTGTTGTTGCTCATTATGTTGCTCATATTTCAATGTTTTGATAACAAAATGTAATATATCAAACATCAAATTACATAAAATCACAATGGTAAATAGCCTAATAAATAGAGAGTAGAAAGTGATATCAAGCAATATTCAGATGAGCTCAGATGTAAAATAATAAGTAGAGATAACATTTTTTTTTGGAATTGATATGATAGTATACACAATCACCCCAATACTTTTTTACTGTATGTCATTTACAATACTCAATATAATAATGTATTATGCATGTGATCGGAATTATCAAGGTTGATCCTTTGTATGATGATAATGAGGTATATATGAAGTAGTCTCTAATAGGTCTCCATGCCCAAATATGACTTTGCTTCCAAGTATTGTGACGGTGTTGAGACCAACTTATGTATAATGTAGATCAAAAAATCCTTCCAATTGCCAAAGTGTTTGAAAGTGGGTTTGTAGTTGTATAATTGTATCTGTGGCTTAATAGTCACCTAAATTTATGTCTCCCACTATCGATAGTGATTGATGTGTGCAAAATTTTAATTGATGACCTTGAATCACAAATATTATTGCTTGGTCGATGCTATACTTGACCCGCAATCATGCCTGGAAGGAAATCACTGTTGTGATTATATATCATCAGATACTTTGATGTCATTGTTAGACACCTTGCACAAACATATACATATGTATCTACATTTTCATTGGGTATAGCCAAGTCCAAATAGGATCAACATTACCAAGAGTTGATGTGTGACCATAAATAGCCAACAAGTATGGGTTAAAGTAGTATTTTTCTGAATTCTAAACAATGCATGACCTATTCATAGTAAAGTTGGACATATGCCTTGCACAATCCCATCATAATACTCTAACTTTTGCAATGTATGTTTCTCTAAGAATGATTTGTAATGTTGAGACCCTTGAATATCATTGTTGAAGATCAATTACTGCTATTTTCCTATTGTTATGATATTACTATCACTTATAATTTGGGGAACATCCACCAAATGCTTCTGTAAAGCTAGGCTTTGTAAGGATTTGGTAAAGTTGGTCATAGTTGTAGTGTCATTGTAAATTGGAAGGTTTGCAAAATTGGAGTGGCAGATGCATTTGAACTCACATAGCTCAAAATGGCAATTTTTGTGTTGTTGTAATTATTAGGTTCAAATTGAGTAGTGTATACTTTAGTGGCCATGTAGTATTTGGCTTTGGCTTGATTAGCTATGAGAAGTAAATTTGTAGTTTGACCAGATGTTAACATTACAGTGTCCATTGTGTATGGCTTTGTGTAGGAGGCATCCACCAGTACCACCATGAGATTGTGTGATGCAACCTTGAAAAAGAGGTGACTATTGACTACAACATTGATAATACAAAGAAGATATGTTTTTCCCTATTGTATAGTGAACCTTGTTATTCTTGCATATATCAAATTTTATTTCTGACTATATTGATTTTGTTTAGTTAGAAATGGACAAATTGTTTAGAATTAACTATTTTTAATCTATTGAGAATCTGAAGCCTTTTCTAACAAAAAGAAAATGGGTACTTGATGTATGAATAGAGGTCTCCTGGTTGTCCATTTATAGCGAAAGCATCTAAAATATTGAGTGCACCTCTAGCTTCATTTGCTTTAGCTTCAACTTCAATGGGATCACTATTCCACCACTCCCCTATTCATTTATATAAATGTAAAGCTTAAGCAGTTAGAGTGACTATTAAATGTAATGACTATCTAGTTGGAATGCACAAGGAAAAGTCTAAGATATTGAAAGCTACAAATCATTAGCATAGAAATTCCTTATTGGAAATTACCCACTCTTTATATGTACAACATTAACTTATATTAATCTTGTAACAATAAAAAATGAGAAAGTACTTTGTCAAAATAGAAATACACTACCACACTTAATCTTATTGGAGAAACTACAAGACTAGGGGGAATATTTCACCTTTGAAACTGCTTCTCCAATCATCTTCTTAATAAGAATAAAAAACACATTAAATTTTTTAAGATAAACTCTAAAATGATGCCAATGAACAAACAAAGAGCTTACTAAAACTTGAGATGACTAGGTCCTAAATCTCAAGAAGTGGCCCTCGAGTGGTGCCAGTGAAAAATCTATACTTAAGCTTATCCAAAGTATGATTTGGGTTCAATGATCTTATTATTTTCCAACCTCATCAACATGAAGATCATGATATTACCCTTGATTAAATCAAACCAATAAGTTTCATATAATAAATAGAGGTTTCATGTTCTAGCATGTCCATTATATAGCATTCCACATATTGATCATAAAGTTCCTTTCATTAATATTCTAAAGAAAAATATGGTATCAAAGGAAGTATGATGTGGATTTAAAATATTACTTTAGCAATGATTAGCAAACATAATTTTGAATAGTATCAGATATTATTAATGATTATTTTAAGTGAGGAGAATACTTGGTGGACTGTATATTAAGGTAGATTGATCATCATAATTGCTATGATATCCATTTATTATCATCACTTTTGACATAATGATTATTTGGTTTCAATCAACAAGATAACAAATCAAAAATCACTTTGTAAAGAATGGTTAACTCATTAATTAAGTCTAAAGCAGATTAGTGATTTGATCAATCAATAGGTGCAATGAAGAGCTTCACATTAAGGCTATGATGAAGAGATACCTCTCATCCATTCCTATCATATGGTGGAGCCTAGATTTTCATCAAATTTAGAGTCTCCATTTATGAACACATGTTGGAGATCACTGTCTCATCTTCAGATCACTACTCAAATAAGAGCTAGTTTATGGATTCCTATTTGAACACTATGCAAATGTGAAATTTTCATGTAGCATTGACATATACAAAGAATTAATATGTTTAAAGGGCATAAACAACCATATATAGATGAAAGTATGCATTCTCATGGGAGAATTTATGAGATATTATGTGCCTCTTAATCTATTACGTCTAATCTATCAAAAAGGATATCTTGAATACTGATATCAATTATAAAAGACTAGATGGTCTCAAGAAGGCATGAATATAGGGACAAGTGTATCTAGAGACTCAACCGTATAAGAAGAGCCTTCTACAGAAAAATACATAATTAAACAATAGTGATAGCCAAGAAGAAACCAATTCTAGTTCTGATACTATAATCAATGAAGTCCAAAAAATTTCACTTGTTTCAAAGAAATGTGAAAATATTATAATATAACAATTCAATATTTGAAGAGAAGATATTCCAATCAATTTAATAAAACAAAGGCTATTCATTTGGTCCCCAACTAATATTATAGAAATGTCTGAAATCTCCATGTGAATGGGTAAGCTAGTCTGGCATGTAATGAACAAAAGATCCATGATGCAGGCCTTAGGGATATCTAAGGACACAACAAACTAAATCTCGCATCCTTAGTAGTGGTCCCACACAAGAAAACACTATTTAAAGCAAAAAATGACAAATTCAGACAAGGGCAAGGGCCCCAATCTAACACATGAAGCACCAATTGTTGTCTAGAGTGAACTTCCATAGGAATTTAATACTCAAGTCAACATGTGATCCATAACAAGGAAATTGTCATAATTGGTAAGCTAAAAACTAGAAATGGAAAAAATACAACCTAAAAACATATACTAAATTAGAGTAAAAATACAGAAAGTTGAATGGTCACTATTTTTGAGCTATGCAAGATTTCCTAGGTACCTGGATTCTTTTTTGTCACTTTGGGTTCACCAGGCTCCTAGGAACTTAACCTACAATTATACAGCCCTAACCCCTACTCATCTTCCTTACTAGGAACACTTATGTTCTCTTTATAATGCATCACAAAGGACATAAATTTGATCCCATTTTACACTTTTATATGCTTGTATTTCTTTGAGACATGGGTTACAATGTTATATATGAATGAACAACTATGTTCCTGAGCACAAAACATGTAGTTGACTAGTCACTGATGGGGTTTTCAAGAGTAAATATGTAAGTGATTTAGAACACAAGTGAGAATTGAGGTTCTCCTTATCTCCTCACCATTAGTTCACTGCATCTATAATCTGCAGATGCATTGTACCCAATAGTACATCTAAGCATGCAATGTTCCCTTCTATGCTTAGGCATGTTATAACCAAAATTAAGCCCTATCTAATATACTTTTGGCATAAACTAAATGGACTAAGTTACCTTGAATCAAATCTATGTTATTTGATTATTCAAAGTAAGGAGAGTTATACAATCACCAACCATATTAAGAAAACTTAATATTTATGATCCTTAGTGTCGATACTACCTCTAACACCATTTCAGTTCAAGAAGAAGAAGATTAGGCTATAACCAAGTTTCTTTGATATCAATCACAATATATTCCCTCAAATTTTAGAGATCCAAACCCTTATCTTGTCTTCAGACTATTTCCTCAAGGTTTTAAAGGGATGTTGACCTCTACCCTATGTTGGGAATCAATTCATTGGCTAGATTTAGACAAGCATCTTCTTCGAGGAATGATTGACTTCAAAGTCCTAAATTTTGGATGTTCTAAAATTTGAAGATTGAATTATATAACATTAGTTATGATCATATGTTGGTCATGTTGGATTGATGTAATGCATTTTCCTATGACACATGCCTCTAGAATTTGTTTGATGCCATATACAAATGGTCATTTATTTATCTTCAATTCATTTGTATTATATGGTATGGTTTCTACTTCATATTTTTTTGTTTACTTACTCCTCTAAAACACTTCTATGTGACTTTAGATTGATCTCACTAAATTATGGGGAGACATAAGAATGATTTCAAATTTGGAACCTCAACTTAAAATTATTAGTAGTTATGAGTAGCCTAGTCCATATTTCATGCAATCTTCTAGTCGCTATGAGTGATCTAGTTCATATTTCATGCAATATATTGTTATGTGATGGTATTCAAAAGTCATCCACTATGTATTTAATTTTAAATGGTGGATTTGAAATAAAATAAAGCAATTAGTAGCGAAATGAAAGTATTTGACATGTTGCAATACTTAATGTTTATATTTGCACATATTATTTTCAAAGAAATATATCTACAAAATTAAATATTCAATATCAGTTAAATTTTTCCATCAAAATAACTCTAAAGCCATAACGAAAAGAACATAATAGTATGACATTTTTTTTATATATAATTTGAAAAATTACAATAATTAAGGTTTACCTTAATTGAAGAAGGTGTGTGAGATGATGCATCCCTTCCTATGCGTGTTGGTCTATCCATGTTTCCCTATGGAAAAGATTACCAATTCTTAGCAATTAGGAGCAAAATGAAAGTAATAGACTTATCAAAACAAATATATTAATAATAAATTAGATTGTATATTGGAGTCAATATTAATTAGAGGCAACTCGTTTAAATGTTATACTTACTAGTCCCATGATAGGGAATTTTTTTGTATTTACATCATTCAAATTGTAATCTATCAGAAGCTCTTCCCCTACACTTATTGATTTTATTGCACATACAAAAACACAATTTCCCTTATGTGCCTTAAATATACAATTTGTTAACTTATTAGTTGACACAGGTTGATAATTATTTATAAATCTTGCAATATTCTCTGTTACTTTTGACCTTCCATCAATATACATAGCGAATATTTTACTTTGATCATTTTCTTTGCATTGTATATAATTTGGTGAAAATGCATACCTACGTATACATTTTTTATATTGCACAATCTACATCCAATTTTTGTAATTGTAACAAGGTCCTACATACTCAATCAATTCAACAACTTTATTGTAATACACTTTTATGTCATCTATGGAAAATAGGCCCAAACCATGTAATGAAGATGGAGCTATGCGATATATCCTTTCATTAACAAAAAAATCAATGTTAACCTAGAGGTAGTTCCTTGGGTACCCATTCTTTCTAAAGATTTGTATACCTTAAGGGACCCTCCCTATCACCTTCACTTTC
The DNA here is from genome assembly GCA_028749045.1 of Cupressus sempervirens. Classification (NCBI taxonomy): domain Eukaryota; kingdom Viridiplantae; phylum Streptophyta; class Pinopsida; order Cupressales; family Cupressaceae; genus Cupressus; species Cupressus sempervirens. Next base: position 470,693,720 of record CM053784.1, read on the forward strand.
ATTATCATAAGAACATGAACCCCCTTATCAAGAAAAAAATTGCATTCGTTTGTTTAATTTTCTCCTAGTCTTTTGACCTCTAGTTGATCTCCATATTTTAGACCTACTAGATGTCTCACTTTTGTCTTCTATTACTGCATTTTCCTCAATTGAGGAAGGTAGATCAAATAAATACTTATTTGGTGATACCTACAATCCATTAAATGAGAGAACACTAGGACAAAAGTTGATGTTGATGGTAAAGATAAGATATGCAAATAAAAAATTGTATCTTTAGGATTTGTTGAAATATACCTATTGATCCATGTGACTTTGCAAGATCTTGGTCAAAGGCATTGAATAGCTTGCATTTGTAAATCATTTATCTTAAGTTAGCCAAAAATTTGGTGTAGCTAATGTGTATATCTAAAAATATATTTGACATGTTCTACTTAATGTTTATATCTGCACATATATTTTTGAAAGAAAAATTTGGTCACCTCGCTTATCAAATTCACCCATATTGTTATGAATGAAAAGTTGTTTGCTCACAATGCTCTATAAACTAAAAACTATGTAGAAGACAAAAATTACATGATGCATTCATCAAAATCAAGAAAATTTCTATAAATAAAAATCATGACCCCATCATAATTGACATTGATTGTACCTCAAAAAACATTTCATTGATCATGTTAGCGATCATCATCTTCATCCATGTCTTCATCATCACCATCATCACACTTGTCATTTTGATGATCATCATGACCACCACCATCTTCATCACCACCATCATCATCTTCATCACCATTATCATGACCGTCATCATCATGCCCATCATTTCCATGATCATCACCATCTTTGTCAACATGATCATCATCATCATCATCATCATCATCATCATCATCATCACCATTATTGTTAGCACGACTAAAATCATCATCATCATTGGGTAACACTTTTTTCATGATCATCATTTACTTCATCTTGTGATTCTTCAGTATCTTCTTCTTCCATCACATTATACCTTATGGGCCTTCCTCTTGGATCATGTCTACAAAAAATGACCAACTCGATTTGTGTAAAATGCTAAAGTACAACACTTTCTTGCATTGGCTTGGAAGAACAAAGGGCTCATCTCGAACTAGCTTAAATGATCTTGTATTAATCATTGTAAATCCACTTTCATGTTCAATAACACTCCTATTAGGATCATTTTGATTTAGCCGTAGCCTTTATCATTTGATGACAAATAGAAGTAATTTAAATGAATTAAATTTGCACTCAAGTATATCATCCAAAATGCCTTAGTATTGATTTTTGGATTTTTGAGGATGTATGTCAACTTTAGATGAAATATTGGTGACTGCAAAGACATCACTTATCTTAGAATCACACATTTTTTTGTTTTTTCTAACTTTTTTATGCAAAATTTATGACCATGGTAGTACATAGCTTTGTGGTGTTTGACCTTTAATTATACAAACATGTCAATATTATTTGCATCGATCTATGAGTTAATATTAAACTTGTGGCTCATGATTAATAATCTTTTGTGCACCTTTTAATCTCTTAAGCCATATACTACATCAAGTACCATTGGCATAACATTGGGATCTCCATTACGATAAACTTCTTTAACCAATGATGCAACACCATCCCATGTTACTAAGTGTAGACACCTAAATCCAATTACACCACTTTGATAATGCTATTTAGTTATCACTAAAGGCATCATTAATTAAATTCTTATTTAATTAATCCTTTTCAATCCCCTAGCTGATTAATTTAATTAATCATCTATAGTCTTAATTGATAAATCAAATAACCCATTATTTATCAACTAATCCTATTCTCCTATCTAATTCCAAAAATCCCAAATTTATTAAGATCAATTTAATAAATAAAGCCCTCAAAACCTAATAATCCTAAAGCCTATCCCTAATCCCCCCATTAGCTTAAATCCACCCCATCCACCCATACTAACTAAGCTTAGCCACTAACTCACCCACCCTCATCAATACCATCCACTAGGCACTTGCACATCTCTAACATCTCTAATATAATCCTAACCCAAGCCTAATCCATCCCCTAATCATTTGCACATTCCTAAGCAAGCTTAAGACTTTCCTAAACCAAGCCAAAGTCTATCCCCTCAAAATATCCCAACCACCAAGCCATAAATTCTCCCACAAAGCCATAAATGACTCTTACAAGCCCATTTATTGCTCTTACAAGCCATTATGAGGGTCTTTATGAGCTTTGAGCCTCCTTTGTTGACCCCTCAACCTCTCTTGCTCTAACCAATGACCATGTGACATGTGTCACTCCTTGATTGGCTATAAGGAAGCACAAGCCATGTGCTCTCCTCTCATTCAATCTGAGCCCTCCATAAGCTTTCTCCTTTCCTTCCATCCTAGCCATCGATCCCTCAAGCCCTTTTCCTATCTAAGGAATCCCCTCCCAAGCCAAATGATCTTAATCCATCAAGTAAAGTTACCATGCCATTTTGAGAAGCCAAACTCATACCTATTTCAATCATCCACTTCCATGCTAATATTATAATGTTATTTTAAGAGCTTAAAGACTATCAAAATACCATTAATGGCAAAATCCATCCACAAATCCACTTTGATCCATAATTTTCATTGAAGCTTGAGCAATATTGTTGAGAATACATCTACATCAAAGGACGCATCTACAAAATCAAGGAGGCTTTTGGAGTGATCTTGCTCTTAGTTTGCACTCTCTTAAACCTTTTGTCTAATCTAGTATGAGAATATATTTTTAGTTTTTGAATGTTTTCCTTATTGTTAATTTTCTTTGCACACTAAATCTTGTTCTACACTAAGCAACTATTTTATTGAGACTATTCAATCTATGCCATCATCCAATCAATATACAAATGTAGTACATCCCACTCACGACCAACTATAAAGAAAATAATTAGACCAATTAGAAACAACTTATATTGATGATGGATAATAATTAATTAACTACAAAAAAAAAATTATAATTACCTCTCACCCTCCATAATCTACCTTTCCCTATCAGGTACTCCCCTTTAAATTTTTCAATAGAGTTGGGATCCCAAATGCAATCTACATGGATATTTATTGCAAACTTTGGAAGATATTCACTAATGTACACCATGATCTAGTATACCATATATCCCTAACATAGAACCCTTAGGATGTTGTCTTTGCCAAACCAATCCCTTCATAAATTTCAACTGTCTCTCAACCATCCACATTGACCTAGTTTGTACAGGTCCACACAATTCAATCTCTTCAACTTGATGCATGAGGTAGTGTTCTTGAGTATTGAAAAAGGTTGAAGGTAGAAACTTTTTCATTTTACACATAATTTGTGAAATTTTTCTCTTCCAATATTTTATATCTTTTTACCAATTTCTTTAGATGATGACCACCTAAAAGAGATTCAACATGCAAGAACATATAAACAAGATTTCAATTAAAATTATACAATAGATTTCAAATAAAATTATACAAATCTAAGAAAAAACACTTCTATCCTCATGTATTTTTCAAGATCATATATAACATGTTTAATATTGTTGTCAAATTGGTATGGGAGGGATAGAGGTAGGACTTACTATGAACATTAAAAAATGATCATTTCAATATATTATTAAATAATGCGATAGGTAGTACATTCAATTTTATAAATATATTGTAAACAGAGAACATGACTTACCTTGATGAAGGTATGCAAATCATGTGTTTTCAACCATGGCCCAAAATCACCTTTCTTTGATAAAAGAGTGCTTATATTTGAAGCAAATCTTGTAAGATTTTTTTTTAATGACTTCTTTTAATGCATCACTTTGTTGCTCCATTAATAACCAAGGAAGGGCACTCATATTTATGTGATCTCCATTGCTATTTGATTCAATAAAATCTTTTAGTGCATGATTTGATTCATGAATATCAGTACAAATTTTGGAAAATTTTCTCTATTAAACTTTCCATCCAATATTTTTCATAGTGTCTTTGTTACATTCTTTCCAATATGCATAGCATCAAACAAATGCATAATTGGGAGATCCTTGTAGTACAATAACCTACTAAATTGAGTTGGGTAACTTTTTATTCCTCTAGGAAGTTGGTCATTTATGCCTTAACAACCTTCACAAGCATCAATTACATCATTACTAAATGTAAGACAATATCAAAACATAAATTTCAAACTTTGAACCACAAACTAGACATTACCTTGATGATTTAGTCGATTGTATTCCAACTTCCAAAGATGAGGTGTCATTCTTCATAGCCTTGATGATTTCTCTTATTTCCCATTAAAAATATGTTTTTTGGTAATTTGATACTTATTATTATTATGGAAAAAGTACCCAAACTCATTGAACACCTACTTTCCTAAACTTCTTGAATGATGAGATTTCATCTTCAGACCACAAACTGGACATGTGAATTTTTCCTTTGTCTAAAGACCTAAAAGATCATGTAAAATTATCATGCACAACTGCACAACTTAAACATACAATAATAATGTTTAAGCACTATAATAGACCAAATATATGTTATCTTAACAATATAACATACTACAAAAATGAGTTAGCCCAAGGGCATCAAGTATTGTCCATACAAGCATTGCATGGAATTGAAATTGTCGATGTCCTATTAGTCTAGAGATGTCATACATAGTGACACCATTCCATAACTTAAACAACTCATCAATTAGGGGCTCAATATACACATTCATATATTTAACTTGGTACTTAGCTAGTAATTTAATGAATATTAATATTACATAATTATTATGATAATTTTCATGCACTATTTATAAATATATCTAGATAACTATTAAATGAAATAATTCTTGGCACAATCATTGAAACCATTATGTTCTCCCTCTTTATGGAAATCCAAGGAGGTATGATATTGTTAATAACAATAATAGATAACACTGAGTAAACAGATCTCATATCTCCAAATGGATTGACACCGTCTACTGCCAATGAAAGCTTCAGATTACAAGGTTCTTCTTTAAAGTGTGACCAAGTTTCTTCTATCTCTTTAAATTAAGAACCATCCAAAAGCACTTGCATAATGTCATATTGACTTCTATTATGTGCATTGTAATCCATAAATTGTGCCAAGATAGTGCACCTAAATAATCATTCAAGACATGGAATAATGGAAATGTACTAAAGAACCTTGTGATTCACCTTTTTTGTTATTTGATCTTACTGATATCTACTAATATGGCAATTAGGGCATTCTATTGCAAATTCATGTTGCTTATGATATAGAATGTGATTATTGGGGCATTCATTTATTGTCTTATACTTCATTCCAATTTGATTCATAATGGTAGATAATTCTTGGTACAAACAAGGCAGAATGGTTGATGGTGGTAACAAAAATTTGCCTATCAACCTTCAAAAATAAATATGCATTGCTAATATAATGAATAGTAAGTGTATGCTAACATTGAAGATGAAAAATATGGCATACCTTAGCATATGTGACATTGCTACATTGGATAAACCATCATAACTTTTAAGTTCACCAATAACACTATAGCAGAGAGAGGAGTTATTTGGGATCCTTGGTATAGGGGCTTGTGTGTCTTCTCAAGTAAATATATATCAAGACCATCTTCATTATCATTATCAGATGTGCTAGTACCATCATCATGATCCTCTTCATCACCTACTCCAATGCCATCTTCTTCAATCATGTCCTCTAGCACGCTATCATCTTCTTCCATGGGAGTTTTATCCTTAGCTTGGATATTCACACCCTCATGTTCCTTGAGTATAAAATCCACATTCAGCAATGGACAAAATCATGGCGTGCTTCAATGTGACCATGTTTCCTACAATGACTCTAGGCTATTGTGATTAGAATTCTTCTATTGTTTAAGCCCTTACACTTTTTTCAAGAAAAATTGTATTTATTAGCTTTTCTTTGAAATTGAGATCACAATGTAGCCATTGTCTTGTTATTTTATTGTAGGTTCATATTGTCAAGAGTGGACTTTCTTCTCGAGAAAATATATCTACAAAAAAATTAGATATGTTGTACTTAATGTTTATATATACACATATGGTTTTGAAAGAAAATTTTGATCTAACTAATGTGTATATTATCTACAAAAAAATTGGACATGTTGTACTTAATGGATATATCTGCACCTATGGTTTTGAAAGAAAAATTTGGTGTAACTAATGTGCATATCTACAAAAAAAATTGGACATGTTATACTTAATATTTATATCTGCGCATATGGTTTTGAAAGAAAAATTTGTTGTAACTAATGTGTATATCTGTAAAAACATTGGACATGTTGTACTTAATGTTTATATCTACACATATGGTTTTGAAAGAAACATTTAGTGTCATCAAGAGTTGAATTGTTCTATGAAAGTCCTAGTTTATTCATACTTGTCCAAAAATTGTAAACTTTCTATTCATATGTTTTGATCCAAGAATTGGGATAATGTCTTTGATGAAGACTAATGATGTGATAAATTGTATCACACTGAATTTAAAGAATTTATCCTAATTTAATAGGACTTTTGATTGGGCCCACTATCTTCTACATCATAGTGGTACCAAAGCAAGGGATTGGATCCTTGCAAGGTGAAGATGGGTTTGACAAGGTCACAGATGGAAATGCTAGACTTCTTAGGTAATGGGAAGAGGAAAAGAGAGGAAGAAGAGAGAAGGAAACAAGAAGAGAAAAGAGATGAGAAAATGAGGTAAGACAAATTGAGAAGCATAAGACAAGCACTTGAGGCAAACATGAGGAAGTTGGATGCACTTATGGAGCAACATGGGAGGAACAATGAGAGATGGGAAGAATGGTGTAGACCAACTTTAGGAGCCTAGATGGATATAGAATACAATTAGAGAAAAGACTAGAATACACACCTTTCATCTTTGAAGAAATATAAGAATGTTGTTGGTTGTACCCATCCAACCAAATATATCCATCTAGGCTCCAAAATTAATGTTTTTGTTGCTACATTCAACCATCTCAAATTAGAGAGTGAATGAGAAAATACTCACATGTTTGCTAAAGAAATTTAAATTAGATAAACCCATAAAGGAATTTAAACATTATAAATATAACTGTTAGGATTCAATTGTGTAGTTTTTGAGTCAAGATCATTAGCCCATTATTCATGAATAGTGGCTTACAAAATCCCATCTCCCATGAGAGGTAATGGAAAATTTATCACTCATTGCATCTAGGTGATGCTCATAGACCTAAAGCATTGAGATTTCATTAGAAGTTACTCATCCTAATACTAAAATAGCTCAAGTGTGCTTGAGAAAATTAAATTTGAAATTCTACAATGGATTATCATCACATGTTTTAATTATCAATTCAAATACAATTCATGAGCCAACTACTTGATAAATTTGCATTTGAAAAATACCTTCAAAACTCATTTTCAAGTTACTAAAGTTATATGTAGAGGAAGGTCTAGTAGTGATGAAAAGGAGGAAAATTTGTTAATGAAATAGACAATAGAAATGCTTCAAACTATGAGGCTAAATTTTATAGGAAACTTTTAATCTAAGGAATAATGATAGAATCTAGAAGCAAGGAAACTAAAGGTTTGATAAGTCAAATTTACAATTTTTTTATTCCAAAAGTATGGTCATTTTGCTAACAAGTGCTAGAAGAAGAAAGCTAATGCTAGCAAGTACTTCGTACATATCATAGAGGAGTTGGAAGATAATTTAAAATCCATCATCTCGATTGTAATGTGACTCATAAAAGTTCAAACAATGTTTCATTTTTGGAAAGTGGATCTAATAATCACATGACTTGAAACAAAGAGTTGTTTACTAGTCTAAACACTAGCAATCACTCAGAGGTAAAACTCTATACTAATAATAGTATAAGTGTTAAGGGTAAAAAAGTGATTGCATTGTATATTAAGAATGGTGAAAGAATTATAAGTGATGTATATCATGTACCTAGTATAAAATGCAATCTATTGAGCATTGGATAGATGATAGAGAAAATGTGTAAAGTGTTTTTAAAGGACAAGGTATTTACAATCATTGATAAATATCCAAGAAGAAGCTCGGAGAAATATTTTAGATGATTCTTGGCTATATCATTTATGGCATCGATATTTACATTTTGGTGGACAAAATTCATTGTAGAAGAAGCATATGGTGAAAGGGTTTCCTAGTATTCAAAAACTAGAAAGCTCATGTGAATATTGCATACTAGTAAAGTGTTACAGTGAGGAATCTATTCCTAGAGATTTGTATACAATGAAAGTTGCATTGGAAATTGTACAGACAAATTTGTGTGGATTGATCATTAACTAGTAATGTTTCTTTTATAACTTTTATTGATGATTTTAGTTGGAAGACTTCAATTTGTCATCAGAAGTTTGAAGCTTCTAGTGTATTCAAAAGGTTTAAAGCATTAGTCAAAAATGAGATTGGCAAATCTATTAATATGATCAGATAGAGGAGGTGATTATATGTTAAATGATTTCATTGAATTTTTTTTTAGTGTGATTGAATCAATAGACAATTTACTATTGATTTCACTTTATAGCAAAAAGTATTTGCTAAAAAGAAGAACTATACCATCATGAACATGGCTCAGACTATGTTGAAGGAGAAGAATCTTTCAATTAAGCATTGGGGAACACCTATCATTTTTTAAATTTATATTCTAAATAGAATTCCAACTAAGAGTGTGAAGCTCTAAGTTTGTTAGTAATCTTGGAGTGGTAAGAGTTACAATTTATCTCATATGAGGGAGGATTTGAGAATCTGTGGCTTATGCACTTGTACCTAAAGACATGAGAAGATAGTTGTATGATTGAAGTGAGAAGTGTATTCTTATTGGATTCAAGGATTCTGAGGAATATAAAAAATTTAATTCTATCACCAAGAAGTCTATTATCATTAGAGATGTTGAGTTCATGGAGAAAGAGGCTTGGGATGAAATCATAGATAAATCTATTTTGGAGTTATATTATATCATGGAGCCGATGATGGGAATTGAAATAGTTATATAGGATAGACAAATGATTCCTCAAATAGATACACCTATATTAATTACTCATACAAGACAATCTTCTGGATGTAGATCATCAAAATTTAGTTACCCAAAACTCAAGAGAAAGATTATCAATCAAGTTTTGGAGGAAATCAAACAACAAAATCAAAATTAAGTAATGAAGTTTAGGAGAATTGCATGAGAAAAATGAAGAAATATACCGAGTTTCAAACTTTTCATTGATTACATATGATCTTGTGAACCCTAAAGAATCAGTTAACAAAGAGGTTTGATTTAAAACCATGGATGAAGAGATTGATGCCACAGAGATAAATATCACTTATAATCTTGTAAGTTCAACAAAATATAAAAATATTATAGGTTTTTTGTAGGACAAACTAAAATTTTTATGGTAAAGTTGAGAAGTTCAAAGCATGATTTATAGCCAAACTTGATAGAGTAAGGATTTGATTATAATAGAACTTTTGCACCTATATCGAGACTTGACATATTGAGGGTTGTGTTTGTTATTACAGTGCAAATTAAATGGAAAATATGTCAAATGGATGTGATGTTTGCACTTTCAAATGGATTTTTGGAAGAAGTGGTTTATGTGAAATTACCTCTATGATATGAAATTGAAGGACAAAAAAATGTAAGGTCTACAAGTTAGGAAAAATAATATATAGATTCAAACAAGCACTTAGAATATGCTATATTAATTGATAAATACTTGAATACAAAAGGAATCAACAAGATTAAAATGGCATTAACAAAGAACTGGATGCCATGTTGCAAGAGGACAACACTAAATGGCTAATTGGGCAAAATCTACATTCATTCATAAGTAATGTGGGAATGATTTTATAAATAAAAATTAATCTTCCCTATAAACCAAGATAAGGAATGTACTAGTGATTTTAGAATAACAAAGTAATCTTTCCTTAAAACCAAAGATAATTGTAGTCTAATTAATCCATGAGAAAATTGTAGTAGTTGTGATTTTAGAAAAACAAATTAAGCTTCCCTATAAATCAAGAGGTAATTATAGTCTAATTATTACATACCACAAGTATATATAATCCTTGAGGTAATTTTAGTCTAATGATTACATAGACTACAAGTAAATATAAAGCATGTGTACCTTTTGGTGAATAGAAATCAGATTCTAGTCCAATGGTGTCTTATGTGTTGTTAATGTTGCAAGAAATCTTCTATTATGTTAATGTTGCAACAAATCTTTGAACAATAGAATATGGAAAATAGTCACAATAAATAGTATAACATAGGTATAGCTTTGATTTCCTAATCTCTTTGTATTCATATTAGAGGGGATGTAAAATATCTACAATGAATGTAGTATAAATTTTTATAATCAATGACCAATAACAACAAAACTAAACTCATGAGACTAAAACTACATATATTTTTATAAGATAGCGAATCTACCAAAATTAAAATCAATGGCCTATAATAGAAAAACAAGACCCAACACACTAATATTACATGGACTTTTATTGAAAATTAAATCCAACAACACTTCTACATTATAATACAATGAAGTTTTTGTAATTTTGAGTGCAATTCCTTGGGTCTCCAAGGATCCAAAACATAAAAAGACAGTAAACATATGGATACAAATATTTTGGAGCAATAAATCTTAATGAGCATACCATTCAATGCATTTCCACTCCACTCTTCTAGAAATCTCCACAACCCTGTTGCCTTGGAACTCTACAATATCAAATTTCCCTAGCCGAGCATGGTTTGGCTCACCTAGGGCAAGAGTTCAAAATTGCTTCCCAAGATTTTGAGGGACCTTTTTTTTGCCAAGAGGAGGTACATAGAGTACACTCACTATCCCCAAGAGGCCATACTATATCTATAGTAGAATAGTGAGTTACACCATTTCTAATGCTAACTATCTGATTTAGGACAACAGACTGGCAATAAAGTAAAGAATTTACAAACAATGAAAAATGAAACAAATAAACCTACTTTACTAAACCAAAAATGTCCTAAATTGGTATAACTACAACACTAAGTGATATAGCAATAAAACTAATTCTCAAGTTCCCTTTACTCTCAAATTTACCTTCTTATAGTCCAAAAACTAACATTCCAAGATACAATCCATACACTAACACAACTAACTAGAAAATTTAGGGTTTTAGAAGGTTAAAAGGTCCTCTTAGGTCTTTCTCCTTCCCATTTAGGGCTTCCATCAGCCTCCTTCATGTTTGGAAGGGTAATTGGAAACATTTTTGCAAAATTGCAACATTTCTTGCATAACGACTTCTATAATTTTTCTTGTTTTCAATTTTTAACATCTCCTACTTGCTAATTTAGGCATCCCTTAGATTTTCATGATAGGGACCCTTCTCTAGGCTATATACATATGCTAGGACTCCAATACAAGGACTCCCTTAAGTTATAAGTCACTTATTGCTATACCAAGGAATGCCTTGATTCTAAGACCATATAGTAACTTCCTACACCCTAGTTAATGTTGCCAAAACTCACCTAGCTCCTCAGTCCTTTATTATACTTACTAATAATTTTCTAATAGATAAGAAAATTTAAAAAATACCATGGCATGAGCTCTAATGGCTGATGAAGATTAAGATCCCTCTAATTTAAGGGTTTAAGTTGCCTTCTCCACATACTTGGTGCTTGATAAGGTAGACTATGTATTGTGGATGTTTGGTGTACACATCATGATTGAACACCACATGTTGTATATTTGAAATCTTCAATATTCTTATGTATGTTACATTGTTGAATCCAAAATTTGAGGAGCATGCTACAAGGTTTCATGTAGAATTAAATCCAAGGTGAGCTTGTTGAAAGTGAACTAGTAAGGTACAAGTGTTGATTCAAGAGTGTTATTAGGAGCAACACACTAGTATCTAGTCCTAGCATTGCAACTAAGTTTCTAGCATGAAAATAAATGTTTTGAGTTACAAAATGAGTTTTTTTGTTCCCAATTGAAGCTATCAAAATTTACTATTCATATACCATGGGTAGTGTTAATAGGAGCACTTGGAAGGTGTATGTATGGAAGAAGGGAAAAAAGTGGAGACTAAATTTTATTTGTGGTCCTATTTTCACAAGAATCTCTTTTGTCATTTTCTATATTGGTAATTCATAACATATAGCCTACAATATTGGAATCTTGTGAGTCAACTACAATATCTATTTGGATGCAAAATAGGTTTAATATTGACTTTTTTTATTGGTACATTACAAAATAGATAGCTTTGCAATATAAATTGCTTATACATCAACAAGTTGCTATAGTCAAAATAATATGAAAAAATGGAAGACAAATAGATCTATACAGCCTCAACATGGAAAGGAGAAAATAGAAAAAGGCTCAAAAAATTAGAATGAACAAATCAATCAAACCCATACATGCAATTAGTTATAGGTATTATGTAAAATCTTTGTAATGATTGAGAGATGAATTACTAAATTGTGTCCATTATTCCCAACTAAAAGAATTCTTCCAAAGCTTGGGTTAAAACTATCCGTGTTGCCATTAAGAATTACTATAAGCTTCTCTATCTCCCCCTATTTAGCTTTGAATGACAATGGCATAATAAAAATAAATACACCTATGGTGCACTCTAGAGAACTTTGTACCTTTCACCACCTACAATATTGGTAAAACTCATTTGAATGGTACAAGAATTAATCAAAGTAGCCACTATAATTGAAGGAATATTTAGATCAAAACCCATTCCAGTGTTTGATTTACACACATCCTGTGTAATTGAGAAACAATGGTGCTAACCCATTTATGTTGCATAAGAATGCAACATAGACATCAAAACTTTGGATTTAACCATATCAATGAAAGTCAATTCTTTCATATTATGATTTTCTTCTATGCTTGCTATTTGAATTATTATAAGAAATAATATGAAAAATAGTGCTCAGAGAAAAATATTTAAATATCCTATTCATTTCCAATGAAATGAAAGAGCTAAGAAGTGTATAAAATAGGATATTTTGTCAAAATAGGTTTTTTAGCTGCCATGAAAATAGGCATTGCAAAATTAGATAGCATTTATTTTGAAGAAATAAACTAGAATTTGTACTTACATTGAAGGTCAATCCTAGATCTAAAAGCAACAATTGGATTCACAAACTGACTTCCCATTTCAAAAGGGGTTTTTGGAATAAGACCAACATCAAGATTGTTGTAGAAATGTTGTGCCATAATTGGTGATCATTACTTGTCATAAACTGATGCAGTGGTGGATAGTGTTGAACCAATGGCTACTAGGTTGAAATTTCAATATTTATGTTTTAGAAGAGTTGTTGCACCTTCTATAGTTGGTGTTGCCATGCATCTCCTAGATAATATTGCAAAATTTAGCCTATTTAGCAAGAAATTTGAAGCATTGAGCTCTCTTTTATCATTTTTAAAAAAATATCATGCAAGATATATAGTTCAAGATTAAAAAAATCATAACCTATCACATTGTACCAAGAGGAATGTAGAAATTTGAATTTGAAAAATGGCAAGGTTGAGAAGATTGAAAGTATTGTGCTTCAAATGGAAACCAAGAATCATAATCTATCACACTGTACCAAGAGGAAAGTGGAAATTTGAATTTCAAAAATGGCATTTAGCTAGTCAAGGGAAGATTGGAAATATTGTGTTTCAAATGTAAACCACCTTTTTCATTTCAAAATAAATGCATATTCTACATAAGGTTCTCAGTCCTTTAAATAATCAAAATTTCCATATATTGCAGGGGATTTTCATAGAATGATCAATTTAGATCATTCAAATTATAAATTCCAAACAAAAAACCAAAGCCCACTTCATTCATCATTCATAATGAAATTCTCAACCTATATATGCCATATTAGTACACTATGTCACCTATTACCTATCCAACAAATCAAATATTTTTAATGGACACTATTCAGCATAGAGTACTACTAATGACAATTCACACCTAATAAGCAATTGATTGGCATGCCCTTCAAAATCAAAAACTTATTGTTAGTCTTCATAAAACATGGACCACTTTATGTGATAGTTATTACACTATGCAGATAAATTGGTAGATGGAAGTAGTTAGATGCTTGGTAAGTTGAATACCTAGAGTGTTAATTTTCATGAAGATGGAAGAAGTTGGATGCTTGGTTGGTTAATTGCATTGAGTATTTACATTTCTACTATGAAATAGTCTAGAATATTTAAACCAGTACCTTTTGGAGATACAAATTTGCTAAGCATCACAATTGGAGACCAATGAGATAGAGCTTTCTAGTAATCTATTAAGAGGATTGCACTGCTAAAATACATATGGTCCCATGTTGTGCTAAAATTTATAAGAAAAATTCATAAAGAGAATTGGAAGCTACTACAAAATGGGAGGAATCATAAAAGTGGATGCACTTTATGAGATAGTCTACCTAAATCTTGTCCACATTTTAAATCTTTAAGTGTATAAAAGTTTTCCATTCTCTTTTCCAATAGTACAAATCTGGTATTTTTTTCACTAGAATAAAGAGTGTCTCTTAGTATAGAAAACTAAGATTGTAATGCCCCACCTAGAGATCCTTGGAAACAAGGATGAAAAACAAGCCAGAATTTATTTATTTTTAAACCAAGTGTAAGCGTACATGATAACAACCTACATAGAACATAAAGATAGCAACGAAAGACTATCACACCATACAACCCCAACGGATCTCCAAATGCCACTACTACCAAAACCATGAAAACAAAATCATAAGAGATCAACCAAGCTAAAAGACCAAAGCAAACTCCTAAAAATTGGCTAAGTCTAAATTCTGAAGCCCTGAAATTTCCTAGAAACTTTACCTTAGCTCGTAGAGGTCTGAAACCCATCTCAAATGATTTGTCGCATATATTAAAACATATCTTAAATGATATATTTTAAACCCCAAAGGACAACAATGGAAGATGCAAAATTGGAAAAGAACAGAAACAACTTGGATCCAAAATGCGACACCATATGGTTGAAGAACACCTAAAAGGGTATCCGAATCAACACTCAAAAAGTTTGGATCAAACCAAAAAGTGCCTGCTACTAGCCTGCACAAGTTTTTACAAAACCCATGCAATACTTTAGTACAGCACTAAAAAGTATTGTGCGATATTTCTTACAAAGGAGGGTGACACTTTCAGAGTTTGAGCGATACTTTTCTCAAAGGCGTGTGATACTTTCAAGGTATCGTACGAAATTTCTCCAAAGGAGGTGCAATACTTTTCGGTGTCAAACGACATTTCTCCAAGAGGCATGCGATACTTTCTAGTATCATACGACACAATTTCTATGGGCGTGTGATACATTTTTATGTCGCAACATGCTGATAAAATGTCACCCAAAGAAATACAAGAACACCTAAAGAGAACACAAAAAGGGAAAAATAGAGTATAAAACCTCCACATTGGGGAGTACTAGATCCACATCTCGAGACATGAACACTCAAACTATAACTGAATAATTAAAAGATAGAAAGCTGAAATCTAACCATCTATCAAACAGGGAAGGGAAATCTACAGAAAGGAAAACATCACAATGAACTAAAAGCAACATCACAATTAAACATAATTAACATCACAATGAGAAAAATAATCACTAAGTACATGGTTCCTCCCAACCATCAATGGCATCATAAGAACATCATGGGTCCTAGCCATCCCCCACACGTAACATCTCAAGCCACCAATCAGATCATCAGTGTTTTCGTGATAGGGACGTCACTACTAAACATGCTACAATATAAGTAAAATAAATCTAACTTGCTAGAAGTAAAGCATAAGATAATCCTATAAGTAAATAACATCACCTACCACATACTAATCATCATAATAAGGAATGTGTTAAAAATGACATCATCTAAACATGATAAACAACATCCCAATGAAAACATAAATCATAGGAAAGCATACTCCATAAATTGAAGTACCAAGTGACCACATCCAGCAATGGTCGCACTAGGATACAAGACGATCTCTATAAACTGGTCCCTAGTAATGGTGAAGGTAGGTATGCCTCCCAACCACGTGGTACCCACAAGTCCACACCCACTGTGTTGATGGAGATAATGATCCAACCACACACACAAAAAAAAAAAAAAGCCATGGCTAACACACATGCCAAGCAATATGATGATTGAATCCAAGACAAAGACAATGCATAAACTACAAGTCCTAGTCAAACATCTCAATGGGATACTAAGTAGGGACTAACATCATTGAGAGTCACTTAGCATCAAAAAGCCCAAGCTCAGATTTGTGTAGACTCAACTCCCTCAATGGAAGGCTCATACACCGTGTAGACTCAACTCCCTCAACGGAAGGCTCATACACTAAAGTATTTTTTTTTTGTTATCTTTAAAGTTATTACCATCTGATGTTTTATTTAGTTATCACTTATATAAAGCTTCCTCTACCAACCTCTGGTGCCATCAATGCTAAGCTGCAAGATAGAAGCCCCCTCCATATGCTACCCTACCCTACCCATGCTCATCCAACGATGAGTGCCCGTAGGCATGCAAATTCCCAATCCATCCCAAATGATCACAACTTTTAGAAGTACCATGGAAGATCGGGCCCCACAGGTCACCTGACAGATGTACTCATGTGTGGCACACCACTATCATGAAGATCATACCAAAAGGACTAGATGAGAAAACAACCAAAAAAGGTCAATCAACCAAAACCAAAATTGGGATGATGGATGCTACATGCATCTCAATGCAACAAAAAGTGCAAAAGTGGTATAAAAAATATCTAAATGGATCATCCAAGTCCACGACCCACATTGTGTCATGTGAGAAAACTTGAGAAAATAGAGCAGCATGCAAAATGAGGCAAAAACCCCAAATTTTGAAAAAATTCCAAAATTAAAACCCATTTGGCCTTTGGGTGCAAAAACTCCAAAAATTCAAAAATAATTGAAATTGAACACCATATGCAAAAATGACCAACATGACAGCTTAAAAACCCAAACCCCCATTTCAAAAATAGGGAAAATGTTCATACTCGACCAACCAGGTAGAACCAGCAAATAAAAATAGAGGGGAACACTAGTTCTCAACCTCCTAACATATTGCCAAAAGAAATGGGAGCTAAAATGGAGTAAAAACAATAAAATGGGAAAGCCGTACCTGACAACAAAAGGGGCCAAAATAGTAACTCGCATAATAAAATAAATTACCCATCGAATCTGCTAAAAATGATGACAAAGTACAAATTCCCTGAGCCGAATCTAATGAGACCAACCTCGCACAGATCCCATGCTCACAGCTCCCAAAATGAACAAAGCAAGAATCCTTCAGAAGAGTATTTCTAAAATGGCTCTCAAATTAAATTTCTAAAAAGTGAGAAGTGAATAATGAATTCACTTTTTCAACACTTATTCACTTTTTGAGTGAATAGTCGACTATGGAAAATAGCCAACTATAGTAGCTAAACTCTAAAATGACCCAAATGAAAATAGGTTATTATTTGTAATAGAAATTCACCTAAGGAAAAGTTTCCAAAAATTAAATCCGAAAAGATTTAAAACCCAAAATCATAGAAAATCACTTAACACTTTCATTACAAAAGTGAACTTCTAAATGCACAAACACGCTTACTAGTCTAATCACATAATGTAGATGAGTTCAAATTTACTAATCACTGAAAGGATTAGATGTAAAACAACTAAAATAAGGGTACATCGACCATATAGGGACAACATTGGTAAAATATGAATAGTTGAATCACTAACTCCATGTGCCACTGCCAGGGATGTAATTCTTGCATGCTAGAATACATGATCAAGTGCAATTGCATATAATATCATAGCCAAAGCAACATGTATTAAAATACCTATTTAATCTATTTACATCACTCACATTCATAGAAAGCATAAAGATACAAGAATGAAGTAAATAAAGATAGCATAAAATTCATCTCATAACATGATCAATGAATATGTCCAATAAACCATATAACTAGATATCCTCATAGATCTATTGTCATCTCAAAATAGCATCAACATGCAAATATGATAAACTAAACAATATAGAAGTAAATCATCTATGGTACTGAATCCAAGTATAACATCTGACCCTCGAGTCATCATAAGGTAAAAAATAAGAGTATCAAGTATCTCTCGAATCAAAATAAACAAGGTACAGAATGCAAACATGAGAGGCACTACAAAGATACTCTCTCAAAGAATAGATTGATTTTACTATATGGTTGATGTGCATGTGTATGGGATTGTGAAAATCCTATTTTGCATGTTCTTGATTGTATGTTGTAGAAAGCTACTTAAAGTTCAAAGTCCACACTATATGAAGGTAGACTACTTGATGTTGCAGAATTTTCAGCATATAAATTACTTAAATGTCTAGTTCACATTCACTTGTACCACTTTAGAGTATCATTCTACATGTAATATATATAAAACAATAATGAATACTTGAAAATACATATGAAACAATAAAAAAAATATGACTTGACAATATAATGTATGCCTTGATGGGTAATGGAGTACTTGAAGAAGTTTGTAAATATTCTTGGAAGTGGGTGTTTGAAAGGGAGGGACATCAGTGACATGCTACTTAAAATCTCTTCCCCAAATTTGTCAGACTCTAAAGATATTAGATGATTGTAGAGAGCTTGCTACTTTGAGAAAATTTAATATCAATTTCTTTGTGAAAAGTGGGGTGGAGTTCAAATGATGTAGCAGATTTTTCAACATTGATTACAATCCTATTAGGAGGCCCAATGAGAGTGCTCATTTTCCTTAGTGTGTTGATAGCTCCCCACCCTAACTCATTTTTGGATAACTAAGTTTTAACTACCAGAGGTTTGGGACATATCCTATATTAAGCACCTATCTTAGTTCTAAATGAGATGTGTCAATAATAAGTTCACTAATAGAAAAATATAGGATACATTAGAATCATCTAAAGAACATAGGAAATATGTAAGCCATAATTCCTCACACCCTTGAGGCTCCACATCATTCACTAGAATGGAGTTGACACCTTTTGAATATAAGTTCTAAAAAAAGAACAATTTCAAATGCTCATAGGTTTAACTTTGGTTTTGTCAATAATGAATGCTAATTAGTAATAAATTAACTAACCTATTAAGAATGACATATTTATATTGTCAATTTTGAAATTAGATGGTAATGTTATATGAATGATTTACCTCTATATTGTAGTATGGTTATTAATTTATTAAACTAGAGAGAGAGAGAATTAGCACAACTTGTTACCTATCTGGAAAGGGCTATCCTATAGGTCAACATGTGTGCCATAGATAGTATAATGTGGACATTGAAATTTACCAAAAGAGTATAGCAACATTAATAATGACTTGCATATTGAAACTACAATGAGATTAAAGAAAATATGGCTTTATTTACTCACATTTAAGTTAAGACAACTAACTTCAAATTTTAAAGCGTAAGAGAGAAAACATTAAACTAGAGGGAACTATCTTAGAGCTGGCTAGAAAAATAGAGAGTGGTGAGAATAAAAGTCTTCAATTGGAATGAATTTTTCATATTGTAGAATTATATCACTAAGGAAGAAGAAGGTATCCAATAGTTGATGAGAAACTATTATCAACAACAACTTTGCTTTTAAAAAAATTAGAAGATTCCCCTATTTCAAATCGTAGTTGAATCAATGGAAGGAAGGACAGAACTTGATCAATCAATAAGAAGTTAGTAATAGAGTTTCAACTTTTTTTTATACAAGAAGATTTCCTTAAGATACTTTTTCTTGATGATTTACTTGCAAGGAAAGTGAGAATATAGTGTGAACAAATACAATGACTTAAAACATATAGACACTCAAAGATAAGCATTGGAAACAACAATATAGTCTCATATAAAATATATATATACCATATGGAGATGGCTCAATGATAGGGAAGGTTCATATCTAAAATTAACTTGGATCTAGGAATGTTGTTTCACCCTAATAAATTTAGGTTGCATCCTAAAATTCATCAAGAACTAAGCTTCACATCTTTATCAATCTTGATCATACACTCATAAATCTTTAGTATTGGATTATAAACTAATAAAAATTCAACTAGATATACAATAACTATACAAAATTTTCATATTATACAAAACTATCATACAATCATTCAATTCATGTAAAAAGAAGCTACACTTTGAGATGATCTAAAATAGTAAAAATAGTGAGTTGGTGTGCAACCTCTAAGCTTGGGCATTATAGATAAAGAGATTCATCTGAGAACTTGGAATTTGAGGAGATTAATGAAGGTGAATGTCTTGTAACACTAAAACTTGTTAATATAATAGGTGAAGGTAACAAATGGAAATACAAAACTCTATTGTAAGGGGATTCTACAAATGTAGGATCCTTTCTCCAACCTGGCATCCACTTCCTACAAGGACAAATACAAAAATAGATGGCCACAAAAGATGCTAAGTGCCCACTGCTAGAGCTTGATCCATAGAAAATTTGGACTCTCTTAATTTGTGAAAGCAAATGATAGCCACACTAGTGAGTGGAGTCCTCAACACCTTCAAGATGCTCAATTTGAAACTAGGTAGGGAGCCAATCTACACTAGTTGGGAGATGGTGGTTTTAGAGAGCTCAGCAACAAACATGAACACGACAAAACTAAAACCCAATTTTATGAAATGTAATTTTCTATGAATGCTTCCTAATTTTTTTCCTATGAAACCTAATTTGGTATAAATTTTGACCAAATTGGGAAACCCTAATTTGGTCAAAAATTTGACCAAATTGGGCAAAAAAAAATTGTTAAATCATTCATAGGCCAATATTTACATTGGTCAAAATTTTAGGTAGAAAGACAAGTACTAATATATTGGTGTCATGATGATGGTACTAACACATCTGATAATGACGATGAAGATGGTCTTAATATACCTATACTTGAGAGGGAATACAAGTCCCTATACCAAGGCTCCCAAACAACTCTTCTCTTTTTGATAGTTTTGTTGGTGAACTTCAAGGTTATGAATGGTTTATCCAATGTAGAAATGTCATGTATGTTAAGGTATGCCATTTTTATCATCTCCAATGTTACCATACCATTACTACTCCTTACATTAATAATTTATATTTATTGTTGTAGGTTGATAGGTGAGTTTTTGTTACCACCATAGAACATTTTACCTCATTCGTACCGAGAATTTTCTACCATTATGAATCAAATTGAAATGAAGTATCAGACAATACATGCATGTCCCAATGATCACATTCTATATCATAAACAACATAAATTTGCAATAGAATGCCCTAATTGTCATATTAGTAGTTATTGATCAAATCAAATAACAAAAAAGATGTCTGACAAGGTTCATCGGTACATTCCCATTATTCCATGTCTTGAATGATTATTCAAGTGCACTAGCTTGACAAAATTTATGGATTACCATACATATAATAGAAGTCAAGATCACATTATGTGAATGCCTATAGATGGTTCTGCATTTAAAGAGATAGAAAAAATATGGCCATACTTTAAAGAAGAATCTTGTAATCTCAATCTTAAGCTTTCATTGGCAAGAGATGATGTCAATCCATTTGGGGATATGAGATCTATTTACTCAGTGTGGCCTATTTTTATTATTAACAATAACATTTCTCTTTAGATGTCCATAAAGAGGGAGCACATAATGTTGTTAATGATTGTACAAGGTATATTTTATTTAATAGTTATCTAAATTATTATATAAATAGTGCATCAAAATGATCATAATTGTGTAATGTTTTTATTCATTCAATTACTAGGTAAGTACCAAGTTAAAGATATAAACATGTATATTAAGCCCCTTATTGACAATTTATTGAAGTTATAGAATGTAGTCACTATGTATGACATCTCTAGACCAATAGGACAAAGATAATTTTAATTCTATGCAATGCTTCTATGGACAATGCATGATGCCCCTAGGCTAACTCATTTTTGCGGTATGTTATATTGTTAAGGTCGCATATTTTTGGCCTATTATAGTGCTTATACATTATTGTTATATGTTTAAATTGTACATGATGATTTTAAATGATCTTTTAGGTCTTTAGAAAAAGAGAAAGTTTTCATGTTTAGTTTGTAGTCTGAAGATGAAATCTCATCATTTAAGAAGTTTAGAAAAGTAGGTGTTTGATTATTTTAGGAACTTTCTCCACAATAATCATAAGTATTGAATTATTGAGAAATATCTTTTTAATAGGAAAGAAGAGACAACATCAAGGCCACAAAGAATGACCCCTCATCTATAGAAGTTGGAATACGATCAACTAAATCATCGAGGTAATGTCTATTTTGTGGTCCAAAGCTTGAAATTTATATTTTGATATTATCTTTTATTTATTAATTATGTAATTCATTCTCATTAAGGTCATCAAGGCATCAAAGACCAACTTCATAGATGAATAAAAAGTTATCATACTCAATTTAGTAGGTTACCATACTAAAGGATCTCCCAATAGTGCATTGGTTTGATATTATGCATATTGAAAAGAATGTAACAGAGACACTATGGAAAATATTGGATGGAAGAAATGATAGAGAAAAAATTTCCAAAATTTGTAATGACATTCATGAATCCAATCATGTACTAAAAAATTTCATTAAATCAAATAGCAATGGAGATTGCATAACTATGAGTGCCCTTCTTTGGTTATTAATGGAGCAACAAAGTGATGCATTAAAAGAAGTCATAAAAAAAAAAATTCTCATAGGGTTTGTTACAAATATAAGTGGTCTTGTATCAAAGAAAGATGATTTTGGGCCAAGGTTGAAAACACATGATTGGCATACCTTCATCGAGGTAAGTCATGTTCTCTATTTACAATATATTTGTAAAATTGCATGTACTACCTATTGTATTATTTCATAATATATTGAAAAGATCATTTTTTAATGATTGTAGTACATCCTACCTTTATCTCTCCCACACCAATTTTACAATAGTATTAAACAAGTTATATATGATCTTGTAAAATACATGAGGTTAGAAGTGTTATTTCTTATATTTTTTGTACATATACTATATTTATGAATTTCTTTATTTAAATTGTGTGGACCTGTACAAACTAGGTCAATGTGGAGGTTGAGAGGCACTTAAATTTATGAAGGGCTTGGTTTGACAAAGAGCACATCTTGATAGTTCTATGGTAGAGGGATATATGGTATACGAGACCATGGTGTACATTAGTGAATATCTTTCTAAGTTTGCACTAAAGTTTCATGTAGATCATGTTTGGGATCCCAACTCAATTAGTAGATTTGAAGGGGAGTACTTGATGGGACAAGGTAGATTGAGGAATTGAGAGGTAATTATAAGGTGTTTTTGTAGTTAATTAATTCTTATCCATCATCAATATAAGTTATTTCTAACTGATCTAGTTGTTTTTTTTATAGTTAGTCATGAGTGGAATGCACTACATTTGTATATTGCAAACAATCTTGATTAGATGATGGTATAAATCTAACAATCTCAAGAAAATGGTCACTCATTAACATGGGATGGTGTTGCACCATTGGTTAAAGAAGCTCATTGTAATGGAGATCATAATGTTACGCCAATGGTACTTGATCTAGCATATGGCTTAAGAGATAGAAGGTACATAGAAGATTACTAACCATGAATCATAAGTTTAATATCAACTCATAGGTAGATGCAAATAATCTTGACATTTTTGAATAATTTTAGATCAAACATCACAAAGCTAATACTACCATGCCCATAAATTTTGCATAAAAAAGTTAGACAAAATGAAGAAAACTTATGATTTTGGGGTAAGTGCAATCTTTGAGGTCATCAATATTTCATCTAAAAATGACATACATCCTAAAAAATTTGAAAATCAATACTATGACATTTTGGATGATATACTTGAGTGCAAATTTAATTCATTCAAATTTATTCTATTTGTTGTCAAATGGCACAAGCTATAGCTAAATCAAAATGATCCTGATAGAATTGTTATTGAACATGATAGTAGATTTACAATGATTGATACAAGGTCATTTGAACTAGTTGGAGATGAGCTCTATGTTCTTCTAAGTCAATGTGAGCAAGTGTTTTACTTTGGCATTCCACATAAACTAGTTTGGTCATTTGTTGTTAGACATAATTCAAGAGGAAGGTCAGTAAAGTATAATGTGATGGAAGAAGAAGATACTAAAGAATCAAAAGATGAAGTAAATGATTATTATGAATGACTATTACACAATGATGAAGAAGAAGAAGAAGATGATTCTAGTGATGTTGACAATGATGGTGATGATGATCATGATCATGATCATGCTAATGAAGACGATGATGATCAAGGCAATGATGGTCATGATAATGGTGATGAAGATGATGATGGTGGAAATGAAGATGGTGGCAGTGAAGACAATGATCAAGGTGACAAGTACAATGATGGTGATGATGATGATGACATGGATAAAGATGATGATCAATGAAATGTCTGTCAATGTATGATCAATGTCAAGTATGATGGGGTCATGATTTATTTATAGAATTTTTTGACTTGTATGTTTTTATAATTAAGTTATTATGTGTTGAACTCTATTGTCATGGAGTATATACAATGATATTACATAGCTACCACACATAAAGTAGAGGTAAGGAATTGAAAAACATACAATGATTTCAGTGAATGCATCATGCAATTTTTATCTTCTACATAATTTTAGCATATATATCATATAATTTTTGGCTAACTTAAGATAAATGATTTACATATGCAAGCTATTTAATGCCTTTGACCAAGATCTTGTATAGTCACATGGATCAACAAGTATAATTCAATAGACCCTATAGATACAATTTTTTATTTGCATATCTTCTCTTTACCATCAACATCAACTTTAGTCCTAGTATGTCTCTCATTTTATGGATTTTAGGTATCACCAAATAGGTATTTGTGTAATCTATATTCCTCAAGTGAGGAAAATGTGGGAATAGAAGACAAAAGTGAGACATTTAGTAGGTCTAAAATAGGGAGATTAACTAGAGGTCAAAAGATTAGAAGAAAAATGAATAAACAAATGAATTTTTTTCTTGCTAAGGGGGGGGTCATGTTCTTATGATAATGAGATAATATATCGCATAACTCCATCTTCATTACATGGTTTGGGCCTATTTTCCACGGATGGCATAAAGGTTAGTTACAATAAAGTTGTTGAATTGATGGATTATGTAGGACCCTAGTACAATTATAATAATTGGATGCGGATTGTACAATCAGATACTTTCCCTTTATCTCAAGATAGAAATGGGCTCAAATTTAGGATTTGGACTTGAGAAATATCTCCCCTCTTTTACCATTGAGATACTGTGATACGACACATTCATCCTGACAATTTAAGAAAGTTGATGCCTAATAACTCTAACCTACATAAAGGTTGAGCATGTACATACATATATATCAAAACTAAACATGCAATAGTGTGGAGTGGTACATTATGTAGATCTCAACTCATAGGTGACTACAACTCCCTCCCTTAACCACATCATATACATCAATCATAAAGTAAAACATACACATGCAAGTATGGGGTAAGTAGAAAAAATCTAAATATAGTAATCGCCATGAACATAATTATAATCATTATATGAAAGAATTTAAAACAACATCATCACAAGAAAAATCCTAAACCATAATAGGGTGAAAGCACAGACCTGTGTCACCTTCTAGGACCTCTAAACTTGTTTTGGTCAAATTTCTTTCCTCTATTAAAACTCATCTTTTTTTCAAAAATTGAAAAATACCATTTTATAGATCTTAGAGTCAATATCATCATTACAAAAATTCAAGAGTGTTTTGATTAGTTATAATATGTAATAATTTAAAATATTATAAGTAGATATTTTAACATTTTAGAAGATGCTCCCTCAAAAAAGGAAAAAAATAGTAAATCATATCAATTTTTTTTTTTAAAAATTATACTTATCCCTAGAGAAGAGAGTCATCTTCAAGAATATGTAATGTATTTTTAAAAAGGTGTATCTTTGATAGGGAATTTTTGATGGGAGAAAAAATAGTTGTTTTTTTATAAGGTCAACCTCAAGTACTTTATACACACACACACACAAATACATTAAAAACCAATATTACTTTTTTTTTTTCCCTAGCTTTAATTGTCATCTATAATAAATTTTCAAATTAGAGGGAAAAAATATGATTTCAATATACTTTTTTACAGGAATTACACCTTATATTTTTTTGTAGTTAAAAAAGGACTTCAAATTTTTTTTTAAATGAATAAATTCTTACACAAAAAAAGGAAAATTATAGGCCTAAAATTTATCCAATTTAACACATTTCATTGGTTTACATCATCTTCAAATTTTAAACACAAATAACATTTTTATGTCATTACAATTGAACTATTTGTACTTTGGGATCCTTTCTCTTTATGAAAGGTGACACAAATTTGTGCTTTTACACCATATCACATGAAATATCTCTAGTATGAAGTAGCTCATCAAATATATGATCAAACCATGAAAATAGTATCACAAACCAAGTAACCAAGTACCATTGAAATAAATCCCATAAGCATGAAAGTTACCCTAAAATAATTTTAGAATATAACTTAAAGAAAATTGAGGGTAGGCACTACATCCTTCCCCCATAGAATATTGATAGTCCTCCCAGAGAGTCTATCAATCCATGAGAAACATCCACAACATATCCTCTAAGACATGATTCACTCTCTCTATTTGTCCATCCATCTCAAGGTGATATGTTGAGCTTAAGTTTGGTTTTGTTCTAAGATCATGCTATAAATAAGTCCAAAATGTAGATGTAAATATATGATCCTTATCAAAAAATAATCTTTTGGGGAATAACATGCAATCTCACAATGTCACACATAAATAAATTGGTTGTTGAAGCTATTGTGTAGGATGACCTCATGAGTGAAAAGTGTGGCATCTTATTCAACCAATCAATGGTGAGCATGATAACATCATGTCACTAGAGAGTTATGGGTAATACCACAATGAAGTACATAAATATAATATCCCACTTCAGTGAAAGAATAAGATTAGATTGTAGAAGCCCTACAATATGTTGATGTTCTACATCAACTCTTTAGCACTCAAGACACCTAGCCACAAAATCAATGATATCATGCTTCATACCCAACCAATAGTACAATTTTCCTAGTTACGCATGCATCTTCTTGACACCCGAATGTGTTGACTAAGGTGTATGTTACCATTTTTTGCCTCCCACCAAAATTTGAACTTAAATTCTTGCCCCTCCCAACAACTATTTCCCATCTTTTATAGTATTTTAAAGCCCCGAAAATACAAAAATTAAAAAAGAATTTAAAATTTATGGTATTTCCTATTTTGTTTCTGCCAACCTACAACTTTTTGTGCCATTAGATCTTGCCCAGATCCACGGTAGGTGCTTTCCCACATTTTCCAAATGCACGACCTTTACATAATGTGGGGAAGCCCCTTTGTGATGTGTGGCGGGTGGTTCTATCTCCTTTGGAGCCACCGTAGACAACGTGGCAAGGCGAGCTGGTATTTTGATTGGCACTCACTTTCTTGCATTTTGTCTTTTGTTAGACCTCCTGACAATATGAGAAAGTGCCTTGGTGACACATGTCTGGATGATGTCATGATAGATATTTGCAAAGGTTCAGAAGGTACAAGTTATATAGCATCATAGATTCAAATCAGATCAATGGTTGGCACATGCTTGCAAGATGAAGATGCAAGGATTTTAAGCAATGTGAGTATGCGCCCTTGTGACATGTGGCTGGTTTGATGTCATGGGCCCACCCTTCTAAAAGAGGTATTCAATCCTACAGAGCTTTGATCATTGTAGATTCAAATGAGATCAAAGGTTGGTACGTGCCCACAATATGAAGAAGCAAGGACTTTAAGTAATGCGGGCAAGCACCTTGCTGCCATATATCCTTGTGGGACTAGGCTAGTTTCATATGTTGCAGGGTGATGCCAATTGGTTGCCAGGTCAGATGCCAAGTGTTTCATGGGCCCAAGTTTTCATGGACAGGCGCAGTGAATGGAGAGTCTTTCCCAATCGTTGATCTTATGCAGATTGACGATTAATGCTTTCCTACAATATGGAAGTATGAGGAAGTTAAACATTGCGGGGAAGCACCCTTATGACACATGTCCTTGCGGTCTCATCCAAGGTATTAACATGAGGGTAGTGTGGTTAAGCCTGCGGTTGGTGGTTACATCATGGTAAGGGTTTAAGGAGGTGGCACAGTTAATAAGAAGATGTGGTCAACCGCATGGAGACTCTGCAGAATGGCAAAATAAAAGAAGATCGTTGGTCCACATGGCTCATCGTAGTGCCAGAGTTAGGTTGATGTGCTGATCTTACTAATTCATGAGCTAGAAATAGAGGATATCAAGGTTTGTTGCATGATCTGATCCTTGTGATCAATGCCAACCACTCTTGGATAAATGCTAAACTTAGTGAACGTGGGAAAACATTCCACCATCTCTAATCCAATCCATCTACCTGGTCAGGACTATTTAATGGCATCATTTCTGTCTTCTCAAGGCCCTGTTCCAACAAGATTAAATATCATTGCATTTGAATATGTACTCAGATTGGACTTTCTTTAGATTTGCATAATTTTTCTCGGTAGGATTTAATGGCAGTGGTTGTAGAGTAACTTTAGTGAGAAAATATCCCAGTTATGCCTGAGCTATAAAGGCAATTTTGGTAGATTTTGTTAAGGTTGACTTTTCTCTAACTTCTCTGATATTGCTCTGCAAATTTCATGTGTAAATTCCCTTTGCTTCTAAACTATATGGCATCCTGCCTTATCTCCTTCAAACATTGATGTAAAATGAAAGAACTATTTTCCTCTCATTGGTGTATTGTGGGTATCTGAAATCTTACATGACTGAATCTCTTTTGGCCTATGAATGGTATATAAGTGAATCCTCTCTTTCCTTGTGTCATTCATTTGACTTTTCTGATCTGCATGTGATTGTTAGATTAAAGCAAGTCTGAATGTGTATATTTTTGGTGTCATGATGGTTCAATAGTACATGTATGGGCATAGGTTAGTTTGAACACTCTATTTTGGTGCATCACCCCCTTAGATTAGAGTAGGTAGATTTGCTTTCATGCATTCCTTCTCCCTTTTTCTCTCCAAGAGTAGTTAGGTGCACCCTAATAGTAAAGGAAGCTGGCCTTCTCTAGAGACTCAAACTCATAGTTTAAGTCCCATAGCTTGGAGGTTGTTTCCATATTTCACAAGGTTTTCCTTAGGTAAAAACTTTGGATAAGGGTGTAAACCTTTATGATAACAATTTTAGGCACACCTGGTGGGACAATATCTAGAAAATTTTAAGTCTACTAGTGTCAAAAGAAATATTTCAAGATTAATACCAAGGAGATAGAACTGGCTTCAATGTTCAAGCCTTCAAGAGGTTCATTCTTCAATTACTTGGTGACTCTAAGCTTCAAATACATCTAGTTCCAGACCAAAGTTGCAGTAATTCATGCCCAAAGCTAAGTAATTCATGCCCAAAGCTAAAACAAGGGCATCTTCTAGAGGTAAATTTTAGTACCAAGAGCTTTTATTTTCAAATCCTAGAAGAAGGAAGACTAGAGTATCTTTATTGGCAGTTAGGAGTGCAATAGTAACAAATACACCTGCAAGATCTATCTCTACTCCTCCTACTATTAGATCTCAGCCTAGATTGTCATCAACACATATCAATAGATTACTAGTCTATATGCATAGCCTAGAGCCCATATTTTTGCCACCTTTAATGGTGGAAGTCCCCTTTTAATGGCTCAAAGACATGACATACGAATAGCTGCACTCAAAAGTATACCAGAGTTTACTAGTGAAATTTCTATCTCTCCCTTAGAACACATTCAAGAAGTTACAAATGTCTGCAATATCCATGGTATTATAGAAGATGATGTTGCAGTTAGGCTTCTAGCCTCATCTTTGAAAGGAAAAGCACTACAGTGGTATAGAGGTTTGGCTCATGGTTCTATAATAGATTGGGATGGATTAGGAGTAGGACTATGTAAACGCTTTGAGGAAAAAAGTGACCATTTGTCACTTTTAGAATAGTTGACTACTATAAAAAGAGCCCCCCATGAATGTATGATTGATTTCAACTATAGATTTCAAAAGAAATGGGATAGAATACCTATTTTAGTAAAACCTACCACTGGTAGTGCCTTCTTGCATTAGCTCAAATCTTTTAACAGTGACATTGCCACTACAATCCAAACTCTAGGAGGAGATACCTTGCCTAATGCCTATGACATAGCAATAAAGTCATAAAAAATCCTAATACAAGGAGGTAATCTAGCTCCAAGGCCTCCCATGCCTTTCTTTCCTAATGTTCCAAATCACCAACCAGAAATGGCTCCTCTTCCCACAGCTTCCACATCACAATCTCTTGCTCTAGTCCCCAAGCTTCCATATCTTCAAATGGAATAAATGAAATCAAGGAGATGATGCAATCTATGATTTTGAACATAGATAAAATATTGCAAGGCCAAGAGAAGAAGCTAGAGGATAGTTTCTATGTGATCCAAAAAATGAACAATAGGGTGGTGACTTTAGAAAGATAACAAGCTCAAGGCATTAAGGCTCATCAATTGCAGCATCAAACTATGAACAGTGGTAGGCCTCCAAATCATAATTATGGGAACAATTATTTTGATTAGAATAGGTAGAATAGCCATGCTTCAACCTCAAATGTAAATCAAAGTAGGGCCATAGTCCCTCAAAACAACATTGCCCAGGATCAGGATTTTTGTCCCTCCTATAACTACTCCTATGCTCATTGCATGTGTCAAAAGGTTGAATCTTACTTGGCTTTGACCATCCAAGAGCCTACAATAGGATAATCATACAAGGAGGGCCAATTTAAAGAGGCCTCATATATGTAAGGACAAGGTGATTGCTCCTTTATGAATCATTAGGTGGAGGAACATTGTAATGTAAACCTAGATTCCATTGCCCACAATACTAGGAGAAAAAGAAGAGCTATTGAAGATGCTACCCCTCCTCTTCCCAATCAAGCCTTGACTTCAAATGCAATACCCCATGAACAAGTAGTAAATGATCAGTCAAATACCCCTTAGCAACAAAGGCAAAATGATGGCAAAAAAGTTGTAAGTGATCCCCAGTTTGTTCCATCTCAAACTCCTACAAATGCAGCCCCCAAGGTTTCTACCAAAGTACCTACTACACCATTTAGTGTGGTAGAACAAATGAAGAAGAAAAATGTGAATATTTCCATGTGGGATGCTATTGCTACTATACCCATGCAAAAGAAGTTGCTACAACAAGAATTGGAAAGTAATGAACCAAAGGATCAACCACCCAGCATGGAAAGTGCCACAAGCCTAGTAAAACCATCAAGGGAGCAAGAAACAAGTAAAAAGGTTGAACCCCCTCCATTTTACATCTCTCTAATTATAAGGAATAAACTAGTCCACAATTGCATGATTGATTTAGGGGCTAGTAGTTCAGTGATGCCTAGGTGTGTTGCTAATGCTTTGGAAATGAAATATACGCCCATTGTTAAGGATGTATTTTAGTTGGATGATAGTAATATCAAGACTATAGGGATCCTTAGGAATGTGGAGATGGCCCTACATGCATGCCTTGTTTGTATTGTAACTCAAGATATATATATTAATGAAGTCAGGCCACATTTTACCATCTGTCTATCAAGAGATTTCACTACTCAAATAGGTGGTTACATATCTTCTGATTGGTCATATATGTTTTTTAGGAAAAGATATGGGGCCAAATCTTCAATTAGAGCAGAGCCTCTAGCCCTTCATCATACCAAACCCTACACCCCTAATCTCATCAACATGAATTGCACTTTCCTAGAAGTGGATGAGAATGACATAGTGGATGAGCCTAATACTTCCCTAGCAGAGATACCTGATTTTCTCTTAGATGAATTGATCCTATGTCAGAGACCCTTGAGACAAGCCTTAGTACATATTATATATTAGAGATAAATGCTCTAGTTCCCAATCTTATGGAGACTAAAGAAGAAATGAGTGGGATATGGCATATGTACTTTGATGGATCAAAAAATAAGAATGGATTAAAGGCTAGTGTGATGTTGATTTCTCCTTCATAAGTAAGGTACTACTTCTCCTTTAGGCTCTAGTTCAGTTGCACTAATAATGTGGCTGAGTATGAATCCTTGATTCAGGGACTCCTACTTGCTCAAAGAACAGGAATTCAAGCCTTAAGTGTATATGGAGATAGTGATTTGGTGGTTAATCAAGTGAGAAATCAAAATATCACCAAGAATGGTTTGCTCAAGAATTATAAACATAGGGTATGAGATTTTCTTGAGGGTTTCAATGTATTTAATATTCAAAGTATCCCTACAAAAGAAAATAGATAGGCTGATAGACTTGCAACAATAGGTGCATCTCATGATGTGCCAAGGAATCTTGAGGAGAAAAAAAAATCAACAAATCAAAATGGTAGTAAGACCTTCCATCCCCGACAACAACATCTATTGGCAAGTGTTTGAATCTGATGAAAAATTGTAACCTTCTTGCAGAATGAAGCAGAGTTTTAGGATAGAAACTAGTCAAGACTGCAACATCAGTATGGTGATCAAATCATTAACCTCAGTTCCAACAAGCTACCTAGGGGTCTCATTACTTTAGAGAGTGTTATTAATCCTGATGACCAAGCAAGAGGCAGAATCATTGACTTAGTTGCTAATGAATATGATCACATCCTAGTCATGGTTGTTGATGGAAAATCCTTAAACATGGGGAAGGTATGTTCTGAGATTGAGTAAGAAATTTTTATTCATCTATGTCAAGAATTTAATGATATATTTTCTTGGACGTATGATGATTTAAAGGGTTTTGACCCAAGGTTATTTCAGCATACCATAGATTTAATTGATAATGTCAAACCAGTAAGACAAAAATAGAGGCTAGTGAATCCCAAAATTGAACCCTTAATGAGAAAAGAACTATCCAAATTGATTGAGGCCATTATAATTTTTCCCATCAAGAACTCATCATGGGTAGCAAACCTTGTCCCTATTAGGAAGAAGAATGGAGAAATTAGATTGTGTGTGGACTTTAAGGACCTTAACCAAGCTTCCCTTAAAGATCACCATCCTCTCCCTTCCATGGAGTAGATTTTGTCCAAGGTCAGTGGTTCAAAGAGGTTTTCATTTCTTGATGGATTTTCTGGCTACAATCAAGTACTGGTCAAAGAGTCTGATAGATACAAAATTGCATTGACCACCAAGTGGGGTACCTATGCTTATTGTAAGATGCCATTTTGGCTAACCAACGTAGGTGCTACATTTCAGAAGGCAATGCAGATGACCTTCAAAAATGTGATTGAAAATTTTGTATTAGTTTACCTTGATGATATCATAGTGTATTCAAAGAGTGTAGAAGATCATGCTGATCATTTAAGATAGGTGTTCTCAAGGTGTAGAGAGTTTGGGGTATCTCTTAAACTAAGCAAGTGTGTCTTTGCTACTAATCAAGGAAAATTATTAGGAAACATTGTATTTGAGGATGGTTTAACCATTGATCTAGAAAGAAAAAAAGAAATACTTTCTCTCCCTCTTCCTAAACATAAGAAAGGGTTGCAAAGTTTCCTTAGTAGGATAAATTTTGTGAGAAGATTTATCCCTAATCTTGCTACCATGGTAAAACCCCTTATGGCTATTGTTACCACATTTTGTTTCCCCCATCGAATTTCAAATTTTAAATGTTCGGCCCGTCCAAATGGCTAATTCCCAAGGTTAATAATATTTTAATGCTGGCCTTATAAAAGTTTCCACGGCCTGCAAGTTTTCTGGCCATCAGATCTGAGGAAGATCTATGGAGGGCGCCATCTCGCTATGGCAAAGTTGTGCAAGAATTACATTAGCGACATTGTGCCTTGTCGATGCATGTCCAATGGGTCCAGCAGCAGGCAACATGTTTTGGCGACCGAAAAGTGTTCATGGTGGGAAGTTAGTTTTTGATGGCCAAAAGTCTCAAAAGGCAGTAAGGCACCATATCACCAACAAAAAACCCACAAGTTTTCTGTTGGTGACATAGCGCCCAAATGGAAAGTCACAAGCTCGATGTCATGGCAGCAAATCAGAGGGCACCACCTGTCCCTCAGTAGGGTCAAGTGGTACAAACCCTCTAGGTTGGTGCCTTGTCTGCCAGGTGATGCTTCATCGGTCTAATGAGGAACCACCACATATGCCAAGTCAAAGCACAGATATGCCATGGGATGAAATCTTCAATGTGGCCAGCACAGTCAAAAGGTTATGTCCTCCAATGTCAGATCTGTAGAGATCGACAGTCAGCGCTATGTCACTTATCAGAAGTTGCACAATGAATATGATGGCAACATAGCACCTGAAGGACACATGTCCTTGTGGGTCCAGGGATGTCAGCGAAGATCTGTTAGACAGTTCAATGTGGCTAGTTCCTATTTGTTGATGCACTGAGGGGAATGATCTACCTTGCTCACCATTAGATCGATTCGGATCAACGATCAGCGCTATGTCGCTTATCAAATATTGCACGGTCTTTACATTGGCGACATAGCACCCTATTGACGTATGTCTCATTGGGCCGGTCAAGGTTGGCAATTAGCAGCTAGTGGTTGCGGTTAATGATAACAGTCTGAAAGGTGGTGTGATTAGTCCGATAAAGAAGGTCAATCGCGAAGGACTTCCTAGGTGGCAAAGTAAAAAGATATGATTGGCCTGCGTGGCCTAGTTGGTGCATAAGGAACTGGTTGACTCTCTGACCCCTGCTGATCCATGAACCAAGAAGCGAAGGTGGTCAATTTTATCTTGCGATCTAATCTTCATGATCGATCTTGACCTACTAGAAATGAATGTGAAACATAGGGAAACACTCCACCATCTCAGTAAATCCATCTACTATGTCAAGACCATTCATTGGTGTCATTTCTGTCTACTCGAGGCATTTCTTTAGTCGAATATCTGGTTTTTTACCTCAGAATCATGCTTGAGTGTGATCTTTGGTTGGATATTTTTGTATGGGAGCTTTATGGCAGTAGTTGAGCAGTTAATACAGAGCCAAAATCCTCAGTTATGCCTGAACTATAAAGGCAATTTTGTAATCTTTTTCCAGGAGGGACTCTTTCTGGTTTCTCTGATATTCCTCTACAATTCTCAATGTAACATTCCCTGTGCCTCTGAACTGAATGATTTTTTGTTTTATCTCCTTCAGCCATTAATGTGTATGTGCATCCCTTTTGCCTCTCATTGGTGTATTGTTGAGATCTGTAGCCTGCATACTGTATCTATTTTTGCCTACTGGATAATATATAAGTGAGATTCCTCTTTCCTTGTGTTATTCAATTTGGTTTCCTAATCTGCATGTGGTTATTAGATCAAAACAAGTCTGTATATGCATATCCTTAGTTTCATTCTGGTTCAATAGTGCACACATGGGCAGAAATGGGTCTAAACACTCTATTTCGGTGCATCACCTCCATAGTTTAGGTAGGGTAGAGTTTTTTTCTGCATCTCCTTCTTCCCCTTTTCCTTTCGAGAGTAGTTAGGTGCGCCCTAATAGTAAGAGGAAGTTGGCCTTCTCCGGAGACTCAACCTCATAGTTCAAGTCCCATAGCTTAGAGGTTGTTTCCATGTTTCACTAGGTTGTCCTCACACATAGGCCTTGGACAAGGGAGCAAAGCTAAGTGACAATAGTTTTTGGCACGCCCGGTGGGACTACAACAACAAGATTTATTAAAGATTTAAAGTCCATTGGTGTCAAAGAATAAAGAGTTCCAAAGATTAATATTGAAGAGGTAGTGTTGGCTTCAGTATTCAAGCCTTTAAGAGGATAATTCTTCAAAGTACTTGGCGACTCTAAACATCAACAAATCTGGTTCCAAGCCAAAGCTACAGTGATTCATGCCCAGAGCTGAAACAAGGGCATCTTCTAGAGGTAAATTTCAATATCAAGATCTTTCTCTTTCAAATCCTAGAAGAAGGAGGACTAGGACTTCATTATCATCAGTTAGGGGTGCAATAACAGTTAATATACCTATAAGATCTATCTCTACTCCTCCTATTGTTTGAACTTAGCTTAGATTGTCATCAACATTCACCAATAGAACACTTGTTTACATGGCACAGCCAAGAGTTCATGCCTTTGCCACCTTTAATGGTGGAAGTCCTCTATTGTTAGCCCAAAGACGTGATATACCAGTATCTGCACTAAAAAGTATACCTGATTTTACTGGTGAAACTTCCATCTCCCCTTTAGAGCATATCCAAGAAGTAGCAAATGTCTTTAGCATTCATGGTGTTACAGAGGATGATGTTGCTGTCAAACTTCTAGCCTCATCTTTAAAAGGAAAAGTATTACAGTGGTATAGAGGCCTAGATCATGGTTCTATAACCAATTGGGATGAATTAGGAGTAGGATTATGCAAACATTTTGAGGATAGAAGTGACCATCTATCACTTTTAGAGCAGTTGACTACAATAAAAAGAGCCCCCATGAGTGTATGACTGATTTTAACTATAGATTCCAAAAGACATGGGATAGAATACCTACTTCAGTGAAACCTACACCTGGTAATGCCTTCTTGCATTACCTTAGAGCTTTTAACAGTGATATTGCCACTACAATCCAAACTATGGGAGGAGATACCTTGCCTAATGCTTATGAGATAGCCATAAAGGCTGAGAACATCCTAATACAAGGAGGAAAGTTGGCTCCAAGGCCCCCTATGCCTTTCTTTCCTAATGTTCCCAACCATCAACCAGCAATAGCCCCTCTTCCTACAACTTCTACATCACAAGCCCTTACTCCAGTCCCTCAAGCTTCCACATCCTCAAATGGGATAGATGAACTCAAAGAAATGCTCCAAGGTCTAGTGCTGAATACAGATAAAAGAGAGAAGACCCTGGATAAAAAATTGCAAGAGCAGGGGAGGGAGTTGAAGGACCAAGGAAAGAGATTGGAAGATAGTTTTTCTATGATACAAAAAATGAGTAACAAGATGGTGGCCTTAGAAAGGCAGCAAGCTCAAAGTGACAAGCCTCCCAAATTGCAATATCAAGCTCCAAGTGGTGGTAGGCCTCCTAATTAGTGGAGTAGCTCTTTTGATCAGGGTAGGCAAAATAGTCATGCTTTTGCTTCAAGCTCAAATCAGAATAGAGCTATAGTCCCTCAGAATAACTTGGCCCAAGATCAAGATTTCTGTCCTTCCTGCAACTATTCTTATACCTATTGCATGTGCCAGAAGGTAGAATCTTATATGGCCCTAACTTTCCAAGAACTTGCAGCAAAGAAATCATATAAGGAGGATCATCCCAAGGAGGCCTCATATATTCAAGGATGTGATGATTTCTCTTTCATGAATCATCAGGTTGGGCAGCATTGTAATGTGAACCAGGATTCTGTTGCTCATAACACAAGAAGCAAGAAGAGAGCTATGGAACATGCTGCCCCTCCTCCTAATCAGGCCTCAACTTCAAGTGCTACACCTCATATACATGCAGCAAGTGAACAAATAAGTACTTCACAGTAGCAAAAACAAGATTCTAGAAGGAAAGATGCAAGTGATCCTTTTGTTGCTCCACCTCAACCTCTCATAAGTGCAGCTCCCAAAGTTTCTACCAAAGTTTCTAATACACCATTCAGTGTGGTAGAGCAAATGAAGAAGACCAATGTGAATATTTCTATGTGGGATGATGTTGCTACCATACCAATACAGAAGAAGATGTTGCAGCAAGAATTAGAGAAGATTGAACCCAAGAATCAGCCATCTACCATGGAGAGTGACACAAGTCTGGTACAACCAGCAGGAGATGTGGAGACAAATAAAAAGGTTAGACCTCCTCCATTCTATGTTTCTCTGATTATAGGAGGCAAATTAGTCCACAATTGCATGATAGATTCAGGGGCTAGTAGCTCAATAATGCCTAGGTGTGTTGTTGATGCTTTAGAAATGAAATATGAGCCCATTGTTAGGGATGTGTTACAATTAGGTGGTAGTATTGTCAAAAATATAGGTATCCTTAGGAATGTGGAGATGGCCCTACATGCATGCCCTGGTTGATGATTCAAGACATATCTATTGCTGAAGTCAAGCCCTATTTTGTTATCTGTCTTTCAAGGGATTTCACTGCTCAAATTGGTGGATTCATATCTATTGATTGGTCATATATGTCATTTAAGACTAGATATGGAGCCAATGCCTCAATTAGAGCAGAACCTCAAGCCCTTCATCACACTGAATCTTACAACCCCAATCCCACCAACATGAATTGCCCTATTCTAGAGATGGATGAAAATGACATAGTAAATGAGCCTACCACTTCCATAGTAGAGATTCCTAATTTCTTCTTGGATGAGTGGGCAAATGCATATCAATTTGAGCCTATGTTAGAGACTCTTGAGACAGGCCTTAGTACATATTGCATAATAGAGAAAGATCCTCAAGTTCCTGATCTTAATGGTACTAATGATGATATAAATGTAATATGGAGTATGTATTTTGATGGCTTAAGGAATAGAAATGGAGTAGGGGCTGGTGTTATGTTGGTCTCTCTTGCACAAATAAGATACTACTTCTCCTTTAGGCTCCAATTCAATTGCACCAATAATGTGGCCGAGTATGAATCTTTGATTCAAGGTCTCTTACTTACCCAAAAGAGAGGAATTCAAGCCTTGAGAGTATATGGAGATAGTGAGTTGGTAGCTAACCAAGTGAGAAATTAGAATATCACCAAAAATGGCCTGCTCAAGTCTTACAAACATAGAGTCTGGGATTTTCTTGAGGGCTTCAATGCATTTAATATTTAGAGCATTCTTAGGAAAGAAAATAGACATGCTGATAGACTTGCAGCAGTGGGTGCATCTTATGATGTACCAGGGAATCTTGAGGAGGAAAAGAAGCAACAAATAAAGGTGGTAGTAAGGCCTGCCATCCCTGACAACAACACTCATTGGCAAGTGTTTGATTCTGATGAACAAATTGTGAGTTTCTTGCAAAATGAGGCAAAATTCTCATATAGAAATCAGTCAAGGCTGCAATATCAGTATGGTGATTAGATCATTCATCTTAGTTCTAACAAGTTTCCCAAGGGTCTCATTACCTTGGAGAGCTCCTTTAATCCTAATGATCAAACAAGAGGCAAAGGAATGAATCTAGCTGCAAAAAAGGATGATTATGCCCCAGTTACAATTGCTGATGGAAAATCTCTGAATATGGGGAAGGTATGTTCTGAAACTGAGCAAGAAAACTTCATTCATTTATGTCAAGAATTTAATGATGTATTTTCTTGGACATATGATGACTTAAAAGGGTTTGACCCTAGTTTGTTTCAGCATACCATAGATTTAATTGATAAGGCCAAACCAGTAAGGCAAAAACAGAGACCAGTGAACCCTAAGATTGAGCCCCTAATGAGAAAAGAACTATCCAAGTTGATAAGGCCAATATAATATTTCCTATCAAACACTCATCATGGGTAGCTAACCTTGTCCTTGTAAGGAAGAAGAATGGAGAAATCAGACTGTGTGTGGACTTTAGGGATCTTAATTAGGCCTCCCTTAAAGATCACCATCCTCTCCCTTCCATGGAGCAAATCCTGTTTAAGGTCAGTGGGTCAAGGAGATTCTCTTTTCTTGATGGATTCTCTAGTTATAATCAAGTGTTGGTTAAAGAATCTGATAGATATAAGACAACATTCACTACTAAATGGGGCACCTATGCTTATTGCAAGATGCCATTTGGACTAACAAATGTAGGTGCCACATTTCAGAAGGCAATGGAGATGGCCTTCAAAAAATTGATTGACAAGTTTGTCTTAGTATACCTTGATGATATAACTATATATTCAAAGAATGTAGAAAATCATTTTGATCACCTAAGGCAGATATTTCTAAGATGTAGAGAGTTTGGGGTTTCCCTTAACCCATCCAAGTGTGTCTTTGCTACAAGTCAAGGAAAATTATTGGGACACATTGTATCTGAGGATGGGCTGACCATTGATCCAGAAAGAACAAAGGCAATACTTGACCTCCCTCTTCCTAAACACAAGAAGGGGCTACAAAGTTTCCTTGGTAGGATAAATTTTGTAAGAAGTTTTATTCCTAATCTTTCTACCATGGTGAAACCTCTTACAGCTATGCTCAAGAAAGGTATGGTCTTCTCATGGAAAAAGGAAGGGAAGGAGAGTTTTGAAGAGATCAAGGCATCCATAGCCTCAGCCCCTACTCTCATGAACCCAAATTTTAAGAAAGATTTCATCCTCTACACTTTAGGTGGTGAGTCAAGTATCTCAGCTGTCTTGACTCAAACAAATGACAAGGATGAGGAGCAGCCCATAGCCTTCTTTAGTGAAGGGCTTAAGGAATATGAAGATAAGTATAGCTTTGTTGAGAAGCAAGCTCTTGCAGTCATCAGAGCCTTGAAGAAATTTAGACACCTCTTATCCCACAATAGGATCCATTTGTTAGTGCCCCATGCCAGTGCAAAAGACTTCCTATTAAGCAAGGATATCAGTGAAAAGAGAGCTAGATGGATCACTAGGGTAATGGAGTATGATGTTGATATTCAGATTACCAAGTTGGTAAGAGGGAGAGGATTGTGCAAAGAAATGTTATCAGGTCAGGATTCTGATGAAGAGGATGCTATGGTAGTAATAGAGCAGCAGGAGGAAGGAAATGTTAATGGTCCAAGGAGCTGGATAAATGATATGAAGAGCTTCTTATTAGGGAACGGATACCCTCAGGGATTGGATAGAGCTAAAAGAAGACAATACAGACTGCAGTCCATTCCCTATGTGGTAATTGATGGTATCCTATTTAGGAGATATTTTAATGGGACCCTATTAAGATGCATTGAAGAGGATCAGGCTGAGAGGATGATTAAGGAACTCCATGACGGCCCTGATGGTGGCCATTTCTCTGCAAGAAAAACTGCCATGAAGATCATAGGGCTGGTTATTATTGGCCATCTCTATTCCATGATTGTTATAGATATGTGAGAAAATGTGAGAAATGCACTTTCTTTTCAGGAAAACAAAGGCTTGCATCTCTCCCCTTGCATCCTATTCAGGTGGATCCGCCCTTTACCCAGTGGGGATTGGATTTTATAGGCCCCATTAATCCTCCATCTAGTGTAGGTCATAAATGGATTTTGGTTGCTACTAATTATTTCACCAGAAGGAGAGAAGCAATTGCCTTGAAGGATGCCACAAAACCATCAGTTGTTGAGTTCCTTGATGGGATTGTATCTAGGTTTGGTGCTCCTTCTACTATTATCTCAGAAAATGCTAGGTCTTTTGTTGGAACCCAGATTTGTGCATGGGTAATGAATCACAATATCTACCTGAGTACATCATCAAATTACTATCCCCAGGGTAATGGTTTCGCTAAGTCTTCCAACAAGAATCTGATCAAAATCATGAAGAGGAAAATAGAAGACAATGAGAGGGTCTGGCATAAGAAACTAAGAACTGCTTTATGGGCTAATAGGATAACACCCAAGAGATCTATTGGGAATTCACCTTTTGTGCTGGTATATGGTAGAGAGGCCAAACTCCCAATTTCATTGAAATTTCCATCCTTGGAGTTGGCTCATTAGTTGGAATTGATTGAAGATAATGCCATATCAGTAAGAATGGCAGAGTTGATTGAACTGGAAGAAAAGAGAAACAAGACCATGCAAACCCTAGAAATGCATCAACAGCAGATGAAAAGGAGTTTTGATAAGAAGGCAAGGGCTACAACCTTCAGAGAAGGAGATTTAGTCCTCGAGTGGGACTCAGACAGAGCAAAACTAGGAAGACATTCCAAGTTTGATGCATTATGGAGTGGGCCCTATCTGATTGCCAGTTGCAAACAGGCTAATGCATTTCAATTAAGCAGACCCAATGATGAAGTTTTGCCCATTCTAGTTAATGGGATTTATCTTAAAGCGTGTTTCTGATTGGATCAACAATCAGTGCTATGTCACTCATCAAAAATTGCATGGTCTTTACATTGGCGACATAGCACCCAATTGATGTGTGTCTCATTGGCCTGGTCAAGGTTGGTGATTAG
Organism: Cupressus sempervirens; assembly: GCA_028749045.1. Classification (NCBI taxonomy): domain Eukaryota; kingdom Viridiplantae; phylum Streptophyta; class Pinopsida; order Cupressales; family Cupressaceae; genus Cupressus; species Cupressus sempervirens. Next base: position 470,735,840 of record CM053784.1, read on the forward strand.
CAGTTGGCAGTTACGGTTAATGATAATAGTCTGAAAGGTGGCGCGGTTAGTCCGATAAAGAAGGTCAACCACGGAGGACTCCCCAGGTGGCAGAGTAAAAAGATATGATTGGCCCGCATGGCCCAGTTGGTGCATAAGGAACTGGTTGACTCTCTGACCCCTGCTGATCCATGAACCAAGAAGCGAAGGTGGTCGATTTTATCTTGCGATCTGATCTTCATGATCGATCTCGACCTACCAGAAATGAATGTGAAACATAGGGAAACACTCCACCATCTTAGTCGATCCATCTACTGTGTCAGGATCATTCATTGGTGTTATTTCTGTCTACTCGAGGCATTTCTTCAGTCAAATATCTAATTTTGTACCTCAGAATCATGCTCAAGTGTGATCTTTGATCGGATATTTTTGTATGGGAGCTTGATGGCAGTAGTTGAGCAGTTAATGCAGAGCCAAAATCCTCAGTTATGCCTGAACTATAAAGGAAAATTTATAATCTTTTTCCAGGGGGGACTCTTTCTGGTTTCTCTGATATTGCTTTGCAATTCTTAGTAACATTCCTTGTGCCTCTAAATTGAATGATTTTCTGTTTTATCTCCTTTAGCCATTAATGTGTATGTGCATCCCTTTTGCCTCTCATTGGTGTATTGTTGAGATCTGTAGACTGCATATTGTATCTATTTTTGCCTACTAGATAATACATAAGTGAGATTCCTCTTTCCTTATGTTATTCAATTTGGTTTCCTAATCTACATGTGGTTATTAGATCAAAACAAGTCTGTATATGCATATCCTTAGTTTCATTCTGGTTCAATAGTGCACACATGGGTAGAAATGGGTCTGAACACTCTATTTTGGTGCATCACCTCCATAGTTTATGTAGGGTAGAGTTGTTTTCTGCATCTCCTTCTTCCCCTTTTCCTTTCGAGAGTAGTTAGGTGCGCCCTGATAGTAAGAGGAAGTCGGCCTTCTCCAGAGACTCAACCTCGTAGTTCAAGTTCCATAGCTTGGAGGTTGTTTCCATGTTTCACTAGGTTGTCCTCGCACATAGTCCTTGGACAAGGGTGCAAACCTAAGTGACAATAGATATGCGCAAGAAAAGTATGGTTTTTGCATGGACCAAGGAAGGGAAGGAAATTTTTGAAGAGATCAAGGTAGCCATAGCCTTAGCCCCTACCCTCATTAATCTAAACTTTGAAAAGGATTTCACCCTTTATACCCTAGGTGGTGAGTCAAGTATTTCTACTGTCTCGACTCAAACAAATGATAAAGATGAAAAGTAGCCCATAGCCTTCTTTAGTGAAGGGCTCAAAGAGTATGAAGACAAATACAGCTATGTAGAAAAGCAAGCCCTTGCAGTCATCAGAGCTTTAAAAAAATTTAGACACCTCTTGTCTCATAATAAAATCCATCTGTTAGTACCCCATGCCAGTGTGAAAGATTTCCTTTTGAGCAAAGATATTAGTGAGAAGAGAGCTAGCTAGATTACTAAAGTAATGGAATATGATGTTGGCATCTAGATCACCAAGCTAGTAAGAGGGAAAGGGTTATGTAAACAAATGAATCACCTCAAGAATTAGATGAGGAAGTAGTTATGATACTAATAGAGGAACAAGAAGCAAGAAATGATGACCCAAGGAACTAGATGGATGATATGAAGAATTTCTTATTAGGCAATATTGGATAGCCTCAAGGATTAGATAGAACTAAAAGGAGATAGTATAGATTATATTCAATTCCTTATGTTATAGTTGATGGTATTCTTTTTAGGAAAGATTTTAATGGAGCCCTATTAAGATGTATTGACATAGACCAAGCTGAAAGAATGATCAGAGAGCTTCATGATGGTCTTGATGGTGGTCACTTCTCAGCAAGGACAACTGCAATGAAGATCATGAGGGCTAGTTACTACTAGCCATCCCTATTCTATGATTGTCATAGGCATGCGAGAAAATTTTAAAAATGTGCCTTCTTCTCTAGTAAGAAAAAGCTTGTAGCTCTTCCTCTTCATCCCATTCAGGTGGATTAGCCTTTTGCTCAATGGGGATTGGATTTCATAGGCCCTATTAATCCTCCTTCTAGTTCTAGTCACAAATGGATTTTAGCTACTACAAATTACTTTACGAGATGGATAGAGGTAGTTGCATTGAAGGACACCACAAAACCTTCAGTTGTTAAGTTCCTTGATGGAATTGTAACCAGGTTTGGTGCTCCTTCAACCATTATTTTAGATAATGCAAAATCTTTTTTTTGGAGCTAAGATTTGTGCATTGGTAGTTGATCATAATATCTACTTGAGCACATCCTCAAACTACTATCCTTATGGCAATGGTTTGGCTGAGTCTTCCAACAAAAACTTGATTAGGATTATGAAAAGAACTATAGAGGATAACCAAAGGTGTTGGCATCAAAAGTTGAGGACTACACTGTGGGCTGATAGAATAACACCTAAGAGGTCAATAGGGAATTCACCATTTATATTGGTATATGGCAGAGAAGCAAGGCCTCAAATTTCATTAGAATTTCCAACTCTAGAACTAGCTCATCAGCTAGAGCTAATAAAAAATGATGCCATGACAATAAGAATGGAAAAGTTGATGGAGCTGGAAGAGAAAAGAAGTTAGGCCATGTAGACCCTAGAAACACATCAGTAGCAAGTGAAAATGAGTTTTGACAAGAAGGCTAGGGTTAGAGCCTTCAGAGAGGGTGATTTAGTTCTAAAATGGGATGCAGACATGGCAAAACTAGGAAGACATTCAAAATTTGATGCACTGTGGAGTGGTCCCTATTTGATTGTCAGTTGCAAGCAGGCTAATGCTTTTTAATTAAGCAGGCATGGTGGTGAAATCTTACCTATCCCAGTCAATGGGATCTATCTCAAACCATGCTTCTGAGAGGGCTTGAATTTTCCTGTACATATTAAAGTAGTTTCCTTTCTGTTGTTTCTTGCTTTCCAAGAAGTGTATGAGCACATGTGTTTTGCTGAGTTTACAAAGTTATAGAGATAGAGATTCAGTGTTTTGTTGCTATAGAGGTAGGGTTAGGGTTTTACAGTGCACTAATTCACATCTTTCACAACTCTATAGCCCAGTGGATGTTTTAGGCCACTGATCTTACGCATAGTTGGCTCGCATCCCCTCTGAGTCGCCAAAAATGTTACCATTTTTTTCCTCTCACCAAAATTTGAACTTAAATGCTTGCCCCACCCAATGGCTATTTCCCATCTTTTATAGTATTTTAATGCCCCAAAAATATGAAAATTAAAAAAGCATTTAAAATTTATGGTATTTCATATTTTGTTTCCACTGGCCTACAACTTTTTGCTCTGTCAAATCTTGCCCAAATCCATGGTAGGCACTTTCTTTCCTTTTCCAAATGCACGACCTTTACGTAATGTAGGGAAGCTCCTTTGCAATGTGTGGAAGGTGGGTCTATCTCCTTTGGAGCTGCCATAGACAAGGTTGCAAGGTGAGATAGTATTTTGATTAGCACCCGCTTTCTCACATTTTGTCTTCTGTCAGACCTCCTGACAATGTGGGAAAGCACCCTAGTGATGCATGTTTGGATGATGTCATGATAAATATTCACAAAGGTTTAAAAGGTATAGGTTATATAGCACCATAGATTCAAATCAGATCAACGGCTGGCACATGCCCACAAGATGAAGGTGTGAGGATTTTAAGCAATGTGGGTATGCACCCTTACGATACATGACTACTATGATGTCATGGGCTCACCCTTCTCAAAGAGGTATGTAGTCCTATAGAGCTTTGATTACCATAGATTTGAACGAGATCAAAGGTTGGCGCATGCCCGCAATATGAAGGACTTTAAGTAATGTGGGCAAGTGCCTTGCTGCCATGTGTCCTTGTGGGGCCAAGCTAGTTTCATATGTTGTAGGGCAATGCTAGTTGGTTGCCAGGTCAAATGCCAAGTGTTTCATGGGCCCAAGTTTTCATGGATAAGCGCAGTGAATGGAGAGCCTTTCCTGATCATTAATCTTGTGCAGATCAACGATTAGTGCTTGCCCGCAATATAGAAGTATGAGAAAGTTCAACATTGTAGGGAAGAACCCTTATGATAGGTTTCCTTGTGGCCTCGGCCAAGGTATTAACATGAGGGTAGCACGGTTAAGGCTAGTGGTTGATAGTTACATCATGGTTAGGGTTTGAGGAGGTGGCGCAGTTAATAAGATGTGGTCAACTGCGTGGAGACTCTACAGAGTGTCAAAATAAAAGAAGATCATTGGTGCACATGGCTCATCTTGGTTCTAGAGTTAGGTTGACCTGCTAATATTACTAATTCATGAGCTAGAAATAGGGGATATCAAGGTTTGTTGTGCAATTTGATTCTTTTGATCAATGCCAACCACTCTTGGATAAATGCTAAACTCAGTGAATGTGAGAAAAAACTCCACCATCTTTGATCTAATCCATCTACCTGGTCAGAACTATTTAATAGCATCATTTTTGTCTTCTCAGGGCCCTATTCCAACAAGATCAAATATCATTGCATATGAATCTATACTCAGATAGAACTTTCTTCAGATCTGCATGATTATTCTCGGTAGAACTTAATGGCGATGGTTGTAGAGTAACTTCAGTGGGAAAATATCCTAGTTATGCCTAAGCTATAAAGGCAATTTTGGTAGATTTTGTTAAGGTCAACTTTTCTCTGACTTCTCTGATATTGCTCTGCAAATTTCATGTGTAAATCCCCTTTGCCTCTAAACTATATGGCATCATGCCTTATCTCCTTTAGTCATTGATCTAAAGTGAAAGAACTATTTGCCTCCCATTGGTGTTTTGTGGGTATCTACAATCTTACATGACTGTATCTCTTTTGGCCTATGAATGGTATATAAGTGAATCCTCTCTTTCCTTGTGTCATTCATTTGGATTTTCTAATCTACATGTGATTGTTAGATTAAAGCAAGTTTGAATGTGTATATTTTTGGTGTCATGATGGTTCAATAGTGCATCTATGGGCAGAGGTTAGTTCAATCACTCTATTTTGGTGCATCGCCCCCTTAGGTTAGAGTAGGTAGATTTGCTTTCATGCATTCCTTCTCCCTTTTCCTCTCCAAGAGTAGTTAGGTGCACCCTGATAGTAAAGGAAGTTGGCCTTCTCTAGAGACTCAACCTCACAGTTCAAGTCCCATAGCTTGGAGGTTGTTTCCATGTTTCACAAGGTTTTTCTTAGGTAAAAACTTTGGATAAGGGTGCAAACCTTTGTGACAATAGTGTACAATGGGCCTCAAATAGGGTTAATTTATGAAGATCATTCAATGGTGGTACATAAATCCTCCCTATATAATGCAAGAGGCCATTCAACTCTAGAACATAGATATAAAGTATGCCCTCCAAAAGTCTACCTAAACCAATATTAATGTTCACTTCGTGATACCAAGTATTTATAGGAAGTGCCTAAAGTATATGAATCCTCAAATTCACACTAAGAGTCAACGTTGATATCACATGTCTTATGCGACTCAAAGCATCATCTACTATATTCTCCTTCCCCTGAATATACATCACCTCAAAGTCACACTCACATAAAATTTCCATTCAATGTCTTTGTCTAGCATTCAAATTAGGTTGCATGATGATATAATTGTTGGATACAATTGATTAATTATGTATTGTCTTTGATGTTACACAAATATCATATCATTATCATTCAGTGTATGTTGAGCTCACTTGGGTAGTGAAGATAGTTTTCTATGTCTACTGAGTGTTCCTATGGTTGCCTAGTTCAGAAGGCAGTGTCTACTGAGTTCACTCAGGCATCAAAGGAAAGTTTGCATAAGATGAGTGTTAACCAAGCTCACTCAGTTAATGAAGAAATTTTGGATGGAACCAGTGTTAACAGAGCTCACTAGGTTGTCAAAATATCTTTTCAAGTTTGCAGTGTTAACCGAGGGTCTATTGGTTAACATAGGAAATCATTTCTAAGTTAGTGTCTACCAAGTTGGGTCGGCCAATGAAGTATTTTCTAGTTTTGGCATATTAAGGTTAATTGATTTATTTATTGGTTCTAGCCAACTATGATGATGAATATTAGTTATTTTAAGTCAAGCATATGAGCTAACTTGACAATATGAATAATATAAATATTGTACACTCGAAAGTGTCACACTCTAAACCCTTCTATCCAAACGATTCCATGAGTTGGAATGTTCGGATGCCGGCTTAGAGCTCCCTATCCACGGAGTGCAAGAGAGTATATTTTAAGTATAAGAAGGCTCTCAGATGAGCCTTAGAGATACTCTTCTTGCTAGTAAACCATGCAATGGGAGGTTCCAAAGACAAGATGCAAGAATGCAAATGTCCCAAGGAGTTCCTCAAGGATGCAATGCAACTAAAGATTAAACTAGAATGAATATGAAAAGTGCAGCTATTCTAAGCATGGATGAGAATGTTAGAATCCAAATATTAAGCTATGTGAGATTAAGCTACATGTAAAAATGAAAGCTAAGCTAAGATGCTATGGTATGAGAGAATGTAGACAAGAAATAGAAGTTCTCCACAAAGCTCCAAAGAAACCTGTTAGAAAACCTGCAGCATAACAATATTCAAAATGAGGATTGATTGAGGGGGAAAGCTCTCTCCCTTTTAAAGATGTATGGATGGTAGAGATCAAGATGAAGATGGTGGATGATCAACGGTGGAATTTGAAAAGAGGAGTGATCCATGTGCACACACAAATCAACCAATAGAATATAAGTTGACTTGTCATATAAGACAAAAGTCACAAAGCCTTTTCTTTTAATTGCAAAATAGAAAAAATACTTTATGTGTGCACTTTAAGTTGGTTAGAAGAATGGGGTCTTTTATTTAATTAAAAGGGAACATGTTCTTTTAATCAAATAATGAACTTAGGATAGCATAGTCAAACTATAGGTTATAATCAAATAAATTGATTATTAGCAATTTGGTCTAGGTAAATGATTAAATTAATTTAGCCAAAATGTTGAAAAGGGGGCTAATAGTCTAGATGACCATTTTTAGGTGATTACATTTGCCCCTCTTTGACTAATGCATGATCGATCTGGGAACACATTATGTCAAAGAAAATCGAAGCCAAGTAGGCGATGATAGATATAGATGTCTAATTCCGAAGAGTGAAATGTAGAAATAGATAGCAAGTCCTAAATGCACAGCCTGATAGCAGTAGTACTGAACACTAGGAAGAGATGATGTTAGAATTCAAGAAGAATACTAACACTTAGAAAAGTAGATAGAGTGAGAGCAAGTGAGAAGATTAAACAAATGCTCCTAAGCAGTGATAGAGTATTTCTGCCCCCTCGGGATCGAAATTGAAATGAGGTAAGGGGATGCAAAAACTGGCTAGAAATGAGAAAATTAGAATATAGCAATGTCCAAGATGATAGATAGATGATTAGAACCCAAGAATGACTATATAAAAAAAATGATAAAATGCCCCAGTTTGACTAGAGTTGACCTTGAAGGATATAGCATAAAAATAAGGTCGAAATGAGTAGAAAGGTGATTTTAGACATGAAACAGTGAATTGAAGTAGATATGAAGTATAGAAATGATGAAGACATGAAGAAATGAAGATGCCCCAGTGATGATTCAGAGATTAGACCTCAAAAGGTCAGCTAACTGCTCAGAAGAAAGTAGAATTTTAAAAGACAATTTTGACCATCAAGATGAACTCGAATTTGGATTTCAATCCCGAAAATGAATCTAGGATGTCAAAATTATTTAAGAGGTCAAAACTTTATATAATGTGATGATAAGATAGAAAAGAGATGAAGCGAAAGATTAAGAAGGTGAAAAGACATGAACAAGAAGAAAGTAAAGAAATATATGAAAGGAGTTAGCTGATATGTCCACAGAAAGATGAAGAGAGAGCTCTCCCCATATGCAAGAATGCAAGACTAAGCTAGAAGATGAACCTAAAATGCAAGCTAACATGCAAAGTGGTTTACCAGCAAGAAGTGCATAACATTTAGACTCTTAATTTCATCATTGAGCATTTATTAGGGACATCATGAGATCATACAACCATCACTAGTATAACTATGAGGATATGAATATGATCAATATTAGATAGGTATGTGGAAATCCAATCTAAGCATCAGAGACATGTAAGTCAAGATAACTACACGATTAGATTCCCTAAGTTTAATTTAGCAAGATTACACCTGTATCAAGGCATAAGCGCCAAGATAAACCCTGAGTGCGATCTTGCAAAACAATCAAGGATGATACATTTATAAGTCAAAGTGTTGAATAGGACAAGCATGAATGCTTACAACACTATAGACAAACAAAAGTATACCCACAAGCAGAAATCAAGAAAATATGTCCCATGCCCCCAGTCTTCTAGTCAATGACATCCTTGAAAGACTATTAGGGAGGGAACACCGGGCAAATAAATCATCATAGACAACACACAAAGTAGATAAAGATCAGCATAGCTCAGTCATTTAGGTGTTAAAGTGCGTGTGTGTAAGTCACTTGGCCATTTCTTCCAGACTTGATTTTGATAGTGAGAAATATCGCGACATTGGAGACCGTAGGTAAACTATCTGAAAAGTGTTGAAAAATACTTGATGTCAAGGTGGGGGAAGTGTTGAGAAACACTATGTTGTGAGTTGTCAAAGAAACCCTAATGCACAAGAATACCTCAATAGGCTAAGCAGTTGTGCCCTCAAGATGAGGACAAGAAACAATTCCAAGCTAGGAAATGTGTAGCAAAATAGGTGATTGAGACTGATAGACAGAGGTGCAAGGGTCTCAAGTAGCACCTGTTTCCAGATTTTCACCACTTGACAGATTTTTTCAAGACTTTTTTCAAATTTTTGTATTTTTGAATTTTTGAATTTTTTGGTGATACATCAAAGTTCTTATTGCTAGGTTTTCACTAAGATGATCATTTTTTCAGGACATTTTCTGATTTTTAGGATTTTTTCAGCATCATATATGATTTTTTGGATTTTTTAGAAGGTTTTAGAGATCACTAGTTCTCAAGCAAGATCACGTCATTTTCTCACAATGTCTAGCAAGGTATAGGACACGATGGAGCAATGAGTCAGTGGATAAGCAAAGATGGATGAAAAAAGAGTATGAAGCAAGTGAAAGTGATCCTCAAGGACTAACTCCTCAAGAGTACCCAAGCTAGGGAAAGAGGTGAAATAGTCATATGCAGCATATTTTGGATAAGCAATGGAAGTAATGAGAAAGATAGCATGTAGGATAAGCAATGAAGCCAACAAGTGAGATAGCATGAAGTGTATAGTCCAAAAGAGTAGCCATGTCAAGAGACCTATGAGAACCATGTTTAATTTATTATGATCAAGACCAAGGGGTCAACTAGATAGTATAGCAATGGGATAGAGCAATAAGAATAAAGCTCAAGATAGAGGCTATGAGTGAATGAGAGAGCACAATAGAAAATCTGATGGATAAGATAGCCAATATGCAAAGATAGCTCAACATTTTCAAGATCAAAGAGAGAAGAGGGGATAGATGGATGATGGAAGAATTACGCATGATGCCTGTTTGCCAAGTTTTCATCATGGTACTTATCCAAGGTACCACAAGATGTAGTTTTCACCATAGGATGCATTTATTTCTCTTTACTTTTGCTACCAAGGTGCCACAAAAAGTGGTTTTCACCAAGGCACATTTTCATTTTTTTTTTTTTTTTTGAATTTTTAGAAAGAGCTCAAGCTGTTTGAATTTAGATAGTGCTCCTATAGGAAAGATAAGCCATGATAAGCCAAGACCATGGAAAGGTATGCTCAAAGATGTTGATAGGGTGATGAAAGAGAAATGGTAGTAGGAAGAGTATATGGAGAATAACAGTTCATGTATAGAAAGTAAGTGTAAGCTTTAGAGAATTTCATGAGGGTATCTGAAGTATTGGACAAGATCAACGTTGACACACACCTTGAAGGGTATTGGAATGATGGAGGAATCATGGATGAAGTAGCTTGAGGTTTAGATGTATGAGGTGGTAGAAGAGATTTGGAAAAAAATGGAGTGGAAGGCTTTGGAATATTTTTAAGAAGATTTTTGGAAGAAGATGGAATGGAAGCCTTTGGAAGCTTGAATGTCAACTTTGAAGTATTTTCAATCTTCAAGTCTTTTAAAAGAGACTTGGGAATCCATATAGCTTTAGATTTTCCTTGTTCTTTGGGTAATTCAAAACACATTTCTTCAATAATGGGTTTAGGAACCCATATTTTCTTTGATTTAGCTTTTTTAATAGTGGACCTTTGCGGTCTCTTTTGTGCATTCTCCTTCTTAGCATTCACATGTCGATTAGATGGGACATAGTGATCTTTCTTTTTCAATGAATTCTTATGTTTATTCTCACTTCCAAAGGAATTGGGATTTGTGGATGAATAAGGATGATATGACTGGTTTAGATGTATAGATGGGTGAAAATTCACCAAGGATGAGTGTCTTTGTTGATCTTGAGGTAATATAGGAGAGCTAGGGAATGCGCTAGGAGTGAATGTAGGAGATGGAGGAACATAAGGCCCCAAAATGGATGGAAGGTTTGAATGCTTTAGCTTTGATGGATAAGGACCAAGGATAGATTTAGAAGATGCAAAGGGATAGTGGGAAGGGACATCGACATCTTTAGAGTGAGCAACATGGTCAAAACCATCAATAGACTCGTGAGTACCTTTCATAGGAACAACGTTTTTAATAGAAGCACTTGAAGCTTGAGCACAATTTTGAAGTGGATACGGAGAAGTAGAACATGAGGGGATACTTTGATCTTGACAAGTAGCTTTGGATAGCATATGAAGAGAACTTTTCTCATAATTTTCAGTAAGCTCAAGGGAGATAATGGAAGTGGTATCTTCATCATACTTAGGAGGTGGACAAGATATAGGATATGGAGAGGAAAAATCTTGAAAGAGATGAAAGGGTGCTTGATCTTGATCTTTCTTGACATTTATAGCTTTTTCTTTTTCAGAGTCCTCTTGACATGGAGCCACTTCTAACGACAAGGGAGAATGAAGAGTGAATGGAGTAGTGCTTGGATTAGGCATAGTAGTGCATGAAGGTTGAGGATGTTTAGGATTAGTAGCATAGAAAAGGTTTGCAGCCAAGTGAAGGTTAGCTTGAGTTTCTTTTAGAGGTAGCCCTTGAGGATACACGTAGTCAATGTGGAAAGCATTAGGTTCTTTATTTGATAGAGGCATGTTGGAAAGCTTTGAAGTTTTGGGAGATGCATGAGTGTTGGAAGAAGTGGAAGATGTAATGGAGCCACTACTAGACATAGGTTCATCAACATAATCTTGCTCAAGAGAAGTATCCTCAACATATGAGTCACTAGAGGTTCTAATAATTCCATTAGCAATAAGATCTTGGATTTTATGTTTTAGCTCAATGCAATCTGAAGTAGCATGGTCATTAGATTGATGATAAGCACAATAGATATCCAAGAATGGGTTTCCATATGAGCTATACTTAGGTAACATGATGATCTTATTGCCAAGAAGTTTTTGCAAAGTGTCATCATAAGAATTCCCCAAGGGAGCAAAAGTTCTATCAAAAATATGTCTACAGTCCTTTGGTTGTTTCTCAAGTGAATATAATGCATCCATGTCTTCATTATTAACTTTGTCAAAGATAGGTCCATCATGAAATTTTGGCATAGGCTCAAGTGCTTGTTCTCTACAAAGGTCTTTAGATCTAGAAGATGAAGACATTTGATGTCTTGAAGTAGAGCATGTAGACCTAGAAGAAGAGGATGACCTCAAAGAAGGTTACTCACATGCATGTAAAGACCTTAAGGAAGATTCATGTAATGATGAAATCTTCTCCTCCAACCTTTTCTCAAGTTTAGACTTCGTTTCTATCATGCGCTTAGAGAGATGAAGGTAAGAAAGATCATTTGTCTCTTCTAGTTCTTTGTATTGTGCATATAGATCTTGAAACTCTTTAGTGACATGGAGGATATCATGATCATCTAGATTTGGTTGAAGTTTGGTAGCACAAGTTTTAGATCCCATAGTTTTAGATGCAAAGCCAAGCATAAAATAGTCTAGAAAATAACTTGATGTTGAAACTATAGGAGGTAGAGTGTTCACTTGCCAAGATATTAGAGAGAGATTAAAGTGACTTGTCAAACAATATGTCCAAGAAACTTACGACATGAATGACTCAAGTCAATAGCTAGGCAAGATGCCCAAATAGCCAAATAGATAGAGCAAGCGGGGTGACAAGTGAACAACTCTCCAACCCAAGAGTGTAGTCAAGAAATCAAGGTAACCATTTTAGCAAAAGGATAACTAGCAAGCAAACATAGACCATGAAGATAGGAAGACCATGAGCACTAAGACCAAAGAGCCACTTTAAGCATGTTCAAGCACTAGAGACATATAAAAGAAAAGTCAAATGATGAGACTCCTCTTAGCAAGCAACACAAGAAAATGTTTGCATTTGATGTTTTGACTTGGTTGATAAAGTTTGACAATAGTTGATAGCATAGCAAGTTTGATGTTCAAAAGCAATTTCTTTCCAAGCAAGATAGTGACACATGGAGTAGTCTTCAAACAATCAAGCAAGGGACAAAGCAACCTTGCATGATACAAGCATATGTGACGTCTCAAAAGAATTCCCTAGAATTATCGTCATGTGTATGTTCAAAAGATTTTCACAAGTATACCACATTCGAGAACACATCAAGCAATATCTACCTAGAAGTCATGGTTCATTACTCAACAACTTGGCCCACGCTTGATGCTCCTTCGCCTCACACCAAGTGGTTGCCCACAAGAGATATTGGCTTTGTCATGGAAATGCCATAAGCATAACCAAGGGAACACATATGGTGAGTGTAAATCTTGGGGTGATCCGGGTAGTCCACTAGGATCAATCCTTGCACCAAGAAGTTGAGTGGCTAAAAAGGGTAGTTACTAACTTAGGGTGTTTAGATAGGGATTCCGTTCATAGTGTTCCTCTTGCTCCCAATTATGGGACACCTCACCTTGCGATGAGTAACCGATCACGCGATCACAAGAGTACCTTAAGCATTCTTGCCTAGTGATCTCCCTATGGTCGAAATCCCATAAGCGATCACACTAGACGAAGATAAACACTACGTCTACCAAGGTTTTGTGTCCTTGATAGCCTTGAGTTTATAGTGGGTTGGAAGAGCCAGGTAATCGGCTTGTTCCCACTTGGGTCGTTCCTCTTAGGTTGTCCGAGAGCAGGCCCTCTAAAGGATTCTAACTACACAAAGTGGATCAAATTTTGGAAGTCAAGATTTCTGGTTCACCACAAGGGTGAAGAGCATACTCTCCTATTCCAATCATTTTCTCCCAAACACGCCAAGAAGATTCAGTTACCCCTTGCTTTTGAAACCAAATGGCAAGTCAAGATTTCTGATTCACCACAAGGGTGAAGAGCATACTCTCCTATTACCAAAAGACTCCAATCACAAGTTTTATGTGCCTATGAAAAATGAACAATTATTCAATGCCACACATGAAAACAAAAAAGCAAGAAATTTGGGTTTTTATGCTTTGGGCAGCCCTGCAAACAATCGTTAGTAGCCCTTGTGCATTTGAAGCTTTGACATGCGTTCTTTTTATGCAATGTTTCAATTTTTTTCACAAGGATGGCAACCTGAAATCACAACTTGTTAGCAACAAAAGTTAGTGTGAAATAACATAAAAATCTGCAATAAAAAGTGGTGAGTTGCTTCAAAAATCTAATTTATCTTCCAACCAAGAACATGCAAAGAAAGTGCAAGTTAATCACAAATGCTTTCATTTTTACTCTTTGGTTTTGACCTAGTCAACAAGATTGGACTTTTTTGCTATGATTTCATATCCAAAAATGAAAATGAAAAGAAGAGACACCTGTTAAAAATCAGAGAGCTTTCCAAAAATGCAAGAAATTTTAAAAAATCTCTTCATTTTCTCCCTAGAGATTGATTTTGTCAAAACAGGCCAAATTTATCAAATCGAGTTTTTGATCCTTAATACGATCTCAAAATTCAAAACAAAAAGAAAGAACCCCCATTAGAATTGAAAAACCTTTCTGAAAATGTAAGTTTTTTAAAAAAAATCGCTGATTTGCGATCAGAAATGACTTTTTATGAAAAAAAAAGAAAAACTAATAACTCCCGAAAATCACGTCAAAATGCTCTGCAAATCGGACTGAGACATTTTGAGCATATATCCAACTTGTAAAAAAAATTTCAGAACCAAAATCCAAGTGGTTTAAAAGATATGATCAAATCTTTAAACCAACTAAGTTTTTTGGCCTTCAAACCAATTTACTTATGGCTTGGCCTTAAAACCAAAATGAAAATTCTACAAAAGCATTTGATTAGACCCAATATGCTGCTGTAAAAAACCAGAGATAAGAAATGAAAGCAAATGGAGCTGAAAATTTGATTCAAGCCCCACGGTGGGCGCCAAAAATGTACACTCGAAAGTGTCACACTCTAAACCCTTCTATCCAAACGATTCCATGAGTTGGAATGTTCGGATGCCGGCTTAGAGCTCCCTATCCACGGAGTGCAAGAGAGTATATTTTAAGTATAAGAAGGCTCTCAGATGAGCCTTAGAGATACTCTTCTTGCTAGTAAACCATGCAATGGGAGGTTCCAAAGACAAGATGCAAGAATGCAAATGTCCCAAGGAGTTCCTCAAGGATGCAATGCAACTAAAGATTAAACTAGAATGAATATGAAAAGTGCAGCTATTCTAAGCATGGATGAGAATGTTAGAATCCAAATATTAAGCTATGTGAGATTAAGCTACATGTAAAAATGAAAGCTAAGCTAAGATGCTATGGTATGAGAGAATGTAGACAAGAAATAGAAGTTCTCCACAAAGCTCCAAAGAAACCTGTTAGAAAACCTGCAGCATAACAATATTCAAAATGAGGATTGATTGAGGGGGAAAGCTCTCTCCCTTTTAAAGATGTATGGACGGTAGAGATCAAGATGAAGATGGTGGATGATCAACGGTGGAATTTGAAAAGAGGAGTGATCCATGTGCACACACAAATCAACCAATAGAATATAAGTTGACTTGTCATATAAGACAAAAGTCACAAAGCCTTTTCTTTTAATTGCAAAATAGAAAAAATACTTTATGTGTGCACTTTAAGTTGGTTAGAAGAATGGGGTCTTTTATTTAATTAAAAGGGAACATGTTCTTTTAATCAAATAATGAACTTAGGATAGCATAGTCAAACTATAGGTTATAATCAAATAAATTGATTATTAGCAATTTGGTCTAGGTAAATGATTAAATTAATTTAGCCAAAATGTTGAAAAGGGGGCTAATAGTCTAGATGACCATTTTTAGGTGATTACAAATATAAGGTCAAGTTGTGAATTCAAAGTGTGCAAGATAGATTGTGATGAATGTATTGAAGATTTAATGATGAAGAGAGGAAGAAAATTTGAAGGATAAGTAGAATATCCTTATGGAGTATAAAATCTATATTCAATTAGGAAGGATCAATTACAAGCCTAAACAAAGATCTATAAATAGTAATTTAGTTGCATTCAAATCAGGTCATCTCATTGTTACTCTCTAACCATTGTAGTAGTGATCTAAATTTCTTAACAGAGGTGGCTTAACAATTATTTGTAAATCCTCTAACAAGGTAGAAGTTCTATTAAATTGTATTAAGACCTCTAATAAGGCCACTCCTAATAGGGTGATTAAATCCTTTAATAGTGTCACACCTAACAGTGTGTTTTGTAACCTTTAACAAGGTTGGCTCCTAATAAGGCTCACTTTAGAATAGTGAAAATAGTAACTAGTTGGAATTCGTGGTTTTTCTCAAATTGGTTTTCCACATTAAATCCTGGTGTCAAATGTGTTCATGTTATTTTATTTTGTGTGTTTGCAACTACATTTTAGATTAAGGTAAAAATTGGTTTTGAAGGGACCCAAAACCTTTAATAGAAAAGCAATAGATATTCTAGAAAGCACAACCAGGTTTTACAAGGACTTGAAACCTAAGTATAATAGTTACATAATTAAGTTTTATAGGGAATTGAAACCACAAAATAAGACCAAAAAATGAAACCAAGTTTTACAAGGAACTGGAACCTACTGTTTGAACAAAAGGATCAAAAACTAGTTTAAAAACCTAGACCAAAGACTAATTATTGGAGCCACCACCAAAATAGAGACCAATTACCAGAATCACCACTAGCAACTATTACAACTCTTTGATCATTTTGACCACTCCTTGCCTATCTCTGTAGTGCTTTGGATGGTATCAACAATAGATCCCCCAGTTACCTCAGTCGCCTTCTTTCTTGAACTCTATCTTGTTCTTTTGCTTAGTCCACCAAGAGACATGATTTCCTCATTATTTATCTTCCCTAAGCTAGCAAAAACTACACAAATGATTGAAGTGACCTTCTCCATCTTGTTTCCACTCTCTTTAATCAAAATATAGATTTTATGTTCATATTCCTTTAGCTTATTCAGGATATTACCAACCTGAACTTCCAACTAAATGATCTTAGCTCAGTCAGATTCCTAGTCCTGCTATATCTTTCCCATTCTTCTTTTCAAATTCATTAACTCATTGTACATCTAGGAACCACCTTGGAGAGAGAAGTCAGCCTTAAGCTTAGTAGTATGAAGGAAAGAAAGCATTGTTTCCTTACCAATAAATTCATCCTTCTCCTTCCCTGAATCTTCCTCTACATTCATAGCATCCTTACCAATGAGGTCTTCCTTTTCCTTTGCCATTTCTTCCTCCAAATTTTTATCCCTCACTCTCTGGGTTTTCTCACTCTAGTTTTTATCCTCTTCTCCAACATTATTCGGCCATATATTTTTATCATTACTTTTCTCAGGCTCATCCTACCAGTCTCACCCTTGCTACTTGGGTAAGCCTCTAGATTTGAACTAAAGTCTCCTATATCAGTATTCTCCTCACTCTCCATATTCTTATCATCATTATTGTCTAAATTTTTAGACTCAATAATTTCCTCTATATTTTTTTGAGGTGTTTCTTGCTTCAAACTCCTCTTTCTCACACTAACCCCTTCCTCTCCCTTACTCTTCCTAGAGTAGGTTTCACTAACAGAGCCCCTCTTTTTTTTAGAGTGAGGGGAAGATACAATAGCCTTTTTCTTACAATAATTATCAATTAAAAGGATTAGCCCTTCATGTAAAATTGGATGGAACTCCTTTTTCCTATGGGCTTGAAGACTTTAAAGCAAAAAAAAATCTTAGATAAAAAGGAAATGAGATCCTATACTTATACTAAAAATGATTCAGGAACACAAAATGAAATTAAGGGTGATCACAGATAGCATTTAAAGATTTGCATAATCAGTAATTACTGAATTATAACATTTTATGTGTGTTTACTGAGCATCAACAGTATTTAGTTTTTAGACTTTACTTTGTACTAACATCTAAGGGATCTAAGATTTATTTTAGTAGTAACTAATTCACCCCTCCCCTCTTAGTTACTCCTCTTATATTTCCAACAGTTGGTATCAGAGCTTTTAGTGCTTACAAAGATAGTTTCAAGGACCTAAACTAATGATCAAGATGTCTTATAGAAGAGAGATTCTCAAGTTGAATAGAGACAATTTTGCAGCATGACAAGTACTTATGAGGTTACAATTAGCTTCTATCAGTGATTTATGGTGCCAATATCTTGATGTTGAATACAAGACTCCCACAGGAACATTATCTATTGAAGATTTTGCTAAAAAGAAGAATCATAACATCATGATGATTGATACTGCATATGCTCTTAGTTGTGTTGAATTTGTTTTGATGAATAGTAATTTTCTATTAATAATTAATATAGTAAGAATAAAATTCACAAAAAAGGGTCAAGGGATACAAGATCACCTCGCAAGAGTTCACACGGCCAAAGTCAAAATCAAACACTATGAAGTCAAAAACTACAAAACAACTCATGAGTTGTGGACTAAACTAAAAGACATATATGGAGGAGATGACAATGTAATAAGAGCTAAGGATGAAAGTCTTAGAGGTCATTTTGATTAAATGAAAATGAGAGAAGATGAGAACATTTCAAAATATGTGGAAAGAATCAAAGCAAGTGTAAGTGCAATCAAAGCATTTGGAAGAGTTATTGAAGAGAAAATAGTTGTAAAAAAGGTACTTAGAACTCTTCTTCTTATTTATGCAATTAGAGTGTCTACTATTCAAGAGATGAGATGTGATCCAAATAACAAAATATCTTTGGATGCTCTAGTTGGTAGATTGGCAGCTTTTGAGTTAAATAAGTTTCATAACTATGTTCCTAGTTCAAAGGTTATTGAGTCTACTTTTAAAGCTAAACTCTCACTCAAATAAAAGGCTAAGAAATCAAAGTCCATTTAATAAGGAAGTGAAGAAGAAGAAATAGAAGAAAGTTTCAATAGTGATCTTGAAGTTGTTGAAGCCCTACTTGCAAGAAATTGTTCCAAAGGTAGAGGAAAGTACAAAAGTAAAGTTCCTCTAATCTACTTTCCTGTGAAGATTTTTGTCACATTATTGCAAGGTGTCCAAAAAAATAAATCAAAGATGAAAAGAAAATCAATAAGCACAAAGGTGAGAAGGATTCCAAGAACTAAAAGAACTATAAGGAGAAAA
The DNA here is from genome assembly GCA_028749045.1 of Cupressus sempervirens. Lineage (NCBI taxonomy): Eukaryota > Viridiplantae > Streptophyta > Pinopsida > Cupressales > Cupressaceae > Cupressus > Cupressus sempervirens. Next base: position 470,754,444 of record CM053784.1, read on the forward strand.
GTAAGAAATCTTGTTTTACAACTAAAGATACTGATAACAATGAAGATGAAATGCTATATATTTTTGTGAAAGATGAATTTGATGATGAAGGAGATAAGATGGCACTTATCTCTCATGTTAGGAAAAAAAGATATATAGATTATTGATAGTGGCTATTCACACCATATGACTAGAGATAAAACAAAATTTGAGCACATGGAATATTATAATGGAGGTAGTGTGAGATTTGGAAACAATGAACCATGTAATATAAAAAGAAAAGGATGTATTTCATTGGCTAAAGAACTTATATGTGACAATGCTTATTAGGTTGAAGGACTAAAGAATAATCTATTGAGTGTGGCCCAGTTTAATAACATTGGATTCAAGGTAGAATTCATGAATGGACAGGCAAAACTACTAGATGGAAAAGGATATCTAGTTGGATCTAACAAGAAAACAAAAAAAATCTACTTTATCTTGATTGCAATGAATGTTCATGTTTTATTGCTCAAGTAGAAGAAAGTTGGTTATGGCACAAAAGACCATGTTATGTAAAATTTGATAATTTGGTTAAAATAAGAAAACATAGAAGAGTAAGTGTTATTCCTCATTTGAAGAAACCTGATATAGGTTTATGCAAGAATTATCAAATTGGTAAAATGGGAAAGACTAGTTTCAAAAGAAAAAATCATCAATTAGAAGAAGTCTTAGGAATTATTCATATAGACTTATGTGGACCTATTAGAATAGAGAGTTGTAATGGAGAAAATTTTTTCATTATTTTTGTTGATACTTATTCTAGAATGATGATTGTAATGTATCTAAAAGAAAAATCAAAAGTCTTTCAAAACTTCAAGTGGTATCTGGCAAGAGTAGAAAAAGAAACTAGAAAAAGGTTGAAATGTTAAAGATTAGATAGAGGTGGTGAATTCATCTTAAATGAATTCAATAATTTTTGCATTGAAAGAGGAATCAAAAGACAAGTATCAACCCCTGGTACACCACAACATAATGGTATAACTAAAAGAAGAAATAGATCTATCATGGATTGTGCAAGAATCATGGTGATTGAAAAGAATGTTGCTATAAAATATTGGAAGGAAGCTATCAGCACTACAATTCATACTTTGAACAAAGTATAGTTGAAGAAAGATTCAAACAGAACTCCTTATCAACTATGGTATGGCTGCAAACCTAATGTAAGTTATTTAAAAGTATTTGGTAGCAAATGTTATATCTTGAAAGAATCTAGAAAAGAAAAATTTGATGTAAAAGGTGATGAAGGCATATTTCTAGGGTACTCCTGTAGAAGTAAAGCATACAAATGTTTGAATTTTTCTACCCATAAAATAATAGAAAGTGCATATGTTAAAATTGATAAGTTTACAGAAAAGATTGAAGAAGAAAGCAACAAGGAGCCAGAGGATTATAGAAGATTTGGTTACTATGAACCTAATACCCTGCCAAACCTATCTAAGAGAAAGGAGGCTTCATCTCATGAGTCTCCAAAATCTCCAATAGTTATCGAGTTGTAGACAACGCAGCCCAATTCACAATATAAAGGACCCAAGTCATAGTTAGAGGCTACTGAGCTAGTTCAAACTAAGTCTAATGGACCTAAGTCATAGATAGAAGGACTCAAGATTGATACTAAAGTTCATGATGAAGATAGTAGAACTCATTCAAAATTCAAAGAACCTATGTTAGCAAGATATGTCAAAAGGCATCATGCACCTGATCAGATCATTGGAGACAAATCTAATGGAACGATGACAAGAAGAAAATTAAAAGATACATGTTTACTTATTGAATTTGAACTTAGAAATGTTAAAGATGCTCTAAAAAATGAAAGTTGGATTAAAAAAATGAATGAAGAGATAGAACAAATAGAAAAGAATAAAACCTAGAATCTTGTTCCTAGACCCAAGGATAAAAATATAATTGGCACAAAGTGGATGTTCAAAAATAAGTTGAATGAAGATGGAAAATTTTTAAGAAATAAGGCAAGATTGGTGTGTAAAGGTTATTCTCAAGAAGAAGTTATTGATTATGGTGATAATTTTTCTCCTATTACAAGATTAGAAGGTGTTAGAACTTTACTAGCATATGCACCACACAGAGGATTTAAAGTATACCAAATGGATGTTAAATTTTCTTTCTTGAATGGAATTCTTGATGAGGAAGTCTACATTGAACAACTAGAAGGTTTTGTAGATCCTAGCAAAAGAGACATGGTTTGAAAATTACAAAAATCATTATATGATCTTTTGCAACCCAATTCATAGTCTAAAGGACCCAAGTCATAGTTAAAGGCTATTCAGCTAGTTCAAACTGAGTCTAATGGACCTGAGTCATAGATAGAAGGACCCAAGCTTGATACTGAAGTTCATGATGAAGATAGTGGAACTCATTCAAAATCCAAAGAACCTATGTTAGCAAGATATGTTAGAAGGCATCATGCACCTGATCAGATCATTGGAGACAAATCTAATGAAACAATGACAAGAAGAAAATTAAAAGATACATGTTCACTTGTTGAATTTGAACTTAGAAATGTTAAAGATGCTCTGGAAAATTAAAGTTGGATTAAAGAAATGAATGAAGAGATAGAACAAAATAGAAATGAACAAAATCTAGACTCTTGTTCCTAGACCCAAGGATAAAAATATAATTGGCACAAAGTGGGTGTTCAAAAATAAGTTGAATGAAGATGGAAAAGTTTTAAGAAATAAGGCAAGATTGGTGTGTAAAGGTTGTTCTCAAGAAGAAGGTATTGATTATGGTGAGACTTTTCCTCCTATTACAAGATTAGAAGGTGTTAGAACTTTACTAGCATATGCACCACACAGAGGATTTAAAGTATACCAAATGGATGTTAAAAAAATTTTCTTGAATGGAATTCTTGATGAGGAAGCCTACATTGAACAACTAGAAGATTTTGTAGATCCTAGAAAAAGAGACATGGTTTGCAAATTACATAAATCATTATATGGTCTCAAGCAAGCTCCCAGAGCTTGGTATGAAAGACTTCATTATTACTTGGTATAGTTTGGCTTTCAAAGAAGAAATGATAATAGTAGTCTATATATCAAAGAAGAACCAGATAAGAAGATTGTGTTGGTAGAAATATTTGTTGATGATACTTTATTCATAGGAAATGATGACTTGTGTAAAGATTTTTTAGCAGAAATGAGTAAATAATTTGAAATTTTCATGTTTGGTGAGATAAAATTCTTTGTTGAGTTGTAGATATAGAAAAAAAAAATAGTATCTATTGGATACAATTGTCTAATTGTGTGTTGTCTTTGATGTTACACAAATGTCATATCAATTATCAAACAATGCTTACCGAGCTCAATTGGCTAGCAAGGCAATTTTTTGTGTCTACTGAGCATTCCTAGAGATTACTTTGCATAGACAGTGTCTACCAAGCTCACTCGGACATCGAAGTAAAATATGGTAGAAAATAGTGTTAACTAAGCTCACATGGTTAACAAAGAAAATTAAGTCAGAAGTCAGTGTTCAGCGAGTTCACTCAGTTGCCAAAGGAATTTGTAGGTTTGCAACGTTAACTAAGCTTCTATTCATTAACATAGGAAATCATTTTAGAAATAGTATTTATCGAGCAGGGTCAACCAATGAAGGATTTTGTTAATTTGAAAAATGAAGTTTAATTGTTTCAAGTATTGATTCTAGCTCACTGAGGTAATGATTATTGGTAATTGTAAGTTGTAAATGAACTAACTTGATAATCTAAATGGTATATATGAAAGGTCAAGTCAAGATTCTAAAGTATGAGTGAGTATGCAATTGTATTGATTGTTTGAGAAGGCAAAGTGTGAGTGACTTTGAAGGATGGTTAGATATCCTTGAGGAGCAACAAATTTGTATTTGATTAGGAAGGATCTAGTGTGATGGGGACACAACCCAAGCACAGAATGGACACAATAGGAAAAGAAAAATTGTATTAACTATGAAAATAAGCTAGTACATTCAGTACAAAGAAAATAGACTTCAAAACATGCCCTAAGGGCTTACAATAGCACAAAATTGGAGATAATTTCTCCTTTTGGTACCTCCTCTCAATTTCCACTCTGAACTGCCTTTTACAATGCCAAAAATGTCCTTAAATATACCCCGGAGGGTTAAGGACTAGGAGTACATTCTAGAAAGTGCTAGTAGGCATCCACTGACCAAGTAGAAGGCTCCAGAACCCACGTTAGAAGTTGGTGCAAATCTAGAAGAATCCAAAAATGGTAACTAAACTTTCGAGAGGCGTAACTTTTGAACCGTAGCTCTGATTAACGAACCGTTTATATTTTTGGAAAGCTCTCAAAGTGCTCTATAGCCCTATGGATGAGCTTTTCTCATCCCCCATTTGTTGGCCCTTTTCAACATCATTTAATGCCCCTAATCTGACTTTGAAGCATTCTTAGAAGGTCTCCAAAAATTGAAAAACTATGATAACTTTCAAACCATGGGGCCTTTTGACCTAATTCTTTTTTTGGAATGCTCTAAATTGCAATTACATTCATTTGGACAATTTACACCTCCTAGTTCACCAAAATGATGGCTCAATTACATACTCCTATTTTTTCGGCATTTACATGTATCCCAAGGTGTTCAAAATACTCTATCCTAGAACACTGATAGTGGAACTGTGAGAGTTGGAACCTTTATTTGACCCAAATGGGTATCCAAAAATGAAAACACATGAAATAGAAACTAAGTCTACGTACATTTTTTTTTGGGTGACACAAGATTGCCCTTATACCTCTGGATGCTCTTGCATCATAGTGTGAAGCAGAATAGAGATTTGTATCAGCAATTTAGTTGCATCTCATTCAAGTCATTTTATTATTACTTTCTTACCATTGTAGTAGTGATTCTAAAATCTCTTAGAAGAGTTGGTTTAACAGCCATTTGTAAATCCTCTAACAAGGTGATAGTTGTAATCACCTAAAAATGGTCATCTAGACTATTAGCCCCCTTTTCAATATTTTTGGCTAAATTAATTTAATCACTTACCTAAGCCAAATTGCTAATTATCAATTTATTTGATTATAACCTATAGTTTGACTATGCTATCCTAAGTTCATTATTTGATTAAAAGAACATGTCCCCTTTTAATTAAATAAAACACCCCATTCTTCTAACCCACTTAAAGTGCACACATAAAGTCCTTTTTCTATTTTACAATTAAAAGGAAAGGCTTGTGACACTTTTGTCTTATATGACAAGTCAACTTATATTCTATTGGTTGACTTGTGTGTGCACATGGATCACACCTATTTTCAAATTTTACCGTTGATCATCCACCATCTTCATCTTGATCTCTACCATCTGTATGACTTTAAAAGGGAGAGAGCTTTCCCCCTCAAAGGATCCATCCTCATTTTGAATATTGTTATGCTGTAGGTTTTCTAACAAGTTTCTTTGGAGCTTTGTGGAGAACTTCTATTTCTTGTCTACATTCTCTCATCCATGGCATCATGGCATTCTAGCTTAGCTTAGCTTTTATTTTTACATGTAGCTTAATCTCACATAGCTTAATAATGGTATTGTAACACTCTCATACATGTTTTAGCATAGCTCCACTTTGCATCTCATTCTAGCTTAATCTTTAGTTGCATTGCATCCTTGAGGAACTCCTTGGGACATTTGCATTCTTACATCTCGTCTTTGAAACCTCCCATTGCATGGTTTACTAGCAAGAAGAGTATCTCTAAGGCTCATCTGAGAGCTTTCTTATTCTTAAAATATACTCTCTTGCACTCCATGGATAGGGAGTTCTAAGCCGACATCCAAGCATTTTGAACTCATGGAATCGTTTGGATAGAAGGGTTTAGAGTGGGACACTTTCAAGTGTACAATAGTTATATTGATTTTTTCTAAAGACCTCTTGCAAGGCCACTCCTAATAAGGTGATTAAATCCTCTAACAAGGTCACACCTAACAATTTGTTTTGTAACCTTTAACCAGGTTGGCTCCTAATAAGGCTCACTTCAAAAGAGTGAAAATTAGTAGCTAGTTACTTGGTGGTTTTTCCCATAAATGTTCATGTTATTTATTTTATGTTTGCATGCTAATCACTATGAATGTTTAAGATCTATTAAAGTTAACGTACATTTCATTTATCGAGTTATAGCATTTTAAGTATGCTTACCAAGTAATAGCAATAAATAGTTTTATCAAACATCTAAGGGATCAGTGGATTTGTTTTTGTGGTAACTAATTCACTCCCCCCACCCTCTCAATTACTCCATCTATATTTCCAATAATTGGTATTAGAGCTTTTGGTGCTTGCAGGAAAGGTTTCAAGGACCTAAGCTAAAGATCAGGATGTCTTACAAGAGAGAAATTTGAAGGCTTAACATTATGAGACTTCATCTGGCTTCCATTGGAGATATAGGATTGAAATAACTTGATGAAGAATATAAAACTCCTTCTGGTACATTATCTATTAATGGCATTGCTGAGAAGAAGACTCATAACAACATGATGATAAACATTGCATCTGCTCTAAGCTATGAAGAACTTGATGACATCAAGGACTACAAAACTACCTTTTCTATGTGGAATGAGCTGAAGGATATCTATGGTGGTGATGACAATGTGAGGAGAGCTGAAGTAGAAAGCCTAAGAGGACAATTTGATCAGATGAGAATGAGAGAGGATGAAAATATTGCCAAATATGTTGAAAGGATCAAAGCAAGTGTCAATGCAATTAAATCTTATGGAGGAGAGATCAATGAAGAAACCATTGTAAGTAAAGTTCTTATAACATTGCTTCCCATTTATGCAATTAGAGTATCTACAATTTAAGAAAGAAGGTGTGAGATAAATCATAAGATAACTTTGGATACCTTAGTAGGAAGGTTGATAGCCTTTGAGCTAGATAACTATGATAATTATGTTCCAACTTCCAAGAATGGTGAATCAGCATTTGAGGCTTTCACTTAAGGAAAAAGGCAAGAAAATAAAGGACACTCGGTTAGAAAGTGAAAAAAAATCAGAGAAAAGTTCTTTATTCTTTTTGTTGATGATTACTCTAGAATGATGACTGTTGTGTATCTAAGAGAGAATTTAGAAGCATTTGAGAAGTTCAAATCGTATTTGGCAAGAGTAGAGAAGGAAATAAGAAAAAGATTGAAATGCTTGAGATCAGATAGAGGTGGTGAATTCATCTCCAATGAATTCAATATTTTTTTCATTGAAACAGGAATCAAAAGACAGGTATCAGCCCCTACAACTCCTAAGAAAAATGGAATAACTAAAAGAAGGAATAGATCTATCATGCATTGTGCAAGGACTCTAATGATTGAAAAGAGCATTGCTATCAAATACTAGAAGGAAGCTATCAGCGCTACAATTCATACCTTAAATTGAGTACAGTTGAAGAAGGACTCATTCATAACTCCCTATGAATTATGGTATGGCTATAAATCCAATGTAAGTTACCTAAAAGTATTTGGAAGTAAATGTTACATCTTGAAATAATTTAGAAAAGAAAAATTTGATGTGAAAGGTGATGAAGGTATATTTTTAGAATATTCTTGCAAGAGTAAGGCATATAGATGTTTGAATTTGTCTACTCGCAAAATCATAGAAAGTGCACATGTGAAAGTTGATGAGTTTGTAGAAAGGAACCAGAAGATTATAGGAGATTTTTTACATTAAACCTAATACATTACTGGAAAAATTTGTCAATCAGGAGACTTCTACTCCTGAATCTTCCTCAGTCACTAAGTTGCGAAAAAATATAAACTGAGTCATAAGGACCCATGTCACATTTTGAAGCTACCGAGCCAATGCCTACCAAGTCTAAGCAGCCAGAACCTAAAGTTAAAGTTCAAGAGTATGAAAATACAATTCATTCAAAAGGCAAGGAACCTATATTGGCCAAGTATGTTAGAAGGCATCATGCACCAGATCAGATTATTAGAGATAAATTAGAAGGTACTATGACAAGAAGTAAGCTAAAAGGTACATGTTTACTTGATGATTTTGAACCTAGAAATGTCAAAGATGCATTGGAAAATGAAAGTTGGATTGAGGCTATGAATGAAGAGATGGAGAAAATAGAAAAGAACAAAACTTGGACTCTTGTACCTAGGCCTAAAGATAAAAATATAATTAGAACAAAATGGGTATTCAAGAATAAGTTGAATGAAGATGGTAAAGTATCAAGAAACAAAGCTAGATTGGTATGTAAAGGCTACTCTCAAGAAGAAGACATCGATTATGGTAAGACTTTTTCTCCTGTTGCAAGATTGGAAGGTGTCAATACCTTACTTTCATATGTAGCACATAAAGAATTTAAGGTATATCAAATGGATGTTAAATCTACATTTCTTAATAGTATTCTAGATGAAGAAGTCTACATTGAACAACCTAAAGGCTTTGTTGATCCAGACAAAAGGGACATGGTCTACAAATTACACAAAGCATTGTATGGTCTGAAATAAGCCCCTAGAGCATGGTATGAGAGATTGCATAACTACCTTATTCAGATTGGTTTCTAGAGAACTAATGATAATAGTAGTTTGTAAATCATGAAAGGACCAAATAACAAGATTGTTTTGGCAGAAATATTTGTGGATGATACTTTGTTTATAGGGAATGATGATCTATGTAAAGAATTTTCAGAGCAAATGAACAAAGAATTTGAAATGTCTATGTTTGGTGAGATTAAGTTCTTTGTTGGTCTTCAAATTCAGTAGAGCAAGAATGGTATCTACATCACTCAATCTAGGTACATCAAGGAAATAATCAAGAAGTTTGGTATGGAAAATTCAAAACCAATTGGAACCCCCATGTGTACTAGACTAAAACTTACCAAAGATGATGACTCAAAAGAGGTAGATTAGACCTTACACATATCAATGATTAAAAAATTACAGTATGTAGTTTATATAAGGCTTGATATTTCTCTTGCAGTTGGTATAGTAGCAAGATTCTTGGCAAAACCCATAGAAAATCATATGATGGCAATCAAAAGAATCTTGACATACTTGAAAGGTATTGAAGATTATGGCTTATGGTATACATTTGGAAGGAATCTGGACTTAAAAGTTTTTACTAATGTTGTTAGAGCAGGAAACATTGATGATAAAAAGAGCACAAGTGGTGGAGCATTATTTCTTGGAAAAAGGTTGGTATCTTGGACAAGTAAAAAGCAAAATTGCACATCCCAATCTATAGCAAAAGTAGAATATGTTGTAGCAATAGTGAATTATTCTAATATTATTTGGTTTAAATAGTTGTTAGAAAGCATGAAGGTTGAGATCAAAGAACTAGTTGTTATGTTTTGTGATAATATAAGTGTAATTAACATATCAAAGAATCCAATGATGCATTCCAAAACCAAGCAAATTGCTATAAAATACCACTTTGTCAAAGAATTGTTGTAGAATAAAGAAATTAGATTGGAATATGTCCATACAAAAGAATAGATTGTAGACATATTCACAAATCCATTACCTAAGGATGCATTCTTGTATCTAAGAGGTAAGTTAGGGGTCATTCCCCTATCTGAAGCTCACTAAATAAAGTTTTAGTGATGCATCAATAGGAACCAAGTTGAAGATCTATTAGTTGATTCAACATAGTCATGGGAACATTGCATATATGAATAAGTACTCAAGGTACATTGATACTCATTTGGTATGTGTTGTCTTTGGAATGTGTTGTCAAAGAGGGAGAGTTTACTGTCATATCTTTCTAAAATTTGTTTGAGAATTTTTTTATGTAATTCCTTCACAAAGGGAGATTACTGTATTAGAGAAGTTTGTGGCATAAAATCTAAGAGGGAGAAAAAATTTGTCAGAGAAACACTTGTTTTCAAATTTCATTGTGCTATGACATGTTGTGTTGCCATCAATGCCAAAGAGGGAGATTGTTAGATACAATTGTCTAATTGTGTGTTGTCTTTGATATTACACAAATGTCATATTAGTTATCAAAAAATGCTTACCAAGCTTAGTTAGTCAACAAGATAATTTTCTATGTCTACCAAGCATTCTTGGAGATTACTCTGCATAGATAGTGTTTACTGAGCTCACTCAGGCATTGAAGGAAAATGTGGCAGAAAGTAGTGTTAATTGAGCTCACATGGTTAACAAAGGAAAGTTAGTCAGAAGTTAGTATTCACCGAGTTGACTTAGTTGCCAAAGGATTTTGCAAGTTCACAGTGTTAATCAAGCTTCTGTTGGTTAACACCGAAAATCATTTCAGAAACAATGTTTACCGAGTAGGGTCAGCCAATGAAGGGTTTTGTTAATTTGAGAAATGAAGTATAATTATTTCAAGTATTGATTATAGTTGACTGAGGTAATAATTATTGGTAATTGTAAGTTGTAAATAAGACAACTTGATAATCTGAATGGTACATATGAAAGGTCAAGTTGAGATTCTAAAATATGAGCGAGTATGCAAGTGTATTGATTGTTTGAGAAGGAAAAGTGTGAGTGAATTTGAAGGATGGTTAGATATCCTTAAGGAGCAGCAAAGTTGTATTTTATTAGGAAGGATCTAGTGTGAAGTAGAACAAAGATCTATATCAACAATTCAGTTGCATCTCATTTAGATCATTTTATTGTTACTTTCATACCATTGTAGTAGTGATTCCAAAATCTCTTAGTAGATTTGGTTTAATAGCCATTTGTAAATCCTCTAAGAAGGTGATAGTTCTATTGAATTTTTCTAAAGACCTCTTGCAAGGCCACTCCTAATAGGGTGATTAAATCCTCTAACAAGGTCACACCTAACAATGTGTTTTGTATCTTTTAACTAGGTTGGCTCCTAACAGGGCTCACTTCAGAAGAGTGAAAATTAGTAGCTAGTTACTTGGTGGTTTTTCCCATATTAAGTTTCCACATTAAATTTTTTGTCTTTTGTGCTCATGTTATTTCTTTTATGCTTGCATGTTAATCACTGTGAATGTTTAAAATCTATTAAAGTTAACATACACTGCATTTATCGCGTTACAACATTTAAGTATGTTTATCAAGTAACAGTAATAAATAGTTTTATCAGACATCTAAGGGATCTGTGAATTTTTTTTTTGTGGTAACTAATTCAACCCCCACCCCCCCCCCCCACCTAGTTACTCCATCTATATTTTCAATAGTATCTACATCACTCAATCTAAGTATATTAAGGAGATACTGAAAAAATTTGGAATGGAAGATTCAAGACCAGTTGGAACCCCTATGTCCACTGAACATAAGCTTTCTAAGAATGATGATTCCAAAAAAGTAGATCAGACTACATATAGATCAATGATTGGAAAATTGTAGTATGTAGTACATACAAGGCTTGATATTGCACTAGCAGTTGGAATGGTGGCAAGATTCTTAGCAAATCCTAGAGAAAATCACATAGTGGCAATTAGGAGAATCATGAGATCTCTAAAAGGTACTGAAGACTATGGCTTATGGAACAAAATTGGAGGCAATTTGGACTTGAAGGTGTTTTTTGATGCTAATTGGGTAGGAAGTCTTGATGATAGAAAACATACTATTGGTGGAGCATTCTTTCTTGGAAAAAGACTAGTGTCTTGGACAAGCAAGAAACAAAATTGCATCTCTCAATCCATAGTAGAAGTAGAATATGTGGCAACATCAGTTAATTACTCTAACATTGTTTGGTTCAAACAATTTTTAAAAGGAATGAAGATAGAGATCAAGGATCCAATAGTCATATACTATGATAACACCAGTGCAATCAATATATCAAAGAATCTAGTGATGTGTACCAAAAAAAAGCACATTTCTATAAACTATCACTTCTTAAGAGAGTTGGTGCAGGATAAAGAAGTTAGATTAGAATATGTAAATATAAAAGAATAGATTATAGACATATTCACCAAGCCATTACCTAAGGATGCATTTCTATATCTAAGAAGTAAGCTATGGTTCATTCCCCTATCTAAAGCTCACTAAATAAATCCTAGTGATGCATCAACAAGAGCAAGTTGAAGATCAATTAGTTGGTGTAGAATTGAAAAGGGCATATTGCAAATGAATTAGTACTTAAGGTACACTGATATTAATAGAATTTTTGTCTTCAAGATATGTTGTCAAAGAGGGAGAAGATTACTATCAAATATCTAAGAATTTTTTTAATATTTTTTTCATTCCAGAAAAGGAGAAGTTTGTTGTAAGAGGGAGACAGTTATGTGAATGAACTTGGTAGAAGTTGTTATAGTCAAAGAGAGAAACCGGTGAAAGGAAGAGTTCATATTGACAAAGGGTGTTCTCATGAATGAAACCAAGGATTTGTTCCTTACTTTATTCATATTTCAAAATTTCATTGTGTTATGACATGTTGCATTGCCATCAATGCCAAAGAGGGACATTTTTGGATACCATTGATTAATTATGTATTGTATTTGATGTTACACAAATGTCATATCATTATCAATTAGAGTATGTTGAGATCACTTAGGTAGTGAAGATATTTTTCTATGTCTACCAAGCATTCCTATGGTTTCTTAGTTCAAAAGGCAGTGTCTACTGAGTTCACTTGGGCATCAAAGGAAAGTCTGTAGAAGATAAGTGTTAACCCAACTCACTTAGTTAATGAAGAAAAATTGGATGGAACTAGTGTTAACTAAGCTAACTCAATTTCCAAAGGATATTTACAAGTTTACAATGTTAACCAAGCTTCTATTGGTTAACACAAGAAATTATTCTTGAGTTAGTGTTTATTGAGTTAGGTCTGCCAATGAAGGATTTTCTTGTTTTGGCATATTAAGCTTAATTGATTTGTCTATTGGTTCTAGTCGATTGTGATGATGACTATTAGTTATTCTAAGTTGTGTATGAGCCGACTTGATAATATGAATAATACAAGTATAAGGTCAAGTTGTGAATTCAAAGTGTGCAAGTTGTGATGAATGTATTGAAGATTTAATGATGAAGAGAGGAAGCAAATTTCTAGGATAAGAAAAATATCCTTGTGGATCAGAGAAACTATATTTGATCAAAAAGGATCAATTACAAGCCAGAAAAGATATCTATAATCAAAAATTTAGTTGCATTCAAATTAAATCTCATTGTTACTCTCTAACCATTGTAGTAGTGATCTAAATCTCTTAATAGAGTTGGCCTAACAACTATTTGGAAATCCTCTAACAAGGTGGTAGTTCTACTAAATTTTATTAAGACCTCTAACAAGGTCACTCCTAATAGGGTGATTAAATCCTTTAATAGGGTCACACCTAATAGTGTGTTTTGTAACCTTTAACAGGGTTGGCTCCTAACAGAGCTCACTTCAGAAGAGTGAAAATAGTAACTACTTGCAATTGGTGGTTTTTTCTAAATTGGATTTCCATGTTAAATCCTAGTGTCAAATGTGTTCATACTATTTTCTTTTATGTTTTTGTAACTAAGTTAAAGTAAGGGTAATTATATATAACATTTAACTATTTGCATAATCAGTAATTATTGAGTTATATCATTTTATGTGTGTTTACTAAGCATCAACAACATTTAGTTTTCAAACTTTATTTTGTACTAACATCTAAGGGATCTAGGATTTATTTTAGTAGTAGTTGATTTACCCCTCCCCTCTCAATTACTCTTCTTATATTTCCAATAGAACTAATCTTAATTCTCACTTTGTGATACCAATTATCTATAGGAAGTGCCTAAGTATATGGCTCCTCAAATCCACACTAAGAGTCAATGTTGTTATCACATGTCTCCTATGACTCAAAGCATCATCTACTACATTATCCTTCCCCTAAATATGTTAGAGTAAATAATTAATTTACTAATTATTTATTCTATTTACTTAAGCTTACTTAGGTAAATGCATTTCATTAATTAGTTGTAGTCTAGGAGTTAGTTATAAGTTGTTGATAATATAGGAGTTTGTTCTCTTCTAAGTCATACTTATCCTCTCACATTGTTTGAGGACTTTCCACCTAATGTGGATGTATGCTTAGTTGTCACACTTATCTCCTAGCGTCTTCTAGCTTGTTCTAGGAGATTCTTTGAGGCCTTTATAAGAAGTTTCTCCCTCATTGTATCAAAAACACATTCAACATATTGTAAATACATATTTTCTTGTGTTTGCATATTTTCTCTCTCATGTCCATTTAGGGTTTTTCCCTATCTCCACGCTCTTCTCTCCTTGGCATCCCTTTGACAAGTTTTTGCATGCATGTGATCTTGGGCATCTTTGGAGTTGGATTTCATTAACTCCAACATGGTATCAAAGCCTCCCTGCTACTACTTCATTGAAAGATTTTTGAAGTTGTGATTTGGAGTCACAAACCCTAGCTTGTTTATGCATTTTTCTTCAAATCCAGGGGATAGTGAATTTTTGGAGCACTTTGGACCCAAACAGACACTGCCATTGGATTTGAAAGGTTGTTTGTAGCTAGGATTCATATAAAACTTGTCAATTTTGGACACAGGGCTCCTAGAGGCAAACATTTTTCATTCCAGGGATATCGTAAGATGATTTAATCCAAAAAAAAAAAAAAAAAAAAAATTTGGGAGCACCACTGCCACAGCACCCCTACGCCACTATAGAGTTACCCCCATGCTGCTCAAGAGCCTCCTCTATCAGCATGACACTGCAAAGTCACCATGGCGTAGCCCATCTGCAGTTGCCACCACAGCCGGTGGTCCCTCCATTCAACTGGTGGTTTCAGCTCTAGATTAGCCACCGCCACACCACTGTGGCCCTACCTACTTGCCACCTAGGCACCACCACCGCTAGTAGCATAGTCACATGGCAGCAGCTGTGTAGCTGCCACTTCGTGGCCATCACCACTTGGCTAGCCTGCACTACTCTACTGGTGGTTTATTCCCTTCCCTAGTGGCTCTGCCACCTATTTCTACCGCTTGAGTGGCCTCATCACTTTTGATGACTCTGCACCACCTTGGTTGTATATTCATCATAGGGTACAGTCAACCACACTATTAACACTACCGCATGGAGTTCTGTAGCACTAGTCCATGCCTGACATGTGGTAGGGCTGTCACATGGCACTTTTCCACATGGACCCTACCACGTCATCTTCTCTGCCATGTGGCACTTCCACATGGCTTCTTTTTTGTGCTGACAGGCTGTAGGCTATGAATTTTAATTCCATGAAATGCTAATGTTAGTATGACATTAGCAAAATATCATCATCCTTCTTGCACCTCTCCTAGGTCATTTTGACCTACCTTCAATTTTTTGGTGATAACTTGAGCATATGGAGGTATTTTTCTAATATGAAAGAAGTGTCAGAAAGCTAGTTTCAAGACAGAGACATTGGTGTAGGTATTTTTAGGTTTTGATGCATTTTTTTTGTCTATTTTTTTAGTCAAAGTCTAAAGTCTTATTTTTCACTTCAACAAGCATATCTTTTGCATCCCATGTTAGTTTTTTGAAAACTTTATATTTTTGGAACGCTAGTTTTCTCACCTTTTTAGGAATTTAGTCCTTTTTCTTATATTTTGGCCCATGCACTTTCTATCATATTTTTGGCATTTTTTCTATATGGTGGATATCTTGAGTGTTTTAGGCCCGAAGATCACTTTCCTGGCATGGTTTCTTTTGTTTTGGGCTATACTATATTTTGTTGCAGCTTGTTTTCAGTTTTGATCATCGTAGCTATCATTTTGAGGCACTTTTATGTATCACACTGAGATAAAGTGCCTCTCTTGCATTTTGGGTTCATGAACGTTGTTTTTGAGTTAGTTGTACATGCACTATTTTCATAAAGCACCATGGGGGGGATAGTTGTTTGTTGTTTTAGGCCTTCTCCCTTTGTCAAGTGAGTGTCCCTTCCATGACATTAGCCCCATGCAGAGTCAATTTGACCATGTCTTTATGGGTGTTTTGTACCTCTTTCCCTATCTCGTCGTTCTTGGTTCATTTACATGAGATTTTGGCCCACCTTCTCAGTTGCCTATCATCTCACCCCGTCTGCATTAAGGGGGGGTTATTCTATTGTTCTAATGCATCCTTGGTTCAATGGTTTGATAGTGTGATCTATGTGTTCAGTGGTTGATCCTATATACAAGGTGATTGCAGTGGCTAGCTACCTATGCATTTCAGTGAGATGGATCATCTACCATATAGACACGCTCAGTTCATGCCTTCTTCTTCCTTGGAAGTTCTTTAGATCACCAGTTTTCTTCTTGATGGTAGATTTGCAGCTTCTTCATGCTTCAGTGATGCTCTTCATGATCACTCCTTGTTCATGTTTTAGGGGACATTTCCCTAGTTGGAGGCTTCTTCAGTTCTTCGCTAGGTTCTTACCTCTTTTGGGGGAGGGTTTTTCCCACTTGGTTTTCTCTCTTTCCCCATCTTTAGAGGTTTCATCTTTTGCATTTTTCATGGGTACCTAACATGGCCTCATTGCTAGGACCCATTTTGCATTTCATCTTAGTTTCATGAGCTTAAGGCATTTCCCTAAGTTGCACTTAAGGGGGGGTGTTAGAGTAAATAATTAATTTACTAATTATTTATTCTATTTACTTAAGCTTACTTAAGTAAATGCATTTCATTAATTAGTTGTAGTCTAGGAGTTAGTTATAAGTTGTTGACAATATGGGAGTTTGTTCTCTCTTAAGTCATACTTATCCTCTTACATTGTTCGAGGACTTTCCACCTAATGTGGATGTATGCTTAGTTGTCACACTTATCTCTGAGCATCTTCTAGCTTGTTGTAGGAGATTCCTTGAGGCATTTATAAGTGGTCTCTCCCTCATTGTATCAAAAAGACATTCAGCATATTGTAAATACATATTTTCTTGTGTTTTCATATTTTCTCTCTTATGTCCATTTAGGGTTTTTCCTAGCTCCACACTCTTCTCTCCTTGGCTTCCCTTTGATAGGTTTTCACATCTAGGTGATCTTGGGCATCTTCAGAGTTGAATTTCATCAACTCCAACAAAATATACATCACCTCAAAGTCACACTCGCATAAAATTTCCATTCAATGCTTGCATCTATCTAGCATTCAAATTGGGTTGCATGATGATATACTATGAGCTACAGTTACTATATGAAGCTCTAAATGATGCCCCAATAAGAAATGTCTCCATCTCACTAAGGAATGAAAAAATATAGCTAACTCAAGATCATGTGTGGGATAGTTCACCTCATAGTCCTTGAGCTTGTGAGACTCGTATATAATTAGACATCCTTCATGCATAAGGACTACTCCAATCCTTTCTAGGGAAGCATCAATGCACACCATGAAATCACCTATTGAATCAAGTACTGCTAGAATAGGTACACTAGTAAAACCATCCTTGAGCTTTTGGAAGACCTCTTCACACTTCTTCATCCAAATAAACATCCTCCCCATTCTTTGGAGGGAAGTGATAGTATATGCATCTCTAGAGAAGTTATAGATAAATTTGTCATTGTATCCAACCAAACCCATGAAGCTACTAATCCTAGATATATTAGTGGGTGTAGGCCACTCCACCATAGCCTATATCTTTGTGGGATCCACTAAGATACCATTTCCTATAATAATGTGTCCCAAATTTTGTACCTTAGACTGAAAGAAGGCATACTTCACCAAATTGGTATATAGTTAATTGTCTCTAAGGCATTGAAAGAATAATCATAGACATTCCTAATGTTCTTTCTTTGATCTAGAATATATCAATATACCATCTAACAACACAAGTAAAAAATGGTCAAGGTATGTAAAATATACTCCATTCATCAAATAGATGAATATTGATGGAGCATTCATTAAACCAAATAGAACCACTGTAAACTCATAGTTGCCATAACAAGTGTGGAAGGTTTTCTTATGTATGTTTACATCATGAAGGAATGGTTGATGGTAACTCTAACTTAAGATCAATCTTAGATAACACTTTGGCTCCATTTATTTGGTCAAATAAGTCAACAATCCTTGGTGATGGATACCCATTCCTAATCGTTACCTCATTTAACTACCTGTAGTCAATACACAATTGTAATGATTCATCCTTCACAAAGAGCACAAGTTCTCCCCATAGAGAAATACTTTGTCTAATGCAACCTTTAGATAAAATGTTCTCTAGATGAAGTCACAACTCACTCAACTCTTTAGTGGTCATCTGATAAGGAGCTCTAGATATAGGCTCCGCTCCTAGAATAAGACTGACATGAAAGTAAATGTCCCTCTTTGGTGGCATACCTAGGATCTCACTGGTAAAGACATTAATAAAATCCTACAATATATGATGATCTAGGGGCTTCCTTTTATGTTATTCTTCAAAAAGTTTACTCATAGTAATGAAGAACACTTGACAACCCTTTCAGATGCTTCACTTAAGATGCTTGTAGTCTATGAGTCCTTACCATTTTCATCCTTACAATTAATAATCATATTCTTATGGTCAATGCTAGCTCCATGCAAGCCTATCCAATTCATGACCAAAACTATGTCATCCAATCCAAGGGGAATAACTCAAAGGTCTATTGTAGTAGTGAATCCTCCTAGGTCCAACTCACATTGGTGTAATAGAGAATCCATCACTACCTTAGCTCCTGAAGCTAGTTCCACTTGCCAATCTATATCTTGTTTGAATTCCTCAAGCTCACACTTGACTACTATGGAAGGTGATATGAAAGAGTCTATAGCATTTGAATCAAATAGAAGAGAAAAAGGTGTACCTCATTGCACATGTAGTCTCAACCATGATTCATTGGTGATCTTCCTAGAAATGATCTATCTCTACAAAAAATATATGTGATCTCCCAACATCACCCATTGTAGGCTTAGATGTTGCAGCTTCTATTCAGAATACTAAAAAGTATTTTGTGGGCAATTTTATATAACATGCCCAAATTCTCCACATGAAAAATACCCTATACCTCTACCAAAACCTCTACTAGTTGGAGCTGCACTAGATTTGTAATGGCTTTCCCTACTGGCAAAAAAGTTGATACTACAAGCCGATTGTACTGATTATGCTTAAACATTGTAGGTTATAGAAGTTCCTAGATTTGGAACCATCACCACTAGTGCTCTAAGATAAAGGGAAATATTCCCTTTACTGTTGTTGTCCCTGGTTTCTTGTGGAGTAAGGAGGCTTATAATTACTGCCTGCTCCTTAATTTTGTGTTCTCACCAACCTTGATGGCACATGTCCACTAGCAAGTGCTCCCACAAAATGACCATAACCCAAAGTAATGTTATGGCCCACAAGTATGGCCTAATCAACCACATACTTAAGGGTCTTACTCTAAAATAACTTCACAACCCCAATAATATAGTTTTTCAATCCACATATAAAGTGTTGCACCATAAGAGGTGAACTATCTCTAATTGCCATGTAAGGAAAAAGCTCAAATAATTTCTATGCATACTCTACCACAGTCATGGTAAACTACCTCAAGTTGTGAAACTCATCTACTCTCTAGTGACTCTACTACTAAGGTAAGAAATGATCATGAAAGTTCTCAAGGAACAACTCCCACATGACACTCTTCATGTCTAGGCCTAGCTTCTTTTCCTCAATCTTCCACATATTTGTTGAAAATACCTCCAAGTGGGTACTAGCATATCTTTCTTTGAAATTTGTGTCAAAGTCTTCCACCAAAAAATATATATCTAATGTGGTCAACCACTTCTCCACATCATACCTAGTATCATCTTATTGAAAAGGTTTTAGTTTGACTCACAAGAGGTCTTTTATCTAATTGGCTTTGGTAGAATCTCATCTATCTTCATTTTGACCCTTATTAGGGCTCCTAGATGTATACCTCTCATCATTCTTAGAATGATGTGACCCCTCTCTTAGATAGGTAGGCACTCTAAGATAGTATGTAATAGCTACCTAGCACCAAGTTCCTCCAAGTGTGCATGTTTCTCTCCATTTTTCCCTTCCTAACTATGACTCTCATAATCAATCATATGAGGGATAATATGTCTTCCCATCCCATGGCCTCTACCTTAGTAGATTTATTTAGAATTATTTTTAGGCTTGATACTTCCCTAATTGAGCTTTCTCCAAATAACATGGTATTATCAACAAAATGTTGATGTGTAGTGGGATCATGTCCACTAGTTATAAGAATGCCTTTGATTTCGACTTGAATTCTAGCTCACAAGATTGATCTTCCTAACACATATGTCATTAGAATATAGAGGAAGGGGAATATGATTTCCTTATGTCTTATTCCTTGAGAGATACTAAGAAAACCTATTGGGGTGCTATTCAATAGAATAGACATCTTTGGAGTTAAGATACATTCAAAGATTAATTTTATCCATTGTTTGGAAAAGTCATATGCTTCAAGACATTTGCATAAAAAGTGCCAATCTACTTGATCATATGCTTTATAATATCCAACTTGATGAGCATGGTAGGGGATCTATTGTTCTCAATAGGATCAATGGCTTCTTGGGCTATGATAATGACATCATATATAGATCTACCTTGGACAAACCCAGTTTGTTCCTCGCTAATGAGACTAGATAAAATTGTATGAGTCTAGAAGCCATATTATTAGTAAAAAGGTTATAAAGAGTGTTGCAAAGAGAAATAGGCCTAAAGTTATTAAAAGTATCTACACTTTGCTTCTAGTGGATTACTTCAATAAAGATATTATTAACTTGACACAATTGTTTACCCGAGTTACTAACTCCTTGCAAATCCTTTATAATGTCATCTCCAATGAAATCCCAACATTTCTGAAAGAAAAAGGTTGGAAAACTATTTAGTCCCATTGATTTTTCTAGATGCATTTGTTAAAGAGTTGATTCAACCTCTAATTTGGATATTTTATGCACTATAAGCCTATTTTGATCCCTGGAAACTAATTTAGGAATTTTTGAAATAACACTTTGTTGGACATACTACTATTACAAATGCCTTCAAAAAAAGAGATTTCTTCAAGGTTTATCTCCTCAAGGAAGTTATTTATATTCTAATCCATCCTTTTGATGGAAGTGGCATGGTTAATCATTCTTCTCTATTTAGAACTATTATGACAAAAATTTGTGTTGTTGTCCCCTTCCTCCAACCAAATCTCCTTCAATTTTTGCCTCCAAAAAAGATCTTTTTTGGCAAGAGCTTCTTCATACTACTACATAAGATTTTGTGTACTAGGAGCTATGTTTCTCCTATTCCGTTCTCTAAAACTTCCTTATAAAGGGATTCCAAATTTTCCTCCAAAGTTAGCTTGTGCTACGCACTTTACAAGAGACAAAAATTACTATTAATTTAATGACATGTAAGGGTTTATGAAATAATTTAATTTTTACACACACTAGTATTCACTTCATCATGACTCCTTCCAATTATCATTATTTCATATACTTTTCTCTTTTTATTTTATGTCCTTTCATGATGATTAGAAACCACATGTCTATTAGCAGTCTTTTCAATACTTGGAAATGGTGAACCTTGAACAATCAAATTTAGGTTTGAAAGTTCAACATCCCTTGCCTTAGAGATGTACTATGGAATAT
The DNA here is from genome assembly GCA_028749045.1 of Cupressus sempervirens. Taxonomy (NCBI): domain Eukaryota; kingdom Viridiplantae; phylum Streptophyta; class Pinopsida; order Cupressales; family Cupressaceae; genus Cupressus; species Cupressus sempervirens. The sequence continues at coordinate 470,775,862 of CM053784.1, forward strand.
TATAAAAACAAACTTTTAGAAACATACTTAGTAAGATATGAACTTCAAACTATAAAAAGTGAGGTTCAAGGTTCAGGTTCAATGCACAATATTACCACCCATTACACCATGAAATAAAAGGAAAGATGTGACATGCCTATAATTTTATACATGACATAGGATGACCCTTGAACTTTGAAACTCATGGTTTGACAATTCAAGTTTGTAGGATAGATAGGATAACTGCCTTCCAGAACATAAAACAACAATAATGAGGGAAGCTTGGGCATTGCCTAAGTGACTTTGAACTATGAACTTTAAACTTGAAGGTTCAACAAAAAAGAGAGGAAGTTAATAATTTTAACATTTAATCAAAATTTGAGAAGGCTAAAACACAGGTAACAACATAAATATTCAGTTTTGCTAGAAAATGTTGCATCTTTTGTATCTTTAAAACTTCTACAAAAAGTTAGTGTTTAGTTGTCATTTTGCATGATGCTTAATTACGAGAATCCTTTCAAACTCCTCTCTTGAAAAATTAATCAGGGAACAACTCTGAGGTTCCAGGCGATCTTGTGACCTACTAGAATCCACTCAATAGAAGATAAATGTGAGTTTTCACAAGGAGGCTTTTTCTAGTTCGACCAATTTTGGATAAGATGTTTAATTTTCTTTCTATCTCAAAAGAATAACCACACAAAAATAAATATATTTTTCTATTTTAATGAATGCACTTTAACTATGCAACTATATGAATGCCTAAATTAACCAAGTATTTGTAAAAGCAAATAATGAAGATAAGGTAACAAGAAATTTAAGAAAATGACTTGAAAAGTAAATTCCTAACAGACATAAGCCATGGAAAGAACACCTCTGTGAGTTAAGCATTTGAAAAGATCAATAGGTAGCCAATGAATATAGGAGTAGTGCTTCCTCAATTCCACTAACATAATTATCGATGGAAATTTAGTAACTGTAAGATGTTTCACTTTTCATCAGATTGCAAGGCCACAAAAAGTGCACTCATGTGAGACAAAAAGCTATGCAAGAACAATAGGTGATCTCTTCTTTAACTAAGTATGTCAGCAAAATTTGTAAACACGCAGCAAACATTAGAACTAAAAGATCACTCAATCAAAATAAAACAACAAAAATATTGCCTCCATTACACTCCATGAACATACATTCACAAAATATAACACACTTCCGAAAGAATAACTATATGCATGTAAATGTGGCCTCTGTTTAACACACACACTTCAACACGGTCCTTATTTGTGGATTCATCCTGGAATGAACATGAGATTTTTCAACCAAGAGGAGTCCTACAAGATGACCTATTGCCTTCTATCTAAGTGGATTTTACCTGCTTATGCTCTCAGATTTGAGGTATAGGTAATCAGACCATCTAGAACGAAGGGTTTTTAATGAAACTATATGATTATGAAAATTAATCTATATGAATTGCAAGCATTAATCTAAAAAGAAATAGAAGAAATTGAGCTACATGTATGCATTGTTTAATCTAAATGATACTAAGATATTAAGAAAAAGCACATATAAAGCTATGAAAGTGAGTATGCAATCCGACAACAATTCAATAGCATGAGAATTCAACCTTTTTGATAAGGAATTAAGAGTCTCTTAAACAGAATTCCTAGAATCCATCAACAGTTAAGATCAACTTGGATCAATGGTCAAGATTGAAGCAAGATTCAATTAAAATAGAAACTTCCTTAAGAAAGGAGAGTTAACTGAGCTTTTCATGAGTGTGAGAACAAGTTAACTAGATTAATTCCAATTTGAGAGATAGTTCACTCAGAGTTTCCATTTTGGAATTGAAGAGAAGATTTTGAAGATATTATTTAATTTAATAAAGTGAGATATGACCTCATAAATGCCTTTTTCATTTAATTGAATAATCACATTCAATTAATTAAAGTGAGCATAATTATTTAATTAAATATTTTTACTTCCTTAGTACATTAGCCTTAGGTGACGATTTAATTTAATTAAAGTATAAATACTTAATAATTAGATTAAATCTTAATCAATAGGTTTAATGTGACTAATATGAGTCAATACTATAGGAATTAAATAAAGAGTCTGATTAATGCAGATTAAGGTTTTAAGCATTTGACAATTAAGTCAAGTAGCGAGTAGCAGAATAAGAATTGCCTATTAGAATAGGTCTTAGGATTGATCAGAATAGACCAAAATTGGTATAATGGCAATGAGCCAATTTTGGGGTATTACATTTTGCCCCTCTTTGAATGAATGTACGAGCATCACATTCAATTCAAAGAAAAATCAGAAAGCATGATGTGAACATGAGATTGGTTCTAAAGTTGATGATATGGAGACCAATTGATAAGCTTTTAAGGACCATCTCTAGAACAGAGCTTAATCCCAAGGAATCCAAGCAGAATACCTAGATACCCAAAATTGATAAGCATTTTAAAGGTTTCCTTCAGAAAAAAGTTTAACCTTTAAGGATCCAAACAGAATGTGTAGATACCCAAGATTGATAGCATTTAAAAGATCATCTCTAGAATGGAGCTTAACCTTTAAGGATCTAGATAGAACACCTAGATACCTAAGAGTGATAAGCATTTAAAATATTATCTCCATAATGGAGCTTAACCTTTAAGGATCTAGATAGAACACCTAGATACCTGAGAGTGATAAGCATTTAAAAGATTATCTCCAGAATAGAGCTTAACCTTTAAGGATCCAAATAGAACATCTAGATACCTAAGATTGATAAGAACTTAAAAGACTGTCTCCAGAATGGATTTTAATCTTTAAGGGTCCAGATAGAACACCTAGATACCTAAGATTGATAACATATAGTGAGATTGAATTATAAGTCATAGAACCATCCCTAGAACGAGGCTTGATCCTTAGGAATCGAGGTTTAGATTATCTCGATACCTGTAATCAAATGATGAAAAAATGAAATAGATGACAAAGATTGTAGAAAGGGGGAAACAAGATGCCCCTAGTGGTGAGATACCATGAATGATGAGGACATAAGATGGGAACAAGATGCCCCAAGTGATGAAGATTCAAATTGATTTGAAATTCAAATTCAATGATGTAATCATCCTACCCCCTCAGGAGAAAAATTGAAAGATGACATGCCAAAAATATGATGTAAAGTAGTATATAAAGAGATATAGAAGAAATCTAAGATGTAGTAGAGTGTAGAAAGAATTAGAATGATGAAAAAAAATATGAAGAGATCAGAATGATCTGAAGAAATATGAAGAGATCAGAATGATCTGAAGAACATTGGAAGTCAATCCAAAGTGGTTTCAAGGTCCAAAAGACCAAGTTTGACCAATAGTTGACTAGAGTTGACTTTTTCAAGGATTAATTTGAAAATTTGAAGAATTTTGAGTTGAAAAGATTCCAAGAATTGCAAAGTATGAGAAAAATTTGGACTACACAAGCGTTCGATCACAATGGTCCCAAAATTTAAAAATGCATTTTTGAGTGACTTAGGTGTGTTAGATTTTGAATTCGGTCCTGAAAATGAATTCAGAGCAGCCAAAGTAGCCAAGAGAGTGATTAATTGATCATTTGTGCAATCGTGAAGAACATGATGCTTTGAAGAAGCCAACAATTCTTTGTCACAAACGATGGGAACAGAGTTGCAATTGAATCGTGTGCTTATGCAAGTGAAGTATGCAATGCAAGACTATGTTAAATGCAACCCTAGGTCTAATTACCAAGCCTCGACCATTTATCATCACTGAGCATAGGAAAAAATCCCATATGTCATACAATTCCCACTGACATTGCAATCATGAGAATATGAATAGGACATATTTTATAAATTTGTCAAGATTAAATGTAACCATTCAAGGCACAAGAAGCCAGAATGACAAGAACATTTGTCCCTTTTAATAGAGCAAGTTAACATAAGCATCAAAGCATAAACGCTAGGATGACTAGAATGTTTCTTGCATGATAGGCACATCAAACACACAAGAGATCCATATTATGTTAAGTATTCAGTAAGTATTATGTCCGCAACGACCCTTGCATTCGTAATCTAAGACAGAAGTGTGCTAGGTATACTCGCAGTGACCCGTACGTTCACTTAATAGGACGAGTATCAGTATATACTATAGCATGAAGAGTTCACTCCAATAGACAAGGAGAAGTACCAACATTATTGATGTACTCATATAAAAGGAGTTAAGGTAAACCTGGCCATCCAATGCGAGATGGAGGCTTTTATAGTGGACACCCTCCTTATAGGAATATGTCAACTAATTGGAACTAAACCGCAAACAAAAAGCAAAGAAAAGATCATGCCCCCAGTCATTACCTCTCTAATCAAAAATGACATCATCGAGTTTCTTGAGGGGACATGATAAAGCAAAAACAAAGCAAACAAAGAAAGAGCTCAGTATATCCAAACAAGTATGTCATTTTGAAATCATTATTTGTCATGGGATTGATGTCAGGTGTTAGTGCCCAGAACATGTTTGAAAGAAATCTCTTTAGTAAGGTGACAACAATAGGCAAACGTAGTCAAAAAAACTGGTGACTGAGGTCAAAGAGGAAATTTCAAGATGAAGAACCTAAAGAGGACTAAGCAACAATAGACAGACACGGCCAAAACGATCGATGACTGACGCAAGAGAGATCTTCCATAAAGGAATCTAGAAATGTGACCCAAGCAACAATAGGTAGAGATAGCTGAAATAACTAGTGACTGTTGTGAAAGAGATTCTATGAGGAGAATCTTGAAAATAGTGACACTAGCGATAGTAGGCAGATGCAGTGAGGACCACTGGTGACTATCACGAAGGAGATTCTATGAGGAGAATCTCAAAAATAGTGACACTAAAGGGGAATTCCCTTGAGCTGTAACAAGACTCAATCCATGGATACATGAGCAGAAAATAGGAAAAAAATAAGAAAGCGAAAGCATGAAAGTGACTGTACAGAATAGCTAGAAGATGTGTTGCAAGATGGAGCATTGGGAACAAGAGATGCCTGTCTACCAGGTTTTCACCTTCTTGGCAGGATTTTAATTTTTTTGCTACCATGATGCCTATTTCCAAGTTTTCACCAATGGAACTTTTTTTTATTATTCAATTTTTTTGTATTTTTCTTTTTTTTGATTTTTTTGTATTTTTGAGATTTTTCACTTTTTTTGGTGTTACCAAGGTGCCTATTGCTAGGTTTTCACTAGGGTAAAAAAAAAATTTTAGGACTTTTTCTGATTTTTAGAATTTTTCAAATTTTTAGAACTTTGTTAGAGATTACTAGCTCTCAAGAAGGATTACCTTGATTTTGTTCTAGTATCTAGCAAGGTGTAGGATGAGATGTAGTAGCAAGCTGGTGGATAAGTGGAGATGGATAGGCAAGGAGTATGAAGTAGTGAATGTTACCCTCAAGGAAAACCTTCACAAGATTACCCAAGCTAGGGAAAAGGATATAACAATATAAGCTCATGGTGCAATGAATGGTATCGTGTAAGTAATCCACAAAAATGACCATGTCAAGAGATTTCTAAGAACTAAGTTTTCTTCTTTCTTTCATTGATCAAGACCAAAGGGTTAACTAAATAGGACAGAAAAGTTTGTTATGGAGGTTATGAGTGAATGACTTCAGGAATGAGGACATCTGAAGGATAAGCAAGATCATGATAAGATGTCATGGATGGAAGAATTATGCGTGATGGCTATTTACCAAGTTTTTTATCATGGTAGTTATCCAAGGTGCCACAAGAAGTGGTTTTCACCATAGGACATATTTATTTTTCTTTACTTTTGCTACCAAGGTGCCTGTTTCCAAGTTTTCACCGAGGAACTTTTTCTTTTTTTTTGGATTTTTAGAGTTTTTGGAAAGAATTCAAGCCTTTTGTAAATTTGAATAGTACTCCTATAAGAAGGATAAGTTATGATAAGCCAAGGCCATAGAAAGGTATGTTCAAAGATGTTGATAGGGTAATGGAAGGGAGATAGTAGAGAAGATATATGGAGGATAAGGTTTTAGGCTATGGATGAGATAAATGGGATGGAAGGATAAAAGGGGGAGGATAGAAGGTGGAGTGGATAGGGTTTTGAAAGGGATGTGCAAGGGTAGAAGAAAAAGTGGGCAAGATCAACATTGACACACACCTTGAAGGGTAGTGGAATGATGGAGGAAATATGGATGAAATAGTATGAGGTTTAGATGTATGAGGTGGTGGAATAATTTTGGAGGAAGGTGGAGTATAAGGTTTTGAAACCTTTCTAGGAAGATGTTGGGAAGAAGATGGAGTGGAAATGTTTGGAAGCTTAAATGTCAACTTTGATTTGTTTTCAATATTCAAGTCCTTCAAAAGAGACTTTGGAATCCATAGAGCTTTTGATTTTTCATGAGATGCTATGGAATGCATTTCTTCAATAACAGATTTAAGAACCCATACTTTCTTTGGTTGAGCTCTTTGAATAGTGGACCTTTGCGGTCTCTTTTTTGTTTTTTCCTTCTTGACATTCACATGTCAATTAGAGGAGACATAGTGAATTTTTGAGGATGGATTCATGCACTTGTATTTGAGTTGACCATCCAAATTGCTTCCAAAGGACTTGGGACTTGTGGATGAATGAGGCCAATATGACTAGTTTAGATGGACAGGTGAATGTGAAGAGTTCAAGTATGTGTATCTTTGTTGATCTTGGGGTAGGGTAGGAGGAATGTGTAATGAGCTGATAGTGGCAATAGGAGATAGAGGAACATAAGGTCCCAATATGGATGGAAGACTTGAAGGTTTTAGCTTAGATGGATAGGGACCAAGGATAGATTTAGAAGATGTGAATAGACCATGAGTAGGGATATCAGTATCTTTAGAGTGAGCAACATGACCAATGCCATCAATAGTTTTATGAGTAACTATTATAGGATAAATACCTTTGACAAGAGTATTTAAAGCTTGAGCATAGTTTGGAAGTGAATGTAGTGAGGTAGAACAAGAGGGTGAGGGAACACTTTCTTTAAAAGGAATCTTAGGTAGTATAGGAAAAGTATCCTTCTCTTGGTCTTTAATAGTCTCCTTAGGGATGGTGGAAGGAATATCTTGATCTTTCTCAGTAGAGGTGCATGACATGGGAGATGGAGGACTATGTGACTCTTGAAATGGAAGCACGAGATCTTGGAAGATTTGAAAAGGGATGAATGAATCTCGGTCTTGATCAACACTTGTTTCTTCATCATTTAAGTGGTCCTCTTGACATGAAACCAATTTCAAGGATAAGGGAATATCTGAATCTATATTCAAATATATTTCTAGAGTCTCCATAATAGGCTCTTGAAGGGACAATGGAGGAATAGTTGGAGTGGGGATAATAGGAGGAGCAATACATGGAGGTTTTGGATCTTTGGTTTGAGTAGTATGGGAGAGGTTTGTAGCTAAGTCAAGATTAGCTTGAGTTTCCTTCAAAGGTAGCCTATGAGGGTACACATAGTCAACTAGGAGAGTAGTGAGCTCTTTGTTTGGTGAATATGTGTTGGAAAGATTGGAAACTTTAGATGGTGAATGCATGTTGAAAGAAGTAAGTGTCCTATTTAAACCATTACTAGACTTGGTTTCATGATGTTGATCCTTCTTGAGAGTAGAATCTTTAGTATATGAGAGCTTAGATTTTTGAATTATGCCATTATCAAAGAGATCTTGGATCTTGTTTTTCAGCTCCTTACAATGTGAAGTTTTATGTAAATTATGTCTATGATAGGCACAATAGTTACTCATTAAGGAAACTCCCACCAAAGTGACCTTAGGTAAAACAATGAGTTTTTCTTCAAGAAGTTCTTCCAAGGTTAATTCGTAAGATTTTCCCAAAGGTGTGAAATGATGCTTTGGTTTAAATTCCCAAGGTTTGTTTTCAAAGATATTCCTAGATTTCTTGGGTGTTTGTGAAGTGTTCTCAGATATCTTGGATTCAAGATCACAAGAATTTGATTTTTGGTTGTCATAGGAGGAAGGGAAATTTTCTCTCAAGGAGAATTTTTTCAATGATGTTTCATCTTCCTCTTTCAGTCTTTGAAGTTGAGTGCTCATTGATTGGATTTGTTGCTTCATGTTTGCAATAAGTAGCTCTTCTTCCTCACTAGGAACATTGGATTTAGCGCATTAGTTATTAGCCATTTTGATGTACTATGTTTCAAGTAGTGACAACCAAGTTTTAGAACATAAGCCAAGTTTCCATAGTCATAGACAATGACAAAAAGAAAAAGCTTAGACAAGGACCACACTAGAATGTAGTCTCAAAAAAGAAAGATAAGAGTGTAGTATACTAAGGTATGAATAGTCTAATTTGAAGGCTAGAATAGCCAAAGATTATGACTGTAATGACATAGAGTACAACAAGCACTAAACAACAAGAGCAAGATAACTAAGAGACAAGACTAGTTAAAGTATGGAGCGCAAGTCGTTAGCTAAGCAGGATGCCACTATTTGGGACTATTTTTAGACAGAGAAACAATAAACCAATGTAGGAAACAAACTTGGTACAGAGCACAGATAGCTCTAACAAACTAACTTGATAATTTAGACACAAGATCTCGCATGAAGATCCTCTAAGAGGCCCATGATAAAGTATACAAGGTCGTGCAAGGACTTAGGACAAAATAAGAATTTTGCACAAGGATGTGCTCTAGGTTGCACAAAGAAGTGCAAGGTTTGACAACAAAATAAGGACACTAAGGCTAGATCTCACATGGAGATGTGCAATTGTTCACACAAGAACCTAGATAGTGTCACATGAAGAAGTGGTAGGACAACAAGTATTCATGCAAAAGTTTGCAAATTGTGTGTGAAAATGGAAACCAAACTGACAACTGAACTAGATTTTGAAAAGACTTTGAAGATTTCAGACAGTTTTGGATAGATTGTTAATTTGTGTGGCAAATTTCAGATACATAGCAAGGTTGATTTTCAAGTGTTTAAACACCATTTGGTTTTGAACAAGGCAAGTGTTTTCAACAAGACACAAGAAGAAAGTAGTAGTTGAATACAATCCAACTGAGGGCAAAGCAACTCAGAGGGACAAGGGAGTCTTGACTTTCAGTTTGTTTGAGCAAGTTTGGACATGTTTAGGACTTGATAACAAACATGCTTTATCTCTAGAAATAGAAAATGGTAGAGAAGTCAAAACCTTTGTCCCACATCTTATGTGCATGCGTGTACCTCACACAGGCATGTTACCCCCTAGAGGGCACCCATCTTTTTGGTATATTCAAAGGACTCAATAGTATAAGTTGAACAAGCACCCTTGTGGTAGGGGACAAGCACGTATACCACCTTCAAATGTCTAGTAGCATGCCTATGGTGAGTTCTACAGGAGAGATTCTTCCCCCTCCTTGTACAAAGATTATGCCTCCTTTTGGAGGTGAACCGAGTAGCTTCTAATTAAAAGGTTTTTACTTGGCTTCTGTTCATATTTATTCTCGGTGGCTCCGCAAGAAAAGTTGAGACCAGCAACCCACACCAACATCTAAAAGTGCACAATACTTTCTTAGCAAGCCAGGGGCCAGTGCCGACCAGTGCACAAATAGAGCCTCTCCTTGATATGCAATATCAGGAATAAAAGAGAGGAAATTAATCTGGATTCAGAGTCTTTCGCTCTACAAAATTTCTTTATTATAGTGAGTTGGAATCTCTAGCAAAAGGAGTGTGCTCACTTGGGTTGTTCCCGGAGGTTGGATCACTCTAGTAGGTCCTCTAAAGGATTGGCTTGGACTGGTGGTTTGATCACAAGGGTTAAAGTTTCTAATTTCCCTCAAGGGCAAAGAGCATACTCCTCTACCTTACTTCCTCACCCAAACATGCAAAACAAGTTGATTTATCGACTTAGCTTAATCAATCCAAACTTGTCCTTTCTCAAGATCCTGATTCCCTAAAAGGAAATCATCATCTCTTCATAGAAAAGGACTCGTACCATAGAACCACTAAGCTTCTTGCCTTCTTTGAAATTTTTTCTTTTAGAAGCATCTAGGTTTCTGATTCACCCTTGATTGTGACCTCCAAGTGGTGAAGAGCATAATCCCCTATTCTTCTTTCTTACACCCTAGGAAGTTCACAAGCCCCTAATTAGACTATGTTTAGAAAGTAGGAAAGAAAACACATTGTTTAGTGGGTTTTAATGTTGATCTTTGACAAACGTATCTTTGATAGCATCCTACAAACATAGAGTCAGTTCATGTTTGGGAAAGCTTGTGTAAAGGAGTCTTCATCAAACATCTTGCAGACAACTGTTAGGTTGCAAAAAATCAGAAAAACCAAAATGAAGATGCTTCAAATAAAACATTTTAGTGAAAACATAAGCTTAACTATGGAAAAATAGCTTAGAAAATACTTTTTTATACCCATAAAATAGGTTAGAAAATATCGAAACTTATGAAAACATCAAAAGTCAAATTTCATTTTATACTCTTTTTTTTTCTTTTTCTTTTAAATCTACAAAATTTTGCACAAAATCCTGCATAGACCCGCGCGAAGAAACAATATGTACCATGCAAAATCATGCATAGATCCGCGCAAAGTCTTTCACTAACCCGCATGAAATCTTGCATAGACCCACGTGAAATATTTCACTGTATCACGCGAAATCTTGAGCAAGGTTGCACGAGAATATTTTACGACCTGCATGAAGAAATAAGATGTCACATGAAGACTCATGTGCTTGGGCACTTTCTCACACGAATCAAAAAGAATCTTCATGCAAGAATTTAGAATCCTTACATGAAAATGGATTATCTCATGTGAATATTCTAGAATCTATACGGAACTGTACGGACAGAGAGCTTGAAAATTAGCAAAAAAAAATGTAGAGAAGGCCTGAGAAATTGATTTTCTTGGCCCCACGGTGGGCGCTAGAAATGTATGTGTGTAAATGTGGCCTCTATTTAACACACACACTTCAACACGGTCCTTATTTACCGATTCATCTTGGAATGAACATGAGATTGTTCACCCAAGAGGAGTCCTGCAAGATGACCTATTGCCTTCTATCTAAGTGGATTTTACTTGCTTATGCTCTTAGATTTGAGGTATAGGTAATCAGACCATCTATAATGAAGGGTTTTGAATGCAACTATATGATTATGCAAATTAATCTATATGAATTGCAAGCATTAATCTAAAAAGAAATAGAAGAAATTAAGCTACATGTATGCATTGTTTAATCTAAATGATACTAAGATATTAAGAAAAGCACATATAAAGCTATGAAAGTGAGTATGCAATCTAACAACAATTCAATAGCATGAGAATTCAACCTTTTTGATAAGGAATTAGGAGTCTCTTAAATAGAATTCCCAGAATCCATCAATGGTTGAGATCAACTCGGATCAACGGTCAGGATTGAAGCAAGATTTAGTTAAAATGGAAACTTCCTTAAAAAGGGAGAGTTAACTGAGCTTTTCATGAGTGTGAGAACAAGTTAACTAGATTAATTCCAATTCAAGAGATAGTTCACTCAGAGTTTCCATTTTGGAACCGAAGAGAAGATTTTGAAGATATTATTTAATTTAATAGAGTAAGATATGACCTCATAAATGCCTTTTTCATTTAATTGAATAATCACATTCAATTAATTAAAGTGAGCATAATTATTAAATTAAATATTTTTAATTCCTTAGTACATTGGCCTTAGGTGATGATTTAATTTAATTAAAGAATAAATACTTAATAATTAAATTAGATCTTAATCAATAGGTTTAATGTGACTAATATGAGTCAATACTATAGGAATTAAATAAAGAGTCTGATTAATGCAGATTAGGGTTTTAAGCATTTGACAATTAAATCAAGTAGCAAGTAGGAGAATAAGAATTGCCTATTAGAATAGGTCTTAGGATTGATTAGAATAGACTAGAATTGGTATAATGGCAATGAGCCAATTTTTGGGTATTACAATAACTACACTCAAAATGAGAGCACCAAAAGCATATATTATTGATCAAAAGAACAGCTTGGAATACATGTTACATTCTTGAATTTATAAGAAATCATCTCCTCAATTTGTGTTGAGAGAGAGAGAGAGAGATTCCTCCATGCAAATATATGCTTAAAACTAGTAAAACAAAATCTGTTTATGTACAAACTGACTCTCTAAATGGTGCTAAGTATGACTCCACCCTTGTTCATATCCTTTAATGGGTGCATGAGCCTTTACATGACTTAAAATAAAGAAAACATGAGAAAATAAGAAGAAAGCTATTAGATGATGTAGGAGTCTTTGGAGATGCCAAAAATAGAAGCTCAACCTTCTCTGGATGTTTGTAGGAGTTGAACTACTATTAGAATGCATTTCTAGTGCATGGAAAGCTCTAAATTTGGAACTGGCAATTAACCATCGGTGCACCTTGGGCTTCTTCAAAAAAAACTTCTGACACACCTTTGGAGAAGCACAACTTGTGTACCTTGTGCACCTTAGTGACAAGGCTCAAAAATGCAAAATTTTCCCAATTTGTCAAGGTGATGTGAATTTGAGAACTTTACCCTTGAGTTTGATTCCATACTTTGTCTTTTTAATCAAGTTTTCTTATTGGAATATGTGATGAATTTTGTGATTTCCAGTGTAATTATTTAGCCAAGGAAATATTAAATTACTTAATTAGACAAGAATTCTAAAAGAGAAATATATTATATTATTATATTTAATTAATTAAATAAAAGAGTTATTAGAAGAGTCAATTAAAAGTATAATCTTGTGAATTTAAATAATAAATTTAGAAGTTGCATTTTAATAATGAGCTTTAAATATTATTATTACTTAAAATAACAATTATGCTTTCCTAGGCAAGAGCCTACAACACAATGGTAAAATTGTGAGCCTCTTATCTTGGGAAGTCTTAGGTTCGAATCTACTTGAAATTAATAAATAATAATAGTCAATAACAACACATAACACTTTAAAATAATAAAAGATTATTAAATTGAGAGATATTTGCATGTTAGTCAATCGAGAAACCCTAAGGAATGTAAAAGCCTTTTTTAGGAGATTCGAGCTCATTTCTCCACAAGGTTTGGAGGAGCAGTTTTGAAAAGTGAAGAAAGACATGAATTTTGCAAGCACAAATAAATTACCAAAACAATAGCATCAGATTGAGGTAGGGTTTTCAGAAACCATTGTAGAAAAGTTCTTAAAATCTCTATACTCTTTCTGTCTACAAATATGGAAAATTATTGTGGAAAATCTATGGATTATTACATAGATATTGTTGAAAGGAAACTTGTTGAAAATTGAAACCCTTGATTGAAAACTATTGATCTTTGTTGTTGAAACGTATGTGAGAAAACAAAATCAAAATCCTATTTAGAAAATCTAGATTTCAATATATAAACTCATAGCTAGGGTTTGTAAAAAAATAAAACCAAATTATATTTGAATAAATTCAATTTCTTGGAATTAATCTTCCTACCAAATTATTAAATAAAAATAAAAATATGTTACCACATTAATAAAATTATTATCATGGTAAATATTATTTTTACTAATAATAATAATTATATATATATATATATATATATATATATATATGTATGCATGTATATAAACTTTTAAAATATAATAATATGTATATTCAATTTTATTTTAGTTAAATTGTAATTAAAATTTAGTATTATTAAATTTAGTTTTTAATAAACTTAAATTTAGTTTCTTAGATTTAGTTATAATTTAATTTTTTTTTGAATTGATAGGTAATGGGTTGAAGCCTAGACTCATTATTATTATTTGTTTGAGATTAATAATTATGTGTTAAACTCGAGTGGATTCAAACCCAAGACCTCTCTGTTGAGAGGCGCACAAGTTATTATTTTGTTATAGGCCCTTGTCTAGTTATAATTTAATATTATTGTATTTCAATATAAAGTAACATTAAATTAAATTTTTTTATAAATTTTTATATTATTTCCTTTAATAAGATAATCGCTTTTATATTTTAATAGAATTATTATTAATTTAGACTGGAAAACAATTATGATTCTTATGTGTTAAATGAAAACATGGTATACAAAAAATCATGGATTCTTTTAAACTATGAAAATGAAATTGTATTATGACCAATTGGACTTAGAAAATTGTATCAACTAGGAAACATATGTGAAAAAGAACTCCAACATATATTCAAATGAAACTTTATGGAAGCATATTGAAACCTATATGGTTGAAAACCTCAAATTGTTAAATTTTTTTTATGTTTAAGTATCTTTCTTGAGGGTGGACTTGGCATTACAAGTAAGAATTTATTTTTCACAAGTATATGCTCTAGTATTACTTGTAAATTTAGAAGTATGTTTCCTTCAATTCAAAGAAGATATCGATAGGAAACAAAGATGTGGATATGGAGGAAATAATTGGTGCAATGTATGTAGCCTTTCACATTCGAAATCTACTTTTCCATCTTGTCAAGACACTATTCATTTGATCAAATTTCAAATTTTTTGGTATGAGGAAATATCAGCTAGGGGTGGAACATAATTCTTCCAGGTTCCAATTTTGATGTTGAATAAAGTGGGTAGTTATCACTCATGTTGGGAACTAAAGGTTGAAGAAATATATCCATTGCATCTAGGCAACATGGCCTTATTTTTAAACTATATTAGTTCCATCTTGTCCTCTGCCCCCCTAGGGTTATAGTGGTTAACAACCAGTGCCACCACTAGAATTCCCCCCTGATACCAGCATAGGTGCCAAAATCTATGCCCCACACCCCTCCCCTAGCAGAGATAATAAGAAAAAGAAAAAACTAGAGTTGGTCATTGAACAAAAGGGTTGTAAAACTATTAAGGTTGAAAACCATGTGGAGGTGAAAGTTGAGGATTTGGAAGAGGAGGGAGGAGGAAAGGGTAGGAGAAGGTCAGGAAGGCTTCCTAAAACCCAAGCTAGGTATAAAAAAAATTCTAAAAGATATAGGGTGGAAGAGGAGGAAGAGGAGAGTTTGGAGAATAGTGAAAGGGAGCTAAAGGAGGAGAATTTCTCTGACTTCAAGAGAGAAAAAGAGGAAGGAAAAAAAGAAAAAAGTGAGAACTCAGTGGATAATACCCAAGTGTCTATTGGTAATATCCAGGCATTAGCTGGTAAAGACATTACCACCAAGAGTCATGTGTCGGCCTTCACTCTCTAGCCCATTACTTTTTGTGAAGGCAATAACAAAGTGGACACCTCCCCCATCACAATTTCCTCTCTAGTAAAGGAAAAATGTAATGTTTTTAGTAACCCTCAAGTTTTGCAAGATGAAAACCAACTAACAAGAACTAATGAGGGGACTGGAAAATATGATAAAGAAAGTAATGAAAAAGAAGAGGAACAAAATGAAAAGACTACAAAACTAGAAACAAGAGTCAAAACCTTGGAGGATGGATTCTACACATTCTCTAAATTTGCACTGAAGGTCACACATGCAACTACTACCACCCTCCAATTGCTGGAATAGGAGAAGGATGATTTGAGGATGGACATGGAAGATAATAAGCTCCTCTATAAGTTTCTTGTTGATTACTAGGATCAGGTTCTTTTGGCCAGGAAAGGAAAGAAAAAAGATGAGATATAATTTGGTTGTTTCTAGGGGGATCTAATAATCCTAGTTTCTTTTGTTTTCTACTGCTACATAGTTTGTTAGTTTATAGCTATTACTAAGACTTGGGTTGGCCTGTTTAACCCAACAGTGTTTTACTCAAAAAAATTTAGTTTGTTTAGTATTGTAGTTTAGATGTTGTTGTTAATGGTTGTGTGTTGTTTTTGGGTTGGGTTGACTTTCTTTTGCCATTAGTGGTTATTTTGAACAATCTTAGTTGGTTTGATCATTACAAGCTTTTGCTAGACTTACTTCTTGCTGGAATTTTTTGTTTAGTATAGTTTGTGGTTGTGTCACCTACTATTTCTTCTGTAGGTGTTTGCTGGTAGTCTATTGGTAGTCTTCTGTAAACTTTCATGCATAACATCACAAGAAGATGTTGAAAATAATATCAAGGATGCAATCAATTTCATCTAAAGAAGAGGATAATATCAGATAGGGATCAACATCAAAACAAAAAACAAAAAATGATCATAACAAGTTTGAAGAGTGGATCCTTGGTGAGCCTTCCCTTGTACTAGAAGGAGAAATTCTTGAGGATAAATTACAAGGAATTTCAAACACCTTTGAGGAAGGATAGTCACATGGATAGGATGAACAAGGAATTACAAGATATCACATATAAATCATATCATAAAGATAAATTCATAAGGCACTACAAGACACCATCACAACTACATTCTTTGGGGTAGGTGCTAAAGGATAGCATGAAGGAAGTTTTTGATATTTCCAAATGTATTTAAAAATTGATCATGTTATTCATCACCAGATTTGACCTTGATAGGTCTTACTACTTGAGATGGAATTTGATGAGGAGCTCACTAAAATAATGGATTATCTTTATTTTAGTTACAAGGATGCTATGCTTGATGATACTTTACATAGTAAATTGAAAGATGTTCCTGAAGTAAAAATTTGCATACAACCCCATAAGAGAAGAAGATGAAGAACACTTTGGATTAATCTAGTTGGATATTGCATCTCATTATCTTGGAGAGATATTTGAGGGGGATGTCATCAATAAATTCTTAATTTTTGAGGATGCACTTAGCCATGTGCACAAGGATGTGTGGTTCAAGGTGTATAAAGATAAGCCACCTAGAGAAATATTTCACATGCTTGACTTCATAGTTGATCCTTCCTTGACATCCCATGAGTTCAATGTTGATACTAGAGGGAAAATCCAACACTAAATGTGATAAAGCTATGGATGATCTACAAGAATTTGAAATATGACTTCCACTCAAGTTACACCAAGTTGTATCTTTCTTTGTTTTTAATATTAAAATTATTTTCTTTTAAAATTGAGCATGGTGATTTAGAAAGAAAATTTGCATTTGGGTTGACCATGGACCCTATGAATTGCCTTAATTATTGATCTTAAACAACAGGTTTCCAAAGCTTGAAAATGGGTTAGTAAACTCTTTTAGACTATAAGGATGAATTTACAAAACTGAGAACCATTACACAAGCCTTGTTACTCTTGAACATCTCAAGAAACCATGCTAGATCAAGTATAATTACTAGTTTGGTGAGTGTCATCCCTTTAGAAGTCATGCATAGCTTGGTTCAAGAAAAATTTGAGTAGGTTTTTGTTTTCATCTGTTAGAGAAACAATCAACTTAATTTGTAAGTTTGTTTTAGTCTATTTGATCCAAGAAATATTTTTTGTTTATTTGTTTGGTTTTTTTTAGTGAGGAGTGTGCTTGGTTGGCTTAAATAGAGGTATCCTAACATGTGAGAAAGGTGGGGTGTTAGACAAAACACTTTGGTACTATCCCAATGTATTTGTTTGGATAATTTATTGGATTTCTCTCTATGAGGCTCCATGAATTGGAAATTAGATTCCTAATTGCCTTATCTATTGAAGAGGATGTGTAATAAATTTGTATTAGATCATGGTTGTGTTTTGATTATCTAAGTCTTTAGATTACAATATTTTAGTTACACTTAATTGCTTTGAGTTCTTTAGAGGTTTTCAAAGTGAAGTTGGGATTAGTAAAAATCATAATCCTACACAAACACCACTGTGATTTTTCAAGCCCTTTACATGCTTCAATTCTTGTAGGCCAAATAAAAGATTAGAAGAAAGAAAAGGCAAATATCAAAAGTGTTACGCACATTTTTACCTTGACCTTTTTTAAAAATTCTTTCAACACAAAAGACCCTCTATGGAATCTTGAATCTTGAACTTGAAACTTATTGGTTCAAGGTTTAAAGGTTCAAAGTCATCCTTTACTTCATGTCATGACACTCTGCCTTGTTTTATCTTGCATCAAACCCTAGTGTTGAACTTGAACCATAGAACCACTTGGTTCAAGTTTCAAGGTTCATGTTTTCATCCTTGAATGTATTGTTCATCTGATATGAAGTTATGTGATCACTAAGTGGACCTTAGCACTCTTAAGGTGAAGTTGAGCTTTGCACCCTGTCTCATATCAATTCAGGTTTGAAGTTCAATAAGGCAAAGTCTTGTTAGGATTTTTAGGAGTCATGTCCCAATATCATCAATAGATGGAACTTGAACTTTGAATCGATTAATTCATGATTCAAATTTTCAATGTTCACAAGCTTACTACCCGACTCTCATATACATGTGGCATATGACCATACTCAATTATTTTTGAAAAGGGTGAAAAGACATATATTAAATGATAATTGGAGAAGGTGGCAGCATAGTGAGTTTTGATATGTGCAAAAGTTAAATCCCTCATTAAAGATTTTCAAATCAGAACTTTCCCCTATGATTTAGCTAGCATGTTTCCCAGACCTGAGCTATCATAAATTCCTTTTCTAGTAAAATGCCATGATTTTATGAACAAGGTTAGCTCACTATGTTTTCTTGGAGTTAAAAGAAATTGGTGAAGTAGTATCTGTGTCAAGAGATTTTCATAAATTAAAGCACAGTGAGTTTGTATCTCTTACTGAAATAATATATTTTTGTTTCTCTCTTTCACTAACTTAGAAATTCATCTAGTTTCTTTTTCATACCCCACTAAGTGACAAAAATTTGAGACTTGAAAATTTCATGGCTACCCTACATCCCCAATTGTCTAAAGAAAAGAAACCAACACCCTTGATGAGTTTCTTACTAGAATTAAGGGATACCGCATTGATTGATGAATAAATTGTAAGGGAAGTGTCTAGGTTTGAAAAACCCCAACCTAGTTTTGTATCTGAAAAGGTTTTCGCAAGTGGGTCAATACAAGTTGGTGGGCACCTCGAAGCTATTCTTTGACTTGGGTTGGTGATGGAATTTAGGAAAACATATGGTGTTGTTGAGAGATGTATCAGGACCCACTGCAGTGAGGTTCTAGTTTATGTGAACTACATCACAATCATGGGAGCCTTAAGAAATTTGCCTAAGGAGGTGTATGAAGATTGGACAATAAGCCTATCATATTCCTAGTTCACTATCAATGCCAAAGACAACTATAATACCATTTCTAAGAATTGGTTGTTGAAGTCGAAGAAAGGTGGTTCCCATCTACCATGACCTTTGACTAGAGAACACATGATTCTAGAAATTAGAGATGTTATTATTCTGTTGAACAAGATAAAGGGAAATGAGCATGCTTTTCTGTGGAAAAATTGGATGTATTTCTTCATTCAAACTATTTTGGGTGATGATAAATACATTGATTGAGCTGAAATTATTGCAGATTGGGTTCATGAAGAGCTTTCATTGGTGTTCAAAACCGCTGGCTCTTATATGTCATCTTACATGTTTTACATTTTAGCCTATAGCAAAGAGTGGGAAGGATTTCCTCACCAAGTTTGGATGGGTGACATGACTATCTATAATTACTACCCTATACCATAGAAGAAAATTAATTTTGAAGATTTCAGAGAGTACTAGACACATTTTAGGCTAGGCTAGTTTTTGAACTACAAGGGAAAAATAACAGAAGGTTGTCTGAAGAACCTGCTCAATTAATCACAATTTGTGGTAGTTTCTTTGTATAGTTTTCCAAATTCACATATTTAAGGGTTGTCGAATTTCAAGGGAAATCACTAAAGTTACTCGGATACTACTTAGAAGGTATGTGTTGATTGAGGTATGTCAACAAGTTGCTAATGTGGTAAAAATTGCAAGGCTAGGAGAGGTTTTGGATTTGTCTTCCCTATTGAATTTGGTTACTATTATCACAAGAGCATCCAAGATGCTTTTAAACTGGAGGTTGAACTAAAAACCATGAACTTGAAGCCCTACTCGGCCTAACTAAAGTTCAACATTAAAGGCTTTGCCTAGTCTCAATTTGAACTTGGCCCCTCATTCACCCATGAACCTCATGTGGAAGATTATTGGGCATATTGTGAAGATGATTTCAAAGTAAGAAGGATATGGTGGTCCAGGTTCACCTTGAAATAGATTATAGAGTTCAAATTATCGATGAAGGTACATGGGGTTAAAGAAGTCAACGATGAAGAGGTAGTGGAGCGAAAATCCCTGGAACAAGTTGAAGACTTCCCAATAACCAAGATAGATTGGGAAAAGCCAGAACAAGATGATCTCCACATGAGAATCCTTTATATCATTAAAAGAAATAAAGAGTGGCTCAAAGAGAAAAGATGGTTAAAACTAAAGGGAACATAACAACCCCCACATATAACTTCAATTAGTTTTAGTTCAAAGTTGTCCTCCTCACATATTGATGACATTGTACCATGTCCCTCTATAGGTAATTAGGAACTTGATTCTGAAGTTGAACCTGATTCTGAAGTTGAACCTGATTCATCCCCCCAATCCACTCTTAGTCCATATTCTTCTTATCCTAAATTTCCCATCCTCCATCTTCTAACTCTACTTTTAGTCCTTATCTTCCTCTTCCTCCATTTTCTCCTCAACCTTGCTCAACACCATCTTTCCCACTACTTCATCACCTTTCAAGGAGTGTGTCGATGATGATCTTTCCATTTTCCTCATTCATTTACCCACAAGCCTTATGTCTTCCCATCCATTATCTACCAACTCCCACCTACCATACCACCCCTTTAATCCAATCCTTTTCCATCCATCCTACCAACATCTATGAGTAAAAATGCATCAAAAAATTTTAAAAACAAAAAACAAAAAAAAACAAAAATCATCCATTGGTGAAAACTTGGCAAACAAGCATCATGCGTAATCCCTCCATCCAAATGCTCTGTACACTTGGGGGCATGTTCCATCACCCATCATACCCATCTCATCCCACCATACCCACCTCATCCTATCCATTTCACCCACCATCCTCCTTTGGATCTTGATACAAATAAAGTCTACCACTAGATACATGCTTTTGGTCATCCCTTTGACACCCCTTTTCCATCAAAGTTTGTATCCACCTATCCCTAATCCACCCATCCTCCTTATCCTCTACCTCATTAACCTTTCACATCCTAGCTTCCATCTATCTCCCTCACCCTCTTGTTGACCAATATTCAATCCTATCGCATCCCTCACAAAAAATCCTCTTGAATATAGCATATTATAACTAGGGGCACTCTATTCCTTGGAGACCGTGTCATGTCCATCTTTCCATCAACCCTTATCTTTTGGCATTCCTCTACCCAACTCCCTTTATCCATAGTTCCCTTTTTCATCTATCCTTGCATCTCCTAGCATTATCTCCATCTTTCCATCACTTGGTACATCCCTTGTCATTGGTATCTAGCCCTCAGCTATCCCTCATCCTGAGCTTCCATCAGCTATCCCTCATCCTGAGCTTCCATCAGCTATCCCTCATCTTGAGCTTCCATCTGCTATCTTCTCATCCTGAACTTTTTACTCCCACTATCTTAAGCTTTTCACAAACCATCTTCTCCTTTTGAGCTTTTCATCCCCTCTATCTCCTTATCCCACGCTTTTCCTCTACCTCCCCATCCCAAACCTTTCATCCACCATCTCTTCATCTTTATCTTTCCTACCACTATCCTATCATGCTACGCTTTGTCCGGTAATCCCTTGTACATCCTTTGATCTATCAGCTGTATATTCCTTGCCCATTAGCCCTTATCTTGGTCCCATTGTATATCTCTCATTTCTTCGTGTCAGTTCTTGCTTGATCACAAATTGTAGTTCTCTTGGTTAAGTGCTTTAGCGAATCCTTGTACGAGATCCTCTTCCAAGTGATTTGGGTTGTTCCCTCCCCACGGTCGCTACAATCTATTATATCATGGTGTGCTACGAATGGGGCAACTCAAGAGCAAGGTCTTGATAAGGTCTTTCATCTTTTCTTTTTTGCTTGTAGGGTTCCCCAGTATCGTTCCCACTCTGACTCTTCCCAGATTCATCTGTGATGCTGGAGCAATCCTTGTGTGTTTGTTTCGAGTCAGTCCATCAGTCCTTTGGATGGTTGGTGACACAGCCTTGATGTTCTTGGTAACCTTGGCAATTAACTAACAGTCCTATGGCAAATCTAGTGCTCAAATACATGGTGGTACTTCTCTTTGAAGTATCCCCCTGCTCAAAAAGCTTCAATGGAATCCCTTCATCTCCATTATCCCCCATCCATATCCAGCATCCGTCTCTCCTACCCTAGCTTGTGCAATAGTATCTCTCAGAATCAATCTTCACTTTTAGCTTTAGGGATCCACAATCCTAGTCTTAGGGATCCACCAATCCAATCAATCCACCAAGCCTCATCTTTCAAGATCCACAATCCTAGTCCTAGGGATCTCCAAAACCCATCTTCTGCCAATCTGACTCTTTGGAATCTTTTTGCCTCAGCTTTATCATATCCCCTCATCCTTCTCCCTATCCTAGATTCCTTTTTATAGTGCTCCACTCCTTCATCCCCCCCCAATCCTAGAACGTCTTAAGCTTACTTCCTTTTTTGAATCTAACCTCCCTTTATCATTCTCCCATAGTGAGAGTTTGAGCTAATTTAGCCCCTTCTCTTTGCCAATCTGAGTCTCCTTGCTTATCTCATATTCTTGTGCTTTTCAAGAAGTTGTCAGGCCTCGCCTTCTCTCCCTGCCACCTTCTTGATGGCTCATCTCTAATTCTAGTCTCTCCTCTTCTTATCTGAGACTGGGGTAACCTTGTTGCTAAAACATCTTCCTCGTGTCATCTCCGTTCGAACTTCTTTGAAATAATGTTGTCTCAACACTATGTCAAAGAGGGGCAAAATGTAGACACCTAAATTTGATTACACCATTTTGGTAATCCTATTTAGCTATATCTAAAGGCATCATTAATTAAATTCCTATTTAATTAATCCTTTGCCATCCCCTAGCTGATTAATTTAATTAATCATCTATAGTCCTAATTGATAAATCAAATAACCTATTATTTGTCAATTAATCTTATTCTCCTATTTAATTCCAAAAACCTCATTTATTAAATAAATCTATTTGATAAATAAAACCCTCAAATCTAATAGCCCCTAACTTATCCCTATCCCTCCATATGGCCTAAATCCACCCCATCCACCCATACTAACTAAGCTTAGCCACTAACTCACCCACCCTCATGAATGCCATCCACTTGCACATCTCTAACATCCTTAATCTAATCCTAAACCAAGCCTAATCCCCCCCCTGACCTCGTCACATTCTCTAAACAAGCTTAAGATTTTCCTAAACCAAGCAAAGTCAACAATCTCAACTCCCTCCAAAATATCCCAACCATAAGCCTTCAATGCTCTTACAAAGCCATAAAGGGCTCTTACATCCTCACTCATGACTCTTACATCCTCAACCACCCTCATCAAGCCTTTGACCAACCCTTATCCTATCCTCTCACACTCATTCTCCTTGTGACAAGTGTCACCTCCCTATTGGTGCTAAACAAGCACATCCCATGTGCTCCTCTGTAGGTGCATCCTAGCCCTCCCTTGCCATCTTGCCATCCTTGCATCTTAGCCCTCCATCCCTCAAGCCCTTGGCCTATAAATTGAACCCTCCTCCTTCACTAAAATCATCCACCTTCCATGCAAAGTTATAATGCTATTTTGAGAGCTCATAAACTACCAAAATATCATTATAATGGCAAAATCACTCCATGACTCCATTGTTGAAACCTTGTTTCACTCACCCCATCCATCCATTTTAAGTTTGAGAAATATTATTGAGCATACATCTACATCAAAGGATGCATCTACAACATCAAGGAGGCTTTTGGAGTGATCTTGCTCTTAGTTTGCACTCTCTTACACCTTCTTTTGTCTAATCTTATATGGAGAATATTATGTTATGTTTGTGAATTTTTTCTTTATTGCTAATGTTCTTTGCACACTAAATCTTGTTCTACAGTTTAGCTTCAAGTTCAATCCTCACAATAGATTACCCATTTGTGAAGCCATAAAATGAAGGTGTGGGAAGAGGAAATAGTGGACTTGGACAAGGAGCCAGATGAGGAAGAACCAGTAGAAAAATCTTTTGTGGGAAATCCTACTAAAGCCATGGATTAGGGAAATCAGCAAACAACTAATGATGTTAATACTATGAGTTCAAGCACACTAGCTGATGGAAAGCCTTTCAAGCCTCTAACACCTCGAACCAAAGGTAATTCACTTGCACCTAATTAGTTTGATCTTTCAATCAACAAAAAGAGGAGGTTAGTGCTTGTAACTATTCCTGTAGGAGATATGGCCAACAAATACTTGGGTATAACACCCAAGAGTAAGAAACCCAAGGTTGAAATTATGCTTGAACTAGATGAAAAACTAGGGCATTGGGTCACAGATGTGTACAAACCAACCAATGACAAGAGCCAAGATGAAATCATTCCACGAGATTATACCATAGAAATAATTGATCTTGGCCAATAACAAGGGCATTAGATATGAAAATATTTGAGTCCAACAATAATAAAAGTGTGCACAAGATTTGGAAAGATTGGAAGGATAAAAGGGTTTTTAAGCAATCCATATGATTGATGGCTGAATACATTCATGCCCTTCAAAATCCTAATAAGTTGGCCTTGTCAAGTAGTGCTTCCATAGTAGATGTCACATCCTCTACCAATCAGAAGTTTTTGAATAATATGAAGAGAGATAGATCTATTGCCAAATTTTTTGACAATAGGACAGACTCAGTGATGGCTAGTGGGGTAAGCAATATTTTTTATTTCATCAAAACAAAGGCATAGACTGACAAAGTGATTATTGAGATGGAATCCAAACTCAATGCATGGAGGCAGAGAAAGTTAAATGGGATGAATATATCATCCAGATCATTGAGGTTTAGGCCTATGGTGTAGCTAAGTTGTTGGTAGAGAAACCAAATGCAAGTATTAAAGCGGAATCCCTGTATGTAGCAAGGGCCAATTTGGAATGGAGGAATATAGTTACTGCATAGGGTCTAGATGAAACGTCTGAGCTTCTTAAAGCGATGGAGTGCCTCATGCAGATCTTGGATAGTGACATCAAATGTGTTGATATTAGGATCATGGAGAATGAGGATCAGCCTGATCAAGAAACTAAGGAAATATTGACATCTGTCCAAGATAAAAAGAAAATTATGAAGGAAATCAAAGAAATGACAATGAAAGATTTCACTACTATTGCTCAAGTTGACTCCATGATGATTATTTGCATAGACCACCTAGAAGCATGAGAAGAAAATGGACCATGTTCACAAGGTGAAGGACATACGGAAACTGAGGCTAGAGCACATAGGAGTACCGCAGAAAAAGTAGTTGATCGGATTCATGGTCGTGCACAAAGAGTGGAAGGAAGTAGGTAGAGTACTTCAAGAGAACCTATATCAATAGGATAATCATGTCACCACAACTAACAATTAAATAAGGATCTAGAGACTAGGAGCCAATAGAGTTTTTTTCTTGCTTTAGTTAGTTGTTTTTTAAAAACTTATGCTCAAACTGATGGTGGTCACCAAATTGATAAGGAGTTATTTTTAAAAATTGAATTTGGGATGCATCGTGTGGTTATTTGAATATGTTTCTAAGATATTGAGAGGGTCAATTCTTAAGACAGAAAAACTGTTGTTTAATGTTTTGACTTTTGATTTGTTTAAAGTTATACATATGATGCAATAGATATAGAATCTTAATGTTTTATATGCAAATCTTTTGGTGGGTAAATCTTGTGGTTTATTGATGCATACTATTCATTTTCTTGAGGGAATGAAAGTTATGTAAAGTTGATTCTCTTCTTTTATCATATAGTATTTTCATATCCAAAGTGGCATAGAGGCCTCATTCGAGTTAATTGATCTTAATTATGTCATTGTAGTAATTAGTTTTTATTACATTAAAGTTATAAATCAAAATTAATAGGGCTCACAAACTTCTCCACTATTTCCCTATAAATATTGATCCTCTGCATCCAATGACTTCAATCAGTACACAAATTCCTTCTTGTAAGGATTAATGCAATATTTTGAGAGATGGTAGATCTAATCATACTCATATGATGTGTTTTTGCAATTATCATAGTTCTATATTTTGTGGAAGCCAATAAAATAAGCAAATGGTTCTGACATAGAAATTATTTGCTAGATTAATATTTGTTATCTTGGGCTACTTGGTTTTTGTTTATTTTTAGTGCAACTTGCCTGATATCAATCCTAAGGTATGGTTTCTTGTCTAATATTTACAACTTCTTCCACTAAGGCCCATAAAATGATTGAACTGCTTTGTAGGGGATTTTATTTTTTACTCTTTATCTTTTTGATGGCAGGTTTTGTATCTTTTATTTACATCTTCTATTCAAACTTTAATGAATGATTTTAGAGTGAATTTTTATATAGTTAACAAAAATAATTTGATCTATTTTCATGTTCTTTATTCTGAGAAAATTTTAAAAGATTCTTTTTAAATCTTAAGTAATAAAATTCACTAGCATACCAATTAGTAAGCTCTAGCTTATTCATTTGAATTAAAATCGATGGAAACAATTTTAATTCTAGAGAGCTAATAAAAGGATTTTGTTTTGGCAGGAGGAAACATGTCAGGAGCTAGGGTGAGAGGCTTGAAGAGGGAGAAGTGAGGAGAAGTTCAAGGACTTTAGATGAGAAGAAGTTTCAATTTGTCATAGTGCAATTCAAATCCAAATCAAGATTAGGGAGGGATCCTAGAAAGAAAAAGAATTAAAGTCTACAAGTGGAGAGTTTTCTTTTCAACTTCATTTTGCACAAGAAAGCCAAGTTAATATTAAGGGATCCCACCACATGAAGATATCACCAAGTTCATGAGTACAACAAAATTCACATAAAGATTATAGATACAAATGAAAATTCAAGTTGGACTATGAGGAAAGATTTCATGGGATGGAGAAAAATAGAAAGATGAAGTCATAAGGGTCATCACCTTCATCCTTAGTAGATTAGCAGATTTAGAATAATTAATCAAAGCTAGACAGTTAAAAATGTTGAGTATCAAGAGACGTTTTTATCCTCATCAAAAGATTAAATAGATCTACAAGATAAGGATGATGAGGTGGTATCAGTTTGTCTCCCCTAATCATTAAATTCTGAATTCAAGCTCTAGTGGTCAAATCATGCCAAGTGTCCTATTTTCTCATTGGCTATCAAAATCATTGTAATTTTCTTATTTACCAACAATTTGGTGTCTTCATGTAATTGGTTGTGAATTTGACAACCCTAATTACGGTAAATGTAGGGATGAATCTTGGTTCTTTTTCTCCAACCAATCTTGGCCCTTCATTGTAATGGAACTACTATAAAAGGCCAAGGCCTTCTCATTTGTAACTCATTAGTTTATAAGGTGGGAATAAAGAGCTAGAGTAGAGTAGGCTAGCTAAGGGAGAGACTTGATCAAATTGTTGCTATGATAATTTCAAAGTAATTGAAAGCTCATTGTTGGTTCTTCATGGTGAACTACTTGTTATTGCTTTGAAATTGTTGCATAGTTTCCTCAATCTTTTTCTTGGAGAAAATTTATTTTCATGTTGAAGTAGTTTAGTTGGATAAATGTATCTATGGATGTTTATTTGATTGATTTGAACAAATCCGCGCCACTAGCCTCTTGCTGATTGTAAGTGTGGTGATCGAATGAAAACACTTAACTTCAATTTATGTTCAACCTTCGGTTTATATCCAAATGATGGGATTGGAGACAGAATATTGATATAAAAACTTCTTTTGTATTCCTTAGAAGCTTGCATTAGATGGGTGGAGTTGCTGATTAAGCTACATCTTGTAGAGTCCAAGTTCATCCATGATTTCTTGCATTCATAGTTAGAAGTAGAAGCAGAAATAGAAGTTGTAATTTTATGTAAGTTTTGTTCCACTATGCATGTTATAGTGCAACAAAACTTACATCAACAGATACATAGGATGGAAGCATGTGGGCCTGACTAAGCATTACCATTTTCAAATTGACTAAGAAAACTATAATTAATTGACACAATCTAACAATGTTGCCTAAAAGGAAAATAAATCCACATATACAACATGTAAATGATTGATTCCCCTCATGCATAACATAACCTTTTGCTACATGGGCCACTTATTAAGTATCAATGTCTTCTAGAATATTATTATGATTACTGAACTAGGCAAAGGAGGCTGAGCTCCTTCAAAAGTTGATCCTTGATGTGCCTAGATGTTGTCCAGGTGCTCACCCACAGTTTGTGGATGTAGACGGGTTCTTGTAGATGCCTAGCCACAGGGCATCCAGATGCATCAGCACCAGGATGCAGGGGCAGGGGTTGCAAATCCGGTAACAAAGATTTTTACATTTCTAATATTTTTATGTTTGAGAAATCCATGATATATCGTGCCTACTTTTTGCTAAAATTTAGTGTTCCTGCTCCTAAAGTTGTACCCTTGGTAATACTAATCATATTTTGACTATTCTTTAAGTGGTTTAATTCTACATTGTATCTCTGATCATGCATGCAGAATGGTGTTGTTTAAAGACCTTCAGATAAAGTACGACTAAGTTATCACATTACTTACAAACCTGAAATTAAAACTTGTTAGGTTTTATGATAAAGAGTGTGTAGATCTATGAGCTAACATTAGCATAACACATTATATAATATAAATACACAATATACATAAGCATTTATTCCAACGAGTTTGTATTACATTAAAATCATAAATCAAAATAAATAGGGCTCAAAAACTTATCCTCTACTTCCCTATTAGCATTGAACCTCTACATCCATAGACCTTTAGCACATGAACTAACCATAAGTTTGAAGGGTTTAGGCCAGCACCTGTATATTATCTGTAGGTACAGACATATATCCCACAGAATGGGATGCGCTGGTCAAGTGGGATGCCCCAGTCAATACACAGATTCCTTCAGTTTACATACACAACAAATACATTGTCTCTGAATTCTATTAATTGGAATATGGATAATCTCAATTTATACTTGTAAGGAATAATGCAATATTTTGAGAGATTATAGTTTGACTGAACAAAAAATGTGGCTATTAATTAGCTGGGATTTTATTGTTGTGACTCCTTACTTTCTTTGACAGGATTTATTGCCACCAAAAGAGATGATTCCTATGGAGAAGCATTGTAAGATGGCAGATCTAATCTTATTCTTAGGAACTATAATGTGCCTCTTAAAATCTAGAAGCAATTCAACAAGCTATAATATGCTGCTTGACAACTAATATTTCAAGAATAATGGAACAACTGAATTGCTTAGAGCTGTAGGACTGTTCCTGAGGATATATGAAGTCAAAATGTATGTCTTCATCTTTGTTATCTTAGGTTACTTGGTTCTAGTTTACTTTCTGAGCAGCTTGCAGCTAACTCCTGCATGTAACTTTCCTTTTAAATCTGTTCGGTGTGGTGGCAAGCTTATAATTATCAATCTCCAGGTATGGTTTCTTATTTGATATTTAGAATTTCTTGCGCTGAGGCCCAAAAAATGGTTGAGCTACTTTGTGGAAGATTTTTAATTTAAAAAAAAAAATTGGATGTCAAGATTTGTATCTTCAATTTACATTTTTTATTCAAACTCTGATTAATGGATCAGTTGTATTTTGTCAAATGAAATATGGAGAGTAATGCTAGCCAAATTGAACAAACTAATATAATCATGAATGTCTTAGTGCAATTGTGTCATGTCCCCTTTTCAAATAATTTAAAATAATAATCTTTTCTAAGGTAGGCAAGCCCAACAAGGTGAAGTTTCGGAAAAAGGGGATAATCTTTGGAAGCTAATGGACTAATAAATGAAAATTATTATTAAAATATATCAGTTTGGGTTGCTGCTGTATATCATACTTTTAAATGTTATAATAGAGTTGAAAATATGTATTTGGATATGATTATACTTCTATGATAGATTATTAAGTTTTTGTGGTGATTATGGGCTATTTTGTGCTATTTTTGGGAGCCCGATGAGCATTGTTTTTGTCCTCTGTTTGGGAGCTATTGTGTGCATGTTATACAGATCTGGAAATGTCATTTTATAGGCTGCTATGCTACTCAAATTTTTGTAAAAATTTCTACTTTCATATTTATTAATAATAGGTGAAGCTGTGAAGCTTTTGGCACTATTTCTGGCATACCCGATTTGGGGTTTCTTGAGAAATTTGGTGGATCTTTGTAATATTAGTTGTTTGATTTTGAAAATCTGATTTGAGGCTTGAAATATCATGTAAAATCAGAAAAGGGACATTTCAGTGGTATCAGAGCCATGATCTTGCTAGCCTGAGGGTTTGTAGAAGTTTGCATGTCAGTTTTGACAACTATCCAAATCTTGCATGTCAGTTTTGACAACTACCCAGATCTTGCATGTTAGTTTTGACAACTACCCAGATCTTGCATGTCATAATTTATGGTTGCATGTTGCTTCTAATCAGTTGCATATCAAATTCTATGGTTGCATGCTACTTCTAATCATTTGCATGTTAGTTATTGGTGAATTTGGTGGTTGCATGTTGCTTCTAATCAGCTGCATGTCAAAATCTATGGTTGCATGCTACTTCTAATCAATTGCATGTTAGTTCTTGGTGTTTGAAGAAGTTATAACCTATTGAGGTTACACTCTACTTTATCCAGAATGGACAGGTATAGTACAGAGTCTCAAAGGACACGATCTTGGACAATTGATATCTAGAGTCAGAACAGTAGAAAGGATGGTTATTTAGACATTCAAGATAAACTTAGGAAAATAAGCCATGACATGTCTGAACAGTTGGTTGAGCACCACCATATAATGAATGACATGTTGTCCGACCCAGCTAAGGTGGATAAGTTGATTGGATTTCTATTTGGCAGATTTTCTCACAGGGCAGATGACACAATTACCCATAACTTGCATGAGGAGTTTGAGAAACTAGCTTATAGCCAAGCTGAGGTTTCAAATTCTACTTTGCCACAGGAGGTAGTGAGAAAGGATGTTACACAGATTGATAGTAATGGTCAACTTGATACTCAAATTGAGACAATTGTATACAGGTCATCAAAGGGTGATGTCACAGGTATTCAGGATGGTATAGTTACAACAGGTAGTGACTACAATGTAGTGGGTTCAGATGATGATTATGAGGATGTTGTTGTCCATGATGGTGAGATACTTGGTAGAGATGAGCAGACATTGAGCACTCATGACTTTGCTGAGAAAGAGTACCAGGCACAGTTAGATGCTTCGTCACATGAGGTTGAGGCTGGTAGTACTTCACATGATTTGTCCAGCCAGCTGAAAGTGGACAAAGACAGTATTATGACTTCATTATCTCATCATGACAGGTATATGGAGTTAGTTGGTATTGGTCATATTACTCAGGTGAGGATTTTTCTTGAGTTACCAGCTGATTCTAGTTTATAGATATGGACTCGAGATTGTTATATTGGCGTTTGGGATTCAGTTGACTAGAGATCTTTAACACTTTTTGGTAGCAGTGTTTGTTTGGGTGCTATCATGGATTTGATTAGCAGATTGCAGGGTGTTGTCTTTTCTTGTGCCAGCAACTTGTCCGATGCTGGTATTAGTTTTTATACACCAGTGTTGGGTTTTGTTCATATATCTAGTTGACCATACTTGCTAGAATGTGTTGATGATCTTTCATATTTGGCAGTGTGTATAGATGAGTCCCAGGATCATATTGGCATTGATGACATCCAGGAGGATGCAGTGGGTAGTTTTGAAGACTTAGTTTCCTTGGCAATTTCTTTTGGTACAAAGGAGTTAGACATCAGTGCTACAGTTTTTGATACTCCATATGTTGATATGAGCTTTGGAGTTGATTCACAGAATATGGATGGTAATACTCTAGAGACTAGTAACTTTGAGGATACTCCTTTAGACAGTGCATTAGAGGAGGTTTGTAGGAGACAGTCAAGCCAATGCCATCATGTGTCTAATCAGTTGAGAGTTAGTGAGCGAGACATTGCTATCGCTTGCCAACATTTCGATGTTGCTCGTCAGTTGTTAGTAGTTTATGGATGGGGTTCTCCTACTAGTGATGAGTAGGGAGGTAGTTATCTTTCCTTGACAAAGTTCCACTCTTTATGGGAGGCTATCCAAATTCTGAGACAGGATTATATGCAGTTGGTAGCCGACAAAGATTATCTTATGGAGTGGGGCAGTACAACATATGATGCATTGTTGGCCAAGGAAGATGAGGTGAGTGAGCTTACTGAGCAGCTTGAGGTGACTTCTGAGATTCTTGAGAGTACACAGTTGGCTTTCAAGGAGTCACAGTTTCATTTGGCTAAGGTGACCATGGAGTTAGAGCAACTACAGTCTTTACTAGATTCTGTACAGTCACAAGCTGTGGTGTCTGATGATTCGAGGATGTCCATGGTCGAGATTGTCAAAGATAGTGGAGATGGGGATGCATCCATCCTTGATACTAACATTGGCATATCGGGTTCATCCCCACTAGAGTCAGGTTCAGTTGAGTTGGGTGCTGCAGCAGATTGTTGTGGTATGCCTGACATGGTGGTGACCTCTAGCACTAATGGCACGAAGACTAGAGATGCTGTATCAAAGACCATGTGTGATGTTGGTGAGCTGATAGTTGGCATGGTTCCTGCTAGTAATACTACTCCCTTGGCGATGTCTTTAGAGGAAGTAGTCAGTTCCAACTTGGTTAGTGATCAATTGCAGTTAGTTACATCTGGATTGCAGTTTGAGCCACTAACTGAGATTGGCGCATTCTATCAGTATTACATTGTGAGGTATGCTCATCAATTTACCTTTGATGACCATGTTGATGAGATGATGATACAGAGATGTACTTTGGTTCCTAGTGCTTATCATCAGTTATGGGATAGTTTGATGCCTCGAGATGAGAGTTGTGATGGGCACAACATGGCGATAGGTTCTGCAGTTGACAGCTTGATAATACGTGACTTAGAGCAGAAGTTTTAGAGTGATGCTTCAGTGGGTGTTGTTATTGATTCTACTCCTTTGGCTATGACATCTCCTAACTTAGCTGGTGATCAATCACAGTGGGTTGTATCACTTGTTCATGGTGAGCTATTGACTGAGGTTGGTTTTTTTTATCAACATTATATTGCAAGGTATGTACATCAGTTAGCATTTGATCCTTGTGTTGAGGAGTTGATGGCAGAAAAATTTGGTTTGGGTTCCAATTCTTGTTGTTTATCTTGTGATGGCTTTTCACCATCAAGGGTGCATGGGAGTTATGGTTATGAGACAGTGGTCAGTGATCTACAGAGTTGTGTTGACTGCAGGAGTTATACAGTGTGTGGTTTCTCCATACTTGGTACAGTTTCATTCGGGAGCATTCACTATTGTTGCAAAGTTGGATTGTACATTTCGTATAGGCCAGTGGAATGCGTTGATGGTATTTACTGTGTTGGTAGTTTGATTTGTCCACTTTACTTGGGTTTTGATGTTCTAAGAGTTTGTGTCTCGTGGGTTTCTGACTGTGGAAGTTGTGACTTTGGAGTTTGGTTGAGCAGTAATTGTCAGTTTGATTATGGATTCCTCTTGGTTATATTGCAGAGGATATTGCAGGAGCTTGTGTTAATTGACAATGGTATAGTTCATGACTACATTTGGGATCCAGGTGGATTGATTGGTTTATTGTTCAGCCATTGCTTGAGGACAAGCAATATTTGGAATGGGAGGACTTGTCATGTCCCCTTTTCAAATAATTAAAAATAATAATCTTTTCTAAGGCAGGCAGGCCCAAAAAGGTGAAGTTTCGGAAAAAGGGGATAATCTTTGGAAGCTAATGGACTAATAAATGAAAATTATTATTGAAATATATTTTATTAACCCCTCTTGGATGTGAGTTAGGATTATGCCTTCTTTTAAGGAGTTTGGAGGCATTTTGGGTTGATTGCAGAACTTGATTTTTGCTCATTTCTTTGTTATTCTTCAGAGGCTGCCAAACCTGTCGAGAAGGAGACCCAAGAACGAGAGTTTGCAGGTTTCCAGGGAGACCCAAGAAAGGGAGTTTGCAGGTTTCCAAGAAGGCTAAGGACGGAATTTTGAAGCCATTCCATGTGCATGCTCATGCAGAGTTTTCTTTTGTGCTGAACAGTGCAGATTTGTGAGTTTTCGGATGTATATTTTGTAAGAGTTTGGTGTTTCTAGTTGAGTATTTCATATCAGTTTGGGTTGCTGCTGTATATCAGACTTTTAAATGTTAAAATAGAGCTAAAAATATGTATTTGGATATGATTATACTTCTGTGATAGATTATTAAGTTTTTGTGGTGATTCTAGGCTATTTTGTGCTATTTTTGGGAGTCCGATGAGCATTGTTTTTGTCCTCCGTTTGGGAGCTATTGTGTGCATGTTATACAGATTTGGAAATGTCATTTTATAGGCTGCTATGCTGTTCAAATTTCTGTAAAAATGTCCACTTTTAGATTTATTAATAATAGGTGAAGCTGTGAAGCTTTTGGCACTATTTCTGGCATACCCGATTTGGGGTTTCTTGAGAAATTTGGTGGATCTTTGTAATATTAGTTGTTTGATTTTGAAAATCTGATTTGAGGCTTGAAATATCATGTAAAATCAGAAAAGGGACATTTCAAATTGGAACAATTATGTAAATATATAATTCAATTTGACAAAAATAGGAAAGCACTTCAACAGCAAAATTTGTAATGTTTTGCATTCCACAATCCAAAAACAGAACTTATTTGGTAATATGAGAGTAGAACATTTGACTAAAGGGTTTGAATGTAGTCATTAAGTGTCATAATCCAATAATAATGCTTGAAATATACACACAGACACACAAAATAAACTATTTGTCAAAGTGTTAATAATTTTTCAGTGTGCAGTCAATTGTTATATGTTGAATGTAGGAATTCATGCAAGGCATTTTTCTATCAGAATTCAACCATTTTTTACCTATTACCACAGTTACCTGATCTGGCCCAAGTTTTGGAGAAAACAAAAATGACTGAAGAAGTTACACTTTGATCTTGCTCCTTATGTGCATTACATTAGTGGATAATAATACAAATAATGTATATAACAATAACAGACAATATCAGTATAATATGTTTTCCATGAAGACCACTTTTTTCAGTAGATCAACCTGTTCAATTATTTTTTACAAAGAACAAAGGTGTGAAATTATTTATTTACAAGGTTTAAAGGAAAGTTTATTTACTTAGAAAATAATGGCTTTCATATTGAGTTTTCCTACCAAAAAGTCTCTGATCTCCAGGTTCAGGGAGGCCTCAGTCCTCTTACCTCTTCTGTCACATGGCAGGTTCTCTTTGAGACCTTGCACTATTTTCCAAGCAAGAATTGAAAGCCTTACCTGGAACAAAGCATCAGACAGCATGTTATTAAAGGGACACATTTTAAATTCTTAAGAACCTTGTTATCAGAAATTAGAACATATGCTGACTGGGACAGTTTTATAATTGATAAAATTGCATGGAACTTATGTCTCAGATCTAAAGAATTGTGGGTTATATCCTTAGTTACCGGATGCGTCCCAGGGCCCCATGCATCAGATGTGAATGCATCCAGCAGTCCACTGGGATTCGTACTGGTGGTCGCTGCGAATTTTCCTGTGCAATATGGTATTTTTGAACTATCAATTGGCATTTAATATTTATCTTTGATATTTGACATTTATCAATGATGAAGTATCATACTATCAAATGATTTAGTTTTACAATTCTGTATATTTCTTAAGTTTTTTAGTATATATAATATTATGAATAGTGTAAACACGTTGAAGGGAGCTGGAGGCTGTGTGAGAAAAGGAAGAGAGGGAAGGTGCAGTGAAGAGACTGAATGCAGGGACAAAGAGGGAAGAAGGAAGGCCATCTGAGATAATAGAGAAAAAATTATCCTTGCTCTGAACATGGAAAGACGAGATAAAGGCCGTGCAATGTAAATTTTGTTTCAAAATTTGAGCAAATGAATAGGTTTTGTTGTGTTACAATCTATTGTGTGTATGGAATGCAGTGAGCCTCTGTCTATCTTATATTATGAGTTTTGATTCTGATTTAGTGGTGAGTTATCATCTTACATCAATGGTAAGCAGAGCTGAGAGAGGAGGGTGACAGTTGTCCAGTGAGATGCTGGAAGAAAAGGAAAAATAAATAGTTTCATGTGCATAGCGATGGAATTTGCTGTAGCTTATTTGCAATCTCAAAAGGGTGATCCTATCAACTCCAATGTTTTGAGCTTATGCTGACAAACTTTCTGCCAGGTGTGTCCAATGTAGGAGGGTCCTACTTGTCCGTGCCAAAATGAGACCATTGAAACAGCGATGGACATCTACTGAATGACACAGTGCACGAGTGAGTGGTAATAAGAGAGAAAGTTAGTAACAACTATTTTAGGGAGGCATTGAATCATGCAGCATCCTCATTCATGTCCATGCTCGTTAAAACAATTATCAATAGAAGAATTTGTAATTATGGACGTGAAGGGATTAACAAATGAGGATAAAGAAATTAGGAAAACTGAGAGATTGGATTCAAACAGACAACATAGAATGGCAAAGTAGGGGAGTAAATGAATTGATTTGTTGTGTTGATTGTATGGAATATGGTGAGTCTCTGTCTGTCTTACATTATGAGTTTTCAGTCTGATTTAAAGGTGAGTTGTCATATTGCATCAGATCCTAATCCTAAAGAAGAATATAATTGTAAATGGAAAATATATTTGGATGCAAGAATCTTTTCACAAAAAACCTTGAATGCAAATGTATTCCAACAATCAGAATCCCAAAAATGAAAAAATTAAGAACTCATTAACCATGCCTTTAGAATATATTACCACATTGTTTGATTAATTTCAGCCACATGAATAGCATCCTCGCTCCATTTCCAATCACTGCATAATGGAATAGAATCACAGTAAGGTTCTCACGACAGAAATTTAGCTCTGACATAATGCCCTTGCAGTGAAACACTGAAAAACTATCCAGAGAAAACTATCCAATAAAATATAAAACCAAAGATATCCCTTCTATAGCATTTTATTCAAACATTCTTTCTGGTTTACTCGCACAGAAATTGCAAGCAAGTTCTATGGAGTTTATCTTTTATTCTGTCAGAAAGAAATATAATGGTGCCATAATCTATGGATTTATCACAGATGATGAGTAAAAATGAATGATAACTGAAGAATAAGAAAAAGTTCCATCCACAAACACAGATGCTATGTTTTCAGAAGGATGCAAGGATGCAAGTGAGAAAGACAATCAAATCAAGTCCAAAACTATGATATAGCAAATACAAGGGAGAAAAAGAAGGTTTAGGCAACATAAAATAATTTAGTAACATTTCTAATCTCTCATATGAACCTTTCTTAGCATCTGCAGAATTCCACAAATCAAGTTCAACTAACCTCCTCCATCAGATCACCTAGTCTGATCACATCTTGAGGTTTCAATTTTCCTGCACTACTGCTTTTGGCAAGGTTCCACTTCCATCAAAGCATTGCTCTTCATTCCTTCCTTGACAAGCCAAAGGTTAGTGACAAGAAGATTCAATTTAATAGCCCATCAATTTATATCAATTACAAGAATGGTGTATAAAATTAAACCTTTATCTCCTTGATATCAGTCCCTTGGATAGTACTAGGGCAGGCTCCTCCATTGTACTAGGGACAGGATCCAGTATTATGCAAGGGTCAGGCTGTTGCAAAGGACTAGCGATAGCCTTCTATGCAAGGTTGGATGTTGAGTACATGGCAAAGGAAACATTGTTGTCTATATCAGTGGACTCCACAGATAAGTGCTCTTGTATTCCATTGCAGCTATGTCATACTGATAATATCAATCCATGTGATATCCACATAACAATATTTAGAAGTTCTTACCCTTCTTGACAATGAACTTACTTGAATATAATTTATATCCCAATGCTAAAGAGTGAAACCATCTATATGGGACAAACTGGATCAATTGTAACTTGTAACTGGATCAAACTGGAACTATAAATTTGTAACTTGTGTTTGTTGAAACTTGAAAACTAGCTATCAGCGAGATGCTACAAATGTGCTTTGTCAAACCAACTCATGCCAAAAAATGAAATATGAAAAGAAGGAAGAAGATGGAAAGTAGTCAATATCATACTTATGTATTTCTACTGTAAAGAACAAAGCCAACATTGACAAAAGCTGTTAGCAAAAGTCCCAAAAATTAAATTTTTTAATACCAAAAATTTTGGCGTGTCCCATCTGATTGAGAAGGACCTTCAATCTGTAAGTAAAGAGAAACAAATCTTGAAAAATCAAATTGGTTCCAAAATTTGTCTTCCGGTACTATCCACCAATTCCAAGTTATTAAAGTCCTGTTCACCTAAAACTGAGAACAAAACTATGTCTCCTTATTTAATCTGCTCTAAACTTTAAAAGACAACATCCACATGAGCCCCGAGAACACAAAATCTTTTTTCTTTCAACCTCTGATACAGAGACACAGTGCAGAGGGCAGACACCACAAACTATTTATTTATGCCCTATGACATCCCCAGGCATTGCTACAAATTTAAATAGAGAAAACAAACAAAACATGAATTCAGCTTCACTCCCGTTAGCATAGATTTAAAGGGTCAGTTTAAAGGTTGGACTAGATTAAATGTTGAAGATAATTCAACCCTTTAATTTTTGCTGGGTTAATTACATTTTCTTGCCTGAAGAGGATCAAAATATGAGAGATTTGTGTCGTTTAGAGGGTGTGTCTAGAAGAACCTGGAAGTTGACGGTGCATTAAAATTGAACCTGGAGCAACAGCCAGATTTTGGAACCGCTCAGTTACCTTAATCTTTAAAAAAAACTTTAACCCTAACATCCTTAGTCCTTGCAAATAGTAAATCATGTGCTATAAAAGATATAGATTAATTGTTTTGAATAGAATAATTCTTTAAGCGCTTTACTGTAAGGTGAGCTTCGAATGAGCATATAGTTTTATCTCATCTATTCACTATTGGCTTAAAATTTGTTGCCCTTTATAGTGCTATTAAATTTCCTTTGCAGGCTGATTTACATATCATGCTTGAAACCTTGTGTTTAATGCATTTTGACATAAATATTGAGGACTGTGAACTGAAGAGTATATCAATGCACAAGCTTCACAAATTTATCACTAAAATATGACGTATAAGTTTTCCGTTACAAATTCGACAAGAGGAGAGAAAACAAATCATATTAATGTGTATTGGCATACAAAAAGGGTCAAATCCATATCTGAAATGCTTACAAATCTTACAAAGATACATTGATCTTTATACAGCACAGACATACATATATTTGACAATGAAATCGGAGGCAAATTGCAAAAGAATCTTTATACATCATGAACAGACTTATATTTGTCAATTGTTGGAGGCAAGCGTAAAAGAAATGTTCTGTGTTTATGTACAATTATGATATGTATTGATATCATATAACTAAGCTTGGCGAAATTGTCGATCCCTGCTACCAGATAGATAGCCAAAATTGTAGGGATGTCTGTTGTCATACAAAACAGTCAATCCCATAATCGGGCTGCTGCTAAATCTTACGCAGCCTCCAAAACTCTTTGAACACCGCAAACAGACTTACATACATTTGTCAACTGTTGGAGGCAGATCGTAGTAAATAAAAATGCCCTCTCTATATACAATTATTATATCCCTGCTTCAAGATAGAGAGCAAAATTGCAGGGCCAGAGGCATGACTAAATTAAATGCGTACAAATATCGGGAAATTGCAGGGAAAGAGGCTGAATTTTAATCAATACCACTCACTGATATCAGGGAATCGCAGGAGAAGGTCATCAGGTAATATCATTTCTGGCAAATACGAACCCACATCTATGGAGAATGGGCCGACAGTATGGTGGATATAATTTGGAATCTGTGAACTTACAACTTCGAAAGGAGAATCGGGAACAGGACCATCCCAAAAAGCAATCTGCGAATTCGCATC
Organism: Cupressus sempervirens; assembly: GCA_028749045.1. NCBI lineage: Eukaryota > Viridiplantae > Streptophyta > Pinopsida > Cupressales > Cupressaceae > Cupressus > Cupressus sempervirens. Next base: position 470,815,684 of record CM053784.1, read on the forward strand.
CTCCACGGAGCTCTGTGCAAAGGGAGATTCATCTTTTGCGTCTCTGTCTTTGTCATTGTCATTGTGATTGTCAGCAGAAATTGGCGATGTGGAAACCTTAGCTCTGCCATTAGCTCCAAATTTGAACACATCCCTATTTTCAGATTCAATCCGAATAGAGATGTTGCAAGCGCATAAAGTAGAGAACTGAGTGGCTTTCTTGAACAGCCCAGCTTTGCGGTCTACAAAAGTTTTCAATCGTTGGCGTTTGTCAGGTCTGTACTGGATTTCCACCTTTCTACTGCCCATGATATTCACCTGCAACTTCACCGAATGCTATCAAGCCGAACAAAATGTGAGTTGCCAATATTCCACAATGTTTCTCTACCGACTTTATTGTCTCGCAGATTTTGAAATTTCGATTGTTGCACCTCCCCAACCAGGTGGATCTTATAGGCAGCTGCCTGAATGCGTTTAAAAAACAAGACAAAAGCCGAAAAAGCAACTCTAGAAACGCAAAAAACAAAAAAAAAACCCAAAAAAAAGCAAGCGAGACAATCCAAATATCCGTTGCCATCTGCAAATTCAAATTGTGTAACATTTTATTTTCATCTTTCATCAATGAATATTTCAAGATATATCATGTACAATTATAGTTGTGCGAGAGAATATTAGGTTTAAACATTCTATTTTTCCATACTGTTTTGTCATGTCATTATTAAAGTTGTGTAAGACAATCTTACTTTTAAACTTGTCCTAATTTTTCAACATTGATAATTTTTATCATTGCATTATTAAAGCAGGCTAGATGTCTCTCTTACTATAGATAGTTGTAAACGTTTACATCTATTTTAATATTTGTTTCTGCTATATGTGCTTAGATTGGTTTTATTGTAAATAAGTTTATATTATGATCGTGATTCTGTATTCAAAAATAAAAATGCAATCGCTCATTTATTACAAATCTTTAAGATGTTTTAATATAAAATTTTAAATTTATATTTAAAAATTATTTTATATTTAAGTTTTCTTTCATACATAACATTATCATATATTTTAACATTCATCGATAATTAGTCGTTCAATGTCAGGAGAGAGCAGGGAATCCAACATTGGTAAGATTCTTGGCAATGGAGGCCGTCCAACGGAGTTTGCAACTAACGGTGGTGGGTTGTTGGTTTCTCCACAATGTATCAAACAATAACTCAACAGAGAGCACAGATGGAGAGAAAGATTCAAACAAGGGAGAATCATAGGGTGGTGGGCCTCTCATTACCTTGGGAGGCCTTGAGGATGCCAACATTGCTTTCAAAATCCAAAAAAAGTGAGAAGGAAATTGTTGGCTGATAAATGTAAGTGGTCTTCGCTCTTTGGGATAAGACCTACCAAAGAATCTTCTTTTCCAGAAATAAACAATATTTTAGACCCTTAGAAAGGCATGTTTGTCATTTTTTGTTCCCGATCCATGGATTGGTCATTATGTTTCAACAACAACTTTAGCTCTAGTTGGTAAATTTATGGGCCCCAAGCCTAACATAGATGTGGTGAGGTCTTTCATTAAGAATAAATGACATCTAAGAGGGTAAGTTGACATTGCGACTATGCTAATGATTAAGACATTTATAAAGTTCTCTGTGGGCATACTTGGATGTTTGGTAAATCATTCTTGGCTCTACAGAAACATGCACCTAACTTGGACCTTAGTGATTCCTTTTTTGCCCCATCGTCGATTTCGGTGAGACTTCCTGGACTACTATTGGAGTATTAGAATGAGGATGTCTTTTCAAGGTTAGCTAGCTCGTTTGGAGAGCTCTTGTCCATTGATTCTATGATAGTAGCTAAATCTCGACTGGTGTATGATAGAATTTGTTTGAATGTCTACCAGTTTATAGATTTTCCCCAGACTATAAATATTGTCTCAATACTTGATAGGTGGCCAAGTTTGAATGAATGCCTTTTGTGTGCTTTGTATGTAAAAAGACTAGGCATTGGGCTAAGAAGTGCCCCTCAAAAATCCAAAAAAGACAAGGAGAATATGTTGGAGCAAAAGAAGGATCAAAAAAAAGTTTGGAAGGAAAAAAACCCTTTAAATAGTGGGGATAATGAAGAAACCTCGAAAGCAAAAGGAAAGCCTAAAGTGTCAGAGGAAACCAATCAACCTATAAGGATGGGAGAAGATGCCCCCCAAAAATAGGTTGTAGAGAAGGGGACAAAAAATATTGTTGGATTGAAAGAATCAAAACAAAGGCCTTTCCCTGAGGCCTTGGAGGATGACATGATAATGAAATAGGAATAGAATTGAATCTTCAACTTGAGATTTTGAAAATAATAAAACATTTTATACAATTATATAAATCATATAATGATTTAATTACTTATTATATATTAGATTATTTATATTATTTAAATATTATATTTTAATATGACTATAGTTATCAAGAGATGGCAAACACAACAAAATATGTGAAGAAAGCAATGCAGAAACTCTTTGTTCCAAAAAGAAGCATTTGCACAAAAACTTGAATCACATAAAGATCAGGTTTAATTGGCAAACATCAAGCACACTCAAATCCTAGATTGATTACCATCCTATAGGAAGAATCCTTCAAAAAAGTAGCTAAGGCAAAGGAAAATCCAATCATCAGATGCTCCAACAGTTTTCAAATGCTCACAAATCTTCATAAAATCAAAGGGATAGAATTGAGGAAGGTATGACTAAAAGAGAGAGATGTAAATAAATCTGAACAACAAAATGAACTGGTGCAAGAAATCAGGGGACAATCAAAACACCGAGATTCATGGAAATATCAGAAGGAAAAAGAGGAAGAAGGGTGGAAGTTAGTAGAAAACAAGAAGGGAACAAGGAAGATGTGACCACCTAAAGATGATTTCAAATGCAACCATATGGAAGAAGAAGAAAACTAGATAAAATGACTAAGACAACAAGAAATTCTTTTTGCCATAACTAGAGATGCTCAAATGTGAGATAAAAAGGTTGAAAGGATACGCTAAATTGGAGATCTTAGATATGGAGTCTTTAACAATCAACAAAAGTTAACCGACATAGAAAAAATGAGCACAAACCCTCAACATAGCCCAAAGCGATCCAAATTTATCTCGAAACTAACAATACCCCAATAGGAGGATTTAAATCCTACCCCTTTTATCCACCCAACATTATGAATCAAATCAAAACAGATTCTAGAAATTCCCTTGAAAGAAAAATCCATAGCTAATCAATCACTTAAACACACTTCCATTAATAATCTAGATCTAGTTGTAGCTTATATTCCCCCCCATAAGAGACCCCCCCTTCGTCCAATTGTTCAAACAATTGGTAGATGGTAATGTGAAGACCCTATTAATAGGAAATTCATGACTAATGCCCAATTGTCAGCTAAAATTGGGAAGTTTAGCTGTAAAGAGCATATATCTTCAATTATAGATTGAACTCTAATTATTAGCGATATCCACAGTGAAATTAGATGGAGAGAATGCTAAGAGGTGGGCTTATATGCTCACTGGAATGGCCCCAAAGAAAAAAACCCTAAGTTAATCAACTGGTTGAAGAATCTCTGTAAAGACCAAGTAAGTATCTCTAACTTTTATGAGTATCTTTTTTACATTCATTACCAAAACTATCAAATCATAAATGAATTTCTTTCAGCATTGCATTGTATTTTTAAAGACCACTCAATAATTTTTTTTAAATGGGAACCCAATTTTACTGAAGTAAGTATACAAGAAATTTTAACACCAACCTAGGTAATCATTAAATTACTCCCTTTGGAACTCATCCAACCTCATATTGTTCACTAAATAGGATCAACAATAGGGGATTTGAAAGGAATAAAATCCAACTACAAAAATCTTATAATATCAAACACATTAAGCTTATCACAAATATATCCATTTATGAACTAAAAATCTTGAGATATGAAGGGACAATCAAAGAGATACTCAAAACCAACACTCTAAGAGACGTGGACCCTATATATATATATAAATAAAAATTCATCTCTTAAAGAGATATTCCCCTTAGCCTACATTAAAAGAAAGAGAAAGAAGGAATTCATAGTAGTCAGAAAACAACATGCAAATGACAAAGAGAAGCAAGTGAGGAAAGCAACCAAATATGTGAACAAGGAAGAAGGGGAAATATTTATAGATGATGAACACAAGGAGAAACTTAAGAAAATTCAAGATATAAAAGGTAAGAAGGGACAAACAAAAGGAAATTATGAGTTCAAGGTAGTAATTAAAGCAATCGCAGAAGAAAGAACCAACATAGAAGAAAAGATTAAAAAAATCTACAAAGATGTGATATATGTAGGAATCAACATATGTTCGAAAGCGAGATAAGATGCAATATGACCAACATAGAAAAACAAAATCTTGGCATCTTACTAACAAAGAGTGACATTCAAGATTACATTTCTTTATGGGAGGAGGAAACACACAAACTATGTAGATCTACACCAACCATCAAACCGAGGAATCTATGAAGCCAAGGAATCAGATAGAAATGGAAATAATTTACTATGCATAAAAAAACAAATAGTAAGAGGAGATGAAATAGAGAAGGAGGAAGTACTTAGAACACTGAAACAATGTAACCTAGGTGTAGGAAATATAACACCATCTCCAAATTGAGAGGAGGACAAGGAAGAAACAAAAAGAAGAGAGAATAGAGGAAGCATTAAAACTCTACTAGGGGAAGAAAGCTGCCAAAAAGGCCTAAAAGATGGAAACAATCTAAATATAGCATATATTAAAATTCAAAAGGGAGAAGGGGAAGCATCCCCTAATAAGAGGAATAAAGGATTAGAAACCCAACAAAAGGAAAACATCAACAGAAGCCTCATACGACCAAAAAAAACTCATTTCACCCTTGCAGTCATAGGGAACATAGAGTTGATAACTATAAAAAAGAAGGGTACAAAGAGAACACACAAATTCTGGAAAACTCCACAAAATGGTAAGGACCCCTTTGCTACCCTTAGCTATGAATAAGGAGAATCAAATAGTAATAGCGACATCCTTGTAGAAGTAGCAACATTTCTAAATTAAATTTGGAAAGACAACTTAGGAAACATCGAGAAAATGAACAGTAAAGAGATGTCATCAAAGGAGTTCTGAGAAGAGTTTGGGGTATTAGATCTAATAAAAAGGATTAGAAGACCAATAATGAAAATAACACTACACTACTACATTTGGGCCTGAGATGGCAGGCCATCACAATTATGATAGTAATCTGTCACACAACCAACATCAGTTAGAATTGGCTCCCGTCAGATGGACATCAAACTTTTGTTGTTGCAAGTTGTGATGACACGAGTTACCATTGCAACTGCAATGCCTATAGGTGTTGTAAATTGGGATATCATTTTGGAAAACCATTCATTTTCACTGTAAGAATTGTGATGTAAATTTGTTGAAGACACTATCATAATTGTGATGTCCATGCAACAGAAATGCTATGGGTCCCACAACAAGGCATTAGAAACCTATGTCACAATTGGGATGGGCATGTGGTAGGAATGTTGTGGGATCGATGGCCAACCATCGCAATTTTGAATGTTGTATTAATAAAAAAACATTTGGCAACAAATGTTGAATAGCTATGATGTAATCATAGGTTAATATTAAGCTTCACTTGATTTTGAGAATAGTTTAATATTTTCTACTAATCAAGGCCAACCACGTGCAGGTGGAAGCTCATTTGCTACACAACCACCCCCCCCCCCCCCCCCACATCTAAATTCCCTATTAACATCTAAAATCTTTAAGAAAGGATCAATCTTTAAAGTACCTGGAATGTCCTCATTGCCTCTTGGTATGCTTAGGGGAAGTCCATCTTCATTGCTCATGGTAAATTCATCACACGAGTACATCTAGGAATGTCCTCATCACCTCATGCATAAAATGAATCCAATATTAGAAAATGCCCCCTAAGAAATAATAGTTCAAAGTGAAATAAACATATGAAAAATGAGAGAGAGAAAGAGGACTCTACTTACCAATAGGTGTTGCCATCACATCTATGGCCATGCTACCTGTTAAGTGAGTTTTATTGTTTTTTTGTTCTGCCAAGATCTCTCTATTTACACACACACACACACACACACACATATACATATGTATATATATATGTATATACATACATACATACATATACAGAGATCATAAGGGCATGACAACAAGATGCAGATATCACAGGGGCATGACAAAGAAATGCAGCAATCACAAGGGCACATACATACATACATATATATATATATATATATATATATATATATATATATGCATGCATGTATGTATGTATATATACAAAGAGATCTTTTTTAAGGTGCTAAGTGACTTACCTCAAGATCCTCCACAAAAGTAATGCAAACCAAGAAAAATCGGTAGAGTTTGCAAATTTTTTTACAAAAACATATCATAGTAGATGTTTTTAGAAAGAAACAAGCCATAAACCAGTTAAATGGGCCTAATGTTTGATTAGTTGGGTTGATATATACATATATTTAATTGGGTTGTGGTTTTTGCAAGGGAATGAGCCTCATGATTATGACATTTACATAGAAGCAAAACTTGCTTCTTCAACTCCTTACACTCAACTCTTAATTGAAGTTATTCTTCTAGCAGTGAGAATAGTTGCTACAAATTCCTGGGAGCCAAGGCACCTTAAACCTATGTTACATTTTCTAGAGACATAGGAGAAGTTACTACCGACATCAATACTTCATAACATTTTGGATCATATAGTGATGCCCAAATTAATAGTAGCAATAGATACTTGGGATGCAAACATCGCGAAGGCATGAAAAAAAATTCCTATAGAACTATCATCATATTAGGTATGATAAAATGAATTAGATGCAAAGATCAGAAGGGCACGACAATGAGTGCAGAGATCAAAAGGACATGACAATGAAATCCTAGATGTCCACATGATACATACATACATACATATACATGTATGTATGTATGTATGTTATAGAGAGATCCTTTTTAAGGTACTTATTACATCTTAGCACAACAAAAAAATTGATCTAGCTACATACATATTCCATAATCCAAATAATTAAACAATAAAACTCACTCAACCCATGTTAAGTGACTTAGCTCGAGATCCTACACAAAAATAATGTTGATTGTTCCTTTTATTGTACCTAATCTAATGACAATTCTATAGGAATTTGTAATCAACCTAGATAATCAACAACTAGACCCATTTAACTGGTTTATGGCTTGTATATATACATATATTTAACTGGGTTATGGCTTCTACAAAGAAATGAGCCTCATGCTTATGACATTTACATAGAAGCATAACTTGCTTCTTCAACTCCTTATTCTCAACTCTTAACTAAAGTTATTCTTCTAGTAGTGAGAATAGATGCTACAAATTCTTGGGAGTGTAGGACTAGAAAATGGGTTGATATCTAACATACTATGAGAAAATCACAAAACTCAATAAAAATATGCTAATACCCTCTAGTCTACCATGAAAGCCAACTAAAACAAAGAAAGAAACATAAAGTAAAAACTTCTTTAGTTGTAGCTCCCATGTCTTTCTTTCTTCTCCATATGATGTAGCTCCAATTGCCTACAATGAACACAATTGAAAAGCAAAAGCCTATGATATGAAAATGATATGAGAGTACTAGAATAATGATTTGAAGCTTGATGATTATGGACTTAGGTGTTAGGACTTAAAATGAAAGCAATGTGGCTCATTTTTTAGCCAACACGCAAGAGGAGAGCATTGAACTTGTCACCTTAGATATGCAACTTGACAAGATATTCCTTTGAGAATCCATGACACATATGACACAAGATGCCAAATGTAAGACTATATGATGTCTAGAAGTCAACTTGGCTGAAAATGGAAGAGGATCTATGATGTGTCATGTGACACCTCGAACCCACTTAAAGCTAAGAATCTGTGATGATGATGGCTAAAAATAGATATGCATAAGCAATAAGAATATATAGATTATGACATATCTTAGCCAAGTGTAAATGGATAATCTATGATGTGATATGTCCACGTGTCATAATGATGTCAAGATTATTTCAATATTATGTAGAATATTTGAATTAAAAATCCATTATTCCTCGCAAATAGAAATAAGGAATTTGGAAATTAGAGGTGAAAAATGTGATTTAGGAAATTGAGAATTTACATGGTTTGTGAATTATGAATCAATTAATTAATAAAATCAATTAATTGAGGATGTTAATTAGGAAGAATGATTAGAAAATGTGAGACAAAAATGATTTGGATGACATAGGATTAAATTATGGGTTATTTAATCTTATAGAGAAATTTAGTAGATGATTAGCCAATTTGATTAATAAATGAGACAGTATCCTTTGATGAAATGTGATGATTATGAAAATCATCTAGGATGATGATGGGTAGACCAAAGCCATGGTCAAATTTATTGATAGACTAAAATTAATAACATGCTAAGGACACATGACATGGATTAAGGACACGTAACATTTAACTAATATTGTAAATGCTACAAGATCGACATTGATTGATATAGTTGATTTAATAACATCGATAGACATTGTCAATGTTATTAAAAATGGTTTAATGATGTCATCATCTAACATTGAGGGACTCAAAAATGTCAATGATCAGATGACAAAAATGATAGTTTGACCCAGCACTAAGAGTCACAACAATACTGAGGTCAGATTGATAGATTTGATAGATCGATAGGTTTCTAAGGCCCTAAAAGCTACAAAATGCCTAGGATTGGATAGATGATGATTTATTTAAGGTATATGACATGTTTCAAGTTGATTATGGTTGATTCCAAGTGATTTCAAGTAGATTTTGGGTGATTCTAGGTTGATGTGATATGATTTTGATGATGTTGAAATGGTTTTGGGTTGATCAAATATGATTCCAAAATGATATGCAAATGATGCAAAAGGGGATATGAATGATGAAGAACATTTTTGAGATATAATCATGTTGGCCAAAAGATAAAAAATAATTAAATGAGAAAATGGGATGAGTTAGTGCAAAAATGTGATTAAACCATAGACACAAACCATTTTTGAGCATCTACATTTTGCCCCTGCTTGATACAATGTGATTTAGAGTGTTGTGTCAAAGAATACTAATGAAAAAGTCATAAAAGCATGCCCTAGTAATTGTGGTATATATTGGTTCCCCCTTGAGAAATTGACCAACATGGACATATGATAGGTCAATTTCGTTGACAATGAGAAGACAAAGCCATAACATTTGATGGATTACAAATCAGAGCTAAAATGTGAAAGTTATGGGGTCTAGAGTACAAATATAGAAAGTGCCTCTTGCACATCCATCTAGCTAGCAACAGACTATAAAAGGGCTTGGAGAGGGTTTGAAAGTCATTTTCACCCTCACATTTGGTAGAAAAGAGCTTTGGAGCAAACAGAATGAATCGGTTGCCCAGGGAGAAACAATGTGGTGAATGAGTGTGTACCTATTGATGATGTGAAGATGCATGACCTTCGGTGAGTACATCGAGGCTGTCTTTAAGTATTTTATGCTCTAGTATACTTTTCATTCTTTTATGGGTCAGTCGGGGGTCAAATTGGGTACTGGGGCTATTTTAGGGTATCAAAATGCTCCAACTACATCCAAAATGCATCCAATTGCATATTGAATGAACTTGGTATGACCAAGTGCATATTGAGCACATTTGGCATGACCAAGTGCACCATGGGCGCAGTTGGGGGCCCCAATTGCACCCTAGGATGCTCTGGGGCTTTGAAAATGGTCCAGATGAACCTAGATTGACCTAAAACTTGGGACACACTAGAAAAAACCTAGGATGATGTTAGATAAGAGGTAGGACTCAATAAATCATGGGCAAAGTGGTTAAACTTGGTCAAACTTAGGGTAGATGTAGGGAAAACCCAATCAAATGCTAACAGAGAGTGATGCACATGGCCCGAAAGGGTGCAAATGGACTCAGAATGACAAGAAACTTGGTATGTATGCTCCAAACTCTAGGAGAAGTTGAAAACATATGTTAGCCCAGGAAAACATGTTCATAAAAAGTTAGAACTTGCCAAACCTAGCTCACATGAAAGAAATAGTTGATGAATGGATAGGTAGAGGGTTAGAATGATGTGAAAGAGCTCAAAATGACCCAAAACATGGTAGACATGTTCAAAAAATTAGAAAGAGTTCAAAACATAGGTCAACTTAGTAAAAAATTCTCAGAAAAGTCAAACCTTGTCAAACCAAAGTCAAACTAGGTCAAACTTGGGACAAATGTAGGTTAAACTTGATACAAAGCCGTAGAAGGTTGACATAGGCTACATGGTTATGCAGGAGGACCTTCCCTTATTATGGACAAGGGGATATAGGCCTAAGAGCTCGATGCTATGTCATCAGATGAATGCTAGTGAGCAAGAGATCTTGGTAGGACTTGGCTTGTATCACATCACATTTATGCTAGAGGTGAGAGGGAATAGAGCCCTACTAATAGTGTTGATGGAGAGATGGCATTCAAAGACTAGTTATTTCCATCTATTAATAGGGGAGGCTACCATGAATTTGGAGGATGTATGGTACATCCTTAGGATTCTAATTCATGTAGACTTAATTGTGTATGACTTGACTATTGGGCAAGCGACACTACACTAGTTATTTGGATGTGGAGATGCAAAACTGGGGATCTAGGATTATGAGATCGGATGGGAGCTACTAGTAGCATGCCATGAGTGACTGCCAGCTATGATCTATTGTGTTCTTGGTGGACTACTGATACCTGATAGGTGTGGACATATATTTCTTGTCAGATGGTGTAGAGTGCTTGAGAGGATGGTCATGGATGGGACCATGTTTTCTTGGGGACCATGCATATTGAGCATGTTGTACTACTATTTGCACCAGGTGGCGTATTGAGGTGGATTGAAATTTAGCACTAGAGGCATATTGTTATAGATATGGGCCTATAAGCATATTTTAGTATTCAAACCACTTGTAGAGAGAGAGCTAGTGGAGGATATTCCTTATTCATACAACTATAGAGGCATACTCTCATGCAGACCACTAGGGTATACTTAGTTCTTTAGGCATTAGTTGGATATTATGATGCAATTCATATGGAGACCATACAGTGATTGCCCAGGGTGGGATAATGACGAGATCCACCTACCATACTATAGACCTGAGCACTATCTTATAGGATGCATAGTGATTGGTTGCCTGGTGATAGAGATGTACCTACTAGAGTGGGCACAGGAGCAATAGGAGGTACTGATATGTATGGCCTTGTTTGCATTGTCCAGAGTAGAGATTTGAGAGTGGGAAGCACCTATTAGGACACAAGTGGCTTACACATAGTTAGAGGATCTTTAGCCTAGGGTATGGGGGGCAATAATAGATGTGGTGGATGTAGGTACAAAAATGTCATATGATAGGTGTTTTGTACAACATTGTCTAAGGCCATTGATAGATCTGGTAGTGTGGGTACCATGAGCGAGATCACAAGCAGAGTAGTGTGACAAGGATGATGAGGAGGAGGATGAGGAGTGGGATGGGGAGGAGGATGAGGGAGATGATGATGAGGGAGGGGATGAAGATGATGCTGGGGAGGAGGGGGAGGATGGAGAGGATGATGTTGATGTAGGGGATGATGGTGCAAGGGATGATGATGAGGATGTTGATGCAGAGGATGATGATGAGGACGATGAGGGAGATGATGATAAGGAGGGTGGGGATGGTGGTGGGGATGGTCATTAGGGAGAGGATAGGGATGATTATGAGGAGGGTGGCATTGATGGAAATAAGGGAGGTGATGAGGATGGCATAGGTGTGGATGCAACAGAAATGAATGTTAATGGGGATCCAATGGATTACACCGAGGGGATGCTAGTACTAGTGTAGGAAGGGCCTAGCTAGCTAGAGCTTATGGAGGTGATCAAAGGGCTCTAGAGTCAGTTAGACTAGGTTGTAGTAGATAGGGATGCAACGATAGCAGGGAGATATGTAGTGATAGTAGAGAGGGATCAAACTATAGCAAAGAGGGATGTAACGGTGTGTAGGGAAGAGAGGCACTGCAGGAGTCATGAGATTTCATTAGCAACATCAAAGATCCAAATTTTTGAGAGATGGCTATGATGATGAATAGGGAACATGTGGAGACATAGTACTAGAGGCATCAATATGAGATGCTAGTGCCACTAAGGAAGAGGGTAGGGAGCTTTTGTGCATCAAGATCTCACTCACAGTGGACATAGAGGACATAGAGAAGTGAAGGGGTGATGGGGCCAATGAGGCCACCACAAAAAATAGAGGGATCATCCTTGAAGAGGGACAGAGGCCATGAGACTAGGGGTAGCACAGGTTGACAAAAACACACTCTTTTGTAGAGGGGCTTCTTTTTCTTTTTCTTTTTTAGTTATGCTCTTTTATGTGTCATGCCTATAGGCAATTAGTATTGATGTAAACTATAGCCATGTACTCTGATACTTTTGTGAGACATTTATAAGATGTACTTATGTTATGATGCCTATATGAGATGGATTATGTGTGTATTTTATATGCTTTATATGGATGTATTTATGCTTTTCTATGTGGATTTTTATATGATGACATCATGCAAGGATTTATCACATGTTATGCTAAAGAAATGACATATTTATTTGTTTACCATATTTTTTTCTCATGAATGAATATCTAATGAATGTAACATGATATGGAATGAATGAAAATGAAATGTAAAATTATAGGAATTCCATGTTTATGGAGATGTGTATTGCTTTGGGTTTTTTTAGACTTTTGACATGTGTAGGAATGTAAGATGATGGTGATTTTGGTGTATCAATGTACTAGACCATGGTGGCATATGAAGGAGATGCAGGAGATAGAAAAAATGAGATGAGGAAGAGTTAGTATGAGGCAAGGAATTTTTCTTTCACAAAGTGCACTATATGTTATTGGAGTTTTATTTTGATATGGTAGATGGAATGTAATACATCATGGCATAAAGGGCCAGAGTGTAAATGAAAACCTTTTGTGTAAACAAGCACAATGTAGACAGAAAATGACCTTGTCCTTCCTGAGGCACATAGACATGCCCCAAACTCTCAAAGGTAAATTTCTTTAACAAACAAAAAAAATGGCCATGAACCATTCTAACCACTCTCATAGATAGGTTTATATCATCAAGCGACATAGGAACATGATCAAAGAAAAACAAAACAAAAATAAATCACTAACTAAACAAGGTGAGCCAACAACTATTCTTGTTCATTATTACTTTCTTTTTTAGGTTTTATTTTTTTGGATAGTGTTTGACAAGTTGATCATGTGATAGCTCTGTTTGTTGATTCAATTGATAGGTTCATAGTGACACGTTGGATTGATGGTCATTTCACATTTCTTAGATAGGTGTGATTATCATTGAAGTGTAATGCTTTGATTTTTTTGTTTGCAAAAGTGTGAGTGTTTAAGAAAAAGGGATGATAATCCATAGTGAATATTTTACAAGGTTTATTACAAAATTTTTGTGAGTTTTGGGGATATTTGATGTTTTTGTGTTACTTGTTTCTTAAGGACATTTTATGTTTTTTAGGGTTTACTTCAAGATGTTTTATGATGTTTAGTGGTTTTTTAGGACATTTTCTAATGTTTAGTGATTCTTTTAGGACATTTTATGATTTTTATGAAATTGTTTAGGACATTTTATGATTTTTATGGATTTGTTCAGAACATTTTATGTTTTTTATGAATTTGTTTAAGACATTTTATGAATTTTAGTGATTCTTTTTTCAAGACATTTTATGATTTTTTTTGGAGTTTTTTCAGGATTGTATTTGAATGTTTAGGATTTTTTCAAGATTGTATGTGAATGTTTATGATTTTTTTAGGATCATAAAGGGTTCACAAGTGTTAGCTCCAATTTGATATGTGATAAGTCCAATGGATAAAATGTTCTTAGGGAAATGCCCCCAGTTCAAGTTCAAACTCATGCACTGTGTAGATGATATGCCCCTAGACAAGACACAAACTATGTAAAAAGGCTTGAGATGGAGTATGTACAAATTGGTGACACTTGGGTAAGATAATAGGATGTTAACTAGTTTATGCGCCATGATCAAGGACTAGGGATGTCATGAAATATGAAGGATATGATCAGGGAATGACAAGGGGGAAAAAATAGATGTAATCTTGATAGATGGAGGAGCAACAACTAATTACACATGGTGCTTGTTTGCCAAGTTTTCACCATGGTACTTTCCCAAAGTGCCTGTTTGCCAGGTTTTCACTTTTGGATGGAATTTTTCTCTTGACTCAAATTTTCGTGCCAAGATACCTATTTGCCAAGTTTTCATCAAGGCATCCACTTTTTTCATGACTTTTTTCATCTCTTTCATTTCTTTTTCATGACTTTTTGCTTTTTTTTTTCTAGTTTTTTAGGACTTGTAGGTCCAAAATCATGAATGTTTTTGACAATCACTGAAAAGAAATCTATTGTTGGTGCTGCTAGATAATAATCTCTAGACCCATGATTGACCATAACTACACAAGATTCATTCCAAGTCTATAGCTAAAATCCAACCACTAAAAAGGCCTCGAGATATACCACCATGTATCATATGCAAGATAATTTCTGCCTCTCTCGAGTCAAGGCATCTAAGGATAATTGGGTCAAAGGATTCATTGTATGGGATGCCACTGATGATGACACATGCAAGGGATCACTAGACAAGGTTTGATTTTGGGTGTTGGACATTGTTAGGTAACTAGATTTGTGTGTAAATAGCTAGATATAAGGAAGGATTGGGAGGATTGAGACCAATGACTTCCCACATGAATGTTGATCGAAAGATCTCAAAAAGATTTTGTAGCATATTGAACACTAGAACACTTATATTCATGGCATCAACTTGTTCATCTTGCATCCTTGGGATCTTCTTAGCTTTAAATTTTTCATGGTCTAATGGCACCTTTTGATTTTCACCAAGAGACCTATGCTTGTTATTTTTTTCGTTGCTTTCAGTTTTGTAACTAGAAGATGGAGTTAACTCCCCAAAATATGCCAATGTGTTTGCTTTAGGAGAAATTAATTCTTTCTAACCATCAATTGTAATGCCTTGATAGACTTCCAATACATTTATAACAACATCATCTTTGACAAATTGATTGAAGATCGGTGGTCCACGCTAGTACTAATCCAATAGTTCAAAATAACTTGAGGGAATGCCATCATCAATGTTGAATGAGCTTTGGATATTGGAAAAGATATGGTCAAGTGTATAAGGATTGTTGATTTTAGGTTGGGTGTTCTTAGATGCCTTTTCATCATTCAAAACATTCATAGTCTCACACGTAGGTACCATAGTACTAGGAGGACCTATTTGCAATGGTTTGAATCAAAGCCCCAAACTAGGAGGTCATCCTTTTGTAGTAATATGTTCAATTATTCCTTGTTTCTAATACCCAAGACCACTATAGCCATTATAGCCTTGTTTTTGCATGATAATAAACCCAAGTCCATACCTACTAGGACATATATAAGTGGGTTCTTGTTTTGCTTTTTCTTTCTCAATACATATAGATTTATTCTCATAGACATGTTCTTCAAGTAGGCCACCTCTGCTAATGAAATTGATGGAAGTAGCAGTTTGTGTACTAATCTCAAAATGTTGTGATTTACCATAAGATTGGGGAGAAATCGGTGACTCCCTAATGTTGGATACTTGAGACATAAAGTATTATCCACACCCTTTGTCTTCAATTGTCAACTTTTCCTTGGCCTTACTAAGGAGTATATCAACATCCATATACTTAGAGGAATCAATGGGTTGTGCTTCATTGTTTGCTGGGACTTGGTGCTTAGTAGCATCTCTTAGATTAGCACAAAACTTGAAAGGATTTGGATTGCCAAGGATGGTAACCTCCACATTGTTGTAGGAAAACTTTAGACATTGATGGTATGTAGAAGGCATCATTTTCATAGAATGGATCCAAGGGCGCCCTATTATCATGTTGCAATTCAATTTGATATCTAGAACTTGGAATAATGTATTTTTAGTAGCTGGACCAACTTTGATGGGTATAATGATGACGCCCTTAGAGAAGCGTTCACCATTACCATAGGCCTTGATTATGATTCTACGAGAGGGATCTACATCTTCAAAGTAACCTAGACCCTTGACAACTTTAAGGGTACAAATTTTTAGTCTTGTTCCTCCATCTATCAAGATACATATGACCTTGGCATTATGGATAAAGACTTTGAGATGAAGGGGATCATTGTGGTTGGGTCTATCCTTAGGAATATCTTGAGGGGAAAGGTGATATGTTGTGATGCAGACAGGTTCCCAACCATGGCCTGGAACTAGGAAAAATCAATGTTATCTGGGACTACTGACTGTTTTAAAGCTTGGTAAAGGATCTTTTGATGCTGGGGGGATGCACATAGTAAATCTAGGATGGATATTTGTGCAGGGGTTTTTCCAAGCTGGTCTACAAGACTATAATATGAACAGGTAGGATCAAAATTTTTACTAGGGGCCATGGGTCTAGTAGAGGTATTAGGTCTAACTTGGGTTGTAGGTCTAGTTGGGGCTCTAGGTAATGTGATCCTCGTGTGGTTGGTGGTGACATCACAATAAGGGTCTTTAGCTTTCAAAGTGAATGTGGATATGCAAGAGTCAAACCCATTGAAATAATTGATGGTAAAGTCATATCTAGTGCATGTGTAGTTTACATTAGCCTGGGAGCTTAAGTTTGAATTGGAGGCTTTTCCTTTTGTCATGATTACCCAAGGGATCTTTAAAAATAGTATGATCAGAATTGGATATGGATCAACTATGATTATACTGTCATCAATAAGATCTTGTATTTCATGTTTTAGTTGAAAACATGATGTGGTCTTGTATCTTTTGGTGTGATGGTCATTGTTAGAGCTTGTAATCTTAGTCGTCACCTATCAAATTTTGGTCCCAAGTCATCCCTCTAAAGTTGAACTTGAAGTCGTAATTAACTTCAACTTCAGGTTCAAAGTCTTGTTGGTCTGCCATGTAATAAGCACACTAGTTTTATCGAGTCAACCTTTGTAAGCTGGAAGTCCAAGTTGATGTTGAAGCCAATCACTCAAAACTTCAACTTCAATTACAATGTTGATTTTGTCCGCTAACGATTTTTGTATGCAGATTAAAGATTGTCGAGCCATTCCAAGGTGGGTCCCAGCATAATATTTTCCCAAAGCACTTGAAGTCATATGCAAAGAAATTTAAAGTGGCACGTATTCAGTTTGAGCAATAATTAATGGAGTATTAATGGTGTCATTTCATGATTAATTGTTATGGGAAGATGCGTGCCGATTTGACAGGGTATTTAAAACAAGAACACCTGCGGCACCTTTTCCGATGAATGTCACATGAATGAGCAATCATTATTTTTACTTGCTAAATCCATCCTACAATCCTCTGTCCATGTCATTCTTTAAATGCATACAATTACCCTTTCCCACTCATCTCATTTTCTCTAGAAAAATTTCAGCGCTTTTGGGTAAGAAAGGCAAATTTTGGGCTGTGTCATTGTCAAACTATAAGTGCATCTCCATTTCCCCTTTGCATTTTGGTTGTGCTTTGCTTCATTTTGAAAGTATTTTAAAACCTGGTTCAATAGATTTTCTGTCATAATAATCATGACGCTTTTTCGGCCAAAAATGCCCAAATTGGAGAAGCCTCCATTACTCAGTTCCTTGCCTGAAATTTGTGATATGTTTTTGGTTAATAAAAGTTTTCCTGAAGTCGTTGAAAGAGCCAAAGCTTCTCTGTCAAGTCCCATTTACTAGAGGCTAGTTGATAGTGGTTTATTAGAAGCCTCCACTTTTCTCACTGCTATCTAATACCCTGAATGTATCCTTGAGTGTGCAAATCATTTCGACCCTATTTCTGGGTGTGTTAAGAAAGCCTCAGGGGAAGTAGTTGTCAAAATCAATAGAACCAGTGTAAATTTTGCCCTCAGGATCCCTCATAAAGAATCCTATGAGCCTTGGACGTTCAAGGAGGCTGAGCACCTGTATGTAGCAAACAAAACCAGCTATGACACCAAGATTGCTCAGTCCTGGCACTTGAAGCCCACAGAGGGGGGTTCTAGGTTACCTAAACCACTGACTATCGAACATTTCATCAAAGAGATTGCAGATATTGTCCTCTTGTTGAATAGAATTAAAGGGAATGAGCATGCTTTCCACTGGGAATCCTGGATGTATTTCTTTATATAGAAGATAGTTGAGGGAGTCAAGTTCATTGATTGGTCAGACCTCATAGCTGAGAACTTGCACAAGGGCTTGATTAATGTGACCAACTGCGGTCTGTTCTTCTTGTCTTCTTACCTGATCTACATCCTAGTGGTGTCCAAAGATTGGGAATTTCTCCCACATTCACCTTGGGTAGATGACATGCCTATCTATCAGTATTACAGAGATCTCCAAGAAGACACAGTATGCAAAGAGTTTAAGAAAATCAATGATGTCTTTTTAGGGAAATTGGTTTTTGAACTGCAAGATCGAGAGAATGATAGGATGTCAGAGGAAGCCAAGAAAGCTATTCAAATTTATGGTTGCTATTTTATTCAGTTTCTCAGATTTACCTATATCAGAGTAGGTGGTTTTCCTGGTGAGCCCTTGAAACTACCACGCTACTATTCAGACTCTATGGTGTTATCAGAAATGTGTAGACAGTTTGCCTCTCTTGTTGAGTCCTTTCAAATTTCTAAAAAATCCTCTTCAGTATTCTTCCCAATTGAAATTGGATATTATAGATGCCCTAGTGTGAAAGAAGCTCTATTGTTAGCCAAGTCATTGACCCGCTTGTGTCTTAAACTTTTCACCTCTCGGCTAGATTTTGATTACACTGGCTTTACCAAAAACAATGTCAAAAATGCATTTGCTCTGTTTCACTCCCCATAGCTAGAGGATTTCTAGGCAAATTGTCACAATGAATTCGAGGTGAGGAAGAGGCTTTGGTCACGCTTAACCATTAAGCAGGTTATCTTGTTCAATGTGGAGCTGGATACTTATGGGCTGAAGGATGATGATTCTAAGGAAATAGTTGATCAATTTTACATAGATCAAATTGAATGCATGCCAATTCCAAAAATTGACTGGGAGAAAAGAGAAGAGAATGATGTGTATGCCCATACCAAGGATGTGATAGCCAGAACTGCCACATGGATAAAATCAAGGGCGACAGTTACTCCAAGCTTTTTTGAGAAATCTTCAAGGAGCAGAGATAAAAGGGTTGCCCAGAAGTGAACTAATCAAAGTGTCCTTGAATTTGTTGCAGGTCCACTTGAAGTCGAACTTGAAGCGGTTCAGGAAACACTTCAACTTCAGGTTCAAGAGGAGACTCCGAAAAGTAAAAGGATAACTCGCTCGAGTACGAAGAAGGCATTGATCGCTAAAATCAAGGGCACCATAACTATGGACCTTGAGGTAGCAGAAGACCCACCCATGGTAGACAATTTACCAGAGCCTCAAAGCTTTTCAATGACCCCGACAATCAATAGGGTAACCTCACTCTAGTCAATATTTCGTCCACTGTAGAAAAAGAATAAGCAACTCCCAAATGGCTGGAGACATCAATGGAAAAGAAGAGAAGAATTGTTCCCATATCCATGCCAATTGATGACCTGGTTAGCAAGTGCCTTGGTAAGACGCCTAAAGTGAAGAAAGCGAGAACAAAGTCGAGGATCAACTTTGACAAAACTTCAGGGTGGTGGGTGGTAGAGATAGCCACACCACCTGATGGAAGTGCTCAAGACTCCATAGCTCCTCAGGATTACCAGATAACCAAGGTCGACCTTGGAAAGGCAAACCGTGAGACATATATGAAATTCTTTGAGGTATCCAACAAGAAGATCACAGAAAGGGTGTGGAAAGACAGGAAAGATAAGCACAAGATGAAGGAAATGATTAAGAACATGGTGCAATATATTAATGCTATCTTGCATCCTGAAGCCAAGCTGATCCGTGAGATATCAGCCATTGTTGACATATTCTCTGCAACCAACCAACAATTACTGGAGAATTTACGCAAGTGCAAAGCAGTAGCCAAAGTAGCAGGTGAATGGGTACAAGATGTTCTTCTTAATACTATAAAATACATTGGACATCTAGATCACGCCTCAAAGGAGATATCAAATATTACTAAAAAGGTGGAGGCGAGTAATGATGGATATGAAAAAGAGAAGAATAACTAGGCAAAAGTGGTAATATCGCTAGAAGATGTACAGGAATTCGGGTTGCAAAAATTTCAAGCTGAATGTCCTATAGTGGGTCTTGATGAAAAAACTCTGTATGTCATAAAAGATTGCATCGAATGGCAAAATGAAGCACTGGCACAAGGGGTATTTGAAATCAAAGAAGCATTGCAAGAACTTAAGCTTATACATCAAATTATTCAGAATGAGCTTAAGTGGTTTGTAAAATAGTTCATGGAAAGAGAAGATGACTCCATTGCCCAATCGGATGAGATAATCAAAGAAGTCCAAAAGAAATTTCAAGAATGGCAGGACAAGAGGACATCAGTAAAGCAGGATTTCTCCAACGTGGCTCACACTAAAGCTATGTTGATTATCAACCTAAAGCACTTGGAGATGCATGAGGAAAAGGTTGCTGAATTGAAGAAGATGAAAGAAATTTGGAAACAATGGATCACCTACATTGGTCTTCCACATCAATCCATTATTTTTGCCTTTCTAGCTGCCTACGAAATGTGAAAGTTGGCAAGAGAAGTGGTTGGTGGCGACAGTCTAAACTGATCAAGAACTGCTTAGCTATAGTTTCTTTACCATTTGGTTTTCTTGCAATTTCAGTTATTAGTTATTCCAAAAGACAATTAACTCATGGCGGGGTAATTTTGGGTCAAGTCCAACCCCATGCCTATAAATGTACTAATTAGTATTGTTTGAGGAGGTTCAAATTTTTCCAGTAGACTGGTAGACAAAACTACTTTTGTTTACAGTTTTATTTCCAGTTTAGAAGTAACATTTCAGAACTTCAGCAGATACTTGAAACTCTATAGTTTGATTTTGGGTTGAAAGCTTTGTAAGTGGGTACTATTTTCTACTTATTTTTAGTATTTCTATAGATACTATTTAAGCTTTTAGCTGCATCTATTATCGATTTTGAAACTGTGAACTCTAAATTTGGAAATTCTGTGGGAAATGAGTTCATGAAATTTGCCTACTCGATAATTTAATTATTCAGCTATGTGGATGATTTTGATAATTAAAGTCGAGTGGTTCTTCTGCATTAAGGTTTGTTTCATATTGATGAGATAAAATAAGTTGTTTCAACATCTCCAGCAAATTACATTCTTAGAGAGTTATTCTGTTGAGTTTATCTAGTTAAAACTTTCAATGCAATAAAGGTAGCTGCACCTGTTTTATTTGAAGAAATTTTAAGCAGAGAATTCCTAAATTATTCGAGTAGGAATTCATTTGTTAGTTTACATTCTTTTATCATTTTTGATATATGACCATCCATGGGAAAAACTGTTCACTAATAGTCATCATAGAATTTGTTGTCATCCCACTAAGAAGCCATAGTTAATGGTTCATATTTGATTGAGGTTAATTGAAGGAAGTTATTACTATGTAATTATTGAAGTGCAATTTCAAGAGGTATCCCCTAGGGTGTGAATTTTTTCTCTTTGGTTCTAAGACATCTTTGAGGTTTTTCCTATGTGGAAGTCTCATTTTTTTGTTGTTGAGGTGGTGTTTGATTGGGTGTTTGTGAATTTGTAGGGCTTGCACCTTTTAGAGTCAATTGATTTTGTGTTGTGCTAATCATTCATGCATCTACAATACCATCATTAACTTATTGTTCTTTAGAAATGTTCAACAAGCATTGATTGACTAATTTTCTCTAATGTATTAAGAATGTGATGAATGGCTCTCCCATCTTTTCTTTATTTGAGCACAAATCAGAAAGTGTCACCTCATTTGTAATGTTGAAGGAAAAGTGGGAGAGGAATTTTTCTGCTAATTTTGACCAAGATTTCATGTTACCAAGAAGTTTAGAGTACCATTCGAGTATAGGCTCACCTAGAGAAGGAGGGGATAGTCTCATGAGGTAGGTGGGCTCATCACTGAGTTTGGTACATGAGGAACAAAATTCCCTAATTTGATCAATGTGGTTTCCTTTTCCTTGGTATTTTTCAAATCTTGGCGCCTCAAAATGTTTTGGGAATAGAGGCATATATAGACTTTTATCAAAGGCCTTGAGACATAAGTCCCTTTTAGTGTATAGATCATGTTTCTTTTGGACTCCCAATGCCTCAACTTGTTTGGATAGTTGTTTGAATTGTTTTAGTAAATCTTCATTAGGGTTTTGAATGATAGTCTTCTCTTTGAGTCATTTATGTCTATGAGTAGATCATTTGTTACGGTGAGAAAAATGTCTATGCAGTTCTAACATTTCTATGTTTGAAGATTCAGGTGATGTGTCACTAGGTGGTGGAGGTATGTTAGTACCTCGAAGACAAAAGGGTCCTTGTTGTGGTACATGTTG
Organism: Cupressus sempervirens; assembly: GCA_028749045.1. NCBI lineage: Eukaryota > Viridiplantae > Streptophyta > Pinopsida > Cupressales > Cupressaceae > Cupressus > Cupressus sempervirens. The sequence continues at coordinate 470,838,225 of CM053784.1, forward strand.
GGGTACTTGTTGTGATACTTGTTGTGGTACTTGTGGTATTGATTATTATTGTTGTACCATGGGTTGTTGTTTTATCACTTGTTGTGTTTGTTGTTGTGCCATTTGTTGTAGTTGTTGTAGTGATACCTCTATTGTTTGTATGTGAGAGCACATATGTGACTATTGTTTTAGAGGTATTTGTTGAGGTTGTCGTGGCATATGTTGTTGATAGGCAATTTGTTACTCTAGAGGTATTTGGTATTCCAACTATTGTTTGAGTTGCTCTGATTGTTTAGAAAATAAGGCTAATTGTTGTTGGAATTGATGTTGGTATATTGCATGCAAGTCAAGTGGATTCACATAGGTTGAGTGTTTGGGATGTTGGTTCCATGTGCCACTTGAGGTTGTTGTTGTGGTTGATGTTGTTGTTCATACGTTGTATGTGTGTTAAGTGGATTTTGACTTATTTGTGCATTAGAAATGTTAAATCCTTGTACCATAGTAGGTAGTTGTTGTCTTTGACATTGGCTATGCCCTTGAGAATTGAACATCATGTTTGGATTGTTGTTTTGATACCTTTGTGTGTCAGATGTTTCTCCTTGGGACATCATATTGATTTGGAAATGAGATGTGTTCCTTTTGGGAATGGGTGAAATATCAATAAGGATCTTCCTTTGTATGTCAATAGGGGTTTTTGCAATTGATGTTTCACATGGTACACTTATTAAAGGCTCCATAACACTTGATTTCATAACATTTGGTAAAGTTAGGAGCAAGGGTATGCTTTGTTGATTTTCCTCCATAAGAGGTATGTTTGGCATCCCTAGAGTGTAAGTCCCCTTGGTCACATCTTGTTGTTGCATTATGTGATTGAGGTCAAGTCTTAATTGTTGATCTCAGATTGATTTTGACAAGTGAGTGTCAACACACTTAAGTCATTTACTTAGTTCACATTGAACTAGTAATACATGCTAAGCACAACATATAAATATTAGACCATGTCGAGCTATAGCGAGTACTGAGCCACTCATGTGCCAAGTCACTCAATCACTAAGTAGATAGACCATGTCGAGTGATTTAGGAGCTGAGTAAATAGTGGATGCCGAGTAATGTAGGTACTGAGTCATAGTATTAAGATTAGTGCATGTTGAGTATTAGAGACTTTAGATGCTAAGTGACACAATTTTGACATATTTGTTTGTAATGGCACAAACAACTATGTAAACCATTTTTGAGCCGGCTTAAAGGTAAAATATGATATTTTGGAGATAAGTACAAATATCTAATTTGATTTCCTATGCAATTACATGTAGCCAATCAAAAAAAGGGAAGGATTAAGTGGCAAAATGGATGAATCTCAGTCGTAAATTCATACCTAACCCTAAGCCACCAAATTCTTCTTAAGGAGGATGAATCCCTAAACTCTTTATTGATGAATGATCAATGAAGGAGAATTAAAGGAGTGAAAAGGATAGTTTGCATGTGCATCCAAAGCATTCAAGGTGACTTAGAAGTTATGAAGAAAGAGTGAATTATAGAATCAGTTAGAGAAAAATAGAGGATAGAGAAAAGGACACTAAATTGATACATTTGATGAATAAGGATCAAGAAGAAATTTTCTAGAGGTGATCTATTATTAGGCAAGCATGTGCCAACTACAAGATCTATGCTTAGACATTCTAATAGGTGATTTTAGTCAAATCTCTTAATATAGTAGTCTTAACAGGCTGTATGAAATCCTTTAATAGGGTGCTTACTTAGTTGTAAACTGAAGTCCTCTAACTAGGAACACCTCTAATAGGGTGTTGAAATCCTCTAACAAGGTGAGACCTAACAATCTTTGTAAGCCTTTAATAGGGCGGACCTTTCATAAGGTAGATCATGTTTCATGGTCAAAACATTGTAACATTCATTGAATACACTTTATTGCTACAGTAGTGAAGATTTGTGGGTATCATCCCCACCCCAGTTTTACCTTCTCACTTGGAGGGTTTCTGGGTAATTGTATCTAGTGTTATGTGTGTGAATTCTTACATGTTTATATGACTTAAATGTATATGCTTTATATGTTATTTTAGTTTACTCATTGAATGAATGAGATGAATGTGTGGTGACAAGTTTATGGGTCCAAGTTTTAATTACTACTTCACCCCCCTCACCCCCCCTCTTAGAATTTTACCTTTCCTATTGTAATACCAACAATTGGTATCAAAGCCCAGTTCTCTAAAAGAGAAGCTTTGCAGCTTTGAGGAAATATCTTGAAATGGAAGTTTACAAGTTGTGAAATACCATTGAGAACTAGGAGATTAAAATACATCTCATACTACATCAACTAAATGAAGTAAGAGAGGAACTAAAGAAATCTTTGAAGAGAAGGAAATAAATTGCTATTGTAGAGAATGACACACTATACAAGGAGATCGACACTACTAAACTATTTATAGATGGAGACTCCAATGAATTTAATCACAAGCCATACTACTATGTGAAGTGGTTGAACAAAAGAAGAAAGCTATGGAAGACAAAGCCATGATTGAAGGAGAAAAAAAAAATTTGGCCAATAGACTGGAAGAAAAGTCAATAGAGCTAACCAAGATTTCCAACATGTAATTGAATACTCTAAGTCAAATGATGAATGCCAGCTATGAGTTAAATGTCAAGGACATTGATATAGCTATATTAAAGTTGTAGAATGAACAATTGTAGAGTGAACTAAAGAGAAAAGGAATTTTTTGAAAGTTTCAACAAGCCAAATGAAGCCATCAAATACTTTGAGCAACTACTGAGGTCCACTAGATCCAAGAGTGATACATTAGGACTGGGATATACAAGTACTACAGAAGGAGAATCATCCAAAAATGTAGAAGAAAGGATCAACAAATGTAAGAATTTTTAACCTGCTTATCATGGTAAGAAAGGAAATAATGCTAATGTGTGGAGGAGAAAGATTGTAAATTAGAATGTCAAGCCTAAGAACATGATTCACTACCAAAAGTGCAACAAACAAGGTCATCAGGCACATGAATGAAGAACCAGGACCATGCATACACAAAGATTTGAAGGATATTGCTACAAATTGTCATAAGTATCTACATATAGATTTTGAATGCAGATCCAAACCCATGTGGTCATCAAACAAGAAAGCAAAGGTAAGGAACAATGGAAACTTTTATAACTAGGATTATGATATAAGATATAGCTGTCATTATTGTCAAGAATATGGACATGTTCTTGAGAATTGTATTAGGACACACTTCAGAGGCAATTACCAAAGGTGGTTAAGTCAAACCACATGTTTTAGTTGTTTGAAGACTGGACACATCAGTAAATATTGTCCATCTAGGTCAAAGGCATCAAGTTTTGAATTTAATAAAAGCAAAGGCAAGGAAAATGTCAAACACATTTGAGATGAGATGAATAAGACATGGAAAAAGAAAGTTGATTGCAACACATCAAATGGAGAAGGGATCACTTCACCCAATAGGTTAGGTGATCACACCTCATCAAACTAGGAAATCAAGAGGTATGTGGGATTGATATTTAAAGGCTATATCATACATTAGTTCCAAAAGAAATTAATACCAAAAAGACTACATTAGCATGAATAAAGATTCAAGATGTTGTTAGAAATTCAATATAAATCTTTAATTTTTTTCTTATTGTTGCCGAGCATTAAAAGTTTCCTATGTATGTTGAGTGGAATGCTAGTAGATGCAAAGCTAGCAAATTTGGGTAGTTGATGCTGAACTCATAGTGGTTATTGAGTGATGGAAATATTAATGGATTCCAAGTGAGCCTTAAATTGGTCGATGCCAAGCTTACAACTATGTAAGCACTTAGCATTAAATGCAAGGGTTTTAAAGGGTATTTGATCAATTTTAGCTCATTCTTCATCATTTCAAATTTGAGAAAGAGTGAGTAGAGTAGAAGGTGATCTGGAAATATTTTCAAAGCATTTGCAAAATATTTTAGCAATGATCTCACATCATTTCATCATATTTCCTAAGGTATTTATCAAGAGCCAAGCTATGCAGTTTTAATTTTTCAAAACCCTAGTTTGACATAATGGCATTGAGTTTGAAAAACGTTGAAGGAAAGGAAGTTTTAAACATTCAATTAGTGATTAAAAAAGTTAAACAACATGGGTTTAAAGCCATTCCTAACATCGCATATAAACAAGACCCTTTTGGCACATTGTTAATGATCCTGCCAAATGCAATAATGGTACAAGATGTGAGAAAATGTTATAACTGCAAGATAGGAAGCATCGGTGATATGGAAATCAAAGGTGCACACAATAGGTTATGTGAAAATGGTGTTTTGAAAGAAGAATACAAAATTGTTGAGAAAAATGGTTTAACACAAGCCTTAGATTTCCCAAATGTATTTAAGATAGAGTGGATACGAATAGTGCTAAGTCAAATCCATGATGGTTCCTTGTAGCTAAAGAGTGGACCTATCAAAATTACGAGGAGAATAATCCATAGGGTGGCTACCCAACCCTAGATTGGCCTAAGACACTAAGAAGTGATTCTAAGGAAGTGATTGAAAAGAATACTAAAGCTATTTGGCATAAAAGAGGTATGACTATAGATACAATCACTGATCCTTTAATTAACTTTTCTATAAGGGTTATATCACACAAGTTCTATCAATCTAGTAGATTGAATAGTGTATCATGTATATCTATGTATGTTGGATAAAATATTGTTAAGAAAGATCATACATATGATCTAGTAGAACTACAATTGCAATAACTGATGGAGAACCTTGGAGCAATCAAGAAAACCAAGAGTGCACAATGCAAATTTGGTTCAATATTGACTTATATATTATTTTATGTACAAACACATTCCTCTCATTTGGTACCATTCGATGGAAGAAAAATAGATCAATTGTAGTACATATTGGTGACTACATTGAGCAACTAGGAGAAAATTTTGAATCCTTAATGACTAGTTACTTTGAAGATTTCAAAAAGTCAATGAAATAGAGATTAAGGATACTAGTATCTTTGGTTTAAAAGCATTATAATGATGTATGTTTTCTTTTGGATGTTGATTATACTTTATTCAAGCTACCACACAAAGGGTAAGATGGTTGAGACCCTTAGGGTATGAGTTAAATGTAGATGAAGCCTTAGTAGCCATCATAGCTCTACTAGCAGAAGAGGTAGATGAGACTAAATTTTTTTTTGGAAACTATGAGATGGTAAAATCAAATATTTTTATGGAATTGAAGACTACCTCTACAATCAAGAAGAAGGACAAGCTAGTAAAGAAATTGAAAGAAAAATTTGGAGAGGATGCCAAGGAGGAAGAGAAGAATAAGAGGATGAAAAGGAAGAAGAAACTCAAGCACAAGAACCTCTAGTACTGACATAGGGAATGGGAGAAGATAAAAAAGAAGAGGAGACTGAAGGTGTTGAGGAACAAGAAGCCAAGGAAGCACCTACTCCTGCTGAGCAAAAGAAGAGAAAGGCCAAGGCAAAACCTATGGAAAGGACCAAGAAACTTGTCAAACCAAGTTAGCCAAAGCCCATTGCACCTATAACAAGAGCCAACACATGTGCTACAACACAAAAGGCCAAAGAAAAGACAAAGAAAATAGAACAAGGAGGTCAGGAGTAGAAAAGATAGAGAAGAAAATATGTGGCACAACTAGATTCTGATGAAGAGAAAATAGAGTCAGATGAAAACAACCAATTTAAGGTGGTGACTCACAATCCTCTCTCATATCTTGAGAATTTATGTGAAAATGTTAAGAACAATGTAGATCTATTAGGTTTTAGACATGTTGATTTTGAAAAATTGGGCAAAGAAGAGAAAAATCAAGTAGAAGAGGTCCTATATGCCATGATGTCAAAGTTGAAAAAAACACCCTTAGAATTTTCCAAATTAGTACCTAAAAGTCTATATGACATAGTTGAGAAAAAGTGGCATCACTGTCTAAATGTGAAAAGACAAATTAGGGAGACAACGCCAGCCCAAGTGATACAAGAGTTAACTAAGGGATAAATTGCTAAGGCTATAAAGAATTATGCAATTAGGTTCACACCTAAATACATAGCCTTTAGCATTTTACAAAATAATATTGAAGATGTTTTAAGAAATCAACACAAATATGGAAACTAATTTATGGGTTAACCAAAGTTAAGAAAGGAGAATCTAAACCTTCAGAGGTTAAAGATGATGAAAAAGAAGATAATGATAAAGAAGATGATGACAAAGATAAACATAGTTTGAGGAGAGATAGAAATGAAAGAAGATGACAAGGCAATAGCTGAGCCTGAGCAACAAGAAGAATAGAGTGTACATGACACACAATTGCTGAGTGTCAGTCCTCCCCATGACACAACAAAGACTACTAAAACTATAACTATCAAGGATGTCTCTGATCTATCAGCTCAAAACATCAATCCTCTTACTAAAGAAGATCTAAAGAAAATACTAGATCAATCTACATTGTAGGCTAAAATTTGTGGGAATCCAATTTTGGTTAGTGTAGATGAACTATGAAAATTAGTAACTAATGTTACAAGGGAAAAGGTGAATCCATAAGAACCACCTTTTGTCATCCCTTTAGTTACTAATGTACAACCTTTGGTTCAAATGCTTGAAGCTACATCTACCAAGGTTGATGCAATTGTCAAGGTTGTTACTATTGAGAAGAAAGAAGAAGAGAAAGACATCAATACAAGATGAAAAAAAAAGGTCAGATAGACTCATCTACACCTATAGCACAAGGACAAGGTGCTAGTCATGTCATAGTAGTAGACCATAGCAAGCTTGAAGAGAGTGAGCAGACACCTAAGGTGAAGGAACTAGTGGCCATCCAAGCTCTAGTAGCTTTACTAGCATTTGGCACTTCTTCTACACAAACTCTTTAGAAGTTGAACAAAAAAGCTATTCCATTACAGATCTTAGTGCCAAGCCCAAGCTCATCAAAGATTGAAAAGGTAATTCACTATGGAGATATAAGCCTTGATGAAGAAATTATTATACCAAAATATGACTATGATACAATGACATTGGAACAAATAAGTATATTACAATAGGCCTTAGAAAGGAAGAAGCATCAAGGAATGCTTAGGAGAGAACATAGGTAGAAGCAAGCACTTCAAGACATTAAGGACATCTTTTTAGATGCATTAAGTCTGCCAACTCCTGAAGAGACCAAGCCACTAATAGAACAATTGAAAGATATAGTGAAAAAGGTTAGTAATGAAGACCTTGACACAAATGTCAAACTTTTAGAATGGTCAGGAAAGAAGATTCAAAGCAAGATCAATGAGAAAATATCTAGTAAAATAGCACTAAAACAAGTTGCATTGGCAACTAAGGTTAAGGATGTCAAGAAGGTACTTGAGAACATATTCTCATTGTACACAAAACTATGCAATCCAAAAATCTTCACTCAAGAGACTAGGAGTCACATTCCAAGCCTAGAGAGCCAAATATCTACATTAGGTGCAAGACTACTAACAAATCCAGCTAAGATGAGAGCATTTTGGGATACTGCTTCAAACACAGAGTCAATTAGCTATATTGATAGTAGATGAGGCTAACGTAAGAGCCAAACTAACAAGCATACAAGAAATCCTCACCCCATTCATGGAAATACTACATAAGGAGCTAGGCTATGCTGAAACTCAATTAAAGAAAGACCCCAATCTTTCTACTTTAGATGGTCTAGTCCACCTTGTTGCCGAGCTTGCAATCCAACTCAAGTCATTGGATGTTGCATGTGATAACTGGGATGCAACCCTCATGATCATATTGGATGTCTATAAATCATTTTTGGACAAACACACAATAAGTGTATAGCCCATTTGACATAAGTGTTAAAAAGGGGGAGAAATAAGAAAGGGGGAGCATAGTATCAGGGGGAGAAATATTTTTGAGGAGAATAAGAACAAAGGGGGAGATATATCATTAGGGAGATATATATTTTTGGGGGGGGAAATAAAGTAGATAAATAAAGATGGTAGATATTAGCTAAATAAGAGAAAATATTAGATGAAAGAGTATCAATAAAATAGGGTAGTAAAGTCAAAATGTATCAGTAGAGACACATTTACTCAAAAGGAGCACAAAATTTTGGTTACAGAACAAACATATGAACTCAGAGGGAGTTATCAAATTTTAAGGTATAAAAGTTATTGTAAATTTTGAAAATTTGAAGTTTTTTATATAAGTTGAGTCATGGATATGTTATGCTCGAGAGATCAAGGATATTAATGTATATTCAAGTGTTTTTGACACTCATGTAAAAGGGGGAGATTTTTGATCTCAGACTGGTTTTGACAAGTGAGTGTCAACACGCTTAAGTCAATTAATTAGTTCATGTTGAACTAGTAATACATGTTAAGCACAACATATAAATATTAGACCATGTTGAGCTATAGTGGTTGCCAAGCCACTCATGTGCCGAGTCACTCAAGTGCCGAGTAGATAGACCATGCTGAGTGATTTAGGAGCCAAGTAAATAGTGGATGCTGAGAAATGCAGGTGTTGAGTCACAATATTAACATTAGTGTATGCCAAGTATCAGAGACTTCAGATGCCGAGTGACATAGTTTTGATATATTTGTTTGTAATGGCACAAAAAACTATGTAAACCATTTTTGAGCTGACTTAAAGATAAAATATGATATTTTGGAGATAAGGAAAAATCTCTAATTGGATTTCCTATGCAATTACATGTAGCCAATCAGAAAAAGGGAAGGATTAAGTGGCAAAATTGATGAATCTCAGCCATAGATTCATACTTAACCCTAAGCCACCAAAGTCTTCTTAAAGAGGATGAAGCCCTAAACTCTTTTTGGATGAATGATCAATGAAGGAGAATTGAAGGAGTGAAAAGGATAGTTTGCATGCACAAACAGAGCATTCAAGGTGACTTAGAAGTTATGAAGAAAGAATGAATTGTATAATCAGTTAGAGAAGAATAGAGGATAGAGAAAAGGATATAGAATTGATACATCTGATCAATAAGGATCAAGAAGACATTTTCTAGAGGTGATCTATTATTAGACAAGTAAGTGCCAACCAGAGGATCTATGCTGAGACATTCTAACAGGCGATTTAAGTCAAATCTCTTAATAGAGTAGTCTTAACAGGTTGTATGAAATTCTTTAATAGGGTGCTTACTTAGTTATAAATTGATGTCCTCTAACCAGGCACACTTCTAACAGGGTGTTGAAATCCTCTAACAAGGTGAGACCTAACAGCCTTTGTAAGCCTTTAATAGGGTAGACCTTTCATAGGGTAGATCATGTTTCATGATCAAAACATTGTAACTTTTATTGGATACACTTTATTACTGTAGTAGTGAAGATTTGTGGGTGTTATCCCCACCCCAGTTTTACCTCCTCACTTGGAGGGTTTCTGGGTAATCATATTTGGTGTTATGTGTGTGAATGGCTACATGTTTATATGACTTAGATGTATATACTTTATATGTTATTTTAGTTTGCTCATTGAATGCATGAGATGGATGTGTATTGAAATTTTTATGGGTCCAAGTTTAAACTATTGATTCACACCCCCCTCAGAAGTTTACCTTTTCTATTTTAATTCCAACATTAATGTCCTTTTGGGATATTTTGGAAGAGTCTTGTTGCCATTGATTGATGGAGGTTCATCAAACAAGGGATTGATGTTAATGTGTTCAAACATACTTCAGAGGATTTCAATGGTTGATTCTTGATGGGAACTTATAGGTGTCATCATTTTGATTAAAAATTACAAAGGTTGTTTTACCTTTTCCAAGTCCAAATCAATCATGGGTTGTATGTTTTCAAGTGTTGGGTTGTTTTGATGTTTGGACTTAGGTCCCTCCATGTTTGGGTTGAATTTGACAATTTCTTGGGTTGCCAAAAGTTTGATTTTTTTTAGAAAGTCTTATCATGGAAAGCCCTAGCCATTTATTCATCATTGATGCTATAATTTATCTCAGAATCATAGCTTAGGTGTAAAGCGAATTGTATGTTTAGAGGATTAAAGGTACTTGTGTTAGGTTTACAAAATATTAATGGGTGAGTTTCTTCATCCTCAGGAGTTGTAGGTACACTTCCACCTCTGGGTGGTATAGGTATGAATATGGGTTCAAAATTAGGACTCCATTGAACCATTCCATGTGTAGGGGAAGTAATTGAAGGAAATCTCATAGTAGGTTTGTTGTTTAGGGTTGGTTGTGTCATTCCTTGGTGGTTATGATCTTGCAGATACATGCTTAAGGGGTCCACAAGTAAAGGTTTTGATGCTTCAATTTGGTCTTTGTTAAATGTTTGTTGGAGTTTCTTACCCTTCTTTTATCTTGGATTTGTACCTTAGAAAAAGGGGTTGATATAGTGCTTCAGGTCTCTGAGCTAATTGTGTCCTTATAAGTGCTGGCATGATACCTAAGGATGTAGATGTAATGGAGAAAACCCTAAATGGACACTCTGTCTCCCAAGTGCACACCTAAACTGTCAACTACACTCATACACTACCAAGTGCACCCTTGGTGCACTTGGGGCCCTAAAGGTAAGTATTTGGTAAGTAGAAGGTTGGCAATTGGTAAAAAGAGGTGTTAGGGTGACTAATATGCAAAATGTGAATGATTTGAGTGTTTTTGAGTATTTTCTAAGGTATAAGGATGAAATGCAAGCTATGGAAGTGTAGTTTATGGTTCTTGAACCTAGAAGGAAATCCCTAATTACCAAGTGCACTCAGAAACTACTAGTTGCACACTGAAACTACCAACTGTGCACTTGAAGTGTGCAGTTGGTAAAATAAGGGTTGGTAAAATGGGGCAAAGCTTGGAAATCTGGAAGTGGGTATGTGAGATATGAGTATTTCTTGGATTTTTGAATGTTTAGGGATGTTATGCAATGTGAGGAAGTGTTAAATGAACTAGGGTTTTGATATGCAAGGTGCAAATGTCCCAAAGGAAGAATGCAAATGCAAATGTAAGTGACATTTTGGATTTTGACTAAACAGGGTGAAAGTGACTCTATGGTATGTAAAATGAATATTAAGGTTGGACCTTGGACTTGGGAATGATGTTGGAGGCTAATGTATGTAAATGTGGACTATGTAAAGGATGGTTTGCTAAGGTTGATAATGATGTTTAGGATATGCAAAATGAGGATATGTAATCAAGGAGATAAGTTGATTGATAAACAAGTTGATAGGGCCTGATATTGGAAGAGATGCGAAAGTTTTGAACAATACAAGATGAATTGGATATGAAACTAAGGTAAGTAAAAATGAAATTTAGGGGGACTAGGAATATGATAATGCTATGACAAGGGTGTATGAAAGGTTTTGAACTTAGGATCAAATCTTTGGAAAGTATTTTGTTTAAGAGTTTAACCTTGTGAAGATGGAGTTTGGATATTGACCAAAAAGAGAAAAAAGAAAAAAGGATAAAGTTGATAAAAATGACAAGGTCAAATCCACCAAGACATATATAGAGTTTGACCAAATAAAAATGATAAAAATGACTAAAGGACTAGTCAAGATCCATCATCCATCAACATTAGGATATACTTTAAGACTCATACTTTATTTTGAGTTCAAAATGACATTTAGGGTGATCAAAATGATGGTTATGCTGATTTGATATGCAATATGAAAAGGTTGTAGGATGCAAAATGAAGTCTTGGGTGCAAGATGATGTTTTGGGTCATATGCAGAATGAGGACCTATAGAGGCTTCTAGATGCAGTTTTAGGGTCCCAAAATGCAAGTTGGAGGCCTAAAATGGTCTTGCTAGTCACCAAGTGCACTTTAATAGCACTAAGTGCACTCCAACAACACCAACTACACCTATGGTGCAATTGAAGCCAATTTGAGCATAGTTGGTAGTTTCATGGTGCAGTTGGGAGACTAGGTTGAATGTGTACTGAACCAGAACTAGGTGATTGCTAGATTGATATGCCAGAGATATAGATTGTTAGAGATGATGTTAGTACAAGATTGAAGATGTAGAATGAAGGTTAAGCCTAAAGTGAAGACAATGAAGTTTAGGACATGAAAAATGTAGTTCAAGACATGTTGTAAAAGGGGGACCTTTATTGGTATCTAATGACACTCCTAAAGTCCCAAAATGATGTCTGGAAGTCCAAAATGGGCTATCATACTACCAAGTGCACTTAGATAGTGCCAACTATGCCCATGGTGTACTTGTAGTTGGTAGTTTCAGAGTGCAATTGGTAAGTTGGGCTGAAACCATGGTGATTTTGGGTTTTGCAATTTCTAGATTGATGTTCCAGTGAGCCAAGTGGTAGAGGACAATGCTAAGACCAAAATAGAGGTGTAAAATGATGGTTAGGACACACAGAATGAGGGTTACAGTGTGCAAGATGAAGGTTGGGCATGCAAGGATGCAAGTTGGGAGATGCAAGATGCAAATTTTGGGTTGAAATGTAAAGACTAAGGGATGCAAAGTGAATCCTAAGGAATACAACATGAAAGATGAGGGATGCAAAACAAGGACTAAAAGAATGCAATATGAGGCCTACAAGATGCAATTATGAAGCTCAAAATATGGTGAATGCAAGTGGATGCTATGCAAAGGTTGAATCTAAGTCATGCCAAACACTCCTAAGGTTACAAGTTGCCATGTTTCCAAGTCTTGAAGTGTTTTGGACCAAAGTTTACAATGTTTTGACAAGAGGTGTGATTTTTTGACAATGTGTAATCTTTTGACAAGGTTTGAATAGCATTCAATGTGTAAATTTTCCAATTTGGTTTTATCTTGATTAATGTTATCCACACGCACAAAGCATAATAAACAAGAATAGTTATTGTTAAAGTGAAAATACACACCACAAATTAGGCTTTAAGACTATATCCATTGAATTCCCACTTGAACCAAAGATCATTCATGCTTATCCAAAGGGAAAAACCTAGGATCTTAGCACTATAGGCTTCCCCTTATACCACACTCACTTCTTAGGACTACTAAGATCTGAATCTCAAGGGTTATCACTTCTCAAGGGATTGTTGCCTCTACTAAGGACTGTGAGTATGTGGGATGTCTTCACGAGCATGGGTGACCCCCTGACCTAGTGGATAGAAAGACTTTTGGCCTCTAAGACAAAGTATTTATTGTGAGCATTTTATTTGGAAAGTGAATTATAAAATTCCTTAAAAGGTCTCCTAGACCTAAGAACTGGGGTTTAACGCACCACAAGGGTACTGGAGGAGAACTATCACCCAACAATATTGTCGACATGACATCAACCATATTAAGTTTGTTATAGCAGCTAGAATTTTGACCTGGCTTTGGCTTGTTACCACTTTGAGGTTGTCCCCTAGGGCTCATCAAGTGATGACTCTTGGGTTCAAGGCATGCCTCTCTATAGAAATTGCATGGATTTCTCTTGCACTCAAGATCCACGAATGGTGAGGGTAGAGGATACACCCATGAAACTCTTAGGGTTATAAAAAATGCATAGACACCAAGTAGTATACAAAGTTCATTTTAGTACACTAAATGAAGTGTTATCTAATCTAGAAAAATCACACATAGAGTTTGGACAAGCACATGGGTCTTCAACAACATCTTGCAAACAAGAATTAGTAGTTTTTCAATGAATGTCTTCTCCCAACAATCACCACATGCTGCAAAAAAATCAATAGTAACATAAAATCATCTACTCTAGGTCCTAGAATGAAGTTGAAACCCTAGATGCAGATTTTGATCAAAATAGGTGCTTTCTATGAACCAAATGAGCTCTAACAGAGTAGATTGCACCCTAGAAGGCCAAAATGACTCAGGAGGCCCCCAAGTGCACTCAAATAGTGCTAACTACACCCATGGTGCACTTGGGGCCTAGAAGAGCATAGTTGATAGTTTTGGTGTGCAATTGGGAGACCAAGTGCAGACTGTGGGGAAATGAGGCCTAAACAATACCTAAAAATTGAAATTTTGAAACCTATTCAACCAAGTGCACCCATATAGTGTAGACTGCACCCATGGTACACTTGGGGCCTAAAAGGGTGCAATTGATTGTTTCTAAGAATAGTTGGTAAGTTGTGAACAAAAGATGGGGGTCATTGTGACTCCTAGGCCCCTAAAGCTGTCTCCTAGAGGTCCTAAGTGCACCCTGACAGAGCAGAGTGCACCCTAGAACAAAAAGATAATATAATGCATAAATGAGAGCTTATAATAATGTTACTATCCCCCCTAATTATACTAGGTGTGATAAGGAAGAGAAAATAGCCATTATACCCTTCCAAACAAGATCATTCCTTGCACCTACAAGCACAAAAACAAGAAAACCCAAGTTACTTAAGCATGATCTTCACATCAGATTCACTAATTATAGGACTAGAAAATGGGTTAGTATCTAACATACTATGAGAAAATCACAAAACTCAATAAACATAAAATAATACCCTCTAGTCTACCATGAAAGCCAACTAAAACAAAGAAAGCAACACAAAGTAAAAACTCCCTCTTTACTTGTAGCTCCCATGTCCTTTCTTCTCCAAATGATGTAGCTCCAATTGCCTACAATGCACACAATTGAAAAGAAAAACCTTATGATATGATAATGATATGAGAATACTAGAAGAGTGATTTGAAGATTGATAATTATGGACTTAGGCATTAGGACTAGAAATAAGAGCAATGTGGCTTATTTTATAGCCAACACACAAGAGGAGAGCATTGAACTTGTCACCTTGGATATGCAACTTGGCAATAGATTCCTTTGAGAACCCATGAAAAAAGATGCCAAATGTAAGATTGTATGACACCTAGAAGTCAACATGGCTAAATATGGAAGAGGATCTATGATGCATCATGTGACACCTCAAACCCACTTAAAGCCAAGAATCTATGATGATGATAGCTACAAATAGATATGCATAAGGAATAAGAATATATAGATTATGACATATCTTAGCCAAGTTTAAATGGAGAATATATGATGTGATATGTCCATGTGTCATGATGATGTCAATATTATGTAGAATATTTGAATTAAAAATTAATTATTCCTCACAAATGGAAATTAGGAATTTGGAAATTAGATGTGGAAAATGTGACTTAGGTAATTGAGAATTTCCATGTTTTGCGAATGATGAATCAACTAATTAATAAAATTAATTAATTGATGATTTTAAATGGGAAGAATGATTAGAAAATGTGAGACAAAAATGATTGGAATGATATAGGATTAAATTTATGAATTATTTAATCCTATAGAGAAAATTAGTAGATGATTGGCCAATTTGATTAATAAATGCGATAGTATCCTTTGATGAAATGTGATGATTATGTAGATTGACTAGGATGATGATGGGTAGAATAAAGCTAAGGTAAAATTGATTGATTGACTAAAATTGATAACATCCCAAGGACACATGACATGGATTAAGGACACAAAACATTTAACTGATACTGTAAATGCTATAGGATTGAGATTGATTGATATGGTTGATCATAATAACATTGATGAACATTGTCAATGTTATTAAAAGTGGTTTGATGATATCATGATCTAACACTAAGGTACTCGACAATGTCAATGATCAGATGACAAGAATGATAGTTTGACCTAGCATTGAGAGCCATGATAGTAATAAGTTTGGATTGATAGATTTAATAGATCAATAGGTTTTTGAGGCACTAAAAGCCACAAAAATGCCTAGGATTGGACAAACGATGATTGATTTAAGGTAGCTAACATGTTTTGGGTTGATTATGGTTGATTCTGGGTGATTTTGGGTAGATTTGGGGTGGTTCTAGGTTGGTTTGATATGATTTTGATGATGTTGAAATAGTTTTAGGTTGATCGGCTATGATTTCAAAATGATATGTAAATGATGCAAAAGGGGATATGAATGATGAAGAATATTGATGAGATTTAATCACGTTGGCCAAAAGATTAGAATTAGTGAAATGAGAAAATGGGATGAGTTAGTGTGAAAATGTGATTAAATTGTAGACGCAAACCATTTTTGAGTGTCAATAGGGAGCCAAGGGACCTTGAACCTATGCTACATTTTCTAGAGACATGAGAGAAGTTACTACTAGCTTTAGTACTTCATTACATTTTGGATCATTTAGTGATGGAAAAATTAACAACGACATTAGATACTTGGTATCCTAGCATGAAGAGCATGCCAATACATGCATGGTTACATCCTTGGCTTCCATTGTTGGACCATCACATGGATCCTTTGCATCCAACTGTTCCTTATAAATTGGGGAATGCACTTCATGCCTACCATTCAAGTGATGCATTTGCATATGCAATTTTATCAACTTAGAAAATTCTATTTGATCTTACTAGCTGTGAACAACTAATTGTTCATTTTATTGTACCTAATCTAATGACAATTCTACAACAATTTGTAATCAACCTAGCTAATCAACAACTAGACTAAATTAACAATAGTAGTAGATACTTGGGATCCTTGTAGGAAGAGTGTGCCAATAAAATTCAAAACCCATAGAATTTAAATCAAGTTTTTTATCTATAATTATTTTAAACCTTTAATTAGATAAGCATAAAATACCAAGTCTGCTAGATCTAGAGTTAAATTTACTAGAAAACATATAACAAATAATAAAATAGTCAACCTCTTGAGTGCTATCTTAGAATCCCTCTCCTTCAATTTCCTCAAGAGGGGCCTCAACTTTTACCCTACTCCCTGGTACATTCTTATGATTTACTTCCTGATAGAAATTGAAATTTTTGTTCATGCTCTTCCTTCTGAGATGAGCGAGGAGCTAAAGCAAGACTATTTGGTGGCTCTAAAACATGCTAAGCCTCCCAGAAGAAACATCACCAAGGAAAAGTTTTTTTCCTTCAAAAATATTATAAATCATAATGACATTATTGTTTCCAAAGTTGAAAAAGGAAACACTACTATCATTTTGGATGGACAAGATTACTTTTTAAAGATGCACAGTCTTCTCTCAGACTCTAGTTGCTACATAATTGCCACCTCCAATCCCTATTCAAATATCCTTAAATAGGTTAGAGTGGAAATTGGTGGATCCTCATTTAATGAGACTACCAAGAGGCATCTTCTCCCCTCCAAAGAGATCACCCCTCAAATTTTTGGGGTCCCTAAAATTCATAAAGCTAATTTTTTTCTTAGACCCATTATCGATACCATGGGATCTCCCACATATTCTTTAGCTTCCTTTCTCGCTAAGTTAATCTTGCCCCTAGTTGGTAATAGTGATTCTTTCATCAAAGACTCTACCAACTTTGTTAACTTCACTAAAGATGCCAAAGTGGGTAGTGTTGACATTTTGGTAAGCTTTGATGTTGTTTCTCTATTTACCAAGGTCCTCATTCCTAACTCTATTGAGATTATCAAGTGCAAAGTCAATGACAAGATCACCTTTTTAGTAGAGTTGTGTTTGAGACCCACATTTTTCTCCTTCCAAGGTTTTATCTATGAGAAAGTTGATGGGGTGGCAATGGGTTCCCCACTCTCTCCTATCATTGCCAATCTTTATATGGAGCACTTTGAAGACATGACTCTGCACTCCTTCCACCTCAAACCTAAATGGTGGAAATGCTATGTCAATGACACTAATGTGTGTTAGCCTCATGGACTTGACAAGTTGGAGGAGTTCCAAACCCACCTCAACAACTTGTATCCCTCCATCACCTTCAACAAGGAGGTTGAAGTTGATGGTTGTATTTCATTTCTTGATGTGTGGCTCCTCCAGAAACTTGATGGCTACCTTGGGTGTCAATTTTTTTGCAAGGCCACTCACACTAACATTTATCTACATACCTCCTTACATCATCACCTAGGCTAGAAAGTTAGGGTCCTAAAGACCCTAGCTTTGAGAGCCCTACATATTTGCAATGATGACAATGTCAACCAAGAGCTATTCCATCTTCATCACATCTTCAAGATCAATGGGTATTCCAACAAGAAAATTTCAAAAGCTTTTAATCAAGCTAGGTCTTTCCTTTCCATCCCCAAACCAGCATTCTCAAGTACTTTCTCACTCGACTGCCTTCCTCCCCTTTGTTTAAGGTATATCTCACAAAATCACAAGGATTCTCATGAAAAAAGGAGTTTAGTGTGCCTTCAAACCCTTATCCTCCATTAGATCTCATTTACACCCTCTCAAAGTCTCCAGAGATGAATTTTTTGCTTTAGGTGTCTACAACATTCCTTGCCCTTGTTGATCACCTTACATTGGTAAAATAGGAAGATCATTTGTTAGTAGAATTAAGGAGCATACTACTAATATTAAGCATGAGCGAGTTCTCCAATCAGCTTTGGCTGAGCACTCATCCTCCACAAAACATCACATTTGTTTGGAAAACACCCAAATTTTTCTCAAAGAAGATAATTTCTTTAAGAGAAAAATGAAAGAGGTGACTACGATCTTCAATCACCCCTCCAATCTTAATCGTGATGAGGGGTGGGCTCTCAACCTTTTTTGGCACCCTCTTTTATCCTTGCTCAAGGATCGCCATCCTCCCCCCTTGTAACCCCCTCCACCCCCTCCTTCGCCCCCCCTTTTCTTACTCCCCTTGCACTTTCTTCGTGTTTGTACTTCCTCCCCATTTCTTCCCTTAATGTTGTCCTTGTGTTTTCTCTTTCTCTTCTCCATAGTTGGCCACACTTTGTTCATCTCCCCACCCCCTTCCCTTTGACCTTCCTATTTCTAACTAGGTGTGGGTGTCTCTTTGGCTTCCTTACTCTTGCCCCCCCTACTCCTCCTCATCCTTGTACATGTTGTTTTGAGGTCTGTTTTCTTTGTTAGGTTTTTTTAGGCATTCTTTCTTCTTCCTTTTCTTTCTTATTCATTTATGATTATTTGTCCATATAAACTAGTATATATATTAACTGATGCATGTGTATATATATATATATATATATATATATATATATATATATATATATATATATATATATATATATATATATATATATATATATGAGTATAGAGAAGTTTATGCCAATGAATCTTTTAGTGTTGCTTATTTTTATTTTATTTTCTCTCCTATTGGGATCTTTATTTTTTTTTACTTATTTTGATTTTTACTACTTTTAATGTGTTTCTTTTTCTTTTGTGGTTTTCTCTCGTTGTCTTTATCTTATTATTATGATCTTTATTTTTTTTTACTATTATTATTATTATTTCTAATTTTATTTTTAATTTCTAATTTTTAAATTTTAATTTAATTTAATTTTTTATTATTATCATTATCGTTGTTGTTATTTTACTTTATTTTATTTTTATTTATATATGTATATGCACATTTCTATATATATACACTCACACATATATATAAGTTTATATGCATATATTTATATATATACACTCATGTATATACATATATATGTGCATATAATATATGTATGTATGTGTATATACAATTGATATATATATATATATATATATATATATATATATATACTTTCTACATTTTTTGTTTATTATATTCATATGCATACATCTCTAGATATCATTATTTTATATCTTATGCTAGTATATAGGTATAATATAGATATGTATACTCGCACATATATTTATACATACATACATACATACATACATACATATATATAATATTTATTATTATTTCCTTTTTTATATTTTTTATATATTTTTTTTAATTTTCCTTTTTAGTGTCTAAATGCATTGTTTATTAGTATTTCATTTGGGTAATTGAACTTTTTCTCTTGGGTCTTTCTTCACATCTTTTGGTTGGCTTCAATTTTGACCTTGGGCTAATTTGTTCTTCTTTTTTATTTAGTTTACTTCTTCTCTTTTGATTTTTCTTTGCTTCTCGCACTTCTCTCAATCTGTGTGCCCCCCTTATTATTCCACTTTTCCCCCCTCTTCTTATACTCCTTTGGTCTACAATCTTATTATTTATGACATTCTTAGACTCTCTCATCTTGATGATGGATGATGGAATATGATCCGAAATGTTGATGGTTAAAATTTTTTATACACAATCTTGGCCCATAAAGACAGTTGCATAATTACATAGTTCACTAAGTTTCTCAACATGTTTCTACATTGTTAATACCATGTCTTAGCTAAATTGAAATTTCAAAAACTCATATTTCTTGAGCACATAGAAATCATAGTTACAATTAAGAGTCGTAGACAAGTAAATATATTTCAAACCCCATTGCAAAAGAAAGCAATTATTAAATATAGATACTCTTTTAAAAGCTGAACAAATTTTCCCTTAACAAAATTAGATATATTCTTGGATTTCTATATGATATTTCAGCTAGATTTTCTTGTTAGAAATCATGGCATTTGGAAAAAAATATAGATTTGAAATAAAATTTTGTATTAGAAAAAACCATATAAAAATCAACTCAATTAGATATATTCAAGGATTTCTATCAAATAAAGAAACATGTCTTATCACAAGACATAGGTCTTATCACCTACCTGATTAGTTTGGAATTTTGTTCTCACCAAAAATCATAAAATGTAAGAACAACTATGCCAAAAAGAGCATAAAAATATGATTATCGTGCATAATCATTTTTTGATCTCTTTTGGCACAATTGTTCTTATAATTTTTTGACTCAGTCTCCAACTCGTTAGTATGTGTTTTGAAAAACTATTCTTGGACTGTGAATTAGGAAAAAGAGAAATATCAAACTTACATAAATGCAATTAATTTTTAAACTTCAATTTTATAAACTTAGAAAGAGAACCATAAAATTATAAGAAACTACTATGGTTTGTACTATCTAAAAATTATAGTTACAAGTGATAAAGTTATATACCTTTGATTTAGAGAGCACAAATAATGAAAATAAAGTATTGTCAAAGGTGCAAGCTCAACTATCCCCCCCTCCACACACACATATGTGGATGAAACTATTAGGTAGAGAATAGCTACATACATACATACATGAATGGTAAAGTGCCACCTAACTATGTCCAAGGTGTTTGCACTCTAGAGGCATACACCGCCTACCAGATTGCCTACATATCCATATCCATAGGATCAAGACCCTTGAATTACTCACTCTAATGAATATGTAGTTCCAGTTTCTAATTGTTTTGATGTAGCTATATTCCTATAACTGGTGATCTTTGCTCACCTAATACATCTCTTTGCAATCATACACCCACTTAGGAAAATTAGGTGATTTTCTATAATTAAAATACTGTAATATCCTGGTGCAACCTTTGTGTTGTAGTTTAATGTTAATGTAAGGTTAACCTATATACATCCTCATTGCTTATATATTTATGTTTAAAATCTTGTGACAACACTCGTGACCATGCTACCTATTGAGCACATTTTATTATTTTTCTATTGTGCCAAGATCTCTCTATTTATATACATACATACATATACACACACATATATATGTATATACATATATGTATATACATACATACATACCTACATACATACATGCATACATATATAGAGATTACAAAGGTACAACAACAAAATCCTAGATCTCCACAATCCACAAGATCTCTCTACATATACATACATATATACATACATACATATATACACAT
Source organism: Cupressus sempervirens (assembly GCA_028749045.1). Classification (NCBI taxonomy): domain Eukaryota; kingdom Viridiplantae; phylum Streptophyta; class Pinopsida; order Cupressales; family Cupressaceae; genus Cupressus; species Cupressus sempervirens. Next base: position 470,859,704 of record CM053784.1, read on the forward strand.
ACATACATCTACATATGCAATTTTATCACCCTGAAAAACTATATTTGATCCTACTAGCTTGGAACAAATGATTGTTCTTTTTATTGTACCTAATCTAATGGCAGTTCTATAGGAATTTGTAATCAACCCAACTAGACCAATTTAACTTGGTTACCACTTGTTTCTTTCTAAAAATATTTGCTATTATATATTTTTCTAAACTTTCTTGCCCATTTTTTTGGTTTGTATTATTTTTGTGCAAGATCTTGAGCTAAGTCAGTTAGCATAGGTTGAGCGAGTTTTATTGTTTTATTATTTGGATTCTATAATATGGAATTTCTTTTATCATTGGCTTTGTTCAAGTCTTGATGTTAATAAAGTAATAGTGTGGTTTTTAAGGTGGCAAGGACTATATAATGAAGAGGAAACTTGAAAAATTGAAAACTTGAATGTTGAAATGTTAAAATGAAAGCTATCAAGGATCAAACACCTATGGTAGAGTTACAACACAATCTGAAGTTGATTTTAGATATAAAAAACAAAAAAAAGGACATAAATCATTCCCCATTTGTTTTGATTGTGGAGAGCTGTATGGGAAAGAGGGTGGAGAGCTCTAAATGAGGGTGGAGAGCTCCAAATGTTGGTGGAGATTTCATTGTCATGCCTTTGTGATTTTTGCATTTCATTTTTGTGCCCTTATAACCTTTGCATTTTTGTCGTGCCCTTGGTGGAGATCATTGGAGATCTAGGATTTCATTTTCATTCCCTTGTGATCTCTGTATTTTATTTCCATGACCTTGTGATCTTCCTACCCTTTCTCTACAATTTTTTTGCCATGGCATGCCCTTGTGATCTTTGTGCCCTTTGCAGCACTACAACATTTGGGGCCAAATTACAATGGCAATTTGTGATGGTGGTGTAATTTGTGGTGTTCAAGCCCAAATGTAGTAGTGCTTTCTCTATGATTTTCTTTAAGGGGAGAAGAGGTATTGATGTGAACATTCTTTTCTTTTCCTTCTAATCATGTATGTCTTTATATTTCCCCCAACAGGTGGTTAGATAAGTTTCTCTTTATGTATATGTATGTGTATGTGTATATATATACACATATGTATATATGTATATACATACATACAAAAGTATTGAAAATGGATTGATACAACTATGATAAACATATTTCAATCATTGTTTTGTCATTAATGTCAAACCTGCTACTTGTTGGTAAGACAATTGCTTACATGATTTAAGTACTTTCATTTGTTGGATTGATGAAGATGATTTGATCAAATGAGGTAACAATAACACCTCGAAGAAAGGTTGATATATGATATGAAAAGGAGTACAAAGATCAGTTAAGATAGTGATATTAGAGAGAATTGATAATCTACTTAAGGTTGCAAAGGTTGGTTACACTGAGTAAGTTTAGAAGAACAAGTTTAATGAAGTTTTTCTGCCAAGCTTGACCGAGTGGCCAGTAGGTGCTGAAAAAAGTTAGTGCAAGCCAAGCAAAAAATTAGTTGGAGCTGAGAGAAGTAAATTTTAGTGTAAGCTGAGTAAAGTTTATTTGATGCCAAACACCAATAAACTCTAGTTTGTGTAGATTATTTTGATAGTGGATGTCAAGCAATTTAGTATGTACTAAGCATTAGAAGCCAGTTAATGTCACGTGTCAACATTTTGAGAAAGATTGAGAATTTGATGAATTTGAGCTAACAAGTTTGATTTCTTGGATTGTGTGAACTATGTGGAAGATTAGATTGATGAGCTGGTGGCACAAAATTCATGATAAACCATTTTGAGGTGAATTTGAAGAGGATTTAAAGAGAAATTTTTAGAAGGGAATGAAATGAAATGAGGGATAGATTCATTGAATCCTATCTAATATAACCTAACCCTAAAATGGATGATGGAGGATGAATGAAAAAATATCTTGATTCTCTATTTATAGAGATGGCTAGTCAAAAGCAAGAGTTGATGTGTGAGAACCTAAGGAAGACAAGGAGTCTAGGTTATTTTCTTCATTCATTGACCTAAGAGAAGAGACTGCATTAGCAAACAAAGCAAGAAGGCTTAAGGGTATGGATGCTTGAAGGGTGAACAAGTTATCAGAGCTTAAGAGTGTGAAAGTAAAGCATAATAGAGGACTAAAATAGAGATCTATAATCTAAAAATGAAGTTGTAAGTTGGTATCAGATCAAGCATTACTATTACTCTCTAATCAATGTATCAATCTAGGGTAAATCCTTTGGATTAAGGTTGACCTAACAATCATTTGTAAATCCTTTGATTGGGTGACATTCCAAGTGAATGATCTAAAGTCCTCTAACAAGGTTCACTCCTAATAGGGTGATTGAAATTCTTTAACTGGGTCAAATTTAATAGTGTGTATTGTAACCATTAATAAGGTTGGCCTTTCACAGGGAATCACTTCAGAAGAGTGAGAATGAGTAGCATGTTATTGGTGGTTTTTCCCAAATTAGGTTTTCATGTTAAATCATTATGTCAAATGTGTTTTTGAATCTATTATGTTCCATGTTTACATTTTTGCAAATTGATTTGACAGTAACCTACAAGTTTAAGTGATTGTATAATCTAATGGATACATGGATGATAAAAATGTTTTATCGATATGGGTTGACTAAGTTGTGAAAAGTTGTAATTGTACATCTAGATGTTGGATAATTGATTCACCCCCCCTCTCAATTATTATGAAGAATTCCAACAATTGGTATCAGATCTATCTACTTAAGAGGACTAGTTTGAAGGTACTAGAAGTAGAAAGATCAAGATGCCAAAAAGAGAAGTATCCAAGCTTAATAGAGATAACTTTTTTGCATGGAGAAATCTGATGAAGCTACATCTAGGAGGTCTTGGAGATCATGCACAATCTACCATTACTATTAAGCATACTGATCCTACTAGATCCCTAACTCCTAAAGATCTAAAAAGGAAAAAAGGACACAACTAGGCAATGTTGAAAATTTCCTCTTCCCTAAGCTATGCCAAGTTTGATGATATGAAGGGGTGTAATAGTGCAATGAAAATGTGGGATGCTCTACACACTATCTATGGAGGTGAAAAAAATGTTCTAAGAGAAAAAGGTAAGTTTGATGATATGAGAATGCAAGAAAGTGAGAATGTTGATCAATATTGTTCTAGGATAAAATATGTTGTTAATACAATAAGAGGAGCTACTAGTAAAATAGATCATGATACTATACTAAGAAAAGTTTTGAGAACAATTTTTCCCATCTATGCTATTAGAGTTTTTGCAATACAAGAATTAAGATGTATACCAAGGAATGATCTAACTCTTGAAGGTCTAGTAGGTAGGCTCACTACTTTTGAGCTATCTAATTTTGATAATTAAAAACCTAAAAATATTGAATCTACTTTCAAAGCTAAGTTGTCATTGAAGGAACCCAATGAGAAGAAGAAGAAAAAGTTAAAACATATGTCTAGTGATAGTGATATAGATGAGGAAGATGTAGATCAACTTGAAGCACTATTGGTAAGGAGATTTCACAGAGGTAAATGCAAGTTTAAAGGTAAGTTTCCTATCATGTGTTTCAATTGCAATGAGGTTGGCCATATTGCTGCTAGATTCCCAGAGAAGAAGAATTAAAGAGGTGGTAACAAGTTCAAAAGTAGAATATGAAACAAAAGATGGATATGGAGATCATGATGATGAAGTGGTGTATGTTGCAATGATGGATGAATCTAATGAATATGAGGAAACTACACTAGTATCTTGTGTGAAAAAGAATGACATATGGATCATTGATAGTGGGTGTTCACATCACATGATTGGAGATAAAAGTAAGTTCATTACCTTGAATTATTATGATGGAAATAGTGTAAGGTTTGGTAATTATGTACCATGTCTGATAAAAGGAAAAGCTTCTATCAAGCTCATAAACAAGATTTTATATGACAATGCTTACTATGTTGAAGGACTTAACTATAACTTGTTTTAGATTAAGGTAAAAATAAGTTTTTAAGGGACCCAAAACCCTTAACAGAAAAGCAAAAGATAATCTAGTAAGAACAACCAAGTTTTACAAAGACCTGAAACCTACAGTATAATAGTTACAAAATTAGGTTTTATAAGGACTTAAAACCACAAAATAAGACCATAAAATGAAACTAGGTTTTACAAGGACCTAGAACCTAATTTTTGAACAAAAGGAACAAAAACTAGATAAAAAACCTAGACCAGAGACTAGTTACCAGTACCACCACCAGAAGAGAGACCAGTTACCAAAAACACCACTAGCTGCTACTACAACTCTTTGATCATTTTCACCACCTCTTTGCCCACCTTCGTAGTGCTTTGGATGGTATCAATAGTAGATCCCCTAGTTACCTTAGCTGCCTTCTTTCTTAAGCTCTATCTTATTCTTTTTCTTAGTCTATTGGGAGACATGATTTCCTCATTATTTCTCTTCCCTAAGCTAGCAATATCTACACAAGTGCTGGAAGTAACCTACTCCATCTTATTGCCACTCTCTTTAATCAAAACTCAAATTTTATGTTCATATTCCTTTAGTTTATCTGGAATGTTACCAACCTAAACTTCCATTTGAATGATCTTTGCTCAAACAGTTTCCTAGTCCTATTGCATCTTTCCTACTTTTCTTTTCAAATTTATTAACTCATTATACATCTAGGAGTCACCTTGGAGAGAGGAGTCAACCTTAAGCTTAGCAGTATGAGGGAAATAAAGCATAGTGTCCTTACCAATAGAATCATCCTTCTCCTTCCCCATTTCATCCTTACCAGTAGACTCATCCTTTTGTTTCCTAGTTTCTTCCTCTATATTCATAACATCCTTACTAGTGAGATTCTCCTTTTCCTTTGCCATTTCTTCATTTTCATTCCTTGCTCTCTGGGTATGCTCACTTTGGTTTTCATCCTCTTCTTCAACATTATCTAAGCCAATATTTTTATCATTAATCTCCTCAACCTCATACTTACCAATCTCACCCTTACTACCAGGGTAACCCTCTAGATTTGAACTGAGATCTCCCACATTTGTATTCTTCTCAGACTCAATAATCTCCTCTACATTTTTCTAAGGAGTTTCTTGCTTCATACTCCTCACACTAACCCCTTCCTCACCCTTACTCTTCCTAGAGTAGGTTTCATTAACAGAGCCCTTCTTTTTCTTAGAGGGAGGAGAAGAAACAATAGCCTTGTTCTTATAGTAATTCTCAATTAATAGGAGTAGCCCTTCATGTAAAATTAGACGAGACTCTTTTTTCCTATGGGCTTGAAGACTTTGAGCAAAGAAAATCTTAGATAAAAAGGAAATGAGATCCTATCCTTATATTGAAAATGATTTAGGAACACAAAATGAAATTTATGAACACACTTTTCTCTACCATCTAAAATAAAATACTCATAGATGCATGAGAGAATGTCCTGCCAGATAACCTTAATTTGATCTAGTTCATTAAAGTCACCATTCTTCTCCAGATTCTTTTCCTTCTCATAAGTCTTCAAAACTTTCTTAAATGCAACATTGGAAATACTAGTTTCCTTACTAAATTTTATGCCCTCCTTAGGCAGCCCCGTAACCTTGGCTATGAAATCTTCAGACAAATGAACAGTTACCCCATGCATGGAAACCCTATCCTTGATCCAATTTTTGAAGAATGCCTCTATGACATGTGGTTTATAACTATGAAGGTGCTCTAGGTAAGTGGTGACATTGTCCTTTTGTAGAATCTACCAAACAAAGGCTTTAGCCTTCCATACTTTACAGTTCTTTGGTTCCTATTTTCTTGGTTCCTTGCCCATTTCCAAAAACTTCATTTCACTATAAAATGCCAAAGTTGAGAAGATAGGTAGATGTAAAGAATTAAGAAAAGCCAATGTGTTTATTAAAACAACAAAGGCACTCATTAAAACACATACATGCCAAGCTAGGATAATAATCACATTTATGTACTTTCTTGGGAAAATAACACTAGCTTTCATAACCCCACTTCCATTTATCATTAAATTGCTAATCTTAGCAAATCTTTCCCTCTGTCACATGAGTTCTATCATAATTAATAAGATCTTTTAGATCCACACTCCTGCTTAGGTCATCATGCCATGTCATCTTACACTCTCATTGGATAGCCTAATTAGCAATCTAGTCAGCCAAAACATTTCCTTCACGAAATGAATGAGATATAAAGACTTTCTCAAATTTATCCATTAAAGATTTAATTTCCATTACAATAGCTTCAATAGACCAAGTGATTGAGCTTTTACCATTAAGCATATTTACAATGTTCAAGAAATCTCCTTCCATCCAAAGGTACTAAAAACTAGTTTCCACTGCTAACCTCATTGTATACAAAGCTACAGTAGCCTCTACTTTATGTCCATTAGAAATACCAATAGGTATAGCAATAACATCTATGATATTACCTTTGTGATCCCTCAAAACCCCTCCACAACCCACTTTGTCAGGGTTTCCTTTAGCAACACCATAAAAATTCCCTTTAATCCATCCTATAGGAGGAGCCTTCCATTTAGTATTCATTCTTGGATCTTCTTTCTTCATATTAAAACTTTTAGAAAACATTGGATTATTAATTCAGAAATCTTCATTACACTTTCTTTTGGAATTGAAGTTTTTCTTTATTGCCTTGACAATGTTTTGGCCAAGCACCCACCCTGGAATTTCTTTATTTCTAAAGATTCTGTTATTTCTTTCTTTCCAAATACCCCACCAGAGATGGGGAAGAGTGATTTTTCATAGGAAATCAACATCATTATCCTTAGATGGGAAAATCTAGCTCTTAAAAATAATGTTCTATATTATTTTGGTGGACAGAAGTGATATTCTAGAAGTTGAGAATAGAACTCCATACTTGTTGACTATACGTACAATTTAAGAACAAGTGATCTCTATCTTCATAAACTTCTTTACATAGACTACATCTATTAACCACATCAATGCCTCTCTTTTGCAAATTATCCTAAGTCAGAATTTTATTCTGAAGCAAGATCCAATAAAGATATTTATTTTTGGTATTAAACCTTTTATTTGACACAGGAAAAGGGGTGAATAACTAGGGCCAAAGGCTCACCGAGCTATCCAAACCATCTTGCAAGAGTTAACACAATGGAAGCAAACACAAAGAACCACAACCAAAGGAGGAAGACGAGTGAAATACTTTTATTGATTCATCAAAATATCTTCATACATGCCTAGCTATAAGGCCTTATGGGTTATGACCCATTACAAATACATTCACATTCAAAGATCCAACTACAAATTCACACTTTTAGTTCTGCTCCCTAATCTTCTTCCCAAAAACTTACCTAACTCTAAGCCTAAACACTCTATATATACTTGCAAAAATGGCTTACAGATTATTCTAGAACATTACATAAGAGGAAAGATGACCCGAAAATGGTCTAGACACATCCCAAGAAAATATCTTAACATAAATGTTGCAAACAAAATAAATCCCACAAGTCAGCTCATAGAAATTATGTCCAAATGCTGACACTCGACATACACTAGGTAACTCGATGAATGAAGTCACTTGGCATTCATCGGGTAACTCAATGAATGAAGAGTCACTTGGCATACACTAGATCTTAGCATACACTAGGTAACTTGGTTAATGAAGAGTCACTTGACATACACTGGGTAACTCGGTTAATGAAGAGTCACTTGGCATACATTGGGTAAGTCAGTTAATGAAGAGTCACTTAGTGTACACTAGGTAACTTGGTGAATTAAGAGTCACTTGGCATACACTACGTAACTTGGTGAATGAAGACTCACTTGGCATACACTGGATCTTGGCATATAGTGGGTAATTTGGTTAATGAAGAGTCACTTGTCATACATTGGGTAACTCGGTTAATGAAGAGTCACTTGGTGTACACTAGGTAACTCGGTTAATGAAGAGTCACTTGGTGTACACTAGGTAACTTGGAAAATGAAGAGTCACTTGCCATACACTGGGTAACTTGGTGATTGAAGACTCACTTGGTATACACTAGATCTTGGCATACACTGGGTAACTCGGTTAATGAAGAGTCACTTGGCATACACTAGGTAACTCGGTTAATGAAGAGTCACTTGGCATACACTAGGTAAATTAGTTAATGAAGAGTCACTTGGCATATATTAGGTAACTTGGTGAATAAAGAATCACCTGGCATACACTGGGTAACTTGGTTAATGAAGAGTTACTTGGCATACACTAGGTAACTTGGTGAATGAAGAGTCACTTGGTGTACACTAGGTAACTTGGCGAATGAAGAGTCACTTGGCATACATAGGAGCTATAGTAACTCGACATCAACATGAAGAATGAACAAAATGAGTAGGATAACAAGGCAACCCAGGATGCTCCTACATCAGACAACTAAGGTTGAAAGGAATGATTCTCCTGAATCATTGAGATGTCACAATCTAAGTGGAATCCAACTCAGATTGTGAAATCCATGAAGCATCTTCAATAGGCTTGTTCTTCCACTTTACCAAATATTCATAGTAATCTTTTCCTCTTGTGCTCCTACCAACTCTCTGATCCAATATCTGTTCAACTTCTTCAATCTGCTTCTTAGGATAATCTTCTAATACAACAGCTTCATCATCTAACTCATGATACTTTTACAAATCAGCAATATTGAATATAGGAGATATATCCATGTCATCAAGTAACTCAATTTCATAAGCATTACCACTATCAAACTTCTTCAAGATCTTACAAGGTCCAAATTTCTTCATCTTTAGCTTACTGTATGTTCCAATTGGGAATCTTCCTTTCTTTAGATGAACCATCACCACATAACCAACTTGAAAATCATGGTGTCTTCTAGACTGGTCAGCATTCTCCTTATACTTCTGATTAGTTTGTTCCAACCTCAACTTCACTTCCTTATGAAAAGACTCCATAAAATTAGCAAATTCTTCTCCTCTAGCACTTTTCTTTTCTTTATCAGCATCATCTCTCAAATCTAATATACCTCTAGGATGCATTCTAGTAACAATCTCAAAAGGTGTCTTCCCTGTACTCCTATTCACAAAATTATTATACGCAAATTCAGCTTGTGCTAATACCATCTCCCAATTACATGGCTTACTTCCAACTAAACATCTTTGCAAATTTCCCAAGCCTCTATTCACAACCTCTATCTGTCTATCTATCTATGGATGGAATGTAGAACTAAACTTCAGCTCAATACCCATCTTCTTCCGCAAAGTCTTCCAAAAATAACCAACAAACTTACTATCTCTATCTGAAATAATACTTCTTGGTAATCCATGCAATCTCACAATCTCTTTAAAGAAAAGTTTAGCAACATGATCAACATATGATTTCTTCTTACATGGTATGAAATGAACCATCTTAGAAAATTTGTCCACTACAACAAATATAGAATCATACCCGTTCACTATCTTAGGCAATCCAAGAACAAAATCCATACTGATGTCAGTCCAAGGTTTCTCAGGAACAGTAATAGCTGTATACAAACTAGTATTTTGACTCACTCCCTTTGCAACTTAACAAACTCCACAACTCTTTACAAATTTCTAAACATCCTTATACATTTGTGGCCAATAATATTTCTCTTTCAGTAAACTCAATGTCTTATCAATTCTAAAATGTCCAGCTAATCCACCACTATGCTTTTCTTTAATCAGATTCAACCTCATAGGACTTATAGGAATACACAATTGAATACCTTTGAACAACATACCTTCTTGAATGAATTATTCATCGTATTTACTTATGCAGTCTATCAAATTTGGTGCTTTGCACTCTCTCCATGCCTCAAAAAAATTAGGATCAACATCATACAATTCTTTCATTTCATCAAAACCAAGAACTTCAACCTTCATTTTAGTCAATAAAGAACGTCTCTTACTCAATGCATTAGAAACTCTGTTAGTAACTCCACTCTTATTCTTGATCACAAATGTAAAACTCTGCAAGTACTCAACCCACTTCATATGTCTTTGATTCAATTTATGTTGATTTTTCAAGTATTGTAAAGCTTTATGATTAGTATACAACACAAACTCCTTAGGAATCAAATAATGTCTCCACTTCATCAATGCTTGAACAATGGCATAAAATTCTTGATCATACATAGAATACTTGCTTTTAGCATCATTCAGCTTTTCACTAAAGAAAGAAACAAGCTTACCTTCTTGACTTAATACAACTCCTATTACATTACTGCTTGCATCACATTCAACTTGAAATACTTTTTTGAAATCAGGTAAAGCCAATAGAAGTAATTCAACAACCTTTTCTTTCAAAGTCTCAAAACTCTTATCAGCGTCATGTGTCCACTTGAATTCCTTTTTATCTCCCCTCATTGTTTTAGTCATAGCATTACAAACAACGTTGAAATTCTTTATAAACTTTATGTAAAAACTAGCCAAACCATGAAATGATCTTACCTCACCCACATTCTTAGGTGTAGACCATTCCAAAATTGCTTTAACCTTCTTAGGATCCATCTTCAATCCATCAACTGAAATCAAAAATCCCAAATACACAATCTCCTCTTGCATAAAAGAACACTTTTTCAGATTAATCAACAACTTTTCCTCTTTCAACCTCTGCAATACTTGTCTAATATGCTTAAGATGTTCTTCCTTAGTCTTGCTGAAAATTAGAATATCATCCAAATAAACAATCAGAAACTTACCCAAGAATCTTTTTAGAACTTCATTCATCAACCTCATGAAAGTACTAGGTGCATTAGTCAAACCAAAAGGCATAACCAACCATTCATACAAACCATCTTTTGTCTTGAAAGCAGTTTTCCATTCATCACCTTCTTTGATTCTGATACGATGATAGCCACTCTTCAAATCAATCTTGGTAAAATACTTTGCTCCACTCAAACAATTTATTATGTCATCCATCCTCGACATAGGAAACCTATATTTCACTGTGACTTTGTTAATAGCTCTAGAATTAGTACACATTCTCCATTCTCCATTCCTTTTAGGTGCTAATATAGTAGGTACAACACATGGACTCAAGATTTCTTTGATCAAACTTTTCTGCAACAACTCATGCACTTGTTTGTTAAGTTCCTCATTCTCTGTAGGTATCAATCTATATGGTGTTTTGTTTGGAAAACTAGCTCTAGGAATCAGATCCATACAATGACTTATATTTCTTACTAGAGGTAAACCATCAGGAATATCATCAGCAATAATTTCTTTATACTCATTCAAAAATTTGATAATTTCTATTGGCACTTAGCTATCACTCGATCATTACTAGCTTTTTCTACTTGGTCATTACTACCAACACTTGGTCCTCTAGGAACTATGGCAAAATAGACTTGATTCTTTTTCATTTCCTTTTCAAATTGTTTCCCATTAAACATGCAAATTTTTACAGTAGTACAATTAACCTCATTTGGAATTTCAATCAAAAGCAATAATGTTTGTTTCTTCCCATTTATCTAAAGAGTATATTGATTCAATCTTCCATCACGTACAACATATCTATCATATTACCAAGGTCTACCCAACAAAATATGACAACAATACATGGGCATAATATCACACAAAACTTCATCAAAGTAATGTCCAATTTTGAACTTCATAAGGCATTGCTCACTTACCAATATCTTATACTCATCTTTGATACATGAAACATGATAAGGTTTGGGATGTTTTAGCCTCTGCAACTACAACTTTGTAACCAGCTCTTCTGATGCCAAATTTGTAGAACTTCCACTATCAATGATTACTTTGCAGCATTTTCCAATCATCTTACATCTTGTCTTTAAAAGAATTCTCCTTAAAATAGGTTCCTCATCACTTCCCTTATTACATAAGGTTCTTCTCACCATCAAATTTTCTCTAGCCTTAGGTCCACTTGGTGAACCCTCATCATCTTCTTGAATCACAACATTTATGTTACCTTGCTTACTTTTAGAGGATCTACATTTAAAAGATCTATGTCCCTCTTTACCACATCTAAAACAATTACCATGAAACCCACCTCTAGAATAGGAATTACATCTTCCTTGATAAGAATTAGTGCCTCCTTAGTAAGAATTGCACTTTTCCATTTGGTCTTGCCTTTGTCATCATTCTTCCATTTAGATTTGCCTTTATCCTACATAGAACTGTCAGATCTACCACTTTCTCCATAAGATCTACCTTTGCCTCTTTAGAATCTACCACCTCTACCTCTTTATCTTTGTTCATGCTTCTTTGCCAAGATCTCCTCAGATTTCAAGGCATAATGATATGCTTCTTCTACACTTTCCAACTTTAGAAAACTTATTTCATCCTAAATTCCAAATCTTAACCCAGTAATGTACTTTGCAATTTTCTCAACATCATCATCCACATGTTCAGATCTGATGTCCAATCTATAGAATTCCTTAGTATATTCTTTCATAGTCATGTCCTTTTGTTTCAAATTTTGCATCTTTCTCAACAAGCTAACTTGGTAATCAGCAGGAAGGAATTTGTTCTTTACCTTGTTCACTTGCAAGTGCTCCCACCATAGTGATGCATGACCTTTCAACCTAGTGACTATGGTCTTCACCTTTCTATTATTAGGAGTTTTTTCATACCCAAAGAACTTCTCCATATCCAATCCAACATAACATTGGTATCCAATTTTCCATCATAAGAAAAAACTTCTATAGTAGGCTTTGAATTTTCCCTAGACGATATTTGCAACAATCTTTCCTCATCTTGATCTTCTTCAGGTTTTGAATTATGGTTTGGTGTTGCTGCTTCATCATCACTTCCATCATCAAGATGTGATCCTCTCCTCTGGGATATCTTGACAACATCTAATTTGGCTACAATTAGTCTCAATTGATCTAATATAGCATTATCAACATTATTTTCTCTACCATGAACCATCTTTACAAATTAGGTTCCTACAAGATAGTAATCCTCTACAAGTTATAGGTCAAATCCATAGATCTGCCACCCTACAACCAAATCCAAATAAGGGTTCTACACAATCCAATCTCCAAAAGAATGAACCTCAAGCTCTGGTACTAACTGATGTAGGAAAAGGGGTGAATAACTAGGGCCAAAGGCTCACCTAGCTATCCAAACCACCTTGCAAGAGTTAACACAATGGAAGCAAACACAAAGAATTACAACCAAAGGAGGAAGAAGAGTGAAATACTTTTATTGTTTCATCAAAATATCTTCATACATGCCCAGCTATAAGGCCTTCTAGGTTACAAGCAATTACAAATACATTCACATTCAAAGATTCAACTACAAATTCACACTTTGAGTTCTGCTCCCTAATCTTCTTCCAAAAAACTTACCTAACTATAAGCCTAAACGCTCTATATATACTTGCCAAAATGGCTTACAGATTATTCTGGAACATTACATAAGAGGAAGGCTGACCCAAAAATGGTCTGGATGCATCCCAAGAAAATATCTTAACATAAATGTTGCAAAAAAAAAAATCCCACAAGTCAGCTCGTAGAAATCACATCCAAATGCTGACACTTGGCATACACTAGGTAACTAGTGAATGAAGACTCACTTGGCATACACTGGGTAACTTAGTTAATGAAGAGTCACTTGGCATACACTGGGTAACTCGATTAATTAAGAGTCACTTGGCATACACTAGGTAACTCAGTTAATGAAGAGTCACTTGGCATACACTAGGTAACTTGGCAAATGAAGAGTCACTTGGCATACACTAGGTAACTCAGCAAATGAAGACTCACTTGGCATACATTGGATCTTGGCATACACTGGGTAACTTGGTTAATGAAGAGTCACTTGGCATACACTAGGTAACTCGGTTAATGAAGAGTCACTTGGCATACACTGGGTAACTCAGTTAATGAAGAGTCACTTGGCATACACTGGGTAACTTGGTGAATGAAGAATCACTTGGCGTATACTGGGTAACTTGGTTAATAAAGAGTCACTTGGCATACACTAGGTAACTTGGTGAATGAAGAGTCACTTGGCATACACTGGGTAACTTGGAAAATGAAGAGTCATTTGGAATACACAAGAGCTACAGTAACTTAGCATCAATGTGCAGAATGAACAAAATGAGCAAGATAACAAGGCAACCCAGGATGCTCCTGCATCATTATCCAAGCTCTAGTCCATAAACGGTAGTTACCTTTCTCCTTAGATTTGAATATAGAGGAAACTTTGAAATGGCCACTTACATCAGCACTCCATATCATTGTATCCTCCTTAACGGGATACAAAGAAAAGACATTCAACATAATCTAGATTTTATAAATTTTTTGGTTAATATCAACAAGGCTAACCCATCTTTTATTAAACTAGTAATGTCCCACAAGAGTCCCATACAATTTCTTACATTTATCAATATGGGTCCTATCCTCAAATTCCTCAATCAAAGGATGATATAGTATCCAAAAATCTTCCTGGAATGTAACTTTCTACCCATTTCCAACTTTCCATGAACATCCTTTACTTAAGATATTCTTAGTTCCCTATACAGCCCCCTAGATAGAAGAATGGAAAAGAACATTAGGAGATGATAGAAAATTAGATTAAAAAAGAGCATTAAAAATATACTTATCTTTCCATATAGTACTTCATTCCTTATCATCATGATATACTCTCCATCCATGTTTGACTAAAAAAGCTCTATTCATACTTTTCACTAACCTGATTCCCAATCCACCTTCCCTAATAGGCTTGCAAATTTGATCCCAAGCTATCAAAGCCATTCTCTTCCTTTCCTTAGTGCTAGACCAAAGAAATTTCCTTTGGATTTTATCAATAGTATCTACAATTTTTTTTGGAATTCTAAAGAGACTCAAAGCATAAGTGGGAATACTTTGGAGACAAGCTTTAAGGAGGGTAATTTTTCTAGCTTGACTGAAAAGGTTACCCTTCCATCCATAAAGCTTCTTATTAAACTTATTAATGATATCTTCCCAAAAAGAATTTGGAGCTTTAGGTTCCAAAGGGAGGCTCAAGTATATACAAGGAAAAGATCCTATTGAGCACCCTAGAATTTTAGCAATTTTGTTTTGTCTTAAAACAGGGATATTAATAAAAAATAAAGAGCTCTTATTCTAGTTTATCAATTGACCCAAAGAAGAAGAGTACAGGCTAAGAGCTTTTTTGATATTTCTAGCTTCCCTAACTATAGATTTCCTCATGAAAATGATGTCATTAAAAAAATTGACCATGAGAACAAGTAAGAGGCTAAAAAGAAGGCTGCAAACCTTTAATATCCCCTTACAAAACTAGTTTCCCAATATACCTCCCCAAACAATAAGCCAAAATAGTGAATAGAATAGGAGATAAAGGGTCTCCCTATCTCAAACCCCTAGAAGGGCTAAAGAATTCAGAGGAACACCCATTCACCAGAAAAATAATTGTAGTAGAAATCAACTAAACAATTGACCTCACAATCCTGTCACTAAAACCAAAGGCCAATAAAATCTTAACAAGAAAAGTCCATTCCACTCTTTCATAGGTTTAAGCAATATCAATTTTCATGATAAAACCCTAATTATTGGAACAAGATAAAGAATGAATATTCACATGAGTAGCAATAATAGAGTTAAGAATTTACCTTCCTAAAACAAAACCATTTTGTTGAACAACAATAATAGATGGAAGCACCAAAAGCATCCTAGAAGTGAGGACTTTTGAAATAATCTTATAGAAAGAATTACACAAACTAATAGGCTTGAATTGGTCTGAAGAATCAGCCCCAATTTTTTTAGGAATAAGGTATAGGAAGGTGGAATTGATCTCCTTTAGCATTCTTTTAGCCCCAAATAATTCTTTAAGAACATCACATACATCTTTTACAACCAAATTCCATGCCTTCTGGAAAAAGAGCATAGGAAAACCATTTGGTCTTGGAGACTTATCCCCTCCTAAGGAACAAATTGCCTTTAAAATTTCCTCTTCCTTGGAAATGACACTTAACAATTTATTTTTCTCCTCAATAATTATAGAAGGAATCACCTTTAAAAGTTCAACTTGATGAGTGGAATCAATATTAGAGTTAGATGTTGTCTGAGTAGAAAAAAAGGAGACCATTTCTTCTGAAATGTCCTTTTCCTTAGTAATCTTCAAATTACCCTTCTTAAGATATGAGATATGAGTTTTATCTCTATGCTTCAAAGTGGAAAGATGAAAAAACTTGGTATTCTTATCTCCTTCATTCAACTAGACCAATCTAGATCTTTGCCTCCAATAAGCTTCCTCTTTAGTAACAATGTCATGATACTCCACCAATTTTTCATTTTCTTCTCTAACAAGGTCAAGTGTGTATCCTTCCTTTTATATCTTGCCTTGGATATTTTTTCTCTCTTCCTTAATACTTGATTTACTCTCAAAAATATTACCAAAACATCTTTTATTCCTAATTTTAACCTCCTTTTTGACATTTCTTAATTTTGAAGCCACTCTAAAAAAAGTAGTTCCTTCAACTTCTATATTCTACCATTCAACTAATTCACTCTCAAATACTGGGTGTTGCATCCACATTTTTTCAAACCTTAAAGGAATTTTTTTTTTTGATATTAACCTTTTTAGTAGTAAAAATCAAAGGGAAATGATCTAACCCAACTTTATGTAATGCCTCTAACTTGTATACAAAATCTTTAGTCCAATCAAGAGAAATAAGAGCTCTATCCAAGCAAGCATGAATACAATCATCACCTGGCCTATTATTACTCTAGGAAAACTCTATTCCATGAAGATCTAGATCCATTAAACCCTCCTTATTAATGAAATCCATTAGATCCAATCTCCCATCTAGCTAACTCACTTTACTCCCTTTTTTTCATGGTCATAAAGAGGAACATTAAAATCCCTCATTAAGATCCATCTACCAAAGTAGTCTTTACTCTTTATATAAGATAGAGCTTCCCATACCCTTTTCTTAGAGTTCTTAATATTAGGTGCATACATAGTAACAATATACTGTTCATTATGCTCATCAATGTTAGTAATTTTAACCACCAAAAAATGTTTACCAGCATTCAAAATAGTTCCTAAGTAGTGAGATTTCTTCCATAACATCAGAGTTCCTCCTGAAGGTCCTTTTGAACTACTTGCTTTCAAACAATAATCTTTAAAAGACTTAATTTGTTCAACTCTCTCCTTCTCCATCTTTGTTTCTTGCAGCAAAAGAAAATCTGGCTTATGCTTCCTAAAAAAATTCCTAACAACATCAAGTTTATGACTATTGTTCAATCCTGTAATATTCTAAGTAATTATTTTCATGTTTATTTTTAGGGGTAAAATCCAAAATAGTTTCCTTACTTCCACCAACAATATTATGCAAACTTTCTATTTCTCTAGTTTTCCTAGAAGATTTCCTTCTAGGTTTTTCCAGAGTTCCAACATTTGGTTTCACCTTAGATTGCTACTCCAATTTACCATTACGAGTCTCTATTCCTTTAGGAGTTGTATTACTTTTCTTTTTCATCTTTTTCCTTTGACTCTATTTATGTTTCAAATCCTTCCCTTCCAATTTCTTCTCCTCAATTTCAAAAGCATTCCTAAAGGGAACAATTTCTTTGCACAAAGGTGTCTCAAGAGGCTTAGAAGAAACATTCTAGTTTTCAATAGATTGGATATTTTGGGATTCCTCCAACACCATCGATCTACTTCTATCCATTAGAATTTCCCCCTCCTCTATTTCCTCCATCTTAACTAGGTCTTCCCAGTTTGTATCATTCTTCTGATAAATGATTAATTGCTTCATCATGTCAACCATATTATCTATATTTTTGTTAGGTGAGGCAGAGTCTAACATCACCCCAATCTCCTAATTTTCATCGCTCAAGTTTTCCTTCAAGGTAGAATTTGGCATCATACCAATTTCCTAATTTTCTAGATTCAAATTATCCTTCAAACCCTTTGCAAGAGTAGCTTTAGGTTTCCAAACTTTCTTCTAGATTTTTTCTTATTTCTTTTTATCCTCCTTATCAGTCTTAGGATAGTTTTTACCTTTGTTAGGACAATTTTTCACCCTATGACCCTATTTTTTACAGGAAAAATAGGTATTTGGAAGGTCTTCATATATAATTTCTTATATTATTTTTCCAAGTTTTGAAATTAGTTCCACCTTTTTAGGGAGGTGATTTAGGTTTGCCACTTTCACATATAATCTTGCGCTCTAAATTTTAGATTTCAAAGTTGTAGCATGATCCACTGCAATTAGTTCCCCAAAGGAACCAACTATTCCCTTAAAGATATCTTCATGCCAAAATTCCAAAGGGAGGCTAGGAAGTCTAACCCAGATCAGAGTAGTTAAGAAGAAGGCATAAGATAAATCCATGTTTGGCTCCCATTTTTTAATAGTGAGAGTACTTTTGCCAAATGACCATGGATAGGGATAACTTTAAGGAACCCCCCCTCCAAAAATTTATAAAATTGTGGCGAATCACATGTCATTTGGGTGAAAAAAAAATTAATAGTGTTGGCGAATTATGTGTTAATCAATGGATATTTGGTGGCAATTTTTTTAATAGTTTAGAAATTTTTTATAAAATAATGGCGATTATAATTTTTAATTATTAATATTGATGGCGAGTTATGTTTTGAAATATGGATATTGGTTGGCGAATATTTTAATAACCGATACTTTTTTTATAAAAAAAATGGCAAAATTATTTTTCAAATAATTGAATTAATTTATTTGTTATGGCGAATGGTTTTTAGAAAGTTATAGTTGGTATGGCTATTTTCAAAAGATGGGAAATAAGTAGCCTAACCTAACATACTGACTTACATAAATTATTGGCAACTGGCAAGTGATAGTTTAAAGATGTGGTTGTTTGACCGTACATTATGGAAGCATAATCTTTTCCACTACCACTGTAATTATGTTAAATGTATTATTTGAGAACTCAGACTATCTGATGATCCAAGATCAATGGTTGAGGTTTAATTTTGGCCAACATTTCTTGAAGGAAGAAGAATTATCGAGGTAGTCACTAGAATGTTGACACTTATCAAGGTAAGTTTTCTGTGTAGTATAGTGTACCTAGAAAGAATTAAATGCCATGTCAGTGATAGCAACATTCTCTCGCTAGTATGCTACCACTAACCACACACCACATCCCAAATTGTACAACCAATTTTTGACAAATTTTATATCGATAGTTACCAATACCATTGCAGTTTAGTTTATCTATAACTATATATAATAAGTCGAACGATATCTTATTGTAATTGTCGTAGGCAATATACTATTGCATTCACTCTCTCCTATTATTCAATTAGTTTAATTAGTTTCCACCAATTATATATTAGTATTTTTGGGACATTTAAATATTTGTAAAGTTTTATTATTAATCTATCAATTTTATATGTTGTAGAAATTATTTTTCTCAAATTTTATTGGTTGATTTTGTTTACTCTTATAGGGTCCCTTTTTACAGAGACTTCCTCCATCTTGCTTTTCTTTAGGAAAGATTTTCAAAGTAAATATTAGTTTATAGATTTATCTTTTCTATTTTGCATACAAGTTGATTGATGAGTGCAAAATAAAATACACTAAAGTATCTTTAAAAAAAAAATGTACAATTAAGTGAGCAACAACAACTTTACTATTATTAAAAAATTTAAATTTAAATTTTTAATTGAACCAATTTTTAATATAGATTTTGAAAAACTCATAAAATTAATGAAGTACAAATACTCCCATCAAAACATTGATGAAGTACTTTTAAATTGTTATCAACAAATAAACTATTATTTTTACATGTTTAAATATTTTATATTTATAGAACATATCAGTTTTAAAAGGATATTATAAAATAAAATTTATTGTTCTCTTAAATTAAAAACATGTTCTATTTATAACCTCCCAAAACTGAATTACTTAGTGTGAGGCTTGAAATTTGACAATCACCCCTAATTGTGAGATAAATTTTGTATTAAGTTTAATTAGTTAAATGTCTTTAATATATTTTTAATAGTAAACACATTTTGATCATGGGTTTATAGTGTATAACTGCATAAAAGGAAAAGAAAAAATATATTTTTAATAATAAAGGAAACATTTTAGTAAGTATTGCATATTTATTTGGTTCTCTAACTAATTTAAAATTAGAAATATTCAATTAGGTAAAAAACAAAAATAAAAAATTTATAGTAAAGATATGAAATACTATCATTAAAAATCTAGTCAAATGACTTTTACTTCCTAAAAATAATTAAAATGATTATTTGTTAATCTAACTAGGATTCAAATGTGTTATATGATAAAAAAAAATCATTTACAATTTTTTACAAATTTTATAATTCGCAAGTGTAACTTGAGAGCATTATATTTTTTACTTTAAATTGAAAATTTATAAATTGAACTTATATTTCTAATTACTAATTAAATTAAAACTATAATGGCAAATACACGACACTATGTGGCACTTGTTATTATTACCAATACAAAATGAACAAAGCTTAGATGATTGAAATGATAAACATTAATTACATGTAGATTATAGATAAAAATTAAAAGTTAAAAATGAACAAAGCTCAGGTTATTTAAATGATAAACATTAATTACATATAGAATATTAATTACATGATTCAGACTACCGTTCGATAATAATATATCAACAGTTGGAGGTTTATTTCGGGACCAAACATTTGGAATGAAGCCTTGACCTTGTTCAAGTGTCCAGAATGGTGACACGTTTCTGTCCAATGTGTATCACTTAAGTTGCAGGAGATAGTATATTGATGTCTTATCACTATTAATTAAAATTTACAATTGGCCTTTTCCATTGGCTAAGTAGCTTCGCACACATTACAGGACATTCCATAATCCACTAGTAGTAGTACTATTAGTCTTAATTACAATTGGCCTTTTCCATTGGTTAAGCAACTTCACACGCATTACAAGACAATGGACGGTGTTAGTGTTTAATTACAATCGGCCTTTTTGGCACGTACTTACAATTATGTTCAAGATTCGAGAATATTTGCTAATTTAATGTAATTGAATTGGCAGTCAAATGGAAAAAATAAATAATCCCTGGCACCCTACCCACCAAGCTTATTTATAGGCGATTGAGCTACTTCTTTCATCATTGCTCATATCATTTTTTTTAGTCAATAGGTCTAGTTTGTTTGGTGTTAGTCTGCTAGAACTTAGAGTTTGAACTTTTCAGTAAAGATGGATAACCCTATTCGCCTAAGATGCACTTTTGAAGAGGAGCAGAAGGCCTTTCTAGGTTGTCTTCCTGAGGAAAACCTATTGTCAATTTGCAATGAGGTTGTTCCATGCTTTGGTATGAAGTTTTTTATTACTACTATCAAAATGGTTATGGGGCATGAGTTTTTGAAGAATGAGAATCGATATTGTGTCAATAGTAACATTATGTCACAATTTCTAGCCTCCCTACTTGACCTTAGAGAAACAAGGGCCAAAATTGTGCTGCTCCTGAGGAAGATTTTTAAAGTATTATATTTGGGCAATGACATTGAAATTTTTGCTCATGTAGTTTTAGGAGTGGGGATCCCTTGGGTGGGTGAAGTCTACAAGCTTCTAGAACCTAGCTAGAATGTGGTCCTGCAACCATTTTTACTAGGCTTGACTGCTGGGTAGTTGCAGCACCATAGGAAATGGACAAGAATTGGGTGAAATTTTTTTCTAAAATGGTTTTTCCTGGATGAAGTGGAAGATGGCAACCACTGGCTACAAGAATTTGCAACCATGGTCAATTGTAGTGGTTTCTACAATGAATAGTATAGTAGTACTAGAGTCTAGGGTTTTCCCCTAATTTTGTAAATTTGTAAATTTCAAAAAATAGCAATGAAATTTTTGGAGTTTCAGTTCCATATAAAATTGTATTTCATTGTTTTAACTTCTTATGCTTACTTTTGCAACATTGCAATATTTTGCATTTTTGAATTTTCTATTGAATTATTTATAAAAGCCTATGTGAATATAAAATATTATTTATAATGATAATCACTAATACATTTCCCCTAGAAACAAGGTTGTAGAGCAACGTAATTCCTACCTTAAACTTTATCTAATAGAAAAATATGTTATTACTTATTATTAAAAATTTATGTGAAACTTGATTGGTTAAAGTTGTTTATTTCAAACACTGGTTAAAAAAGTTCGTTGCCTATAGTTCCTATGATAGGCACTAATAACTAATGTCCAAATAGTAAAGTTAAACTACCAAGATTAATTATGTAAATAATTGCATTTTTGCCTTCATTACAATTGTTAGGTAAAATTTTATTATTTTATGTATTTTGTTGCTTGCACAGAAGATCCATTTTCCACTTCTTTTGATTTTAAATAAAGTTTTGCCAAAAAAAAAAAAACAACTACAAGAGCTCTGTTGGAGTAGGAGTCCCTGCCTATTGCGAAAAGAAAGTAGAAATATTATAGCTAAAGATAAAAAATATTAGTTAGAGATATAATTTGTGAATATATAATATTAATATTTTAATACAAATTTTAGATATATATCTATGTCTTATGAAATATATTTAATTTTAGCTATATAGCAAATTTAATTTAATTTTTATAAATTAACAAATATATTAAATTTTGAGATGATTAATAATATTAATATTAATTCAAAATATTAATGTATAGATAATGTCTTAAAAATCTATTAATATTAGTTTTGATTGTACTACCTAGTTGTTTTCCCAAATATTAAGTTAAAATTAAATAATAATATTATCTTAAATTACTTTGTATATGCAATTATGCAACTCAGTAGTCTCATGGGGCCAAAACACTGTTCACGAATCACCACTGTCATTGGATGTTTATAGATCAATGACCAAAGTTGAGTTTTGGGCTGAAAGGAAAAAGAAACCCTATAATTTCAAACATGTCCCAGAATCATGACACATGTTAGTAAACTCTTTGATCGACCAACAAATAACAATGTCATTTCAATTTGGTGATGACGTGACACTAACATGTCTGACTTGTGACGTGAGTCATCCTGATACCTGACTAGCTTAGTTAATGGGAGTGGGACCCACAACCCATGGGGCCACCACACCATTCAACAGTGCCATTGGATGTTTATAGATCAACAATCGAAGTTGAGTTTTGGGCTGAAAGCAAAAAGAAACCCTGTCATTTCAAACACGTCCCGGAATCATGACATGTGTCACTAAACTCCTCGGTCGACCAACAAATAACAATGTCATTTCAATTTGGTGATGATATGACACTGACACATCTAACTCATGATGTGAGTCATCCTGATACCTAACTAGCTTAGTTAATGGGAGTGGGACCCACAACCCACAAGGCCACCATACCATTCACTGGTACCGTTGGATGTTTATAGATCAAAGATCCAAGTTGAGTTTCAGGCTGAAAGGAAAAAGAAACCCTATCATTTCAAACACATCCCAAAATCATGACACGTGTCACTGCTTAATTAACACATTGAGATAATCACATTCCACTTGTAGTTAACAGTGACATTATGAATGACATTAATACATTATGATGGGTTAGTTAACACTTAACGTGTGTCTGGTAACTAGTGGTCCACGATTCTACTCACATTTAAACTGAAAGTGTACTATGTGACAAGTGTGATGACTATAGACTATAGAGTACATATTGTACAATTTTGGCACATTAAGTTTCTTTAATTTTGCAATTATACATTGTCTGCAGATTTAAAAATTAGAAAGGGGTTACAATTTAAAAAGTTATAGTGCAACAAAGTTATGGATTCTTAATTTCTAGGTTGAGGATTGTGGTCTGAGGAAAGCAACAAACTACAGTCTCTTAGCTCTCTACAAAAATTGAAAGTAAAGGTAATGTGAATGTGAACGAGTAAGTGTAACTACTAAAATCCTAAAAATTTACGTCTCACTTTTTAAATTTTTCAAGCCTCTTGATTTACAACTTTACTATTTATATTATATAAAAAAATTTAGTCTGTAAGGTTTTAATTTTGAATCACCCCTGTAGGCTTGTAGCTATGTTTAAATATTTACCATGATGGGCAAAACAAAAACCAAGAATAACATGGGCAAAATAATAGAATTCCACAATATGCTTAAAAAACCAGGTTTCAGTGATTTATTCCATGATATACATGATCCTATTATTCATGGAAATAAGGTTATAATGGAGATAAGATTTTCACTTGAAAACAAGTGGAACGATCCAAATAAGGCTTCAAAATTTTGTTCATTTAACCCTAGTGTAAATGCAATGGCAAATAACATTGCACCATGGGTAGCTGGGTCGGCACACATGGCATTACCTCAAGTATTCCCTTGCCCAAAAATTGTTATGCTCCGCACCAAAAATTATGATGAAAATAGAAAAGCAATTGTGAATAAAATTACTCAGGAGGAAATTTTGTCCATAATTGAGAGTGAATTTGCTAGTCTGTTGAACCTAGGGTTTCAAAATCAATAGTCAAACATACATATTGACTTGGGAAAGCTAGTAGATGACTATGAAAAATTAGATGCAAAACAAAGAGATTCTTATATTAGAGGAATAACAAGCGGTTGTAGGCTGAGTCCAAATCACATGCATCCTTATGATTTTGAATTTTTTGTGCCATGGGCACAGGACAATATTTCCTTGCTAGCAATTTTTTTGGGATTGGATAGTAACAAACAAGTGGATGCCATCATTCTTGAAATGCTTTATCATATTTATTTTAAAAAAAGAACCAGTAAGATATCATTTTATTGAGCACATTTTTCATTACATGCAAGATCAATTACTAATGATTCAAAGAGGTTCAGAGAAGACATTTAGATTCACAACCTACTTGTGCTATCTTCTCCTAGCAAAGCATCATGCATTATTTGAGGCAAACAACCTTGCAGTTAGACTCAAGGCCAAAATCTACTATATGAGTGGACACCTTAGATAAGGATGATTGATAACAGAAGGAACTACAACAATTTTGTAGACTTCTTTTTGGCACTAATGTACCATAAAATTACAAGCACTCCAATACCTAGATTTCTTGTTACTTGTAGAAATTTCATTCAACTCGGAAGTGAACTACAATTGGCTGACTGGTACTTAATGGAAGAGTACACTATGTTAAGGTTTTATGGTTTATGGGTAGAACCCTCCAAACTTCTAATACATGCAATAGAGAGGGTATTTGCATTGGAATATGTATGAAAAATGGAGAGCATAGATGTAATCTTTCATGGTTAGCAAAAGAAAATGATATTTCCCTCTTTGCCATTCTCCTTTGGAGGGATCACATTTGAGAGAAGAGGATTCAAAGTGGCAGAAGCATTTTTTTCAATTTTTTGATTTGACATTGACAGTCACTGGCAGTATGATCCACTGAACATAATTGGAGCAAGGCTTAAGGGCATTGGGACTTATGCAAGAAAATATCAACATGAAAGTATGCCTTTGATTGAAAAATTTAAAAACATGGACTCCTGGGAAGAGGTCAAAAAATAGATGGAGAAATATGCTGCTGAAAATAATATGTCAATACAAGAATTGTCATCACAAATAATGGCATTGCACAAACAGAAAGGAAAAGTGTAGGGCATGACATCGTCCAATTTCTACAACAAAGCTGATAAACCATCTACAAAACCTATTCCAAAAGAGCTAATGAATGAATGTATAGATGCTGGATGGAGTCGAAGCAAAATTTCTTAATTTTGGGAAATGAGGAAGAATCTCGGTGAGCCAAAGATCTCTTTAGATCATGATGAGGTTGAAGAGGATACAATATTTGATAAATTGTGGAATAAGTAGCATCCGCCTAAAGCACATCACAGTGATATTGATGATGATTACGATGACTAGGATTCTTTGAATCCCTCATCCAGTACACAAATTTAGAGAGGAGTTGATGCATCCACCAAACTTCTATATAGCAAAGAGGCAAAAATTGTAGAAAAAATGGGCTACCAAGGTTCTGGTGGTCTAGGTCCCAGTGGAGAAGGGGTTTGGTTACCACCTCAACCACTATCTGTAGCACCAAAACATGGTTAGAAACTAGGCCTTGGGCATGGAGATCAATCATCAACTCAGTTAATTCCATCCACATTGGATTCATCTTAGTTAATTAAATTTGTTCCTGCTTCATTTATAGTTCCACTTCCAAGCACTCAGATTCAATCCGAATCAACTGTCACTCCCACAGCTATAGATATCATGGGTACAACTACAACTAGTGGTCCAAAAAGGAAATTGTATATAGATGCAAAAAAATTTGGTCCTGAAGATCAAGAAAGTGTAAAGAAGTAGAAGGTTATGACAAGTATTAGTAGTACTACAAGTACAACAAGGCCAACGGTGACTATGAGTCCAACAATTGCCCATCCTTCAGGACAAAACCCTTAGAATAGTCCACAAACCCCACTAATGGGTCTAGGTTTTGGTTATCCTCATGGTATTGGTGGAAGCTCGTACATCAGAGCAAGTGCTACTACTATTTCACCATTCAAACATTCAATTGTCTCACAAAATCTTGATTTTTGTTACAATGAATTTGTAATTAACTATGAAAAATCAAAAAACAAGAATAGACAAAATAGTAAGATGATGAAGATGGAATCAATTGCTGTAGCTCATGATATAGAACCTACAACCAATAGGTTATTTCTCACATATGACCTAGATAAAGATATGATGGAATTCATGGTTGTTATGCCCCCAACTAGAGATAACAATCCACCAGAGAGTCAGTTAGATCCATCTGAATTTCAAGTTAGCATCCTCCAAATGGATTTATCCAAAATTAAAAATGTGGATGAGATAAATGTGTCCAAAATGACTAACCAAGTGGTCTACAGTTCAGTGATAAAGTTGGAGAGAGAGAAAGGAAAACTTCATGGCACAATAGATAAGTTAAAGGTAGACTTGGAAAATGTAAAGGCAAGTGAGAAAGAAGCAATAAATAGGTGCAAAGAATTAGAGAAAAGGATAAAAAATTCATCCTCTGGCTCTAAAGAAGCAATTGAACAACAAGAACAAATGGACATAGTACTGAAAACTCTGAGGGAAAATTTGGAAAAAATGGAAAAAAAATGTCAGGATGAAAAAGACTCTTCAACAAAGTTATACAGAAACTTGGAGAATGCTGCAAATGTAAACAATAAGTTAAATAAAGAATTGGAAAATGAGAGGGTAAAAACAAAAGAGTGGGAAGAGAAAGCAAAAGGGTGGGAAAATAAAGTAGAGCAAATAAGAAAACATAGTGAACACCAGTACTTAGAAATGAAAGAAGACCTAAAGAAGGAAAATGATACTCTTAAAAAATATGAAAATGGCTTGAATGAGCATGTAAATAATACAATAAAGAAAATAAAAAAATACTTCTGGAGGTAAATAAAGACTTTTGCTGATAAGTTGTGTAATTGGTTTGAACTCTACGAAGCTCTTACAGATGTTTTTGGGAAGCTGAAAGAGCAACTTGAGGAGAACAAAAGTTTTGGTCAGAGATAGAAAACTGCAAAGTAGATTATGGAAGAAATCAATAGCACTACTGACAGACATTTGGCAAGCAAGGGAATTCAGGACCACATTGGTTCAATAATAAAGGTGACCTCTATATTTCATAAATGTCAAAAACTAACAGAAGCAGAAGAAGTTCTTGCTTTATTTGGGCCAAAGCTCACCAAGATGAACAATAAAGCAACAAAATTGATATCTCTTGGTTTACTGAGTCCTAGACCTAATTTCTCAACAACGAGTTTTGTTGGAAGAGAAGTTTACAAAAAAAAGTTGGAGGACCAAATAATCTCTGATTTAGGCAACCTTCCTCAGGACAGAACTCATGAAGGCATTGCAAAGTGCATCAAAACATTCACAAATTTGCATGCACTAGTGGAACAAACATTGCTTGAAACTCGCTCTTTCAAGTATGGAATGTTGACGAGAATGCAGGTCATTTACCATTGTATCACCCTAGTTTAGTAGTGCAAATTGAATACTAGCTATTAAGGAAAGCATCAACAATACTAAAATGAGTAAACACTTAAGATAGGACTGATTTGTTATCACCACAAAAGGAGGCAAACCAAGAATGGTAAGCCCCTAATGGTATAACATCATGATGCAATGGATTTGTCCCCAATTTAAGGTATGTGTGCTCACAAGTAAAGCTCAAGATTCAAATGGATGGATGGGGTGAGTGAGATAAGGTTGCAACAATGGAGTCATGGAGTGATTTTGTCATTATAATGATATTTTGGTAGTATGTGTGCTCTCAAAATATCATTATAACTTTTCATGGAGGTTGGATGATTTTAGTGAAGGAGGGAGGTTCAATTTATAGGCCAAGGGTTGGAAGAATAGTGGGCCAAGATGCAAGGATGGCAAGATGGTGAGAGAGGGCTAGGATGCACTCAAAGGGGAGCACATGGATTGTGCTTGTTTAGCATTGAAAGGGAGGTGACACTTGTCACAAGGAGGATGAGTGTGAGAGGATAGGATAAGGGTTGGCCAAAGGCTTGATGAGGGTGGTTAAGTATGCAAGACTCATGAATGAAGGTGTAAGAGCCATTAAGAGGAGTGTAAGAGATATTTGAGAGTCATTTATGTTGGAGGGTGAGGGGAAGATATTTGTTGACTTTAGCTTGGGTTAGCAAGCCTTAACCCATGTTTATGATTGTGCACATGATTAGAAGAGGTTTAGGATTAGCTTAGAAGGGGGGTTAGGTGGTGAGTGATTTGGTTTTGATGGGATGGGTTAGTTAGGTGGCTAAGTGAGGTTAGTATGTGTGAATGGGTTGGATTAGGGGTTAGGATAGGGTTTTAGGATTTTAGATATTTTATTAAATGATTTATTTAATAAAATGGGAAGAGGGATTTAATTGATAAATTAATTTTGGGTGATCATTTGATTTTATCAATTGGACTATAGTTAATTAAATAAATTAATTAACTAGGGGATGACAATTAATTAATTAAATAGTAAATATTTAATCAATAATGTCCTAGGAGATGACTAAATATGATTACTTATTGATGTAATCAGATTTAGGTGTCTATATTTTGCCCCTCTTTGACATAGTGTTGAAACAACATTATTTCAAAGAATTTTGAATATAAACGACACGAAGAAGACTTTTTAAAGAAACATAGTTGCCCCAGTTTTGAGTAGAAGAGGAGAGAATGGACTGCATGATGCCCCCTCAAGAAGGTGGCGAGGAGAGAAGGAAAGGCTTGAAAACTTCTTGAAAAGTACAAGAATCAAGGGCAAGCAAGAGGACGAAGAGTGGCCAAGAGAGGGGTTTGAAGGAAGTGCATACTCTCCCTAGGGGAGAATGATACAAAGAAAAAAAACCTTGCGCACAAGGAGAAGTGAGGGGTAAGAATAGGGGTTAAGGGAGAGGGGGCAGGGTGAGTCGCTATTGAAATTAAACCCAAGGAAGTGATTCAGAAGATGGTAAGGTTGGGGAAATTATGATGCTAAGATTAGGATTGGTGATGACTAAGGTTATGATTGGTGTAAGAGCTATGATTATGATTTGATGCAAGAGCTATGATTATGATTGAAGCAAGATTGGATAGGACGGGATTGAGAGATTGGTTGGATCATGATGGCAGGATTCATTTGATGGAATGCTTGGATAGGATAGGATTCTTGGATAGGGTGGGATTCTTGGGTGAAATGGGAAGCTTGGATAAGGATGGGATGCTTGGATAGGATGGGTTGCACTAATAGGATGGGATGGGATGTTTTGATGTAATCGATTGAAGCTTGAGCATTGGGGTGTTCCAAAGGGGAAGCACCATCATGTAATTGAGCATTTGTTTTGATATAGGAATATTGGGTATATGCCAGGGTTATCAAGAACATCAAGGCCTTTGTACCAATATTACAGAGGACTAATGTAAAAAAAACATGCAAGGATTGCCCTAGCATCACACATGAATCTTGGAAGAGTTAGAGTGGGAACATTACTGGGGAACCCACAAGCAGAAAAAAAAAAAGGTGAAAGAAGTGATCAAGGCCTTGCACTCGAATTGCCCCATTCATAGCACACCATGATATAAAAGATCATGGTGACCTTGAGGAGGGAACAACCCAAATCACTTGAAAGAGATACTTTAAGAATCATGCTTGAAATATTGAAAAGAAAATAAATTGAAAGAAAATGTAAATCCATAAAAAAAGTTAACTTTTTGCCAAAGAGATCAGTAGGACTGGATACTAATAGACCAAGATTAGATGAGAGGAAGGATGCATCCTACAAGGATCTATTGGTAATATCAAGGACTAGGATGAGCTAGGCAAGAAAAACTATTTAAGACAACATTTTTATGACAAGGGATCTCATACGAGGATTCACTAAAGCACTTAGCCAAGAGAACTACAAGTTATGATCAAGCATGAACTGGCACAAAGAGAGGAGACATATACAATGATACCAAGTGAAGGACTAACATGCAAGGAACATATAGTTGAAAAATCAAAGGATTTATAGGGGATTATGATACAAAAGCTCATCATGGTAGGATAGCTGTGAGAAAGATAAAGATGAGAAGATTAGGGGATGAAAGGTTTGGGATGAGGAGATAGTGGATAAAAAGCTCAAGATGGGGAGATATAGGAAAAGCGTGGGATAAGGAGATAAAGGGGATAAAAAGCTCAAGAGGAGAAGATGGTTTGTAAAAAGCTTAAGATAGTGTGACTAAGAAGGCTCAAGATGAGAAGAGAGTGGATGAAAAGCTTAGGATGAGAGGATAGCAAATGGAAGCTCAGGATGAGTGATAGCTGAGGGCTAGATACCAATGACAAGGGATATACTAGGTGATGGAAAGATGGAGGTAATGCTGGAAGATGCAAGGATAGATGAAAAAGGGAATAGTGGATAGAGGGGTTTGGGTCAAGGAAAGCCAAAAGATAAGGATTGATGGAAAGATGGACATGACACGGTCTCCAAGGAATAGAGTGGCCCCAATTATAATATGCTATTTAAGAGGATTCTTTATGAGGGATGTAGTAGGATTGAATATTGGTCAACAAGAGGATGACGGAGATAGATGGAAGCTAGGATGTGAAAGGTTTATGAGGTAGAGGATAAGGAGGATGGGTGGATGAGGACAATGGAGGGATTGGATGGATGAAAGAATGGGTAGATAAAGGATAGGTGAATAGAAAATTTTATGGAAAATAGATGTCAAAGGGATGACCAAAAGCATGTAACTAGTGGTGGACTTTATTTCTATCAAGATCCAAAGGAGGATGGGGGATGAAATGGATAAGATGTGGTGGGTATGGTGGGTGATGAAACATGCCCTCAAGTATATAGAGGATTTGGATAAAGGGATTACGCATGATACTTGTTTGCCAAGTTTTCACCATGGTACTTGTCCAAGGTGCTTGAATTGCAAAGTTTTCACTAGCGGATGTTTTTTTTATTTTTTTGAATTTTTTGATGCATTTTTACTCATAGATGTTGGTAGGATGGATGTAAAAGGATTGGATTGAACAAGTGGAATTATGGATATGAGTTTGGTAGATAATGGATGGGGAGACATAAGGCTTGAGGGTAAATGGATGGAAAAATCATCATTGGCACACACTTTGAGAGGTGATAAAGTAGTGGGAAAGATGGTGTTAAGCAAGGTTAAGGAGAAAATGGAGGAAGAGAAAGATAAGGACTAAAGGTAGAGTTGGAAGATGGAGGATGGAAAATTTAGGATAGGAAGCATATGGACTAAGAGTGGATTGGGGGATGAAGGATGTTTATAGGAAGATTTGGATAAAGGATGAATGGATGAGGCTTTTTGAGTAGCATGAATGGATGCTAATTGAGATTTTTCTTTGAGATGCATTTCTTTTATGAGCATCTTGGGTATCCTCATGAGTTTTGACATTTGCAGCTTGGGCCTTTGTGGCCTCTTGACTTTTTCTTTGATTTGGATCAAATGTTTCTCTTCTTGAACATGTATTTTAGAAGGGACATGTCGAGACTTGGGATTTTGTGGATTTTTGGATTTATGCTTTTGTATTTTGGCATCCAATATGCTTTTATTAGCCATGGTATGGGAACAAGAACATGGATGCGATGGAGGGATAATGGATGGAGTGATAGGTTTTAAAGGTTGGAAGGAATTCAAGGGTGAGTGCCTTTGATGATCTAACTGGTGGATTTGAGGGGATGGAAGGATAGATTGGAACATAGGATATGGATGGATATAATTTCCCAAAATGGATGGAGGGAATGAAGGATATGGGCCCAGAATAGATGGAAATGGGGAAGGTGTAGGTCCCAAAATAGATGAGGGAGATAAAGGATTCATATTAGGTATGTAAGGACCCAAAATGGATGGAAAGGGTGGGGGATTTAGATAAGGGGTATATGGACCCAAAATGGAGGGTTGAAAAGAAGTAGGATAAGGAACCAAAATAGATGTAGAACATGATGGATGGGAACTTTGGGGTGAAGATGGAAGGACTTGGGACCATGCAGGGATAGAGAGGATACCAACATCAAGAGATACACTTTTATTTCTTTCTTCAATATGATGTTCATTATTTGGAACACAAGATGTGAGTCCATTATTAGCTAAAGGAGTCGAAGCTTCATATATGATAGTTAGTTCCTCTTTGATGGATCTATCATCATGGATTATGGGATTTGTATGAGCATGAAATAGAGGGGATGGGAGGATAGGATTTTGAGTTGGATGGAGTGATGGGAATGGATCTTGAGATGGAGTAGGTATGATGGTAGGATTCAGATATGGAGGGGATGGTAAAAGTGGATCATGCAGGGGAATAAGTGGGATGGCAGGATCTTCTATTGTTTCGGAGGATATTTCAACATGCTTTTGGATAAGATCTTGACAAGAATGGGTGGGAGTGGATGGTATGATAGGAGAAGTATGGATGGTCTTTTTAAGTGAGGTAGATGGATGGGTAGTAGTTTCTTCAATGGGGATGAGCTGATGGGGGAGGGACTCATTAGGTTCATTATATGGGATTTGGGTAACGCTAGGAGGAGGAGATGTGGATGGGATTTGGAGGGATTCGATGGATGGGAGGTAGGAGATGGAAGGGGTTTGATAAGTGGGGTGGATGCGATAGGAATGGTAGTGATAGGACGATGTAAGAGGTATGATGGGGGTGGGAGATGGAACTACTTTGGGTTTCCTTGTAAAATTCCTTGGAGATGGGTATGTTGGACTAGGAGGAATAAGGGGATTGAGGTGATGTATTGTAGGACTAGGATTAGTTGGAGGATTTGGAAAGTGGTTTGGAGGAGATTGGGATGGTGGACTTGGACTAGGGATGTAGCTACTAGAATTGTTCTGGAATGGTGGAGGCTAGGAGATGAAGGTAGAGGAAGATGGAGGTATGACTGATGTATAAGAGGAATATGTGGGCACAATATAAGGAGGAGGTAAGGATGAGGATAATAATGGATTTCCCTTGTCAAAGGCATGGTAAGGAGTGCTAGTGGGTATGCATGGAGGAATGATGGAGCAGTTTGGAGGAATGTTTGGATTTTGGGGGATGTTTGGAGTAATATCTCTAAGGCTTTCAATATATTCATCGTAGTCAACAAGATCATCATGATTATTGAAATAGGATGGAGTGGGAGAAAAGGTGGGATGACCAAACTCATCATAATAGGATTGTGACTTGATGTTTTGGGGATGAAGGATATATATGGATGGATATGAAAATGTAGATTTAGGATAAGTTGGGAAGCTTAGATTTGGATTTGGATGATGAGTTGGATAGGGATGGAGTGTTGCATAGTTAAGAAATGGAGAGAAAAAGGAAGATTTTATGGAAGACCTTAGGAATGATGATACTAGAGGAAAGCTTGGAAGCTTGGATGAATCTTAGATGAGGCAATGACTATGTTAAGTATGCCTTTAATTGGGGTTAAATGATTGACCAAATGGTTGGGTTGTTGTGAATGGACTTGCTAACAACCGTTTCAAAGGATAGACAAGTGATCTCTTTAGAAAAATGATTTGATTTTTTTTGAAACATGGGGAGGATGTTGAACACACAAGCACATCAAACACACCAATAGCCCTATAAGATGTTTGTTAGGGTACACAAGATCAGCAAGGGGTGTCCTTGATATACACAAGGTATTTGAGGCCCAAATCTATAGATGAAAGAAAATAATGCCACTCAGCCAAGAGGAGACAGTAACCCAAATCTCCACCTTCACTTCCGAAAGGTATAAAGTTCTTTGGGGCTTAGCCAGGAGTGACAAGATTATGCTTCTGAGAAAGGTGTATTTTTATTCACCTCCCAATATTTATACTCTGCCAGAACGCAAGAGTTGAGGTCATCCTAAGGGGTGATGAAATCCCCAAGTAGGCCTCCTAAAAAGTGTAAAAGAAGACCACATAAGTGATCTTGGGTTTAAAAGACACTCATTATTTCTCAATTGTTGATTTAGATTTTGTAAGATATGATTGAAGACACTTGTGATTATGGCATACAATGTTCATTCCAACTTGACAACGTCATCAACATAATGGAAATTGAGAGATTGTCAACATAAGAAATTTGAGCATTGTTGAAGCATGTCAAAACCATGCAATGTTCATTGATTTTTAGGCATTCAAGATTGTGTTTAAGTATTTTATGCCCAAATTTGAAGTGTGAGGTATTGCAGTGATGATTTGATTTTTGGCATTCAAGATTTTGTTTGTTGTTTTAAGCATGCATTCCAATAAAAATTTAATTTTAGTCCATGACATTCGAGAGTGATTTGAGCGAAATTCATTCAATCAAAGATGTGTTTAAACATGCAAGTTAATTCTAAGAGAAACTTGCAAAAATATGATTAGGTTTGTCGCTCCAACCTGCAATGCTACAAAAAAATCCATTTGATTAGTCACCCAAAAATCCCAAAATCAAAGCTTAACTATGCAAATTTTTTTTTAAACTTTTCTTGTTATTTTTGATATGCATAAATAAACTCAGAATAGTCCATATCCTATGGATAAAGATGTGATATCAACTCAGAATAGTCCATATCCATAGCTTAAAGAGGTGATGATAAAACCTGCAGAAAACAAGTTACAATAAAAACCTACACAAAAAACTATCATAAATTTGAATCAAGCAGTTATCACAGCAAACCCGCGAGTTTAAGCAGTGACCCCGTAGGTGCGGGAACATGGGAAAAAGTCACTGAAACAAAACACAAGACTGGTAAAAAAATGCAAGAAATGAGGCCGTGAGTTAAAAGGTTGCAGAGCGATCCCGCGAAATAGCAATCTTGCAGGTGGATTTATCAGCATTCCCGCAGGGGAATTCTTCTATAGGTTTGAGAGGTCAATGATAGGAATGAGATTAAAAATTTAATAAGATGAAGGTAGCATTACCGTAGAAAAATATGTGATTCCACAGGTTATTATAGCATTCTCGCAAAAAAAAGTTCGACGAGGATGCAGGACTACTTTGTAACACGTGGCAACAACTAGATGAGGATGAACTACGAACTCTTAGTCAGGAGTTTGCTTTCTCGCCGGCTAATTGCCACATTCTCGTGGTTGCGGGATCGCATTCCTGGGGTCGCGAGATTGTAAAACAAGCTTATTTTTAGGTGTTCAAAAATGAAAAATGATTAGATCATTGAGAGCACGATTTCTAAAGGATGACCTGCATACCTGCAACAAGATCAACCAACCTATCATAAAAACACATAAGCAAACAAGATTAATTTGGTTAGTTTATCATAAAAATCCAAAAACATGATTAGATAGACCAAAATGTGGGGTCCCACTGGGCATGCCAAAATGTATCACCCTATTTTAGTATTGCAAATTGAATACTAGCTATTAAGAAAAGCATCAACAATACTAAAATGAGTAAACACTTAAGATAGGACTGATTTTTTATCACCACAAAAGGAGGCAAACCAAGAATGGTAAGCTCCTAATGGTATAACATCATGATGCAATGGATTTGTCCCTGATTTAAAGTATGTGCGCTCACAAGTATAGCTCAAGCTTCAAATGGATAGATGGGGTGAGTGAGATAAGGTTGCAACAATGGAGTCATGGAGTGATTTTGCCATTATAATGGTATTTTGGTAGTATGTGTGCTCTCAAAATATCATTATAACTTTTCATGGAGGATGGATGATTTTAGTGAAGGAGGGAGGTTCAATTTATAGGCCAAGGGTTGGAGGAATGGAGGGCCAAGATGCAAGGATGACAAGATGGTGAGGGAGGGCTAGGATGCACTCAAAGGGGAGCACATGGATTATGCTTGTTTAGCACCAAAAGGGAGGTGACACTTATCACAAGGAGGATGAGTGTG
Organism: Cupressus sempervirens; assembly: GCA_028749045.1. NCBI lineage: Eukaryota > Viridiplantae > Streptophyta > Pinopsida > Cupressales > Cupressaceae > Cupressus > Cupressus sempervirens. Next base: position 470,895,911 of record CM053784.1, read on the forward strand.
ATAGGATAGGATAAAGGTTGGTCAAAAGCTTGATGAGGGTGGTTGAGTATGCAAGACTCATAAATGAAGGTGTAAGAGCCATTAAGAGGAGTGTAAGAGATATTTGAGGGTCATTTATGTTGGAGGGTGAGGGGAAGATATTTGTTGACTTTAGCTTGGGTTAGCAAGTTTTAACCCATGTTTATGATTGTGAACATGATTAGAAGAGGTTTAGGACTAGCTTAGAAGGGGGTTAGGTGGTGAGTGATTTGGTTTTGATGGGATGGGTTAGTTAGGTGGCTAAGTGAGGTTAGTATGTGTGAATGGGTTGGATTATGGGTTAGGATAGGGTTTTAGAATTTTAGATATTTTATTAAATGATTTATTTAATAAAATGGGAGTATGGAATTAAATTGAATAGATTTGATGATTTATTCAATTTAATAGGGGAAGAGGGATTTAATTGATAAATTGATTTTGGGTGATCATTTGATTTTATCAATTGGACTATAGTTAATTAAATTAATTAATTAACTAGGGGATGACAATTAATTAATTAAATAGTAAATATTTAATCAATAATGTCCTAGGAGATGACTAAATATGATTACTTATTGATGTAATCAGATTTAGGTGTCTACAACCATAACATCAAAAATTTTGCCCTTCCAACCAAAGAAAAATGGAGCATGCTACATAAAATTATAGTCTGTATGTGAAAGTACTTTCAGTTTCAATCATCTCTATATCTTTGCTATATATGAATATCTTTCATATTATCCTACATACTAAAGTCTAGACTCTAGAATTGAGTTTAAAGTAATAAGTTTGAACTTTTTTTTTTGAACAGGATCAATGATGCAGTCTTGTAGATTCTATTTCCTATGCTAAAATTACTAATTTACTAAACTAGCCTGTCAAATGCAAAAATGTACAACTAAAGTTGTAGAGATGTTATAGACTTGTAGATGTCTTACTGATTTAGATTTTGAAAATTCACATTAGGAAAATCAACCTGAAGCTATTGTTGCTCCCTTGTTTCTATAAAAGGGAATTTAGGGTCATTGGCTTACAAGAATTGTACCATATTAGCTAAATATTGCAAATGAAAACTAGTAATAATTATTAATTGTGGAATTAAATCTATGATTCTATCTAATTTTCATGTTTTCCAATTCAATGTATGTTGAATAAATGAATAAAATAGAAAATAAAATTTCATTAAGGAATTTCAAATTCAAATATGAATGATCATTGATGATATGATATAAACTACACTCTATAGTAATAATACTCTTTGTTCTCAAATTTTAATGATGAAACATAATACATTCTAATTTCTTGCTTTTCTAAAATGAACATTGAATGATAGGATATCGTATAGTAGTTAATAAGTTCAAAAAATACCTATTGGTTGCCACTGCTAATTTAGCAAATTTTTTTTAAATTTTCCAATTCATCTCTATGTTTTCATCATCATCCAATTCTAGTAGTCCAGTTGCTTCATTGTTCTCTTCATTTTCATTTGTGTCTTCTTAACCTTCAAGTTCACTCTGACCTCAACTTCTATGACTCCCAATCCCATGGCCAGTGTCACTACCAATTGTACTTGTCCCACTTGGAGTCACTGTAGGAGATTGGTTAATGGTGTTGGCCAGTCCCACCCCTCTTCTTTTGCATCTTTTGTTCTAGATTTCCATTGCTTTTTGAAAAGGAAAAAGTATTAACATTATACCTAGATGCATACACCCTCAAGCATGATTCCAAATTCTTGTCTAGTTTGTTTCTTAGCTTTGATTTTAGGAAGCCCAAGCACTGAAAACTCTCTCATCCTCCACTGAACCCAATATCATGGTTTGACATAGATTAGCAAGCTTGAAGTACTCTAAAATTTCTTCACGCAACAATGTGCTTTGTTTTAGTTTTTTCCAAAGCTTTGTTGCCAAGCCCTCTTCATGTGGGTTACGCATTAATTGATATTGATGCTTCATGGTCCTTGCAAAGGTGCCTGATTTTTGTCTAAGAAGACCCTCATCTAATATTCCATTGATAGTCACTCTATTGAATTCTATAGATTTGCAAAATTCCTTTATCAAAATCAGCAACCTTCTATGATAATCTTCCTTATTGTTGAAGGACCAATATTGAGGAAACACAATTGCCATGGCCTCAAGTAGTTGATCATATGGGAATCATGATATTATTTTAGAGGAAACCCTATAGGCTATGTCCCTTGCAGTAGATGCTATAGACTCGATGATCTTGGTAAACTCTTCCCTTGTAACTCTTTTAGCTCGCTTCTTTGGGGCACTATAGTACATTGGTATCTGAAATCCCCTTACACAAACACATAAATATCCATTTTCAAAGATCTTTAAATAATTATCAGGATCATCCAAATCTGTTAGTTTTTGCCAGTGATTAAATCTATCATCGGATAAATTTAGGTCAATACGATAGAGACTATCGAGGGCTCAGCATGACATTTTACGCAATTGAGCATATTCTGCAATATACATGGCTCTTTGCTGGGCCTTTTTCATAATTAACCTCATTTCTTCTAGCATGGGAAGAAGAGATGCCAAAGTCAAAAGTGTCTCTATATTGCTTAACCTTCGAATTAGGTTGCCACATCTTTGATTTTCTGCATTGTCTCGATTTTTGTACATCAGTCCAATCAAAGATTGATATTTAAGAAATACTTGATGCGCTAGTCCATCCAAAGAGATCCATCTGGTATCAACATATTTTAGAAGCTTGTTTCCATCTATAATTCCATCATCAAAGTGCTAAAATTCCCTAAAATTCTTGGCACTTCGACAAAAATATGCATACAACTTTCTTACTAAATCTTCAACCTTGTTTATTGAAGGAAACTTCTTCACAACTCTAAAAGCAAGATTCATCCTATGGGCCATACAGTGAATGGCAACAACATATGGTGAACAAGAAGCTTGCATCTTTGTGCAAAGACCATTCGTTTGACCTTGCATTACTGAAGCTCCATCCACTCCAACATAGACCAACTTCTTCGCTATTGTCAATTCATCCATAGCTCTATATTCAATTAAATTTCTCTTTACTAACTGAAATAAAGTTTCTACTATCGCATTGTCTCTCAATTTAGCAACATGTAGTAGATGTGGTTGGTGGACATTATTCTGTATAGTATAAACATGCATGCATACCCACGACGTATTATCTATTGTTGTAAATTCATCTAAGGAAAATGCAATAAAGGTTGACTCTTTTATTTTTCTTTGTACATCCTCTATTTCAACCCACACAATACAACTTGCCCATTTCCATCCACTGTTTATCGACCAATGACTGACAGGATAGTTAGGAACTTTTAGAAAGCGTAAAAAACCACTCATTTCTGGATAGTCTATCATTGGATGCCCTCTGATCAAAATATAGAAAACATTACTTAATTGAACAACTTTTTCACATTCTTCTACTTTACTTTCTTTTGCAAAAATAGCATTAATAGAACCTTGTGTGTGCTAGAAAATGAGACCTGCAAGAAGCATGGGTTAACAAACAAACACTAGTTTAAAATCTTGAAATTGCATCAAAGACTTATCAAATCGAAAAGAACAAAATACCAACTAATGCTTGCTTGGGTTTTGCAACCCTAAGAAACTAACAAATCCAACCTTCCAGCCACCTCTATAGCTCAACAAGGACACCCATGAGAGGTCTTGTTGGTGTGTTAAGATGGGGGAGGTGTTTAATGTGCTCTCCCAAACACAACAATAAATGAATCTCTTGAGTGAGTGAGTGCAAGTGTGTATGCAAGTAAGGTATGAACCTAGACTAAATGAGATGAAGAACACCTCAAGAAATGGCTATGGAGAGAGCCATTCTTGAAGGCATTCAAAGGTGAAGATGATATGTAATGCAAGAACTAACTAAATATGCAAACTATGATAAGAATGCAAGCTAAAATGAAGCTACAAATGCATGTAGAAACTAGGTTAACAATGCATAATGTAAACTAAATCAACTACCAAATTGTTAGTATGAACTTACAAAATCACTATGAGACTCTATCAATGCAAGCTCAAACTACCATGAAAGCTCAAACTATGAATGCAAACTCAAATCTCAAACCAACATGGTAACAATGCAAATAATGGGAGATGCAAATGCTTGAGACAAGATCTCTATTTATAAGCTTGAGGGAGGGCTTGGTGAGGTGGCATCCAAATAAGTGCCACATAAGGTGACATGCAAGCTATGCAAATGGTCAAAAATTGAAAGTTTTCTCACACATGTGTGAGCAAACTTGAGAAGAAGAGTGGGAGACAAGAGTGTGTAAGCATGCCATCTCACACATGTGTGAGCACACTCTTAGGCTAATGAGGGGGATTAGGGAGATAATTAGGAATGATTAAGTGGGATTAGGCTTAAGAGGATGAAAATGATGGGTGTAGACTAGGCTCTAGGTTAGGTTTAAGACTAAATTAAATGAGATTTAATTTAATCATGGGTTTGGAGGAATTAATAGGATGTGAGGATTTAAATAAATGAAATTTATTTAAAAAGGGGGAAAGATGGAGGTCATGTGTTAAATTAATTTAACACATTAAAGCTAGAAGTATTTAAATAAAATTTAAATACCTAAGAGAATGAACTTATTTAATTAATTAATATAATTGAATAAGTAGAAGAATGTGAACAATATAATTAATTAATTAATAATTAATTACACTGTTACGAGAAATATTAAAATTAATTAATATAATGTTTAGGGATGATTTTAAACGTCTACATTTTGCCTCTCTTTGATGTGATGTTGGAACAACATCATATCAAAGAAAAAAATATATAGGTTGCCCCAAAGAAGGAAGGAGTCCTATGGCGATGACAGAGGAGGAGGGTGCCCCCTTGCAAAAATTACGCGAAAAATAAATTTTTGGCAATTTTTGCAAAAAAGGTCTTAAGAAAGAAGGACAAGAAGAAAAAAAAAGGGAATAAATGACAACATTTGCATGACTTGCAGGTAAACAGGAGACAGATATGGCTCAGGGAAGAGCAGGGCTCAAATGGGGTCCATCGAGGGGCCTATATAAGCCTTTGAGGGGCCCAAAGAAAGTCATTGTCACACCGCAAGTAAAGCGCAGAGAGCCGATATGGACCCTATTGATCGATTGTAGCTTGGTGAGCATGTGTAGGAGCACCAGCGAGCAGTGGAGATGGGCCCACTAATAAGTCATTTGATCCTCTTTGTGTTTTGGTAGGTTAGGCTAGACTAGGTGCATTTATGAAGCCATAAATGCGTTAAAAAAAGGTCCAGGCAGAGACGAAAGTCTCTACCCTGTCATCTACGCAGATGACAAAGAAGGAATCTTGACATCCATGGAGATGATAGGATACATCCTATCGTTTGCGCAGATGCCAAAAGAGAAAAAACCGCTCGCAAAGATGACAGGATTTAGCCTATCGTATGCGCGAATGACAAGGGCACAAAGACGACGAAATAGACATCATCATTTTTGAAGATGACAGAACATGGAACTGGCATCTGCACAGATCAATGTCTCTGCTAATCAGCGTCTATGCATATCAGTGTCTCCATTGATCAGTGTCTACGCAGATTGGCATCTACATAAAAAATGGCCATGCCAATGAGGGCAGAATAGGGGACGCAAGGGAAGATGCCCCACTGTAGGGACATCACAGGCTAGCAAAACTGATGCTCTGCATGTTTATGCTGCAGGAGGAGATGGTGGTGTTTAGGTCGAGGGATCACTATCCTCTAACCATGATGATATAGGAGAGGCTAACGGATGTAGATTGGGGACACGTGTGGCTATGCGGGCTAGAGCACATTCATGAGTGGCCAGATTTGAGAGCCTTTTCAGCACAACTATTGGCTCTCATAGAGCGATGGCACATACCCACTGGGAGTTTCCATCTTCTGACAAGGGAGACCATAGTCACACTCCTAGATGTATGGCAGATCCTATGAGTGTCGATCAGAGGTGCATACCTAGAGTATGTACTAGAGGGGTCAGATCCATTTCTGAGGGAGTGCTTTGGTCGACGGCGATAGAGATTGCCCAACCAATGATCATGGTTGTCATGGAGGGGCACACTAGAGTAGAGGCTACCAAGGCTGGCAGTATACCTAGTCTCACTAAAATGGTGGATATTGCCAGATCATGCTGGACACAGGTGGTCGATCAAGTGGGCATGAGTGCTAAGCACTCTACTACCAGAGGAGGGAGCAGTGTACTGCTGGGGACAGACTATCCTGGCTAAGTTGTATCACGATTTGCACATGTGTGCATATTGAACCCAGTGCACTATGGGACCAGGACTGACACTACTGATGGTCTGGTCATGGGAGCACATCAGAGTCACACAGCCGATCACTCGGTAAGAGACCAGGTAGCCTGGGGAGCCATATGCCTACAGATATCGACCTCCTATCCAGTATACCTCGACGAAGTCTATGGGGTTCTGGTGTCAATGTATAGATGAGATCATCATGTTTGAGTGGACTCCGTATGATGGGGTAGAGCGTGGGGGTAGACACTGGCAGAAAGGGGTGAGGATGACATAGAGGATCAGATGTACCTCCCATATACACAAACAGACTGCTAGATCATTGGCCAATCCATGCGCGTGATCATGCGCTATATGCCCTCTCGAGTGCGATAGCAGTTTGACAAGGTACAGGATACAGTGGCAGACAAATTCTTATATCTTGTGGTGTCACGAGAGTATGGCCAGCTCTGGGGACATGGGACCACCGTATGATAGGCCTGAGCTTCTTAGATGGGGATGGCAGTAGTGCCATGGATGCACGGCTAGGACAGGGGAGATGCAGGTATGACACCGACGTACACACAGTGGTGGGCAGCCCACTAGCAGGTCAGGCTAACAGTGCTAGGGGCACCGCCACTAGCAAAGCAAGCACAGGGAGAGGGGGATGGAGCAGGGGATGGTGGGCAGGTAGCCATGATGCCACCACCATCTCAAGGGGCACAGGAGGGATCGCATGGGTGCAGAGTTCGAGTGCGGAGAGGGCCAGGGCCAGTACTAGCACAGGGGCCACCACAGATAGCACCCCAGGTATAGGTACAGGCACAAGTGCAGGCACTGGCACTGGCACCACCGCAGGCACCACCACAGGCACCACCATAGGCACCTCCGTAAGGATAGGTATAGGGGGAGGACCTAGACATGGTAAGGGCTGAGAGGGACAGCTTGCGGACAGAGGTAGCCTATCTACAGGGGGTAGCACAGGTGCAACAGGCATGAGCAGACAGCTTAGAGCAGGCCATGGGGGCCATAAAGGCAGAGCTGTAGGTGCAAAGGGTCAGGGGGGATAGTGCACAAGAGGCCTTAGCAGCCTTACAGGCATGGGTGGATGCTGAGGAGTTTGCAGGGATGGGCACCCAGACAGGGGTGGAGGATCGGGCAGAGGTAGAGAGGCTCCGAGCGGAGGTAGCCACCTTACAGGCCGAGTGAGCCACCCATCAGGTGCAGTTGGATGGATACCGTAGGTAGCGGGACATAGCCATGCAGATGGTATAGCCAGGGGCAGCCGTCACAGTACTGCAGGAGGCCCTCACAGCTAGCCGAGCAGAGACGCGGGCCATATGAGAGGCAACCTATTATAGGTCGCTTTACAGGGAGGCCGTGCCTGCTGACCAGTAGCAACCAAATTTTGAGAGGGGAGCTAGCTCATGGATCTCAGGTGGATGAGCTAGATCAGAGCAGTTTGTAAGACAACAGAGACCTCCTCGAGGGGGGGATACAGGGGGAGCAGGGCCCTCATAGCCAGCTACTTGATTGTATAGGGTGATCAGTGTTTTTGATAGATATGTGCAGATGCAGCTATTTTGATGATGCATTTGTACTATATGATTCTACATGATGTATATGGACTATACAGATATTATTTTTGAGATATATACATGGCATGATTTGATGATTCAATGTGTATGGATGTATGTGATGAATATGTATGGAATTATAATGTGGATACTAACATTGGTGATGCAAGATGTGATGCTATGTGATGTTTCCTATGATGTATGCATATATATGATGTCTAACATGTGTGTGATGTAGATTTATGAGATGTATGCAGGGATGTACTAGATATATGTGAGATGATGTATATGCCCCTAGATGTGATGACTAAAGTGTATGCAATTAATGAACTAATGCAATGAACTAAAAAAAAGTCTAATAAACACTAAATGAGATGAATCAAATGAACACAAATGTCATGGAAAATGAATGAATGCAATAATGGTAAGTTAATGCAACTTGATGAAAATGAACTAAATGAATATCTATCATAACTGTCACTCATACAAACCTAGTAGACTAGCATAGGAGGGGGGAAATAAATAGGACCTTGTCTCAAGCATGACTCAAATAAAACCCTAGACTATATGCATCCTAACTATATGATATCAAGAGATTCTGTTGTGTTTATATGGAGAGCACACCTTAAGTTGATTTTGCAACATGAGTTTATGCATTATATGCTATAGAAGCATAAATGTCATGACTCTTTTGTGTGGACTAGACATACAAAACCATAGAGACTTTAGGACAATAGGTGTAGTTTACATAGTCATGATAGATCAAATGTCATATATGCAATGGAGAGGTCTGGGCACACCCAAAGTCTTATAAGGATCTTTGGTGGGATGTGTGCTAACCCGTTGCCCCCATTACACAATGCATTAACATAAACTGAAACTGACACACATGAAGTAAAGTCTCAAAAATAGATCATACCACAAAAACATGTGTAGTTAATGACAGCTATTCCAGTATGACCAAAATATGGAAGATCAAGGTACACCATAAAAGGCTATCACTAACACACAAATAAAAGCAACCAAAAAGAAACTTCATGATCAAGTAGTCATTCAATCCACAGTTCCTGCCAAGAACCTTAGGTCTAGAAGTGAATGTCACAATGTCACCTATAGGAAGGATTCATCCTATGAAAGTGTGTCAAGTTGAAATGTCAAATGATCGTAAAATTGTTTGTTGTCAGCAAGGGCTGTGAAGCGAACAAGTTTCTTGAAGCATTAAGTCTTAAATGGTGATTTTGTGTAAGTCCAAGGGTGGCCACTATTGTGAAAAAGCTCAGCGTAATGGGATGACAATCACTTGACAGAAAAAATGCCTCGCGGACTAGAGGGCTTTCAAAAGATGGAAGTGAAATGAAGCCTCGCAGATAGGAGGTCTTTTTATTGGATGCATGAAATGCAAAATGCTAGATAAGACTTTGCACAAGGGAAGTGGAATGGTGGAATGGAATGAAGCAAAATGAGCCTTATAGACAATGGATGAATCCATACTTTTTTCAGGAACATTTTTCTGCTTTTTAGGGCTTTTTTCAGGAACATTTTATGAATTTTTTTGGATTTTCTAATTTTTTAATTTTTTTGGATTTTTTCGAGACTATAAACATTGTATAGGAACTACAAAGGCTCAAGCATAGAACTGCTTGAGATGCTGGACATTTATAGGCTCAGGGAGTGGATCTCCCTTTGGAGTAGCAATCTGATAGGCCCCAGAACCATATTTGGCTGTAATGATAAATGGACCTAGCCAATTTGCCTCAAATTTTTCTTTCTTTTCATGATTCTGGAGGTTCTTCATGTTATGCTGCAAAACTAAGTCACCTACTTCAAATTCTGACGGCTTGACTTTCTTATGATACTTAAGCTGAAGGTGATTTTGATACATGTGAAGGTGGTTTAGGGCATTCAGTCATCTCTCATCAAGGAGTGTCAGCTCTTGCAAGCGAGCAATTTGGTAATCCTCTTCGGATATCAAATTCTTGAGAGAGATTCTGAGGGAAGGGAGCTCAATTTTGATGGGCAAGACAGCTTCAGAACCATAAATAAGTGAAAATGGGGTGGCTCCTGTGGGGGTACGGATGGAGGTATGGTAGGCCCAAAGGGCAGGAGAAATTTGGATGTGCCAATCATGGCCAGCTGCATCAACAGTTTTCTTTAGGATTTTCAAGATGGTTTTATTGGTAGCTTCAGCTTGGCCATTGCCTTGGGGGTAGTATCTGGTGGAAAAATGCTGGGTGATGTCAAATTTCCTACATAGTGTGTCAACCTCTTAATTTTTGAAGGGGGTTCCATTATTAGTCATGATATCTTGAGGTATACCGAAACAACAAATAATGTAATTTAGGATGAACTTTGAAATTTGTTTTCCAGCGATGTAGGTTAATGGAATAGCCTCGACCCACTTTTTGAAGTACTCAGTGGCAGCAATAATGTACTTGTGGCCATTTGAGGAATTTGGGGATATTTGACCAACAAGATCGAATCCCCAGCAAGAAAAGGGCCATGGAGTGATGGTGGGTTGGAGAGCTTGGGCGGGAGCATGTATCAGATAACCATGTTGCTGACATGGAACACATCTTTTCACAAACTGATATGCATCTGCTTCCATAGTGGGCCAATAGTAACCTGTCCTAAGAAGCTTTTTTGCTAACATAAGGCCACTAGAGTGGGCACCACAAATCCCTTGGTGAACCTCTTCTAACACCATTTAAGCTTCATCTAAACTGAGACATCGAAGGAGGGTTCCATCAAAGTGTTTTCAAAAAAGTGTATCACCTAGGATGGTATAGCGGGTGGTTCAGCGGATGAAGGTTTTGCTTTGGTTTGGGGTGAGGGCTATGGAAATTGTTGTGTGACATAAATAGGAAAAAATGTCAGCCCACCATGGAGACTCAGGACCAACAATCTCACACACCAACTCTGAATCAGTTTTCTGATAACCAGGAGTAAAAAGATTCTCAACAAGAAACTCACATTTAGGACTATATTCTGGCATGGCAATCATAGAAGCAATAGTAGCCATGGCATTTGCTGCTTTATTATTAGCCCTTGGAATTTGTTGAAAAAAAATCTCTATAAAATGTTGCTTAAGATCCTCAACTATTCTACTGTAGGGCAACAATTTCTCATCCTTGGTTTGGTATTCATCTATGACTTGTTTAATGACCAATTGTGAGTCTCCAAAGACAAGAAGGTTTTTGATATTCCATCTGATAGCTTGATGTAGTCCTGTGACTAAACCTTCATACTTAGCTATATTGTTTGTGCAAGGGAATGATATTTTATAAGACTTTGGAATGAGATCCCCTTGTGGTGTCACAAACGAAATTCCTGCCCCCGATCCCTTTTGTGTAAAGGATCCATCAAAAAACAATTTCCATGGTGTAGTAGGGGCTAGGGTCATAATTGTGTCATCTAGAAAATTGGCTACAATGGGATGGTTCCCTTGAAGAGGAGCTTCAACAAGCTAATATGCAATTACTTGTCCTTTAATGGCCTTATGATTCTTATAAACAATGTCAAATTCACTCAAAATTAAGACCCATTTTGCTGCTCGACCAGTAAGGGCGACTTTTGATAACAAATACTTGAGTGGATCTATCTTGGCAATGAGATAGGTAGTATGATTAAGCATATAATGATGTAGTTTTTGCATACAAAAGACTACAGCCAAACATGCTCTCTCAAAAGTAGTGTAGTTCATAGCCAACTAATGGTCGACTGAGGTAATATATGGCTTGCTCATTCTGCTTATCATCTAACTGTGCCAAAAGTGCTCCTAAGGCAATTGAAGTAGCTGAAATGTATAGAATCAATGGTCATCCTACAACTGGAGGATTAGCCAAATATGTCTTAATTTATTCAAATGCTTTTTGGCATAGGCAATCCCATTGAAACTTGTTTCCCTTGCGAAGCAAATGTTGAAGTGGATGGACTTTATCTATTAGTTGTGACACGAATCTCCTAATAGATTGTAACTTTCCTTGAAAACTGCAGAGTTGTTTCAATCTGGTAGGTGGAGGCATATCCATGATGGCCTTCACTTTTGTTGGATCTACCTCAATACCTCTTCTTGACACAATGTAGCCTAACAATTTTCCTGATTTGACCCCAAACACACACTTCTTAGGATTAAGACACACTTTATATTTTTCCAATCTATCAAAAATAGTGTTAAGGACATCAATGTGAGATTCTCTTGTCTTGGACTTTCCTAGAATATCATCAACATAGTCTTCCATTATGACATGTAGAAGATCATGGAATATGGTAGTCATTGCGCGTTGATAAGTGGCACCAGCATTTTTCAAGCCAAAAGGCATGACTTGATAACAAAAGGTTCCCCATGGGGTGATGAATGGCATTTTATGTTGATCCTCTTCTACAATCCTGATTTGGTTATAACCAAAAAACCCATCCATCAAAGACAACATCTCATGTCCAATAGTCAAATCCACTATGATGTCTATGTTAGGAAGTGGAAAATCATCCTTAGGACATGCGAGATTTAAATCTCAAAAATCTAAACAAACACGAATGCCCCCAAATGCTTTCCCTACAGGAACAATGTTGGAGACCCACTCAGGATAGTCAATAGGATGGATGAATTTTGTCTCTAGCATCTTCTATAACTCTGCTTTGACTAGGAGTGCTACCTTAGGGTGCAATTTGCGCAACTTTTGCTTTACTGGTTTCATCTTGGGATCAACTGTCAAATGATGCACAACCAAATCTGTATCTAAGCTAGGCATGTCTTTGTATGTCCATGCAAAATTGATTTTTCCCTTTTTTAAGAATTCAGTCATGGCTTTTTGTTCCTCAAGACTTAAAGTAGCAGCAATGTAGGTGATTTGTGGACTATCCTTTGTTCCCAAGTTGACTGGAATTGTGTCTTCATTCAAAATAGGTGATTTTTCTGGTGGCAAGGATCTAAATGGAAAGTCAAGTTCTCCCTCCTCTAGCACCTCTAAGAGGTTTTCACCAGAAGATGTGTCCTTTATTTTATCTTTTTCTTCATCCAAAAGCGCCCCATGGGGGTTTTCACTAGAGGATGTGTCTTTTGTTTTTCCATTTTTATTTTCTTTTTCACTTTTGTGACTAAGAGAGTTGACTTGGCTACCAAAGTAGGCTTCCTCATTGTATCAAATCTCATTTTTGTATTCTTGGAGATTCTTAAGGCCAAAAAGTGCCATCACTACTTCATCAAACTTACAGATATCAAGAGCTAGTGGTATATCTTGAAGGTCCCAATCTATCATGTCGGGATTGGTGAGAGGTAGGTTAATGAATGAAAGGTCATCTATGGTAATGGCATGGACATAATTATCTAGGTCATCTTCAATGTATTGGAAAGGTACTTCGAAGAATTCCTCCTCTTCAGTCTTAGAATCAGGTTCATTTGTACAATAGTTGTCAGCAAAGGATACCTTAGGATTAATGGAGCCCAATCCTCATCCTTTAGGATAGCTATTAGCTTCTAAGGGTTGTCTAATTACATCCTCTTTTGGTCCAATGCTAGTACCATGGTATCCCATGTTTTCAATAATGGGAGGTGCCTTAACATATTTATCCTTAGGAAACTCTACAGGTTCATCTTTTCCATCATAATATAGCCAATCTAGGGTATTATCTTCCATGTGCTCATCACTAAGTGAACCCCAATGCTCAAATGTTGTCTTGCTAACTTGCATGGTTTCCTTATTAATAGAAGGTGATAATTGAGAAGGTTTTCCAAAGGAACGAGGGGAGAGTGGTAGTTGTCCCACACACAAGGCATTTTAAAACTTATACTCTCCCATTCCTAAATCAACAAAAGTGACCTTCTTTCCTGTGGTGTTAATTTTAGTATCTTCAACCTTCTCTTTTCCCTTGTGGGGACTTGAATCCTCATTAGCTAATTCTAGTACTATTTTGGAAGGTGGCTCTATTATGGTGAGAGATTTAGGTACAATTTTGGCAAATTCACTTATTGGACAAAAATTCATTGGTGCACCTTCCAATCTTTTACAAAATTCAAAAGGGGTGGGATCGCATGGGATTGTGATCTCTCTTCCTTGGTGGGGAAATTTCAAGCATTGATGATAAGTGGATGGGACCACCTTTAGTGTATGTATCCATGGTCTACCAAGCAAGATGTTATATGGCAAATCCAAGTCTAAGACATGGCATTCAATATTTATGATGGCTGGTCCAACCTTTAGAGGCAACATGATGACTCCTTTTTATTCTCTTTCTCTTTCATCATATGCTTTTATTGTGATCCTTTTATTAACATCTAGGAGATCCTCTGGTAGCCCCAAGAAATGAATCATTTTCAATGTACAAAGGTTCAAACTAGATCCATTGTCTATAAGGAATCTTTTAATCTTATGTCGCTATATAAGGACTTCAATGTGGAGTGACAAATTATGGTGGGGATCAAGACCCTGGAAATCTTTATCTATAAAGACAAGGTGTTGTTGAGCGGCAAGGTTTCCAATCATAGTAGTAAATTGGGAAGCATTAATATTTGCAGGAACAAGAGACTCTAAAAGAGCCTTCTCCAAGATCTCTTTATGGATGGGTGATGTGGTAAGAAGCTCAAGAATGGAGATTTGTGTAGGAGTCTTACCTAGCCGGGACAACACATCATAGCGAGAAGCAGGCCTTTGTGAGGTGGATGGCATAGCAGGTGCATGTAGCATTGTTGGATTAGTGTTATTGGGAGTGGCAGCTTGCAAAGTGAGTCTTCCCTGTCGAGTGGTGGCATCACAATCAGCTGCTTGTAAAACAAGGGTATTCACATGAGTGTCTACTTCTTCAATGTGACCACAAAAGGAGTCAAACCCTGATATGTGGTTAGTGGAATAATCATAAGGTAATGCATTTGATGTGGAGGCTTGATTTGCATTGTTGGTATTGTTTTTATCATTGTTGTGATCGGAAAATGGTTTTTGAAATATCTTCAATTTAGCATTTTTAGAAGTTGGACCTCCTTCTACTTCAATTTCCCATCATCAACAAGCTTTTGGATAAAAAATTTGAGCTTGATACATTTTTTGGTGTCATGTCCTTTGATACAGTGGTATTTACAATATTCATTTTCCCTATACCACTTTGATTTTGGTTGATTTTCATCAAAAGGACGTGTGTTAGGAAATACCATCAAGTTGTGATCCACTAATTTTTGAAAGACGGTCTCCAAAGGTTCATGAAAGTTAGTGAACTTTCTATTTCGATCATGGTCACGATTGTAGTTGTTGCGTGGAAAGAATTGTGTTTGATTTCTAGATTGTTGATTGCTTTGATTGTCATGATTTGAATTGTTGTTGTTTCAATTGCAGTAGTTGTTGTTGTTCCCTCCTTGAAGGTTTTTGACATCAGTAACACCATCATGTGTAACACCCTTATTCTTGGACCAAAATTTGAGTTTTCTATTGTTGTTTGATTCATTGTTGGAGGATGATGAATTATAATGTTTGATGATACCTCTTTCCAGAAGTCCATTTTCAATATTCTTGCCCTTTTTGACTAAAGTGGAAGAGTCTTCGGGGCTAGCCATTTTCATGTGGAAGGACATTTCAGGTATAATATTCTTGATAAATATATCCACAAGATGGGAATCCTCAATTTTATATGGCATACGATTAGCAAGATGTCTCCACCTTTGTAGGAAGTTGGCAAAAGTTTGTCCATTTCGTTGTTTTGTGTTGCACAAGTCACTCAATGAGGCATGATGTTCAATGTTGTAAGAGTATTGTGCTATAAATTTTCTTGTCAAATCATTGAACAAAGTAAAGGAGCCCTTAGGTAAATTCATTAACCACTCAAGTGCGGGGCCTCCAAGACTTCGTGCAAAGAGTCTCTTAAGATAGTCATCACTGTAGGCTACCTCTTGGCACAAAATGGAAAATTCCTTGAGATGGGTGACGGGGCATGTCTCTCCTGTATATTTGTCAAATTTAGGTATTTCAAAACCGATTGGAAATGGCACCATATTAATGGATTTATCAAATGGAAAAGGACAAATTACCTCAAAAGAGATATCCTTCACCTCTTTGTTGTTCATGTTAAGGACCAAATTTCACAATTCTTGGAATTGTTGAGCCAAATCTTGATTAGGTTGCACTTGTGATTGTTGTGTGTTCACAAATCCACCTCCTAAATTATGGGGAGTCCCAAATATAGTGGGAGGTGGTGGAAGCACTCCACTTTGGCCAATGTATTGATATGCAGTTGTTGGAATTGGCATAGATGTCTTTACCATAGTGGTTGGCACTTGTAAATAAGAAGAGTGCATTGGTTGTGTCGAAATTGCCATTGGTTGAGTAGGCACTTGTCCAATGCCTAAGCATCCCAAAGTTGAAGTTGTCAAGGTAGATTGTGGAATAATAGCATGTGTGGTAACATTAGGCATGGCACTAATTATTTGTTGAATATGTTCTGCACTCAATTGAAATGTAGGTTGTGTTGAAGTGCTAGATGTAGGCATAGCACTAGTCATCGTCATGGTTTCTTTCCCTTTGCTAGAATTTGGAGCTGCATTTGAAGTGGGAAACACAGGTGCACCACCTTTTGTAATTTTTCTAAACAAAGTGTTCTCATCAAAGCTCAGGGGAACATTAACACCATCCTTGACCAAATTTAGGAATATCTTAGTTTTGTTTGCCCTAATGGATTTTTCCATCATTTCCACATTGTAGGGGTCTGTAAGGAATGTCCTGACATCACTAGGTACATCGTTAGGGTCAATAGGATCTTCATCTTGGTATATTTCTTCATCATTATCCCCCAAAGTTGTGTTATGGAAGGGATCTTCTGGTTCTCATGTGGATGTGGAGTTAGGTATACCAAGGTTCGAGCTAGAGGGAATTGTATTCCCTAATGAAGTTGTGAGTGGAGGAAAAGGATTCTCCATCTCTAATTGCCTCAATGATTCCCACAAATGTGACATGGGATTAAATGTGAACCTTCCTGATTGTGTGTGTACCATACAAGAGTGATCAAGCCAATGGGTGGAAGATTATGGAAGAAAAGGAAAATGAGGATGAGCGCTATTAACCTTAGGTGATTAAAGGGTCAACTACCCAAGTTTGAACAAAAGACCTTGGTTTAGCAAACAAAGATTGATTAGAGGATAGTAATATCTTTCTCCTACCAAAGATAGCCAAGTGATCTTGTAGGCAAGATAAGACACCAAATTGAGTGCTTACTATTTGGAGATAGACTTGTGATCCCAAATAAGTAAGCGTGATTAGGATAAATGTTTTCTTATAAATGAAAGGTCTAGTGTTGTATTGTCAAAAGATGTTTTAAAGTTTAAGCTCTCTAGAAAAAAAATTTGAAGGTGGAAAACTAGGAATTTGGAAAGATGGAGGTAGATATGGTTGTGGTTACTAATGCAGCTATCTCAATCCTCGTTTACTAGAAATAAAAACCTTGGGTTCACTCCTGGGAAAGTAGACTAATTTCAAAATTTTCCATTGTATTCAATTCTATCATAATGGTCTTGTGTAGCTTCTTCTTTTTGAATGTCTTTGATAGCATATCAGAATTGTTTGTCACCGTATGCAAGGTTCTTCCTTTCCTTGTAGACAGGTGGTTTGGACAATTTCACTTTCTTATATTTGACTTGGTTGACTTTAACGGTCATGGCAGGAATAAAATAAGACCCAAATTTAGAGTGACTAGACTCAACCAAAATGCAAACTACCAACATTAACCATGAGTCAAGAAGACCTCACTTAACCTATTTCACTCAATAAAAGGTTACCTCACAATTTCACTCATTTTAGAACTTGTTTGATGTTTTGACTTTGGTTTTTTGAATGCTTGAACAAGTACGCTGAACACACCAACAACCCTAATAAAGCTATCTCTAGGATGAACAAGGCTTATCTAGAGGGAGTCCTCGATATACACAAGGTACGTGAGGCCCAAATCTATAGATGAAAAGAAATACTGGCACACAACCGGGAGGAGACGGTAACCCAAATCTCTTTCTTCACTTCTCAAAGGTATAAAGTTCTTTGGGGCTTAGCCAAGAGTGACAATATTCCACTTCCAAGAGAGGTGTCTTTCGATTCACCTCCCAATTTTTATACTCTGCCAGAACACTGGAGTTGAGGTTGTCCCAAGGGGTGATGAAATCCTCAAGAAGGCCTCCTAAAAATAAAAAATAAAACCACTTATTTCTTGTGCACCCAAGATTTCCCAAAGGCGCGAGAGGAGAGAATACATAAGTGGCCTTGGGGTTTAAAAAACACTTTTTCTTTCCTAATGAAGCTTTAAGTTTTCTATCTACTTGAAGACACTCATGATTAAAACATGCAAGGTTCTTTCCAAATTGAAATAGCGCCAATGTAAATGAAAACGCAGGTTCATCAACAAGAAAGTAAAGCGAGTGCGTGAAAGTAAAATGCTGAAAAGAAAAATGCAAGAAATAAAGTCAATTTACCTTAGGACATTCAAGAGTGTATGACTTCATTTTAAGCACCAAACCCAAATGTGATCTAGCCTAAGCATACATGTCCATTTTAAGTACCAATTCCAAATATTGTCTAGCCTTGGCATACATGTCCATTATCCTTTAAAGCATTCAAGATGGTGTGAATTCTTTTTAAGCACCAAATCCAAAGGTGTCTTCTACCCTCAACATTCATGTCCTTTTTAAGCACCAAAGTCCAAATGTGGGCTAATCTAAAAATTCATGTCCATTTTAAGCACCAAAGTCCAAATGTGGGCTAATCTAAACATTCATGTCTATTTTAAGCACCAAAGTCCAAATGTGGGCTAATCTAAAAATTCATACATTCAAATGAAAGTGTTTAATCCATACAAGTCAATTAGCTCTTAAGTTTTTTTTTTAAGTGATAAAAATCACTACAAATCCCCTTTAGTGATTAAAATCACTATTGGTTTTGCTTTTAATATTTTTAAAGTTAATTCTCTGCATGAAAATCGTTAGTTAAAACCTACAAGTCAATCAATTAGTAGAAATTATTGTTAAAAATTGAACAATTCTGGTAAAATGTGAAAATGCCAAAATACAGGTGCAGACGTCAAAACACGCAGACGACAAAACACGGAGATGCCAAACTACGCAGATGAAAAAATAGACTCAAAGATGATAGAACTAGCCTCAAAGATGACAGAACCAGAAATGCAGACGATAGAACTAGAAATGTAGACGACATAACCAGAAACAGAGATGACAGAACTAAAAGTGGAGACGACAGAACTAGAAACACAGATGACAGAACTAGAAACGCAGATGAGAGAACTAGAAATGGAGATGATAGAACTAAAAGCGAAGATGACATAACCAGAAATGTAGATGACAGAACTAGAAAAGCAGACAATAAAACTAGAAATGGAGACAAAAGAACTAAAAGCAAAGATGACAAAACCAAAAGCATAGAGGATAGAGCCAAAAACGTAGATGACAGAGCCATAAGCGTAGATGACAGAGCTAAAAGCATAGATGACTGAACTAAAATTGGGGATGAAAGAACTAAAAGCAGAGATGACAGAACTAAAATAAGAATATTACATAGAATTACTGTGGAGATGCTAAACAGCGCAGACGCAGATCTGCGCAGACGACAAACGGAGACGACACTATGGCCTGTGGAGACGAAAATGCGGTGTTTAACGAATGAACCCAGGTCATTTGCAAAATTTCAAAATGAATCTAGGGACATGGGTCCCACTGAGCGTGCCAAAATGTGTGCTAGAAAATGAGACCTGCAAGAACCATGGGTTAACAAACAAACACTAGTTTAAAATCTTGAAATTGCATCAAAGACTTATCAAAATGAAAAGAACAAAATACCAACTAATGCTTGGTTGAGTTTTGTGACCCTAAGCAACCTAAAAATCCAACCTTCCAGCCACCTCTACAACTCAACAAGGACACCCATGAGAGGTCTTGTTGGTGTGTTAAGATGGGGGGGGGGGGGGGGGGTGTTTGATGCACTCTCCCAAACACAAAAATAAATGAATCTCTTGAGTCAGTGAGTGCAAGTGTGTATGCAAGTAAGGTATGAACCTAGACTAAATGAGATGAAAAACACCTCAAAAAATGGCTATGGAGAGAGCCATTCTTGAAGGCATTCAAAGGTGAAGATGATATGTAATGCAAGAACTAACTAAATATGCAAACTATGATAAGAATGCAAGCTACAAATGCATGTAGAAACTAGATTAACAATACATAATGTAAACTAAATCAACTACCAAATTGTTAGTATGAACCTACAAAATCACTATGAGACTCTATCAATGCAAGCTCAAACTACCATGAAAGCTCAAACTATGAATGCAAAATCAAATCTCAAACCAACATGGTAACAATGCAAATAATGGGAGATGCAAATGCTTGAGACAAGCCCTCTATTTATAGGCTTGAGGGAGGTCTTGGTGAGGTGGCATCCAAGTAAGTGCCACATAAGGTGACATGCAAGCTATGAAAATGGTCAAAAATTCAAAGTTTGCTCACACATGTGTGAGCAAACTTGAGAAGAAGAGTGGGAGACAAGAGTGTGTAGGCATGCCATCTCACACATGTGTGAACACACTCTCAGGCTAATGAGGGGGATTAAGGAGATAATTAAGAATGATTAAGTGGGATTAGGCTTAAGAGGATGAAAATGATGGGTGTAGACTAGGCTCTAGGTTAGGTTTAAGACTAAATTAAATGAGATTTAATTTAATCATGGGTTGAGAGAAATTAATAGGATGTGAAGATTTAAATAAATAAAATTTATTTTAAAAAGGAGAAAGATGGAGGGTCATGTGTTAAATTAATTTAACACATTAAGGCTAGAAGTATTTAAATAAAATTTAAATATCTAAGAGAATGAACTTATTCAATTAATTAATATAATTAAATAAGTAGAAGAATGTGAACAATATAATCAATTAATTAATAATTAATTACATTGTCACAAAAAATATTAAAATTAATTAATATAATGTTTAGGGATGATTTTTAACGTCTACAGTTTGAACTTCACTAGGCTTTGTCTGAAATTTTTGAAACATATAATATTCTTTAGCATTCCTTTTATGTTGACATTGCTCCTTTTTTTTATATCTTACCACTTTTATTTCCTTACCATCTACAATTGAAGTTTCATAAATCTTACCAACATGTTTCTCTACGGTGTCTAGTTTAAGCTACAAACGCTTTTCTTTTTTATACTTCCAACTACAAATTGCACATCTGCATTCTACTGGTGGCTCACCTACAATTGGATTGCCACGGGCTTAATGAATGGATACTTTGCTGCCCAATCTAATTTAAATCTCCTGGCCATCTCCCAGTGATGATCAATTTTTTCTTTCAATTTTCCTCTCCCTTTAGTGTTACTATTAATTGCACCATCATCATCACCGAAGTTGATTGACTTGTCCTAGTATTGGTTATTTACTGAATATTCTTCTTCAAGGTCATCTTCATTAGAGATATTAGGTTCTGCAACTCTATCACCAGATTTATTAGGCTTCCCAATTTGTTGAATGGACTCCTGTGTAGGTTGCAATTGTATAGGCTCCTTTGATGATGTACCTTCCTTACTTTGACCAACACTATTGCGTCTAGGCCCGCCAAAGTATGAAGATATATTTTTGCATTTCGTTGGCCTCTCTTGGACATCTCCACCTTCATTAGTCCTACTCCTCTTCCTATTTAAATTTTATTATGACATCTCCATCAAATTAAGGCTGCAATAAAATACTATGGACTCATAGTCATAGTCGTTTTGATTATCTACTAATCGCAATACTATGAAGAAGGCTCCTTCTTTCAGCATGTTTCAATAATGAAACTCATATATCTGAAATAGATAACTACAAATAAATCATTTTCATTTTGGCGAATGGGCAGACCATTACATATGATAATAACTAATATTTGGCAAAGCCTGCGTAATTTCAAGTAATTGAGTGGGCGAATAGGGTGGGAATTTGGGACCCCATTGTGTGTGATGCATTGCAAATTGGGTCCTAGGACAAATAAAAATTTCACATAGGAAAATGGGAATTTGGCGAATGATGATCATTGAAAGAGACACTCAATTAATTCTATGGTAAGTAAACATTAAATAGAAATATGGGCAAAGAACTCAACTACCAAACTGAAATTACATAATAATAGTGGCAAACGTTTCAACCACTATATGAGTATTTTATAAAATTTGGGCGAACCGATCAACTAATATACGTTGTTTTTTTTTGCCAATTTCTATAGCCCGATTGGGACATATTTGCCAATTGGTGACTAATCACCACTAAAAAAATAGCTGACCATGGACCTCCAAAAAGGACCATATTCATATCTTCCTTGTAGTTAAAAAAAAATGAAAGGAATCCATTTAACATAGGAGCTATATCAACTTGACCATGGATAACCCATTTCTATTTTGTGATATTTTTCAATGTTTCTATATCTGGTGTAGCCCCCATAAATTTTTCAACAAGAGTAAATTCCATAGAACAAACAAAGAAATCAATGATTGGGTCTGAAATAAATATTTGAAACTCACCTTTCTCCCAACAAGATTTCAATGTAACTAGAGGGAAAGATGATTTTCCACCAAGTTTCCTACCAAATAGGGAAGACCATGTCCTTTGATCGCCTAACCCTTTTTGTAAACTTTCTAATTTACTCTCTTTAGTCTCATCCACATTCTCCAAAGGAATCTTCTCATTCTCAAGTTCCTGATTGGGCACATGATTTGTAGTAGAAAAACCCAAATAGAGTTCCTATAAGCCACATCTAGTGGTACTAGCATCTGTAAATCTTGCAGAGTTTGCTAGTTTTTCCTCATTTTGATCTTCTATCCCACCAAGATCAATACCTCTTGCAAGATTCTCCCCTTCCAATTTCCTACGTAACAGAGAATTAGCCAATTCAAAAACACGTAGAGTACCATCCATCTCCACTTAACTATAACTTATTGAGTGTGTGACAACTAAATAATTTGGGTTGTAAGGTTGAGTTTGAGAACAAAATTGCTAAGATATATGATACTAATGGAAAATTGATTGGAAAAGGTGATCAAACCAGAGGTAATCTAGTCTACCATGATATAGAGGACACTACTTGTCTATCTATAGGATTTGATGATGTATGGCTATGGCACAAGAGGTTATGTCATGCTAATTTTGATAACTTGGTTAGTATTAGTAACATGAGAAGAGTTAGTGGTTTGCCTAAATTGAAATAGCCTAACAATATAATTTGCAAACAATGTCAGTTAGGCAAAATGACAAAGTCAAGTTTTAAGACTAAGATTCATACCTCTAAAGGAATATAAGAGATTGTACATATTGATTTGTGTGGATGAATTGATGTGAAAAGCTACAAAGTAGATAAGTACATTATGTTGCTTGTTGATGATTATTCTAGAATGATGATAGTTATGTTTTTGAAAAAGAAATCTGATGCTTTCCAAATGTTTAAGTGGTACTTAGCAAGAGTTGAGAAAGAAATAGGTAAAAGTCTGAAATGTTTGTGATCTAATAAAGGAGAATAATTTATATCAAATGATTTTGAGATATTTTGTAATTATAGAGGAATCAAAAGACATACATCTACTCCTAGAACTCCTCCACAAAATGGAATTGTTGAAAGGAGGAACAAATCTATAATGGATTGTGCTAGGACACTCATGATGGAGAAAAATGTTGCTTTGAAATACTGGAGAGAAGTTGTAAGTGTAACTGTTTATACCTTGAACTATGTACAAGTCAAGAAAGGTACTCATTCAACACCTTTTGAACTATGGTATGGATAATTACCAAATGTAAAATACTTTAAAGCATTATATTTGCAAATATTTCAGGAATGGTAAATTAGATGCAGAAAGTGAAGAAGGTATATTTATTGGTTATTCCACAAGAAGTAAAGCTTATAAGTGTTTAAATACTAAACTAATAAAGTTGTGGAAAGTACAAATGTGAAATTTGATTTATATATAAAAGTATATGAGGTTGAACCAATAAAGGAACTAGAAGAATACAAATTATTTGTATACTTTTATGAAGGCATGCTTGCTAAAGAAAATATTGTAAATCATGTTCCAAACCAACAACAAGTTTTAGTAACTATTGAATCACATATTATGAATGTCAAGTTGCATTTAGGAATCGAGCTACATTTAGGTGTCGAGTTATAGCATGAAGATAAGGTACATTCTGATTCTAAAATTAATGTACATGAAAGAGATGTTGAACTACCTGACAGAGAGGTACATAGTGATTCAAAAGTTGAGAGACCAAATGTAGAAGCTGGAGCTGAACCAAGATTTTCTAGATATGTCAAGAGACACCATCCTACTACAAAAATCATTGGTGATAAAAATGCTACACCAACGACAAGGAAAAATTTGAGAAATGATACATGTTTGATGAGCATGCAAGAACTAGAGTCATTGAAAGATGCCTTAGAATATGTGGACTAGATTAAATCCATGGAAGAAGAGATTGAAAAAATTGAGAAAACTAAGACATGGACTCTAGTTTCTAGACCAACAAACAAAAATGTGATTTTTACCAAGTGGTTATATAGAAACAAGTTAGATGAAAATGGTAAAGTCACAAGGAACAAGGCAAGATTAATCTGTAAAGGATATGTACAAGAAGAAGGGATAAACTATGGAGAAACATTCTCTCCTATTGCAAGACTACAAGGAGTAAGAACTCTACTTGCTTACTCTATGTACAAAGGTTTCAAATTTTATCAAATGGATGTTAAGTCTATATTTCTAAATGGTATATTGGAGGAAGAGAATTACATAGAACAACTAGAAGGATTTTTTGATGCTAACAAAAAAACATGGTATGTAGACTACACAAAGCTTTTTATGATTTAAAGCAAGCACCAAGAGCATGGTATAAGAGACTTCATAATTATCTTGTAAAGATTGTATTTGAGAGGAATGCTGATAACATCAATATGTACTTGAAGATAGAGAAAGGCAAAGGTATTTTGTTATCTAAATTTTTTGTTGATGATATCATATTTGGAGGTCAAGATACTTTATGGAATACTTTTTCAAGTGAAATGAAATAAGAATTTCAGATGTCTATTTTTGGAGAGATCATGTTCTTTGTGGGTTTGCAGGTACATCAGATGAAATATGGTATATACATCACTCAGTCAAAATATGTTAAGGAGAACTAAACACTTTTGGATTGGAAGATTCCAAGCCTATAAGGAAACCTATGGTACAAGACATAAATTGTCAAAGAATGATGATTCAACTAAGGTGAATCAAACATTATATAGGTCTATGAATGATAAATTACAATCTGTAGTACATAGAAGACCTAATATTGCATTATCTATAGAGATAGTTGCAATATTATCTGCTAATCCTAGGGAGAATCACTCGATGGTAGTAAAGAGATATATGAGTGATCCACGAGGATCTTCAGGACCTGAAATTGAAGTGTTCCAGTTTCTCTCGAAAGCAATGCCATCACGTAGAGCATAGAATTCTGAATCTGGCACAACTTGAACGAGTGGAAAATGAGTTTGTTTGTGCAAGATATCACTAGTCAAAGCTCGGTCTAACGCTGGTCAACTCAGAGATTAGGGACAAGGAAAAAGGTGAAAAAATTCATCATCAAGAAATTGGTCA
Organism: Cupressus sempervirens; assembly: GCA_028749045.1. Classification (NCBI taxonomy): domain Eukaryota; kingdom Viridiplantae; phylum Streptophyta; class Pinopsida; order Cupressales; family Cupressaceae; genus Cupressus; species Cupressus sempervirens. The sequence goes on from CM053784.1 coordinate 470,921,367, forward strand.
AAATTGGCATCAATGGAAAGGTCTTGTCGTCATGATTCCAACGGTGTTTGTTTCATTGAAAATGGAGCCCGTACGTAAGAGTTATAGCCAATCAAAGTTGCAGTTGACCAAAGTACCAATGATGATGTCAGCATGATGTCATCCTACTAACTTGGCAGATAGCTCATTGTATGGATGATGATGTGGACCAATAGTGTCTTGACACATGGCACTCCATGACATGGCAGTGACGTCAACAAATCCTGAGTTGACACGTGTCATCCATGTCGACATCAATGGGACCAGTCAGCAGTAGACACGTGGCATAATCAGATTTAGAAGGACCACTAGTGTTTTGCCATGTGGCACCCTTCTTGGTGGGACATGTGGCATCTCTTTAGCGTCGGTTTAAAAAGTAAACACTTTTGGTGGGATTCGAACCCCGCACCTTCTCCATCTAAGTCGGAGCGCTAACCATTAGGCCATCAATGTTGTTTAAAAATAGAATGCACATTTTTCTATTTGATGCTTATCTTCTCAAATTTCAGTGCTTAAAATCCGCCGGTGGGGTTTGAACCCCCGACCAAATGGAGTCCAAAATAGCCTTCACCGTTGTGCCATGTGAGTGCTTTAAAATATGGTTGGTGCGAATCATAATTAACCATTATCGACTGCCCAATCACCTATTAAAAATAGGTTTATTTGTTAATTTATTAAAAAAATAGCCCCCAATTTTGAGATAATGTTTATCCCCTAAAATGGCAAAAGGGGGATTTTGGATAGGGATAATAAATAAGCCCTTTATCCATTTTAGCCTAATTTTGGCATATTTTCTTGTATATAAAAGGGGGAATGTAGGCTAAGGGAGGATCCATCAGTTGATCATCCAATTCTTCTCAACTCTTCTCGTAGAAATTCTTCTTGTAAGCCAAGCATTCCTTGGAGGAATTTTGTAACTTGGCAAAGAATCTACGTTTTGTAAAAGTTGTTGCAAAGCTTCTTCTTGTTCTTCTGTAAGGATGTCTTGCTAACGTGGGAGCTATTGTCATAGGTGGAGCAGCTTTCTTGAGGCCTCTTTTAAGGTGAAAGCTAACTTCTTTTTGTAAGCTATGGTGTTTCCAAGTCTTGAAGGCAATAGATCGATTCATTTTTCTGGCAAATCCGGAGACGTAGCCGATTTTCGATGAACTCTGTTATCATCTTGGTTCTACTCTTTTGTGATTAATCTTGCAATTGTCTCTTGAGCTTAGTAGATTAGAGGTTTGAATTTACATATTGGATTCAAATCAATAATTAAAAGATCTTGGTGTTAGATTTACTAATGTAATCGTTGTAAGTCTAACTCATGAACTATTTTGAGTAAGTGCTCGATTAGTTTTATTGATCAAGTGGTATCAGAGATAGAACCACTGGTCCTTAATCAGATCAATGAGATATATGAAAGGAACATATGAGTATGGTCTATACTACAAGAAAAATGATAAATTTAAATTGAGACCCTATACTAATGTTGATTGGGCTAGAAATATTGAAGACAAAAAGAGCACCAATGGAGGAGCAATTTTCTTAGGCAAAAGGCTGGCTACATGGACTAGCAAGAAACAAATTTGCATTTCTCAATCTATTACTGAAGTTGAATATGTTACTAATACAATAAATTGTACAAACATTGTATGTATCAAAAAGCTACTCAAAGGTATGAAGGAGGAGATCAGTGAACCTGTGATACTTTATTGCAATAATACAAGTACTATAAATATATCAAACAATCTTGTAATGTATACAAAGGCTAAGTATTTTACAATCAAGTATCATTACTTGAGAGAATTAGTTCAAGATGAAGAGGTGAAGATGGAATATGTTGACACTAAAAAAAAAATTAGTGACAACTTTACAAAACCATTACCTAAGGATTCTCATGAATATCTATGAGGTAAATTAGGGGTGATACCCCTATCAAAGGCTATCTAAGAAGCATGAGGAGTGCCCTGCATCAAACAAGGTAATTGAAATATGTTACACATTGATGTAGTGGATCTTACTTTAGGAGCCAACTAAAGTAATCAAAGAGCTGGAACTACCTAGTCACAAGCAAGGTGATAGAGGGAGAAACTAAAAATATTCATATCTGCATATTAAGATGACAAACCTTTGGCATTGTTGTCAAAGAGGGAGAAAGTATACTAAGAAGTACTGACAGAAAAAGTGATATTATATATTACATCTACCTAGTAAGAGGAAGATAATGTTGAGGGAGATAGAAGAAGTGATCAAGAAGGAGCCATAAGGATGAGTTGATTATCTATTGACTAGAAAAAAATTTTTGTAACCTATTCAAAAGATGAAAATTGTTGATAGAGGGAGAGATTTCAAAACAATGAATTATTTTATTTTTGGCATTCTGATTGATCATACTAATTAAATTTGGTCAGTTTGGTTTTCCATCAATGCCAAAGAGGGGGATTTTTGAAAACATATTGATACAAGTATGAGTAAGACAATTGATTATATGATTTAAGTACTCTCATTTATTTGATTGATGAAGAGGATTTGATCAAATGAGGTAACAATACCACCTAGAGGAAAGGTTGAGTTATAATATGAAAAAAGTACAAGAATCAGTTAAGACATTGATATTATAGTGCATTGATAATTTACTTAAAGTTGCAAAGGTTGGTTATGTTGGTGTTTGAAAATGTTACCCATTTCCAATTACCCTGATGAGAACAAGATGCATCTAGGGGCAGCTAACTCCCATTATCAACACATCCATTCAGACACCAGGCCAACTATAAGGCATGACCCTTCTTCTACTTCAGGCTCTACAAAACCTAGGCGGGTAGACCTATAGATTCTTTATATGGTACCAGTTGTCAAAGCATACACTGAATCTAATATGAAGCAGATAAAACCCTTATTTCTCCTGATAACTTATGAAATAACATATATTTGTAGTAGCTAGATGCAAAACAATGAAATTCGTAAGCTGAGTGAGGGCATTCTGTTTATAGCTCTTCAAAATGAAAGGGAAATTCATTTGATTAAAGATGTTGATTCAACAAAACCTCAAAAATGCAACAGTATAACCAGTGATCCTATAAATGATCAGTGCCTAATCCATTGAGCAATTCCATGAATTCAAAACATACATCTGTGACATCAGGATGTATCTCATATACCCAGACATCAGATCTATCCGACCACCTTGTGATTCAGACATCAGTGTTCATTCAGGTCTCATTCTCACAAAATATCCTTCTCAAACAACCAATAACCTTGTTTAAACATATTGAGCATTTACTTGGCCCTTTGGTCCAACAGCAAAATACATCAAACATACAACCTGAAAGGGATGCAAATGGGTCTCAAATCTTTGTTCCAAAACCACATAAGACTTACAGATTGCTGAGACAGGAGACAAGAACCAAAACAAAACTAGTGAAATTGTTGCTCATATGTATTCCTTTCCTTGAAACTATACATTCAGATGCATACGATTAAAACATGAAACAACGTAATATCTCAGAACTATCTATATTATCTCTACAATGTTGTTCACATGAGAGTTCTGCTGAAGAAAATGGTGTCACAGTCATGGAAACATGTCAAAATACTGGAACCAATGGTCTCACAGTGCAAAAACTGGAATCCCCAATGGTATCACAGCAATGAACTTTTTCTTCCCAGAAACTGGAACCAACTGGTTTCTTAGTGACAAAAAATGGAACCCCTTACAAATGAAAAAAAGAAAGAAAGATATAGCAAGAAATGAATTCCCGGATCTGCCAGGTGTCCACTTGAAATCCAATCCTCTGTAACTGGAAAACCTCTTTCTTCTTTCATCCCTTCTGATCTGATTTTGTTTCATCATTAATCTGTAACAAACTTGCAAAATATCCTTGCCTAATGATGAAAACCTTTTACTTGCCAAAAAATCTAATTGCCCCATGAAAAAGCCAGTGAAAATGAGTTTTTATTGAGTAAATCAGAACAAATTCGACCCTAACTACATTTCCATTGCCTTCTATTGATATCCAGGTCATTACCTTGACAAAAAACAAAAATGAACTTCTTGGTCTGAATATGGTTGCAATTCAAGTACCTGATAGAAAACCTCATGTAGCTCAAACTGACTGATACCTGTGCAAAAACCAACTCCAGAATCAAAAAATTCATCTTCTCCCGATTTCGGCGATATATGATAAGGCATACTTTGCCTTCCAGAAATGCCCAGAAACTTGATTTGAAAAACACTCCTCCGGTTGAAAGTTCAGGTTGCACATCTTTAAAATTTTAAATTTCAAAATTTAAAATAAGCTAAAGTTTTAACTTTAGCTTATAAGCCCCTTTAGATTTAAAAGAATGTGCACGTCACTTCCTTTTGGGAAAAATAATAAAAATATTATTTTTCAAACATATCATGTTTCTCCATCTCATTCCATCCGGGTCAACCTAAAGTTTGACCGAGTGACACGTGTCACTTACTGATTCGCTCCTTCAATGCATAGTCATTGCCTAGTCACTCAAGCCACATCATCATCGCTACCTCGCTATATTAAAACTCATGCATCTTCTGCTTGGCGAGTTAACGAGAACTGTCAGATCTGCCACGTGGCGCAATCTGGTGCGCTCTTGAGATTTTTATGCCACATCATCATCTACCTTGGAACTCGCTGCCACATGTCACATGTTGATTCACTGATGGCACTGTAAATGGGATCAACGTAGCATTTTGACTCTTACCAGATTTTGCAAATTTTTCGGCTAGTCGCTACCTCGCTAGTCGGAATTTCTCGCCACTTTCCGGTGGCGAGGTAGCGAGTCGCCGAATTTTGGAACTTTCTGGCAACTTACCTCTTGCTAACGTCATCCTTTTTCTCGGCATGTTTTGTCAAAATTTTGCTTTGCTAGTGTTAACGTCACTTCCGGCTGGTGTATCTAAGTTGGGACCCACAACATGGCATGCGGCTTTTCAAAAGCCATCTCTTTTGGGACATTGCTTATGTTGTTTAGAATCATATTTAAAGATTTAAAAAATCTTTACCCACACCAATGTGGGATAATACCATAACTGCGATTTCTTAATGATTTGCGTGGACTTTCTGATCATGCATGGGCATTTTTTAGCATGGATCTGCTCCTACAATCAATAGAAACTATGAGTATTCTTCATCTTTTCGTGTTTCTTGGTCTATTTGAACTGCGTTTGACCTGCAATTTTGGATGCATGGTTTTCTTCCTTAAAGCCTGCTACTGATCCTTATCGCATGATATTTCTTATGGCCCACTCATGGTGCTGCCTGGATCTCACGTGAGGCTTGTTGATCAATTTTACTGTTGAAGCCTCTCTTTTATCAATGCTTGGGGTCTTTGACTGTTGGCGTCTGTTCTATGTGCCTTTAATTTGTAGATGCCTAGTTGAAAAACCATATCTTTCATAGATTATGTTCGTGTCAATGATGCCAAAATGTCTTCCTCAAGATTCCCTACCAATCTCAAACTTTATTAAACCTATTTTATATTGGTCGCAGCCAATATGCATTTGGAGTGTTCTCGAAGGAGACACCATGAATTCTTTTCTCTAGGACATTTTTATTTTTGTGGAGGCGGCTGCCTAAAACATCTAGTGTTTATCCATGATTAGTAGGCCTACCATGGAAATATTTCTCAAACAAGCTTGACAATCTGTATAGCATTGAATGGGCACGGTGATCAAGCCAACTGGGCGGCAGGATAAATGGGAACCTCTCAAATTTCTCTCGTTTATGTTATGAGTTATTGCTTTTTTAATCAATTTCCACTACACGTTCTTCCTTACTGCCTACGTTGTCTTCTTTAGTATTTGTTGTGTCTTCAGCTTTAAAAACGTGGACCCTTGCTTATCTTGGTGTGGGGACTTAGCAAAACGTGGCTCCATCTTTAGTTTCAACGTGACTTCCATTCCTCATTGCGTGGTCCTTCATTCTTCACTGCACTCATTCTCTGGCTACGAGCAATGGAGGGGATATCTGCCTATTATTGCTTCCATGAGAATCTGTAAGTTCTTATTTGCCAGGTCCTTATGCCATTTAGCCTCGAGGTTGGTTGAGTGAGTTACCCTCGACCCATGTTATGAAGCATAAGTCCCTTTTTCACTTCCAATGATTTCACATACCTCTTGCAAATTTTAGTGGCCGCCACTTCAAAACTTCTCTTAAGATCAAGGATACCCTTTTATGATGTACTGGCCACATTATCCTTTATAACCAACGTACTAGAAATGTCACTACAACTTCTAGGATAGATCTGACTATTCCTCTCGAAGGCATCAATTATAGAACTATAAGTGATGACAAGCATTATAACCTTCTCAAGGGAAACTTTAAAATCTCTGTACCTTATCATTCTGCAACAATCAGTCAAAATTAGCTAGGCCCCAAAGTGGGTCCAGCTAAAAAAAATTTCATTTTTGAACAACTGATTCTCTAAACTGATCCATCGATCATCTTGAACTAACTGAAATCAAATTTGATCACTGAGTGACCATTAAAACTCATTGTAAATCAGTTCCGCAACATTGTGAAACTTGTGTTCGGAGGCCTGTTGCCTAGTTTTAAAAACTGACCCGGACAACTGGCTAGGCTCTGAAACCTGACCCACTGATTCTTTGCTCCACATACTTTCACCCTGTTAGATCTTGTCTCATGAAAAATTTGGGGTCAAAAGATATTGACCATCAAAGTCGCCTTCTCAGGTTTACCTGCAAACAAACACGTCAGAAAACAACAAATTGGGTTTGGATTTGGCTCGAAAAGCTAGGCAAATGAGCACATGGGGAGATGAAAACTGGGACACTCATTCTATGTCATGAGGTGAGTACGACTATGCAATTTTGGCTCATGATGAATAACAGGGTGCAAATGGCGATCAGTCAAAGTGGGCTACTCTGAATTTTGCAACTGGACATACTGACAGAAAACAATTTTTTGTGAATGGAATTGATCTGGAAAAGTGTGCATATGGATTCTTCAAGTTCTAAAAACTGGCACACTTGTAGTATTTTTAGTGGAAAATACAGGGGAAAAAACCATTTTACTTGACCAATCACGGGTTAGGAGTTATGACGCCACGAACAAGGCTGCTAATCAATCTGCAAATACTGACACCAGCAAAAAGTCAAAAATTCCATTTGGAATCACACTTGAAAACTGATCAAACGGATTCGTCAAGACTTAAAAATTGAAGCATAGAAATTCTCTGACGCCTGGAACACAATGTAAAAAGAAAATTTTCATTTGGGTCAACTGAGTCAAAGATATGATTGGTCGAACAGGGCTTCCCAAAATTGTGAACAACTAGTCAAATGCACAAAACAGGAAAAGACCAACTTTGCGGGGTGCGAAACCTAGTCAAACGAATTTTTCATGACTTGAAAATTGAAACATATGTTCTCCATTATGGATACTAAACATCCCCAAAGTGGCAGGTCATGAAACATTTCTGGGTGCGAGATATTCATTTACAAACAAAGCCACCTGTCGCTGTTTGACATTTAGGTGAAAAATGCAAAATTTGAAATGAACTGAAAACAAGACTTCACAGAATGGTTCAAAATGATTCTTTAACTTCATGGAACACTTAGACGCACTAAATGAAAGTTGCTAGAAGCATAAAACACCTAATGGGGTTTAAAGGTACAGCTAGGTACATAGGCTTCACAAAGCATTTATAGGCCTCAAACTGATCGATAGTGCTCAAAATTCAGACTACAATTTTGAGCGCCAACAGGTTACACTGAGTAAGTTTAGAAGAACGAGTTTAACAAAGTTTTTCTACCAAGATTGACTAAGTGGATATGTTGGATACAATTGTTCAATTATGTGTTGTCTTTGATGTTACACAAATGTCATATCAATTATTAGATAGAGTCTACTGAGCTTAGTTGGTCAGCAAAGAAAAAGACAGAGTTTATCAAGCTCAGATGGTTAGCAAAGAAATTTATAGAGTTGATCAAGCATTTTTGGAAGTTACACTATGAGATGGTTTCTACCGAGCTCACACGAGCATTGAAGGATTTTATGGAAGAAGTCAGTTTCTATCGAGCTCACAAAGTTAGCAAAGGAATCTTAGTTTTTACTGAGTTCACTCAGTCTTTGAAGGATTTTGTAGAGTTCGTAGTGTTTACTGAGCTTCACTTGGTTAACACTGAAAACCATTTCTAGAGAAGTGTTTACCAAGAAAGGTTAGCCAATGAAGGATTTCATTGTTTTGGAAAATAAAGTTCAATTGTTTCATGTAAAGTTTCTAGCTGACTAATGTAATGATTATTGGTAATTGTAACTTGTAAATGAATTGATTGGACAATTTTTAAGGTATAAATAAAAGGTCTAGTTGTGAAATCTAAATTGTAATGAGCGAGCATAGAAGTGAGTTAATTGTGTGAAGAGGAAAGTGTGAGCAAATTTTGAAGAAGGATCAGATATCTTTGAGGAGCAGCAAAGTTGTATTCGATCAGAGAGGATCTAGTGAGGCTAAATAGAGATTTGTAACAAAAAATTTTAGTTACATCACATTTAGGTCACTTATTGTTACTTTCTCACCATTGTAGTAGTAATTCCTAAATCTCTTAACAGAGTTAGTTTAACATCCATTTTTTCAAATCCTCTAACAAGGTGGACAGTTCTATTGAATTGTTCTAAAGTCCTCTAGCAAGGCCACTCCTAGTAGGGTGTTTAAATCCACTAATAGGATCACACCTAACAGTGTGTTTTGTAACCATTAACATGGTTGGCTCCTAACAAGGCTCACTTTAGAAAAGTAAAAATTGGTAGCTAGTTACTAGGTGGTTTTTCCCATTTTGGATTTCCACATTAAATCTATTGTCTCTTGTGTTGATTTTGTTTCTTTTATGCATGCATGTTAAATCTTTGTGAATTCTTAAAACATCAGTAATCAGTTAATACATAGTGCATCTACCGAGTTACAACATTTTTTTGTTTGGCTACCGAGTGATAGTAGTAACTAGTTTTATAAGGCATCTAAGGGATTTATGGATTTATTTTTGTGGTTACTGATTCACCCCACCTCTTAGTTACTCCATCTATATTTTCAACAATTGTTATCAAATCTTTTGGTGCTTGCAAGAAGGATTTCAAGGATCTAAGCTAAAGATCAGGATGTCTTACAAGAGGGAAATTCCAAGGCTTAATAGAGATAACTTTTCAACATGACAAGGTCTCATTAGACTCCATCTAGCTTCCACTGGAGATACAAGATTGAAATATATTGATCAAGCATATGTAACTCCTTTTGGCACATTATCTGCTATGACATTGCTAAGAAGAAGACTCACAACACCATGATGATAGACATTGCATCTGCCCAAAGCTATGAAGAATTTGATGATGTCAAGTACTACAAAATTGCCTTTGAAATGTGGAACAAGCTAAAAGATATCTATGGAGGTGATAATAATGTAAGGAGAGCCAAAGAAGAAATTCTAAGAGGATAATTTGATCGGATGAGGATGATAGAGGATGAAAACATTGCCAAATATGTTGAAAGAGTCAAAGTAGTTGTTAGCACAATCAAGGCTTCTGGAGGAGACATTGAGGAGGAAATAGTTGTAAGTAAATTTTTTAGAACATTACTTCCCATTTATGCAATTAGAGTTTATGTAATTCAAGAAAGAAGATGTGAAAAAAATCATAAGATAAATTTAGAGGCCACAGTTGGAAGATTGATAGCATTTGAGCTAGATAACTATGACAACTATGTTCCTACTTTCAAGAACATTGAATCAGCATTTGAATCCAAGATTTCACTCAAAAAGAAGGGCAAGAAGATAAAGGAATCCTAGTTAGAAAGTGTAGAAGAATCAGATTAGAGTTTTGACAGTGATCTTGAGGTGGTTGAAGCTCTACTAGCAAGGAAATATTCTAGAGGCAGAAGGAAATACAAAGGTAAGGTTCCTTTGATCTATTTTTCATGTGCAAAAATTGGACATATTGCTGCTAGGTGCCCAAAAAAGAGAAAAAAGGATGAGAAGAAAGGTCATAAGTGTAATGGCAAGAAAGACTTCAAATCATTCAAGGACAAAGGTAAGAAAATATGTTTCATGGCTAAGGATTCTAATGATTCTGATGATGGTAAAGATGAAATTGTTTACATTGATGTGAAAGATGAATATAATAATGATGAGGAGGATAAAATGAGACTTATCTCTCATGTGAGAAAAAATGATACATGGATCATAGACAGTGGTTTCTCTCATCATATTACTAGTGACAAAACTAAGTTTGAACAATTTGAAGACTATGATGGTGGTAGTGTGAGATTTGGTAATAATGAACCTTGTTGCATAAAAGGAAAAGGAATAATTTCACTAACCAAAGAACTTGTATGTGAATGCCTATTGTGTTGAAGGTCTAAAACACAATTTGTTGAGTGTGGTACAACTAATCAATATTGGATTCAAAGTGGAATTCATGCATGGAAAAGCAAGGCTGCTAGATGAGAAAGGAAAGTTGATTGGATTAGGCATACAAACAATAGGTAACTTGTTCTATCTTGAACTTGGTGAATGTTCATGCTTTATTTCTCAAGTTGAAGAAAGTTGGTTATGGCATAGAAGGTTATGTCATGTGAATTTTGATAATCTGGTGAAAATAAGAAAATTCATGAAAGTAAGAGGCATTCCTAGTATAAAGAAACCTGATGTTGGTCTATGCAAGAATTTTCAAATTTGTAATATGGGAAAAACTAGCTTTAAAAGTAAGAACTATCAGTCTAAGGAAGTTTTGGAAATTTTGCATACTGACTTGTGTGGACCTATTGGAATTGAAAGCTATACTAGAGAAAAGATCTTCATTCTTTTTGTTGATCATTACTTTAGAATGTTGACTCTCATGTATTTGAGAGAGAAATTAGAAGCATTTGAGATGTTCAAATGGTATTTGGCTAGAGTAGAGAAGGAAACAGGGAAAAGACTAAAATGCTTGAGGTTAGACAAAGGTGGTGAATTCATCTCCCATGAGTTCAATAAATTTTGCATTGAAAGTGGAATCAAAAGATAGGTATCAGCACCTAGAACTCCTAAGAAAAATGGAATAGCTAAAAGAAGGAACATATCTATCATGGACTGTGCAAGAACTTTAATGATTGAAAAGAAAATTGCCATCAAATATTGGAAGAAGCTATTAGCATTGAAGTTCATACCTTGAACCGAGTACAACTGAAGAAGGACTCGTTCAAAAATCTGTATGAGTTATGGTATGGCTATAAATCTAATGTAAGTTACCTAGAAGTATTTGGAAGTAAATGTTATATTTTGAAAGAATCTAGAAAAGGTAAATTTGATGTGAAGGGTGATGAAGGAATATTTTTGAGATATTCTTGCAAGAGTAAAGCATATAGATGTTTGAATTTGTTTACTCACAAAGTCATTGAAAGTGCACATGTGAAAGTTGATGAGTTTGTAGAAAGGAATGAAGAAGAAAGAAAAAAGGAACTAGAAGATTATAGGAGATTTGTTTCCATTGAACTTGATATAGTGCCAGATACATCTATCAATCAGGAATATTCTACTCCTAAGTCCTCAGTAACTGAGTTGCAAGAAGTTCAAATCAAGCCATAGGAACCTGAGTCACATTCAGATGCTACATAGCCAATGCCTACTGAGTCTAAAGGACTTCAACAATAATCAAATTGGCTAGAACAACCAGAACCTAAAGTTGAAGTGCAAGAGGATGACAGTGTAATTTGTTCAAAAGGTAAGGAACCTATATTAGCCAAGTATGTTAGGAGACATCATGCACCAGATCAGATTATTGGAGACAAATCTGAAGGTACTATGACAAGAAATAAGCTAAAAGGTACTTGTTCACTTGCTGATTTTGAGCCTAGAAATGTCAAAGATGCATTAGAAAATGAAAGTTGGTTTGAAGCTATGAATGAAGAGATACAACAAATAGAGAAGAACAAAACATGGACTCTTGTGCCCATTCCTAAAGATAAAAATGTGATTGGAACTAAGTGGGTATTTAGAAATAAGTTGAATGAAGATGGTAAGGTGTCAAGGAACAAAACTAGACTAGCATGTAAAGGATATTCTCAAAAAGAAGAAATAGACTATGGAGAGACTTTTGCTCCTATTGCAAGATTGGAAGGTGTCAAGACCCTACTTACATATGTTGTATATAAAGGATTTAAGGTTTACCAAATGGATGCCAAATCTACATTTCTCAATGGTATACTAGATGAAGAAGTCTACATTGTACAGGTTGAAGGTTTTGTTGATCTAGACAAGAAGGACATGGTCTGAAAATTACACAAAGCATTGTATGGTCTAAAATAGGCCCTTAGAGCATGGTATGAAAGATTGCATAACTATCTTATTCAGATTGGTTTTCAAAAAACTAATGATAATAGTAGCTTGTATATCAAGGAAGGACCACATAACAAGATTGTTTTGGCAGAAATATTTGTGGATGATACTTTGTTTATAGGAAATGATTATCTATGCAAAGAATTTTTAGAACAAATGAACAAGGAATTTGAGATGTCAATATTTGGTGAGATTAAATTCTTTGTTGGTCTTCAAATTCAATAAAGCAAGAATGGTATCTACATCACTTAGTCTAAATATATCAAGGAGATACTAAAAAAGTTTGGTATGGAGGATTGTAAACTAGTTGGAACTCCTATGTGCATTGGTCTAAAGCTTACCAAGGATGATGAATCAAAGGAGGTAGATCAGACATTATATAGATCCACTTGGTTAACACTAGAAATCATTTCTGGAGCAGTGTTTATTGAGCAGGGTTGACCAATGAAGGATTTCATTGTTTTGGGAAACAAAGTTTAATTTTTTCATGTAAAGTTTCTATCCAACTGATGAAATGATTTTTGGTAATTGTAACTTGTAAATGAGCTAACTAGACAATTTGTAAGGTATAAATAAAAGATCTAGTTGTGAAATCTAAATTGTAATGAGCAAGCATGGAAGTGAGTTAATTGTATGAAGAGGAAAGTGTGAGAAATTTTTGAAGAAGGATAAGATATCCTTAAGGAGTAGAAAAGTTGTATTCAATCAAAGAGGATCTAGTGAAGTAGGATAGAGATTTGTAACAAAAAATTTCAGTTGCATCTCATTCAGGTCACTTATTGTTACTTTCTCACCATTGTAGTAGTAATTTCTAAATCTCTTAATAGAGTTGGTTTAACAACCATTTTATTAAATCCTCTAACAAGGTGGAAAATTTTATTGAAATGTTCTAAAGTCCTCTAGCAAGGCCACTCCTAGCAAGGTGTTTAAATCCTCTAATAGGGTCACACCTAATAGTGTGTTTTGTAACTTTTAATAGGGTTGGCTCCTAATAGGGCTTACTTCAAAAAAGTAAAAATTGGTATCTAGTTACTTGGTGGTTTTTCCCATATTGGGTTTCCATGTAAAATCCGATGTCTCTTGTTTTGATGTTGTTTCTTTTATGCATGCATGTTAAATCTTTGTGAATGCTTAAAACATTAGTAATAAGAAAATACACAATGCATCTATCAAGTTACAATATTTTTTTGTCTGACTACCGAGTGATAGTAGTAACTAGTTTTATAACGCATCTAAGGGATCTGTGGATTTTTTTTTGTGGTAACTGATTCACCGCCCTCTTAGTTACTCCATCTATATTTCCAACAATTGTTATCAAAGCTTTTGGTGCTTACAGGAAGGATTTTGAGGATCTAAGCTAAAGATCAGGATGACTTACAAGAGAAAAATTCCAAGGCTTAATAGGGATAAATTTTTAGCATGGCAAGGTCTCATGAGACTCCATCTGGCTTGCATTGGAGATACAAGATTGAAATATCTTGATCAAGCATATGTAACTCCTAGCACATTATCTACTAATGACATTGCTAAGAAGAAGACTCATAACACCATGATGATAGACATTACATCTGCCCATAACTATGAAGAATTTGATGATGTCAAGGATTGCAAAAATACCTTTGAAACGTGGAACAAGCTGAAAGATATTTATGGAGGTCATGATAATGTGAGGAGAGACAAAGCAGAAAGTTTGAGAGTACAATTTGATCAGATGGGGATGAGAGAGGATGAAAATATTTCCAAATATGTTGAAAGAGTCAAAGTAGTTGTGAGTGCAATCAAGGCTTCTAGAGGAGACATTGAGGAGGAAATAGTTCTAAGTGAAGTTTTTACAACATTACTTCCCATTTATGCAATTAGAGTTTCTACAATTCAAGAAAGAAGATGTGAAGCAAATCATAAGATAAATTTAGAGGCCATAGTTAGAAGATTAAATGCATTTGAGCTAGATAACTATGACAACTATGTTCCAACTTCCAAGAACATTAAATCAGCATTTGAAGCCAAGATTTCACTCAAAGAGAAGGGAAAGAAGATAAAGGAATCCTAGTCAAAAAATCAAGAAGAATCAGATTAGAGTTTTGACAGTGATCTTGAGGTGGTTGAAGCTATACTAACAATGAAATATTCTAGAGGCAGAGGGAAATACAAAGGTAAGGTTCCTTTGATCTATTTTTCATATGAGGAAATTGGACTTATTACTACTAGTTTCCCAAAAAAGAAAAACAAGAATGAGAAGAAAGGTCATAAGGGTAATGGCAAGACAGACTTCAAATCATTTAAGGAAAAAGGTAAGAAAACATGTTTCATGGCTAAGGATTCTAATGATCCTGATTATGGTGAAGATGAAATTGTTTACATTTTTGTGAAAGATGAATTTGATAATAATGAGGAGGATGAAATGGCACTTATCTGTCATGTGAGAAAAAATGATGCATGGATCATAGAAAATGGTTGCTCTCATCATATGACTGGTGACAAAACCAAGTTTGAACAATTTGAAGACTATGAGGGTGGTAGTGTGAGATTTGGTAATAATGAACCTTGTTGCATAAAAGGAAGAGGAAGAATCTCACTAATCAAAGAACTTGTATGTGATAATGCCTATTGGGTTGAAGGTCTAAAACACAATTTGATGAGTGTGGCACAACTAATCAATATTGAATTCAAAGTGGAATTCATACATGGAAAAGCAAGGCTGCTAGATGACAAAGGAAAGCTAATTGGATCAGGCATACAAACAAAAGGTAACTTTTTCTATCTTGAACTTGGTGAATGTTCATGCTTTATTGCTCAAGTTGAAGAAAGTTGGTTATGTCATAAAAGGTTATGTCATGTGAATTTTGATAATTTGGTGAAAATAAGCAAATTCACAAAAGTAAGAGGCATTCCTAGTATAAAGAAACCTACTGTTGATGTATGCAAGAATTGTTAGATTGGTAAGATGGGAAAAACTAACTTTAAAAGTAAGAACTATCAGTCTGAAGAAGTTTTAAAAATTGTACATACTGAATTGTGTGGACCTATTAGAATTGAAAGCTATATTAGAGAAAAGACCTTCATTATTTTTGTTGATGATTACTCTAGAATGATGACTGTCATGTATTTGAGAGAGAAAATAGAAGCATTTGAGAAGTTCAAATAGTATTTGGCTAGAGTAGAGAAGGAAACAGGGAAAAGATTGAAATGCTTGAGGTTAGACAGAGGAGGTGAATTCATCTCCCATGAGTTCAATAACTTTTGCATTGAAAGGGGAATCAAAAAATAGGTATCAACACCCGGAACTCCTAAGAAAAATGGAATAGTTGAAAGAGGGAATAGATCTATCATATACTATGCATGAACTTTAATGATTGAAAAGAACATTGCCATCAAATACTAGAAGGAAGCTATCAAGACTGCAGTTCATACCTTGAACCGAGTATAGGTGAAGAAGAACTCATTAAAAACTCTATATGTGTTATGGTATATCTATAAACCTAATGTAAGTTACCTAAAAGTATTTGGAAGTAAATGTTATATTTTGAAAGAATCTAGAAAAGGTAAATTTGATGTGAAGGGTGATGAAGGAATATTTTTGGGATATTCTTGCAAGAGGAAAGCATATAGATGTTTGAATTTTTCTACTCACAAAGTCATTGGAAGTGCACATGTGAAAGTTGATGAGTTTGCAAAAAAAATTGAAGAAGAAAGCAAAAAGGAACTAGAAGATTATAGGAGATTTGTTTTCAGTGAACCTAATATAGTGCTAGATACATCTGTCAATCAAGAATCTTCTATTCCTAAGTCTTTAGTAACCGAGTTGTAAGAAGTTTAAACCAAGCCATAGTAACCCAAGTCACATTCAGATACTACCAAGCCAATGCCTACTGAGTTTGAAGGACTCGAGAAATAGTCAAATCAGCTAGAATAGCCAAAACATGAAGTTGAAGTGCAAGAGGATGACAATGCAATTTGTTCAAAAGGTAAGGAACCTATATTAGCCAAGTATTTCAAGAGACATCATGCACCAGATCAAATCATTGGAGATAAATCTGAAGGTACTATGACAAGAAGTAAGCTAAAAGGTACTTGTTTACTTTCTAATTTTGAACCTAGAAGTGTAGAAGATGCATTTGGAAATGAAAGTTTAATTGAGGCTATGAATGAAGAGATAGAGAAAATAAAGAAGAACAAAACATGGACTTTTGTACCCCCGCCGAAAGATAAAAATGTGATTGGAACTAAGTGGGTATTCAAAAATAAGTTGAATGAAGATGGTAATGTGTCAAGGAAAAAAGCTAAACTAGTATGTAAAGGATATTCTCAAGAAGAAAGAATAGACTATGGAGAGAATTTTTCTCCTATTGCAAGATTGGAAGGTGTCAAGACCCTACTTGCATATCCTGCATACAAAGGATTTAAGGTTTATCAAATGGATGTCAAATCTGCATTTCTCAATGGTATACTAGATGAAGAAGTCTACATTGAATAGGCTGAAAGTTTTTTTGATCTAGACAAGAAGGACATGGTTTGCAAATTACACAAAGCATTGTATGGTCTAAAATAGGCCCCTCGAGCATGGTATGAAAGATTTCATAACTATCTTAATCAAATTAGTTTTCAAAGAACTAATGATAACAATAGCTTGTATATCAAGGAAGGACCAAATAAAAAGATTGTTTTGCAGAAATATTTGTGGATGATACTTTGTTTACAGGAAATGATGATCTATGCAAAGAATTTTCAAAATAAATGAACAAGGAATTTGAGATGTCAATGTTTGATTAGATTAAATTCATTGTTGGTCTTCAAATTTAGAAAAGCAAGAATGGTATCTACATCACTCAGTCTAAATATATCAAGGAGATACTGGAAAAGTTTGGTATGGAGGATTGTAAACCAATTGGAACTCCTATGTGCACTGGTCTAAAGCTTACCAAGGATGACAAATCAAAGGAGGTAGATAAGACATTATATAGATCAATGATTAGAAAGATGCAATATGTAGTTCATACAAGGCCATATATTGCTCTTGCAGTTGGTATTGTTGTAAGATTTTTCAAAAAAATAAGAGAAAATCACACGATGGAAATCAAAAGGATCATGAGACACTTGAAAGACATTGAAGATTATGGATTATGGTACAAATTTGGAGAAAATATGGATTTCAAAGTTCTTACTAATGCTGATTGGGCAGGAAACATTGATGATATAAAGAGTACAAGTGGAGGAGCTTTCTTTCTTGGAAAGAGGTGGGTTTCTTCGACAAGTAAAAAGAAAAATTGTACATCCCAATCTATAGTAGAAGCAAAGTATTTTGTAGTAGCAGTGAACTATTTAAATATTATTTGGTTTGAATAATTATTGGAAGGTATGAAGGTGGAAATCAAAGAACCTATTGTCATGTTCTGTGACAATACAAGTGTAATCAACATATCTAAGAATCCAGTGATGCATTCAAAAATTATTAACATTGCAATAAAATATCACTTTGTTAGAGAATTGGTATAGGATAAGGAGATCAAATTGGAATATGTCCATACAAAGGAACAAATTGCTGACATATTTACCAAACTTTTACCTAAGGATACATTCTTGAATCTAAGAGGTAAGTTAGGGGTCATTCCCCTATCTAAGGCTTACTAAAATGAAGTTTTCATGGTGCATCAATAGGTACCAAGTTGAAGATCTATAAGTTGATGTAGTATAGTCATGGGAACATTGCATATGAATCACTACTCAAGATACATTGTTACTCATTTGGCTTGTGTTGTCTTTGGCATGTGTTGTCAAAGAGGGAGAGTATATTGTCATATCCTTTTGAAATTTGAATTTTTTTGTGAAGCTATGTAATTCCTTCATAGAGGGAGATTACTATATTTGAGAAGTTTGCATCATAAAATCTTAGAGGGAGAAATATTCTATTAGAAAAGACTTGTTCTCAAATTTCATTATGCTATGACATGTTATGTTGCCATCAATGCTAAAGAGGGAGATTGCTGGATACAATTGTTCAATTATGTGTTGTCCTTGATGTTATACAAATGTCATATCAGTTATTAGATAGAGTGTACCAAGCTCAATTGGTCAGCGTAGCAAAAGACAGAGTCTACCAAGCTCAGATGGTTAGCAAAGCAATTTACAAAGTCTATCAAAAATTTTTGGAAGTTACACTATGAAGATAGTTTCTAACGAGCTCACTCCAGTGTTGAAGGATTTTATGGCAAAAATCAATTTCTATTGATCTCACAAGGTCAGCGAAGGAAAATTAGTGTTTATCAAGTTCACTCGGTCTTTGAAGGATTTTATAGAATTTGCAGTGTTTACCAAGCTTTTCTTAGCAATTTTTATCAAGTAGGGTCGGCCAATGAAGGATTTCATTGTTTTGTGAAATAAATTTTAATTGTTTCATGTAAAGTTTCTAGCCGACTAATGTAATGATTATTGGTAATTGTAACTTGTAAATGAGCCGACTGGACAATTTGTAAGGTATAAATAAAAGGTCTAGTTGTGAAATCTAAATTTTAATGAGCAAGCATGCAAGTGAGTTAATTATGTGAAGAAGAAAGTGTGAGAATTTTTTTAAGAAGGATCAGATATCCTTGAGGAGTATCAAAGTTGTATTCGATTAGAGAGGATCTAGTGAAGTAGAATAGAGATCTGTAATGGCAAAGTTTAGTTGCATCTCATTCAGGTCACTTATTGTTACTTTCTCACCATTGTAGCAGTAATTCCTAAATCTCTTAATAGAGTTGGTTTAACAACCATTTTTTTAAATCCTCTAACAAGGTGAATAATTCTATTGAATTGTTCTAAAGTCCTCTAGCAAGGCCACATCTAACAAAGTGTTTAAATCCTCTAACAGGGTCACACCTAACAGTGTATTTTGTAACCTTTAACAGAGTTGGCTCCTAACAAGACTCACTTCAGAAAAGTAAAAATTGGTAGCTAGTTACTTGGTGGTTTTTCCCATATTGGATTTCCAAGTTAAATTTGGTGTCTCTTTGTGTTAATGTTGTTTCTTTTATGCATGCATGTTAAATCTTTGTGAATTCTTAAAACATCAATAATAAGTTAATACATAATGCATCTATCGAGTTACAACATTTTTATGTGTGGCTATCGAGTGACAGTAATAACTAGTTTTATAAGGCATCTAAAAGATTTGTGGATTTTTTTTTATGGTAACTGATTCACCCCCCCCCCCTTAGTTACTCCATCTATATTTTCAACAGGATAGTTGGTGTTGAGAAAAGTTAGTGCAAGTTGAGCAGAAAATCAATGGGAGCTAAACAAAGTAAATTTCAATATAAGTTGAGTAAAACAATGAAAGCTAAGTAAAGTTTACTTAATGTCAAGCACCAGTAAACTTCATTTCATGTCAAGTTTTTTGACAGTGGATGTTGAGCAACATAATGTGTGTCAAGCATCAGAAGCTAGTTAATTTTGAGTGTCAACATTATGAAAAATATTTGACAAAAAAATTCAAGATAAACTATTTTGAGGTGAATTCAAAGAAGATTGAAGGAGAAGTTTCTAGAAGAGAATGAAATGAAATGAGGGGTAGATTCATTGATTCTTATCTAATCTAACCTAACACTAAAATAAATAATGGAGGATGAACAACAAAATATCTTAATTCTCTATTTATAGAGATGGCTAGTTAGAAGCACGAGTTGATGTGCAAGAACCTAAGGAAGACAAGGAGTCTAGGGTATTTTCTTCATTCAATGACCTAAGAGAAGAGATTGCATTGATAAACAAGAAAGATAGATTGAGGGTATGGGTGCTTGAAGGTTGAACAAGCTATCCAAGCTTAAGAGTGCGGAAGCCAAGTAGAATGGAGGATTGAAATAGAAATCTATAATCTACAAATAAAGTTGTAAGTTGTTATCAAATCAAGCCTTTCTGTTACTCTCTAATCATTGTATTAGTCTAGGGTAAATCTTTTAGATTAAGGTTGACCTAACAGTCATTTGTAAATCCTTTAACTAGGTGACATTCCAAGTAAATGATCTAAAGTCCTCTAACAAGGCTCACTCCTAATAGGGTGATTGAAATTCTTTAACTAGGTCACATTTAGTAGTGTGTATTGTAACCTTTAATAAGGTCGGCTTTTTATAGGGCATTACTTCAGAAGAGTGAGAATAAGTAGCAAGTTATTGGTGGGTTTTCCCAAATTGGATTTCCATATTAAATCATTGTGTCAAATGTATTATTGAATCTATTATATTTCATGTTTATATTTTTCCAAATTGATCTGACAGTAACCTACAAGTTTAAGTGATTTCATAATCTAATGGATGAAAGCATGATGAAAATGTTTTATAGATATAGATTCACTAAGTTGTGAAAAGTTTTAATTGTACATCTAGACCTTGGATAACTAATTCACCCCCCCCCCCCGGCTCTTAGTTATTCTAAGTAATTCTAACAACAAACATACATGTATAGAAATGACAAAGGCACATCAACGAGATGCAGAGATACACATATACATACATAAATACATATATACATACATACTATTGGAGATATGGATGGAGTAACTAAGAGGGCGGGTGAATCAGTTACCACAAAAAATAAATCCACAGATCCCTTAGATGTCTGATAAAACTTATTAATGCTATTACTCAATAAACATACTAAAAATACTATAACTTGGTAAATGTAGTTTACGTTTAACTTTAGTAGATCTAACATCAACAGTAATGAATTGCAAGCATAAGAGAAAAGAAATAAACACAAAAGACACCAAATTCAACATGGAAACCCAATGTGGAAAAAACCACCAATGTAACTAGTTACTATTTTCACTCTTCTGAAGTGAGCTCTGTTAGGAGCCAACCTAGTTAAAGGTTACAAAACACACTGTTAGTTGTGACCTTGTCAGAGGATTTTAATCACCTTGTTAGGAGTGACCTTGCAAGAGGTCTTAAAAAAATTCAATGGAACTATCACCTTGTTAGAGGATTTACAACTAAATATTAAACAAACTTTGTTAAGAGATTTTGGAATGACTACTACAATGGTAAGAAAGTAACAATGAAATGACTTGATTGAGATGCAATTGAATTTTTGATAACAAATCTTTGTTTTTCTTGATATTAGATCCTTCTTGATCAAATATTACTTTGCTACTCCACAAGGATATTTGGCCATCCTTCCAATTTGCTCACACACTTTGCTTTTTAATCAATACACTTGCATACTCACTCATCCTTTAGAAACTCAACTTGACCATTCATATATACCATTTAGATTATCAAGTCAGCTCAACTACAACTTACAATGACTAATAAACATTACCATAGTTAGGTAAAAAAATACTTAAAATGATTAAACTACTTATGCCAAAATAATAAAATTCTTCATTGGCTGATCCTACTCGGTAAACACTAATCCTAAAAATTTCTAGTGTTGACTAACAGATGCTTGGTTAACACTGCAAACTTGCAAAATCCTTTAGCAACCAAGTAAACTCAGTGAACACTAACTCTGACCAACTTTCTTTTGTTAACCATGAGAGCTCAATTAACACTACTTTCTACCATAATCTAATTTGATGCCCGAGTGAGCTCAGTAGACACTATCTTCACAAAGTGATCTCTAGGAATGCTTGGTATACAAGAAAAACTATTTTGTTGATCAAGTGAGCTTGGTAAGCACAAACTGACAACTGATATGACATTTTTGTAACATCAAAGACAACACATGATTAGAAAATTGTATCCAAAAATCTCCCTATTTGGCATTAATGGCAACACAACATGTCATAGCTCAATGAAATTTGAAAACAAAACTTTCTTTGAAAAGAAAGTGTTCTCCCTCTTAGATTTTATACCACAAACTTCTCTTATGCAGTAATCTCCCTCTGTGAAGGAATTACATAGCTTCTTTAAAACAAATTTCGAAAAGATATGATAATAAACTCTCCCTCTTTAACAAAACATGCCAAAGACAACACATACCAAATGAGTATCAATGTACCTTGAGTACTGATTCATATGCAATGTTCTCTTGATTATGCTACATCAACTAATATATTTTCAACTTAGTTCCTATTGATGCATCACTAAAGTTTTATTTAGTGAGCTTTAGATAGGCGAATGAACCCTAACTTACCTCTTAGAGACAAGAATTCATCCTTAGGTAATGGCTTGGTAAATATGTCTACAATTTGTTCTTTTGTATGCACATATTCCAATTTGATTTCTTTATCTTGCACCAATTCTCTAACAAAATGATATTTTATAACAAAATGATATTTTATAGCAATATGGCTAGTTTTAGAATGCATCATTGGATTTTTAGATATGCTAATTGCACTTGTATTATCAAAAAACATGACAATTGGCTCTTTGATCTCAACCTTCATACCTTGCAACAACTGTTTAAACCAAACAATGTTAGAACAATTCACTGCTATTGCAACATATTCTACTTTTGTTGTAGATTGGGATGTGCAATTTTTCTTTTTACTTGTCCAAGATACCAACCTTTTTCCAAGAAAGAATGCTCCACCACTTTTAATCTTTCTGTCATCTAGATTTCCTACCCAATCAACATCAATAAATACTTTTAGGTCTAAATTTCCTCCAAGTTTATACCATAGACCATAGTCTTCAGTACCTTTCAAATATCTCAAGATTCTTTTGATTGCCATCATATGGTTTTCTCTAGGTTTACCTGACAATCTTACTACTATACCAACTGCAAGAGCAATGCTAGGCCTTATATGAACTACATACTATAATTTTTCAATCATTGATATATACAAGGTCTGATCTACCTCTTTTGAATCATCATCTTTGGTAAGATTTAGTCTAGTACACATGGGGATTCCAATTGGTTTACAATCTTCCATACCAAAATTCTTGAGTATCTCCTTGATATACTTAGACTAAGTGATGTAGATACCATTCTTTCTCTATTGTATTTGCAATCCAACAAAGAACTTAATCTCACCAAACATAGACATTTCAAACTCTTTGTTCATTTACTTCAAAAATTCTTTGCATAGATCATCATTCCCTATAAACAAAGTATCATCCACAAATATCTTTGCAAATATAATCTTGTTATCTGGTCCTTCCTTGATGTACAAGCTACTATTATCATTAGTTCTCTAGAAACCAATCTGTATAAGGTAGTTGTGCAACCTCTCATACCATGCTCTAGGAATTTGTTTGAGACCATACAATGCTTTGTGTAATTTTTAGACCATGTCCCTTCTGTCTGGATCAACAAAACCTTTTGACTGTTCAATGTAGACTTCTTCATGAAGAATACCATTGAGAAATGCAAATTTAACATCCATCTGATATACCTTAAATCCTTTATGTGCTGCATATGCAAGAAAGGTCTTGACACCTTCCAATCTTGCAATAGGAGAAAAAGTCTCACCATAATCAATTCCTTCTTCTTGAAAGTAGCCTTTACATACCAATCTAGCTTTGTTTCTTGATACCTTACCATCCTCATTCAACTTATTCTTGAATACCCATTTTGTTCCAATCACATTTTTATCTTTAGGCCTAAGTACAAGAGTCCAAGTTTTAATCTTTTTTATTTGCTCTATTTCTCCACTCATAGCATCAATCCAACTTTCATTTTCCAATACATCTTTAACCTTTCTTAGTTCAAAATCAACAAGTAAACATTAACCTTTTAGCTTACTTCTTGTCATAGTACCTTCTGATTTATTTCCAATAATCTAGTTTGGTGCATGATGCCTCCTGACATACTTGGCCAATATAGTTTCTTTTCCTTTTAAATGAATTCCACTATCTTCATTTTGAATTTCAACTTTTGGCTCTGGTTGTTTTTTTCTATGGCTTGGGTCCTTCAGACTCAATAGTTGTTGGCTCAATAGCTTCAGACTGTGACTTTGGTCCTTGTGACTCAGTTTGAACTTCTTGTAACTTGATGATTGAGGAAGACTTAGGAGTAGAAGTCTCCTTATTGACATATGTGTCTAGCAATGTATTAGGTTCAATGTAAACAAATCTCCTATCATCTTCTAGTTCCTTTTTGCTTTCTTATTCAATCCTTTCTACAAACTCATCAATTCTCACATGTGCACTTTCTATGATTTTATGAGTAGACAAATTCAAACATCTATATGCCTTACTTCTGCAAGAATATACCTTCATCACCTTTCACATACTTTCCTTTCCTAGATTCTTTCAAGATATAACATTTACTTCCAAATACTTTCATGTAACTTACATTGGGTTTGTATCCATCCCATATCTCATAGGGAGTTTTAAATGAGTCCTTCTTCAATTGTACTTAGTTTAAGGTATGAATTGCATTGTTGATAGCTTCATTCTAGTATTTGATAACAATTTTCTTTTCAATAATTAGAGTCCTTGCACAATCCATGATAGATCTATTCTTTCTTTCAACTATTCCATTATGCTTGAGAGTTCCAAGGGCTGATACTTGTCTTTCGATTCCTCTTTCAATGCAAAAGTTATTGAAATCATTGGATATGAATTCACCACCTCTATCTGATCTTAAGCATTTTAGTCTTTTTCCAATTTCTTTCTCTATTCTTGCCAAATACCATTTGAATTTCTCAAATGCTTTTGACTTTTCTCTAAGATACATAATAGTCATCATTCTTGAATAGTCATCAACAAAAAGAATAAAGAATTTTTCTCCAATATAGCTTTCTATTCCAGTAGGTCCATACAAATTAGTATGCACAATTTCTAAGATATCTTCAAATTGATAGTTTTTTTTTTTTTTTAACTAGTCTTTCCCATTTTTTCAATCTAACAATTCTTAAATAAACCAACATCTAGTTTCTTCAAACTAGGAATGCCTCTTAGTTTCTTGGATTTCTTATTTTCACCATGTTATCACAATTTACATGACATAACCTTCTATGCCATAACCAACTTTCTTCAACTTGAGCAATAAAACATGAGTAATCACCAAGATCAAGATAAAATATGTTACCTTTTGTTTGTTTGCCTGATCCAATTAGTTTTGTTTTGTCATCTAGTAGTCTTTCTTTGCCATGCATGAATTGCACCTTGAATCCAATGTTGATTAGCTATGCCACACTTAGCAAATTATGTTTTAGTCATTCAACCCAATAGGCATTGTCACATATAAGTTCTTTGTTTAATGAGATTCAGCCTTTCCCTTTTATGCAACAAGGTTCATTGTTTTCAAACCTTACACTACCACCATCATAGTCTTCAAAATGTTCAAACTTTGTTTTTTCACCAATCATATGATGTGAACACCCACTATCTATGATCCATGTATCATTTTTTCTCACATGAAAGATAAATGTCATCTTATCTTCATCATCATCAGATTCATCTTTTACAACAATGTAAACTATTTCATCTTCACTATTATTAGAATATTTAGCCATAAAATAAGTCTTCTTACCTTTGTCCTTGAATGATTTATGACCTTTGAAATCCTTCTTGCCACTGCACTTGTTACTCTTCTTTTCATCCTTATATTTGTTTGGGCACCTGGTAGCAATATGACCAACTTCTTCACATGAAAAATAGATTAAGGAAATTTTACCTTTGTATTTTCCTTTGCCTCTAGAATATTTTCTTGCAAGTAGAGCTCCAACAACTTCAAGGTCACTATCAGAACTTTCCTTTGATTCTTCTTCACTTTCTGACTAAATGTCCTTTATTTTCTTACCTTTTTCCTTAAGTGAAAGCTTGGCCTCATATGCAGATTCAATATTCTTGGAAGATGGAACATAATTGTCATAATTATCTAGCTCAAAGACTATCAATCTTCCCACTAAAGTATTCAAAGTTATCGTATGATTTTTCTCACATATTCTTTCTTGAATAGTAGATACTCTAATCACATAGATAAGGAGCAATGTTATGAGAACTTCACTTACAATAATTTCTTCCTTTATTTCTTCTCTAGATGCTTTGATTGCACTGACATTGACTTTGATTCTTTTCACATATTTGCCAACATTTTCATCTTCTCTCATTCTCATCTGATCAAACTATCCTCTAAGGCTTTCAGCTTTGGCTCTTCTCACATTGTCATCACCACCATAGATGTCTTTTAGCTTATTCCATATTTCAAAAACAATTTTGTAGTCCTTGATATCATCAAATTCCTCATAGCTAAGAGAAGATGCAATATCTATCATTATGGTATTATGGTTATTTTTCTCAACAATGTCTCCAATAGATAATGTACCACTAGGAGTTGTGTATTCTTCATCAAGGTATTTACATCAGCTTTGGAATTTCTCTCTTCTAAGACATCCTAATCTTTAGCTTAGGTCCTTGAAACCTTTCTTGTAAGCACCAAAATCTTTGATACCAATTGTTGGAATATAGATGGAGTAACTGAGAGGGTGGGGGGAATCAATTACCACAAACAATAAATCTACAGATCCCTTAGATGTCTGATAAAACTTATTAATACTGTGACTTGGTAAACATACTAAAAATGTTGTAACTCAATAAATGCAGTGTATGTTTAACTTTAGTAGATCTAACATCAACAATAATGAATTGCAAACATGAGAGAAAAGAAATGAACACAAGAGACACTATATTTAATGTAGAAACTCAATATGGGAAAACCACCAATGTAACTAGTTACTATTTTCACTCTTCTAAAGTAGGCCTTGTTAGGAGCCAACCTAGTTAAAGGTTACAAAACACACTATTAGGTGTGACTTTGTTAGAGGATTTTAATCACCCTATTAGGTATGGCCTTGCAAGAGGTCTTAAAACAATTCAATAGAATTGTCACCTTGTTAGAGGATTTACAACTAGCTATTAAACTAACTCTATTAAGAGATTTTGGAATCACTGCTACAATGGTAAGAAAGTAACAATGAAATGACCTGATTGAAATGCAACTAAATTTCTGATAACATATCTCTATTCTGCTTGATATTAGACCCTTCATAATTGAATATTACTTTGCTACTCAACAAGTATATTTGACCATCTTCCCGATTCACTCACACACTTTCCTTTTTAATCAATATACTTGCATACTTGCTCATCCTTTAGAAACTCAACTTGACCATTCATATATACCATTCAGATTATCAAGTCAGCTCAATTACAACTTACAATGACCAATAAACATTACCATAGTTAGCTAGAAACAATACTTAAAATGATTAAACTTCTTATGCCAAAATAATAAAATTCTTCATTGGCCAACCTTGCTCAGTAAATGTTGATCCTAAAAAGATTTCTTGTGTTGACCAACAAATGCTTGGTTAACACTACAAACTTTAAAAATCCTTTGGCAACTGAGTAAACTCAATGAACACTAACTCTAACCAACTTTCCTTCATTAACCATGAGATCTCGGTTAACACTACCTTTTTCCCATAATATCCTTTGACGCTCGAGTGAGCTTGGTAGACACTGTCTTTGCAGAGTGATATCTAGGAATGCTCGGTAGACAAAAAAAACTATTTTGTTGACCAAGTGAGCTCGGTAAGCATAGACTGACAACTGATATGACATTTGTGTAACATCAAAGACAACACACAATTAGACAATTGTATCCAACAACATACATACATACATATACATACATACATACATACATACATACATATAGATATATACATACATCTGTAGATGCAATTTTATCACCTTGGAAAATTATATTTGATCTTTACTTAATCACCAAGAGATAATATAGTTTATAAGTATAGATTTCTACATACTTAGTTTGGTATGAATAATTTCAATTAAATTTATCTGAGGAGAGTGAGTGTACTCATGATGATAATGGCTCCATGTATTGGGTCTTTCGAGGTGAGAGACTTACATAAGATTAGATGTTGTTTATGGATATGGGATGATTCATTTGTTTGAATGGATGATCGAAAAAGTTGTAGAAAATCAAGGTTTTAGTTGCAAGTAGTTTCATTAATTAGATAAGGGAATAAACTTTGAAAGCAGGATGATCGAAATTGGCATGTACATTCTTATGATAGATGTCTCTATCTCATAATAGAAAATTAGCTCAAATGACAAGTGACAAATTATTAAATATATGAAAAATCAAAAGAACACTCATGTATAATATTTTTGAAGGACAAAAATATAATAAAAATATAATTTGGTGGAAAAAGCCATGAGCTTTGTGGCTCCACATTGTGGCTATTCCACTACCTAGTAGTGGAAACTCTCCATTTAAATATGAAGATCTTGAAATTAAAAAAGATATATATCAGAGATCTATACTTGTACTTTAGTGATAACAAATATATAGTCTAATTTTAAGAACAATAAAAGTCTTAAATGTATATGATTAAAATAAAATAAACAAGAGTACTAGTTGTAGTTGTATAATTCTAGTATTACTGATTATGTAAAACAAAATGTTCAATAAAATAAGTATATAGTAACATAAATGGATCATATGCTCAATCCTATTATGACTTAATGTAAATGCATCCGATAATTACCTGGATGATATTATGCACGAGATCTTTACTCAATCACTAAGAGATAATATAATCTATAAGTACAAATTTCTGCATTAGCTTGGTATGATTAAATTTGATTGAATGCAAGGATAATTGCTTGTGTGAATCCAAGACATGAATGATTAATTTAATTTAGCACAAGTAATATGAAATTGTGTATGCATGCATGTAAAGTAGTTCACATAGCGAACTAATTTACATACATACATATACATATACATACAATCATCATAATCAATTATCCTTGAATCTGACCAAAGCTATTATATATGAACAAGAGATACATGTTTAGAAAGAAAATAAAAGAACATTCACATAGTGTATGCCTAAAATGTAAACACACTTCTATGAGTCATTATATCCAAGGTTACTCAAGATGAGGTCTCAAATGGTAACTCATAGCTCTCTATTCATGGAGTGTAAGGGTTTGTAATGGAGACCCTTAGTTTGACCTAGTTTTTGCCCATGAAAATACACCATAAAATGAGAGATTCAAAGATCTAATATGAATGCAAATGAATATGTAAACTAATCTAAATGATGACAATGCAAAGTAATGCAAGAAAGGAAATCTAATCTATAAAAGGAAATAACAATGCAATATTAATCTATGAAAACAAATATGACTCTAAGATAATATGAAAATGAAAAGATGAAGCCTCATGATGGAAGCCATGGATGCAATAGAGAATAACACAAGAAGATAGAAGTTCTCCACTAAAAATCTTTAATGCTCAAACTCCTCCAAAAATCACTCTCTAAACCTATAGCATAACCATAGCATAATTGTGGATCAATCATGGATGTCTAAAATAAGGAAAGGGCTCTCCCTTATAAAGGAAAATATGGTGGTGGGAGGCTTCCCACAACCAATATGGGATAATAGAGTTTGATCCATGTGAGAAAAAATTTCACCAATGAGAAAAGAGGAGTGTTGAGAAGAAAGTGGAAAGAGGAAAAAGAGGAATCCCACTTAGAGATATGTGCATTTAAGTGTACAACAAATTTAAAAAAGATTTATTCAATCTTTATTTATTTTATTTCCTTTTTCAAGTGGGTTTTAATTTTTTTTAATTTAATTTCCTTTTCCATCACTTAGAGATATTTAAGTGGAAATTTTATTTAATTAAAAGGGAGCAAGTTCTTTTAATTAAATAGGAAATATTTAATTAAATTAAAAGATGGGTTTTTCTCTTAATTAATTAAATGTGAATTAATTATTTAATTAAAAGAGAGGTTTTCTTTTAATTAAATGGGGACTTATTTCATTTAATTAAAAGGGAGATTTTCTTTTAATTAAATAAGACTTAGGATTGAATGATCAACCTTAGGAAATATTGAAATAATTGAATTTGATCAAAGAATTTGATTTGAATTGATTTAATAAAATATTGCAAATCATTGATTCAGGAATTTGATAAATTGATAAATTGAATAATGGGAGCCCATAGTCTAGAAGCCCATTTTAGGGTGCATACATTTGTCCCTCTTTGACTAATTTGTGATTGATTTGGGAACACATGTAGTCAAAGAGATAAATTGAAGTGTGAGATTGATTTGGTATCACAAAACAACCCAGATGTGTGGTCAATTTGAGAACACATCAGGACAAAGAATACAAATAAATTTTGACTTGAAAAAAAGTTGAGGATAAAATTGATAAAATTGAATCAAAGATTCAAGTCAAGCATGATCAAAATCAAAATGAGATAGAGGAGAAATGACAAATTGATGAATTTGATCAAATCAAACAAAAGATAAAGTTCTTGATGTAAGAATCAAAGAACTAAGGTAGATCATGAAGCATGAAATATTATGCCCCAAAGATGAATTAGAAGAAAAGAAGTGGGGTAAAAGAAAATGGAAGATAGAAGTTTGGAAGAGATGGAAAAAAATAGAAAGAAGAAAATATAATGCCCCAAAATCAATCGACTTTTTAAGATAGAATTCTGATTGAGATCATGAGAGAAGATAAGGAAATGAAGATAAAAACATGACCATAGTTGATTAAAAGTCCATAAGAAAGATGAAGGGAAAACCCTCTCAAACTCATAACGTAGCCTAAAAATGCAAACTAACATGAAGTCTAATAATGCAAGCTATGTGAAAATGCAATGATGTACTTGCAATAGAGAAACTGTAACATAGGATTTTGTGTTCATCATTCATTAGAGAATGTAAAAGAACTTATTTTCATCATTGGGCCATTATTAGCAAAAATTGAAAATCACACAATCATCACTAGTTACAAGTGCAACTATGAAGGTATGAATGTGATTTATATTATATTTGAATGTGGAAATATTCTAACATAAGCATCAAAGACATAAAGATCAAGATGACTATAATGTTAGCTTACCCAATTTAATGTAGCAAAACTATGCTCACATCAAGGCATAGATGCCAGGATTACCAGAAGAGTGGTTGTGCAAAAATAGTCAAGGATGATGCCTCAAATCTCCTAGTGTTTCAAGCGGACAACAAGAGACACTCTAGAGTTTCAAGACCACACCCACAAGTAGAAAATAAATAAAAATATGCCCCATGCCCCATGTCCTCTAGCTATGCATCTTGGAGAGACTTATCAGACAAGGATACTTAACAACAATCAATAACAATCAACACAAAAAGAAAAGGTCATGACATAAGTCAAGCATTAAGTGTTTATGCTTAAAAATTTAAGTTTGTTAACTAATACCAAGTTTTGAATGCTTGCAAATAGGGAAGATCACATGATGAAACTGGGTAAGACCAAACTGATAAGTGTTGAAAAACTCTCAATGTTAGGGATTGTATTGAAAAAAAAATTGGGGTGGTGTTGAAAAACACCATTTTTGAGGTGTCCTAAAGACTAACGCATCCAAGAGACCGAAGAAAACATAGCTATGCCCCCTAGATAAAGACCAATTCTAAACCAAGGCAACAAGGACAAGGCATGATGGAGAAAGGCCAAGTGTTGAGGATGCGTGCTAAGAAACAGGGGTGCAAAGGCCTCAAGTAACACCTATTTGTAAGTTTTCACCACTTGAATTTTTATTTTTTTTGGAGATACATCAAAGTGCCTATTGCTAGGTTTTCACTAAGATGATCATTTTTTTAAGACATTTTCCAATTTTTAGAATTTTCACAATATATCATTTTTTTGAATTTTTTGAAATAGATGATTTTTTTTGTATTTTTTTCAGGATCAATAAATATGTACAAAGATGCCCTTAGATAGAATAGACATCATGGATAGAACTTCTTCAAGTGCAAGACATTGATAGGATCGGGGAGCTACTCTTCCTCTAGATAGTAAATAGATAGTAGACCCAAAAGCTACTATAATAATGTAAGGTCCAAGCCAATTATGTTCAAACTTACCCTTTTGATCTCTATTCTATTGATTCTTAGGATTCACATGTAGAACAAGATATCCCACCTAGAATTCTCTAGGGTGAACCTTTTGTTGAATTCTTTTGACATGCACTTTTGATAGACCCTCATATGGTCAAATGATGCTTGACACTTCTCATCTATAAGTTCTAACTCTTGAAATCTCATGCTGCGATAATCTTCATCTGTGACTAGACCTTTGAGAGAAACTCTAAGTGAAGGAATCTCAACCTCTAAAGGTAACACTACTTCAGCACCATATGTAAGGGAAAAAGGAGTAGCCCCAATAGGAGTGCAAATACTCATTCTATAGGCCCACAAAGCCAAATTTATTTGTAAGTGTCAATTCCTACCATTCTTATGAATTGTTCTATGTAAAATTTTGACAATGATTTTATTTGACACTTCTACTTGACCATTTCCTTGCAGGAAGTAAATGGAGGACCAATGTTGTTTTATCTTGAATTTCTTACGAAGTTGCTTAAGATCCTTATTTTTAAATTCCATTATCAGTGATAATCTCAAAATGTACTCCATATCTACAAATAATATAACTCAAAATAAATAGAGAAACTGCCCGAGGTAATAGAAAGTGGGATAGCTTCTACCCATTTACTAAAATAATTAGTGGCAATGATAATAAACTTGTGTCTACATGATGAGTTGGGATGAATCTACCCCACAAGATCAAAGGCCCAACGCTGAAATGGCCAATGAGAAATAGAAGGAATGAGCTCCCTATCTAGAGCATGTATCAGGTTACCATGTTTTTGACACTTTTCACATGACTTTGCAAAAGCTATCGCATTAGTCTACATTGTGGGCCAATATTACCCTACCCTAAGCAACCTTCAAGCCATGGAAAGATCATTAGAATTCCCCCCACAAATACCCTCACGGATGTCAACTAACACTTGAATAGATTCTTCCTTTTCAAAGCATCTAAGAAGTGTTCCATCTAGACCCCTCCTATACAAATCACCAGAGATAAGGGAATGGCAAGAGGTGTTTCAAATAAGGTTTCTACATTCAGATTGGTTAAAGGTTTTAGGTATAATTCCATCATGAAGGTATGAGTAAATGGAACTGTAACAGGATGACTCATGACCAACAAGGGTACAAATAACATGACTTTCTTGGGAATCATAGATAAGGTGATGTAGCTCTTCCACTAGGAATTCAAATCTTGATTCATGTTGCTCTAATTGAATAAGTGTAGCAATTGTAGCCATAGCATCAACTACTTTGTTTTCTACTCTAGGGATTTTTTTGAAATGAGACAAATGTGAAGTAGCATCTCAAGGAATCAACCATTTGCTTGTAAGGTACCAATTTCTCATTTTTTGTTAAATAATTTTCATTGACTTGGTTGATTATTAGTTGTGAATCTCCATAGATGTGTAACTCTGTAATTCTCCATTCTATAGCCATTTTAAGTCCATTTGTTAAAGCTTCATATTCAAAAAAAAAAATTGCACATGGAAATAATAACTTGTAAGATATAGGAATTGTGTACCCATGAGGAGAAACAAACAACACACTAGCTCCTGAACCATTTTCCATAAAGGACCCATCAAAGTACATCTTTCATGTTCTTTCAGTCATATACATAAGGTTCTCATCTGGGAAATCAAATTGAATAGGTGCATCATCTTGTAGTGGGAAATCAGCTAATTGATCTACAATGGCTTGTCCTTTGATTGCTTTATGCTCAATGTACACTATGTCAAACTCTAAAAGGATCATCATCCATTTAGCAAGTCTATCTATGAGGGTAGCCTTACTTAGTAATTACTTGAGTGGATCTATCTTTACTATGATGTGTATAATGTGCACAAGCATATAATGTGATAGCTTTTAGGAAGCAAACATAACTCTAAGGCAAGCTTTCCCAATACTGGTGTAATTAACCTCATATGAAACAAGAGTATGGATAATGTAATATATTGTTCTTTCTTTCCCATGTTCATCAAGTTGAGCTAATAATGCCCCCAAGGTAGATTTTGTTGCTGAAATGTATAGGATAAGTGGTTTTCTTGGGATAGGAGGAATTAAAATAGGAGGATTTGCCAAATATTTCTTGATCTAATCCATACTCCTTTGACACTCTTCATTCCATACACATTCAACTCCTTTATGTATGTTCTTGTTGAAAGGTTGAGCTCTATCTACCAACTATGAAATAAACCTCCTTATAGATTGAAGATGCCTTTGAAGACTCCTCATTTGACTAATTTTTTTAGGAGGTGACATATCCATGATTGCTTGAACTTTTTTACGGTCCACCTCTATTCTTTTTGCTGAAATAATGAATCCTAGTAATTTTCCAAAGGTGACTCCAAATACACATATTTTTAGGATTTAACCTTAGTTGAAATTGTTCTATATGATCTACAATGACTTCTAAATCATTTAAGTGTGCATCTCTTTTCTTAGACTTGGCCAAGGTATCATCCACATGATCTTCCATATTTTTATGCATCATATCATGAAAAATAGTTGTCATAGCTCATTGATAGGTGGCTCCTACATTTTTTAATCCAAAGGCATAATGTTCCAATAATAGGTACCCCATGCACAAGTGAATGCATTCTTTTCACTTGATCTTCAGGAGCTATCTTAATTTGATTATATTTGGAAAAACCATCCATTAAGGAATAAATCTCATAACCCGCAGTCATATCCACTATCATGTCTATATTAGGAAGTGGAAAATCATCCTTTGGGCATGCTTTATTAACATCTCTAAAATTTGTGCAAACTCGAATGGTTTTGTCATGTTTTTGAAATTGGTACAATGTTTGATATCCATTCAGCATAATCAATAGCTCTTATGAATTTTTCACCAAGGAGTTTTTGTAATTCTACCTTGACTAAGAGAGCTATGTGAGGATGCATTTTTCTCAATTTTTGCTTAACTGATTTAACACCTAGAGCTATGGATAAGTGATACATAATAATATTAGTGTCCAACCCTAGCATATCTAAACAAGTCCATGCAAAATTAATCTTCTTTTCTCATAAAAACTTAGTATAGGCTTCTTTTTCTTGTAATGATAAAGACTGAGCCAAATGTACCATTTGCAAAGCTTCATCCATACCCAAATTGACTGCTTCTATTGATACAATAACACCTTAAGATTTATCTTGAAAATAACTAGGGAAACAATCAAGTACCTCATCCTTAGGTGCCTTAGAGAGGTTTTCACCCTTGGATACATCCTTTATTTTTACTTTTTTTGGTTCTGACACCACCACATAGTGGTTTTCACCATCAAAACTCCTATTCTTTTTATTTTATTTTATTTTTATTTTGTGACTAAGGTACTTGATGTCTAGCTCTGTCATGTTGGTAGCCATTTCACTGGTGGAAGAGATTATGGGTTCAATAGAATTCAAATAGCAAGTTATCTCATAATCATTTTGAAACATTAAAAGCTCAGGTTTGTGACTGTGTTGAGACCAATCAATCAAATTAGGATGAACAAGGAGTAATTTTATGACTAGGTCAAGGTTATGAATATGAATGATATTTCTAGTGACCAAAGAGTCAGAGTCTATCAATTAACTTCTTAAACTACCCAGATTAGGGCTCATCCTAACAAGCAAAGAATCATCCACTAAGGCAACATGCAAATTCAAATTTTCTAGCTCTACACGTGACTCATTGACTAACTTGGGTTGAGAACTATATGTATGAACAACATCAACATCCATATCAACTGTGGAAGGTTCTGAGAAAGAGTCCCATTCATACTCATTAGAATCTATGTCTAAATCTTGACTAGTATGAATACACCATGAATGCTTGGGATGTCTAGACATGGGAGCCTTGATATCATCAAGGGTGACACTCTCTTGTTCTAAATTGGCAACTGTCTCATGAGATACTAGATTATCTAAATCTCCCCAAAGGAGATTAGTAGAAGGGACCCAATCTTCACACATATCTTGTTGATTTTCCAAATTAGGTATGTACTCTTGTTCTTCTTCACTATCTAACTTATCAAGGATAGGAGCAACATTATTGTGATTTTGAGGACAAGATAGAGTTCGAGGAAGAAAGCTTTGATTGTTGCTGCTTCTTCAGCTGCTAACTCCATCCAAGACATGGCTTAATTTGGTAAGGAGGCTATGAAGATGATAACAGAACTGCAATAGTTTCCTGGGACTTCTTTTCTAGTTGGGTTCCTGTTCAGGTCCATTTGCTGGCTAGCACTTCTGGTTCCTATGTTTGGTCCTAGTTTCTGGCTTTTAGTTTTTATCTTGTACTGTAGGTTCCAGGTCCTTGTAAAACTTGGGTACTTTATTTGGACTTTTTTAGTGGTTTTAGGTCCCTATAAAACTTGATTTTGGATCTACCTTGTAGTAGGTTTTTAGGCTCTTTCCTGTTGGATGGCTTGTTTTTTTCTTTTTTTGAGGATGTGAAAGGGTTTTGGGGTCCCTTCAAAACCTATTTTTACTATAATCTAAAACATTATTGTGATTTGCATATCCTAGGTCAACCATCTAGTTAGACTTGCATCTAAAAAGACCATGATCAAGGGTTTTGGCTCTAGAATCCAGTCTATCCCTAAGAGAGCCATGTCCAGGATAGCTCATCTTCTTGACAAAAGTATACCCTTGTCCATAAGCTTGAGGAGAGGGAGTGAAGTTCTCATTATGCATATACTTCTCTTCTCTATAAATCCAATCTCTAACAACCACATCTTCTTTCTCATCTTGAATAGGCATTGAAAACTATACAAATGTGTTAAATAATTTCATAGCTAAAGAGGAAGGTTTCATCTCTTGTGAAGGTTTACCATAACACTGAGGTGAAACTAGTAATTCCATGAGGGAGTTGAGTTGATATCCCCCCATGCCAAGGTCTATAGATTTGAACTTGTCTTTGCAATATGCTAAAACTACATTAAAACCATATGCTTCTCTATTAAGGGGAACATGAGTATTTTTTGAAATTGAGTTAATATAAAGAGTGTAATCCCTAGGTATACAAATCTCTGTTCCATTGTAAGGGAACTTAATACACTAATGATAGGTAGATGGCACTACCTACATATCATGAATCCATGATCTACCAAGTAAAATATTGTACACAAGGGGTCCAATATCAACTATTTGGAATAAAATATCTTTTTCAATAGACCAACCCTAATAGGAAGGATGGCCAACCCCTTTGAAATTCTCTCTACCTCATCATAGGCTTTGATAATAATTTTCCTATTGGTATCAATAACTTGTTCAAAATAACCTAATGTCTTTAAAAGACTCAAAGAACAAATATTGATCCCAACACCCCTATCTATCAACACATGTCTAACATAGGTTCTATGGATCATGACCTCAATATGAATAGCAAGATTGTGTGGATGGCTCAAAGATTTATCATCTTCCTCCAAAAAGGAAAGATAATGAGGGCTAGCAATGTGATTAACCATGTTCTGGAATTGATCAACATCTAAATTTTTGGGGACATTTGCCATGCACAAAGCATCCTCAAGGACTTGTTTGTGTCTCAAAGACAACTCTAAAAGCTCAAAGATCAAAATTTGAGTGGGGGTTCTTTGCAATTGATTAACAAGATTATAATTTGACCTAGGATTGACCACTAGTTTTGAAGGAACATACTTGGATTGCACTTGTTTTGGCTTACTTGGTTGGTTTGAACTAGGTCCTTTGATGACAAGGGGACCTTGACTTTGTGTAACAACGTTGAGACTTTGGGAAGACACTTGTTTAGGTTTACTTGACTGGTTTGAATTGGGTCCTCTAATGACAAGGGGACCTTGACATGACTCTCTAGAGTGAGCACCCCTTAGCACCAAAATAGGTTTTTCACCAGGGATAGGAGAGCTCAAATTAAAATCACAACCATTGGGATCCTTATCTTCCATCATGTTGACACTTTCTTCTATAACCTCAAGCATATTGACAACATTTTCTACATTTGCATAAGTGTAATTGATTGCAGCCTTACCATTCTTAGGTTGGGAAGCTTCTCCTTTCTCATATTTGGGCAAAGGCTCTTTGAATGTTGTGTGATCAACATTGTTATTTAATCCATCTATTTCAAGTTTTCCATTCTCAATAAGATCTTAAATAATATGATTAAACCTCCCATAGTTTTCAATATTGTGTCCAATGCTATTATGAAGCTTGCAATAGGCCTTCTCATCCCACCACCATGGCTTAACTTTAGGTATGTAGAACATTGCGGCATCATAAGGCTGAACAAGATTATGAGCAAGGAGCTTCATGAATATCTCTTCATATGAGTCACTCAATTGTGTAAAGTTGTGTTTCTCTCCTTTAGGCCTTTCTTGACATCCTTGCTTGTTACTTTGTTGATTAGCACTAGCCAAATGGAGAATAGCTTGGTCTTTCAGCTTTGAGGAACCCATAACTCCATCATTAACTACTTGCTTGTTCTTATTCTAATATGTGTTCTTTCCTTTATCCTTGTTATTGTTGTTATTCTAACCATTGTTGTTGTTGTTTCTATTTTTTTGTCAAAATACCTTGCTCTCTCAAAACATCCTCAATTCTAAATGCACCTTCAACCATGGTATCAAAGGACTCAAAAACCATCTTTAACTTCATCCTTCATCTCAAGAACCATGTTACTAATGAGGATTTTAATCTTTTCTTTCTTAGAAATAGTCCTGGAATAGTGAGAGCACTGTTGTCTCCATCTTTGCAAGAATCTAACAAAGGATTCTCCTTGATTTTGCTTTGTGTGACATAAGTCCAATAGTGAGATAGATCATGAAAGATTATATGAAAAGTGTTGGACAAATCTTTGAATTAACTCAAGGAATGTCTTAACAAGAGGAGTTATTGTAGTGCCTGCCCCTAAGTTGCATTTCTGTCATCCTTGCCAAACTCTTTTAGGCCAATTTTATGTTTGATTATTAGTATTATTATGTTAGAGATTATCAGATGTTGGTTTACACTCAGTTTATTATATGATGAAGATTACTTGGTACTCTATATTTCATGCATGTATGATGATTATTCAATGTTTTCAGTTATTGATGATGATTAGTTAGATGGTTTATTATCATATGTGCTTTCTTATGGATACTTACCCCATACTACATGTGTATGGTGTGCGTGTTTGTTTTCTTTATGTATGGTGTTTCTGATGTGGTTAAGGAAGGGAGTCGTAGTCACCTGCTAGTCGGGATCTACACGATGCACCACTTCCTGCCATTGTCTGTTTAGCTTAGAATATTGCATTTGTACATGCATGGATTTTATGTAGGTTGCAAGTACCAGGTATCGACTTCCCTGAATTGCCAGGATGAGCGTACCCTATCGCATTGTCTCAATGGTAAGAGAGGGGAGATAAAACTCTTAAGTCCAAATCCTAAACCCTTTAGCCAATTGTCCTAATTGATAATTAGGACAAGTATCTGAGTTAAGTACCCTTTGAATGCATCAAATGATGTAATTTTGTGATTATAACCCTTTTTGTTTGATTTAGTATGTGTTTTTCTATGATGGGTTTTCGTATGTTTCTTTATGAGTCCTTGGTGTATTTTCTATTAATTAAGTCTAATTAAAAAGATCAATTAATGATTTAATTTAATGGAGAATTAATATGATATCTTTAATATTTAATTAATTGAGAAATTAATTAAATAAAAGAATTAAATTTAAAGGTTAAAGTTCAAAGATAAATTTAGAACAAGATAATATTTATTTAATTTAATAATAATATATTTGGAGTTCATTTTTAAATAAATGCTAAATATTATTTTTATTTAAATTAATTAAATATGTTATCAATTAAGTTCTAAAATAAATTTAAAAGTTGAAAGATATTAAATTATTAAGAATTCTAGATCGCATGATCTAAGCATGAGTTTAAATATGAGAATTATATTAAAAGATTAAATAATAGAAATTAATAACGTTATTTTAATTTCATAAAGTGCACATGAGATTAAAGTAATAAATTAATTTAAAATAGAAGTCAAGTGGAATATTAAATAAATTTATTTAATAAATCAACTTAATGTGCATGAAAGTTGAATGCAAAATAAAAGAAAAGATAATAAAGATTAATTTGGGAGTTAACTGAGTGGTGCAACGAGTCTTCTCGGGTGAACGCACAATTAGTGCCCTGATTCGAGGAGAAAACTCCTTATCACAACTTTGGGGGTTCATTTTTGTGACACATGAATTTGGATGAGAATTTTTGAGGAGACAACTTTTGGAAGCGAATTTCAGAAGGCTGATACCAAGAAAGTTTTCCAGAAGAAGGTTATTGAGGGGAGCGAATTCTCTTACAATTCCTGGAGATTGCATAATAGCATCAGGATCAGTTAGGGTCTTGTGTTTTTTGATTATCCATTAAATACACAATTATCCTTTCATGTGTTCTTCGTGTCTGGGGTTTGTAAATCCGATTTCTCTATGATGAAAGTTTTAACCTTTCAATATTGTGAATTCATTAATTGTTCGTCAATAATTTTTGTATTCATGGAGACTGGAAGAGTTATTAGAACCCTTGTTTTCTAGATTAAGAAATTAAGATTTAATTGGGTAAGGGTTTTGAATGTAAAATTGAAAGTTCTAATATATATATATATATATATATATATATATATATATATATATATATATATTTTTTTTTCCTTGGAGGAAAATTGTTTTAATAAAATTAAATAAAACTAATTTAAAATAAACTTAATTTATTTTATACATTTATTAAAATGAAGTTAAAGATTTTAAATATTAAAAAAAAAATTTATTTAAAAATAAATAAAATGTATTTGGGGGTGGGGCGGGGCCACCACTTCCCACGCCCCACACACTTTCCCACGCTGCCGCAACCGTAGGTGGACGACAGGCCGACGGGCCTTTAAAAACACCATTTTAAAAAAAAATATTACGATTTAATTTTTATAAATCATTTTTTAAAAAATCGTTTTAAATATAATTATTTTATTTAATATTATTAGTTAATTTAAAATTTATTAAATTTTAAATTATATTGAAAATTTATTAATATTTATTAATAATTTTATAAATAAATAAATTATTAATAAATATAATATGATTCTTTATGTATCATTAATTAATCTTATTTAAGTTTGACTTAATTAGGATTAATTAAATCGAAAATTTGTTTAAGCAAATTTAATATTATAACACTGATTTTAATGGAAGCGTAGATTATTATAATCAACTAGTATTATTAATAATTTAATTATTACCTTAGATTATTTTAGGACTTTGACTTAAAATCAATTAGGGGTAATTAGGTGTTTCATTTGGAGTTAGGAACGGGATAATTTGTAAAGGTGAACTATGGGTTCTATCTGTTTAAAACACATGTTCAACTAGAAATGGAAACCTCACATTAACTCAATAGTATATTATCAATCAATCAAATTGAACTATAAAACTTTTTACTTGAATATAAACATTGAAAACTGAAACCTTATTGTTTAACTCAACTGTATGTTTTCAAATCAAAACCAATTGTGAGACTATGATGTTTTCTATATATTGTTTATGTTTGAGTGTTATGGGGTTGGTTTAGCATTGACTAGTTTAGGTTGTTACCAGAGGCTCGAGGTTGTGAATGTGATGTTATGATGATTTGTTCTCGATCTTTTCAGACCAACCAAGGTAATGTGATTGTATGCTCTATGATGGACGTATTTACTATTTGTTATTGCTTTCCAGTTTCCTTGTGTGAAGCTGAGGTGTATGTATTTGAGATACCTAACTTAACCATTTTCGAGTCTCAATCAGTTATATTTGATAACCATTTTTGAGTCTTGATCAGTTATACTTGGATTTCTTTGAGAGAACTGAAGTGTTTGTTATGTTCTTGATGATGTCATGTTTTGACTTGACCATTTTGGAGTCTTTGATCAGTATTGTAATCTACTATTGGGATACTTCTGGTTGCTCATTGGAGAACCATTGGATTTTGTGATTTATCATTGATGCCTTCAGTTGCTGATAGAGAACTGTTGTGATCATATGATTATTATTTGATGCTTATCAGTTGCTCATGAAGATTTGATGTAATTTTGTGGCTTATCTTTTATGATGTTTTTCAGTTGCTTGTATAGGACTGAGGTGATTTTATTATGATTCTTTGATTTGTGATTTCATGAGCCTAGGGTAGGTTATCTATGTGTAGTGTCGGGAAGTGGCTTGCAATGGGGATCGGGGCCCTAAGAGGCTACCTAGAGTAACCCATTGT
Organism: Cupressus sempervirens; assembly: GCA_028749045.1. Classification (NCBI taxonomy): domain Eukaryota; kingdom Viridiplantae; phylum Streptophyta; class Pinopsida; order Cupressales; family Cupressaceae; genus Cupressus; species Cupressus sempervirens. The sequence continues at coordinate 470,963,778 of CM053784.1, forward strand.
AAGTTGTTTTAATAAGTGAAAACATTTACACTAAATGAGAGAAAATGAACCTAACAAGATAATTGTATGTTCTCTCCCATGCCTTGAGTGCTAGTACAGACTAGGATGGGGTAGAGAGAATGCTTGGTTACGACCTTGCATTCTATAGTATGCCTCATTAGTACGAGAGGATACTAGTGGTCGCATGGATCAGTAGGGACCCGAGATTCCTAAGGGATTGCTCGGGTAACTTCTACATGACTTTTGCGATGACACTTTCTCGCTTGCATATTAGGTTTCCTACGTGTCTTTGTGGTACCTTTGGGTTTAGATGTCAATCTTTTAAGGAGCCCTTGAGTTAGCATACTTTTAGGATTTCTCAGACTTAGAGAGTACTTGTGTTTTGTGTTTTAATACCTTGTTTGGGACTTGAGACTATCTCCTTAGCGCGGTGGGAGTGGACCATTTAGGTTCCACGCAGTCGGGTGGTAGTGCTTTTTACTCTTACCATTGAGATCCGTCCATAGTCGCCATGGCTGGAGTTTTCTTGGTTGGCATTTACCTTCACTATGTTCTTGGATTATTATGATGGATGTTTTATCATTATGGATGTATGGATGTATCATGTATGGTGAATAGTTTTATATATTTTTACTGTAATTTGTATCATGGATTCGTGGAGGCTGATGCATTTCTATTTTTACGTATGTATATTCTTTTAAGCCTTTCATACCCTGTGACTTGTACAGTGGATGATTGAGCATTCCGAATTAATTTTCCAAGAGGCATTCGAAACAAATGTATATTATGGACATGGGACTTTCTGATTATTCTTTCATATGTATGTGATAGTTGTTAGACTTAGAATTAATTAAATTTAAATGTGACTCAACATCTTGGGATCCTTAAGAAATGTAACTTGCAATGTATGGTTGTCGATGATTACATGTTATTGCTTCTGCTACTATGTGTTTGATGTGTATGTTATACTTTCTTACTTTTAAAAAAAAAATGTTTAGCAAACTTAGTGAAACTTTAGGTTAATTCTTTTGGATCCCTTGGCGGGGCATTACAGTTATATTGGTAAACCATTCCATGGCTTGACCCTTAAGACTCCTTCAAAATAATCTCATAAGATATGAGTTCTCATGATGAAATTCAAAACTCATAGTATAGAACTGATACACATGATCATTCTAATCCCCATTTCCATCATATTTGTCATATTGGGGGATCTCAATTTTTCTAGGAAAATCTTTCATGTCAAAACTCTTATCAAAAGGATTAGGAAAAATTGAATCAAGTGAAAAAGAACTCTTGATTGTCAATATTTTCTTTAGTTGTTTCTTCAATTGGTCAATTTCTTCTTTCATAGAGGGGTCATGCTTTTAAATATTTTTGTCTAAATCAAAGTTGTAAGGGACCTTAGCACCCTTTTTGATTAAATGTTGAAAGCATGCATCTCTATTTTGGTCCATATATTCTTCCATACATTGCTGAAAATGTAGGCCTAGTTGCATAGCCATGAAATCATAAGAATTATAGTCAAAGTTTGAGCTGCCACCTCCATATCATGAACCATGATGATCTTGTTGTGAAGGTTGTCTTGAAAATCTAGGAGGTGTTGGTCTCCTATAATAATCATGTCTTGAAGCTCACCTTCCTCTAGGGATAGGAGATCATGAAGATTTTCTTGAGTTTCTTCCACTTTGTGGAGTCTTAGGAGGGGTGGATGGAGGAGAGCTATTTTCACCACCAATGTACACATTGTTGAATTGATTGTCAAGTTGCAAAGTCATGAGAAGGTCTTGTACTTCTTGATGAGATTTCCTTTCCATCTTAATAATAACTTTCCTTTCTTCATCTAGAAATCTAAATTATTCTTCCTTCTTAGCTTGTTCTTCTAGAAAGGGCTTTTCTTTCATGCTCAAGTACTTTGAGTCTGCTGCTCGCATAACCTAAAGGCATCATCAATGGCATACATGGTCTTGACTATTTAAATTAGTTACTAGTAAATGTTGCATTCACATGAGCACTAGAAGGTTCACTAATTTGATCATCATGTTGGGCTTCCTCTTCTTAATAGGCATAATGTTTACTTTTCTTAGCCCTTTGATGTACATCCAAATACCTATCCTCAATAAGAGGTGAGGTTGGTCTACTTCCACGAGTGGGATCACCACTCAAAATGTCAACATAATACCCACTACTTTGATCCTTATTGTGTGGAGCTCTTATAAAACTCATATCCATATCCAAACAAGGTGATGCCAAGGGTGTACTTAGCTCAATAAGATCACCACTAGGGTCAAACAAAGCTTCTAGAATACTCTCAGGCGATTGAATAGACACAGTTTCTTTTCCCTTATGTCTTTGATGAGTTTTAACTAAAGGTAATTGTTCAAAGATAACTTGAGGTTTATTTCCTTGATCTACTTGATATCTTGTTGTAACTAACATGAAAGAAAAAGTACTAGTTGATAGGATAACCCTAAGAAATTTTGGTACCAAACTAGGATGGTAAAAGCACTCACTTGTCCAAGAAAGAGATGATAAGATACAATATTGCAATAGGTGTAAACCAATACTGCCATAGAGGTGCCCACAAATTTGGGTGAATACCCTAGCACATATGGACAAGGAGGATGATTTACCCAAATTTTAATTAATTGAAATTGAATTTTGATGAAAGTGGATGGACAAGAGATTACTAAGACTCTCCAAGTGTAATATCAAAGAATCCAAGGTATATCTTTCTCAACAAGGATGATCTCTAACTCACCAACTCCAAAAAAGGTCTCTTGTGAAATCAATGATTACTAATTGAAGAGGTAAAAGAACAATAACCCAAGGTGCAAAAAACAATAACCCAAGGTGCAAAAAATCTTCAAACAATGGGGTAAGTAGCCTAATCTAAACTAGATCAACCTAGGGAGATTAGAAATAATAGGAAAACAAAGTAATTTGATCATAAAGTCTTGACTTAGGAACTCAAATTTTGTTAGTTTTAAATGTCCAACTAGGTGTATCAATAGGTTGTTAATCATGAACTAGGCATGCAAGACAACAAGCAGGGATTTCAAGAAAATGTCTTCAAACAATGAGCAAGGGACAAAGAAACCTTGCACATGAACAAGAATAGTGTCATTGTGTCAATCTAATCCCTAGAACCACTACTATATATGTTCTCAAATTTTTTTTCAATCATGCACATAGTCTTAAAAAAGAAAATTTGGCAACACTATGGTTCTTAGTAATCTTAAACTCTGGAGCTTTTGCAAACTAGAGTGGACAAAATTGAATCCTAGTGCACCAGGGTTTTGATATATTCTGAGAATTTAATCAATCAGAGATACTAAGGAGATATGATAGCCCAACAAAAGACTACACTTGTAAGGATTTCTCCCACAAGGACATTTATATAGCAGTTGCTACTACCACATCAAAAATGACTATTATCGCTTGAGGTTCTATCTATGTGGTTGGCCCAATAAAGGGAATTTCCACTATGGTTTAACCCTCACTAATCAAGAAAGACACAAAGTTGTACCACATGGAGACTTGATTTGGATTCAAGGGTTCCAAGTTTCTGATGTATCCAAAAGGGAATAGAGCACACTCCTCTAGCCTCTTCACCTTACCCAAACATAGCAAACAAGATTTTTTGACACACTAATTTGAAACCACCTCACCAAATTTTTGAAAAATCCAACAACAAACACCAAAAATCTCAAAAGATAAAGTACTAATGGATGTTGAGGACAAATACAAGCAAAATAGTGAGATAATAACAAATATCCTTCCCTACCTACAAGGGGATCTGTTGTCAAGACAAGCTTCACATGTAAAAAAAAGTAAATGAAGCTCAGTCTCTCAAGATCTCCCAAATAGTGTTCATAGGGACTACTTACTATGTGAAATACAAATGCATGAAATAAAATCTAGATCTAATTTTAGAGCACCAAATGAAGTGTGAATCTATGAAAGCATGTAAGAGCACTCAAGCCAAACACATGAGATGTTCATTTTACTTACAAATCCAAATATTATAGAGATAAAAAAAAAAATACCTAGTAATCCTTGCAACATGTCTTTTCTCTATTGTACCTTTTGTTTACACTTGCTCTCAATGAACAAAGCAACAAGCAAAACAAGAAAACACAAGATATGCAATATATATCCAACTTATGCAAACCTAGGGTTAGATTTGAAAATCTTATTTTTAAGAGTGATAATAATCAAAAAATAACCCAAATGAAAGCTCACATCGTGCATTGATCCATTGTAAAAATGAAATGCATGCTATTCATTAAATGCACTTTTTTATATTGATTTTTGACCTAGTCATCAAGATTGGACCTATATGATATGAATTCGGATCCAAAACCCTAAATGAAAAAAGTGAACCCTGTAAAAAATTAGAGAGCTTTCCAAAAATGTTAGAATTTTAAAAATATCTTTTCATTTGTACCCTAGGAAGCCATTTTGTCAAAATAGACCAATTTTTGCAAATTGAATTATTAATCCCTAATATAATCCCTAAAATCAAAATACAAAGAAACAAATCTATTTAGAATTTAGAGAGCTTTCCAAAAATGTAGAATTTTCTTAAAAATTTGCTATTTTTCTCCTTTAAATGATTTTTTATTAAAAATAAAGAAAAAATTATTTAAAAATGAAAATACCTTAGAAAAATCTAAAAATTAGATTGCAACTTGTTTGATATGTTGCCACTTTGCAAAGAGACATTCAAATCAAAATACCTAGCCATTTGGGAGATATGATCAAATCTTTCAAATCTAGGGTTTTTTTTGTTTCCAAATAAATCTGAACAAGGGGGTTAACTCCAAAAATATCTAAAACTAGCAAGAAAAGGTGGGTTGCCCCACGGTGCATGCAAAAAATATATGCCTAAAATGTAAGCACACTTCTATGAGTCATTATATCGAAGATTGCTCAAGAATGATGTCTCGAATGGTGACTCATAGCTCTATATTCGTGGAGTGCAAGGGTTTGTAATGGAGGCCATCCATTTGACCTAGTTTGTGCCCATGCAAGTAAACCATAAAATGAGAGATTAAAAGATCCAATATGCATGCAAATGAAGATGCAAATTAATCTGAATGATGACAATGCAAAGCAATGCAAGAAAGGAAATCTAATCAATGAAAGGAAATAACAATGCAATATTAATCTATGAAAACAAATATGACTAAGATAATATGAAAATGCAAATATGAAGCCTCATGATGGAAGCCATGGATGCAAGAGAGAATAAAACAAGAAGATAGAAGTTCTCCACAAAAAGCTCTAATGCTCAAACTCTTCCAAAAATTGCTCTCCAAACCTGCAGCATAACCATGGATTAATCGAGGATCAATTTTGGATCAATCATGGATCAATCGTGGATGTCTAAAATGAGGAAAGGGCTCTCCCTTATAAAAGAAAATGTGGTGGTGGGAGGCTTCTCACAACCAATATGGGATAATAGAGTTTGATCCATGTGAGACAAAATTCCACCAATGAGAAAAGAGGAGAGTGTTTGAGAAGAAAGTGGAAAGAGGAAAAAGAGGAATCCCACTTAGAGATATGTGCATTTAAGTGTAGAGAAAATAAAACAAGATTTATTTAATTTTTATTTATTTTATTTCCTTTTTCAAGTGGGTTGAATTTTTATTTATTTAATTTTATTTTTCATCATAAAGAGATATTTAAGTGGGAATTTCATTTAATTAAAAGGGAGCAAGTTCTTTTAATTAAATAGGAAATATTTAATTAAATTAAAAGAGGGGTTTTTTTCCTTAATTAATTAAATGTGGATTAATTATTTAATTAAAAGAGAGGTTTTCTTTTAATTAAATGGGGACTTATTTTATTTTATTAAAAGAGAGATTTTTAAAAAATTAAATAAGACTTAGGATAAAATGACCAACCTTAAAAAATATTGAAATAATCAAATTTGATCAAGGAATTTGATTTGAATTGACTTAATAAAATATTGCAAACCATTGATTTAGGAATTTTGATAAATTGATCAATTGAATAATGGGGCCCCATAGTCTAGGCTACCATTTTAGGGTGCATATAGATAGGTACCTCTTCTCCCCTTGAAGAAAATTGCAGAACAAGTGCATGAAGATCACAAGGGACTGACAAAAAAATCCTAAATCTCCACTAATCTCCACCAATATTGAGAGCTCTCTACCCTCATTTGGATCTTTCCACCCTCTTTCACATGCAACTCTCCATAATCAATCAAAACAAATGGATAATGATTAATGTCATATTTTTTTATTTTTATTTTTATAATCCATAATCCACAAGATATACATATATACATACATACATACATACATAAATACAACAATGCACTTTCTAAGAGGTTACAATTGTTCAACAAAATTAATGTTTTACAAGAAAATGCATCAGAAGAACTATAAGCTCAAAAGCAAGAACATGGTGTTGAAACAATACAAAAAGTGCTTAACATGAGAGGTTTGCAAGTGAGGGTCTTGACCAATCTTAAAAACTTGAATGCTGAAATGAAAGCTATCGATGATTACACACCTATGCTAGAGTTACAACACATGGTGAAGTTGATTTTAGATAAGGTAGAGATAGATATTCAAAAGTTTGATAATCAAAATTTAAGGCATGAGAGCAGAGGAGAAGGAGCAACTTTAGAAAGAGACTGAATGATAGAAACAAAAGCTAGACAACATAGAGGATATTATGGGAGCCACTGGATAGAATCTAGGGAAGTGTTGTGGTAGGTACTATGACATTGGAATCACTTGCAAGTGTCTTTGAGAATTTATAGCTCAAAAATCAAATTCTTATAAGAGTGTTTCAAGTATTGGCATAGTCTCCCTACAATGATCCCAAGTATCAAATGCTTATAAGATTGTTTCAAGGTTGGGAACCACTTCAACATCCTATGCAAGGTTTAGAGGTAATGTCATTATGGAAGAGGCTTCTACAAGGGAATGAGCCTTGTGATTATGGCTAGTTTCTTTCTAAAAATATGTTGTATGATATGTTTTTATAAAAAATTTTGCAAACTCTACCCATTTTTCCTAGTCTACATTATTTTTGTGGAGGATCTTGAGGTAAATCACTTAGCATGGGTTGAGTGAGTTTTATTTTATTATTATTTGGATTCTGGAATATGTATGTAGCTAGATTAATGTTTCTATTGTGTAGCTAATATGTAATAAAAACCTTTAAAAAGATCTCTAGATATACATGTTCAAAAGAAGATATAAAGAGATTCATGTTTAGAAGGAAAAGAAACCAACATTTACATACCCTTGAAGAAAATCACAGAGCTAGGGCATGGTAACAAAATCATAGATCAAGGCCACAACACAACAAAAAAATCATAGAGCAAGGGAATGACATGGCAACAAAATCGTAGAGAAAGGGCATAACATCAAAATTGCAACATAAGGGCATGACAACGAAATGTAGAGATCACAAGGACATGACAACTAAATCATAAAATAAAGGCACAACAATAAAATGCAGAGACATATCACAAGAAATAAATGCACCAAACATATATGTATAATCATGAGGCTCATTCCTTTGTAGATTCCATAGCCCAATTAAATATAAATATATATCAACCCGACTAATTAGAAACTAGACCCATTTAATTGGTTATAGCTTGTTTCTTTCTAAATATATCTGCTATGGTATGTTTTTGTAAAATTTCTTGTGAATCAACCCATTTTTTGTGGTTTGTATTATTTTTGTGTAGGATCTTGAGGTAAGTCACTTAGCATAGGTTGAGTGAGTTTTATTATTTTATTATTTGGATTTTGGAATATGTATGTAGTTAGATCATATATGTAATAAGCACCTTGAAAAAGATCTCTCTGAATATATAAAGAGATACATGTTTAGAAGGAAATATAAAGACATACATGTTTACAAGGAGAAGAAAAAAATGTTTACATGTGTACCCCTTCTTGCCCTTGAAGAAAATTGTAGAGCTAGGGCACGTAGATTACAAGGGTATGACATGACAATGAAATTGCAAAGCAAGGTCATGACATGACAATGAAATCACAAAGCAAGGGTATAGAACAACAATGAAATTTTAGAGCAAGGGCACAAAAATAAAATGCAGAGATCACGAGGGCACAACAACCAAATGCACCAATCACAAGGGCACCATGGAAACATTCGTAGCTCTCCATCTCTTTTGCACATAGCTCTCTCCAAAATCAAAACAAATGGAAAATGATTTTTGCGTTTCTTTTCTTTTTGTTTTATGCTCATGAGGGCATCACAATTATGATGCCAACGTTATTATTATGACATCGTCAGGGACATTTATGAAAAAAAAGCATAAAAATGATCAAAAATCACAATTTGACCCCAAATGTTGTAGTTCTAGAGGGTTAGAAGAAGGAAAGATATCTATGGAAAATGAAGATATAGGCATTAGTGAAAGAATATTAGAAGAACTCATAATGGAAGAAAAGGAACACAAAAAGGATATAGATGGGGAAAATAATCAAAAGAAAAAGAGAACACAGATAACCTAGAAATAAAAAAAAAATTGGAAGGAATCTCAGCTCCAAGATGTGGAGAATGAGAAAAAAAAAGAGAGGAAGAAAATCACTAGCAAAACTAAGGGCAGTAACTAGCAATGCAAAAAAACAAGAAAAAGATTCAATATATTTTGAAAGACGAGAAGGGAATTCCCTTCCCAATGAAAAATGAGGTAAATAACATGGAATGCTAGGGATATAGAGTGTTCTTCTTTGTATCCAAACTCAAACTACTAAAGGAAAACATTTGAAATTGGAATAAAAAACATTTTAAGAACATCTTTAAAGAAAAATTAGAGATAGAAGAATAATTAAATAATCTGAACAAAGAAGTTACTCAACATGGAATGGACAATAAAAAAATATGAAAGAGAATAAGAACTTGTGCATAAATATGAAAATGTAATGACTAAAGAAGAGGTATTTTGGAGTCAAAAATCATGGAAACTTGGCTCTAGAAAGGAGATCAAAATACTGAATTCTTCCATGATAGCACAATTGGAAATATAAATGCCAATAGAATATCAAAAAGAAAAAAAGAAGGAAATCCAGTAGATAGTCCATCACAAATAGAAGAAACCTTTGTGAATTACTTTATAGATATTCTAAACAATTATGAACACTCAAACTTTATAGCTTAAAAAATGATGTTCAGCTCAATCCCCAAGTTGATCACAAAAGAAGATAATAAATTTCTAAATAAAGAATTTACAAAAAAAGAAACAAAAGAGACCTTATTTAGTATGAACCCAGAAAAATTGCTAAGGTGTGATGGCTTCAAGCATTCTTTTTTCAAAAATGTTGGACAATACTAGGGGAGGATCTATGGACAACAATAGAAGCTACCAGAGATTCAAGAATTTTATATCAGAAATAAACAATACATTTCTATCATTAATCCCTAACAAAAATTATCATGAGAGTCTAGGTGACTTTTGTCCAATAGCACTGTGCAACACAATTTACAAAATCCTCACTAAGTTAATAGCCAACAAGCTCAAGACACTTATCCCTAAATTAATCTTTGATGAACAAATAGGCTTTGTACCTAATAGGTCAATATTGGATGGAAAATAATCATACAAGAGTTAATACACTCAGCACAAACTCAAAAAAGGCATCCATGCTAATGAAACTTGATATATAGAAAGCAAGTGACAAAGTGGACTAGAGATTTCTTTGCAAAACACTAAAAGTTTTTGGCTTTTGTGACACTAGATTAATATAATCTATAATTTTATTTCAACATCAAAATTATCTCTTGTAATAAATGACACCCTAAGGGCTTCTTCGGTTCATCAAGAGGAATCAAACAAGGAGACCTAATATCTCCCTTTATTTTTATCATTATGGCAGAATCCTTTGGTAGAGCTATAAAGAGGGCCCAAGTAGAGAATAAGATTAAAGGAGTATCAATCACAAAAGAGGTAAGAAATATCACACATCACAAATTTGTGGATGATGCAATACTATGAGGATACATTACTTTAAACAAAGCAATAAACTTCAAAAGTATCATCTCCACTTACATGGAAGCATTAGGAGAGAAAGTATGAGGAAAAATTTAAAAAAATCTTCCTAAATAGCCAAAATAGAAATGGAAAATAATATTTTCCAAATAATGGGATATAGAAAGGGATCCTTCCCATGTAAATATCTAGGAATCTAGATAGAAAAATGGATAGGAGATGGGAAAACATTGGATCCAATTATCAAAAAAATAGGAAATATAATTGATAGTTGGAAAAGAAGATGGCTCGCTAAGGAAGGTCGAGCCACAAAGATCAAATTACTACTTTTGGCCATACCAATATCACATATCATGTCTCCCATTTACAAAAGGAGTTAAAAACAAAATAGATAAGAAGTTAAGGGACTTCTTGTGGAAGGGGGTTGAAGAAAAGAAAAGAAAATGATTTGATTAAGTGAGAAAACATATGCAAACTCAAGAAACTAAGAGGGCTAGGAATCAACAATATTAGCTATCATAATGAAGCCTTTGGAGCCAAACTAGTATGGAGAACATATATGAATAGAGAGAATAAATGGGATAAGATACAATATCACAAGTATTTCAACTCAAATGACCCAATATCATTATTTTAAACAATTAACCCCCCCAAAAGGCTCTAACACATGGAACTTTATTATGTAATGTAGATCATTAATCAAAAATAGTTTAACTTGGGACATAGGTCATGGAGAGGAAGCATTATTCTGGAAAGATTCTTGGGATGGGCTCCCCACCCCTAACTCATTGCCCTTATTGACCTCCATAAAATACAAATTGATCAATCTATGGGGAGTATATGTTAAAGACTACAAATATGGAGTAATAAAAAACCAAAGAGAGACTTGGAAATGGAAGACCTTAGAAGAAACTAATTTTTTTGAACAAGAAAAATACCAATATGAGAAATTCATTAAACAAAGACAAGTCAAACAAAAAGAGAGACATGACAAATTGATATGGCAGGCTTTGAAAGAGGGGATATACAAAGGAAAAACAAGATATAATCTTTATATAAACTCACAAAGATGAGATAAGACTAAAATTCCCTTAGCCCTTTGCTAGGACCCATCTTGCCTCCCTAAAGTAGGCATCTTTCTATGGGAAGTAGTCTAAAATAGAATACTTATTGCAGATAAATTAACTAAAATGAGATTTGAGGGCCCTTCAAGATACTCTCCATGAAAAAGAGAGTCTAAAATGACAAATCATCTCCTTTTCCAATGTAGCTTTACAAGAGATTGTTGGTTATGGTTATGTAGTAAACTAAATTGGTCATCAACACTACATTAAAACTTATGGGAATACCTAAAAGGTTGGCCTAAAAATGAAAAATCCAAGATCTAAAACAATCTTTGGAAAATATCACCATCCATTCCTCCTATGGGAGATTTTGAAAGAGATAAATAAGAGAATTTTCAAAAATGAAGAGATGCAACTAAATTCCCTTTTAAACAAAGTTGAAATAATTATCACTAAAGTTATCAACAAGCTGAGAAATAATACCAAAGAGGAAGGAAATTTTTCAGAGTGGGATGCCCTAATGAAAAATAATTGGATGGAGCTAATCAATCCCCCAATGGTTTATGCTAAAAAAGACAATCATTCCAAAAAAAATTGCAGAAGGAATACCCACCATAGGGTGGGAAAAGTTAAATTTCATTGGAGCATCCAAGGGTAACTTGGGTATAGTAGGAATTGGATGCTACGTATCCTCCTTAGGCAATTGTATCATCAAATGGGACAAACCGTTAGGAAAGGCATTGAATAACTTGGCATAATTAGAAGCTCTCACAAAAGGACTCCATTTGAGTCTCAATCTAGGAATCAAGAAAATTATAGTATAAGGGAACTCACAAATAATTTGAAATGCATTAAGGAAGAGAGACACACCTAATTGGACATTGAAATCCAAACTAGAAAATGCATTAAATATAACAAAAAAACCTAAAGATATTAGATATCAACATATTTATAGGGAAGACAATAAGGAAACAAATTTATTAGCAAACTTAGGAGCAAATGAGCAAGACTTCTTACTCAAAAATATGGAGAAGACTTAGTAAAGTACACAATAGATCAAAATAGAACCATAAGAGTTCAAAAAATAAAGCTAAAAGTAGATAAAAATAATAATTAAAAATGACTTAACATTTGATTGCTAGGCTATTAACATTCCTAGAAACCTAAATCTAGTGAGGCATTTATTTTAGCATGGTGGAGGATAGTTAAACATCATTAATATTAAACCAAAACACTATTTTTGGTTAGGAAAAAGAACTATTTTCATTTAATTCACTTACTCCCTATATTAACTAGGGAACCCCATCGATTAAACATATTGTGGGAAATTAAGTTTAGCAATCAATCCCACACATGTGAATAGATAGCATTTAACTAGTAACTAGTATTTATTGATGCCAAATATTTGTAAACTGGACAAAGCATAAGGAGTAGGATTTTTAATAACACTGGGAATTTTTCACTCAAAATCAAACATGAGGAAATATTAACCAATTTTTTGGCATGAGGTTCAAAGTGGAGAGAAAATTTTCATGAATATAATTCAACTATTTAAGGGTCTCTACAGTATAGAATGCGAGCATTATCTCTAATTTATAGATTCAAGAGCTATAGAATTTAGCTTGTAGAATACAATTTGTATAGGAGAGTGAGTTACTTTAGTATGGATATGTCCATTAGATTGAATCCATGTTGAAGAGAAATAAAATTTTGGGGGGAGATTATACACACAAGACTAACAAGATGGTCAAAACCAAGAATATCTTGGTCCATAGGAGAAATTAAGGTCATTATGGGGGAAGCATTCTCTAACCTAGCTAATAGGCCCAAGCATGAAATAGACATTGTATCCATGTTTATCACTACCATCATGCATGTGGATAGGGATAAACTTTCTATTAGGGAGTTTTGTAGGGTTATTTTTAAAGAACTAATCATAAGGGAGTTAGATTTAGTCTTGGGAAACATAGATGATGACTTATGCATCCCAAAAAGGAGTGAGTACAATATTATGGGCATTCTAGTTGAATTCTTTCTAGTCTTAATAATAAAGGATAAGAGGACTTTCATGCAGAGAATGGAGCAAATCACCCATAATTGGATGTTTCTATTGGAGGCCACAAACACACACATTTATGTTAATTGGAGGGGAATTTGATGGTATCTTCACAAGGAATACCTAAATGAAATGTAATGCCACTAGTAATCTTGGAAGCCTCTTTTATCCATTTTGGTAGTAACCCAAGAATTTTATCCATGTTTCTTATCAAGATCACAAGGTTATTTAGTTTCAATTCATGTTGTCATATTGTCATAACCCTATTCAAATTTGCCATTTTTTAGGTCATTTTTTTCATATTTTCTCTTCTCAACTTCTATTAGTATATAATGTAAATTTCTAGTTATATGTATATGATATAGAATATCGAATGATGCTCCTCTAGATAGGATCAAACCTTTTTTCTATATGTATACCCTCTTGTTTTGATAATAGTAATAGAACTAAGATTTTATTCATATATAATGAGGTTAATGTATTTATCTTTTGCCCTCATCTTTTCCTTCAAGCATCATTTTCATTCTAACAATTTTTTATTCAGTTCCAATCTCGTCATTAATCTTTTATCACTATACTCTAGCTTCTATTGGTTTGAAACTGCAAGGATTATATCAATAATATAAATAGTTTTGATGTTAATTAATTCTATTATTTTATGCATCCAGTAGAGAGATTCATATATTAAACTATTTTCTAGTTCATAAATGGTAAACATAAGCTTTGATCCAAGAAAACCAAAACTTGGCTAAATCCTTATCCAGATATCATTATAAGCTAAATAATTAAGTAATATAACTCTTACTCATTTTGTCAAACAATGAAACCCCATATGAGAGAATAGTTAATCATGAGGCTTGGTAGTCATAATATTAACACATAAACTATAATATTAGTTAGGTTCAATTAGGAGAACAATTTTTGGGTAACGCACTCAATTAACCTAACCAAAACTAGGCTTAATAATTAACACTAGATCTGATGTAAGGAACAACAAATCTTGGCAACCCCTTATGAATTATCCCCTCTTTTTAAGGTCTCTTCATCACAATGATTGGAAATTTTTCCATGAGCATAATTAGAAAGTGGGTAAAAAAATGACACCAATGTAATACTAATAGTTTAAGTACATAAAATTGGTTGTTAATAGTGAGAACAAAACCCTCTTATGAAATTTAGCCCTTACAGAGAACAAACTTCACAAATAAAGTACTAACAGAGAATGATGCAAAGATCTGCTATTCATCTTTGATTTCCTATTTAGACTAATGGTTCAAATGATCTTGAAGATGGTAACAAGAAGCAAGGAACAAGAAGATACCAACAAATTCCTTAAGACTAAGGCATCTAGGTGGAAATTTCTACCAACTTAATTAGAACTATATCTAGATTCAAAATATTCTTAGAAATAATCTCAAAAATGATGGAAAGTAATGTATTTCTAAGCATAAGACAAGAGCCTACAACACAATGGTAAATTGTGAGCCTCTTATTGAAGAGGTCTTGGGTTCAAATCTACTCACGATCATGATTAATAAATAATAATAATAATTAATTACAACACATAATAATTAATCTTGGCTTCAACCTCTTACCAATTTTTTTAATATTTTTTTAAAATGCATTTCTAAGCATGAATGCAACCTAGGAAATTATAAATTCAAGCATTCAATCAAATTGATTTGAGTAACAAGATCTTCCTAAGTTTTGTAAACTAAGGTATGCCCCTTTTAACTCTATAAAAGTGTATAAGACAAAAGTCCCTGGCAAGATAAGAGGTTTTCTTCTCCATTCGTTTCTACTAATGCATGTTTAAACGAAGAACATGTAAAATTTTCTTTTAATAATATAATTATATTGATTTGGCCTTTTACTAATCAAAAAAACAAAAAAATATGAGTATAGTTATATTTATTATATACATTTTTAAAGAAAATTATGAGACATTACAATTAACAAAGAAAAATCAAAGTAAAAAATTTTGAGAGAAAATTACAAATTTTAACTGCCTTTAATTTGTATCATATATCTTTATAATAAAAAATGTGAGTTCAATTAAAATACTAAACAACTAAAAGTAAAAATAACAACCACAAATAAAAAAACAACCTAAACTTAGTGGACGATTTAACATAATGAAGACATTAGTTGGTTTCATCATCACTATTTAATGTTTTAAAAAAACTACTTCCATTCTCTTTATCTATTTTTTAAAAAAATACTTCAATAGTATTAATGTGTTATTTATTTCTGATTAAATGTATCTTGCAAAAAATTGACTAAAATATTGGCTCTAAGAATTGAAATCATTCTTCCTAAGACTATAAATCCCATACAAACTTGGTTTGTTAAAGGGAGACACATTTTGGAAAAACATATTACTTGTTGGGAAGATTTTGATTGGACAAAGACTTCTAGAAAAGAAGTTGGAATATTCCTTGTTGACTATGAGAAAGCATATGATAAGGCTGAATGAGGCTTTCTAAACATGATGCTTCAAGCTTTTTGCTTCCCTCCCTCTTTATGTAACATGGTCTCCACTCTATTGGTTAGGATGATGGCAATAGTTGAGATTAGATAAGTTTGAACTTTCTATATCAATTAGGCAAGGGTGTCTATTTTCCCTTTCCCTATTGTCATAGTTGCATGTTGACTTCAATACCTTCTTAGAGATGAGTCTCTTTCCCTAAGGGTGCAAAATACTCTTTTGCCTAGCAATAAAGAGATCTCCAATATATGATTTTCAGATGACATTGGTATCTTGTTTTGGTCAAAAGAGACAAATTTGGTGCATCATATGGAGAAATTGGATATTTTATGCTCTACTTTAGGAAACAAAATTTTTTTATCCAAATCCATCATGTTGGGGTGGAATGAGAACCCACCCAATTGGTGTAACAAATTTGGTAATAGTTGGGGAGGATCAAACCATATTGTTAGGTATCTTAGTATTCCATTTGTAGTAAATCCCAATGTTAATGATATGTGTGAATGAATGAAGGTGAAAATGGTGAAGAATTTGAACAAATCAAATAATTACTACCTATCAATGACTCGTAGATTACAAGTATGTCATAAATATTTATCTAGATTTAGTATACTACTCATCTGCTTGGTTATTTAATCAAAATCAATTTGGATTCACCCAAAAAGTCATAAGAGACCTTCTATGGTTTGATGGAAAAGATAAAAAGAAGACACATTGGGGAAGCCTCAAGGCGAACTCAATTTTTTCTTTTAGGACTTGGTATAAAGGAAAGATATTTTCCTTAGTTGTAAGTGTGATTGTAAGTCTCAGGTAAAAGCACAAACCTGTGTCACCTTTTATAAATGAAAGTGATATTAGAATTTAAACTCTTGAACTTTAACAACATAAAATTGGCATTTGTGTTTTGAATTTGAAGATGATGTAAACTAATGAGATGTGTAAAACTGGATGAAGTTTATATCTATAATTTTTTTTAAAAATTTGAGTGAAAATTTTATTTATTTTTTATTTTTTAAAGTCTATTTTTACTTTATTTTAAATGTTAAAAATATAGATTTTTTTTCCCATCGAACAAATATATGTAAATGATCATATTTTGGTCTACTTATGGAATATGTTAGAGTTGACATGTATACCTAGTGCACCGAAAAATAAAAATTGAAATTTAGCTAATATTTCTCAAGTTAGAATTGGCCAAAGTCAAAGTTATCAGAAATTGACAATTTTTTTCTCCTGTCAAACTTTTTCCATCAAATCTACATATTTTTTTGAAAATATTACATATTCTTGAAGAAGACTCTCTCCTCTAGTGCATCATTAAAAAATAATAATTTATGAACATGATTTACTATTTTTAAATAGACATCTTCCTGAATCTTAAAATATCTACTTGTAATATTTTCAAATTATAACATAATATCCATAATCAAAATAATTAAAAAATTATATAATCATAATCTTGACTTAGAGAACTACAAAAGTATATTTTTATTTTTTTCAAAAACTTCGTTTTAGTAGGTCAAATTGGCCTTCAAAGTGAGATGTTTATAGAAGTTCTTATTTTTGCTTGTGTGGTTGCCACTTAGGATGCCACATAGACAATTAGGGCCAAAAAACTTTCAGCCGTAACCCTTTGGGTCAAAAGGGTTTTGGTCGTAACCCCCATCAGCCTATACAACCACCAATGGTTAATTTGGTTGTTTCATATAAAATATATTTTTTTTCTTTTAAAAAAAATAAATATAGAAAACAACGAAAAATAAAAGAGCATTTTCAGAAGACTAATTTTTGAAGCCATTTTCAACAACTATTTCGTGGATTTAATCAGAACTACAAAGGACCAAATATTTTTAAGGTGTTTTTTTTCCATCTACTTATTTTTATGTATTCTATATTGAAGCATTAGCTAGTATTTAGTGAAATCTAAATTAATTTTTTTGTTTCTATAGATTAAAGTATTCAATGAGTAGTAAAAGGAAAAGATCAAAGAAATATGATAGAATAAGAGATGACAAAATGAAAGGTCATACAAAATATAACCAAAACTAGCCTGCTAAAATTCCTAAAGAGGACGAGATTCATGAAGAGAATGAAACTAATGAAGATGAAGAAATTAGCACTTCAAATGATTGAAACAAATTAGAAGGCATAGAAAATTTGATGGATTTGGACGAGGAACTATTTTTTAACCAAATTCCATCTAAAGATATGATAAATGATAACACTATTAAAAAGCATTGTCAAAACATGCGGGATGAATATTTCAAAGATAAAAGTATATTTGGATAGGCACAATTATTTGTCAAGTTATTTAGGAGAAAAGATATGAGACCTATTTTGGAGTTGTTGGGTGTTGATAATAGGAAAAACCATGCACATAATATTAATAAAACAATAGTTGAAAACTTGCAAAAATGCTTATAACAAAATTGACAACACAACTCGAGGAGGTGAGTAATGTACATAGAGCATTGATGACTACTATATCTAGTAGAAAATTGACACATAGAAAATAGGTATGTGCAATTTTTTATGTACTACATATATCTAGAAGAATTGTTCAGAGATGCATCAAGAGGAGAAATTTTCTAGATGGTAACATTGAGAATAACTGGGTGAATATTTGTAGAGTTCCTTGAAAAGACATAATTTCTGAAGATGTAAAAAGACAAGTTAAAGAATTTTGGACCACATGTTCTCTTATTTCTTCCAATAGATGTGATATTGTAAAAATTAAAGATCAAGAGACAGGGGCCAAAATTGAACATTCAAAACATTTCCTAGATATAACTCAAAGTGAATTATTTCAAAAATTCAAGAAAGAATTTTCAAATGTCAAAACATGTTAGAGAATGTTTGAGAGTTGGTGTCCTTCCTTTGTACAGATAAATAAGATGTGTGAAACTTGTTGTCAAAATCACGTTGAATTTTCTCTACACTTATGGTAGTACTTGATCCTAATTTGGTCATCCTTGGTAGTACAATACAATTTTTGAAGTCCATATTATGTGATAATTTAGAAGATTCAGATGAGTTCAACGTGCAATGCATCAAAAATCAATGTGAAGATTGTGGAGATTTACAAAAAAATTCAATGCAAATTGAGAATATTAATGAATTGACACTAGTTTCACGGATGAGATATGAATATGAGACATAGAAAAATAACACAAGAGATGAATCCAAAAAAAATTGTATTGACGAAGATTGAATTGCATTATGATGAGTTTATGACCAAGTTTCATCCATTGATATATCCACATATCCAACATTGTCATGGTGCACAATGACAAGCTAAACAATTTCGTGATTTCAAAAAATGTTTTCCACCTGGTTGTATACTTTTAGTTGTAGATTTTTCTAAGAATTATACATTTAAACCTCAAACAAAGCTTCAAGGGCAATATTTTCATTTTGAAGAAGTTGCAATATTTGTGCAAGTGACCTATAGACATGCACGATTTGAGGTGAATGAGATAGAAAGGTTGCATGAAAATGAATACATCATCATTAAAGAGGTTCATTTCTATATTAGTGATGATAGAGTTCATGATAGGAGTTATGTGGCTCATTGTTTTGTAATGTCCTATGAAGATCATAGAAATCTTGGAATAAATGTTTTAGAGCACTAGATTTGGTCTGATGGATGTGCAGGTTAGTATACATGAGCTTACACATTTATTTAACTTTATTTCAATTTATATTTATTTGTACATGACTATTTCAATTTGATACATGTACACAAATAATTATTTCTACTTATCATTTCATGTTCATAGGACAATTCAAATCTACAAAAGCATTTAATTGGTTAGTGATGCAACATGCTAGAACCAGTGTTAGGTTTTTATGGAATTTCTTTGAAAGTGGACATGGAAAAGGGGAGCATGATGGAGAAGGAGCATGTATAAAGAGTGTACTTCAACAACATGACCTTGTAGGTAATTATGCATTTAGTGTGCATGTTTAATACTAGTAGCATATATTTTAAATTATATATATGCATGTTGTATTTATATACACAAAATAGGATAGAGAGTGCAAATCAAATTGTTGAATAGTGCAAAGTTCATTTTGCTATTTGACATACTGAATACAATAAGCATTACTTTTGGGAAGTGAAAGGTGAACTTTATATTTATTTTTAATGTATTTTTCAAATTCTTGAGTTTTTTATTAAATATTTATTTTGAAATATGACAATTACCTTTTGTATTTGTAATAGATATAGATCGATCTAATCCTTACAATCATCAAATGATTCCTGGTATTAGAAGTTTACATCAAGTGATGACTACAAGAAACCATAAACCTCTAGTAATTAAAGTAAGAGAGAAAATATGTTTCTGTGATGACTGCATTAAGGACAATCCAGTGAGTGTATGTGAAAATATTGTGAATGGATATGTTTCACATTGGAATTTGAAGGAGATAGTTAGAAAGCCTCCTTTTGAAGATGTTGACATTGACATTGGCATTCATGATCCTATATATTCAGCTGATTATGAGCACATTTATGATTTAATTATGGCAGGTTTGTGTGCATATACATATATATAAATCAATATACATGTATATTCATTTTAAAATTAATTTATATTTATCTATTTTTTATATACATGCAGGAGATATTTAGCAATTCAAGCCTTAGTAGATAATGTGGAAAATGTGGACTATTATCTTTTAAGATTCACAAAAGTAAAACACAAGATGCTAGAAGGAACTACAAATGTTGATGAACAATCATATCCAATTGGATCAGTTGTTACTAAAGGAACATGTTATCAACAAACAAGGGTAACTGATAGTGGTATTGAATTTATTGAATACAAGCCTAGAGAAAAAAATTTACATTATAGTAACCATGTTATAGCAACAAAGTTACAATTTGAAGCAATACAAAGAAGAGGATGTCGTGGAAATCAAAAGTAGAAATTGTCTATTGAAGAATATGAAAACTTATAGAGAATAAAAACTAGAGAGGATCCTACAATGTTTGTGGAGCTCTAGTTTACCTATGTACTTATTGTGGAGCTCTAGTTTAGCTATGTATATATAGCTCTTATACTTTCACATTTAATATTGAAGGATATTTTTTTTATAAATTTGTATACATTGGATCATTTATCTTGGATATGGAAAATTAGACATGTTTTGCTATTTTTATTTAAATTGGACATGGATATCTCATTTAGGACAACCTCTTAGGACCTCCCCTTAGGACCACCTATTAACTAACCTCCACTTAAGTCCACCTATTACTTGACCTCCCCTTAAGACCACCTATTAGGACATCCCCTTAGTACTAGGTGCTTTTAGGACCTCTCCTTAAGAGAACCCCTTTAGTATTTGTATGCATTTATATACATTGTTTATGTTTTCTTATGATTGTTAATGCTCTTATGTATTTATGCATATAATATTTATGTTCTTATATGTATTAAATTTTATTAATTAAACATTGTAACATGTATTCTTTAGGTCATACTCTTTATATGTTCTTATGTACATGAATATGTTATATTCTCACCTATGCATTAATCTACATTCTTATGTATAATTTAGGATCTCCCCTTAAGACATGTCACTAAATATAGTTAATTATACTTAGATTAAGGGATTAAGATGAATAACATATACATAAACATGAATATTGAAAACATACATGTCTACATTTAACATGAACATATTTACATACATCTATGAAATAAAATATACATTAATCTAAATTCTTATGTATAATTTAGGATCTCTCCTTAAGACATGTCATTAAATATAGTTAATTACACCTAGATAAATTCATTAAGATCAATAACATATACATAAAAAATGTGAATATTGAAAACATACATGTCTACTTTTAACATGAACATATATACATACATCTATGAAATAAAAAATAAATTTTAATCTACATTCTTATATGTCATTAAATATAGTTAATTATACTTGGATTAAGGCATTAAAATGAATAACATATACATAAACATTAATATTGAACATACATGTCTACATTTAACATTAAAAGATCAATAACATGTACACATAACCATTAATAAAAATATGAATATTGAAAACATGCATGCACATTCAACATGAACATATGTACATATACATCTATGAAATAACATCTGAGACATCATGTACATATATAATAAAATATATCTAGAGAATGATGTACCCATATCAAATGTATAAAAATATCATGTATCAAATGTCTCAAAATATCATACCAAGCATGTATCCAAATAACATATATAAAACATCAAAGTATCCATATAAACATGTATCTGAATAACATATAAAACATCAAAGTGTCCATATAAACATGTACATCCAAAATACTATATCAAATGTCTCCAAAATAACATATAAAATAAAAGACCATCTAATTAGCTACATCCCCCTCCTGATCCATATCCCTAAAAGGGTCTATCAACTATGTCTAAACCTTGTGTCAAATGATAGTGTCAAATTATGTACAGAAAAATTATATCATACATATAAATAAAATATATATTTAAATTGTAACATACCTGAGACTCACGATGTGTAGGATCTGTCAGTGTCTATAGATCACCAAAATGTAACATACTATCACTCAGACCCTATAACACACACACACACACACACACACACACACACACACAAGTTAGATTGTATCAAGAATATACATGTTTGTTCCTATATTTTTAAGTGTAAATTTTACCATAGTAAAATAAATTTAAACATATAGACATATTTACCGTAGCAGCATGTAATGCTCTGTCGATCTGACTGATATCTTTATCATGCAATAATAAAACATTATGTGTCCAAGTCGATAATGTCATCTGAAAGCATCTTTATAAATAGACTAGGTTTTCTAGTAGTGGAATCCTAAGTAGGGGGGTGTTTTAGGGTCCTAAGTAGCTAGGGATGGTGCTACAGGGTCCTAGGTAGCTGGTGTTGGTGTTGTAGGGGTCTATGTAACAACATGTATAGTAGAAGGTACATGAATGTCCTCCTACCCTTGTGAACCCTATGATCCTACTGTACATGATGGAATATAACTAATCTGGGTGCCAATGTCATAAAGTGGAATCCTTATGACTATAGATAATGCTCGATATTAATCCAAAAGAT
Source organism: Cupressus sempervirens (assembly GCA_028749045.1). Classification (NCBI taxonomy): domain Eukaryota; kingdom Viridiplantae; phylum Streptophyta; class Pinopsida; order Cupressales; family Cupressaceae; genus Cupressus; species Cupressus sempervirens. The sequence goes on from CM053784.1 coordinate 470,986,520, forward strand.
TATATACTAAATAGGATCCCAAACAATGCAATGCGTCCACATCTAAGACTGTAGAAACCTCTAGTGGAGAAGGTAAGTCTACTACCCCATATGCATCATCAACACCTATGGTAGATGATGTAGCTATGGGAAGGGTACCTCAAGACCATAGCGTATATCTACTACACTGATAAGAAGAAATCTCTTGTAACTATGTAGCAACGGTGGCAATGCTTGAATAAATCCGTATCCTAGTTGTGTCATCAGGAACACTCTGGCCTACAACAACCATCTCTGGACCTCTCAGCATAACCAAAAGGTTTGGACCCACCATTGTCCATTTATTAATGGGTGCAAGAGTGTCCACAAGTTTGAATATCTCTACAAGTCTACCAAGACCCTCCCCAACATTACTTGGATAATCTATGTAATCAACATCGTGTTGTAAATGAAATTTTAAAAATAATTGTTTGCAAAAATACAAAGGAAACTCATCCTTCTGTGGCCATCTATGATTAGTAGCCAACTAGCAAGGATATATAAATGGTGCGATGAGCTCATTAGTACACTTCATCATAGAGTAGCCTCTAACTCTAGCTCTATCTCTATAAAATGGAAACATGATCTTCACCATGGCAATGGAGACCTCAGTGTCAACCTATCTATACTTCATAGTGCTAACGACATTGTGAGATAGAGAAGAATAAAATATCTCAATACTAATATCATCAAAAGGGTTGTATGATTCAATGGTCTGAATCATAAGAAATAACTCCTCTCGCATTTCTATAATCTTCTCCCTATTAGGGAGGGTGGTAGAAGAGGAAAGTGAGGAGTCTAGAACCTCTATAGCATGAGATAATCTAGCAAGTGTATCTCTAAATAACTGCTCTCTATCCTCATTGGTGGATGTGGATCTCCATGTTGTGTTGGACTCAACACTCTAACCCCCTCTATGGACACTAGCATCCCCTGAGGATGTAGGAGCATGATCCCTAGAACCAGATGCCATAATGTATATATGTATATGATGTATGAGGATATGCTTGTGTGAAGCTACAAGAGACAAAGTCTGATAAATATCTAGAGATTTGCACATGCATATATATACCCATATAAACATACAAGTGTATAAATTAAAATAATTAAAAGTTAAATTTAATATAAAATACACGTATATAAATACACAACATTAAATGTATGGTGCAATTCAATCATGTACTTGTATTTTAAAACAAATTATCCTAGAGATGATATCTAATGTATTTTAACATGCTCATGCAAATGTGAAAAATAAATGTTTGTACATGTACATGTATATGCAATAAAAAAAATCTTGATTAAATTATAACTAAGTGTACACATGTAACTTAAGTTTTTAACTAAATTAGATTTTGATTTAGCTATAGGGTTAAACAATTTTTCTAAGTTTCATATAAATGTACAAATGTTTCTAAGTTTCATATAAATGTACAAGTGTTGTATAATTTTCTAGAAATTAATGATAGGTTTTAATTTCAAATTTGTATATAACAAAGTTTATTTTGTTTATTTTTACCTAATGTTTGACTACATTTTACTTCTAAATAATTTATGTTTGACTACATTTTACCTAATGTTTTCTACATTTTTACCCAATGTTTGACTACATTCTTGTTTATGTTTTAAATAGTTTACTAAAAAATCTAAAAAATAATTTAAATATATTAAAAAATTAAAAAATCTAAATAATTCACTAGTAAAACACTTTAAAAACAAAGAATTTGATTACTATTAACATTTACTAATAAAAAAATACTTTAATTTTTTTTTAAATGCAGAAAAAACCACTAACCCCTTACAACTAAAACACCTTAACTGCTCTCCAACAATCTCAAAACTGCTACAATGAAAATGGTAGCCACATTGATGGCAGTTTTATAAAGCATGGGGGTTTACGGCTGAAATACTTTTGACCGAAAGGGTTTTGGCTGTAACCCTCCATGCCACATCGATGGGGAAATATCCCACATTTGTACGACCAGAATGTTTTCAGCCAAAACCCTTACAATTAGAATGATTTTGGCCGTAACCCTTCCAGATATCACAAATGGTGAGACAACTTTGTGCTTTCACCCTCTCATTATTTAAATGTAAAATTATGTGAGCTTTGGATAAAAACTTGATGAGATCAGTGAAGAGAATGAAATTGGTGATATGTTAAGAACTTTAAAGGAACTATATTGGAAAAGAAAGTTGTTGTATCAGTTAGTTCACCCTTGGATATGTTATCCTATAATTTTTATGTGATGAAAATTTTGAAGCAATTTGGATAGTGGATTTAGTTGAAATCCTCTCAACTCCTAATAGGGTTGAAGAACCTCCTAACAGGGTGGGAATTCTCTCATAGGGATTCAAAGTCTCTTAATAGGGACTACATGTGCTGATTATATATAATTGGCTCCTAACAAAATCTTATCCTTTCACAAGGAACTTTTATATTAGTACATCATCTTGTGGGCATCATTCCCACTAGAGCTTTCCCTCTGATCAAAGGTTTTCCTAGTTATCAAATATTATATCATTGTACATGTTTATTATCTTGTTGATGTTGCATCTATTGGTTACATGTTTTAGATTTGATAGAGTTTACTTAAGTTTTATAAAGAGCACAACTCATTCACCACCCACCTTCCTGAGTTGTATTGGTGGGATTTACTTTATAATTATTGGTATCAAAGAATTAGGTTCTTGATAATGAAGTTTAACAACTTAAGGAGATCCATGGCTACTTTTAGGAAAGAAAGTTTGAAATTCTATGGAGAAAACTATGATAATTGTAAAAATGGGAGTTGACTACTAGTCAATCATAAGTGAAAAAAGATAGTGATAGATGAAACAAAACTAGATTTATGTACACAAGAGGAGAAATGTCTATTCATGTAAAATATGTATGCTAGAGAATCATTTCTACTAGCTCTTCCAAAATTAGAAAATGTTGAGATAAAATGATTTGGGATAAATTAAAAAGTATTTTTTAATGTGATGTATTTGCAAAGAAATCTAACTTTAATCTTGGAAAGATTTTTTTTCATAGTTCTAAGATGCTAGAAGATGAATCAGTAAGGGAATATTTTTCTAGGATATAGGAGATTGTTGTAGGAGATGTTACTATTTTATGGAACATTTTGAAATCTTTGCCACCTTCTTATGAGAACAAAGTCCAAACTATTAAGGAGATTATTCCTATCACACCTAACTTTACCAAGGAGATAACACTTAAGAATTTGTAATGATTTAAACAAAGATTAAAGTAGAAACAAGTAGGGTATGTGTAGGATCATGGTGGGCCAAAAATTTGCAATGTGAAAAAAAATAGTCCAAAAATGTCCAAAAGTGATTTGAAATTTGCTCTAACATTTTCCCCCCAATTCTAATTCCAATGCAAAAAAAGTTACCTTGGCTTATCAAGTATCTAATATATTGGATACCTGATACATGTGCATAGGTTTTTAAAAAAAATATTCAAACATTCTTTTCTAATTTTCCTTCAACATAACAACCTCTGGTATCAGGCATAGGGTAATATCTTTCCATTTTATTGCTCCACCTTGCATCCAACCATAGATAGGTTCAAGTTTTTTTTTTTCAATTGATTTTATTTTAATTTTTTTAATTTAGGTTTTTGTAATAAAAATGGAATTTTTTTAGTTTGATTTAAAAATTGTACATTCAAATTATAATTCTATGCTAATTTTCACTATAGATAAGCATGACAGACCTTAACCAACCTCTAAAAAATCTCTTGCCAAGCAATGATCCTCAAAATAATCTAGAACCACCACTACCCCCTTGAAACACTCAAATTCAAGATCTAATTAAAAAAAATCTAAATCAATTGAGGGTTTTGCAACAAACATATAAAACTATCCCTAGATTATTTCTCATGCTAGCTACTCTTAATACTATTGTGGGTAATATTCATACCCTTATCAAGTAGCATGATGCAACTCTTTGTTGGTGTGATGAGATGCACCACAATTTGATGATGGCTTGGATTATGAGGAGGTTGTGGCCCTTAATATTAGTAAAAAGGAATTGACCAAACTAGTTACCAACCCCCAAAAAAGGTAAAGTAGTTTACCCTTAAAAACCAAAATTATCAATCAAATGGTGCACCTGAATATGGATGTAGGAGGTGGAGCTTCGTAGGATAGACTTGGGGTGAAGAAGAGGAAAGCCACCACATTTGTCCCCCTATCACCTTATATCCTTGCCCCTCCTCTAGTGCAACATCCTAATGTCATTGTTGAGACTAGTGTGCCATTTACTAGAGTCATTCATCATTTGAGCAGTCTATTACTCACCCATACTAGGCCATTGTTGCCTCCTTGTGTTGATGATGTTGGCACTAGTACATCTAGCAGTTCTTCACATGCCTGTGTGCCACATACTTGCATTATGTTTAAGAGTCTTTTTTGGGTCTTGTTAGTGGTTCTAAGTTTCAATTTGAGGTTGGGGATGATGACATAGAAGACATGGCTTCAAAGACACACACAACTCCTATGAGAGAGAAGGAGGGGCGAGAAGAGACATAGACTCCTTCTATTATGATAAGTCTGTGAATTTTATTTTTCATAGAATTTTTAATTTAAAATCAATATTTATATTTGAAAAAATTGATAATTTCATACTAATATACATTATGTGATTCATTTATGTCCAGCTAGCAACATAGGATATGATGAAAGATTTGGATGTTGTCACACTTTTAGCCATTTCATTTGGCCTTGAGACCTCTATGATATGTATTATTTTATTACTCATTAATTTCCTTTTTGATATTGTATTTTACATTATTCCTCATCTTTTTTTCCTCTTGTAGGATCTACCTATCAGTGGGGATAGTGTGAGGGGATTGTACCACTGACTATTAACAAGGGGAAGGTAATTATATGTTTAATGTCATAAAATAAATATATAGATAGTTATGTAATTTTTAGTTGTGTGTAAAAATATAATTTTATTGCATTGTTTATTTTATGGGGGGTGGTCTCTAATGATGTAAATGCCTAGATTCACCATCGTAGACCCTTGGGAATTTTCATTCACAATGAGAGCCTTATAGTATGTATATTTATCATTTATTTGTTATTTATCTTAATGTTTTTATATTATAAATAAATGATTTTCATCATTGTAACAACTAAATTTTTAACTATCGTAGGAAACACTTGATGTGATGAACGGGGATAGGCAGGGCTTTGAATTTTTTTTCACTTAACCAATATTTTATTATGAGAAATCACCTAAGGTAAATTATAATTTGAATTATTGATTACATTATTAATTTATTATTTTATCATTAATTATTTTATAGTTTAAGTAGTAGATCAATATGACAACCATAAAAACATGTTTAGGTCATATTTAGCAAGGTCTGTTCTTTTTTCGAAGACATATGTGAGAACTCATGAGCAGTGGAGGAAGGTGTGGAGAGAGGTAAATGAAGTTGCCTTCATTATTGATCAATATTCATTTGAATAAATTATGTTTGATATTTAAAAATCATTTAATTAACTAGTCTAACTAGGATTTTGTCTTTTTTATTCATATAGGATCTAGCAAGTTCAGAGAGTGCATCGAAGTGGCTCCATTTTGACGATCCTCTAGTAGCCTAGGATATAGCAATTTTTTAGGGATGCCTTAGGGAACATTTTTAGATGGAATATGCCATATTTTATTTATTTAAACTTTTATTTCATAGACATTTTAATGGCACACGCCATACTTTGTATACAAATGTACATTTTGACGTATGTTTGCATCAAATTTATATATGATTATATATTTTGATGTATCATAATATTGTGAAATGTTGCACATGTGTATTTTTAGTGTATAAAATCTTGTTTATTTTAAGCATGTTCATTAGGTTCTTGTTAATTGGATTCTCATTCATTGGAATCTTGTACATGCTTTATGAAATCTTATTCATTTTAGTCTTGTTCATTAGAATCTTGTTCATGGTTTATGAAATCAATATCACAATATTAGAAAAGAATTGAACTCCAAAGATTTAAGCAACCCAAAAAAAAAATCCCTCCTTAAGATAAAATATCCATAAGTAAAGGTAGTCCCTTGAAAAATCCTAACATCCAACTAACCAAGACCACAATGAATGAACAAAACAATAAGGGCTCTAAGTTACAACCCTCAAAGATCATTGATCAAATGTGCTTAGTGCACCTTATGGGCACTTCGATGTGTGGGACTCGTGAACATTCTAGTGATTTTGTGGACAAAATAATGGTGCCACTAGGGTTCACCTGATTATCTGGATCTAAAGACACCGACAAAATGATGCCACCATGAATGGTTCAAAAGTTGTGTAGTGGTGCACCAATTTACTAAGGAACACTGCAAGTTTTGACATCGATAAAGATTAGTTTGCTAATTTATAATGAAATTGAACCTTGGAGACACTCAGTTACAGGTGCTTGCAAATTTTCTAGTGACTCCATAGATGAAAAGGTGGTGTCACTAGGGTTCACCTGACTATTTAGAGCTAATGACACTAATGAAACAATTCCATGATAAATGGTTTGAAATTTGTGTAGAACTGAACCGAATCACTAAGAAACATTGTGAGGTTTGGTATCGACTAAGATCATTGTGCCAATTTCAAATGAAGTTGAATCTCCTAAAATTGAGAGAGTTTATTAAAGAAATTGATATCATAGTCCCATAACATCTGACGATTTATCGATAAGCATCATGAGCTTTGAGTTACAAGCATAAGAAGATTGCCGCCCAAATGTACTTAGGGAACCTAGGAGACTCTCTAAATCAAGGTGCTCATGAATGTTCTAGTGACTCCATGGATGAAATAGTGGTGTCATTAGGGTTCAGTTGGCCATTTAGGGCTAACAACACCAATGAAATGATGCCAAGATGAATGGTTTGAAAGTTGCACAATGGTGCACCAATTCATTAAGGAACATTGAGAGGTTTGGAATTAACGAAGATTACTATGCCAATTTCAAATGAAATTGAATCTCAAAAAATTGTGAGAGGTAATTGTAGATATCAATATCATGGTCCTTTAGAATTTGATAGTTTTTTGATAGGTGTCATGAGCTCAGAGTTACAAGAATCAAAAGATTTCTTCCCAAATGTGCTTAGGGAACCTTAGAGACACTCTGGATTAGGGTACTTGCAAATGTTCTAGTGACTACATGGAAAAAAAAGTGGTGTCCCTAGGATTCACTCAACCATATAGAGCTAATGGTATTGATCAAATAATGCCATGATGAATGGTTCAAAAGTTGTGTAGTGGTGCACCAATCACTAAGGAATATTGTAGGTTTTGGCATTGACTAAGATCATTGTGCCAATTTGAAATGAAATTGAATCTCCTAGAGCTAAGAGAGGTTATTGTATATATCAATATCAGAGTCTTTTAGCATTTGATAATTTTTTATAGGCATCATGAGCTTTAAGTTACAAACGTCAAAAGATTACTACCCAAATGTACTTAAGGATTCTTAGAGATGTTCCACTTCAACGTGCTTGTGACTGATCTAGTGACTCTATGTATGAAATGGTGGTTTCACTAGGGGCCACACGATCATCTAGAGCTAATGGAACTAACCAAATGATGTCATGATGAATGGTTCAAAATTTGTGTAGTGGTGCACCAATTCACTAAGGAACATTGTGAGGTTTTGTATCGACCAAGACCACTATGCCAATTTCAAATGAAATTGAATCTCTCATAACTGAGAGAGATTATTGTAGACATATATATCATAGTCCTACAACATCTCATAGTTTGTTGATAGGTATTATGAGCTCCAAGTTACAACCGTTGGAAGATCATTTCCCCCGTTCTAGATTGAGATGCTTACTAACATTCTAGTGACTCCATGGATGAAATAGTGGTGTTACTAGGGTTCACCTAGCCATCTAGAGCTAACAAGACCAATGAAATGATGCCATGACAAATAGTTTTTAATTTTTGTAGTGGTGCACCTGTAGTGCCTACCCCTAGTTCACATTTTTGTTATCATTTTTGAGCTCTTTTAGAGCTAGTTTTATGTTGATGATTATTAGTAACATTATTTTGAGATTATCAGATATTGTTTTAAATTCAATTTATTATATGATGAGATTATTTGGTACTTTATAGTTCATGTATGCATGATGATTATTCAAGTGATTTCAGTTATTGATGATGATTAGATAGATGGTTTATTCTGTGTGTTTTCTCATGGATACTTACCCCATACTTGCATGTGTATGGTGTGCGTGTTTGTTTTCTTTTTGTATGGCATTTTTTATATGGTTAAGGAAGGGAGTCGTAGTCACCTGCTAGTCAAGATCTACACGATGCACCACTTTTTGCCATTGTTTGTTTAGCTTAGTATATATTGTGTATGTACATCCATGGATTTTATGTAGGCTACAGGTACCAGTTATCAACTTCCCTAAATTGCCAGGATGAGCATACCCTATCACATTATCTCAATGTAAAGAGAGGGAAGATAAATTCTCAAGTCCAAATCCAAACCCTTTAAGTCATTTGTCCTAATTGAAAATTAGGACAAGTATTTGAGTCGGGTACCCTTCGAATATGTTGGATGATGTAATTCGTGATATTAACCCTTGGTTTGATTTTGTATGTATTTTCGCTATGATGGGTTTTCATATTTTACTTTGTGAGTCTTTAGTGTATTTTTTATTAATTAAGCCTAATTAAAAAGATTAAATTAATGGTTTAATTTAAGAGAAAATTAATATGATATTTTTAATATTTATTTTATTTAACTAATTGGAAAATTAATAAAATAAAATAATTGAACTTGAAGATAAAAGTTATAATTTTAAAGTTGGAATGTGATAATATTTATTTAAGTTAATAAATATTTTATCAATTAAGTTTCGAAAATGAATTTAAAAGTGGAAAAGATATTATAATTATTAAAGATTCTAGATTGCATGATGTGTGCATGTGATTAAAATATAAATATATTAAGATTAAACAAGTGGATTTATTAAAGTGAGTGCATGAGATGTAAAATTAATAAATAAATTTAAATAAATAAATTATTTTGAAAAGAGAAAAGTGAATATTAAATAAATTAATGTGCATTATTTTAATATTTATTCACATAGGAGTATGCGAACTCTCGGGAGTTGTCATGTAGACAACACAAGAGTTTGCACTCTAATTATGCACATGTTGTCTACACTTAGGAGTTAGCATATTATTTAAGCACATGTTGTCTACAAAATTCTAGAGACCTCATCACGTTTATCTTCGTACCATGGAAGTTATGTACTTAGTTGTCATGCTTATCTTCTAGTTCTTTCTAGACAAATTCTAGATGCATCTTAGAGGCCTTTATATAGAGGCTCTCCTAGTGTGTATGGACAAGCTAAAAGGTATTCGAGAAGCTCATATGCTTCTACAAGCACTCTTGGTCACTTGGGGGGTTTCGGTTCTTGGAGAAATTGCGAATGTTGGAGAAGGAAGGAATTTTTGGAAAGGGGAAGGTTTTGAAAGGAGGAGCTTCTCTACAATTTTTTAAAGTGTAGCAAATTAGCATCAGTATCCAGGTGCACTCATGACTTTTGCATATTTCATTTGCACTCTTTATTTTTCCTGTCGCCACTAGACTTCCTGTCGCAGTGCAATTCTGGATTTATAATTCTGTATGCTATTTTCCTATCGCCACTAGACTTCCTATCACTATGCAATTCTTGATTTATAATTTTGTATGCTATTTTCCTGTTGCCACTAGACTTCTTTTTGCAATGCAATTTTGGATTTATAATTCTGTATGCTATTTTCCTATCACCACTAGACTTCCTGTCATAATGCAATTCTAGATTTATAATTTTGTATACTATTTTCCTATTGCCACTAGACTTCCTATTGCGATGAAATTCAAGATTTATAATTCTGTACGCTATTTTTCTATCACCACTAGACTTCCTGTCGCAATGCAATTCTAGATTTATAATTCTATATGCTATTTTCTTGTCACCACTAGACTTCCTGTTGCAATGCAATTCTGGATTTATAGTTCTGTATACTATCTTTTTGTCGCCACTAAACTTCCTATCGCAATGCAATTTTGGATTTATAGATCTGTATGCTATCTTCCTGTCACCACTAGACTTCCTATCACAATGCAATTCTAGATTTATAGTTCTGTATGCGATCTTCCTATTGCCACTAGACTTCCTGTCGCATAAGCTTTCTGTTCTACCATTGCAGTAGGTTTGAATAGAATCTTATTACTATGCATTAGTTTTATATGATTTATTAACTAATCTAATTTAATTTAATTTAATTAAGATTAGTTAATAGTAGAAGAAGTGTAATTAATTATTAATTGAAGTAAATGGATTTTTAAAATAGGTCGATTTAAAAGAAAAGAGATATTAATAAATGTTTAGTGGAATTAAATAATTGAATTATTAATGAGATTGATTTTACTTAAAATCAATGAGGATTATTTTAAATAAATGATTGTCCTTGAAGTTTTTAAAGGAAACTGTAAACTAATTATTTGAAAAGTTGATTCTAATGTTTTGAATAGCGTGAGTGATTTTATCTAAAAGTCAATGGGTGCTAGTGCAATGTTTTATACAAGTATATAATTATCTTATGATTATTTTAGAAATTTTTTTTAAAACAATGGAAGGATAATGCTATCGAGGGAACAAATGGGTTGACTTGTAGGTCAAATGATAAATCTTATATACTTGAAGTATACTTGCAAATAGAAACTGAAACCTCCACACTTATTTCAACTATGTGATTTTAGAAAACCAAAACATGTGCTTGCATTGTGTTTTCTCTATGCTTCTTGTTTTGGGTTTTTGGGTTGACTAGTTGTTGACCAGTTATAGGACTTCTACCAGAGGCTCAGGAGGTATGAGATGTGATGGCATGTTGATGTTATTTGCTCTCGATCTTTCTAAACCCAACCATGGTTATGTGATGGAATGCTCTATGAGATTTTTGTATTTATTGATTGTTATTGCTCATCAGTCTTCTTGAGTGAAGCTGAGTTATATGTATCTGAGACACTTGACTTAACCATTTTTGAGTCATCAATCAGTTATCCTTGAATTAATTTCTAGTTGCCATGATGGGACTAAAGTGTTGATTTATTTCTTGATGATTTCCTGTTGTGACATGTTTTGACTCAACCATTTTGGATTCTTCAATCAGTATTGCTTTGAGATACTTTTTGGTTGCTTGTTGAGAACCAATGGATATTGTGATTCATATTGGAGATTATATTTATGAGGTTTATTTTGTGGAACTTTTATGTGTTCTTGGATGGGAGAACCATCTTATTATCAGGTTTCCTGTTAAGGAACCAAGTTTGATCTTTATGAGTGTTGTGGTATGGGACACAACTATGGACTTATGTGCTTAGGAGAGGTTGTCTAGGTACATGACTTTGGAAGTTTCTTACATAGGGGTCTGGGACCCAAAGTGGTCAATACCAGGGTAACCTAATGCAAGTTATGTAATAAGTGATAATCTAGTAATTAAAATTTATGGGGGGAAACACACTAAAAAGATAAGTTAGAGATATTTGATCCACCCATTCCTTGAGTGCTTGTATAGACTAAGGATGGGAATGGGATGAGTGCCTCATCTTCTTGAGAGGGCTTTTTGGTTTCCACATGTGCCACATTAAGGGTTTGAGGTTCAAAGTAACTAGTCCAGGGTAACTCAACGCTTGAGGGTTCGGGGTCTATTTAGAGACTAGTCCAGGGTAACTCAAGCAGCCATGTGATCGCACTCCCTAGTATGTAGCCTGAGTCTCCTCTATAGATTTTGTGTACCTCTGGTGGTGTACTTATTGTTGTGCCTCTAGGATTAGATGTCAGTTTGTGATTAGAACCTTTGAGTTAGCATACTTTTAGGATTCCTGGACTTAGAAAGTGTTTGTGCTATGTGATTTGATATCCTATTTTTGGGACTTGAGATTATCTTCTTAGCACAGTGGGAGAGGACCATTTAGGTTCCACATGGTTGGGTGGTAGTGCTTTCCAGTCTTATCATTTGAGATCCATTTGAGACACCGTGGCTGATGCATTCTTCGTTGGCATCTATCTTCATTCTGATCATGGATTATGATGGTGGACATGTATCCTTACATTGATGTTTAGTATGTGATAGATGATGTTTTTTACTTATCTTATGCTTTATTTTGCATGTTAGATTACTTTCTGTATATGATGTAGTATGTTTTTAGGAGTGACATCCCTACTATGATAATGTCAATGATCTCTTTGGTGATTTGGAATCTTATGCATAGAGGGATGGCTTGGGCCCACGATGGTCTAGTGATGCTATTTATGGTTGGGAGGAACCATGCACTTAGTTAATTATGTTTGATGATATATGGCTATCTTTTATGATGGATGTTTATATCTTCTATGATGATGTATCATGTATGACATATGGTTTCATTTACTACTTGTAATTGCATCATGGATTAGAATAGGATGATATACTTTATTTCACATATGCATATTCTTTTAAGCCTTTCATACCCTATGGCATGTACAGTGAATGATTGAGCAATCAGAAATGTAATTGAAGAACATTGGACTTTTCATTATTCTTTCATGTGGATGTGGTAGTTGTTAGTCTTAGTTTTAACTAAATTAAATGTGACTCAACATCTTGGAATCCTTAAGGAATGTAACTTGTTATGTATGCTATGTTTACTTTCACTTGTATTGTTGCTATTGCTTCCATTACTATGTATAAGTTGTAAATGATTTTAACTTTCATGTTTTTTAAAATAAAAAAAATGCTACCAAACTTAGTGAAACTTTAGGTTAATTCTTTGGATCCCTTGGCGGGGTGTTACAACACCAATTCTTTGAGGAACATTATGAACTTTGGCATCAACTAAGATTGTTGTGCTAATTTCAAACAAAATTGAATCTCACAAAACTAAGATAGATGATTGTAGAAAATAATATTATGGTCTTATAGAATTTTAAAGTTTATTGATAGGAATCATGAGCTTCAAGTTATAAGAGTTAGAATATCATTGCCTAAATGTGCCTAGGGCACCTTGGAGATAGTTTGGATTGGGGTTCTGGGTATGTGCAGGATCATGGTCAACCAAACTATGCTCTTAAGTGGCAATAAAAAAAAAAAATTAGGGTTATTTCAACTTGACGTGCAATTTTCTACTTGTTATTAACTTTATATCAAAAAGTTGAGAGAAAATAATCTCTAGAAAATTGAATCTAGTTTCTAAACTACTATGACTTATTTCAAAAAAAAAAATTTGATTGGTTAAAATTTTGAATTTTGATTCACTATTACAGAAATTTTAGAACAAAAATAAGAAGTCGACATATGTCTGACCACCTTAATCAAAATCAAATGATAATATTTTTAAATAATATTCTAGATATAAGTAGTATACTTATGCCTAGATGTGACACATATTTTTGGGTATTTTTATTCTAAATAGATAATAATTAATTTATAATTTTTTTGGAATAAAAAAAATCTTGTGTCTAACCACCTTAACTAATTCAAAACTCTACAAAATTCAATTTTTAATTTTTTTTCCTTATAGTAGAAGAAACATAGAATGTGATGCATCTTTTGGATTTAATAAATCTTGTACTATTTGAAAGTTATAGTTATTTTTCAAGTAGTGTGTCAATCAGCACTTTATACATAACTCCATTAGAAAATAAGTAATAATTACTTACTAAACTCATACTTTGACAAAACTTACATTTATGGAAAGATAAGAACATTCTTAAGAAACTCTTTTCATTTCATCAAATTTTGGTGAAAAAAAAGTCGTCAGGTACATGTTTGAAGTAAAAATCACATAAAAACAGGCCAAAAGCACATTTTAAGGATGTTTTTTAAGTTGACCATATACGTTTGGTATCAAAAAATATAGTAGACCTTATAAAGATATTAATTTCTTTCATTTAGTACTAGGGTGGGTGGGAAAAAAGTTGGAATAGATTTTGAAATGGTTTGAGATATTTCAAAACTACAAATTTTTCAGATTACCACTTTTTGGCACACCATGATCCTGCACATACCCTTCTCATAAAAGTTCTAGTGACTCTGTGGATGAAAAAGTGGTGTTACTAGGGTTCAACTAGCAATCCAGAGCTAACAACACTAATGAAATGATGCCACTAAAAATGGTTTGAAAGTTACATAGTGGTGCACTAATTCACTAAAGAACACTATGAATTTTGATATTGACTGAGATCACTATGCCAATTTCAAATGGAATTTAATCTCCCATAATTGAGAGGTTATCAAAGACATCAATGTCATGATCCTTTAGCATCTATTATTTTATTGATAGGTATCACAAGCTCTAAGTTATAAGTGACAGAAGATCACTGCCCAAATGTGCTTAGGGAACCTTGCAAATGCTCCAATTTGGGGTGCTCTCAAAAATTCTAGAGACTTCATGGATGAAATAGTGGTATCATTGAGGTTCACCCAGCCATCTAGAGATAATGGTGCCAACAAAACTATGTCATGATGAATAGTTAAAAATTCGCATAGTGGTGCACCAATTCACTAAGGAAAACTATGAGGTTTGGCATTGATCAAGATCTCTATGAAAATTTCAAACAAAATTGAATCTCTTAGAATCAAGGGACATTATTGTAGAAATCAATATCATAGTCTTGTAGCATCTAAGAGTTCATTAATAGACATCATGAGCTCTAAGTTACAATTGTCAGAAGATCGCTTTGCACTCTTACTTAAGGTACCTTGGAGATGCTCTGGTTCAACATTCTTGTGAACATTATAGTGGCTTCATACATGAAATTTTATCTAGGCATCTAGAGCTAATGGTGCTAATGAAATGATGCCACAACCAATGGTTTGAAAGTGGTATAATGGTGCACCAATTCACTAAGGAACACTGCAAGGTTTGACATTGACTGAGATCGATGTGCCAATTTCAAAAAAAATTAAATCTCCCATAATTGAGAGAGGTTATTGTATACATTGATATCATGTTCTAGTACCATCTAAAAGTTCATCAATAGGCATCACGAGCTTTGAGCTATAAGTTTAAAATGATTTCTTCCGAAATATTCTTAGAGAACCTTAGAGGTACTCTAGTTTAGGGTGCTTTCAAACATTCTAACAACTCCATGGATGAAATAATGGTGTCACTAGGGTTCACCTGTCTAGCCAAAGCTAATGATACTAACAAAATGATGCATAACCATCCTTTAAGGTCAATTGACAATTTTTTACAATAATTGTAATTATGGACACTATTACGTAAATTCCACTTTGAACATTGTAAACATGACCAATATTAATTAGATGAATTAAAAATATTATTTTTATGCCCCCTCCATGTTGTTTAATGACTTTGACTACTTTTACCACTTTGATTGACCTTTGACCAATACAACCTAATAGGATAAACCGTTACATAAATGTCCATAAGAATTTATGATTAATCTATTAAATATGAAAACAAAAATTATTGAACCTTATGAAAATATATAATAAATCAATGAATTCATATTTACAATATTTCAAGTGTTCCATCATAATTACAATTGAATTCAATACAAATATGAATATATGATAGAAAGTAGTATATATGGAACAAAAGGTATGTAAATGTACATCATTGTGCATACTAAATTACTTAAGTATATTATTCATACAACCACATTATATGTACATAACTACCAAAAATCCTAGAGATTAAACAATCATATAATTATCTGTGTTTCGCTCTTTAAAGTTGTTTCTATCTTCATGCACTATTATTATTGAAAACACCTACAATTCAATATAGTACTAAATGTCATTATTATAGTCATTTAATATTAAGTACAATTGTATGCATATAATTACCATATGATACTAAATTTAAAGTATATAATGAACATATGAAACCTTGTTGTGAGTTAGTATTACTTAATGAAGTGTTCCTAAAGGGTCATCTCTATGCTTGAGGGTCTCCAATAAGGCTTTGTGATCAACATTAGTGATAGTAAAAAGTTCTTTAATTTTTTTTCTTCCTTGATTCTTCACGAAATTTACATTTGATGCTATAATAAGGTATGAATATATGAGAATGGTAGTGTGTTTTGCATAGTCTTCAAATGCAAGAATTATGTTCCTTCTAAGCATATATGTCTGCAACCATGTTTCAATGACAACAACAACTAAAATAGTAGGATATGTGAATCCATCATTTTCTTTAATCAGATGTGCAAGATTTTGTTTACCTTTTAAACAATGTGGTAACCATTAAGTTGATTTATCATCATTTCCCTATGGTGCAACCAATGCAAAGACCTATCCTAGGTGAAGAAGTCTAATAGATGGTTATGGTCAACTAAACTTTCCATGTCATCATTTATGATAGTGGGTATGAGAGATAATGGACTAAGATAATGTGGAGCCCATGTATCCAGCCACTCACTTGACTCACAATGATCCCAATCACACTAGAAAAAACTAGGAAAAAGGAAAGCTAGCTATTGTGTCCAAATGGTCCATGTACTACAATTAGAGTTGCAAAATGAATGCATCTTTGAAGAATCTGTCACTATAACACAATTCAATCTATCACCTAAGGAATCCACTTGAACTAACCAAAAGCAAGGAAAAATTTAGTGGCTAATATTCACCAATTGGCTAATCTCACTCATCGGGGAGCCTAAATTTGGCTAATAATTTTGCACTTTTGAGGTTGTTGTTTGCATTTTACCAAAATTGGGTTCCATTCTTAGGCTAATCACCAATAATAATACATGAGTATTTTTATTTTAATGATGACTTCTCTAATGGAATCTAATTTTTCTATGTGGTAAATTAAATATTTTCACCTATGATCTCCAAGGCTTGTCTTAATAGATAGTCATATTCGCTAATATTTGGTTAAAAAAATAGTTTAGGTTATAGATTAGGTACGTATATTTTACATGTATTTCTATTATGAAGAATTTTCATGAAACTTTTTATCCTAGATTTGATTGGGGACATGTGTCTTTATTTTGGGGACTTTCTTTAAAACTTGGTATCATTTTAAAAGTTTGGCTTAAAATAGGATTTAGGCCATTGATTTAGGATCATCCAATGGTTCTAAATAATAAGGGTGCTATCCCCAAATAATCATTCAATAATTTGCTGAGAAACTATAATGATAAAAGTGGGATAAATTTAACCTTAAAGTTTGATAATTAATTAGGCTCTACTTAATAATAATAAAATAATGGTTTGTAGGAATGTGTACTTTTTTCCACAATTTTCATCAATAATGAAAGATTTTCCAAGATATTATAGATTTTTCATACAATAGAAACAAATCACCAATAATTTTTTTTTTTTAAATCCTACTGAAAAATAAAAATTTTCCAATAGAATTTTTTTTTTCCCTAGAACTAATATTTGGTTTGCTAAAATTTTATAGTTTTTTCCAAAGGAAGGTCTCTTAAAGTTATCCATGTATGCAATCCACATCTATTTATATAAAAATGAATGACTTTATACCCTCCTTGTTTTCTCATCCTTAAAATCTAAACCATAAATTCAAAAATTTCTTCTCTCATGCATGTTTACTTTCCTTTTTCATGGACCATTTTTCATAAGTAATGTGTGTCAGGTGAACTTTCCCATTTATTTAAAGTCACAATTTTTATATGACCTTTTTCTTCTCATTGGGAAGAATTTAAACTTGAACTCTCCCACCTATCTTCTTATTTAAAGTTTATGTGAAATCATTTGAATTCTCCAAGATGTCATAAAAAATACACCTACATAGTGACATGTATATTCATGTGTTTCATGCCTTTGTCCTTTGACAATTTTACTATTTTGAACTCACTAGTTGTCCCCGAGGACTTCATTTCATCATATCTTATTTTTCAACCTATTTTTACTTCATGTATGCATGTCTTATCTCTTCATTGATGTTATAATTACTATTGATTTCATAATACTCTCATCTTGTACTCCTTAGACTAGGATTAAATTCATGTTCTTTCCTTTATTTCACAAGTTATATTTCATATATTAGTAGGCACTTTCATCTTTCATCAACATAAATTACAATACTCTCTTTTACCTATCTTATTGATAAGCTCCACTAATCTCATAACTTGACTCTATTTAATAGTTATGCCGAAAATATCCCCCTTTGGCATTGATGGAAAACTTAAACTTCAATTAATTTTGTGCCTTAGCACAATCTTGTTAATGTTTAGAGACAATTTACTAACTACTACATACTTTATAAAATAATAACATTGGTCATTAACTTTCTCACATTCTTCTTCTCTAACATCTCCCCTTGATATAGTCGAATCTTTTGGTTCTTTTTCACTAGTATTCTTTTCTCTTCCTTTCTCTATTCATGGCGTGTCTTACTTCTCCCCCATTTTTTTCATGTCTCCTACTTCTCTTCTTTCTTCTATGGTGCATTGTTCATTTCATCAATATTCTCCCCCTTTATTACTTTCAATGTTCTCCCCCTTTAACACCAATGTCAAAGGTTTAAATATTATACTTTATAACTTGGAGAATCATATATTGATGTATGGATCATCTACTCTATTTTAGGATTGATAGTAGTATAATACCTAACTTCCCTCAAAGATACTCAAAAGTTTCCTTTTAAAGAGGTTTTATAAAGATATCTTTTAATTATTCTTTTTTTGGTATATACTCCAATCTTGCCTCTTTTTCTTTCACTTTCTCTCTAAGAACATGATACTTGATTAATATGTGCTTTGTCTTTGAGTGCATGATTAGATTCTTTGGTATATTTATTGCACTTTTATTCTATCTAGTAGTTGTTTAATCCAAATAATTTGAGTGTAATTTACTTTTGTCACTACAAATTAATCCTCTACTATTGATTGAGAGATGCAATTTTTATTCTTATTGGCTCATGCCACCAATCTTCCTCCAAGAAAGAATGCACCTTTAGTAGTGCTCTTTTTGTCATCTATGTTTCCTTCCCAATTAGTATTTTCAAAATTACTAAGTTCAAAGGTTCTCTTGTGAGGGTTCCATAAACAATAATCTTCAGTACCCTTTAGGTATTTGAATTTCCTCTTTAATTTCCTCTTTACAACAACCAAGTGTGACTCTTTAGGATAAGGTGAGAATCTTGCCACTATTCACATTGCTTGTGCAGTGTCAAGTCTATTATGTACCAAATATTGCAACTTAACAATCATTGACTAGTAAAGCACTTCATTAACTTCTAGGATCTCATTCTCCTTTGATAGTTTGAAATTGGACACCATTGGGGTGCCCACCAATTTTGACTCTTGTATTCCAAAGTTCTTTAGAATCTACCTTACATATTTTTTCTAACTTATGAAGTTTCCACAATTTAATTAAGAAATTTATAGTCCAATAAATAAATTTATTTCTCCAATCATGGACATCTTGAACTCTTTATTCATCTCTTTAGAAAATTATTTTCTCATTTTATCATATCCTCCAATGATAATGTCATCTACAAATATTTCATAAATAAACAAGCCAACTCCATATTCTTTCTTCAAATAAATATTATTGTCATTGGTTCTCACAAACCCAATATGAAGTATGAGTAGAATCTCTTGTACCATGCATGGAATTCATGTTTAAGTCCATATAAGGAATTCTTCAAATTTTATATCATTTCCTTTCCATCTTAAGATACAAGCCCCTCTAGTTGTTCAATGTATACTTCTTCAACAACTCCATTAAGAAATGTAAACTCTGCATCCATTTGATACATTTTAAATATTTTGTATGCTACAAAGACTAGGAGTATCCTAACTCCTTATAGCCTTTCCACTAGATAAAAGATTTCACCATAACCTATTCATTATTCCTATGCATATCCTTTTTTTTAAAGTATGACCTTGTTCCTAATTACTTCTCCATTTTCATTCATCTTATTTCTCAATATCCATTTTTGTGCTAATGATATTTTTTTCCTTTGGTTAGGTAACTAACATCCATGTATCATTCCTTTCTATTTGTTCAATATCTCCATGGCCTTCATCCATTCTTCATCTTTTAAGGCATCTTTTGTATTCTTAGGATCAACGTGTGATAATATACATGTTGTCTCTATTGTAGGAGCACCTAGGCCAAGTTTTCATTTTTGGTTTCATAGTTCTTTTAGATTTTGGGGTTGTACTAATTCTAGCCAAGTTGGGAATGTGAGTGAGTTAGGAGTTGCTAGGTAGATGTTTTTGGTGTGTGTAAGAGTCTTAATTTATGTAAAGGAACATAGGTCTAGAACCTTTAGAAGTTTGAATAAGGTTTTCCTTTCACCCACCTTGTCCTCTGTGGTGTGATTTCACTCTCTTGTATGACTAAGGACTCCTAGCATGTCATTTGGAAAGTAGGAAGTGAATAGATGTCAAAGGATGTGAAGTTGGGAAAAAACTGGGAAAAGTTGTCAAGTAGAAAAAAAGTGGTCTATACTATGCATATTGATGTCTTAAGGGAAAAATCATGTTTAGACATCATTCTTGGTTCAATCTACATAGGTCAGGAGGTTCTCAAATAAAGGAGGGCAAAGCTTTTGAAGGATGTTAAAAGTTGTCAAGTTGGTGCAACTTTTTGGTTAAAAAGTTGCAAAGCACATGGAAGAGCTTGGTGGTTATGCCAACCACCTAAAAGCTCTTTGGGATCCTATAAAAACACATTCAAACACATCCCAAGGGTGAAGAATTGTAATAAGCAAGTTTCAACAAGTGAATGTGTATTTTTCTAGTTAAAACCAAGATAGTTTGTAGTATTTGAGTCACCTCTATAGACAAATGGATTGAATAGTCCAAATCTAGTGCTAGATTTGTGTTTCTTATGTTTGTACAGTAATTTTCTCTTCAAGTTTATAGGTTTTAAGTATTCATCTTTTTAGGTTTTGAAATTCTTTTCTAAATAGGCAATGTGTTGTTTTAGGTTTGGTTTCTTCGCCAATAATGGCTCTCCCATGAATTCCTATCATGAGTTCTACATGGTTCAAAGGACATGGAAGAAAATATTATGTAAATATTTTATATTATATTTAGGGCCCTAGAAAGCATGGAAAGAAATTTTAAAGTGATGCCCTAGGCAAGTTTGTTGTACTTGGTTAGGCAAGTAACAAATTTGAAGGAGAAGTTTCAGGGTTTAAAAGTGTTTGATACTTCAAACTAGGTGATGCAAAATGAGGAGAGTTGAGTAAGGTCAACTTCTACCAAGGGAAAATAATCCATGATGATTTTGGAAAGGGGAAATAACATACCCTAACCAGACCAGTCAACATTAGAAAGAAACCCTTAAAAATAAGCTAAAAAGTTGCTTTTTAGTGTACAGACACCTCAAAGATTTGAGACCCACAAAATATTTAATATTTTCAAAAGGGTATTTAAATATCAAGTTATTTTTCCACCTCTTTTGGATTAATTTAGAAATAAAACCCAAAACCCCAAGTTGGAGGACTAATCCTAGTAGCCCTATTTTAGGCAATTTTGACTTAAGAGCAAACAACTTGGTGTTATCTTGCAAGATTGGTGTCCAAAAGTCCAAGGGGATTCCAAGAATATTGGTGACAACTTTTACTCTATATGGATAAAGAATTTGGTCAAAATTAAACCATAAGGATAAGGCTAGAAAATGAGTCATGAAAAGGTATTTATGTGAGAAAAGAACCATAACTATTGGTGTAACTAGTTAGAGAGTGGACAGAGCATAGGGTGGATGTCCTATAGGGATTAGGTCATTAAAGGAACCCTAATAGGATAGTATCAAGCCTACTAAATCCTTGGAAAGGTAAGGATTTGGAAGTAGTTCAACCTAGTGCTACATCAAAGTGGTATCAGAGCAAGAAGATTGGGGATTGTGGGTTGATGTTTCAACCTGCAGAATTAATTAGAGATTCCAATATGGTGACCAATGTAGAATTGGACAAAGAGATGGTTGAGAAAAAGGAGAAGAATAGGATCCTTGAGGAAGCTTTGGAACCAATGAAGACCAAGTTGGAAGAAGTTACTAAAGTAGCTAAGAAGAAGGAACAAGAACGTGAAAGCAACGATAAGTGTAAATAAAAGGTTGATGAAGAAGACCCTATCCCTAAACCTAACCCTCCTATTAATGAGGATCCATTCCTAAAATCTATAAAATCCCTAGATGGGAAGGCCCTAGAAGGAGCTCCCTTATTTAGTGGAAAGATGGACCTCGAGTTAGTGATGGAATAAGTGGAAGGGATGGAGAATCACTTTGAATGTAAAGGTGTGTTTGAAGAAGAAAAGGTTAAAGTAGCCAAGTCTAGGCTAAGGGGATCAACCCTGTGTTGAAAATAGATTGATACAAGCACGAATATGTGTTTTAATCATTATTTTCTCACAGATGTCAAACCTACTATTTTCTAGTAGGACAATTGCTTACATGATTTGAGTATTATCATTTGTTTGATTGATGAAGAGGATTTGATCAAATAAGGTGCCTAGAGGAAAGGTTGAGTTATGATATACAAGGATTAGTTAAGATAGTTGTGAAAAATTTTAGTTGTACATCTAGACCTTGGATAATTGATTCACCGCCCCCCTTGCTCCCCCCCACCCCACAAAGTTATTCTAAAGAATTCTAACAATTGGTATCAAAGCCATTTGCTTAAGAGGACAAGTTTGACGGTACTAGAAGCAAAAAGATCAAGAAGTCAAAAAGATAGGTGCCCAACTTAATAGAGATAACTTTTCTACATGGAAAAGTCTGATAAAGCTACACATAGGAGGACTTGGAGATCATGCAAAATCTACCATTATTTTTGAGCATGTTAATCCCGCTAGAGTCTTAACTACTAAAGATCTAGAAAAAAAAAAAAAAACACACAACTAGGCAATGTTGGAGATTGCCTCTACCCTGAGTTATGCTGATTTTGATGATATCAAGGGTTATGATAGTGCAAATAAAATGTGCGATGCTCTACACACTATCTATGGAGGTGACAAAAATGTTCTAAGAGCCAAAGGTGAAAGTCTTAGAGGTAAGTTTGATAATGCAAGAAGATGAGAATATTGCTCAATATTGCTCTAGGATAAAATATGTTGTTAATAAAATAAGAGGAGCTACTGGTAAAATAAATGATGATACTATAATAAGAAATTTTTTTGAGAATAATGTTGCTCATCTATGCTATTAAATTTTCTACAATACAAGAATTGAGTTGTATTCCAGGGAATGATCCTACTCTTGAAGGTCTAGCAGGTAGGCTCACTACTTTTGAGCTATCTAATTTTGATAATTACAAACCTAAAAATATTAAATTTTCTTTCAAAGCTAACCTATAATTTAAGGAACCTAATGCAAAGAAGAATTATAGAGGTGGTGACAAGTACAAAAGTAGAAGAGATGAAGACAACAAAGATTACGAAGACAAAGGCAAAAAGTCTTGCTACATTACTAAAGAGGAAATAAAAGATGGATCTAAAGATCATGATGATGGAGTGGTGTATATTGCAATGAAAGATGAATCTAATGAGGATGAGGCAACTACACTAGTGTCTTGTGTGAATGAGAATGATAGATGGATCATTGATAGTGGGTGTTCACATCAAGTGACTGGAGATAAAAGTAATTTCATTACCTTGAATTATTATGATGGAAATAGTGTAAGGTTTGGTAATGATGCACCATGTCTAATAAAAGGAAAAGGTTATATCAAACTCATAGAAAATATTTTATGTGACAATGTTTATTATGTTGAAGGACTTAACTATAATTTGTTGAGTGTGTTACAACTAAATAATTCAGGTTGTAAGGTTGAGTTTGAAAACAAGATTGCTAATATATATGATATTGATGGAAAAATAATTATAAAATGTGACCAAACTAGAGGTAATATATTCTATCTTGATATAGAGGATGCTACTTGTTTAATTGTTGAATTTGATGATGTTTGGCTATGGCAAAAGAGGTTATGTCATGTTAAATTTGATAACTTGGTTAGTATCAGTAACATGAGGAGAGTTAGAGGTTTTTCTAATCTAAAAAAGCCTAATAATATAATTTACAAACAATGTTAGTTAGGAAAAATGAAAAAGTCAAGTTCTAGGAGTAAGACTCATACCTTTAAAGGAATACTAGAAATTTTTCATACTGACTTGTGTGGACCAATTCAAGTGAAAAGCTACAAAGGAGATAAGTACATTATGCTACTTGTTAATGATTATTCTAGAATGATGATAGTTATATTTCTAAAACAAAAATTTGATGCTTTCCAAATTTTTAGGTGGTACTTATTGAGAGTTGAGAAGGAAATAGGTTAAAGTCTAAAATGTTTGAGATCTAATAGAGGAGAATTTACATCAAATGAGTTTGAAATGTTTTGTAATGATAGAGGAATCAAAAGAAAAACATTTTCTCCTAGGATCCCTCCACAAAATGGAATTGCTAAAAGGAGGAACAAGTCTATAATGAATTGTGCTAGGACATTCATGATGGAGAAAAATGTTGCTTTGAAATACTTGAGAGAAGATGTAAGTACAACTATTATACCTTGAATTGTGTGCAAGTCAAGAAAGGTACTCATTCAACACCTTTTGAACTATGGTATGGAAATTCACCCAATGTAAAATATTTTAAGGTATCTAGAAGCAAGTTTTATATTCTCAAAGATTTCAGGAATGGTAAACTTGATGCAAAAAGTGAAGAAGATGTATTCCTTGGTTATTCTAGAAGAAATAAAGCTTATAAGTGTTTAATACTAACACTAAAAAAGTTAAGGAAAGTGCAAATATGAAATTTGATGAATATACAAAAGTATATGTGGTTGAACCTATGAAGGAACCAGAAGAATATAAATCATTTGTATACTTTTATGAAGATATGTGTGCTAATGAAGATGTTGTAAATCAAGTTGCAAACCAACAACAAGTTTCAGTGACTATCGAGTCACATACTATAAATGTTGAGTTGCATTCAAATGTTGAGTTACAGAATGAAGTTGAGGCACATTCTAATTCTAAGATTAGTATACATGAAAGAGATGATGAACTATGTGATAGAGATGTACATAGTGATGTAGAAGTTGAGAAACCAAGTTAAGAAACTAGAGTACAATTGAGATTGTAAAAGTATGTCAAGAGACATCACCTTGCTACACAAATTATAGGAGATAAAAATCGTAGACCAATGACAAGGAACAAATTGAGAAATGATACATGTTCAATGAGCATGCAAGAACCTAATATAGTGAAAGATGACTTAGAGGATGTGGAATGGAGTAAAGCCATGGAAGAAGAGATTGAACAAATTGAGGAGAATAAATATGGAGTCTAGTACTTAGACCAGAAGATAAAAATGTGATTGGTACTAAGTGGCTGTACAGAATCAAGTTAGATGAAAATGGTGAAATCACAAGAAACAAGGCAAGATTATTTTGTAAAGGATATGCACAAGAAGAAGGGAGTGACTATGGAGAAACATTTGTCTATATTGCAAGATTGGAAGGAGTAAGAACTCTGCTTGCTTAGTTTGAATAAAAAAATTTCAAAGTGTACCAAATAGATGTTAAATCTGCATTTCTGAATGGTATATAAGAAGAAGTTTATATAGAACATCTAGAAGAATTTTTTTTTATACTAACAATAAGAACATTGTATATAGCTTACAAAAATATTTATATGGTTTGAAGAAAGAATCAAGAACATGGTATAATTATCTTGTGAAGATTGGATTTGAGAGGACTAATGATAACAACAATCTATACTTGAAGATAGAGAAAGGAAAAGGTTCTACTATCTGATTTTTTTTTATGATATCATATTTGGAGGTCAAGATGCTTTATGTAAGGCTTTTGCAAATGAAATGAAGAAAGAATTTGAGATGTCTATGTTTGGAGAGATCAAGATCTTTGTGGGTTTACAAGTACATCATATGAAATATGGTATATACATCACTTAGTCAAAATACATTAAGGAAATATTGAAAACCTTTGGATTGGAGGATTCCAAGATAGTGAGCACGCCTATGTTAATAGGACATAAATTGTCAAAGAATGATGATTCAACTAAGGTGAATCAAATAATATACAAGTTTATGATTGGAAAAATGCAATATACAGTACATAGTAGACATGATATTGCATTATTTGTTGAGATAGTTGCAAGAGTCTTTGCTAATCCTAGGGAGAATCATTTGATGGAAGTCAAGAGAATAATGAGAAATCTAAAAGGAATAGAAGGCTATGGTCTATACCATAAGAAAAATGAAAAATTTGAATTAAGAGCCTACACTGATGTTCATTGGGCTGGAAATATTGATGATAGAAAGAGCACTAGTCAAGGAGCATTTTTCTTAGGCAAAGGGATGCTTACATGGATTAGCAAGAAATAAAATTATATTTCTCAATTTACTATTGAAGTTGAATATGTTGCTACTGTAGTAAATTGTACAAACATTATATGGATCAAATAGCTACTCAATGGTATGAAAGAAGAAATCACTAAGCTATAAATATATCAAATAATCCTATGATGAATACAAAGACTAAGAAAATTGCAATCAAATATCATTACTTAAGAGAATTAGTTCAAGATAAAGAGGTGAAGATGGAATATGTTAACAAAAAAGAGAAAATAGATGATATCTTCACAAAAGCATTACCTAAGGATGATCATTAGTATCTAAGAGGTAAACTAGGGGTGATGCCCCCATCAAAGGCTATCTAAGAAGCATAAGGAGTGCCCTACATCAAACAAGATTGATTGACATATGTTACATGTTGATGCAATGGATCTTACTTTAGGAGTGGCCTAAAGTAATGAAAGGCATAAAGTTACAAATTAGTTGGCTGGTCAGGTAAATACCTTAGTAATAAAGGATTGGGCATCCTTCTACATTGACTCCATGACTAGATAGAATCATGTATTTTCCTAAGAATAACATACTGACTTCATTTTATTTTTCAACACAGGAGTGTGATCTTGAGAGGGTGGCTACAAAATATATGCTCTTATTCCTCTTTAAGTCATTACAACTATAATAGGAAAGAAATGTTGAAAGAAACTAAGCTAGGAACTAAAATGACATTTGTCTTAAAGTTTAGAGTAATGTTGCAAATAGTAAATCTATTTAAACACCTATGTCATAGGAACAATTCAATTATTTTTTTATCAAAGGCTACAAGAGCAGTAGAAGTTTACTTTGCAAGGAAACAAACTAAGAAAGGAAATCTATTCTAACAAAGTAGTTCACACACCAAGTGGGCCCCCTTGGATGAGTGAATACAATCAAATCTGAAGGTGAAAACTTGAACTTTGTATTCTATTTATTCATAATAAAAGATTAGATTTGAAACCAAGATTCTACTCCCTTGAATAGAACAATCTACTCTATTTTTCTTTCAGTCAAAACCAAGAATAGAACAAAAAAACTCCTTTTCAAGGTTAAAACAAAAATTATTTAAAGGAAAGTTTCAACAACTTCCTACTCCTATGATCACTCTATCAATTAGGATCAATTGCAAATTGTAAAGTTTATAATAGAAGCACTATTAACTATGTTTTAACTCCTCCAAGAATATAACAAGTTGAGGAAGCTATCTTCATGTACTGCCATAATAAGATTTGCACCATAATCTACTTACGGAGTGATTCATCAATCATCTAGTTAACTTTGACTCAACACTAAAATGTTGTCTTCAATATATGCCACAAACACCTATAAAGCATTAAATGCAACAATTTCTACATACACTCATTCATTTCATCATCAATGTTATAAAAGGTATAATATTCAAATTGTCACTCTTGCAAATCCTATGGCTGCAGGAAGGAACCTACCCAACATAGCATGGATTAGGAAATATTTATCAGCATGTAATATTCCTTCATTAAACCATAAAAAGCCATAGATTCAAGAAAATACAACATAACTAAACAATCTATACTTAAATATTCATGTCTTAACATATAGATAGTATATTCATAAAACATAAGTTCTTTTGCTTAAACCATAGAGTCATAAAATATTTATTACAAGATAATTTTTTAAAAACAAGATAAAAGGTTCTCAAAATAATGGCCTTTTAGAGGCTCATCATTCCCCCCAACTAAACTATTGCTGGTCTCTAGTAATCATGAAGTTGCTAATCTGGGCCCATACTCTCTAGTCACTAGGTGTCCTTTCACTTGGCTCATTCCTCACATAATCAACATAACCATAATTTTACTTGAGCCTCTTCTAGTGCCAAAATTCAATGATCATGTCGTGATCTTTTGTATTATCATTTACTGCTAGTAGTGGCTGCAAGAGAATTGGGGGTTGATACCTTAATGGTAACTGATGTTTGCATTGATTTCTCCCCAAGTTGATATACCACAAAATCCTTATTATAGAAAGAGTCAAATTTTGTGGAGAGTGGGGTTCTCTTATTTTTAGATCATGTGGCATTCTAACCCATTGTTGCCTTGAGGTAGTGATTATTGTTTCAACATTCTGAGATAAATTTTGTTCCTAGTCTATAAAATCTCACTCTCTAAGTGTACTCACCTTAACATTATCTATAGGATTTTCCAAAATAGAAATCCAATCCAGATATGTTTGTCTAGGATGTTGAACTTCTGGCCTCATGGACAAGGGTGTTGTCATCTCACTTTCCCCATAGGGTGTAGCTTGATGTTCTTTGGTTATTTCATTTTGTATCCATGACATTGTTGCCCTTAACTACACATCCCCTACATACAATATTGGGCTCCATTTAGTGTCATTAGGCAGCACCAAATTGTGAAGATACAATTCATAGTAAATTTGTCAAGGCCATAGGAATAGATCAAAATGCATCATAAAATTCATGTGGGGTAGAGACAAAGGGGTTAAGACCTTCCACAATTCTAGTTAACTTATAATATTTAAATTGTTCTTTAAGAAATAGAGCATATATTGGTGATGGAGACCTACATTCCACTAACTTAGGAATCAATCCTATAATCTTCTCAATTCTTCTATTCAAAGCTTTATTCTAATCTAAAATTTGTTTCAACTGGAAGCTCTGCTCATCAATAACATGCTTTAATTTTTATTTTTCCAAGTTCCATTGAGCACTTTCCCATAATAGTTGTTGAAACAAATTAATTCCTGCAGAAAAATGTGTGGATGAATCTAGTGGTGGCAATGGCTCATGATGAAAGAGATCTATCCATTTAGGTGCCAAATGATAAGTTTTGTTAACATTCTATGGTTTGGAGTACCCTCTCTTTCTTATGACAATAATTTTTTCTTCTATTTCTTCCCTACTAGATTCTATGGCATACCCAACATACATACAAGCATACAAATAACAACACAATAGCATAAGCATGAAACAAGCATGAACAATCTAAACAAGGGAGATGAAGAAATCCTACCTTCACAAAGAGGTTATGGTAAATGATCAAATTGTGAAGAGTTTTTCCTTCCTTGCCTTCAATCTTCCAAGACTCCTCTCTAAAAGTAGAGATTGGGTAACAACCAAAACTACTCCAAAAAGGGCCTCTAAATAAGATCCAAACTCAACCACCAAAAAGGGCAATAACTTCCCCTATTCACCTAAAAAATCTAGAAGTTTCTAACCCAACCAATCCTAAGGGTAACCACTAAGTGGAGTTGAGGTTATGTAACTCATGGTAACCACTTTCAATTTTCGCACAAAGGAAAAAATAGACTTTTTGAGTGACCTCAAAAGTCAACAAAAGGGGCTTATGGGGTGGAAAATGCCCCCAACCCATACCCATACCCCTTGGGTAAAAAGATTTCATGTTTTAAGGCCTTAGGAATTAATTTGGGACCCAAAAAATGCTAGGAATAATTAGGACTATCTAACAAACTCCAAGATGCAGCTTAAGCACTAATCTAGGTTAGGAGTAACTAAACTTGATTAAAAAACAAATTAGCAAAAAGGTTACTAACTTAGTCTGACTTAGGTCCAAAGGTTACATAGTTAACCCTAACTAGCATGCTGGAATGTATAAGTAATTTACGAGTGTCAAGTGACACTATAAGAACACAATTACAAAACATTAACATTTACTAGTCATGAAAAAATACATACATACATCTCACAATACAATTTAGTTACAAACAACAAGGTTTCCACAAATAGCACACAGGGATCAGTTTCATTCCTCCATCAGGTTTCTCAACTAAAATATCTTTCACACTCATTGCACACATTAGTAGTCCCATAAAATTAGATGCACATATGTATATACGTATCAGGGATTTACATAAATTATAACATACATCTTAAAATCAATCAAGGTTTCTTTTGTCCTACTCATATTCTTAATCATTAAAATTTCATAATCAAAGTGCTAATCCTACATTTTACTTATTTCATCAACATACATATTCATAAAACATTAAATGATGAACTCAAATATCTGAAAGTAAACATCACACAATCATGAAATAATATAATATGTTCAAGTATCTGATAATGTCTCAACATCTCAAGTCGTGAGTATCAAAATAATAATAATGTATCACTATGCTATGATGGGTTAGGGTGAGGCCTCACATCCTCCCCTACTAGGCATGAACTTCCTCCTAAAGTTCGTCAAAAAGATAAGGGTACTAAGATCGCATATGTGCTACATCCTCCCATGAAGCCATTACCTCATCATAACAATCCCACTGGGCCCTAACCTAGTCTAGCTCTCGACCTCGAAGTGCTAGGGTCTCTCAGGCAATAATATGAATAGGCTCTAGTGCTAGCTGTCCATCCGAATCCACTTGCAAAGCATTCCAATCTATAATATGAGACTCATCATAAATGTATCCTCTAAGTGCTAAATTGTGGAACACATCGTGGATGCATGACAGGCTAGGTGGCAAGGCTAAATAGTATGCAACAGGTCCTATCCTCTCTAGGATCTTGAATGTTCCAAAAAACTAGGGTGCCAACTTAGAGCCCTTTCCGAATTGAATTGAACTCTTGTTCGGTTGCACCCTCAAGAACACTCTATCACCAACCTAATACTCTCAGTCTATCCTCTTCACATCAGCATACTTCTTCTACCTATCCTAGGCCTCTCTCAGACACTGTCTAATCATGGTCACCTATTGCTCCATCTCCTTTACTAACTGGGGCCCAATAGATACTTTATCCTTGATCCTATCCCAACTCAAGGGCATCCTACAAGGTCTTCCATACAAAGCCTCATAAGGTGGCATACCTATGGAGGAATGGTGCCTATTGTTATAGGCAAACTTGACAAGATGTAGGTATTCCTCCCATTTGACCTGATGGTCCCTCACATACATACATAGCATGTCCTCCAAAACTTGATTCACTCACTCAGTCTGACCATCAGTCTAAGAATGGTACACTGTACTAAAATTGAGCCCAGTGCCCAAAGCTACCTACAAATCTCTCCAAAATGAAGAAGTGAACAATGAGTCCCTATCAGAGATGATCTTACAAGGAACACCATGAAGTCTAACAATGTCCTGCAAGAACACCTAGGCTATGTCTCATGCTATGTACATAGTACACATGGGTGAGAAATGGGAAACATTGGTTAACATGTCAACTGTCACCAAAATGGCATCATGGCAGTAAGATGACATGGGAAGACCAACAATAAAATCCATAGATATAGCATCCCACTTCCACTCTGCAATCTCATGCAGCTGAAGAAGCCCACTAGGATGATGGTGCTCTACCTTCACCCTTTGACACTCAAGGCATTTCACAACTATACTAGAAATTTGTACTCTCACGCCTAACCAATGATACAACTACCTCAAATCTACATGCAACTTCTTAACACTAGGGTGCATTGCATAAGGTGCTCTGTGAGCCTCGAGTACAATGAGCTCGCGCAAACCCCCAATGAAAGGTACACACATATGTCCTCTATGACACAAAATTTCATCAGACTCCAAGGAATACTCTAAATACTTCCCTTCCAAGGGTCTTTGAGAATGCACTATCTGACTCACTTCTACATAAAGCTCATCTGCGGTTAAGTGTTATAAGATCCACTCTCTCAAGTTAGTGCAAGTAGTCACGGATGAAAGCTCATGGCACCTTCTACTTAAGGCATCTGCAACCACATTCTCTTTTCCCTTGGGCCCCATTTGGTTGCTGGAAGATGAGGGCCAAAACTAGGTTATCAGGGTTAAAACCAGGTTTTGAAGAAAAACATGGGTGTTTGGTTGGTTAAAATTATAACCTAGTTTTCAATTTCATCTTCCAATTTTGGTAAAAAATTGGAAGATGTTTCTTCCAATAAAAAGGTGGAATTCAAAATTTAAAATAGGTTTTGAATTTTATGATAGTTTTTTTAATAATATTGTGGGGTCCAAAGTATATTCATCTTCCGTGTCAACCAAGTGGACCATTGTCTTTCCAAACCACAAAACCAAGTTTTCAAAAACCTAGTTATAAGATAACCTAGTTATGCAAAAAATTCATCTTCCCCAACCAAACGGGGCCTTGATGTAATGAACATCAAAATTGTACTCAAAAAGAAACTCCATCCACCTTCTTTGCCTAGCATTAAGGTTTGGCTGAGAAAATATGTACTGCAAGCTCTGGTGATAAGAATGAAGCTCAAATCTATGACCTAGAAGGAAGTGTTTCCATCTCACCAAGGCATGAACCACTACCACAAGTTCTAGGTCATGAGTAGGACAATTGAGTTCATGAGTCTTCAACTTCCTAGACTCAAAGGAAATAGGTCATCCATCCTGCATAAGGACTATGCCTATACCATCTAAAGATGCATCAGTGCACACCACAAAATCTGCAGAAGGATCTGGTACTACAAGAATTGGTGCACTCATGAGGGCTCTCTTGAGCTCTTGAAAATATCTATCACACTTCTCTATCCACTCATACTTCTTCCCCTTTTTTTGAAGAGATGTGATGGGGTGTGCCAATCTAGAGAATCCTAAAATGAAACATTGGTAATAACCTGCTAGCCCCATAAAGGTCCTCACTTCAGTAACATTGGTGGGTGTTGGCTAATCCATTATGGTCCTAATCTTTGATGGGTCTACTAAGACACCATCACCCGATATGACATGACCCAAATAATGTATCTCAAGTTTGTAGAATGCACACTTTGACAAGCTACCAAACAACTAATTCTCCCTCAGCTTTTGCAATACCTACCTTAGGTGCTCTGCATGCTCTTCCTCATCATGAGAATAGATCAGAATGTCATCAAGGAAGACAACCACAAACTTATCCAAAAAAGTATAGAATACTCCATTCATGAGGCTCATGAATATAGCTGGAGCATTCGTGAGGCCAAATGGTACCATGGTGAACTCATAGTGACCATAACTAGTATGAAAACCAGTCTTGGGGATATCACTATCCACAATCCTCAACTGATGATAACTTGAATTTAGATCAATCTTTGAAAATACTTGGGCACCCTACAATTGGTCAAAGAGATCATTGATTTTTGGAAGAGGGTATCAATTCTTGATGGTCGCTTTGTTCAATTGTCGATAATCAATACACAACCTAAGTGACCTATCCTTCTTGATGAAGATCATTGGTGCACCCCAAGGTGACACACTAGATTGAATATGATCTTTCTCTAAGAGTTCCTCCAACTTAGCCTTTAGTTCACTTAGCTCATGAGTAGTCATCCTGTATTGTGCTCTTGAAACTAGCTTAGCTCCTAGCACAAGGTCTATATGGAAATCCATTGCTCTACGTGTAGGCGTACCAAGGAGCTCTAAAGGAAACACATTTGCAAACTCTTGAAGTATTGGAAAATCATCAAGGGATGGCTCCCTCTCTGAATCTTGGTCTCTCTCACTAATGGTGATAGCGAACAACTGACAACCCTTTCGCATGCACCATCTAAGTTGCATAACAGAAATCATACGAAGGGATACAGGTCTCTTCACTCTAAATATTTCCCTACAGATACCATCATCATCCACACATTCCACCCTCTTTTGTTGACAATTCATCTTGGCACTATGGGCATAAAGCCAATCCATTCCAAGAACAACATCCTAAGAACCTAGATGGGTAATGCGTAGATCAAAAATCGTGGACATGTCTCCAATCTACATCTGATAATTCTGCACCATGGAAATAACTAACACTCTAGCTCCTAAGGCAAACTCTACTTCCCAACTGGCATCCTGTCTAACTACCACTAGCCCACAATGCTCCACCACATATGGAGATATAAAAGAGTTAGTAGCTCTAGAATCAAATAAAACTACAACCATACGGCCCTGTATAATACCTATAGCCTCAATATCTATGGCCTGATCCTCAACCTAGCAATTATCAACTACTGCAAAAACTCTATGGGATCTACCCATGTCACCAATTGTTTGAAAAAGCCCCTCTTTGTCCACCAGATGCTTGTCCTTGCAGACACTCCCTAGCTATATGGCCCATGCCACCACAAGTGTAGCATGGTCCTCAAGTATAAGATCATGCACACTATGATCCAAACTATTGTGGGCCTCCTAAGCTACTAGATCCATTGTATCCACCCCTAGAAGACTATTGAGTCTTCACTAACTATGACTGTGGGGCCTATACTTTCTGATCTTGCTTAGGAACCTATGACTACCACTGGTTGGGCTTGGAGCCCTGATAACCTTGAGAAGGTTTTTGCTACTTCTGCTGCTATGGTTTCTACTATTGAGTTTGTTGGCCCTTAGAGGACCCTATTGTATAGTTTTGATTCCCTTTCCAAGGGGGTTTCTGCTGGGTAGAGTTTTGGTTCTGAGACCAATCCCATGACTCCTACCTACCTCAAGTATCCTTTGCAACTAGTGTTATCTCCACTACTTGTTTGAAGGTGGTAGGGAAGGCCATCTGAACTGGACTGTGAAGTGAGAAATTTAGACTCATGATAAGGCAATGCACTCACAGTTTCTCATCCTTCATGTATTCCAGATAAGGAAGGAGCTCAAGAAACTTGCTCTTGTATTGATCTACTGTAAGACCCCTCTGATATAGAGAATGAAACTCCTCTATCTGCTTCTATCTAAAATGCTTTGACAAGTACCTCTCTTAGAATCTCTCTAAGAATGACTCTAATGTGAGGCTATCCATCCTCACTCCTCCTATAGTCTCCTCCTAATGCCACCAATTGGAGTCATCTCCTCTCAACTGATGAACTGCTAGGCATGTCTTTACATTACTTCCATATGGATCTAACCTAAAGCACCATTGTAGGCTCTATAACCATGCCTCTGCTACTATCCCCTCAGTGGAACTGGTAAATAATGGTGGCCTGAGTTGAATCAACTCCCTAATATCATCTCCTATATGCCTAGGATGTCTGTCAAGTGGGGGTCCTCTTTGGTGTATTGACTCACCCTCGTGCTCACCTTTTCCCTCTAACTATCTCAGCGGGGGACTCCTAGTCCTCTCTTGAACTCCCGGTCCACTTCCTCTAGGTCCCTCTGCTTCCACTATGGGAATTTGCTGACCTGGCTAAACTATAGGTACTACCCTTTGCTAAGCTACATCAATCAATGTCTAAAGTGCATCTATAATGTCCTGATTTAGGTTTGGTGGTGGTGTAGGTGGTGGTGGTCCATCCTCCTATCCTGCTCTACCACCCCTTGCCCTATGACCTCTGCCTCGGTGGTTGCTTCGAGTAACATGAGGCATCTATACAATTAATTGTTTAAGTTAAGTTTTGGAAGTACAATGGTTTAAGGTTCCTAGTGTTGAAATATAGGCTCTAATACCAAAATTTCATGCCCAAAATATGAGGGCAAAGAAAAATAAACAAATTTTTTTGTTGAAGATAAAAAAAAATAACTAGGCTCATAAGGGTTTAAGAGTTGATTTGCCAAAATAGATTTACTATGTTCATCTTAAATTTAACATCATGAAAAGGAATCCATTTCAATAGTCAGATACTCATTATTAAATTTGTATCAACTTTTGGTTATGTTATTTCATTAAGGTTACAATGATGCTTCAAATAGTTTTGGATAACGATATAAATTAAATCAAATATCATAATCTATTACTCTAACATTAAATTTACTGAGATTTAAAAATTCTAAATACTTACTAACAATATAATAAATAAAAGCATAATTTTACATACTCAATAAACTCTTTAATCATCAATAAAAAATCCAACTACAAAACAATTTAATCATTAAACATTAGTCTTAATCAAATCTTAAAAACTTTAAATATAAACTAAACTATCAAAATCTCATTATCCTAAGTTCTAAACTAATCTTAATTTATAACTAATCCTACAAAAAAAAAAAATAAATAACAACCAAACTAAACTGAATACTAACTAATCTTTTCTAATATCTAACAACTTTATTAACTAATATTAACCCACAACTTATAAAATTACTAACAAAAAAAAAGAAACTAATTTAATAAGGTTAACAATATTATCATAAATCTAATCTAACCTAACACAAAGCACAATCTACCCTATGATTTCACCCACCTCTAGCATGCTAACTCAAGCGCTGACAAGGGTACTTGATGTCAGGGGTATGTCTCCTCTTTATGGCGCGAGTCAGGCCCTCTAAGTGGGCACTAGGCATTTCCAAAGCATGTGACAAGGTAACATTTGTTTATTTTAAAACCAAAATTTTTGGCAAAAATTTTTCATTGATGCCTACCTAAAACTTGTGCATGGGAACTCAAGGGTGGTGACCCAAAGCAGAGGGGGAGTTGCTAACATTAATGCAGTCTCCAACCAAAAAGCAAGACAAAGACTCCAGAGCATTTCCATGAAAAATTAAGTACTGCACAAAGGATGGGATGAGGGTACAGGGTGATGTCACCCCAACAAGATTTAATTGACTTTGTTTTAAAAATCTTTTCAAGCCCATTCAAAGAGCTGGTGCCAAGAAGGGAGGATGGGAGCAACATTTATGACAAAAAGTTTTATGGGTAGATTTTAGGATATTTAGGATACTAGGTTTTAAATATATATATATATATATATATATATATATATATATATATATATATATATATATATATATATATATATATATATATATATATATATATATATATATATATATATATATATATTTGAATGATATTAGTTATTTTATGATATTCAATAATAGGGGAATCTTAAAAGATTCTCTATTACCAAAGGGAGAATTAAATTTGTTCTCCATACAAAAACCAGAGAGTTTTTGCTCTCTTGGTTCAATTTTTTTTTTTTTGTCTTTATTTTTCTAAGTATAAATTTTGAAGTTGATTTATTAACCAAGAGGGGTTTTTTTTTTTTTCAAAGTAAATCTATTAGGACTTGTTACAAACTAAATATACCAAGAATTTAAATGATCCATTTTAACAAAAATGCAAGAATTGTTTTATTTTCAATAATCACGAAACTGAACCTACGTTCATAACATAATCTTTCATTTTTCAGCATATATGAAACTTGAAATTTTGCCTAATTGAACATCATCATTTCATCCTATTTTTGATGTGCATCCGTATAACCCAAAAATTACAAAGAACACTCATGAGAAGCAATAATACTCAATCACTATTTTATTGGCAACCTAATTCAAAGGCTCAACTGGGAAAGAACCAAGAAAAAAACTCGACGTCGTTGCCATTACAACAAGGTTTTTAAATACAATTTACATAGGATTTGAATCCTAAAAGTTTCAATAATCCAATTAAATTTCCTTCATGACCCTTATCAAGGGATCCATATCATTTTTTGCAATACATTGCTAAGATCGTAGGAAGAACGAAATCTAACCAGGTGATAAACAAGCATAACAAGGGGACAAAATCAAACATTCATATCCATACTGGGTTTTCACAGCAAGAATTCAATAATGAATCAAAACTAGGGAAAGGTGGATTTTTCCAATAGGAGATGTCAAACACAACACCAAAATAGATGCCCAATCGGGTCTATAATTTAAGAACTTTCGTTCTTCCATTTTTACATGCCAAAACTCATATGAGGTTTATGCTGATAGGTAGGGGCCCATAACACCCTACCCTCTCTCCCTCTTCTCATCCTGAGAAGAGACTCTACACTATTGGAGTCCAACTAAATAGCTTTCTCGAAATTGGCCACTTCTGCCCTATCCTAGGGTGAGTAATGCCAAAACACCCATATAAGGAAACTTCAAAATTCAAACAAAAACATGAAAGAAAAGCATTCAAGAAACATGGTTTCAATCCTTCCCAAACATACCCAACATACATACAAGCATACAAATAACAACACAACAGCATAAGCATGAAACAAGCATGAACAATCTGAACAAGGGACATGAAGAACTCCTACCTTCACAAAGAGGTTATGGTAAATGATCAAATTGAGAAGAGCTTTTCCTTCCTTGTCTTTAATCTTCCAAGACTCCTCTCTAAAAGTAGAGATTGGGTAACAACCAAAACTACTCCAAAAAGGGCCTCTAAATAAGATCCAAACTCAACCACCAAAAAGGGCAATAACTTCCCCCACTCATCTAAAAAATCTAGAAGTTTTTAACCCAACCAATCCTAAGGGTAACCACTAAGTGCAGTTGAGGTTATGCAACTCATGGTAACCACTTTCAATTTTCGTACAAAGGCAAAAATAGACTTTTTGAGTGACCTCAAAAGTCAACAAAAGGGTCTTATGGGGTGGAAAATGCCCCCAACCCATACCCATACCCCTTGGGTAAAAAGATTTCATGTTTTAAGGCCTTAGGAATTAATTTGGGACCCAAAAAATGTTAGGAATAATTAGGACTATCTAACAAACTCCAAGATGCAGCTTAAGCACTAATTCGAGTTAGGAGTAACTAAACTCGATTAAAAAAAAATTAGCAAAAAGGTCACTAACTTAGTCTGACTTAGGTCCAAAGGTCACACAGTTAACCCTAAGTAGCATGCTGGAATGCATAAGCAATTCACGAGTGTCAATTGACACTATAAGAACACAATTATGAAACATTAACTTTTACTAATCATGGAAAAATACATTCATACATCTCATAATACAATTTAGTTATGAACAACAAGGTTTCCAAAAATAGCACATAGGGATCAGTTTCGTTCCTTCATCGGGTTTCTTGATGAAAATATCCTACACACTCATTGCACACATTAGTAGTCCCATAAAATCACATGCACATATGTATATACATATCAGGGATTCACATAAATTAAAACATACATCTTAAAATCAATCAGGGTTTCTTTCATCCTACTCATATTCTTAATCATTAAAATTTCATAATCAAAGTGTTAATCCTACATTTTACTTATTTCATCAACATACATATTCATAAAACATTAAATGACAAACTCAAATATCTTAAAGTAAACATCACACAATCATGAAATAATATAATATGTTCAAGTATCTGATAATGTCTTGACATCTCGAGTCGT
Organism: Cupressus sempervirens; assembly: GCA_028749045.1. NCBI lineage: Eukaryota > Viridiplantae > Streptophyta > Pinopsida > Cupressales > Cupressaceae > Cupressus > Cupressus sempervirens. The sequence goes on from CM053784.1 coordinate 471,025,879, forward strand.
AAGTATCAAAATAATAATAATGTATCACTATGCTATGATGGGTCAGGGCAAGGCCTCAAAAATAAGCACATAATTAATACTACACTCAACTTCAGGTAGCAAATTTTGATTTTGCTCTCATTTTCACTAGCTTCAATTTGTGATAGTTTTTCCCCTAGAGACAAGTCGTTTTCACTTTTAGACATTTCAGAGGTAATTATGGAAATATAAGCCTCTAGAACCCTACTCTCAAAGATTCTTGCACTTCGCCTCATGGGTGGTGTTGACAAGCATGGGTAACTCTTTCATTTTTTCCTACTTATAGGTGTTTCTACTATGGGCACTTCAGGAGATTTTTGTAGCTCTTCCTTCACTTAAGACTATAAAGGTTCATTAGGGTTACACTCCTCATCTAATTGTTCTAGCCTTTTTTCTTTAGGTTCGAAAATTTTATCTTTGTCCTTCTTAGTGGAACATCTATTTTAATAGATGATGGGGCTTTGGGAGCACTAGCAATTTCTACCTCTTTGCTTTTCTTCTTGCTAACAATAGAGGGTTCAACCTTGTAAATCCATTTCTTAGTTGGTTTAAGACTAGAGAGAGAGGCTTCAGGAACATTTTCAGCTCTATGGACAACTTTACAGAATCCTTTAGATTTTATTTCACTTTGTCCTACACCCTAGCCTATAGGGCTGACCAACCTAGGTTCTACCTCTTTTAACTGCAAGAATTCCTCCCATGACCCAATTTCTTGCTTATTTAATTATCTTTCTACAATTAATTTTATCAATCCATGATGAGAGAATAACTGATCACTTCCTGAATATACTAGAGAATCTTACTTCTTAATAATAGTAAATAGGAAGTTGGGAATCTTTACCTATCTATAATCATGTCATAGGCAAGCCAACAATTTGAAATGCTAGGAATGTAGATATTTGTAATGTCCCTCACATGTGAAATATAGAATGATAAATGCAATAGGATGAATAAACTTCATTGGAAAGGATAGCCTTGAAGTTCCTTGTTTCTTATCAATGTCCAATGGTGGGTCTTGGTGTATGGTGAATTGTGCCCTAGCCATCTTCAATTCAAACTCTTTCTCCCAATTTTCACCCTCTTGGGGAAACCCAATGACCTTGGCTATCAACTCCTTTGAGAACTCAATTCTCAAATCTTTAACCACTGAAACTCCATCTCTTAAGGTGGTCATAAATTAAGGAGCTACTTCCTCATTAAATCCATTCAAACTGAGGCAATAATCTAGCCATCCCCTTCTCCTAAACATTTCACAACTAGTTGCATCTTCCAAAAGAACTCAATGATCAACAAGCTCATTCCTCTATATATCTCTACCCATGATTAATTATAGCTAAATTGTGGAAAAACTCTGATGTTCAAAGCTTAGCATATCAAGGCTTACAACACTAGCTCTAGTTTTTTAGAAAAATGGCGTGTACTTCAAAATTTAAATGCACCATATCTCATAATACCATTTTACATCAAATTTCATGATTTTTACGTGTATAGATCTATCACCTAAACACATTAAAAATCATCATTAAAAGTTAAATAACTACTTTTAGTGTCCTTAATTGCATAATGACACAATCATAGGACAAGTCACAAGCATGTGATATTAAATATGCACTTATTTCTAGTCATCTCAATGCACTTTGAAGGTACATGCAATTTGAAAAATGCTTTGAAAAAGACAATCAAACATCCATTTAAATATTTCCTTCCCCCCAACTAAATGAAGGCATGGGTCCCACCAAGCCAGGATAAGCAAGCGTGAATAAATATAAACAAAACCAAATCATAACAAAGCATGAATAAAATAAAATGCATCTAGAGTTATGTGGAAGGTACTTAGCAACTTTTGTAGGAAAGATGCTCTAAAATGATGTTTGGAATTGATAAAATAATGGGATGGAATGGTAACATGGAAGAGAGAAAAGTTAAAGTTGAATGGATGAGAAGAAAGAACTTCAAAAAAGGAAGTTTTTATTATGAATGCCTTGATTGGAGTCAAGAACTAGCAAGACGTAGGGTGGAATACCCAAACTCAATGGCTAGAAGAATGACAATGTCTGCATTATGTTGGACTTGTTATAGGAATTTTTCATGGCTAGCTAGTTGTAAAGCTTGAGGCAATGCCCATTGAAAATTAGTTTGAAGTGAACAGGATCAATGGTACATAATTGAATTGCACCATTGGGAAATATGGAAAAAATCTCATATCATCCTAATCAACATGTGTGGAATCTCCTTGGATTTTGCTAGTATCTTGAGTCATAAAGAAGTGCCCAATCACCTATAGCAAACATTTTCTATTTGATAAACTTATCATGCCACCACTTCCTTTGGTGTTAAATGAGCTTAGTATTTTTCAATGTAGATTTCCTCTATTCATCAAGATTGTTTAAACTCAAGATTCTATCATGTCGGGCAATATTGAGTTCTATCCCTAGCTCCAAGGAAGCCTTCAATGTTTTATATTCAAATTCAATAGGCATTACGATTGACTTACCATAAATAAGCTCAAATAGAGTAAAACCAATTGTGGACTTATAGGTGGTTCTGTAACCCAGAGAACTTCAAGGTGTGTTGCCCAATCCTTCCTATAAAGTGTTATAGTCTTGGTGAGAATGGATTCCATCTCCCTATTAGTAACTTCAACTTGACCATTAGCTTGAGGATGATAAGGTGATAATTTTTCATGCCTAATAGTATACTCTTTCATAAGAACAATCATCAAATTTGATGTAAACTAAGTCCCTTGATTAGATTTCAATTTCTTAGGAACCTCAAATCATGTAAAGATAGATTCATATAAAAAAAATTCCACATTGATATCCCTTGGGTGTTTCATGGCTTTAGGTTTCACCCATTTGGTGACATAGTTAGTACACAGTAGAATGTAGGATTTTCCTTGTAAAGTAGGTCCAATGGGTCCTACAAAGTCAATCCCCCCTTTTTCAAAAGGTGTGACAACTACTTGAGGCTGTAGGGGCATTTCATCTAACTTAGTGGGTCTTCCTATTCATTGACACTTGTCACATTTCTTTGTATATCTAGTTGAATCCTTGTGTAGGCTTTGCCAATAATATCTAGTTGTTAAGATTTCGAAGGGTATTATTGTGGCTGCAAAGTGACCTCCACAAGGTTCATCATGATAGGCCTTCAAGACATCATATGTTTCATCTTCTCTTAGACACCTAGGTATGACTTGATCAAGACTGGTATAGAACATAAATCTAGCAATCCATGAATAATTAAAGCTCTTCTCGGCTAGTAGCTTTCTAGATTGGTCAAAGAAGTATACTAGTATTTTTCATGTGGTGAGGTAGTTAGCAATATCTTCATACCAAGGGTTTTATGTGGCCAATAGAAAAGGGTGCTCATCTAGAAAACTATCATCAATTGCTATAGAATCATCAGGGAGATGCAACCAATAGAGAAATTTGGCTACTACATTGACCTTGCTAGGTTTATCAACAATGGTGATGTCAAATTATTGCATGAGCAATAGCCATCGAGCCAATCTCCCTAAATTTGTAGGTTTGTTTACCAAATATTTTATAGCAAAATGGTTAGTGTGAAAAAATATCTCATATCTAGTGATGCAATGCCTGAATTTATTAAGGGAATAAATGACTGCAAGTAATTCCTTTTTAGTGACTACGTAATTAAATTATGCACCTTGCCAATTCTTACTGATGAAATAAATGGCATGTTCAATAGAGTCTACTTTCTATCCTAACATAGCACCAATAGCATAGTCTAAGGCATCCATATGAATGAAAAGGTAAGCCCCAATTAGGTCCTCTCAAAATACGCATTGTGGTAAGAACTTCCTTAATCTATAGAAAGGATGTTGTACAATAAAAATCCCAAACAAATTCAAAATCCTTTCTAAGCAAGTTGTAGGGAGGTGTTGCAAGTTGTTCTATAATATATAGCATGTCCTAGAAAACTATGTACATCCTTCTACTTCTCTGGTGTTGGCAAGGTACTGATAACTTCAATTTTTTCTAGATCTACTTGGATGCCCTTTGATGAAATGAAATGGCCTAGGACTACCCCTTCCTCCATCATCATAAAACATTTCTCACTATTTAAAAATAGGTTATAGTCCTGACATGTACCTGTTTCTAAATTTTCTTTTGCTTCTTCAAAAATAACACCATAATTAGTGAAATCATCCATATAGATCTCCATAGAGTCAGCAAAAATATCCAAAAAAATATTGATGACAACTCATTGAAATGTGGTTGGGGCATTGTACAAGCCAAAAGGTAATAATAAATAGTCTAACATTCCCCATGGGAAGGTAAAAGTTGTTTTTACTTGATCTTCTGGGGCTATTTGAATTTGATTGAAACCACTAAAACCATCCAAAAAAGAAAAATATTTTTTACCAAGTTTTCAAGGACTTGGTCTATAAATGGTAATGAAAAATGGTATTTCTTAGTGGCTAAATTAAGCTCCCTATAGTCTACACAAACTTTCCATTTTCCTCCTTTCTTGGGTACTATGACCAAGGGTGAAACCCATTGACTATCAAAAATGTGGTATATAAAACCAACACTTAATAGTTTATGCAATTCATTCTTAAAAATATCTTTTAAGACTAGATTAACTCTCCTCTAAGGCTGTCTAACTAGTTTGAAGTTAGGGCTGATATAAATCTTGTGAGTATAGAGCATAGGTTCTAATCCTTTCATGTCCATGTAATCCCAAGTAAATGCACTTTGATTTTCTTATAGTAACAACAACATAGCTTCTTGTTGGGAGTGTGATAAGGCATTGTTTACATTCAATTCCTTACTTAGACCAATTTCCATCTTAATAACCTTATCTACCATGAATAATTGAGCAATAGGAGAAGAATCCATCTCATGAGGTAATAATGAATGGAGAAACTATGAAGCTTCTAAATGATGTAGTGAATTCAAATATGGTACAATAGTTTCTAGGATACAATCATCTTGAGGACACATTGGAGATTGCATTCCATATTTATTTAGAATAGTGGATGAAATGATTTCATCTTCTTCTTAAGAAACTATGAATAATTCTGTTCCTATCATCATCAACTAATGGATGGAATTGGCTTCTAGATCATCATCACCCAAGTCTAGCCAAACTACTTGGTCATCTAGTAACAATGGTTGAGCAAGGGAGTATAAAGTTAGGTTCTTGGTATGAACTCCATTGGATATTGTCATCTTCCTAGATCAGCAAGTTATATAAGCATCCGGAGTGGCTAACCATGGTCTCCCTAAGATTGAAGGATATCCTCCCATATTAGCTTTTGGGGAGAGAAAAATAAAATCAACCAAATATTTTTAGGAATTTAGGGTGACTATAACATCTTCTATCATCCCATCTAGTTTAATGATAAAGCTATCAACAAGTTGAAGGATGGTGGGTGTCTCTCTGAGTCCAACAATATGCAACTAAGACAATACCTCCTTTGTCATGACACTAATATATGCTCCTAGTTCAACCAAAGAATTTCGAACTTGGATCCTATGAACAACAACTGTAACTAAAAAACTCCCAAGATTAGAGTATTTAATTATAGCTAATTTATCTAGCATTAAGTTAGACAACTGTCCTACAACATGAATGGTTTTTGAATCTTTCATCTTCCTTCCTAGTTGCTTACTGTATGCTTCCTTAATTGTTTTCATATAGGTAGGGACTTCTTTAATAGAATATAGAAATGGCATTTTTACTATCATCTATTGTAGCTGATTAAGAAAATTAATGATTGCATGGTTCTCCTTGGATTGGCCTTGTTCTATCAACCTATGGGAAATGGAAGTTCTTTGGCTATAGGAGAGGTATGCTAATTTAACTCATTTGTATTCTTAGTCAAAGGATCCTCAACATTAGTTATTATAGGTTTTTGGGGAGCAAGAAGAGTGGTGCCTAACCTTAAGTGAATATCATTCAATGAGATGGCATAGCTTTGTTTTTGAGGTTGTTGTTTAGTATTGTTTGGATTTGGGTTAGTTTGAACTGGTAGTTGAGTCTACTTGGAAGGAGTATTAGTAGCTACAAGAGGAGGAATTAGAGCTTTTTTTTGAGTTGGTGGCAATATAGTTGGTTGACTAGATTGGGGACTCTAATTCTAATATTGCTGACAACCCTGATGCGATTGCTACCAACCCTATTGGGGTTGTTGCCAACTATGATTTTCACTAAAACTAGTATTTTGAAAAAAAATTCATTGAATATTATTATGATAAATTTGAAGAGGATCTTGTAGCATACCTTATCTTTAAGCCCATGGCCTTCTTTGAATAACATAGAGTACAATTTTCATCAATGGCTTTGAACTCAATTGGCATTGGTTGTCTCTCCATGCTTGCAATAGACTTATGTCTACAATGCTTTTTCTTTTTTCTATAATGTGGGTAGTATTTAGTCAACATGGCATCAAGTTCATCTTTCTTTCTTTGGGCTTACATGGTGTCCAACTGAGTGGCTGCATCATTAATGATGTCTTGCTTGAAGTATGATAACAAATTAGATAACTCCATCTTGTATACTCATGAACTGCCATTGGACTAATGTGGTAGGTCTCTATGTCCCCTACCTTTCTTTGTAGTAGCTCTGGAATAGTTCAAGCATATGCTCTGTATCTCAGTCCAAGTCTCTTTACTAATGTCCCCTCCCACAATAAGGTTTAGAGCTTTAATGCTTCCTTCATTTACACCTCTCAAAAAAAAAAGGTCTTTCTTTGACTCCTCATTCAATTGATGTTGTGTGTTATGCTGCAGGTTGAACATAAACTAGGAAACATAGTCTTCCAATGTTTCATCATCCTTTTGGGACATTGTGAAAATGGCATCCCCCTTTAAAGCTTAACCCCTGCAATATTCCTTATACTTTGTGAGAAATAGATTGCTCATTATAGGCTAATCTGCTATAGCATTAGCACCCAACCCCATGAACCATCTCAGAGTGGCTTCTTTGAGGGTAGAAGGAAAAACCTTCAATTTTTGGATATTAGTTGTATAGTCATAGCTTCTAAATAGTATGTAAAACTAAAAGAGAAAAGTTTTAGGGTCTTTAGTGATCAATCCATAAAACTTGGGAAGTGTAGTAGTAGGTATAGTTTTCAAATTTTAGTTACCTTGCTAAGGAGGGATAGGAAAGGGAAACATTGGTTGAGGCTGAGCCATTCCTGGAGGAGGTACTACTAATGGTGCTTGATATATGACAAGAGCAAGTGGATTATCTTGGTATTCAAGTTCAGCAAAGAGATCATTTAGATGTAGGGATTTATCAGAGGATGAGGGTATTCATTCTTGAGTAGTAGTGAATGGATTTTCAAAAGGTTCTTCTTCATTCTCATTGTGCGGTTCTTCAAGTTCAGGATTAAAAATGTCTTCCTAAATATTATGGGGAATAAATCTCCCAAATGGGGCTCTTCTTCTATGCATGAAAGATAAAGAAAAATCTAATCTAACATAATGACTTCAAGGTTGAATTAGATTTACACCTTCCCTAGTAATGGTGTCAAAAATGGTCAGTTAACTAAATACCTTAGTAATAAAGGATTGGGCATCCTTCTACACTGACTTCATGACTAGATAGGATCATGTATTTTCCTAATAATAACATACTAACTTCATTTTATTTTTCAACCTAGAAGCATAAGCTTGAGAGGGTAGCTACAAATTATATGATCTAATTCCTCTTTAAGTCATTACAACTACAATAGGAAAGAAATGCTAAAGGAAACTAAGCTAGAAACTGAAATGACATTTGCCTTAAAGCTTAGAGTAATTCTACAAATAGTAAATCTATTTAAACACCTATGCTACAAGAATAGTTCAATGAATCTATAATTAATGGTTACAGGAATAGAAGAAGTCTACTTTGCAAGGAAACAATCTAAGAAAGGAAATCTATTCTAACAAAACAATTCACTCACCAAGTGGGCCCCCCTCGGATGAGTGAACAAAAAACAATCAAATCTGAAGGTAAAAACTTGAACTCTTCATTCTAGTCATTTATAATAAGAGAATACATTTTAAAATAAGATTCTACTCTATTGAACAAAACAATCTACTCTATTTTCCTTCTAGTCAAAACTAGAAATAGATCAAAAAAATCTCCTTTTCAAGGTTACAGTAGAAATTATTTAAAGGAAAGCTTTAACAACTTCCTACTCCTATGATCACTCCATCAACAAGGATCAATTATAGATTATAAATTTTACAAGAGAAACACTTTTAACTATGTTTTAACTCCTCCAATAATATAGCAGGTTGAGGAAGCTATCTTCATAGGCTTCCATAATAGAATTCACACCATAATCTACTTACATGGTGATTCATCAATCATTTGGTCAGCTTTGACTTAGCCCTAAAAAATTTTCTTCAATATGTGTAGCAAACACTTGCAAAGCATTAAATGTAACAACTTCTACATACATGCATTCATTTCATCATCAATGTTAGAAAAGGTATAATGTTCAAATTATCACTCTTGTAAATCCTACGGCTATAGGAAGGAACCTACCCAACATAGCATGGATGAGGAAATATTTATCAACATGCAATATTCCTTCATTAAACCATAAAAAAACATAGATTCAAGAAAACATAGGATAACTGAACAATCTATACTTCAATCTTCATATCTTAACATATAGATAGTATATTCATAAAACATAAGTTCTTTTGCTGAAACCATAGAGTCATAAAGAATTTATTGCAAGATAATTGTTTAAAAACAAGACAAAAGGTTCTTAAAATAATGGCCTTTTAGAGGCTCATCATTAGTCACAAGCTAGGTGATCGAGGAAGAAATTGAGAATGTTCATATCTACATATTAAGATGATAAGTCTTTGGAATTGTTGTCAAGGAGGGAGATTGTTTAAGGAAGATATTGTTGAAGGGGATGAGAGAGAAATTGTAATCCTCTTGACTACTAAATTCTAGAAAGATAGACATAAATGGAGATAAAAGATATAGATAAACATATCTACTTAAAAGGAGAAAGTGTACTTGTTGATTTACATTTACCTAGTAAAAGGGAGTTAATGTCAAAGAAGATATAAGAAGTGATCAAGAGGGAGTCATAAGGATGAGTTGATTGATTTTATGTTGATCAAAAAAAAAAATTGTAACCTATTCAAAATATGAAAGTTTCTGACAGAGGGGGAGATTTCAATATAAATAATTATTTTCTTTTTGGTATTTTATTGGTTTAACTAATTAAGTTTTGTCACTTTGGTTTGCCATCAATGTCAAAGAGGGAGATTGTTGAAAACATATTGATACAAGTATGAATATGTGTTTCAATCATTATTTTGTTAGTGATGTCAAACCTGCTAATTGTTGGTAAAACAATTGGTTATATGATTTGAGTACTATCATCTATTTGATTGATGAAGAGGATTTGATCAAATGAGGTAACAATAACATCTAGAGGAAAGGTTAAGTTATGATATGGAAAAGGAGTAAAATGATCAATTAAGATAGTGATTATAGTGCATTGATAATCAACTTGAGGTTGCAAAGGATATTACACTAATTAAGTTTAGAAGAACAAGTTAAACAAAGTTTGTCTATCAAGCTTAACATTATACATAGTAGATACTAAGAACAGTTAGTTTAAGCCAAGCAGAAAATTAGTTGGAGCCAAGAAAAGTCAATTTCATTGTAAGTTGAGTGACACAGTATAAGCTGAGTAAATTTTAGTTGATGTCAAACATCAGTAAACTTTAGTTCAGGTTGAGTGATTTTTTAGTGGATGTCAAGCAATGTAGTATGTGTTGAGATTTGAGTGTCAGCATTATGATAAAGATCAAGAATTTGATGAATCTAAGCTGACAAGTTTAATTTCTTGGATTGTGTGAACCATATGGAAAATAAGCTTGATGAGCTAGTAGCATAGTATTCAAGATAAAAAAAAATTGAGGTGAATTCAAAGAGAATTGAAGGAGAATTTTCTAGAAGAGGATGAAATGAAAAGAAGGGTAGATTCATTGAATCCTACTTAATGTAACCTAATCCTAAAATGGATGATGGAGGATGAATGAAAAAAGATCTTAATTTTCTATTTATAGAGATTTCTAGTTAGAAACAAAAGTTTTCAAGTGCAAGAACCTAAGGAAGACAAGGAGTCTAGAGTATTACTTCATTCAATGACCTAAAGGAAGTGTCTACATTGGCAAGAAAAGAAAGAAGGCTTAAGGGTATGGATACTTGAAGGGTAAAAAAGTTATCAAAGTTCAAGTGGTTGAAAGCCATGCAGAATGGACGACTGAAACATAGATCTATAATCTACAAATGTGTTTTAAGTTGTTATCAAATCAAGCCTTAGTATTACTTTCTAATCATTGTACCAGTCTAAGGTAAATCCTTTGTATTAAGGTTGACCTAGCAGTCATTTGGAAATCCTTTAGCTAGGTGACATGCCAAGAGAATGATCTAAAGTCCTCTAACAAGGCTCACTCCTAACAAGGTGATTGAAATCCTTTAACTGGGTCACATTTAACAGTGTGCACTATAACCTTTAACAAAATTGGCCTCTCATAGGGCATCACTTTAGAAGAGTGAGAATGAGTAGCATGTTACTAGTGGCTTTTCCCAAATTGGGTTTACACATTAAATCATTATGTCAAATATGTTATTGAATCTATTATGTTTCATGTTTGCATTTCTACAAAGTTGATTTGATAGTAACCTACAAGTTTAAGTAATTGCATAATCTAATGGATGCATGCATGATGAAAATGTCTTTAAGGATATGGGTTTACTAAGTTGTGAAAAGTTTTAATTGCACATTTGGACCTTGGATAACTGATTCAACCCCCCTCTTAGTTATTCTAAAGAATTCCAACACCCTAATATGGTGGAAGTACCTCCAACAAGAGACGGAAAAAGTGGGAAAGAATCTCATTTCCAATTGGAATGTTATGGTGACAAAAATGAAAAATTACTATCTACAAGAAGACTATGAGGTTCAACTACACAAGAAGAGATGGCATTTGAAACAAAAGGAAGTGTATATATAAACTTAGACTGAAAAGTTTCAAAAAATGTGTTTATTATCAAGAGTGCAAGAAGATGAGACCATTAAGGTAGCCAGGTATCTAGGAGGTTTGAAGTGGAGAATTCAAGAAGAGATCAATTTATGGACTCCTACAATATTCCATAAATGCTTCTAACTTGCTTTGAAAGTGGAAGAGAAGAATAAAAAGAAGGCAGACTCAAAATTCAAAGGAAAAGGTAAGGGAAAAATGGAAGAGGTAGAAGATATGGTGGAAGAGGATTAGACTACAAGACACAAGGAGACAATAAAGTAATTGAACAACAAGAAGGAAGTTTAGGAAGTGGATTTTTTAGCAGGGGCAGAGGCTCTAAGACAAGTTGGAGAGGAAGGAGTAGCAAACATTGAAGAGGTTTTTACTTTTCTACCATGAAGTGTTACCATTGCCATCAGCTAGGATATCATGCATATAGGTGCCTTGAAAAAGGCTCAACTTCCCAAGGAACCACAAAAAGAGTCAATTATGTCCAAGAGGAATCTAGTAGCAAAAACAAGCACTCTAAGGTACCTAATGAGTAAAACTATGTTTCAATTTATCTGAAGATTTGGTTTTGTTCTAGGGGTTCAATTTACTCCTATTGAATGTCAATATGGGGTCATAGATAGATGAAAGATATTGGGGTATTTTTTCAAATGGATGAAGATAAAAAGTTAAGTGAAGATGAAATGCAAGCTATAAAAGGGGTAAGATTTAAGGTATAGTTCTAATTTAATTCTAGTTAATCAAATCAAAGTTACATACTTATTCTAATGAAATTCCAAATCACCATTAAATTCCAAATCACCATTAAATTCCAATGATTTTATGTTCTTGATTTTATACTTATTATGATTCCAAAAAGAAGTCCAAACTGATTCACTTGCACTTTATTCACAAATACTTTACTAGTATACATCTAATGTCCTCAGGATATATAGTAGAACAAAAGCTCTATTTTGAATAATGGAAAGTGTTATGAAGTACAACATGAGGTATTTGTATGGTGATAGGAGATAGAGTTTTGGTGATAGGAGAGAAGGTTGCATGAAAGAGGATACATGGTAGCTTGTAGAAGATAATACACTTTAGAAAAGGTCATAACAAATGGATTCACTGGATGAATTCTATAAGAAACAACAATTAACCATTGAAGGGGAAAACATATATAAATATATCCTAAAGTCTTTGAGATGAAATACTATAGCACAATTTAACATATAAAATCTGAAACATAACACTACTATCAAACATACAAGTAACTTACAAAAACATAAGACACACAGAATGTAACGATCTTACCAAATCCTCCAAGAGGGAGCCCTTTCCTCTAGTTGACCAATGAGTTAGGAGTAACTAGTTCACATGCTTATGCCATAATAATCATTATGGTATAATATCAAAATTATGATCTTAATATTTCTATCACAAAAATGTACTAATAATTCCTTTGATCTATATCCCTTCTTTGATTACAAACACACATACATATAGGTCTAGCCAAATGCTTTTGTCCACAAAGTATAGATTACAAACATAGAATCAATTTTATTTGATTAATACTAATCATAGAAAATTAGTAATATCATTTAGGTCATAGACCACATAGCATATTCAATTGAGACAAGCTATGCAAAATCCTCACATCGAAGCCAAATCCATAAAACAAAATTTCTAATTACCAACAATCTTGTGCCATCGATGTTCTTCAATCAGCTCAATCCTTGGTTTCCTATAGCATGTAAAAGAGTATATTATGTTTGAAACTCAAACACAAGGAAACTCATACTTTCCAAATTAATAATTAATAAAATATTTTCCTTCATTTCTACTAATTAATTAGAGACTCGGGATTAAAATTTATGAAAAAATAAGGACATATGGACATAAAATAGGACATTTGGGACTCCCATCAATACCCCTAGAATTAGAGGAAGGGGAGAATCTAATGATAAGGAGAACATTGATTAAAGAGAAAATCAAAGAAGAACCAAGTCAGAGGAGAGCACTCTTGAGGATCAAATGTAAGATCATGGGAAAGGTATGTAGAGTTATCATTGACTCCAACTGAACAAATAATATAATCAATGAAGAGATAGTCAATAAGTTAAAGTTGAAAAGGATCCCTCATGCGAATCCATATAAGGTCACATGGCTCAATAAAGGTCAACATATACTTCTTGGAGAAAAAGCATGGGTGGAGTTTAGTTTGGGAGATATAAAGATAAAGTACTATGTGATATTCTTCCCATGGATGCATGCCATCTTCTACTTGGAAGGTCATATAAATCTAATAATTAGGCTATACATGATGGGACTTAAAACTCCTTTTCATTCAAGAAGGATGGAGTAACTTTCAAGATCTAATCCTTGCTAGAAGAAGGAGAGTTGAAGACCTCAAAACCAAATGTGCTTATGGTTTGTGAGAAGGAGTTCTTACAAACTCTATAAGAAGGAGATGGAGTTAGGTTTGCACTATTTTTAAAACCTAAAGATGGAAATATTGCCAAGAAAATAGAGATACCAAATGAAGTGTAGGAATTACTTGAGGAATATTAGGCCATTGTAAGTGATGGAAAACTTGCCACTTTTCCTCCAAAAAGAATGGTTAGCCACCAAATATACTTTATCCTAGGAGCTAACATACCTAATAAGGTGATGCAGGAGCATCCAAAGGTATAAGGGCAATCCTATGTCACCCAAAAAAATGTACTTAGACTTAAATTCTATTTCATGTGTTTTCATTTCTGGATACCCATTTGGGTCAAATAAAAGATCCAACTCTCACAGTTCCACTATCAATGTTCTAGGTTAGAGTATTTGAACACCTTGGGAGACATGTAAATGCCAAAAAAAGGAGTATGTAATTGAGCCATAATTTTGGTAAATTAGAGGGTTTAAATTGGCCAGATGAATGTAATTGTAATTTAGAGCATTCTAGAAAAAGAATCAGGTCAAAAGGCCCCACGGTTTGAAAGTTATCGCAGTTTTTCAGTTTTTGGAGACCTCCTAAGAATGCTTCAAAGTCAAGTTAGGGGCATTAAATGACCTCAAATAGGGCCAAAAAATGGGTATGAGTGAAGCTTGTCCATAGGGCTATAGAGCACTTCAAGAGCTTTCCAAAAATGTAAACTGTTTGTCAATTGGAGCTACAGTTCAAAAGTTATGCCTCCCAGAAGTTTGGTTACCATTTCTAGATTCTTCTAATTTTGTGCCAGCTTCTAATGCGACTTCTAGAGCCTTCTACTTGGTCGGTGGATGCCAACTAGCACTTTCTAGAATGTAATCCTAATCCTTAACCCTTCAAGGTCTATTTAAGAACATTTCTAGCATTGTTAAAGGCAGTTCGGAGTGGAGTCTGAAAGGAGGTACTGGGAGAAGAATTTGTCTCCAGATTTATGCTATTGTAAGCCCATAGGGCATGTTTTGGAGTCTATTTCTCTGCACTAAGTGTACTAGTATATTTTCATAGTTAAAAAAATTTTCCCGTTCCTATTGTGTCCATTCTGTGCTTGGTTTGTGTCCCCATCATAAGGATTCCTATAAGATGACTCCTCAAAAGAATGAGGAAATTTCCAAACAAATCCAAGAGCTCCTAAACCAAGTCTCAATTAGAAAGAGCATTATCCCATGTGTAGTCTTTATGATTTTAGCACCCAAGAAGGGGAAAACTCTGAGACTTTGTATGGATTCTAGAGCCATAAATAGGATCACCATTAGGTATAGGTTCCCAATACCTAGAATTGAAGACCTAATGGATTGTTTAGGGGAAGCCAAGTATTTCACTAAGATAGACTTGAAAAGTGGCTATCATCAAATTAGGATAAATGAAGGGGATGAATGGAAGACATCCTTCAAAACTAACGAAAGTTTGTATGAATGGCTTGTGATGTCATTTGGTTTATCTAATGCTCCATCTACATTCTTGATGCTGATAAATGAGGTGTTGGTAGATTGCATTTGTAAGTTTGTTGTTGTCTATTTAGATGACATATTAAATTTTAGAAAAACTAAAGAGGAACATATTAGGCATCTACAAATTATTTTTAAGAAATTGGATGATGAAAATCTAATGATCAATTTGGAGAAGTGTGACTTTATGAAGCAGGAATTAGTATATCTTGGATTTGTACTATCTCAGGGTAACCTAAAAATAGATCAAGAAAAAGTAGATGCTATTCTAAGTTGGCCTACTACTAAGAATACATTAGTTGTGAGAAGTTTCCATGGATTAGCTTAGTATTATAGGGAGTTTATCAGACATTTTAGTGGTATATGTGTTCCTATGTTGGACAAAATCAAAGGAGGAATGAAGAAAAAGTTCCTTTGGACCCCTCAAGAAAATCAAGGCTTTGAATCACTCAAGAAGAAAATAGTAGAGTTGCCTACTCTAGTACTTTCTAGTTTTGATAAAATCTTCCAAGTGGAATGTGATGCTAGTAATGTAGCCATTGGAGCTATCCTAATCTAGGAAGGGAGACTAGTGGCCTTTCATAGTGAGAAACTCAATGATGCTAAGAGAAAGTACTTCTCTTATGACCTAGACTTGTATGCTCTAGTCCAAACTCTCAAGAAGTGGAGGCACTATTTTCTCCCAAATAAATTTGTTGTGTATTTAGACAACCAAGCCCTCATCTTCCTTAATTCTCAAGATAAACTTAGAAGCAAGTATATGAAGTGGGTCGAATATTTGCAAGCCTACATATTTACAACCAAGCATAAGAAAGGAGTATAGAGCAAAGTAGTTGATGTTTTTAGTAGAAGACTCCTCAGAGTTTGAGAAATTCAACGTCAAAGAATACGTATAGACAATTTCAAATATCTTTATGCTAATGATGAATATTTTTCTCAAATATACAAGGTATGCAAGGAGTTTAAAAACAACTTTCATGGAAATTTTTCTGATTATACATTTTAGAATGACCTATTGTTTAAGGTAAGTCAACTTTATGTTCCTATAGGTTCAATGAGGCAAAAATTGACCCAATATAAATATAATGGGGAACTTAGTGGTCATTTTGAAATTAGAAAGGCCAAGAGTTAGTAACTAGGTTCTATTTTTTGGCTTAGGATGACTAGGGACATTAAGCAGTATGTTGAGAGTTGTATAGTGTGCCAGAAAGCCAAGGGGACATCCTCCAATGTTGGTCTTTACCAACCACCTCCAATCCCTAATAGACCATGGGAATGCATAAGTATGGACTTTGTAGTTGGTCTACCCAAAACAAGTTAGGGATATGATAGCATCTATGTGATTGTAGATGGGTTTATTAAGATGACTCACTTTGTGCCTTGCAAAATTATTCATGATTCTTGTTAGATTAATAATTTGGTTTTTAAAGAGGTATTTAACATTCATGGGCTACATATGAGTATTTTTTTGGATAGGGACACCAAATTCATGAGCCACTTGTGGAAAACTTTATGGAGAAGACTTAGAACTAACTTGTCTTTTGGATCTACCTACCATCCATAGACAAATGATCAAACAAAGGTTACAAATAGGAGTCTCATAAACCTATCAAGGTGCCTTACAAAGGAGTATGGGAAGACTTGGGATCAACTCATTAGGTAAGTTGAATATGTTTATAATGATACCATGAATAGGTCTGTAGGTAAGAGTCCCTTTGAAGTGGTTTATGGATTGCATCCTAGAGGAGTTTTTGAATTAAGACCCTTGAAATATGGGAGTCCAAGTAGAAGCTATGCTAAAGATTTTTCCCAATCAATGAGGGAAGTCCATCAAAGTATAAGGAAGGCCTTTACTGAAAATGCTAATAGGCTTAAGCAAAAGGTGGATGCCTCAAGAAAGGATTTGTAGTTTTAGATTGGGGATCTTGTGATGGTCCATTTGAACAAACAAAGATTTCCAAAAGGGACACCACACAAGCTCCAAATGGTAAGGTTAGGTCCATGCATAATACTTTCCAAATATGGGGAAATGCATATAAGATTGAGCTTCATGTAGACCTAGGATTATCTCCAAGTTTTAATATTGTAGATTTGGTTGCCTACAAAGGACCTATCCTAGATGTTGATTAGAGTATCCTAGAGATAACACATGATGTAACAAGCCTTTAGCTTATTACTCTTCCTCCTGTACAAGTGGATAAAATATTAGTTTCCAAAGTCTACAAGAAGACTCAAACCAAGGCCTACTTGGAACATCTTATCCAATGGTTGGGTAAAGGTGATGTTGATGCTACTTGGATTCACTACTACATTTGGGATCAAATTGCAATGGCAAGCGATCATAATTTTGATGGCTACCCATCTCCCAAGTGATAAAACAAATGAATTGGCTCTCGTTAGATGGGTGTCAAACTTTTGCTATCAAAAATTACAATGACAAGGGCATATGTCACAATTGTGATGGATAAAAATGTCAAAACTCATAAGATAGAAGGGGCAAGAGTTCATGTTGATGACATCATAATTGTGATAGTATTTCATCATAATTATGATGTCTTAAGCTTCTAGTCTTTCTTTACAATTGTGAAATCCATGCGACAGTTGTCCTATAGAAGTGATGGTTATCCATTAGGACTAGCTTTTGTAATTGTGATAGCTAGATAAATTATTTTTTAAAAAAATTATTGCACAATTTCATGGGCCACCAAAAATGGCCCTTGCAAAATAGTAAATTTCTCTATTTTGGAAAGGCAAGAAAGTAAGCCTTCTAAAATAGAAAATTTTACTATTCTGGAAGGCTTAATTTATTGCCTTTCTGAAATAGAGAAATTAGATAATATGAAACTTTAATTGGAAAGTTAGCATGTTAACCCATTGTTGTTTATATCACCTAGATACAATGTTAAAAATAAGAGAAGACAACACCATGTATGATGTGACATGAATCTTTTAGTTAAAGGTTTTCCTAATTGGGTTTCCAAAGCAAATAATACCCTAATTTCCACTTAGAAGTGGAAATTATAGTGTTCAATTTGACCATGAAGTCACAAAATAATCCTGCACTAGACTAGGAGAAATTTTAGATGAGACTTGCCAGTTAAGATCAAAAGAAGATTAAAAATACAAAACAATGCCCAAGAATGGAAATGGTCTTGAAGCAAATTGTTTTTTTTATCTTTTGATTGGCTTTGCAAAGCAATTGAACATATTTACTTCAACATAGAAATTATAATATTCCAATCAAAAATGAAGTAACAAAATGGTGTAGCTATTATAGCAAGGTAATTGTTGAAAGAATTCAAATTTCCCCTACCAATTAAAATCTACCACAATAGAAAATGATGGAGGAGCATCTTGGGTTGCATTGTTATCATGCATGTTTACCGAGTTTCCTATTTTTTTTCAAGTTGCAATGTCTTTCATTATCAAGATCTATTTGGTTTCTAAGCACTTTCAAATTCCTTTGGTTGCCAAGCATTGTTGAGTTCACTGAGTTGCAACATTTGCTGGATTCTTTGTTTGCCAAGTTGTCTGTGTGTAATTTCCTATTGAGGCTAACCTTTACATTTAATTTAGTGTTAAGTATCTATCGTAAGAAAACTTGTGGCTTATCCTAGTATTTAATATGAGAGTTTATTTTGGTTGTATTTGCAATAGGTTGACTTATGGTTGTACATGTATTTAAGAAGTTCTTTGGTAGAGTCTTAGGGTATCGAATGGTATAGAATTGGGAGGATAGAAGTGTAGTAGGAGTAGAAGCAAGCTAAGATGTGAAGTTTGTTCATTGAAGTTTGAATTTGATTGTAATGTTGGTCATAATACAGAAGGTTTTATAGTTGGAAATGCACCTAGTTATTTGATGAATATATAAAGGCATTTCTTCCTCTATCTCCTGAGTTTGTTGTTATTTGGTGTTTTTTTCCCACTTTTTTTACTCTCATAGGTGGTTTGAATAGTTGGGTGTGCCTTTGGCTCTAGTTATCTCATCCCTTCCTATTTTAGGTGGTGTCAAAGAAGATGTTCATCCTTGCAAAGATTAGATTTTTATAACCCTAAGTTGATTTAGGTTATAGGGTTGCAGATCTACAGATTTGACCTATACCTTGTGGAGGGTTACGATCTTGTAGGAACTTGATTGTCAAGATGGTTTGAGGTAGAGGAAATGTTTTTGATTAGATAAATAGGTTTTATAGGGACCCTAAAACCCATGATTTAAAACATTAACAAGGCTGAAAATAAGTGAGAAAAGCCCAGCCAAAAGAGTTCAAGTTCAAAGGCTGATAATAAGCACAAGGCCCAACCGAAAAATAAAGAACATAGAGAAAACCAAGAATAGAAACAACAAGAACCAACAAAGGAAAAAGCCCTGATAAAAAGCCACAAAAAAAGGCACAAATAGAAACAAAAGAACAGGTAGTGGATTAGTCCTCGTTCTTTCTCTCCAGCTTTTACATGACTTGAGCAACCTCATAGGCCATCTGGTTCTCCTCAGCCTCCTGCCGGTGCGCACTTTGATCCTCTTGGTTTTGACCATTGTTGATGTTGTCCTTTGTAGGGATGACCACCAGTCTAGCTTTTTTGCTATCTTTTCCTTCCTCATCTTGCTTCATAACTTTGTCTTTGATCTAGCCAGTTAAAGATATGATGTTATTAATGGAGCTTAGCAGTGAAATCATTTGGTTCGAGAGATTGTGATTGTAGGTCTCAAGGTTGTTAATCCTTCTCTCTGCCAGACTAAGCCTCTCATCATGGCCATATCTATTATCAAAATCTTGTCCATTCCTATTTTTCTCCATATGATCCACCTACTCTTTGACCTCCTCCAGGTCATGGAAAAGCCACTTGATTGATTTGAAGTTATCAATCATACTATTGTGGGCATTGTTCAAGAGGTTCATCCTAGTTTCCCTTGCTTTATCTAAAATAGACACAATCGCCAAGTCTATGAGTTCTTTAAGCCGTGGCCCTTCTTGGTTTTCCAAACCTGTGAGTTCATGACCTCTCTAAAAATGTCCATTTTCAAGGTCCTAACATTAAAGTTTTCCCAAGCTTTCTTCCCGTCTTTAACCTGCACCTCCCCTCCCTCGGTCTCAGAATCCATTTTTTTCTCCTCAGGTTGGGCTTGAATATGGATAGGAGAAAGAGGCAACAAAGACATAGCCAGTTCTTGTTGCATTCTCTCATCCTCCAAACCCTCCCTCTTGCATTTCTTCCCTCCTAAATCTTCCTTATTATCCTCCTGCATCTCTTTTTCCTCCTCTTTTGTCTCCACATCCTCCTCATCATCGTTGTCAACCTTCTCATCCTTCACAGGTTGCTTCTGCCCATGAACCCTAGGGATTTTTCTACTAGGGGCTATGGAAGAAGGTGAATTCTTGACCTGATGGGTGACTTTTTTTACTAGCAGAAGAAATCCCGCCATCCTCAAAGCTTAAGCTTTGAATATCATCTATGTCTAAAGAGAAGCTGGAACTTCCATAGGTCACATTATCAATCTGAGGGGGAGCATTACTTATTGTATGAGCCTTAAAGTGCTCATAAATAAGCAACAATAGCCCCTCATGCAGAGCAGGATTATCAGTGGGCTTCTTTCTGAAGCTATCCACTGCCTTGCTCATGTAAGTTAACAAGTAAAAAGGAAAAGAAATTTTATAGCTATGCCAAAAATGATTCAAAAGAACAAAGTGGTGGGTACGAACCCGATCAAACCTAGGGTCCAAAGTAATATACTCAATTACAGCTCTTAGAACATACCTCCATAGTTTCTTGATGGTATTAGGAACATAGTGCATGTCAATCTTCTTCAGGGCTTTCAATTCCTCAACATCCTTCACAAAATCCTACACAGTGTTAGCCGAGAGCTTCTTGTCCTTGAAGAACTTAAAACCCTCAATCAAGATTTCAGAAATGGTCAATATCACCTCCTCAGTGATCATGAAAGAAACCCCATTCACCTTAACTCTTCCATCCTTCCATGATCCAACCATACTATTGGTCACCTCCTGATCAAATCCATGTAGTTTCGTAATGTATCTGGTAATCTTGCCCTGATCCAGCTGCTCCCAAACTTTTTCTCTACTCCTCCATTTCTCTATTTCACCCACCGGCTCCTTTCTACACCTTTTTCCTACCATATCTACACTCTACACACCCTCAATTCTCATATGCACCTTGCACTATAACTGATAGTAACCTCTATGTATGAGAAAAATGTAGAAAGAATTAACCTTTCTATTGCTCCTATTGCAAATGCAAAAAATGATGCACAAAGTGTGTTGAATAGTCTGTAATAAGTTATAGCAATTACAATTTCTCATGCTACCTTTTTGGGAAGTACCCTTTCCCCTTAATCCATTCATACTCATAATTACACATTTATATTCTTCATACTTCCTTGGATCTTGTCCATTTTGATCATACTTTTGACATCCACCAATAAATTATTTCTAGGATGCCATGTCATTATTTGGTTTGCGCCGACCCCTATATTAGCAAACATATCGGCTACCAAGTTAGCTTCCCAAAATATGAGTGACGTGGACTCTACTAAATTTGGCAAGAGTCTCATGTGTCTCATTAATAAGATTTGCAATTGACCATGATGACTTAGAGTTTCCTTTAATACATTTTATAATGTTGTTTGAATTCCCTTCAAGCCAAAGGTTAGTAACTTTGATTTCAAAAGCTAGTTTGATAGCATTACACATAGCATTTGCTTCCGCAAAGTGGTTGGTTTGAAATCCCAGTGGGAGGGAAAAAGCCTCAATACCATTGCCATTTTCATTCCTTATTATGCCTCCACTTCTTAAGGAGACAAGATTTCCCTTGGAAGCTCTGTCAAAGTTGGCTTTATGCCATCCTTCTAGGGGGAGAAGCCATTTGGCTTCCTATCTTTTTGTCTTTCTCTCTTTTGCCTTCTCCTTTTTTTTTCCACCCAATTCTATATCTCCCCCTTTCCTCACTAAATAGTTTTCCTTAATGTTAGCAAATATTTTCTTCCCTATCACTATAGTTAGCTCCTCTTTATCTCTAAGGATTATGTTGTTTCTCTCCTTCCAAATGCTCTAACAGAAATGAGGCAGGATCCAAGAACTTAATTCCTGAAGATCAAACCTATTGAACATGCATTTCCATTGATAGAAGAGATCTAGAAGGTTAAAAGGCACACACCAGCTGAAGCCCAAGTCCTGGGTGAGGAAAACCCAAACCTCCCTAAAGAAGGAGCAATGAATGAACAAATGATTTCCAAACTCTGTCTGATCTTTACATAACACACATCTGTTGGGCATAATATGACTTCTTTTAATGAGATTATCCTGGGTGAGGATTTTGTCCTATAGAGCTAGCCAATAGAACATATTAATTTTTGGAGTGAGGCCAGGGAGCCAAGCCCTCAACCAAGGAGGAACCTCAATTAATCTCCAAAGGGTTGAATTACCAGAGGCAGTAGTATATAGCCCATTGGCATTATCTCACTAGACCAATTCATCCCTATTGTTATTTAGGGCCATAGAGTTTATCATTATCATAATAGGATTAAGATCTTCAAAGATGACAGAAAGGTCTATCCATCCCTAGTCATTCCTATAGTTACTAACTTTCTGCCCAAAATGGTTGATGCAGTCATTCACCCAAACCTCATAGCTAGGGTTGTTCATAAGAGGGCCCTGAATAAGCTAGCTATTGGACTAGAACTAGATATCCTCTCCATTTCCCAATTTCCAAGGGACTCTAAAATTTGTCAAGTCCCTGGCTTTTTAAAAACCATTCCAAATAGTGGATCCTCTTGGGATATCTTCACTAAAGAGGGTAAATTGTTTAGAGGGCCTCTTTATGTACTTGTTTACCAAAATGTCTCTCCATTCCCCTATGCTGCTGAAGATACACCATATTTGCTTAGCCAAAAGAGCCTTGTTGAGGTGAGTTAGCTTCCTAATGCCAAGACCTCCATTTTTCTTTGGGAGGCAGACTTTTTCCCAAGCAACTAGGGGATACCTTTTATTCCTTTCAGCCCCAGTCCATAAGAAGTCTCTTTGAATTTTTTCCATCCTCTCAGCAAATTTTACAAGGATCACAAAAAGGCTCAAAGCATAAATAGGCAAGTTCTGAAGGGTGGAATTAACTAGTTGGCATTTTCTAGCTTGGCTTAGAGAGGCCTCTTTCCAACCAACGAGCTTCTTACTAAATCTATCCATAATGTCATTCTAGAAAGAATCAGGAGGATTCATGCCCAAAGGGAGTCCAAGCTAGGTAGAGGGAAGCTTCCCCACACTACATCCCAGGATTTTGGAGATTTTCTTCTGTCTATCCTCAAGAGTGTTGATAAAAAAAATAGAAAACTTATCCAAGTTGATGAGTTGTCCTGACCCTTCGGAGTAAGTATCCAAGATGTCCTTCATTGCCTTTTCCTCCTTAATAGAAGCCTCCCCTCCCATTATAGTATCATCAAAAAATTTATGATCCGTAAAAGGGGCACTTTTAGAAGAAGGTTTAATACCTTTGATTCTCCCTTCCTTCTTATTCTTCTCAATAAGTCTACCTATGCATTCCACCAAGATTATGAAGAGAATAGGTGAAAGAGAATCCCTCTGACAAAGACCACAAGAAGGTTTAAAAAAATTAAAGGGGGATCCATTAACTAAAATAGCAAGTGAGGAAGCAGTTACCAGCTAAGAAATTTGCTTACATATTTTTTCATCAAACCCAAAAGCCTTAAGCACCATATCTAGGAATGACCAGTCAACCTGATCATAGGCTTTAGATAGGTCTAGTTTAAGTAACATCCCTTCTCTTTTTCCAGCTTCCATAGAGTGAATCACTTCATGCACCATCATTATTGAGTCTAAAATTTGTCTGCCTAGGACAAAACTAGTTTGCTACTGAGAATCAAAGGGAGGAGCTTGAGCAACCTGGAAGTAAGTACCTTTGAAATGATCTTGTAAAAAAAATTGCATAGGCTAATTGGTCTAAACTTGTCCAAGGAATTGGCTCCAAGAACTTTAGGAATGAGAACTAAAAAAGTAGAGTTAATATCCTTTAGAATGATTCTAGCCCCAAAGAATTCCTAAAAATCCTTCACCACATCCTTCATCAAAACTAGCCAAAACAATTGGAAAAAGAAAGTAGGGAAACCATTAGGGCCAGGAGATTTATCAGCCAGTAGAGAGAAGAGAGCTTCTCTAACTTTTGAATCAGAGGGAATGACCTGAAGTTGTTTATTATTATGAGGATGGATGATCTAATGGATGAAAAAAATAATGTCATCCTGATCCACTTATGATAGCATAGGATCCCAAGACAACAGGGAGGAGAAGAAAGAAATAGCTTCAATTGAGATTTCATCATCCTTGGTCAGCATACCCTATCCTTTCTTTAAACCTATGATTCTATTATTAGCTCGATATTTTAGAGTAGTAAGATGAAAGAACTTCATATTTTGGTATCCCTCTTTGAGCCAGTTAACCCTTGATCTTTGTCTCCAGAACTTCTCCTCTTTACTGATAATATTGTGTTATTCTGAAAGGATAGACAACTTAGCCTCCGTGTTTAACTCGTCATACCCATCCTCCTGAAATAGAGGCTTGGATAGAAGAAATATTTTTAGATAGGACTTCCTTCTCAAAGAATATGTGGCCGAAATTAGACTTGTTCCAAGCTTTAACCATTCTTTTAATGTTGTTAATTTTTCTAGCTACCTTGTACATAGTTGTGCCTTCCACATCAATACTCCACTAGAGCTTAATCTTGTCTAAAAGATCAAGGTAGGAGGTCCACATTTTTTCAAAATGAAAAGGGGGAGGCCTTTTGGGACCTATAGGAACAACCAAAAGGGAAATAGGGGAGCGGTTAGAACCCACTCTAGGAAAAAGAGCTAATTTGCAAGAGGAAGACTGCAGCCAATCGGGAGTGATAAGAGCTCTATTTAGTCTAACCTAAATATAGTCCTAACCAATGTGTTTATTTGACCAAGTAAAGGCACCTCCCATGAGGTCCATATCTAGAAAATCCAAACCATTAAAGAAGTTTGATAGGTCATATTTACTTTCCCAATCCAGAGGCAGACCTCCCTTCTTCTCCTCATCCAACAGAGGAGTGTTAAAGTCACCCATAATAATTCCTTTCTTTAAATTGCTACTCTACACTAGACTTTGAGCTCTAGTCCAATAATTCTTTCTTTCTCTCTTATTTTTGGGAGCATATAAATTTAGCAAGAACCAGCAATCATTGGAAGGGAAATGAAAAACTTTACACAAAAGAATATTACCTTCATTGTAAGTAGATTCCATTCTAAAAAAATTGGTGTTCAAAAGGGTCAACAGACCCCCAGAGCCACCATCAAAGTTTGAAGCATCCCTACTCATCAAATTGCTAAACTTAATCTTCCCCAAAAAGTCCCTTTTCATCTTAGTTTCCTAGATCATCAAGATGTCTAGTCCCTGATCTCTAATTAGGTTGCTGATAATTTCTTGTTTATGGGCTCCATTAAGGCCCCTAATTTCTTGTAGAGGAAATATTGACAATGTGGTTCTGGATACATTTAAACAAATTGCAGATAAATTAGATATTGCAGCGATAGCCCAGAGAAGAGGAGCACATCTTGATGATGTGAGTGATGATGAAGCAGCAACACCAACCCTAATCTAGAACATGAAGACCAAGATGAGGCAAGGTTGTTAAGGGTGTTGTCTAGGGAAAATTTAAATCTTGCTATGGAATCTGTTCTTTATGATGGGAAATTGGATAGCAATGTTGTGTTGGATTAGATCTCTAAAATGGAGATGTTCTTTGACTATGAAAACACTCATGATAATAGGATTGTGAAGATTGTAGTTAAAAGGTTTAAAGAACATGCCTCACTATTGTGGGAGAATTTGCAAACTGAGAGACAAAGGAGAGGAAAAGAGAAGATTAGGACTTGGCCAAAGATGGTAAAAAAAATAAAGAAAAAGTTCCTTCCTATTGATTACCAAGTTAGTTTGTTGAGGAAGATGCAAAATTTGAGACAATGAGACATGACTGTGAAGGAGTATAGTGAGGAATTTTATAGATTGGACATCAGATCTAGACATGTGGATGATGATGTTGAGAAAATTGTAAGATACATAAATGGATTGAGATTTGGAATTCAAGATTAGATAAAGTTTTTAAAATTTAAAATTTTAGAAGAAGCATATCAATATGCCTTGAAAGCTGAGGAGATCTTGACAAAGAAGATGAACAAATACAAAGAGGTAGAGGTGGTATATTCCAGAGAAGTAGAGCTAGATCTTATGGAGATTATGGTAGATATGAAAATCCTATACAAGATAAGGAAAAATATAAATGGAAGAATGATGATAAAATCAAGACCAAGTGGAAAGGAGGTGATTCTTAAAATAGAGGTACTCATTCTTACTAAGGAAGAGGTAATTCTTATTCTAGAGGTGGTTTTTTGGTAATTGTTTTAGATGTGGTAAACAAGGGCATAGATCTTTTGAGTGTAGATCCTTTGAAATTGGACTGAGTAATAGAAATTTTGTGGTACAAGGAGACACCTAGGGTTCACCTAGTGGGCCTAAGGCTAGAGAAAATCTTATGGTGAGAAGAACCTTATGTAATAAGGGAAGTGATGATGAACCTGTCCTAATGAGAAGTCTTTTCAAGACTAGATGTAAAATGGCAATAAAATGTTGCAAGGTGATCATTTATAGTGGAAGTTCAAAAAAATTGGCATTAGAAGAATTGGTTACAAAATTTTAGTTATAGAGGTTGGAGCATCCTAAACCTTATCATGTTTCATGGATCAAAGATGAACATAAGATATTGGTATGTAAATAGTGTATTGTGAAATTCAAGATTGGACATTACTTTGATGAAGTTCTATGTGATATTATGCCTATGGATTGTTGTCATATTTTTTTGGATAGACCTTAGTAATATGATACATATGCTATACATTATGGAAGATTAAATCAATGTACTCTTTGGGTGAATCAGAAAAGACAAATATTGTTGCCTTTGATTGAAAGTCCAGATGAGGTTAAGTGTACTATTATAAGAATTTTCATGATTAATGTAAAGAAATTTGAAAAGGAAATGAAGAAGAATTAAATCTATTTTTCTATCATCCCCAGGAGATCGATTTGTGTTAGAAGTAGTCATGTATTAGAAAATAATGCTAATCAAGTGTCAATCAATGGTAACTGAGTGATAGCAAAAACTAGTAGTATTGACTGAGTGCTAGTGGAAATTATAGAATTACTGAATGAGTATAAGAAAATTGTTGTAGAGGAAATACCTAACAATTTACTACCAATTAGAAGTATAATTCATTGTATGGATCTGATTCCTGGAGCTAGTTTGTCGAATAAAGCACCATATAGATTAACACGTATTAAAAATGAAGAACTTAACAAACAAGTACATGAATTTTTGGAGAAAGGTTTGATCAAAGAAAGTTTGATTCCATGTTTTATACCTATTGTATTAGCACCTAAGAATAATGGAGAATGGAGAATGTGTACTAATTCCAAAGCTATTAACAAGATCACAATAAAATATAGGTTTCCTATGCCAAGGATGGATGACATAATGGATTATTTAAGTGGATAAAAGTATTTTACCAATATTGATTTAAAGAGTGTCTATCATCAAATCAAAATTAGAGAAGGTGATGAATGGAAGACTTCTTTCAAGAAAAAAGATTTTTTGTATGAATGGTTGGTAATGCCTTTTGGTTTGACTAATGCATCTAGTACTTTCATGAGGTTGATGAATGAAGTTTTAAAAATATTTTTGGGTAAGTTCATGATTGTTGATTTGGATGATATTCTAATATTCAGTATGACTAAGGAAGAACATCTTGAGTATATTAGACAAGTATTGCAGAGATTGAAAGAGGAGAAGTTGATGATTAATCTAAAGAAGAGTTATTTTATGCAAGAGGAGATTGTGTATTTAGGATTTTTTATTTTAGCTAATGGTTTGAAGATGGATCCTAAGAAGGTTAAGACAATTTTGGAATGGCCTACACCTGATAATGTGGGTGAGGTATGATCATTTCGTCATTTGGATAGTTTTTACAAGAAATTTATAAGGAATTTTAGTTCTATTTGTAATGTTATGACTGAGATAATAAGACAAGATAAAAAGGAATTCAAGTGGACACATGGAGATTATAATAGTTTTGAGACTTTGATACAAAAGGTTGTTGATTTTCCTATATTATATTTGTCTAATTTTAATAAGGTATTTCAAGTTGATTGTGATGCAAGTGGTAGTGCAATAGAAGCTACATTGAGCTAGAAAAGTAAACCTGTTACTTTCTTTACTGAGAAATTGGATAATGCTAAAAGGAAGTATTTTGTGTATGATCAAGAGTTTTATGCTATTATTCAATCATTGAAGAAGTGGAGATTTGATTCCTAAAGAGTGTGTATTGTATACTGATCATAAAGCTTTATAGTACTTAGAAATTCAACATAAGTTGAATCAGAGACATATGAAGTGGGTTGAATATATGCAAAGTTTTAAATTTGTGATTAAGCATAAGAGTGGAGTCACTAACTGAGTTGATGATGCATTGAGTAGAAGAAATTCTTTGCTAACCAAGATGAAATTAGAAGTTCTTGATTTTGATGAGATGAAGGACTTGTATGATATTAATCCTTTTTTTTTTGAGATGTGGAGAGAGTGTAGAGCACCTAACTTGATAGAACAACCAAGTAAGTTTCATGAGTATTTTATTCAAGAAGGTATATTTTTTAAGGGTATTTAGTTGTCTATTCCTAAAAGTTCTATAAGATTGAATATGATTAAGGAAAAGCATAGTATTGGATTGGTTGGAAATTTTTGAATTTATAAGACACTAAGTTTGTTGAAAAAGAAGTATTATTGGCCTAAGATGTATAAGGATGTTCAGAAGTTTGTAAAGAGCTATGGAGTTTGTCAAGTTGCAAAAGGAGTAATTCATAATATTGGTTTGTCTACACCTATTACTATTCCCAAGAAATCTTGGAGTGACATCAGTATGGATTTTGTTCTTGGATTACCTAAAATAGTGAAGGGATATGATTCTTTTTTTTTTTTTTGTGAATAGATTTTCTAAAATGGCTCATTTCATACCTTGTAAGAAGACATCACATTCCAAGAATGTTGCTGAGATTTTATTTAAAGAGATTGTTAGATTACATGGATTACCAAAAAGTATTATTTCTAATAGAGATAGTAATTTTTTTGGTTGTTTTTGGAAGACTTTGTGGAATAAGATGGGTACTGAGTTGAAGTATAGTTCTACTTTCCATCCACAAATAGATGGACATACAAAGGTTGAGAATAGAAGCTTGGTCAATTTGTTGATATGCTTAATTGGAAATGAATCACATAATTGGGAGATGGTGTTACCACAAGCTGAGTTTGCATATAATAATTTTGTGAATAGGATTATAGGAAGACACCTTTTGAGATTGTTATTAGAATGTAGCCTAGAGGAGTATCAGATTTAAGGGATATTTCTAGTGAAGAGAAGAGAAGTGATGGAGGAGAAGAGTTTTTTGATTTTATAGATTCTTTGCATAAGGAAGTGAAGTTGGAGTTGGAACAAAGTAATCAGAAGTACAAGGAGAATGTTGTTTTCTAGAAGACATCATGTTTCTGAAGGTGGTGATGATGTGATGGTTCATTTGAATAAAGGAAGATTTCATGTTGGAACATAAAGTAAGTTGAAGATGAAGAAGTTTAGACCTTGTAAGATCTTGAGAAAGTTTGATAGTGGTAATGCCTACGAAGTTGAGTTACCTAATGACATGGATATATCTCATATATTCAATGTTGTAGATTTGTATAAGTATCATGAGTCAAATGATGAAGTTTCCATATCAAATGATTATCCTAAGAAGCAGATTGAAGAATTTGAATAGTTATTGGATCAAAGAGTTGGTAAGAGCACAAGAGGAAAAGATTACTATGAGTATTTTGTAAAGTGGAAGAACAAACCAATGGAAGATGCTACATGGATTTCTCAATCTGAGTTGGATTCAGCTTGAGTTGTGACATCTTAATGATTCAGGAGAATCATTTTCTCCAACCCTAGTTGTCTAATGTAGGAGCATCTTGGGTTGCATTTCCACCCTACATGTTTACCAAGTTTCTTAGTTTTTGCCAAGTTACAATGTCTTGTATTGCTAAGATCTCTTTGTTTGCTAAGCTTTCTTTGGTTTCCAAACTTTCTTTGGTTGCTAAGCTCTCTTTCGTAGCTGAGCTTCCTTTGGTTTTCAAGAATTTTCGAGTTCCTTTGATTGTCAAGCATTGTTGAGTTCACCGAGTTGCAACATTTGTTGGATTTTTAATTTTCCAAATTCTCTATGTGTGACTTCCTATTGAGGCCAACCTTTACATTTAATTTAGTGTTAGGTATCTATTGTAAGCTAACTTGTGTCTTATCCCAAGATTTAATATGAGATTTTATTTTGGTTATATTGGCAACAGGTTGACTTGTGGTCATGCGTATATTTAAGAAGGTCTTTGGTAGAGTCTTAGGATATCAATGGTATAGAATTGGGAGGATAGAACCATAGTAAGAATAGAATAAATCTAAGATGTGAAGTTTGGTCATTGAGTTTTGAATTTGATTGTAATGTTGGTTGAGTTTGATTGTAATGTTGGTTGTAACCCAAATGGCCTTACTACTAGGCATGTATCTAATTATTTGATGAATATATGAAGGCATTTCTTCCTCTATCTCATGAGCTTTTTTTTATTTGGTGTTTGTTTCCACTATGTTTACTCTTGTAGGTGGTTTGAATAGCTGGGTATGCCTTTGGCCCTAGTTATCTCATCCCTCCCTACGCTAGAAAAATACTAGAATACAATATGTAGAGTATAATAATGGTGTCTAGTAGGAAATTATTTTAATTGTTCCTAGCTAGCTTTTCAAAGTGAAAAATATAACTTCAAAGCCAAAAATCAAGTTACTAACTTGTGCAAGAAAAGGTAAAAATAATATTTTAGAAATGAATCTTTTATCATTGATACTAATATACAAAGCTAGATTACTTAATTAAATAAATATACTTCTTCATGAAAAGGAAAACTAGGTAGGAATATCATACTAGTCTCTTAACACTCCTGGATATACACATAGATGCCTTAGCTTGAATATGTGTATTTTTATGTTTAACATAAGGCTATAGCTTATGCACTAATAGATTAGGAGAAATACACATAGTCATCGTAATCACTTCTTTTTCAGCTGCTTCGGCAATAAAATGTTTGTCTTGACAAACCCCAAAAAAAATTTATAAAAGTTGTAACACAAAAAATAACTATGTGAGATTTCATTTTATAGGGGAGACTATCAAAATTCATAATACTAAGTAATAGTATGTCAATCACTCATATAATCACCAAAAAACATGGAAGGAGAATTGAAATGAGGAAATGTGTCATCATGTAATTTTCAAAAGAACTCATTAACCCACATGAATTAATGGAATGGTCATAGTATACATATGTAGCAGGAAGTGTGAGGATAGGTACAAGAGAATTGAGTGTCAATGTGTTGCATCCCAAAATTGGTCATGAAACACTTGGCAAGAAATATAGGTTAGTTCACCAAAGATTGGTGACCACTAAAATTCATAGTGCACTAACAATTAGTAGGCACTATAATACAGTGATGAATCAAATAATTGTAAAATGAATAAAATTTAATTTATCAATTAAAATATGAAAACCACAACTATTTATTTGATTTACTTAAATTAGACTAAGGAAGTGAAGCTAGCATATAAGGAAATAACCTAAGGATTGAGGTAATCATAATCTGATCCTGATATGCTTGGAAAAGGTTTGATGACACTGCAATAAAGGAAATGGTCATATTATAAATATGCACTAGTAAGTGTGAGGGTAGGTACATGAATACCTTTTCTAGTTGTGATGCATCCTTAAAAAATGGCCATAAAACACTTGGCAAGCAATATAGGATAGTCCACCAAAAATTGGTGACCACTATAATTCACAATGCACAGACAATTAGTAGGCATTACAATCCAATGTTGAATCAAATAATTGTAAAATGAATAAATTATCATTTTTCAATTAACATATGGAAAAAAAAAACCACAAGTATTTTGATAGATTTAATTAAATTAGACTATGAAGCCAGCATATAAGGCAGTTACCAAAAGATCAAGATAATTAATCATTTGATCCTGATATGCTTTGGAAAGGTTTGATGACACCATAATTAGTAGGCATTACAATCCCATGATGAATAAAATTATTGTTAAATGAATAAGTTTTTATTTATCAATTAACATATGGAAAACCATAAGTACTTTGACAGATTAAATTAAATTAAATTGTGAAGCCAACATATACGACAGTTACCAAAGGATCAAGATAATCAATCATATGGTCTTGATATGCTTTGAAAAGGTCTGATGATGCATGTTTTCAATCAAGATTGCATCTTTAGCAAGATGAAATATCTAGCTATCATGTTGAAACATAGAAACTCTCTTGGGTGGTGGGTTGTCCAAAAATGAGAGATGAATCTCTGGATCTGATTGGTTCCTAAATAATAATCACTTAAAAACTTAAATGTATGTGGCAAAGGGATAAGAAGTGGTTGAAAACAATGAATACTAAACCTAAATGAGGTGATACACCAATGATTTTTATGTAACACAAATTTAATTAATACCAATTACTAAAGATACAAATGATTCACAATACCCAAATAATCATACAACTACAAAAGTGATTCTATGCAAAGACCCAAAAACTTTTCCTTTGAAAGGAAAACCTAAGCTTTAACAATTTTTTGTAAAAGAATAAGAACACAAAAAAAGAACTACAATTACAAGTATCAAGATTCTAACATGTAATAAGGAATATAGCTTAAATAAAGGATGAACACAACATAAAAGCAAAGAACCCACATTATTGCAAACAAGAATCAATGAGAAGGACCAATTGAATCTATATAATCAATGCTAAAAAAATCTCTACTACAAAGTGCTCCTACAATCAATTAAAAAAAATTAATGTGAAAAACATCTGAGCGAGAAAGAAGAGACCTCATAATGAGGTGAATGTATAGTAAATAGAGCTCAAAGCCCTAACTCGACTGCCATAAATATGCATGGAAAAAATACCTCAAAACTGCTCCAATCTGTCAAAAAACCCATCAAATATTCCCTCAAACACCTATCCAACTAATAGCCAACTAAAAAATTGCCTCTATCTCCTCAAAAACATGCACAAAACCCTAGGTCAGATGTGAAAAATAAGATAGGAATATCATGTCAATATGCTCAAAAATATGTAAAACATGCCTAAAAAGGCCTCCCAAAGTAAACTACAACTAAAACTAGCTATAACTGCTCCAAAAACATGTCATATGCACTATAAATTGTGCCTTGACCAAATACACATGTAGAAAAGTCCAAGAAGACTCTAAAAATGGCAAAAACTACTCCATAATTGACTACAAAGTCCTAAGTCTGATCTGCAAGTCTAAAAATAGCAACTGAAACCTTACCCTCAAATTTACGCATTCATTAAAGAAAACTCTCCCTTTTCCCTTAGTCAAATCTAATTTTGCCTTTAATATTATTTAATTATTTATTACATTTTTTAAAAATTATTAGCTAGTTGATTTATAATTTATCAACTAAAAATATTTTTTTTACAATTTTAACAAAATGTAATAATAATAAATAAATAGTTTTGTTTAAATAAAAAATTATTTTTAATTTGATTGATTTTGTTATGCACCAACTAATATAATAATAATTTTATATTTAAACAAAATTTAAAATGACATAATAATCTATTTATTAACATATACATAACTCATATAATTAAAATTATATAGCCTATTTTAAAAAATAAATCATTAGATTGTCTTAAACTCCAAACTTTTATGAATGGACCCAAAATTTTCAAAATTCCAACATAATCGTTGGTGTCCTTTACAAAGAAAAAAATCTCCTTCATTTGCACTTTGTCGATTTGGATGAGGAGGGAGGAATATGAAGGTTTTGAAAAACCCTAGCCGTGAGGCATGATATTATGGTTTTCTCTCTGTGATTTTCATGGACCTTTGTGTTGCTCTGACTTGCTATTGGTCTCAAAATTTTAGTTGGACATTGGTTACTCCATTTCTACTTATCTTTGCTCTATTTTCATGCAGTGGTTCTAATGTATCTTTGTGGGTTTTGTTATTACATGCCATGGCTCCACATCTTCTTTCTTGGCCACCATTGTTTGGAGTTTTCTGAGCTCTCCTCTCTAGGTTGATGTTGTGACTATTGTAGTTGGATGTTTAAAGTGATATGAAACTTCTTCTCTAATCTTTTCTTATTCTTTTTTTCCCCTACTATTATGGCTACAACTTTATAAGTATGATGATTTTGAGTTCCTTCTACTTGCTATACGTGAGCCATTTTTAGTTGTTTGATTTGGTTATAAATCATGGTTATCATGGTCTTATTTCATTTTGTTTCTCTGGTTAGGTTTCTATATTGTGAGTGTTGATTACTTCATCTCATGAGTGCTCTATAGTGCCATCACTATTGATGATTTCATGGTTTCTATAGACACTTAAAATCATCCCTAAAGACTATATTAATTAATTTTAATATCGCCCGTGACATTGTAATTAATTATTAATTAATTAATTATATTGTTCAAATTCCTCTACTTATTTAATTAAATTATTTTAATTAAATAAGTTCATTCTTCTAAGTATTTAAATTTAATTTAAATGCTTCTAGCCTTAATGTGTTAAATTAATTTAACACCTGATCCTCCACATTCCTCTTTTTAAATAAGTTTTACTTATTTAAATTCTTCACATCCTATTAATTCATCTAAACCCATGATTAAATTAAATCTCATTTAATTTAATCTTAAACCTAGTCTAGAGCCTAGCCTATACCCATCACTCTCATCCTTCTAGGCCTACCCACCACTTAATCTCACTATTATCCTAAATCTCTTTCTAAACACCTTTTTAGTTCCTAAGAGTTTGCTCACACATGTGTGAGAAGCTCTTGACTCTTACACCTCTTACACATTTGTCCCCCACTTTTTCCCCCAAGGTTGCTCACACATGTGTGAGCACACTTTGAGCCTCTCAATCATTAAAGACTCTTTTTGACTCTTGCATGGCTTGTCCTCTAGCCCATGTGTCTCCCTTGTGGCACCTTTGTGGATGCCACATGGATGCCACCTCACCAAGCCCTCCCTCAAGCCTATAAATAGAGGGCTTGTCTCAAGCATTGGCATCTCCCATTATTTGCATTGTTATCATGTTGGTTTGAGATTTGAGTTTGCATTCATAGTTTGAGCTTTCATGGTAGTTTGAGTTTGCATTAGTAGAGTCTCATAGTGATTTTTTAGATTCATACTAAAAATTTGGTAGTTGATTTAGTTTACATTATGCATTGTTAATCTAGTTTCTACATGCATTTGTAGCTTCATTTTAGCTTACATTTTTATCATAGTTTGCACATTTAGTTAATCCTTGCATTACATATCATCTTCACCTTTGAATGCCTTCAATAATGGCTCTCTCCATAGCCATTTCTTGAGGTGTTCTTTGTAATCACTTAAAAATGGTCATCTAGACTATTAGCCCCCTTCTCAGCGTTTTGGCTAAATTAATTTAATCATTTACCTAGACCAAATTGCTTATAATTAATTTATTTGATTATAACCTATAGTTTGACTATGCTATCCTAAGTTCATTATTTGATTAAAAGAACATGTCCCCTTTTAATTAAATAAAAGACCCCATTCTTCTAACCCACTTAAAGTGCACACATAAAGTCCTTTTTCTATTTTACAATTAAAAGAAAAGGCTTGTGAGACTTTTGTCTTACATGACAAGTTAACTTATATTCTATTGGTTGACTTGTGTGTGCACATGGATCACTCCTCTTTTCAAATTCCATCGTTGATCATCCACCATCTTCATCTTGATCTCTACCATCCATACATCTTTAAAAGGGAGAGAGCTTTCCCCCTCAAAATCAATCATCTTTTGAATATTTTTATGCTGTAGGTTTTCTAACAGGTTTCTTGGGAGCTTTGTGGAGAACTTCTCTTTCTTGTCTACATTCTCTCATCCATGGCATTTTAGTTTAGCTTAGCTTTCATTTTTACATGTAGCTTAAATCATATAGTCTAATATTTGAATTGTAACACTCTCATCCATGCTTAGAATAGCTTCATTTTTCATATTCATTCTAGTTTAATCTTTAGTTGCATTGCATTCTTGAGGAACTCCTTGGGACATTTGCATTCTTGCATCTTGTCTTTAGAACCTCCCATTGCATGGTTTACTAGCAAGAAGAGTATTCCTAAGGCTTAGCTGAGAGCCCTTGATCTTGAAATACACTCTCTTGCACTCCGTGGATAGGGAGCTCTAAGCTGGCATCCAAGCATTCCGAACTCATGGAATCATTTGGATATAATGGTTTAGAGTGTGACACTTTAGAGTGTACATTTTTGGCGCCCACCGTGGGGCTTGAATCAAGTTTCTAGCTCCATTTTCTTTTATATTTCATCTCTAATTTTTTATAGCAGCATATTGGATCTAATCAAGTGCTTTTGTAGAATTATCACTTGGGTTTTAAGGCCAACCCATAAGTAGATTGGTTTGAAGACCAAAAATCTAGTTGGTTTAAAGATTTGATCATATCTTTTAAACCACTTCGATTTTGGTTTTGAAATTTGTTTTGCAAGTTAATTATGTGTTCAAAATGTCTCAGTCAAATGTTTAGAGAATTTTGAAGTGATTTGTGGAAGTTATGGTTTTTTTCTTTATTTTTCATAAAAAGCCATTTCTGATCGCAAATCAGTGAATGTTTTTTAAAAACTTACATTTTTAGAAATATTTTTTAATTATAATGGGGGTTCTTTCTTTGTTTTTTGAATTTTGAGGTTGTATTAAGGATAAAAAACTTGATTTGATAAATTTGGCATGTTTTGACAAAATCGATCTCTAGAGTGCAAATGAAGAGATTTTAAAAATTTCTTACATTTTTGAAAAGATCTTTGATTTTTAGTAGGGGTCTCTTTTTTTCATTTCTATTTTTGGATCCAAAATCATAGTAAACAAGTCCAATCTTGTTGACTAGGTCAAAATCAAAGAGTAAAAATGAGAGCATTTGTGATTAACTTGCACTTTCTTTGCATGCACTTGGTTGGAAGATAAATTGGATTTTTGAGGCAACTCACCACTTTTTATTGCATATTTTTATGTTATTTCATACTAACTTTTGGTGCTAACAAGTTGTGATTACAGGTTTCCATCCTTATGAAAAAAAATTGAAACATTGCATAAAAAGAATGCATGTCAAAGCTTCAAATGTGCAAGGGCTACTAACATTGTTTGCAGGGCTGCCCAAAGCATAAAAACTCAAAATTTCTTACTTTTTTTGTTTTCATGTGTGACATTGACTAATTGTTCATTTTTCATGGGCACATAAAACTTGTGATTGGAGTCTTTTGGTAATAGGAGAGTATGCTCTTCACCCTTGTGGTGAATCAGAAATCTTGACTTGCCATTTGGTTTCAAAAGCAAGGGGTAACTGAATCTTTTTGGCGTGTTTGGGAGAAAATGATTGGAATAGGAGAGTATGCTCTTGACCCTTATGGTGAATCAAAAATCTTGACCTCTAAAAGTTGATCCACTCTTTGTGTAGTTTAGAATCCTTTAGAGGGCCTTCTCTCGGACAACCTGAGAGGAACGACCCAAGTGGGGACAAGCCGATTACCTAGCTCTTCCAACCCACTATAAACTCAAGGCTACCAAGGATACAAAACTTTGGTAGACATAGTGTTTGTCTTCGCCTAGTGTGATTGCTTATGGGATTTCGACC
The DNA here is from genome assembly GCA_028749045.1 of Cupressus sempervirens. NCBI lineage: Eukaryota > Viridiplantae > Streptophyta > Pinopsida > Cupressales > Cupressaceae > Cupressus > Cupressus sempervirens. Next base: position 471,063,710 of record CM053784.1, read on the forward strand.
ATAGGGAGATCACTAGGCAAGAATGCTTAAGGTACTCTTGTGATCGCGAGATCGGTTACTCATCGCAAGGTGAGGTGTCCCGTAATTGGGAGCAAGAGGAACACTATGAATGGAAGCCCTATCTAAACACCCTAAGTTAGTAACTATCTTTTTTAGCCACTCAACTTCTTGGTGCAAGGATTGATCCTAGTGGACTACCCGGATCACCCAAATATTTTACACTCACCATCTGTGTTCCATTGGTTATGCTTATGGCATTTCCATGACAAAGCCAATATCTCTTGTGGGAAACCACTTGGTGTGAGGAAAAGGAGCATCAAGCGTGGGCCAAGTTGTTGAGTAATGAACCATGTCCTTTAGGTAGATATTGCTTGATGTGTTCTCGAATGTGCTAGACCTGTGGAAATCTTTGGAACATACACATGACGATAGTTCTAGGGATTTCTTTTAAGACCTCACATATGCTTGTATCATGCAAGGTTGCTTTGTCCCTTGCTTGATTTTTTGAAGAATACTCCATGTGTCACTATCTTGCTCGGAAATAAATTGCTTTTGAACATCAAACTTGCTATGCTATCAACTATTGTCAAACTTTGTCAACCAAGTCAAAACATCAAATGCAAACATTTTCTTGTGTTGCTTGCTAAGGGGAGTCTCATCATTTGACTTTTATTTTCTATGTCTCTAGTGCTTAAACATGCTTAAAGTGGCTCTTTGGTCTTAGTTCTCTTGGTCTTTTTGTCTTCATGGTCTATGCATGCTTGCTAGTTATACTTTTGCTAAAATGGTTACCTTGATTTCTTGACTACACTCTTGGGTTGGGAAAGTTGTTCACTTGTCACCCTGCTTGCTCTATCTATTTGGCTATTTGGGCATCTTGCCCAGCTATTGACTTGAGTCATTCATGTCCTAAGCTTCTTGGACATATTGTTTTACAAGTCACTTTAATCTCTCTCTACTATCTTGGCAAGTGAACACTCTACCTCTTATAGTTTCAACATCAAGTTATCTTCTAGACTATTTTATGCTTGGCTTTGCATCTACCACTATGGAATTCAAATCTTGTGCTACCAAACCTCAACCAAATCTAGATGATCATGATATCCTCCATGTCACTAAAGAGTTTCAAGATCTATATGTGCAATACAAATAACTAGAAGAGACAAATGATTTTTCTTACCTTCATCTCTCTAAGTGCATGACAGAAATGAAGTCTAAACTTGAGAAAAGGTTAGAGGAGAAGATTTCATCACTACATGAATCTTCCTTAAGGTCTTTACATGCATGTGAGTCACCTTCTTTGAGGTCATCCTCTTCTTCTAGGTCTACATGCTCTACTTCAAGACATCAAATGTCTTCATCTTCTAGATCTAAAGATCTCTTTAGAGAACAAGCAAGTGATACCTCCTTTGAGCCTATGCTAAAATTTCATGATGGATCTATCTTTGACCAAGATAATGATGAATACATGGATACATACCATTCACTTGAGAAACAAAAAAAGGACTCTAGACATACTTCTAATAAAACTTTTGCTCCCTTGGAAGATTCTTATGATGACACTTTGCAAAAACTTCTTAGCAATAAGATCATCATGTTACCAAAGTCTAGCTCATATGGAAACCCATTCTTGGATATCTATTATGCTTATCATCAACATAATGAGCATAGTACTTCAGATTGCATTGAGCTAAAACATAAAATCCAAGATCTTATTGATAATGGAATTATTGGAACCTCTAGTGACTCATGTGTTGAGGATACTTCTCTTGAGCAAGATTACGTTGATGAACCTATGTCTAGTAGTGGCTCCATTACATCTTCCACTTCTTCCAACACTCGTGCATCTCTCAACACTTCAAATCTTTCCAACATGCCTCCATCAAATAAAGAACCTAATGCTTTCCACATTGACTATGTGTATCCTCAAGGGCTACCTCTAAAAGAAACTCAAGCTAACCTTCACTTGGCTGCAAACCTTTTCCATGCTACTAATCCTAAACATCCTCAACCTTCATACACTACTATGCCTAATCCAAGCACTACTCCATTCACTCTTCATTCTCCCTTGTCCTTAGAAGTGGCTCCATGTCAAGAGGACTCTCAAAAAGAAAAATCTATAAATGTCAAGAAAGATCAAGATCAAGCACCCTTTCATCTCTTTCAAGATTTTTCCCCTCCATATTCTATATCTTATCCACCTCCTAAGTATGATGAAGACAGAACTTCCACTATCTCCCTTGAGCTTACTGAAAATTATGAGAAAAGTTCTCTTCCTATGCTATCCAAAGCTACTTGTCAAGATCAAAGTGTCCCCTCGTGTTCTACTTCTCCACATCCACTTCAAAATTGTGCTCAAGCTTCAAGTGCTACTATTAAAAATGTTGTTCCTATCAAAGGTACTCATGATTATATTGATGGCTTTGACCATGTTGCTCATTCTAAAGATGTTGATATCCTTTCCCACTATCCCTTTGCATCTTCTAAATCTATCCTTGGTCCTTATACATCTAAGCTAAAGCATTCAAACCTTCCATCCATATTGGGGCCTTATGTTCCTCCATCTCCTACATTCACTCCTAGATCATTCCCTAGCTCTCCCATCATACCTCAAGATCAACAAAGACACTCATCCTTGATGACTTTTCACCCATCTATACATCTAAACCAGTCATATCATCCGTATTCATCCACAAATCTCAAGTCCTTTGGAAGTAAGAATAAACATAAGAATCCATTGAAAAAGAAAGATCACTATGTCCCATCTAATCGACATGTGAATGCTAAGAAGGAGAATGCACAAAAGAGACCACAAAGGTCCACTATTAAAAAAGCTAAATCAAAGAAAATATGGGTTCCTAAACCCATTATTGAAGAAATGTGTTTTGAAGTATCCAAAGGAAAATCTAAAGCTATATGGATTCCCAAGTCTCTTTTAGAAGACTTGAATATTGAAAATAATTCAAAGTTGACATTCAAGCTTCCAAAGGCTTCTATTCCATCTTCTTCCAAAAATCTTCCTAAAAATATTTCAAAGCCTTCCACTCCACTTTTTTCCAAATCTTTTCTACCACCTCATACATCTAAACCTCAAGCTACTTCATCCATGATTCCTCCATCATTCCAATAGCCTTCAAGGTGTGTTTCAATGTTGATCTTGTCCAATATTTCAACTACCCTCATGAAATCCTCTAAAGCTTACACTTACTTTCTATACATGAACTATTATCCTCCATATACTCTTCCTACTACCATTTCTCTTTCATCACCCTATCAACATCTTTGAGCATACCTTTCTATGGTCTTGGCTTATCATGACTTATCTTTTCTATAGGAACACTATCTACATTCAAACAGCTTGAGCTCTTTCTAAAAATTCAAAAAAAAAAAAAAAAAAAAATTGAAAAAATGAAAAAAATTGAAAATGTGCCTTGGTGAAAACCACTTCTTGTGGCACCTTGGTAGCAAAAGTAAAGAGAAATAAATTTATCCTATGGTGAAAACTACTTCTTGTGGCACCTTAGATAAGTACCATGATGAAAACCTGGCAAACGGGCATCATGCGTAATTCTTCCATCATCCATCTATCCCCTCTTCTCTCTTTGATCTTGACAATGTTGAGCTATCTTTGCATATTGGCTATCTTATCCACAAGATTTTCTATTGTGCTCTCCCATTCACTCATAGCCTCTATCTTGAGCTTTATTCTTATTGCTCTATCCCATTGCTATACTATCTCGTTGACCCCTTGGTCTTGATCATAATAAATGAAACATGGTTCTCATAGGTCTCTTGACATGGCTACTCTTTTGGACTACACACTTCATGCTATCTCACTTGTTGGCTTCACAACTTATCCTACATGCTATCTTGCTCATTTCTTCCATTTCTTATCCAAAACATGCTTCATATGACTATTTCACCTCTTTCCCTAGCTTGGGTACTCTTGAGGAGTCAGTCCTTGAGGATCACTTTCACTTGCTTCATACTCCTTTTTCATCCATCTTTGCTTATCCACTGGCTCATTTCTCCATAATATCCTATACCTTGCTAGACATTGGGAGAAAATGATGTGATCTTTCTTGAGAACTAGTAATCTCTAAATTATTTTAAAAAATCCAAAAAATCATATATGATACTGAAAAAATTCTAAAAATCAGAAAATGTCCTAAAAAAAAGATCTTCTTTGTGGAAACCTAGCAATAGGCACTTTGATGTATCACCAAAAAAAATCAAAAATACAAAAATACAAAAAAAATGAAAAAAGTCCTGAAAAAATCTGTCAAGTGGTGAAAACCTAGAAACAGGTGCTACTTGAAACCCTTGCACCTATGTCTATCAATCTCAATCATCCACTTCGCTACACATTTCCTAGCTTGGAATTGTTTCTTGTCCTCATCTTGGGGGCATAGCTACTTAGCCTATTGAGGTATTCTTGTGCATTAGGGTTTCTTTGACAACTCACAACATAGTGTTTCTCAACACTTCCCCCACCTTGACATCAAGTGTTTTTCAACACTTTACAGATAGTTTACCTACAGTCTCCGATGTCGCGATATTTTTCACTATCAGAATAAAGTTTGGAAGAAATGGCCAAGTGACTTACACACACACACTTCAACACTTAAACGACTGAGCTATGCTGACATTTATCTACTTTGTGTGCTATCTATGATGATTTCTTTGCCATGTGTTCCCTCCCTAATAGTCTTTCGAGGATGTCATTGACTAGAAGACTGGGGGCATGGGGCATGTCTTCTTGATTTCTGCTTGTGGGTATACTTTGTTTGTCTATAGTGTTGTAAGCATTTATGCTGGTCCTATTCAACATGTTGACTTACAAATGTATCATCCTTGACTATTTTGCAAGATCGCACTCAGGGTTTATCCTGGCACTTATGCCTTGATACAGGTGTAATCTTGCTAAATTAAACTTAGGGAATCTAATCACATAGTTATCTTGACTTACATGTCTCTGATGCTTAGATTGGATTTCCACATACCTATCTGATATTGATCATATTCATATCCTCATAGTTATACTAGTGATGGTTGTATGATCTCATGATGTCCCTAATAAATGCTCAATGATGAAATTAAGAGTCTAAATGTTATGCGCTTCTTGCTGGTAAACCACTTTGCATATTAGCTTGCATTTTAGGTTCATTTTCTAGCTTAGTCTTGCATTCTTGCATATGGGGAGAGCTCTCTCTTCATCTTTTCATGGACATATCGGCTAACTCCTTTCATATATTTCTTTATTTTCTTCTTGTTCATGTCTTTTCACCTTCTTAATCTTTCACTTCATCTCTTTTCTATCTTATCATCACATTATATAAAGTTTTGACCTCTTAAATAATTTCAATGTCCTAGATTCATTTTCGGGATCAAAATCCAAATTCGAGTTCATCTTGATGGTCAAAATTGTCTTTTAAAATTCTACCTTCTTCTGAGCAGTTAGCTGACTGTTTGAGGTCCAATCTTTGAATCATCGCTGGGGCATCTTCATTTCTATGCTTCGTATCTACTTCAATTCACTATTTCATGTCTAAATCATCTTTCTACTAGATTTGACCTAATTTTTATGCTATATCCTTCAAGGTCAACTCTAGTCAAACTGGAGCATTTTATCAGTTTCTTATAGTCATTCTTGGGTTCTAATCATTTATCTATCATATTAGACATTGCTATATCTCAATTTTTCTCATCTCTAGCAAGTTTTTGCATCCCCTTACCTCATTTCAATTTCGATCCCGAGGGGGCAGAAATACTCTATTGCTGATTGTTACAGCTATCTATTTCTTAGGAGCATTTGTTTGACCTTATCACTTGCTCTCAACCTATTCGCTTTGCTAGGTGTTAAAATTCTTTTTGGATCTTAACATCATCTTCCTAATATTCAGTACTATCGCTATCAAGCTGTGCATTTAGGACTTGCTATCTATTTCTGCATTTCATTTTTTAGAATCAAATTTCTATATCTATCATCGCCTACTTGGCTTCAATTTTCTTTGACATAATGTGTTCCCAGATCGATCATGCATTAGTCAAAGAGGGGCAAATGTAATCACCTAAAAATGGTCATCTAGACTATTAGCCCCCTTCTCAGCATTTTGGCTAAATTAATTTAATCATTTACCTAGACCAAATTGCTAATAATTAATTTATTTGATTATAACCTATAGTTTGACTATGCTATCCTAAGTTCATTATTTGATTAAAAGAACATGTCCCCTTTTAATTAAATAAAAGACCCCATTCTTCTAACCCACTTAAAGTGCACACATAAAGTCCTTTTTCTATTTTACAATTAAAAGAAAAGGCTTGTGAGACTTTTGTCTTATATGACAAGTTAACTTATATTCTATTGGTTGACTTGTGTGTGCGCATGGATCACTCCTCTTTTCAAATTCCACCATTGATCATCCACCATCTTCATCTTGATCTCTACCATCCATACATCTTTAAAAGGGAGAGAGCTTTCCCCCTCAAAATCAATCATCTTTTGAATATTGTTATGCTGCAGGTTTTCTAACAGGTTTCTTGGGAGCTTTGTGGAGAACTTCTCTTTCTTGTCTACATTCTCTCATCCATGGCATTTTAGTTTAGCTTAGCTTTCATTTTTACATGTAGCTTAAATCATATAGTCTAATATTTGAATTGTAACACTCTCATCCATGCTTAGAATAGCTGCATTTTTCATATTCATTCTAGTTTAATCTTTAGTTGCATTGCATTCTTGAGGAACTCCTTGGGACATTTGCATTCTTGCATCTTGTCTTTAGAACCTCCCATTGCATGGTTTACTAGCAAGAAGAGTATTCCTAAGGCTCAGCTGAGAGCCCTTGAACTTGAAATAAACTCTCTTGCACTCCGTGGATAGGGAGCTCTAAGCCAGCATCCAAGCATTCCGAACTCATGGAATCATTTGGATAGAATGGTTTAGAGTGTGACACTTTAGAGTGTACATTCTTCATCTCATTTAGTCTAGATTCATACCTTATTTGCATACACACTTGCACTCATTCACTCAAGATATTCATTTATTGTTGTGTTTGGGAGAGCACATCAAACACCCCCATCTTAACACACCAACAAGGCCTCTCATGGGTGTCATTGTTGAGCTGTAGAGGTGGCTGGAAGGTTGGATTTGTAGGTTGCTTAGGGTTGCAAAACCCAAGCAAGCATTAGTTGGTATTTCGTTCTTTTCATTTTGATAAGTTTTTAATGCAATTTCAAGATTTTAAACTAGTTTTTGTTTGTTAACCCATGCTTCTTGCAGGTCACATTTTCTAGCACACATTTTGGCATGCCCGGTGGGACCCACGTCCCTGGTTTCATTTCAAAAATCCATAAATAACCCTGGTTCAGTCATAAAACATCGCATTGTCGTTTATGAAGGTCGCAACGTCGTCTGCGCATACTAGCGTCTCCACAGACTAGCGTCTGCATCTTCTAGTGTCTCCGCAGTGATTCAAAAAAAACATTCTTGGTTTTCTGCCTAAACCATTCTGTCGTCTATGTTTCTAGTCTGTTGTCTTCATTTCTGGTTTTTCGTCTCCATTTATGGTCTTTCATCTCTGATTCTAGTTTATCATCTGCGTTTATAATCTGTCATCTTCGAGTTTTACTCTGTCGTCTACGTCCTTAGTTCTATCGTCTGCGAAGTTATTCTATCATCTACAAAGTTAATTTTTCATCTGCGTTGTGGCCTGGAACTATTTTTTTGTCTACAAGTTTTGGCATCTCTGATTTCCACATTGTCGTCTGCAAGTTTCAGCGTCTGCGTAGTTTGGCATCTTCGAGTTTTTTCATCTACGCATTTTGGCGTCTGCGCCTATATTTTGGCATCTTCGCATTTTGACAGAATTGTCCAATTTTTAACAATAATTTTAGCTAACTAATTGACTTGCAGGTTTTAACTAAATGTTTTCATGTAGAGAAGTAACCTTAAGAACCTAAAAAGCAAAACCAATAGTGATTTTCATCACTAAAAGAGATTTGTAGTAATTTTTATCACTTAAACCTTAAAGGCTAATGAACTTGAATGGATTGAACACTTTCATTTGAATGCATGAATGTCTAGATTAGCCAACATTTGGACTTTAGTGCTTAAAATGGACATGAATGCGTAGGGTAGCAAACATTTGGACTTTGGTACTTAAAATGGACATGAATGCATAAGGTAGCAAACATTTGGACTTTGGTGCTTAAAAGGGACATGAATGTTTAGGGTAGAGAACACATTTGGATTTGGTGCTAAAAAAAAATTCACACCATCTTGAATGCTTTAGAGGATAATGGACATGTATGCCTAGGCTAGACAATATTTGGAATTGGTGCTTAAAATGGACATGTATGCCTAGGCTAGATCACATTTGGGTTTGGTGCTTAAAATGAAGTCATACACTCTTGAATTCCCTAAGGTAAATTGGCTTTATTTCTTGCATTTTTCGTTTTAGCATTTTACTTTCACACACTCGCTTTACTTTCTTTTTGACGAACTCACGTTTTCATTTACATTGGCGCTATTTCAAGTTGAAAAGAACCTTGCATGTTTTAATCTCGAGTGTCTTCAAATAGATAGAAAACTTAAAGCTTCATTGGGAAAGAACAAGGGTTTTTAAACCCCAAGACCACTTATGTATTCTCTCTCCTCATGCCTTTGGGTGATCCTGGGTGCACAAAAAATAGGTGATTTTGTTTTTTATTTTTAGGAGGCCTGCTTGGAAATTTCATCACCCCTTGGGATGACCTCAACTCCAGTGTTCTGGCAGAGTATAAGAATCAAGAGGTGAATCGAAAGACACTTCTCTTGAAAGTGGAATATTGTCATTCTTGGCTAAGCCCCAAAGAACTTTATACCTTTGGGAAGTGAAGGAGGAGATTTGGGTTACCGTCTCCCCCCGGCTATGTGGTAGTATTTCCTTTCATCTACAGAGTTGGGCCTCACGTACCTTGTGTATATCAAGGACGTCCTTTAGATAAGCCTTGTTCATCCTAGAGATAGCCTTATTAGGGTTGTTGGCATGTTCAGCGTGCTTGTTTAAACATTCAAAAAAACCAAAAGCCAAAAACATCAAAAATGAGTTCTAAAACGAGTGAAATTGTGAGGTAACCTTTCATTGAGTGAGATAGGTTAAGTGAGGTCTTCTTGACTCATGGTTACTTTTGGTCGTTTGTATTTTAAAATTGGTTGAGTCTAATCACATCTTATTGCAAAGTTCTTAGGTACTTAAAATTTGAGTCTTGTTTTATTCTTGCCATGATCGATAAAGTCAACCAAGTCAAACATAAGAAAGTGAAGTTGTCCAAACCACCTGTCTACAAGAAAAGGAACAACCTAGCATACGGTGACAAACAATTCTGATACACTATCAAAGACATTCAAAAAGAAGAAGCTACACAAGACCGTTATGATAGAATTGAATACAATTGAAAACTTCAAAATTGGTGTTCTTTCCCAGGAGTGAACCCAAGGTTTTTATTTCTAGTGAATGAGGATTGAGTTAACTACATAAGTAACCACAACACTTTCATCCTCTATATCTACCTTCATCTCTCCAAACTTCTAGTCTTCCATTTTTAAATCTTCTTCTAGAGAGCTTAAACCTTGAAACATCTTTTGACATCGCAACACTAGACCTTTCATCTATAAGCAAACATTTATCCTAATCACACTTACTTATTTGGGATCACAAGTCCATCTCCAAATAGTGAGTAATCAATTTGGTATCCTATCTTGCCTACAAGATCACTTGGCTATCTTTGGAAGGAGAAAGATACTACTCTACTCTAATCACACTTTTTTTGCTAAACAAAGGTCTTTTATTCACACTTGGGTAGTTGACCCTTTAATCACATAAGGTTAATAGCTCTCATCCTCATTTTTCTTCCACAATCTTCCACCCCTTGGTTTGGTTACTCTTGTATGGTGCACACATGATTAGGAAGGTTCACATTTAATCCCATGTCATGTTTGTGGGAATCATTGAGGCAACCAGAGATGGAGAATCCTTTTTCTCCACTCACAACTTCATTAGGGAACACAATTCCCTCTAGTTCAAACCTTGGTAGGCCTAACTCAACATCCACATGAGAACTAGAAGATCCCTTCCATAGCACCTCCCATTATTAAACACATGGGATATCATGGTACCAGCCTTGGACCAAAAGAAGATGGAATTAGACAACCCTTAGAAGCTAATAGCTATCCTAAAGGATGTGGATTGGGCTCCATTAAATCTAAGGTATCCTTTGCTGACAACTATTGTACGGTTGAACTTGAATCTGAGACTGAAGAGGAGAAATTATTTGAAGTACCTTTCCAATACATTGAAGATGACCTAGATAATCATGTTCATGCCATTACCATAGATGACCTTTCATCCAGTAACCTACCTCTCACAAACCCCGACATGATAGACTGGGACCTCCAAGATACACCACCAGCTCTCGATATCTGTAAGTCTAATGAAGTAGTGATGGCACTTTTTGGCCTTAAGAATCTTTGAGATTACGAACATGAGATCCAGTACAATGAAAAAGCCTACTTTGGTAGCCAACTCAACTCTCTTAGTCGCAAAAGTGAAAAATAAAATAAAAATAGAAAAATAAAAGAAACATCTTCTAGTGAAAACTCTTCTAGGGCACTTTTGGATGAAGAAAAAGATAAAATAAAGGACACATCTTCTGGTGAAAACCTCTTAGAGGTGCTAGAGGAGGGAGAGCTTGACTTGCCATTCAGATCCTTGCCACCAAAAAAATCACCTATTTTGAATGAAGACACAATTCCAGTCAACTTGGGAACAAAGGATAGTCCACAAATCACCTACATTACTACTACCTTAAGTCTTGAGGAACAAAAAACCATGACTGAATTCTTGAAAAAGGGAAAAATTAATTTTGCATGGACATAAAAAGACATGCCTGGCCTAGATATAGATTTGGTTGTGCATCATTTGACAGTTGATCCCAAGATTAAACCAATAAAGAAAAAGTTGTGCAAAATGCACCCTAAGGTAGCACTCCTAGTCAAAGTAGAGTTGCAAAAAATGTTAGAGTCAAAATTCATCCGTCCTATTGACTATCCTGAGTGGGTCTACAACATTGTTCCTATAGGGAAAGCATCTGGGGGCATCCATGTTTGTTCAGATTTTTGAAATTTAAATCTCGCATGTCTTAAGGATGATTTTCCACTTCCTAACATAGACATCATAGTGGATTTGACTACTGGACATGAGATGTTATCTTTGATGGATGGATTTTTCAATTATAACCAAATTAGAATTGCAGAGGAAGATCAAAAAAAATAGCATTCACCACCCTATCGGGAACCTTTTGTTATCAAGTCATGCCTTTTGGCTTGAAAAATGTCGGCGCCACTTATCAATGCGCAATGACTACCATATTCCATGATCTTCTACATGTAATAATGGAGGACTATGTTGATGATATTCTAGGAAAGTCTAAGACAAGAGAATCCCACATTGATGTCCTTACCACTATTTTTGATATATTGGAGAAATATAAAGTACGCCTTAATCCTAAGAAATGTTTATTTGGGGTCAAATCAGGCAAATTGTTAGGCTACATTGTGTCAAGAAGAGGTATTGAAGTAGATCCAGCAAAAGTGAAGGCCATCATGGATATGCCTCCACCTACCACATTGAAACAACTCCGTAGTTTTCAAGGAAAGTTACAATCTATTAGGAGATTTGTGTCACAACTAGCAAATCAGGTCCATCCACTTCAGCATTTGATTCGCAAGGGAAACAAGTTTCAATGGGATTTCCTATGCCAAAAAGCATTTGAACAAATTAAGACATATTTGGCTAATCCTCCAATTTTAGCACCTCCAGTTGCAGGACGACCAATTATTGTATACATTTCAGCTACTTCAATTGCCTTAGGAGCACTTTTGGCACAATTAGATGATAAGGGGAATGAGCAAGCCATATATTACCTCAGTCAAACACTAGTTGGCTATGAGTTAAACTACACTGTTATTGAGAGAGCATGTTTTGCTGTAGTCTTTTGTACACAAAAACTACATCATTATATGCTTAATCATACTACATATCTCATTGCCAAGATAGATCCACTCAAGTATTTGCTATCAAAAGTTGCCCTCACTGGTCGAGCAACAAAATGGGTCTTAATTTTAAGTGAGTTCGACATTGTTTATAAGGATCGTAAGGCCATTAAAGGACAAGTAATTGCAGACCAGCTTGTTGAAGCTCCTCTTCAAGGTGACCATTCCGTTGTAGCCAATTTTCTAGATGACACAATTATGACTCTAGCCCCTACTACACCATGGAAATTATTTTTTGATGGATCCTTTACAAAAAAGGGATCGGGGGTAGGAATTTTGTTTGTGACACCACAAGGGGATCTGATTCCAAAGTCTTATAAAATATAATTCCCTTACACAAAAAATATAGCTGAGTATGAAGGTTTAGTCATAGGACTACGTCAAGCTATCAGATGGAATATCAAAAACCTTTTTGTCTTTGGAGTCTCACAATTGATCATTAAACAAGTCATAGATGCATACCACACCAAGGATGAGAAATTGTTGCCCTACCATAGAATAGTTGAGGATCTTAAGTAGCATTTTACAGAGATTGTTTTTCAGCAGATTCCAAGAGCTAATAATAAAGTAGCAGATGCCATGGCTACTATTGCTTCTATGATTGCCATGCTAGAATATAGTCCTAAATGTGAGTTTCTCATTGAGAATCTTTTTACTCCTGCTTATGAGCAAACTGATTTAGAGTTGGTGTTTGTGATTGTTGGTCCTGAGTCTCCATGGTACACTGACATCTTTGCCTATTTACGTCACAAAACCATTCCCATAGCCCTCACCCCAAATCAAAGCAAAACCTTCATCCGCTGAACCGCCCGCTATACCATCCTAGGTGATACACTTTTTCAAAAACACTTTGATGGAACCCTCCTCTGATGTCTCAGTTTAGATGAAGCCTAGATGGCATTAGAAGAGGTTCACCAACTGATTTGTGGTGCCCACTCTAGCGGCCTTACGTTAGCAAAAAAGCTTCTTAGGAAAGGTTACTATTGGCCCACTATGGAAGCAGATGCATATCAGTTTGTGAAAAGATGTGTTCCATGTCAGCAGCATGGTGATTTGATACATGCTCCTGCCCAAGACCTTCAGCCCACCATCACTCCATGGCCCTTTTCCCGCTGAGGATTTGATCTTATTGGTCAAGTATACCTAAATTCCTCAAATGGCCACAAGTACATTATTTTCGCCACTGAGTACTTCACAAAGTGGGTCAAGGCTATTCCATTAACCTACATCACTGGAAAAAAAATCTCCAAGTTCATCCTAAACTACATTATTTGTCATTTTGGTATACCTCATCATATCATGACTGATAATGGAACCCCTTTCAAAAATCAAGAGGTTGCCACACTATGTAGGAAATTCAGAATCACCCAACATTTTTCCACCAGATACTACCCCCAAGGCAATGACCAAGCTGAAGCTACCAATAAAACCATTTTGAAAATCCTAAAGAAAATTGTTGATGCAGCTGGTCGTGATTGGCACATCCAAATTTCTCTCACCCTTTGGGCCTATCGTACCTCCATTTGTACCCCCACATGAGCCACCCCATTTTCCTTTGTTTATGGTTCTAAAGCCATCTTGCCCATCGAAATTGAGCTCCCTTCCCTCAGAATCTCTCTCAAGAACCTCATATCTAACGAAGAATATTGAGTTGCTCGCTTGCAAGAGTTGGCACTCCTGGATGAGAGATGACTCAATGCCCTAAACCACCTCTGCATGTATCAAAATCACCTTCAGCTTTAGTATCATAAGAAAGTCAAGCCATGAGAATTTGAAGTGGGTGACTTAGTTTTGCAGCATAATATGAAGAACCTCCAGAACCATGAAAAGAAAGGAAAGTTTGAGGTAAATTGGCTAGGTCCATTTATCATTACAACCAAATATAGTTCTGGGGCCTATCAAATTGCTACTCCAGAGGGAGATCCACTCCTTGAGCCTGTAAATATCTAGCATCTCAAGTGGTTATATGCTTGAGCCTTTGTAGTTACTATACAGTGTTTATAGTCTTGAAAAAATTCAAAAAAATTAGAAAATCCAAAAAAATCATAAAATGCTCCTGAAAAAAGTATGGATTCATCCATTGTCTATAAGGCTTGTTTTGCTTCATCCAATTCCACCATTCCACTTCCCTTGTACAAAGTCTTATCTAGCCTTTTGTGTTTCCTGCCTCTAATAAAAGACCTCTTGTCTGCAAGGTTCCATTTCACTTCCATCTTTTGAAAGACCTCTAGTTCATGAGGCATTTTCTATCGAGTGATTGTCATCCCATTACACTGAGCTTTTTCACAACAGTGACCACACTTGGACTTACACAAAATCACCATTTGAGACTTAATGCTTCAAGAAACTTGTTCACTTCATAGCCCTTGCCAACAACACAAAATTTTATGATCATCTGACATTTCAACTTGACACACTTTCATAGGATGCATCCTTCCTATAGGTGACATTGTGACATTCACTTCTAGACCTAAGGTTCTTGGCAGGAACTGTGGACTGAATGACTACTTGGTCATGAGGTTTCTTTTTTGGTTGATTTTATTTGTGTGTTAGTGATAGCCTTTTATGGTGCACCTTGATCTTCCATATTTTGGTCATATTGGAATAGCTGTCATTAACTACACATGTTTTTGTGGTATGATCTATTTTTGAGACTTTACTTCATGTGTGTTAGTTTTAGGTTATGTTAATGCATTGCATAATGGGGGCAACAGGTTAGAACAAGTCCCACCAAAGATCTCTAAAAGACTTTGGGTGTGCCCAGACCTCTCCATTGCGTATATGACATTTGATCCATCATGACTATGTAAACTACACCTATTGTCCTAAAGTCTCTATGCTTTTGTATATCTAGTCCATGCAAAAGAATCATGGCATTTATGCTTCTATAGCATATAATGCATACACTCATTTTGTAAAATCAACTTAAGGTGTGCTCTCCATATAAACACAATGGAATCTCTTGATATCATGTAGTTAGGATGCATGTAGTCTAGGATTTCATTCGAGTCATGCTTGAGACAAGGTCTTATTTATTTCCCCCCTCCTATGCTATGCTATTGGGTTTATATGAGTGATAGTTATGAAAAATATTCATTCATTAGTTTATTTTTGTTAGGCTGCATTAGCTTCCCACTTTTGCATTCATTCATTGCATTAGTATTCATTTGATTCATTTCATTTAATGTTCATTAGATTTTTTTAGTTCATTAGATTGCATTAGTTCATACATTCATTTTAGTGATCACATCTAGGGGCATACACATCGTAATCACATCTAACATATATATATCATGCATCCATAAAACAATGCATACATCTCATAATCGCCTAGTAATCTGCATCACACACATGTTAGGCATCATGTACATATACATACATCATAGGAAATATCACATAGCATCACATTCTGCATCACAAGCGTTAGTATCCACATCATAAATCCATACATATGCATCCATACACAAATAAAATCATCAACTCAGGTCATGTATATATCTCAAAAAATAATAATGTCTGTACAGTCCATATACAAATCATATACAATCATGTAGTACAAATGTATCATCAAAAATTGTTGCATCTGCACATATCTGTCAAAACACTGATCACCCTATGCAATCAAGTAGCTGGTTGTGAGGGCCCTGCCCCCCCTGTATCCCCCCCTCAAGGAAGTCTCTGTTGTCCTACAGACTACTCTGATCTGGCTCTGCCACCTAAGATCCATGAGCTGGCTCCCTCTCAAAATCTGGCTGCCGCTGGTCAGCAGGCACGGCCTCCCTGTAAAGTGACCTATAATAGGTTGCCTCTTGTATAGCTCGTGTCTCTACTCGGCTAGCTATAAGGGCCTCCTACATCACTGTGACGGCTACCCCTAGCTATACCATCTGCATGGCTATGTCCCGCTGCCTGCGATATCCATCCAGTTGCGCCTGATGGATGGCCCACTCGGCCTGTAAGGTAGCTACCTCCGCTCGGAGCCTCTCTACCTCTGCCCGATCCTCCACCCCTATCTGGGTGCCCATCCCTACAAACTCCCCAGCATCCACCTGTGCTTGTAAGGCTGCTAAGGCCTCCTATGCACTGTCCCCCCTAACCCTCTGCACCTGTAGCTCTGCCTGTATGGCCCCCATGGCCTACTCTAAGCTGTCTACTCGTGCCTGCTCTAGAGCACCCCTCCATGACAACCACGATCATTGTATGGGAAATCATTGTCATCGTCTGCCAAATCACTCCCTCAAAAAAAGATCTGAACCCTCTAGCACATACTTTGGGTAGGCACCTCTGATCAATACTCATAGTATCTGCCACACATCTAGGAGTGTGACTGTAGTCTCCCTCGTCAGTAGATGGAAACTCCTTGTCGGTGTGTGCCATCGCTCTATGAGAGCCGATAATTGTGCTGAATGGGCCCTCAAATTTGGCCACTCATAAACATGTTCTAGCCTGCATAGTCACACGTATCTCCAATCCGCGTCTGTCAGCCTTTCCTATATCGTCATGGTCAAAGGATAATGCTCCCTTGACCTAAACACCATCGTCTCCTCCTGCAGCATAGACATGCAGAGCATCAGTTTTGCTAGCTTGTGATGTCCCTACAATGGGGCATCTCTCCTTGCATCCCTCTATTCTACCCTCATTAACGTGGCCATTTTCGGTGCAGATGCCAATATGCGTAGATGCTGATCAGTGGAGACACTAATCAGCGAAGACACTAATCCGCAGAGACGCTGATCTGCGAAGACACTGATCAGTGCAGACGACAGTTCCATGTTCTGTCGTCTTCAAAGACGACGATGTATATTTCATCGTCTCCACTTTCCTTTGTCATCGCAAAGACAATAGGATAAAACCTGTCGTCTTCGCGAGCAGTTTGCCCTCTTTTGGTGTCTGTGCAGATGACAGGATGTTTCCTATCATCTCTGCGAATGCCAAGATCCCTGTTTTGTCATCTGCGTAGACAACAGGGTAGAGACTGTCGTCTCTGCCTGAACCTCTTTTTTGCGCATTTATGGCTCCATAAATGCTCCATAACATATGGCTCCATAAATGCCCATTGGTACTCTCGGACGCGATCACCAAGCTGCAAATGATCAATGGGGTCCATGTTTTCTCTAAATCCTCTCATCGCAGTGTGACAATGACCTTCTTTGCGCCCCTCAGAGGCTTATATAGGGCTCCTGTGGACCTCGTTTGAGCCCATGCCTTCCCTGAGCTGTGCCCGTCCTCTTTTTTACTTGCAAGCCATGCAAATGTTGTCATTTATTCCCATTTTCTATTCTTTTTCCTGTGTCTTAAGACCTTTTTCATGAAAATTGCCCAAAATTTATTCTTTTTGTGCAATTTTTGTGAGGGGGCACCCTCTTCCTCTGTCGTCGCCATAGGACTCCTTTCTTCTCTCGGGAAACTTATATTTTCTCTTCTTTGATATGAAATCGTTCTGACATCACATCAAAGAGGGGCAAAATGTACACACTTAAAATCATTCCTAAAGACTATATTAATTAATTTTAATATCGCCCGTGACATTGTAATTAATTATTAATTAATTAATTATATTGTTCACATTCTTCTACTTATTTAATTAAATTATTTTAATTAAATAAGTTCATTCTTCTAAGAATTTAAATTTAATTTAAATGCTTCTAACCTTAATGTGTTAAATTAATTTAACACATGATCCTCCACATTCCTCTTTTTAAATAAGTTTTACTTATTTAAATTTTCCACATCCTATTAATTCATCTAAACCCATGATTAAATTAAATCTCATTTAATTTAATCTTAAACCTAGTCTAGAGCCTAGCCTATACCCATCACTCTCATCCTTCTAAGCCTACCCACTACTTAATCTCACTATTATCCTAAATCTCTTTCTAAACACATTTTTAGCTCCTAAGAGTTTGCTCACACATGTGTGAGAAGCTCTTGACTCTTACACCTCTTACACATTTGTCCCCCACTTTTTCCCCCAAGGTTGCTCACACATGTGTGAGCACACCTTGAGCCTCTCAATCATTAAAGACTCTTTTTGACTCTTGCATGGCTTGTCCTCTAGCCCATGTGTCTCCCTTGTGGCACCTATGTGGATGCCACATGGATGCCACGTCACCAAGCCCTCCTTCAAGCCTATAAATAGAGGGCTTGTCTCAAGCATTGGCATCTCCCATTATTTGCATTGTTATCATGTTGGTTTGAGATTTGAGTTTGCATTCATAGTTTGAGCTTTCATGGTAGTTTGAGTTTGCATTAGTAGAGTCTCATAGTGATTTTGTAGATTCATACTAACAATTTGGTAGTTGATTTAGTTTACATTATGCATTGTTAATCTAGTTTCTACATGCATTTGTAGCTTCATTTTAGCTTACATTTTTATCATAGTTTTCACATTTAGTTAATTCTTGCATTACATATCATCTTCACCTTTGAATGCCTTCAATAATGGCTCTCTCCATAGCCATTTCTTGAGGTGTTCTTCATCTTGTTTAGTCTAGATTCATACCTTATTTGCATACAAACTTGCAATCATTCACTCAAGAGATTCATTTATTGTTGTGTTTGGGAGAGCACATCAAACACCCCCCCTCCCTATCTTAACACACCAATAAGGCCTCTCATGGGTGTCTTTGTTGAGCTGTAGAGGTGGCTGGAAGGTTGGATTTGTAGGTTGCTTAGGGTTGCAAAACCCAAGCAAGCATTAGTTGGTATTTCGTTCTTTTCATTTTGATAAGTCTTTAATGCAATTTCAAGATTTTAAACTAGTGTTTGTTTGTTAACCCATGCTTCTTGCAGGTCACATTTTCTAGCACATAGTTTCTTCAATTCAACTTATAGTTGTGAGCTATTGTTCTTCAGATCTAGGTTTTTATTGCTGAAATCATGACCATCTACGGCTTGATGGGTGTGACTATTGTTTGCACTATGGGGCACTTTAGTTGGGTTATTCATTTCTACTTGTCATGAGCCATTTATATCGCAGGTCTTGGCTAGATCTTTTCCTATGAATTTATGACTATTGAAGTTTCTTGTTTTAACTTCCCATGCTATGGTTGGACACTTATATTGGCATAAGGTTGGTATGTAGTCTTTTACATTGCTTGTTTCTTTGTACCTTTGCATGCCATTATTGTTGGTGTTGTTATTGTTGCTTGGACATTTGTTGAACTATTTCTCCTTCCTATTTATGACTAGATCCTTGCATATTTCTATTGTTGGAATTGGTAGTTTTATTTCCATGTCATGATTAATCTTATATATTTCTCCTTGTCTTTGTTTCTATTAATTACATCCATATTGATGTAGCCTTTTTAACTTGATGTTTTTATTGATTCAATTGACACTTTTCTAAAGTTTCCTTCATGAAATCACTATTAACTCCTACCTTCTTAGCATTTTTACAATTCTTACTATGTTGCTATTTAACACACCATGCTCTAGAAAAACCTAGAAAGCATTTTTCGTGATTCTATTTCAGCTATGCAAAAAATAGCCTGCAAAATGACTGCTCCAATGTGTTCCATTTTCAAGTTATTGAATAGGTTGCTTTATTTTTGCTAGATGTTCTTGAAAATATAAAATTTTCTTGTAGTGTTGATCATAACATCTAGCATAGCATCTTTGAAAATTTTAAAATATACTTAATTTGATATATTTACACTTCTTATTAGCTACATCGTTGGTTCTAATTGTGAATAATATGAAGTATACAATATATTTCCATTGCTAGTTGAGTGATGAAAAAACATAATAGTCAAGGATAGTTACCTCTTAGTTAGCAAGCATTTTCTATAATCAGTGATACACCTAAAACTTTTCTCTATGTACCATGATAATATATCCCTATTGTTGAATCTTGTGATCTCTATGAATAACTGCTTGAAGTTGATACTCATTACTATTTTTGTGATAAAAGAACATAGTATCAATAGTTTATCATTATCATGGTGAGGAGCCTAAAATGAAGTGTTGGTACTCCTTGTGGTTGTTGCTATCATTTATTTGATTAGGTAACATCCCTTTCCACTAAAACTATTTCATAATGACTATGTGTTGATTGCTAATGTCATGGTTTAATGCATCTACTCTTTGATATCCCTTTTGATATTCCTTTTCATTCCTCATGTAGCTTCTCATGTATCGTATGTTTCTTAGTTGGTTGATTCCACATAGCTGCCTCTACAATCATGATACTTTCAATTCTGCAATTTTGTTTAGAACAAAAGGTTTCAAGCCTCATAGTCTTATCCCTTTAATGTTTAACTCATCTAATCTGTATATGTATATTAATGCAAAAGGTTTCATATAGAGAAGATCATGTCTCTTTAATAATTTTGTCTTCAATTATCCTTAAAAGGTTCATGATTTGATTGAAAGGTCTTGTAATTGTAATTGATGTACATCCCTTTAGCAATCTCCTCAAATCTTTAGTTAGCTACTTTGGTTCAACTAGAAGGTCTCATACTTGTAACCTATGTATGCCCCCTCAACATTTAGCTACTTTGGTTCAACTAGAAGGTCTCATACTTGTAACATATGTATGCCCCCTCAAAACTCAACCCAAGGTCTTCACCCCTATATGACTTGGTCAAAAGGCTTCAAGCATGTATCTTATGCATGATCCTTCAACAACCTCAAACTATATCTGCACATGAAACAAACTCATTAGTATAAAAACTATTTTTTACCTTTCTCACACTTTCCTTCCCTTTGCATCTTTTAATGCATTTATCTAAATAATAATGTTGTAAGAACATAAAGTAGTGTAGAGATATTTGGAATGGTTTCCATTGCATAGTTTGTATGAACTGACCCCCCCTCTTTACATTTTGCAAGTCTATTAAAAGATGGAGATGCGGGCTCAAATCTTCTTCAAATTTTAGATCAACAACCCTCCATTCAAGCAATGGAGGATTTTTTCCTTATCTTTCCAGTACTTTTCTATTTATGTAATGTGTTTATTTAGATAGTGTATTAGGAGCTACCATAACTTGTATGGTATCTAAATGCATTGTGTCAAGTATTGTCCAAAATTTGAACATTTTGTACCTTATAAAATAAGTTTCAAAAAAAATTTCAATAGAAGTGTACTATTTTGATACTTGTATGTAATTTGAATAAAAATGATCAATTTATTTTGTTTATTGATTTATGTACTTCACATTCTACATCTAAACCATTCTGTAATATGTACTAACAACAACTTAAAATACATAGCATAGTATATAAGCAAGTTTAATATAGAAATTTAGGAGGTAAGCTAAAATGATAATATTTTTGGTGACCTCTCAAAGGTGTTTGCCTACAAAACATTAATAGAATATTTTCCTTATGCATATCCATTGGGAAAAGAGTCCTCTTAAACATTAGAAAAATTGATTCTTCTCAAAAATTTAGAAAACTATCAAACAAAAAATTTGAAACACTTGTTGAAAGAACACACCACACCAAACTATAATTGAAACTAAATTGAAAACTTGAACCACATTTGTAATTTGATAATAATGATTTAGTTTTCTCATAGTAAAGAGATGAATATAGTGTACTTTTTAATGATCTAGTTTCTATGGCATAACAACTATATTGTGGTTGCGAAGGCTAGTAGATTTTGGTTGTTATGACAGCTTGTAAATTTGGTTGTAAAAATATTGAAACAACTATAAAACTCAACTGTAGAGCTTGAAATTGTACATTGCATCATAACAACAACCTAGTGTGTTATTTATGGTTATATAGGGGTGATATACTAGTTGTCTTGGAGTGACCACACCTCCTATTTTTTGGCATCTTTATGTTTTTATAGTGGCATATAAGTCAAATATGATGATGAATAATACATCATATTTCTATTGTGCCTCAAGATACTATTTTAAGTCATTTATAACTCAACAATTAGAATTAGTATTTGTTGTTTTTCTAAGATTGATTCAAAAGAATTTGATTCAACAATATGCACATGAATATTTTCTAATTTATGTATAGCTAAAAGGCTAAAAACTATAGAATATCATTTTGAACCTATTATGAACCCATGGAGTATGTATTATTCAAGGCATCATAATCTATTCAATGTTTTGTGCGATATGTATCTCATGTATTCATGACATATTCATAATGATGTGTTGTAGTCTTCAACTTTATTACTAACAACTAACAACTAACACACTAACCCCTGAATTTGAATGTGCTAAAATAACACTTATTGAAATCTTAAAAAGTAAATCACACCTCTATTCTATTGTGCCAAGGAACTTATTGAAATTTTCAAAAAACCTCAAAAGCATCACTTGAAGTGAATCCCATTAGCAGGGATTTCCAACTCCTCTCCTTCAAGTGTAGACAAATGGAAAGCAATGTGTGGTGTATTGCCCATTATGATATACAAACTAACCAACATGGCATCAAATTTCGTATGCTTCCCAAGCCTACTTTTCAATTCATCCCATTTTAATACTATGTCTCCTAGCTAGAAATTCTTGGGAGATGCCTTCTTATCAAATGTTCTCTTTATTTGAGCTTGATGAAGCTCAATTTTTTGCAAGGAAGTATCTCTCCTTTTCTCCTCTAATTCATTAATTTGAGCCAACCTTAGTGGCATAGGATCCTCATCAATCATATCCAATTGATGCATAAAATATAATGGTGGAAACTAAACTAAAATAGGTAATCTAGCTTCTTTACCATAAACCAACATATAAGGAGACATACTAGTTGACCTTTTAGGAGTTACTCTATTAGCCTAAGGTGTTGATTTTAACTTTTCATGCCAAACATGTTGATTCATATCTAATGCCTTGTTTAAAATATGAATTAGGTTCTTGTTAGTGGAATCAAATTACCTAGTACCCTGTGGGTAGTGTACACTAAAAAGAGTCCACTTCCCTAAACCCTTCTATCCAAAAATTTTCATGGATTGGAAAGGTTGAATGCTAGCTTAGGGATCCCTAGTCATGAAGTGCAAAAGCATACAAATAAACATAAAATGACTCTTAGCTAAACCCTAGAAATGTAGCCCTTTCTAATAAACCATGAAATGGGAGATTCTTTGAGCAAGAGCAAGAATGCTAGTGTCAAAGAATTCTTGATGCATGCAATGCAAGAATGCAACTATAATAAAATGAGATGCGCAATGTAACTAAGCTACACAAATGAAAGTATTATAGCTATCCTAATTAGACTATATGATCTAAGCTACTTGCAAAAAAAGAACTACACTATATGCAAACTAAGCTAAGATGCCATGTAACAAAATATTATAGATGCAAGGAATGAAGACAAGAAGAGGGTATTCTCCACAAAAACTCCCAAGCAGTCAAATGAAGATCCTATAGCATAATAATACTCAAGAGTGTGGATCCTTTGAGGGGAGAAGATCTCTTCCTTTTAAAGCCATACATATGGTAGAGACTAATATTGAGAGGGTGGATGATCAACGGTTGAAATAAAAAATGGGAGGGATCTATGTGCACACACAAGTCAACCAATAGAAAATGGGTTGACTTGGCATATAAGACAAAAGTCTCTCAAGCCTTTTCTTTTAATTATAAAATAGAAAAAGAACTTTATGTGTGCACTTTAAGTGGGTTAGAATAATGGAGTCTTTTATTTAATTAAAAAGGGGACATGTTCTTTTAATCAAATAATGAACTTAGGATAGCATAGTCAAACTATAGGTTATAATCAAATTAATTGATTATTAGCAATCTAGGTAAGTGATTAATTAAATTAACCAAAATGATACGAAGGGGGCTAATAGTCTAGATGACCATTTTTAGGTGATTACATTTGCCCCACTTTGACTAATGTGTGATCGATCTAAGAACACATGACATCAAAGAAAATAGAAGCCAAGTAGGCAGTAATAGATATTTGATTTTGAAGAACAAAATGCAAAAACAGATAGCAAATCTTGAATGTACAACCTGATCATGATAGTATTGAACACTAGGAAAAAAAATATGATGTCAAAATCCAAGAAGGATGCTAACACCTAGAAAAGTAGATATATGAAGAGCAAGTGAAAATATCAATCATATGCTCCTAAGAAATAGGCAACTGTAGCAAGCGATGGTAGAGTATATCTACCCCCTAGGGATTGAAATCAAAATGAGGTAAGGGGGATATAGAAATGAGCTAGATATGAATAAATTGAGATATAGTAATGTCCAAGATGATTGATGAATGATTAGAACCAAAGACTGACTATGAAGAAGTGATAGAATGCCCTAGTTTGACCAGAGTTGACCACGAAGGATAAAATATAAAAATTAGGTCAAATCGAGTAGAAAAGTGATTTTAAGCATGAAAAGGTGAATAGAAGGAGAGATAAAGCATAGAAATGGTGAAGACATGAAGAAATGAAGATGCCCCAATGAGATTTAGAGTCTAGACCTCAGAAGGTCAGCCAACTACTCAGAAGAAGGTAGAATTTTAAAATGTGATTATGACCATCAAGATGAACTCATATTTTGATTTTGATCCCAAAAATGGATCCAGGATGTTGAAATTAGCTAGGGATGCAATTTTCATGCAATTTTAAGGGGTTTGAAAATTAGGTCAAAATGAGGTTGGAAGTTATAAAAGGGGCCCAAGTGTCATTTTCAAATTCATTTTGTCTTTTGTGAGTTGTTGAGAGCTTGCGAGTGGTTGAAAGGCTATGATGGCTTTGGTGAATATTCTACTTCACTAACACTATTTTGAGCACAGCTAGTTGCGCAACTTGCCAGAGCAGTACAAGGTGCCTATAAGTGACAACTTTTTGTCACTTTTTTGAGCTTTTTGTGGTGTTTTTTACACATTTTTAGGGTTTTACACAAAATATCATGCGATACTATAAAAGTATTACATGAGTACTTTGGTAAGTATTTCATGATATTTTTTTTCCCAAAATGTATCGCACGCACGCTATGTAGTGTATCATATGGGACATACCCATATGTTGCATGAACTAGTGTGAAATGTCACATGACAGAATTGTGTTGCACAGCTTTAGAAAAAGTATTGCACAATACTATGTCAACAAGTTATGTCACCTATAGTGTGGAAAAGTATTTCATAGTTGTGTGTTAGCAGGTTTTTGTGGATTGTTTGCATTATGATCATGTTTTCAATGTGTTACTGACATGTACATGCTATGTGTTGATAGGAGGTATTTCTAGTACTACTAATTAAAGCCCCCAAAGTGGTGGGGTTGCATAGTATCTAAGTAATGATGAACATATGGCCATATCTTCTATGGGTTTGTGATGGGTTATAAAGATGCCCCATATATAGGTGAACCATGGATTGCTAACTGCGCTGGCTGAGCGGTGGCATAGTGAACATAACACCTTTCATCTACCAACTAGAGAGGCCTCGATCACATTGGATGATGTGTATCATATTCTTTGAGTGCCATGCCATGGTGATCCAATAAGTTGTTTGATTGATTTATCTTGTCATGTTTTACAAATATTGATGTGAGAGAAACTGATGTTAACCTTGGCTATGTTACAAGTGTACTATGATCAAACCTTGACAGAGGGGTGGGCCATGATGCAATAGTTATTTCATGATGTCACCATCTTAGAACAGCATCTAGGTTGGGAGTAGTTAATTTCTAAGTATGGAGCAGATTTTCCTCTTCTAAGCTTATTATGTTCATTGGTGGCTCAGGCCGTAGTGATAGATAGGGGCCAAAAGGGCTTCCCATTAGGATGGGGTCAACTATTATTTAACTTGATTGCACAACCACGTAAGATGGCATGGGGACCTATGATACTAGTAGAGATGTACCATGAGCTATATGAGATAGTGTATCATGAGGGCCACTCATGGGCATGTGGTGAAGTGATGGCACAGAACTAGGCTTGGGAAAACATTGTGGTGATCCAACCACAAGTGCAGCCACAAGAGTGAAGCTAGCTGTACATTTTTTGTTATAGAGGATTTATCCCCCAGACACATAGTGGGGATGTGACCTATTATTGCCACCTTTTTTATAAGCTAACAACATTCACATAGCAGCCTTATCAAGAGTGTCATAGATGGTCAAATGCATGGGAGTTGGACTACATGAGGTATAGCAAGCCACAGGTGGGGAAGATGGAAAATGTAGTGGAGAGATTTTTGATTACCTGAGTATGGTGGTATTTTGCAGAGCAATAGGTGATATCAGTGGAGACTACCACCTATGCTCAAATGTGGTTGAATGAGGCATGGGGATGGCTACCGATGCTAGATTATCATATAGCAGTATGTGATATAGTAGCTTTAGTGTGACTCCTTGGGATTATTTCCCAAATGTAGCAGATGCAAGGGCAGATCTTGCATACTTATATGAGAGGTAGAGGCACCCTTTCCCACGATTTATAGAGCCTAATGTGCTACCCACAAGAGGGGGACACAGAGGTGGTGGAGGCAGAGGCAGAGGTAGGGGTGTGAGATAGATGGGGCTTGGAGAGGGATCTTGATTAGGGAGGAGGAGGATGCAAGCACAGGCCACAAGGGAGATGGAGGAAGAGGAGGAGGAGGAGGAGGAGGTACCATTGAGGCTACGGGGATCAGGAAGAGTGGAGGTAGAGCTAGTTTAGCCAGCTAGGGGAGTGATGATGAGCATGATGCTAGGATCCATACTTTAGAGGCAGAGTTACAGGCAGCTCAGGTTAATATTGTAGTGCAAGATCAGCAACTTATGGATGAGTGAGCATGAGGAGATGATCTCTATAGGGAGTGGGATGCTACATGGTGAGATGTAGCTCATCATGGTGCTCATGTTGCATACTACTATGTCACCTATAAGGGTGTGGTGCCACTAGGGCAAGGATTACCTAATTACTCAAAATAGGTGGATAGATTAGAGGGTGCAATACAACTATCATATAGGAGACAGGCTCCACCACCAGGGCCACCACCTCCTCTTGTTGCAGAGGGTGGGAGTTAGTCATAGGTTGAGACCGATGTTTTGACATTTTGATTGTACATTATGTATTTTGAGATAGGTAGCCAAATTTTGGATCTCATTTTTGTATATGTAATGTAACATATTGAGATATATATATATATATATATATATGAGATACTAGATTTGATTGGCAGTATTGTGTACTTGTCTCAAATATATGTTTTAGAATTTTAATTTCCATGTGATGTGTTAGTTTCTATTTCATGCTCATGTATGTGTTTGGTTGTATAGTTGTACTCATGTATCTCTCTCATGTGTATGATATAGACTTTATGTTTTTGAAAATATGTGACACTTGGATAGATTGAATGTGATGTTTAGATTAACCCCTTGTGATGATAGGATAGCAAGATAGATATGAAATGAAAGATCAAGAATGTGAAAGACATGATAAAGAAATCAAAGAAGGACATAAAAGTAGCTAGGTGATAGGTACACAAAAGGATAAAGAGAGGGTTCTCCCCATATGCAGAAATGCAAGACTAGACTTGAAAAAAATCCTAAAATGCAAGCTAGTATGCAAAGTGGTTTATCGACCAAGGGCATATAACATTTAGACTCTTATTTCATCACTAAATGCTTATGTAGGGACATCATGAGATCATACAACCATCACTAGTATAACTATGAGGATATGAATATGATCAATATCAAATAGGTATGTGGAAATCCAATCTAAGCATCAAAGACATAGAAGTCAAGATAACTATGCAATTAGATTCCCTAAGTGTAATATAGCAAGATTACACCTGTACCAAGGCATAAGCACTAGGATAACCCTCGAGTCTGGTCTTGTGGAAAAATAGTCAAGGATGATATGTTTATAAGTCTAAGTGTCAAATAAGATAAGCATGAAATGCTTAAAACACTATAGACAAATAAAGTATACCCACAAGTAGAAATCAATAAAACATGCCCCATGCCCCTAGTCTTCTAGTTAATGACATCCTTGAGAGACTATTATGGAGGGAACACATAGTAGAGAAATCATCATAGACAGCACACAAAGTAAATAAAGATCAACATAGGTCAATTTTTTAAGTGGTTAAGTGTGTGTGTAAGTTACTTGGCCATTTCTTCAAGACTTGATTCTGATAGTGAGAAATATTATGACATCAGAGACCATAGGTAAACTATCTAAAAAGTGTTTAAGAAACACTTGATGTCAAGGTGGGGGTAGTGTTAAAAAACACTATTTTTTGAGGTGTCAAAGAAAACCCTAATACACAAGGAAACCTTAAGTAGGCTAAATAGTGGTGCCCCCAAGATAAAGACATGAAACAATCCCAAGCTAGGAAGAGTGTAGTGAAATGAGTGATAGAGACTGATAGACATAGGTGCAAGGGTCTTGAGCAGCACCTATTTTTAGGTTTTCACCACTTGGCAGATTTTTTTTATTTTTTTTTGGGTGATACATCAAAGCACCTATTGTTAGGTTTTCACTAAGATGATCATTTTTTCAGGAATTGATATTTTCTACTTTTTAAGATTTTTTCAAGATCATAAATATGTACAAGATAGTTGAGTAGTATGCCTTTAAGCATAGAACTTTTTAAAGTGTAGGACACTAATAGGCTCTACAAGCTCTTCACCTTTAAGAGTAGACAATTGATAAGTACCAAACCCAAATGTTGTTGTGATAATGTATGGGCCTAACCAATTGGGTTCAAACTTTTCCTTCTACTCTCTATGATATTGATTCTTTGGATTTTCTCTGAGCACGAGGTCCCCAACTTGAAACTCGCGTGGATGAACCTTTTTGTTATACTGAGTAGACATGCACTTCTAATAAGCCCTCATGTGATCAAAAGCTACTTTACAGTGCTCATCAATTGCCTCTAACTCCTATATTTACATAGCTCTATGGTCTTCATCAGTTATCAACCCATGCAAAGAGACTCACAAGGAGGGGATATCTACATCTAATGGGAGAATGGCCTTCAGAACCATAGACTAAAGAAAAGGGTGTGGCCCTTGTAGGAGTACAAATAGTAGTTCTATATGCCCAAAGTGTTGGATTTATCTATAGGTGTCAATCTCTCCCAGACTTGTGAACTGTGTGATGCAAGATTTTTAGCAATGTTTTGTGGGAGGCCTCTACTTGACCATTCCCTTGAGGGTAATAAATAGAAGACCAATGTTGTTTGATCCAAACTTCTTGCATAGCTATCTTAGGTCCTTATTTTTGAATTTTCCTCCATTATTAGTGACAATAGAGGAAGCAATACCATATCAACAAATGATGTGATTTAGTATGAACAGGGCAACATGTTTGCCTATAGTAGTAGACAATGGCATAGCTTTGACCCATTTAGTGAAATACTCAGTTGCTGTGATGATGAACTTGTGGCCATGAGATGAACTTGGGTGAATTTTCCCAAGTCAAAGGCTCATTGTTGAAATGGCCAATATTTCATGGAAGGAATCAACTCACATCCAAGAGCATGAATTAAATTATCATGGAGTTGACATTTTTTATAAGACTTGGCATATTGAATAGCATCAACTTGCATAGTTGGCTAGTAATAACATGCTCTAAGAAGCTTCTAAGAAAGTGCAAGGCCATTAGAATGTGCCCTAGAAATGCCTTTGTGGATTGTGGCAAGTGCCTTTTGGGACTCTTCTAGCTCTAAACACCTAAGTAATGTTTCATCTAACCCCCTCTATACAAGTCACAAGAGACCAAAATGTAATGTCAGGCATTACGAAAGAATTGGTATTTTTGGTTGTGGGTGAGGTTCTTAGGAACAATTTGATCACATAGGTAAGAGAAGATGTTGGCATAGTAGGAAGAATCATGACATACAATGGTGTAGATTACTTGGTTATTGGGAGAATCATAGCCAGGATGACACAGTTCTTTCACTAGGAACTCAAATCGAGACTCATGTTCTTGTAGTTGGAGAATAGATGCTAGAGTGGCCATAGCATCAACAACTTTATTTTTTGCACAAAAGTGAAGTGGTTTTGTAGAGAATCTATCAACTTTTTGTAGGGTATCAACTTGTCATCTTTTGTCTAATAGTCATTATTTACTTGGTTAATAACAAGTTGGGAATCTCTATAGATATGCATCTCATTTATTCTCCATTTAAGAGCCATCTTGATCTCATTTGTTAAAGCCTCGTATTCCATCATGTTGTTTGTACAAGGGAACAAGAGTTTGTAGGATTTGGGGATTGTATACCCATGAGGGGAAAAAAATAATATACTAGCTATAGCTCCATTTTGTGTGTGAGAACCATCAAAGAACATTTTCCAAGTTCTCTCAGTGATGTACATAATTGAGGCATTTGGAAATTCAGCTCATATAGCTATTGTATCCTCAAGAGGAAAATTAGCTAGTTGATCAGCTATAGCTTGTCTTTTGATGGCTTTACGTTCGACATACTGAATGTAAAATTCTAAAAGAATCATCATCCATTTAGTTAGATGACCAGTAATCGTAGCTTTACTCAATAGATATTTCAAAGGATCAATTTTAGCAACTAGGTAGACTGTATGTGCCAACATGTAATGTCAAAGTTTTTGAGAAGCAAGGACCACTACAAGACAAGCTTTCTCAATGCTGGAATAATTTATCTCATAAGAAACCAAAGTTTGACTAATATAATATATGGCCCATTCTTTACTAGTCTCACACTTTGGGCTAATATTGCTCCAAGAGAAGAAGTTGTAGCTAAGATATACAAGATGAAAGGTTTACCTAGAATAGGTGGCTTCAAAACTAGAGGTTTTTTCGAGTACCCTTTGATTTGATCTAGACTTTGTTGACATTCATCATTCCAAATATGAGTAGAACCTTTGTGCAAATTCTTATTGAAAGGTTGAGCTTTATCAACCAATTGAGAAATAAACCTTCTTATGGATTGGAGACATCCTTGTAGACTTTTAAGTTGACTGATATTTTTGGAGGAGGCATATCCATGATAGCCTAGACTTTTCCAGGATCAACCTCAATAACTTTTGCTGAGATAATGTAGCCTAGCAACTTTCTTGAAGTGACAACAAAGGCACACTTTTTTGGATTTATCCTAAGTTGGAATTGTTCCATATGATCCAATATCAAACTAAGGTCTTGAAGGTGTGTATCTCTTGTTTTAGATTTTTCCAATTTGTCATCAACATAGTCTTCCATATTTTTATGCATCATATCATGAAATATGGTGGTCATTTCTCTTTGGTAGGTAGCACTGGCATTCTTGAGCCCAAAAGGCATGACATTCCAATAGAAAGTACCCTGTACACATGTGAAGGTTTTCTTCTCTTCATTAGATGGAGCTATCTTAATTTGATTATATCGTGAAAACCCATCCATAAGGGAGTACATTTTATATCCTGTAGTCATGTCTACAATCATATCAATGTTTGGTAGTGAGAAATTATCCTTCGGGCATGCTTTGTTAAGAACTTAGAAATCAATACAAACTTAGGTGGTTTTATCATGCTTGGATATAGGTACAATGTTGGAGATCCATTCTGCATAGTCAATTGCTCTAATAAAGTTTGCACTCAAAAGTTTTTCCAACTCTGCTTTCACCAACAAAGCTACATGTGGATGTATCTTCCTCAATTTTTGTTTAACAAGCGTGATATCAGGAGAAATGGACAAATAATGCATGATAAGATTTGTGTCAAGCCCAAGCATGTCCAAGTATTTCCATGCAAAATTGATCTTCTTATCTTGAAAAAAAAGGGCAAATTGCTCCTTTTCTTTAGTTGACAATGATTGAGCTACATGAATATTTTTAGGAGATTCCTCTATCCCCAAGTTGATTGGCTATGTAGGCTCAATGAGAGTCAATGATCTATCTTGAAAATAGCTTGGTAGACTACCAAGTACCTCATCTATAGGTGCCTCAAAGAGGTTTTCACTATTAGATACATCTTTATTTTTACTATTTTCAAGTTCAAACACCGCCATAATGTGCTTTTTTCCATCTGACTATTTTTTTTTTCTTTTCATTTTATGAATAAGGTACTTGATATCTAATTCTATCATTTGAATTACGGGTTCACTAGTGGCAGAAGTGATGGGTTCAATGGCATTTAGGTAACAGGTGATCTCATAGTCATTTTGGAAAGACTATATTTCTAGTGTCTGATGTTGAATGGACCAATCTATGAGATCGAGATGAATTAGTAAGAGTTAGGTAGAAGCTCCAAGGTAATTGATGTGAAAAGAATCATCTCTAGTGACATGCAAAGTTGAGCTTATATTGAATTGTGCAAAGGTATCTAGATCAAAAATAGTCCTAGAAGGACCAACATGATCCACTAAAGCATAGTGTGAGCCAAACTCATCTACCCTACACTAGACTTGTCGGCTACATTTGGATGGGTTGCATATGCATGAATAACATCCACTCGTAGTTCACAAGATGCATTAGGAAAGCTTTCCCATTCATACTCATGAGAGTTTGTACTCTGATCTCTAGAAATTAGATGAGAAATATTTTGTCTAATCTAGCCTCTATTCATGTCTTCATAGTTGGATCCATCTTGTTCTTGTTGTCAAGAAATGGAGGCTTTGGCATTGTTAGTGATATTTGGAGCGTCTTCTACCCAAAGAAGAGAAGTTGTAGGCACCAAGTATTCATCTTGCAAAGTGGTAGAAACAAAGGGAGGATCATCATCCTCTGATTCACTAGATATGGGTATATTTTGAGTAGATGCTAGTATATTATCCTCTGGCCCAAATCCTAAGCCAGCTGTGTCTCAAGCATCATGACCTTGAGTATGACTTAAAGGTTTAGCTAGAGGCTTTTGTTACTAATTAAAGACCCATAACCTTGATAGCCTATGTTTTTAAGTATCTTATATCCTTTTCCATATCTTTTGGGAGAAGTGGGAGTGGTGACTATAATATCATCTTCAACCTCCTCCCCCCTATATATCTAGTCTTTAATAGCTTGTTCTTCTTTTTCTGCTTCAAGGGGAACAAAGGACTAGACAAAAGTGCCAAAAAGAGTCATGATAGATGTAGAAGGTTTCTTTTTGGTGGACAACTTCCCATAAGACTGAGGGGAAATAGGTAGAGTGACAATAGAGTCTAAAGTGTATTCGCCCATACCAAGAATCATCATTTTCATTTTCTATTCACACTCTATAACAAATGGTGTTGGCTCATGAGAAGAGTGATTGTGTGGAACCAACAATTTAGCAGTAGATAACATGTTGATGAACATTGAGTTGTCACCGAGGACAACTACTTTAGTACCATTAAAAGGGAACTTGATGCATTGATGGTATGTAGAAGGCATCACTTGCATGTCATTAATCCATGTTCATCCAAACAACAAATTATATGCAAGGGGTATATCTAGGACTTGGAAAATGACATCCATTTCCAATGGACCAACTCTAATTGGTAGTACAATTAAACCCTTATAAGGTCTTTCAACCTCGTCATAAGCTTTTATGGTGATCTTGTACCTAAGATCAATAGCAAATTCTGACATGCCCAACTATTGGATGACATTAAAGGAAATAATGTTTAACCCTACACCATTGTCTATCAAGACTTGATAAACACGAGTATGGAAGATTTGGACTTTGACATGGAGAGCAAGGTTATGGGGATGACTAGATGCTTGATCATCTTCTTTAGAAAAAGTGAGGTGATAAGGTGAAGAGATATGATTCACCATAGCTTCGAACTATTCTACATCAATATCTATGGGAACATTGGCAGAACATAAAGCTTTTTCAAGGATATCCTTATGCAAAGGAGATAACTCTAACAACTCAAAAATGGAGATTTGAGCTGGGATATGTTGTAATTGACTGACAAGGTCATAGTTTGAGATCCTAGAAGTGGTTGGTTGTTTAGAAGATGAAACATTCTAAGAATCCTAGGAGACTTTTAGAACAACCTTAGATTGCCCCCTAGTAACAGCATTAAGTGGTTCACTTTGTGATGAAAAAGAATCGGTCAGCTGCAGCACCACCTTAGGTCTAGAGTCATTATGGTATTGAGGAACATTGCCCATTTTTAAGACAACTTTAGGTTGTTCATCTACATATCAGTTGTCATCATTAGAACTTTCCATGCATAAATACTCAATGGACTCAAGCATACCTATAACATTGTTAGTGTCAGCATAAGCATAACTGATCTTGGCATCATGGTTCTTTTTAATAGCTTTAGAGGTTTCACCCTTCTCATATTTTGGTAAGGGTTGCTTAAAAATTTTGTGATCGGCATTTTTGGAGAGACCATCTGTGACAACTTTTCCTTCCTCAATAAGATCTTGAATTACATCTTTGAGCTTGAAATATTTTTTAGTGTTGTGACCCTTGCTTCGATGATAACTATAGATATGATCCTCTCTCCACCACGAGGTTTTGATGGGTGGGTCATAGGGTTAGGAATGATTTGAAAAAGTAATCAAGTTGTTTGCAATTAAATTTTTCAGGACCATTTCATAGGGCTTAACCATTGGTGTGTAAACACATCATTTCTTGGTAAACTTAGAGCTTTTGTCAAATATTTGTGGTTTCACATTTTCTTGTTGCTTTGTGGTGTAGACGGCAGCAGAAAGATTAAATGCACATTCCTTGATCTTAGGAGCATCCACCACTCCATCATTGACAACATACTTATTTTTATTCCAAGGTTTATCTTTGTCTTTACCATTTCCATTATTGTTCTTGTCTTTGTTTATGACAATATCACCTCTTAATTTGATAGAAAGATCTTCAATATGATATGCACTCTCAACTATGGCATGAAAAGATGTGAATAGTTGTTTCCTTAGATCAAAGTATAGTTATGGTATGAGAGTATTGACAAATATATCAATTTTTCTAGACTCAAGAACTTTCTAGGAATATCAAGAGTATAATGACCTCCATCATTGAAGATATGTTGCAAAAGGTTCTCCTAGTTTTTGTTTGATGTTGCATAAGTCCAACATTGTTACAGGATGTTGAATATTATAGGAGTATTGTTGGATAAAATGTTGCACAAACTCATCAGATGTTTTAATAGGAGGACTCAATTTGGTGAACCATTCCATAGCTTTCCCTCTTAAACACCTAGGGAATAACCTCATAAGAAAGGTGTCTTCATGCATAAAATCCATGCCAAGAGCATAAAAATGCCTCAAATGATTGTGAGGATCACCATTTCTATTGTATTTTTCATACATAGGAACCTCTATATCCTTAGGAAATGGTAGCATGTAGAGACTCCCATCAAATGGAAGCACACATATTGATTCAACAAATGAAGTTTTAGGTGGTTCTTTTGAAACTTGCAGTTGTGTAACTTATTTCCTTGGTTCTTGTATTTCTTCCCTTAATATCTCAGCTTGAGTGGGTTACCATTTTGGAATGATGCGCTCTATATCAAAATCTTGGGGAAGTTTCCATCCTCTTGCAGCCATGTATTGGAAGTATTGGTTTCTATTTTCCTCTAAAGCTCCAAGCATCAATTTTTGAGCGAATCCATAGTGTTGGAACTTTATGACATCTTTGCTAGTTACATCTTCATAACTTTCATGATGATAAGGGCATGCACCTATGGTAACTCTAGGAATTCTTGGTAGTGTGTTGTTACCATCATTACCATCAAGAGAATTTCAAGAGCAAGTCCCCTTGTTCCCTTCATGTTGAGTACAGTTATTGTTTTTAGCTAGTTGATGTTCTTTCTCCCTAGCATAAATGGCTTCAAAGATCCTTTGATTGTCACAGGCTTGTTCCTCTAAAAGACGTTGAACTTCATCAGGGTGCACCATGGTGACAAAACTATTCTCAACCTTAGGTGTCTCACAAGGTGTGCCAAACGGATTTTCAAAACTGTAAAGTGGATTATGCCTAACATTAGTTATTTGTGTTTCAATTGGCTCAAGGTCTTCCACACAAGGTTAAGGATGTCTAGGTGGGGTTTCTAATTGTTTGAAAAAAAGGGGTATGGTCACCACTCCTAACTTGAAATCTAGTTGTAACTAGCATGTAAAGACTTGTCTTTGTTTAATAGGACAAGAAAAGTAGGTCAGATTTGAAGCTTTTGCAATCAAGATTAGTCACTTCTCAAAGTGTCATAGATGACTTGTCAAGCAATGCTCAAGAATTTTTAGCATTGGTGACTCGAGCCAAGCAAGTGAGCAAGAAGCTCAATAGCAAGTAGCTAAAAAGAATGGTAATCAGATTTTGACAAGTGATTTATTAGTGACATTTCAAGACTTGCATCTAATAGACTAGACCCATCTTTTCAATCTTGGACAGTTTCTTAACATAAGATATGTACCCAGAATCTAGGAAATAGGAGTGACACACCCTACACTAGAAAAACTAGAACATAGATGTTGTTTTGGCAAGAAATGGTTCCAAGCAATACTTTCTTAGTTAGCAAGTGACAATAGGAAAGCATAAAATTTTGTATGATACTTTTAGAATAGAAGGACGATACTCTTTTGGCAAATGACAGTTCACACAAAGTGATGCAATAGAATTCAGAACCTAGGGTGATATAACTCACAATAAGCAAGCAATACAATTTTGGAAAATTACAGTCGCATGATATTTCTTCAGAGACCAGGTGATAAAGTGCCAATTTGTGTACAAAAGACCAATTTTGACTCCAAAATTTGTGTTTTAGTCTTGATAATCAAATGATTTTTTGAATCAAATAGTGTATGTTTCTAGTTTGTGTCAATTATCAGCAAGGTTTGCAAACAGTAAGTGTTTTAACATGTCTTCAAATAGTTGAACAAGGTTTAAAAAAACCTTTCCACCATGCACTTGAGATATGATAATAGTCTTTCTACTAATATTACTATGATCATTTGATGTGTAAGAATATTAACACTGGTCAATACATTCAAAAATAGTAGCCAAGCAATCTACCTTAAGGTCACAGTTCATTACTCAACAACTTGGCTCACGCTTGAAGTTCCTTCACCTCACACCAAGTGGTTACCCACAATCGATATTAGCTTTGTCATAGAAGTGCCATGAGAATAACTAAGGGAACAAAAATGGTGAGTGTAAATCTTAGGGTGATCTGAGTAGTCCACTAGGATTGATCCTTGCACCAAGAAGTTGAGTGACAAAATAAGGTGGATTCTAACCTAGGGTGTTTAGATAGGGCTTCAGTTCATAGTGTTCCTCTTTCTCCCAATTACAGGACACCCCACCTTGTGGTGGGTAATAGACCTTGTGGCCACAAGAGAACCTTAAGTTCTCTTGCTTAATGATCTCCCTATGGTTGAAATCCCATAAGAAATCACACTAAGCAAAGACAAACACTATGTCTATCAAGGTTTTGTCTCCTTGATAGCCTTGAGTTTATAGTGGGTTGGAAGAGCTAGGTAATTTTCTTTTCCCCACTTGGGTCATTCCTTTCAGATTGTCTGAGAGCAAGCCCACTAAAGGATCCTAAATAAACATTGAGTGGATCAACTTTTGGAGGTTAGGATTTCTGATTCACCTCAAAGGTGAAGAACATACTCTCCTATTCCAATCATTTCACCCCAAACATGCCAAGAAGATTAAATTATTCACTTACTTTCAAAATCCAAAGGTGGGTCAAGATTTTTGATTCACCACAAGGGTGAAGAGCATACTCTTCTATCACTAGGGAATCCTGATTACAAGTTTAACGTGCCTACAAAAAATGAACAACTAGTAGATTAAGAACATGAAATAAAATAACAAGTAAGTGTTTGGTTTTTATGCATTGGGAAACCCTACAAACAACTATCAGTGGCCCTTTTGCATTTGGAGCTTTGACATGTGTTCTTTTAGACAATGTTTCAAATTTTCAAAATGGAAACCTACAACCACAACCATTAGCACCACGGGTTAGCTTCCAAAAATAAAAATAAATTTGTAAATGGACTTCTATAAAACCATTTAAAGACCTATAAAAAAACTAGCAACTAGCCAACAATAATTAAAAACTAACCAAAACACCTCAAACAACAAGAAAATCTCTGTCAGGAAATAGTTTTCATTGGAAGACTGTCATACAATACTTCACAATATATATGTAAGAAAAAACTTCTCTATTCAATATATTTTCTTAAGAAAAATGAAAAAAGTTTGCATATATAAATGATAGAATTTAGTATGGTCATGTGACATTATTTCCCAAAAAAAGTATCGCACAACAGTAATGTGAACTGTTGTACAAAACTAGAAAAATGTTGCCTAGAACTACAACTTAAAAAATACAAAATTTAGAACAATAAATGAAAATGGTGATGAAAACAACAAAACTAAGGGAAAAACCATTGTTCTACCCCATGGTGGGTGCCAAAAATTTCTATAAAAAAAAGTGCACTTCCCTAAACCCTTCTATCCAAGGTTTTCTATGGATTGGAAAGCTTGAATGTTGGCTTAGGGCTCCCTAGTCATGGAGTGCAAAAGCATACAAATAAACATAAAATGGTTCTCAATTGAGCCATATAAATGCAGCCCTTCCTAGTAAACCACGAATGGGAGATTCTTTGAGCAAGAGAAAGAATGCTAGTATCAAAGAACTCTTGATGCATGCAATGCAAGAATGCAACTATGCTAAAATGAGATGCACAATGCAACTAAGCTACACAAATGAAAGTATTATAGCCATCCTAATTAGATTATGTGATCTAAGCTACTTACAAAAGAAAGAACTACACTATATGCAAACTAAGCTAAGATTCCATGTAACAAAATACTATAGATGCAAGGAATGAAGACAAGAAGAGGATATTCTCCACAAAAGCTCTCAAGCACTCAAATGAAAATCTTGCAGCATAACAATACTAAAGAGTGTGGATTCTTTGAGGGGAGAAGCTCTCTTCCTTTTAAAGTTGTACAGATAGTAGAGATCAAGATTGAGAGGGTGGATGATTAATGGTTGAAATAAAAAATGGGAGGGATCCATGTGCACACACAAGTCAGCCAATAGAAAATGAGTTGACTTGTAATATAAGACAAAAGGCTCTCAAGCCTTTTCTTTTAATTATAAAATAGATAAATAACTTTATGTGTGCACTTTAAGTGGGTTAGAAGAATGGGATCTTTTTATTTAATTAAAACGGGTACATGTTCTTTTAATCAAATAATGAACTTAGGATAGCATAGTCAAACTATAGGTTATAATCAAATTAATTGATTATTAGCAATTTTGTCTAGGTAAGTGATTAATTAAATCAACCAAAATGCTAAGAAGGGGAGTAATAGTCTAGATTACCATTTTTAGGTGATTACAGGTAGTAATTTGATAAAATATTCAAATACACACCTTTTTTAATAGCCCATTTTGCAATTTTTTTCTTGTAAATGCAAGTGCATTATCTAAGATAATGGAATCTAGTATGGCAAATTTACAAACTAAATCATCATAGAAATTTAAAATAGTAGTCTCATTTGCATCTGTAAGAGCCACTAATTTAGTCCACTTTGTAAAATAATCAATGTCTATCAATACTCACTTATGACATACACTTGAAGGTGAGTTAATGATGCCAATAAAGTCTAGGACCCATTTCATAAATGGTTGGTCCACCTGAATAGGCTACAAGGGTAGCACTACTCATTTCTCTTTTCTAACAAAAATTGAACATTTTCTACATTTTTTTAGGCCAATAATAACTTGCCTTCATCACTTTAAGAGTTGTAGCTCTTGGTAAGAAGTGGCCTCTAGCTAGCCATTCATGAAACTAATGTAAAATATGCTCAATTTGATCTGGTTTAATACACCTCAAAAAAACACCTTACAAATCCTTTTTAAATATAATTTCATTCATTAAATAGGAAGGAATAGCCTACAATATATAATACCTCTATTTTGACCTTTCCAAAACTTTAGTACATCATCAAGTTTGCAAGAAATCAATCATATTGTCTACCCAATCATTTTGAATATTATGAACAATAGGTTGTTTATCATCTATTAAGGCCAAAATATCATTAGCATCACTAATTAAATTATTATCTCTATTTCAAGAAAGTTGTTTTCATAAACCCTTGCCTCTTACTAGCTTAGTTACTTTGATCTCAATGTCATATTTACATTGCTTTTGTGATCCAACGTACTCTTTTAGTGTTTAGATCTTTGTTGAATAGGAAACCTTTAACAGAAGGGTGAGCAACCATTAGTGTAATTTTATTATTTGAAAGCATATAGCTAAACTTTTTTAAACTTCTTATAATAGCAAGAACACATTTCTCAAAAAACATATAATGAAGTTCATAATTCTTTAGTCCCTGACTAAAAAATGCTAATGGCTATTCAAAGCCTTCATCATTCTATTGTAATAACATGGTAGAAATGCTATCAATGTTTCCATAGGCATATAATAATAAATATTTTGGAAATTTTGGATTTAACAATGTAGGAGTAGCAACTAATGCTTCTTTTATCAATTTCAAGCTACACTTACCTTCTTTTGTCCAACTAAACACCATATTATTTCTAAGAATTATTGTTAAAGGAATTAACAATTCTAAAATATTTGGAATAAACCTTCTTACAAAGTTAATCCTTCCTAGAATACTTTGAAGTCTTTTTTTATGAGTTGGAAGTGGTAGAGCAAGAATTGCACTTACTCTTTTAAGTTCAATGGTAATATCTTCTTTAGATGTAATAAATCCTATTAGTTTACCCTCATGAATAGAAAACACACTTTTCTTTGGATTTAGAGAAATGTCATATTCCCTGCATCTTTTAGATATCACCCTTAAGTGTTGAAAATGATCTACAACATTCTTTAGAAAAATAGTAATATCATCAAGATAAACAAGTACAAACCTATACATTAAGTTACAACATTCTTTAGAAAGCCCTATCCATTTCTTTTTGAAAGATTGCACCTGCATTTGATAAACCAAATGATATTTTTTGATAAGTCATAGTTCCCCATTTGGTGGTAAACATTGTTTTATATCTATCTTCTTCTTTAAACAATATCTAGTTATAACCAAAGAAACCATCCAGCAATGAAAACCATTCCAACCCTTAAACAAGTTCTAGTATTTGTTCCATTGAAGGAAAAGGATGCTTATCTTTTAATGAAGCTCTATTTAAATCATGAAAATCAACACACAATCTGATTTCTCCATTATTCTTCCTTACTAGAACTAGATTTGACACCCAAGAAGTATGCTTAATAGGGGATTTAATATTGCTCTCAATTAACTTATTCAATTCATTGATCTTGAGAGGTTCTAAATTTTGATTTATTGGCCTCTATATTTGTCTAACTAGTTTTGCACCAAGTTCTATTTCAATGGTATGCTAAGAAATATTAGGATTAGATCCCTTTAGATCTAAATAATTCCAAGCAATAATATCATGGAATTCATGGCATAAATTAAAAAAAGTTTGATGATCTTCAGGAGTGCATACCTTTCCAAGTTTCAACATTTTATCCTTTGCACCTTCAATTTCTTCATAGTGATCTTCTTTGATCTATAAATTGGATTTATCCTTTTTAAACTAATTATCAATATTAAAAATATATTCTAAAGTGACTAAACCTTTAGAAAGCTTGTTTTTCCTTAATTGAATGATCTGATCATCATACTAATCCTGTAATTTCTATTGGTTAGGCTGAGAAAATTTAGCTTCTTCTTTTAAAAAGTTAACAATATGTTAATTAGATTTGAAAACTTGCCAAGTTTCAGCATCATTTGGTACAACATGTCTTATAATAACTTTTGCATGATTTTTTCCTTTATCTTTCCTAATTTGAGTTGGAACATCATATTGTGTACCAATTATAGAAAGTCTATCAACATGTTTATTTTGATTTCTAGGCATAGATTCCAAATTAAAACCTTCTAATCCTTCAATTAATTCCCACACAACATGCTTATAAATTTTAAATAGATCTTTTTTAGTTGTATGAATGCCTCTAACTTGATTAATAATCAATTTAGAATCACCAAAAACTTGCAAACAAATAATACCTTTCATATAACCCATTTTAATCCATGCACAAGTGCTTCATATTCAACAACATTATTGGTACAACTAGATGTAAATTTGAATGATGTTTAATACCTCTCATTTTCTTGTGAAATTAGCATACACCCTCCTTTTGCACCTATTTTTTTGTGTGAACTGTCAAAAAAAAATTGCCTTCTCACACTTTTCTTACCTTTGCATCTTTTAGTGCATTTATATGAATAATAATGTTGTAAGAACACTAAGTAGTGTAGAGATATTTAGAATGGCTTCCATTTCTCAGTTCGTATGAATTGACCCCCGTCTTTACATTTTGTAGGTCTATTCAAAGATGGAGATGCGAGCTCAAATATTCTTAAAAATTCATATCAATGACCCTTCCATTCAGGAAATGGAGCTGTTTCCCCTTATCTCTCTAGTAATTTTATGTTTATGTACTGTGTTTATTCAAATACTATACTAAGAGTTGTCATGACCTATGTGGAATCTAAATGCATTGTATCAAGTACTACCCAAAATTTGAACATTTTGTACCTTATAAAATAGTTCTAGAACATTTTTCAATAGAAGTGTATTATTTTGGTATTTGCATGTAATATGAATAAAAATGATCAATTTCTCTTGTTTATTGATT
Organism: Cupressus sempervirens; assembly: GCA_028749045.1. NCBI lineage: Eukaryota > Viridiplantae > Streptophyta > Pinopsida > Cupressales > Cupressaceae > Cupressus > Cupressus sempervirens. The sequence goes on from CM053784.1 coordinate 471,106,278, forward strand.
TTTTATACTTCACATTTTACATCCAAACCATTTTGTAATATGTATGAACAACAATTTAAAACACATGGCATAGTATATAAGCAAGTTAAACATAGCAATTTAGGAGGTACAAAAAATTGATAACAATATCATAATTGTAGTATTACAAAGAGCACTTCTAGGATTATTCATAGATTTGACTATCAATGTGAGTTCATTGGCCCTGATTACAAAAAAAACATAATTTGTTAGACAAAATTTAATCTTTATTTACTGTCTCTGTGAATTTTTTAGTATAAAGGTCTTATCCTTAAACCAAAAAATTTTAGAAAATGATAATAAAGGATCTCACAATATTGGAAGCATTGCCTCCTTATGAAATATTGATTGTTGTGAACTAATGGAAGCAGACTAAATTTTAATAGTGGCGGAGATTATTTTGGTAGAATCTACATAAACAAACAAACAATATAAAAGTGACTTTCTAGCGAGTAAAAAAAAAATTTAGTATTTCAATATAGATTAAAGCCACATAGGAATGGCAGGAAAAATGACAAACATGCGTAAATTGGGAGGGCCAAAATTGTGTGAAAACAATGTCAAAACTAGGTAATGAAAGATGGAAAATAATTATGCCAGATAAATCAGTGTTTTGTAGCACCAAATCATGACAAGGAAACTTAAATTCAACAAAATGAAACTTGTAAATATAAGTCAAAGGTAGGGATCATCAAATAGAGTGATGAACAAGTGGTTTCATTATTAATAGTGTAGCAAGTTCAAATTCCCACAAGGGATTTGAACATTGATTGCACCATCAACAAATGTAGCCACATGTTGCATAGAGAAGTATTCAAGTTAGAGTTTTTACTATCTAGGTGGACACCAAGGAAATAGAAGAGAAGAATGGAGAAGAGAAATAAGGAGACCTAAGGAGAAATGGGAAGGAAGGCAGAAAATGATGCAGGAGCATCTAGTGGTGTAAGGGCAATCCTGTGTCAACCAAAAATATGATTAGATATAGTTTCTATTTAATGTTTTTTTATTTCTAGATACCCATTTGAGTCAAATAAAGGTTCCAACTCTCACAGTTCCACTATTAGTTTTCTGGGTTAGAGTTTTTAAGCACCTTGGGATGCGTGTAAATGCAAAAAATGGGTTTTTTGTAATAGAGCCAAAATTATGATAATTTAGAGGGTTTAATTTATGTGGATGATTACACTTGTAATTTAAAGTGCTCCAAAAAAAAGAATCAGATCAAAAGACTTTACGGTTAGAAAGTTATTGCAGTTTTAAGTTTCCTAGAGACCTCCTAATAGTCCTTCAAAGTTAGATATGGGGCACTAAATGGCCTTTTATGGAGCCACAAAATGGGGGATGAGTAAATCCTATCCATGGGGCTATAGAGTGCTTCAAGAGCATTTCAAAAATGTAAACGGTTCACCAATTGGAGTCTCGGTTCAAATGTTATGCCTCCTGGAAGTTGGACTACCCTTTCTGGATTCTTCTAATTTTACACTGACTTCTAATGTGACTTCTGGAACCTTTTTTTTTGGTGGTGTATGCCAACTGGAAGATTCTAGAATGTATTTCTAACCCTAAATGAATTGGGGTCTATTTAAGAACATTTCTAGCATTGTAAAGGTAGTTCTTATTAGAGTTAGAGAGAAGGTACTGTGTGGAGGATTTCTTTCTCCAAAATCATACTATTGTAAGCCCATAGGGAATTTTTCATTGATAATAATATTTCCCTTTTCTTGTGTGTTCATTTTGGTCTTTGGTTGTGTCTCCATTAGAAAGCAAGTGAACAGCCACCAGCAAGAGTCATATAAAGGAGATTGTTAATGGCTTAACATGTTCTAGGGGATAAAGTATACCACTGTAACCTCACTAGTTCATAGCTCAAGTCAAAAGCAATCATTAATCAAAAAAATACCCATTGGGACCTTACTGTGATTTTTAACTTTGTAGCTCCAGTCATAGGTGATCACTAATTGAGTAAAATCAAGGGCAATAACTATTTCACGGTATAGGATAACAATAATTGCAAATAAGTATGACAAAAATTACACCACAAATTGCAGAAATCCAAGAAATTACATTTGTACATAAAATGAAATCTAGTCAAAAAAGACTAACATAGAACAAAATAAAAACTAGCAAAGCAACATTCAAAGATCAAAACTTGTTAGTAAAATATAGGCAGGCATGCATTCTAGGACAGAAAACATAGTCAAAGAAACTAGATACTTTTCTAGAAATTTCTAATGATAATACACTAAACAGAGATAAAATAAAATCAAACACAATCAACATACTTTGATTGTCAAGCATCAATAAATAAATGAAAAACAACTGATCATTATCTCATAACTCTAAAGGCCTACCAACATACAAAAGATGATGGATTTGTATTTAGAGACAAACATTAACATTAAATGTTGGTTATCATTTTTCCATTGTACAACAACACCTACACAAATCATGAAATAATTAAATATTATTATGTAGAAAAAAATCAAAGGCCAAATACAATATATACCAAAGAGGGACATAAAAGAAACAAAGAATACCAAGCAAGTAATTGAGTAATAGAGATAATGCACCCAAAATTGTAAAACTCTAGGTTTTAAATGAGCATCTTAAGTCTTACAACTCAAAAATAATGAAGTTAAGAAAAAGGTAAACCTAATTTCTCATTTCAATAAGATGTTCATGCATAAAAAATACGTTGATAGCTAAAGAAACCTTACCTTTAGCAAAACCAATAGAGATCAACTCAATGTTGATTTTAGGTTTAGCTAATTGTATATCCAGAGACAAAAGTTTCTCCTTTCAATACCCCTCTCATCACTACTTCTTTCTTCCATGCTCTTGGCTACTACACCATTGCACCCACCAAGGTGCACTTATCTACTCCACTTTTTGCAACAAAACAAAAACATGTTCCTGAACACAAGGGAAGGCGCACACCATGCACACCCTCAAGGTGTGCTAGGTGCATACATTTTTCTATTAAAAACTAACAAACAAACAAAAAACCTCACCCGGATAGGTGCACAGATCTAAACATTCCCTAAATGAAGTAAAGGGTGCACACTTAGCACACCCCATAAGGTGCACTAAATGCGCATCCTTTCCTATTACACTTCTTTTACTTAACCATAGTAAGGGTGTATACCTATGGAACCCTACGAGGTGCACTAGGTGCACACCCTTAATGCTAAAGATATAATGAAGGGAAAGGCACACGTAGTGCACCTCCAAGGTGTACTAAATTTTTTTTTCTTCAGGTGTTACTAGGGTTTTTGAGTCTTTTTAATAGTTCTATAAAATTTAGGGTTTTTGGGTTGTTTTTTTTCATAATTAGGGTTAATGTTAATTAGTTTTTTCTACCTCCAAAAAAATAGATATTGGTTTTGTGCAAATTCAATGGCTTCCTTCTCATCACCCCTTGCTGCAAAGATGGGTCCAAAACTAGTAGTCTTCAAATTTCAAGGTGTTCTAACAAAATCACACTTTCAAGATGAATATTCAGAGATTTGAGACACTAAGCTCAGCCATATGGACTAGAACATGTTCTTAGTTTTATGCAACAAACCAACTAAGAGGTCTCCTATGGTATCTTCTATTATCAGATGAGGGCTAGTTAATGCAGCATCACACCCAGTATTAGAACAATCTTCAAAATTGATCATGGAATTGGTGGAGAACTATGTTTTAGAGGAAAGGGTTATGAAAAGTATAACTAGAGATATCATGATAGATCTGAGACCTAAGAATATAGAGAAGGTATTTCATCTTCTAAGAGTAGATCAGTACATTAGGTTAACATATCATCAAGCAAAAAGGTGGTATAGAGAGCATTATAAGGAAGCATCTAAAATCATTCAATCCTTGTATCTCATTAAGACGACTCCTCTTGGTAAAAAGATAGATAAAATATACATGAAAAGGGGCTATATGAAGGATGATATTGGACATTCTATAGTACTCTTGAGTAGAGTCATGGGGTTACTAGCATCAGGACACCTGAACATATGGATGGTATATTTCATTCAGACCATCAGAATAGCAAAGATGCCAATTGATTGGGCTTCAATTCTTAGTGAGAATTTGAATGAGGAACTAGTGGTGATCAAGAACAACCAAAGTTTCTACATGACATCCTATTTGGTGTACCTATTAGCTATAAGAGCAATAGATTATCTGGGATTTTTTCAAAAGAAATAATATTTAAGATGCAAATTCATGTCCTTATGTTGTATACCCCTAGTTGGTAAGGAAAAAGCTTTTAGAGCACAATAAGGAATATAGAATAATGAATCATTCCTTCATTTTCACAATCATCTGGTTCATTGAGGGAGATTATGCAAAAAGATGTTAGATGAGGCAATGGAAAATATTATGAAAATTGGTGCCTATTACATCCAATATAAGACATTCACCTATCTAAGGGTACTGGGTACGACTGTCAATCCAAAAAAGCTCCCTAGGTATCTATGTGAGAGGCTTATATTGCCAAAAATTACATGACAACTCTTGTCTACATATGAGAGAGAAAGGAAGAAACACAAGAAAACCTAGGTATGGGCCATTAGTATAGGTTTTTTTAGTGTTGTCTAGAAATAGGATATTTCAACTTTTGAGTCTAAGTGGGATCAGTATCCCTTGGAGGAATATAACTCTCCTCTTCCCTTCTTTGATAATATTGGTAAAGTTTAGTACTTGGTAGGAAAATAATTCCAACATGAAGATGCCAAAGAGGATCATTAGATGAATGTAGTGGATGACTATGAAATCCAAATCAGGGATTATTGTAGGATGTCTCTCTATTTGGTAGGAAGTGCCTTGAAAATAAAGGTCCCTTTAAAGATAGTACAACAAGATATCAAAAATGTCATAGATCCATTGTATAATAGAGATAAGATATTTGATTGACCTATCATGAATGTGGAGATTGATAAAGAGGAAAATGCATATATTAATTATAGGGTGAGTCATGTCATCATTTTAACTAAGAATTGGATCAAAAGACCATTCAAGATAGATCTAATTTTGCAAACTGCAGTTTTCCAAGCTACAAACCTCCCAGTGAAAGGTAGAGGACAAAGGTGATAGTGCCCACCTTCACAGCCCAGTCCCCAATGAGGCCAAAAGTAGTGCACAAACTTGATAGAGAAGTTGGATACTTTAGGGCTCATAAGGGTAGAGGAAAGAGGAAAAGATATTTCCCTTAACAAGCCAAGCTTGGAGAAGAGGCAAGTCAAGCACAAAAACAACAAGGGCAAGGAGTTGAAATCAAAACACAAGAAGTGTCTCTACCTACACAAGAGCAAGAAGCATCCCCATCGACTCCAAAGAGAAGAAAGATGAAAACTCCAATTAGAAGGACACGGAGACAAAAGGTGATAAGAGAGGTTATCCCTTTTCCATTAGTCCTAGAATTTATTCCAAAAGAGGAAGAAGAGGATGATGAAGATGAAGAAGATAACCTTCCCTTGAGTCAAAAGACTCATCTTGCTAGGGTTATAGAGGTAGATCAAAGAAGAATCTCTACTATATCACCACCCTCTATTCATGCACAATTTATTTAGGCTACAACTTTGGAGGATGAATTACAACAATGGGTTGATGAGCAAGAGGATGAAGGGGCTAATGTCTTTTAGATGTCAAATTTTGATTTCATGCCTATAGGTGTTGAGTTGGTAGGCAATAAGATAAGGGATACTCTGACTAATCAACCTCAATAAGAGGATTGGAGCCAATTTTTGCCTTAGCCACAAGGACCTTAAATTGCTCCACCATCACCAAATCAAGATTCATTTTGTGTGGATAAGGGTTCAATTACTCCTCTCCCTCCAAGTAATGAAGAATAGGTAAAAGATGAATAGGAAGAGGAGCCACAAAAAATACCCATCGATGAAGTGTCAAGAGAAAGGAAAATATATGAGGAATGTAAATAAACTTTCAAAGATATAGAGGTGAGGATTATGCACTCAATATATATAGAGATGCCTAATGTGGATCTCTCACAGAAGGAGAAGACTCAAGAGAGGAGGGATAAGGGAAAAAGAATAGTGGTACGGACTCCATCTTCATCTAAAGATAAATCTCCAATGGAAAACATTCTAAGATGGTTGAGGTTGGAGGTAATGGTTAGGCACAAAAGGTAGTTGTATGGTATTGAAGAAGAGGGAATGAGAGAATTAATTGAAGCTCTCAAGAAACCTAAGCCACTCACGGGTGATGCACAAACATTGGCCTTTGGCATGAGTGATCAAAATTAGGACTTGTTCACCCATGTTTCTATCCCTCCTCTGTATGTAGATATTGAGGATTTGACCCCAAAAGATTATCAAATCATGGAGGTCATGCTTGGAAAACCCACTGTGGATACTACCAAATTGATGGTTACTATGGGGATCAAAGAAGTGTTTAGGCACAAAGAATAGGATGAGACTGAACTAATAAACCTCTAGAAGTTGAATGAAATCCTAAGGGGATATCTTAATGAAGTGGTTGGTCCATTGGATCCTGAAAATCCTAAGGAGACTCTAAATACAACACTTGAGAAAAGGGATAAGGAGATTATACAATTAGATCCATTTTTGCAAGCTTGTCAGTAATGGCGAGGAAGTTTTGAAGAGAAATGTGTGAAGATTATACAAGGAAATCTTAAATTGCTATGCCACATGCAGAGTAGTGCAGATAAGCTAGTTTCTATAGTGAACCAAGATTTTGGGTTAATGGATGAAGTACATACCTAGGGTAAAGACCTCCAAGCATTATAGTCAATAAAGGGTCAAAGGTGTCAAATGTTGATGGATGTATATATTTTAGATGAGTTAGATAAAATAGATTACTGAATAGAGAATAGTGTGGATGGCAATAAAATAATGGAAACATTACACACAAATATATTCATAAGCTCAAGGATCAAACCCAAGAGTAGATTTTCGAGGTAGAGAGACATTATAGTAATGCTTGCTTGGACATTTTTGAAGATGATTCAAGGGATAGACTTATAACTATAGAAGAAGTTGTTGAACAATTTTCAAAGACTTTTGAAGAAGCTTCCACTGATGAAGATATCAAACAAGCATTTAAGACCCAAGAGGCATTTTTGGAGTTAGGTGTGAAATTGGGAGATTTTGTAGAAACTCGCATAGAGGTAGGCAATTATTAGCAAAAGGTAAAGGAAAAATATGAAGCTTTAGATTTTCTAGATGCAAGACAAGTCATGGAGATTATTGATAAATTCAAGAGAAAATACCCAAACATAGCTCTGGTATGAAGGGGAACAAAACCTAGAAGCTAGAATTCCAATTTTGACACTTGGTAAAATTTTACATTTTTTGGACTTAATTACTGAGGTGTGCTAGGTGCACTGCTTCTGTGGTGTGCTTCTTTTGAGGTGTACCAAATTTTTTTGAAGAAGTTAGATTTGTGCCGATACTTAACTACCAGGTCTAAAATTAGAGCTTTCCATGCACCGAAAATGAATTCTATCAATAGTTTAACTCCTACAAACATCTAGTGAAGGTTGAGCTTTTATTTTTGGCACCTCCATAGACTCTTACATCATCTCATGGATTTATTCCTCTTATTTTCTCATGCTTTCTTTGTTTTAAAACATGCAAAGGCTCATGCATCCTTTAAATGATATAAATAAGGATGCAGTCCTACTTAGCACTAGTTAGAGAGTTAGTTTGTACATAAATAGATTTTTTTTATTAGTTTATAAGCATATGTTTGCATAAAGAGATCTCTCCCTCTCAACACAAATTGAGGGGAAGATTTCTTATAAATTCAGGAATGTAATATGTATTCCAAGATGTTATTTTGATGCAATAATATATGCTTTTGGTGCTCTCATTTAGAGAGTAGTTTTTCTTCCCTAAGTGTGTTATATTTTGTGAATGTATGTTCATGGAGTGTAATTAAGCCAATAGTTTTATTTTGTTATTTTGATTGAATAATCTTTTACTTCTAGTGTTTGCCACATGTTTAAAAATTCTACTGACATACTTAGTTGGAGAAGAGATCACCATATTGTTCCCGCATAACTTTTTGTCTCACATGAGTGCACTTTTTGTGGCCTTGCAATTTGATGAAAAGTGAAACATCTTACAGTTACTGAATTCCCATCGATGATTGCATTAGTGGAATTAAGGAAGTGCTACTCCTATTTTCATTGGTTACCTACCAATCTTTTCAAAGGCTTAACTTGTAGTTGTGTTGTTTTTGTGGTTTATTTCCATTAGGAATTTATTTTTCAAGTCATTTTCTTAAACTTCTTGTTACCCTATCTTCATTATTTTCTTTTACAAACACTTGATTAAATTAGGAATTCATATAGTTGCATAGTTAAAACTGCATTCATAAAAAAGTAGAAAAATAAAAAAAAATATTTCTTTTGTGTGGTTATTCTTTTGAGATAGCAAGCAAATTCATCATTTTATCCGAAAATAGTCAGATCCAGCAAAGGCCTCCCTATGAACAAATACATTTAGTTTCAACTAAGTAGACTCTAGTAGGTCACAAGATCACGCAAAACCTTGGAGTTGATCCTAGATTAGCTTTTCAAGAGAGGAGTTTGAAAGGATTTCTCTCATTAAGCATCGTGCAAAATTACAACTCAAAAAATAGCATATGGAGCCTTTATATCCAACCATTCATTATAAGGGAATGTGCTTCATGTCTCACATGCAAGTTATGCATCTGAATATGCCTTTAGAAAATCATATTTTATCCTACTAGATGGGAACAACTGATTGTTCATTTTATTGTACCAAATCTGATGATAGCTCAATAGGAATTTTTAATCATCTCATCTAATCAACAACTAGACCAATTTAACTAGGTGATGCCTTGTTTCTTTCTAAAAATATCTACTATGATATGCTTTTGTAAAAAAAATTGTGAACTCTACCCATTTTTCTTGGTCTGCATTATTTTTGTGTAGGATCTTGAGTAAGTCACTTATCATGGGTTGAGTGAGTTTTATTGTTTTATTATTTGGATTCTAGAATATGTGTGCAACTGGATCAATTTTTTTGGTGTGTCAAGATCTCACTATATATATACATAGATGCATACATAGACACACACATATTTGTGTATATCTACACATATGTATACATATTCATATGTATATACATACATACATATACATAAATAATGGTAATATACGTATTGTATTTGCATTTTCTTTGTCATTGCTTATATGAGTGTTTCAAGGTTGGAAACCACTTCAACATCCTTTGCATGGTTTAGAGGTAATTTCATTGTGGCAAAGGCTTCTACAAGGGAATGAACCTCATGATTATGGCATTTACATAAAAGCATAACTTTCTTCTTCAACTCCTAACACTCAACTCTTCACTAAAGTTATTCTTCTAGTAGTGAGAATAGTTACTAAAAATTCATAGGAGCTAAGGGACCCTAAAACTATGGGAAATTTTCTAGAGATGTGGTAAAAGTTACTCTCAACTTTAGTAATTTATAAAATTCTAGATCATATAGTGATGCCCAAATTAATAGTAATAATAGATACTTGGGATCCTTGTAGGGAGACTATGCCAATACTTGCATGGTTACATCCTTGGCTTCCATTGTTGGGCCATTGTATGTGACAGAGGAGCATCAAGACATGCAAGGATCCTTAAAGAAGAAAAAATATGGATCAAAGGAAAGGATGGGTTTAAACTAATTTATTGGCATGTTTTGAAGCCAATCATGACCTTAGAAGGCTTTAAAGATGATAAAAATGTAATGAACCCTAAAGGGCTTGTTAAGGACCTTAGAATCTTTGATAGTGAAATATGGGCATAATTGCATAGTGGAGTTAATTGGCTCCTTAGGAGTCTTAGAAAAGTTTAGAATTGTTTAAATTTGCCTTGGGGACCTTACAGGAAAGTTTAGTGAGTTGATTAGTTATTTTATTCAATAAATTATAGGTTGGGAAATTCAAATATTTGAATCCCAATAGTTAGTTCCATTTTGGGGGGGAAATAGATTTAATGAGTTTTAGGCATAACTAGGCATTGAAATCGATCCAAATCAGTTGGGGTAGTAGTAAGAGATGCTACTAAGTCAAGTTTGAGGCATTGTATGGAGAGAGCAGTAATGGGATTGATTAATTGTATAGAATGTGTAAAGAGAGCCATTAAAAACTTCATTTTTCAAACATTTGGTGCATAGTGGCTTGACTATCAATGATTTCTTGTAGTTTTATTATTTTTGACATTAAGTTCAATTTTTCTATTAGTGACTCAACACTTAGTCAAATAGTTACATTGCTACCAAGCTCTACAGTTGCTACCAAGCCTATCAATCAGTTTGTAGTATTTGTCAGGCTACACAATGTTTACTGAGCTTCATTAATAATATATAGTGCAAACCAAGCATAGCAGAGGCTATCAAGATATTTAGTGGAAGTAAAGAAGATCATAGTGTTAACCAAGATATGGCATGTTAATAGTACCTACCAAGCTCATAGTGTAAACAATATAAATCTAGTGTTGACCGAGTCATGTTGAGTCAAACAAGTAATTCAGCAGCTACCTAGTTTCTCATTGTTCACTGAGTCACACAATGTTGACTAAGTTGAAGCTACTTGAAAGTGATTAGTATGGACTAAGCTTCAAGTTCAATCGAGTGCCAAAGATTTCAAAGCATTGATAGTCTTTTTCAAGTATCAGAACATCACCAAGTTTGTCCTTAGAACCTAAGTTATAGTAGTTGGGCCAACTTTGTGAATTATGATTAAATTGGTATTGTAGCCAACTCCAGTAAGTTGTGATTTAGATTGGTATAAATGTAATGTATTGTATCATATCCAAGTATGTATGTGAAGGATAATATGATGAGTAAGAGTGCGAGTTGAAGAAGGCTACAAGTAGTATAAGGGACAGTAGAGATTTATCTATCATAGTTAGGTGATCATTATAATTCAAGGAATCTCATTCAACAAATTAGAGTTGTAGATCAGAGATCAGCCACTGGTTCATCCTAACATGTGCATCAATCAAATCCTTTAACAGGGTAGAATTAAAAATCTTTACTAAATCTCTTAGCTAAGTACACACTTAATTTTATATTTGTAAATCCTTTGACAAGGTGGATCTCATAGTCCTTATTGCTCCTAATAGGGTAGATCACTAGAAGTGATCAATTGTAAGCCTTAACAAGTTAACTCTAATATACTATAGTACCAAAACTTATGGGTATCATCCCCACCCCAATTTTACTTTCTATTTAGAGGGCTTCTAGGTCACCATATCTTGTGTCAAAGTGTTATGAATATTTTATCACTTTCATATAGATCAGAATATTATATGAAGGATTAATTAGTGAAGTAAGATAAAAGTTTTATTAGTTCCTAATTCACCCCTTCCCTTTCAATAACCTTACCTACCTTATATTTCCAACAATTGGTATCAAAGCTCTTTTAGTTCTCACATCAAAAATTTAACAGCTTGAGAAAAGATAAAAAGAAATGGAGGTATACAAGCTAGATAAGGCTATTGACAATAAAAAGTTGGATCTATAATTAGCTATTGGACAACTCAAGAAAGAAAAGGAGCAATTCTCTTAGTCACTAAAAAGAAGAAAAGATCTTGCAGTACAAATAAATGATAATATTTACGCTAAAGAAAGAATTGAAGACATATGCCTAGAAAGAAATTTAGATGAAGCTAACAAAGAAATCAAAGACCTATTAGAGAAGAATTGCAATCTTCAAGAAGAAGTCAAAATTTTAAAAGAGAAGAAGAAATCCAATTAGTCAGACTATGTGAAGTCATAGAAGAAAAAGACAAAGCCAAAGAAGAGATAGAAGAAGAGAGTAATGAAATTTAGTGACTATCTCTTTAGAAAAAAAAATTTATTGATCAACTCACCAATGAAAATGAAGAGCTTATGAATCTAAGATTAGAAAATGAAAGATTATAGAATATTCTTAGTATTGAAAAGAAAACCTATGAAAGAATCCAATTAGTTAGACTATGTGAAGTCATAGAAGAAAAAGACAAAGCCAAAGAAGAGATAGAAGAAGAGAGCAATGAAATTTAGTGACTATCCCTTTAGAAAGAAAATTTTATTGATCAACTCACCATTGAAAATCAAGAGCTTATGAATCTAAGATTAGAAAATGAAAGATTGTAGAATATTCTCAGTATTGAAAAGAAAACCTATGAAAGAATGATGAAATATCAAAAAAGAATGAATCAATTGAATGAGAAAAATTAATATAGACACAAAGACAAAGCTAGAATAGGATATACAAAAGAAGATGAATCATCTCAACAAGGATCTCAAAAGAATAAAAGGCCTACTTGCAGTCATTGTTGTAAGATAAGTCATACATTAAACAAATGTTGGATTAATGGAAAAGAAAATTTCAATGGAAAGTGTTACAATTACAATAAGCATGGTCATAGAGAAAGTGAATGTAAAGAGAAACCAAAGTTTGAAGGAAAATGTCACAATTGCAAGAAATAAGGATACAAATCTTCAAAGTGAAAAACCAAGAAGTGGAACCTAGAAAAACAAATTGTGAAAGAAATAATTGGATGGGATTACAACACATGTTGTAGATGTCACTATTATGGTGAATTTGGGTACATTGGAGAAAATTATGTGAAGCATCACATGAGAAAAAGAGATCCTACAAAAAGATGTTTTACTTGTACATAACTTGGACACCTTGCCAATAATTGTATGAACATGGGTAGAATTGAAGATCAAAAGAAAGCCAGAGCTAACAATATCAAAAAAGAAATGAGGTAGCAATGGATAGAAAAATCTCTAGAGAATTCAAATAAAAGTCATGAAGTGTATGACACCAAAGTCAATGAGTTGGGTAGGTCAATCATTTCAACTTAGTTCCCTATGGAGATCACTAGAATTATGATTCATAAGAAGGCATCTAATATTAGTTTGAGCTAGCAAGCAAAATGATCCAATCAACATTCAAGATGCACAAGGATCACTGAGCATGAAAAAAAAAGTAGGATATCTTGCCAAGCTAGGTTAGGTCACAAGACCTTACCGAGCAAGGTCAAGTTGCATAATACTTTTCAATCTATATACTAAGTGATGATGACTCTACTAATATATGAATGTATCCTAAGCATTAAAGACTAAAGAAAGTGGAGGATAGCTTGTAACCAAGCAAGTATGAAGTGCAAAGAATTAATGGTAATTGAAGAGAAGAAATTCATTAAAAGGAAGAAATCAAATGCATTATTTCACCATGAATCTTCAGAGCTATTTGTGAAGAGAAAATTCAGAGCCCCCAAGAAATTTGAGTATTTGTTTTTGAAGAATTCTCAAGTTTTTAGAAACCCTACTAAGCATATCATCTTCAAGTAACAAAGAAAAGAAAGGTTTAGAAATTTTAGTCTATAGAGTTACTCTAAGGCACCTAATTTCAAGTTGAGTCCAGTGATTATAGAGGCACTCGACCCAGCTGGTGCACAGTCTCAAATTATGCCTAAGGTATTACTCATGCATGATATTCTTTCATTTTACCACTATTCTATTCAAGAACTTGGAACCCTAGATATGAATGAAGCATTGAAGGAATTGTGTGTGGATGGTGTATTGAAACCTAAGCATCAACATTTGGAATCCAAGGGTTTGACCCATATTTCACATATGCCAAAGGATTTTCAAGTCAAATAGATAAGATTTATTTTGTATCATGTAGATAATGGAAAATTATGGTTGGATCAACCAATTCAAATTACAAAGAAAATGATTCACAAAATCATTGGACTACTAATGCTAAACAAAGCCAAGACAACCAAAACCCAAGGTCAAGCAGAACTAACCAAGAAGACTCTTTCCAAGTGGGATGAAATAGGTATGAATCTTAATAGAGTAATAGACATGGAGCTTAATTTCAGCATACATGTAATTACACACAAAATCTATATCTCTAGTTGGTTAAACAACATGTCATGTGAAGCTGTTGATCTTGTATACAAGGTAGTAAAGAGTAATCTATCCTTCAACCTTTCCAAGTTGTTATTGAATTAGTTCAACAAGAACATGGAGAGCATCATAGCATCAAATAATAATTTATGTAAGTTTGGATCTCTTTTGACATATATGTTCTTTTACATTCAAAAGTTTTTTCCTTCAAAAGGTGTTGTAGTATGGAGGAAAGATGTTCCTATTTTATATCAAATCAATGAGTATATAGCAAAAATGAATGAGAATTTTGATAGCATCATGGATAACTATTTGAATCCCTAAGAAGCTTGTAGAAGTTTACAAGGATGATATATTTTTCATGGTTGACTATGACAATGTTTATATTCAAGTAGTCAAACCTAGAGTGGCATGGATTAAGCCTCTAGAGTATGAGGTTAACATTGATGACACTAAGGATATTATAGAGGCTCTACTAAATGAGCCTGTGGATCCCAAGCCACCTATTTTATAATATATGATGAGGCAAAGGAAAGAATTAAGCTTGAGCTCAAGCTAACTCAAGAAGTAGATAAACGAAGGAAAAGAGTAGAGAAGCTACTAAAAAGAACAAAGCAAGAAAGTTCTCCTCTAATCCATACCAAGGGAAACCGTGATGATGTAGAAGATGATGATGTAGAGGAAGTTAAATATGAGGAAGAAGAGCTAGTCAGGAAGAAAGGTAAGGTTATTATAACTAGACTAGCCAAGTTATCCCCTATACTATTCACAAGAAGGGTAGGCCAATCTTGGAAGAAGTTGAAGTTAGGTGAAGATGAAGCCAATAAGGTTATCTTCAAGAGATCTGCACCTACACTTCAAGAAAGATTGAAGAAAATGGAAGAAGGAACTAACATGGAATGCTTCAAATTTCTCAAATATGAGATAAGAAATGAGAAAGAGAAAAGGTAGATTGAGGATGTTGTTATGGCTAAGCTAGGTAAGTGGAAATATTCACTAGATGAGCTTGCACAACAAATTCATGATGAACTTATGAAGGAAATCATACCTAGATGGAAAAGTGCAAAGAAAATTGCCAAGGATATTTTTGAACAAACTTTGAGGCAACTAATGTCAAGTCTTAGTAATAAGGAGGTAAAGGAATCCTTGAAGAAAAATAAGAAGATGTTTACTCTCAAGTTAAACACTTGCACAATATTTCTTAAGGATATTGAATATGTGGTGAAGACAATTACAACTACATGGAAGAACATCTATCAATTGCATCAACCCAATGACTTTGTAGTAGATGTTGATGACAAGGATGATGAAGATGAGGAAGAAGAAGTAGAAATAAAAGATCATGAATTAGATGATGCCAATCTACATGATGAGGAGGAAGAATAGGAAGCTACTAGAGGAAGTCTGCATAGATACAAAGCATTGAGGAAATTTGTTGTGATGTGGAGCCTAATCAAACTTAAAGGTTTATTTGGCATGATTTTCTCCCCATATTATTTCTATGGGGGTTTGGGGGCAATGACCCAAGATGGAGTCAAGGGGTAACACCCCTACAAGGTCCTGGCCAAAAATGCCCTTATATTGTAAAAGGCATTGGCTACTATTTTTTCTATTGGACAAGTTATTTTATCCCTAATTTTTTAAGTGGTAAAAGCTTGTATAAAAGGCTTAGAGTTAGGGATTTCATAATGTAATTGTGATATTATAGCTTCTTGCGGTGGTATTGAGTTGTAAGGGATTGCGAATTGTAATCACTAGAAAATATTAATATTGGACTTGTTGTTGGTGGATGTAGCCTAGCGATTGGTTGAACCATGTTAAATCTTGGTGTGTTGTGTTCTCTTTTGTGTGATCTATTATTTTATAATATTGGTTATATTTGCATGGAACTATTATTTCTATCTGAGGTTAATCCAAACAAGTGGTATTAGGGCCATACAATTGTCATTTTTTTTTAGCTCAGGTTGTCATCATTTTTTTAGCCAAACCATCACCATTTTTTTAAGTGATCCTCTACAAGAAGGTCTTATGGTTGAGTGGGAGTGATGGCAAATGAGGGTGAGCTAAAGGTGGGGAAGTTTAATGGGCAGAACTTTTAGTTATTATTAGTGAAATAGGATCGATTATTCTATAACTTGTAATAGCACTTGTGGATATTTTATGTATTTTTTCAAGTTACTATATGAATGAATATAAATGTGAAATAAAGAGGCATGTCTCTTTAACATATTAACTTACATTAGTTAAAGTTATAATACAAGTAATATACCCTCAATATATTATAATTTTTATATATATATCACTATTAATATAAGTTAATTATTCCATATATAATATTTGTCATATATTATATATCTCATCTATATAATATAATTTATTCGAAAAAATTATAACATTGTCTCTTGAAGAGACATGTCTCTTTAACATATTAACTTACAATATTTAAAGTTATAATACAAGTAATATACCCTCAATATATATATATATATATATATATATATATATATATATATATGTATGTATGTATGTATGTATGTATGTATGTATGTATGTATGTATGTATGTATGTATGTATGTATGTATGTATGTGTATGTGTGTATATATATATGTATGTATGTATGTATGTATATATATGTATATATATAAGTTAATTATTCCATATATAATATTTGTCATATATTATATATCTCATATATATAATATAATTTATTTGACAAAATTATAACATTAACTTGTAATAGCACTTGTGGATATTTTATGTATTTTTTCAAGTTACTATATGAATGAATATAAATGTGAAATAAAGAGGCATGTCTCTTGAAGAGACATGTCTCTTTAACATATTAACTTACATTAGTTAAACTTATAATACAAGTAATATACCCTCAATATATTATAATTGTTATATATATATATATATATATATATATCACTATTAATATAAGTTAATTATTCCATATATAATATTTGTCATATATTATATATCTCATATATATAATATAATTTATTCAACAAAATTATAACATTAACAGTTATGGAAGATGCAAATGGAAAACTATCTTTATCAAAAAGACTTATGGAAGCTGTTGGAAGGAAAATCCAAGAAACAAGAAACTATGTCAGATGAGGACTAGGAGATTTTAGATAGGAAGGAACTTGGAAGCATTCAACAATGCTTGGCACCATCAGTGACATTTAATATTATGAAACTAAAGATGATGGAGGAGTTAATGCAAATCCTAGCAAAACTGTATGAAAAGGCCTCCACTTCAAACAAGGTATTTCTCATGAAGATTTTATTTAATATGAAAATGATAGAAGGTGGATCTATTGTGGATTATTCAAATGAGACTAATAATGTTACTAGTTAGATATCTTTAGTAGGTATTAATTTTGATGAAGAAATTAAGGCTCCCTTGATTTTGTGTTTTTTGCTTGAAAGCTAGAATGGTTAGGTAATGGTTGTGAGTAATTTTTTTTCTAGATCTAATACTCTAAAATTTGATGATGTGATCAGTGATATTTTGAGTGAGGAAACTCATAGGAAAACCTCAGGTGGATCTACATTAGGAAGTGCTTTGAATGGACAAAGCAGAGGTAGAATGACTAAGAGAGAAAATAATTCTAGAAATTGAGGAAAATCAAGAAGGGGAAGAGATCACAATCCAGAGGACCAGGAGATTATTGGTACTGTTGGAAACCAGGGCATAAGAAGAAATATTGTTGGAATTAAAACAACAATGAAGGAAATAAACTAGAAGGGAACAAGGAGGAAAATGTGGTAAGTAAAAAATCTGAGGAGGATGCTTTGCTTCTATCTTTAGAAAGTATTGATGACTCCTGGGTTTTAGATTATGGTGCTTCATTTCATGCTACACCTCATAGAGGTTATTTTATTAATTATTTCCAAGGAGGTTTTGGTCTTGTTTATATGGGGGATAATAAACCTTGACAGATTGTTGGAAAGGGAAAAGTTTAGATTAAGTTGCAGGATGGAAATCATTAGCTACTACATGAGGTAAGACATGTTCTAAAGCTGAGTAGGAATTTAATTTTAGTAGGGCAACTCGGTGATGATGGTTTTATAGTTACTTTAACTGATAAAAATTAGAATCTTTCAAAAGGTTCCCTTGTAGTCAAAAAAGGTGTGAAAGTAGGCACCTTATATCTTTGTATAGGTCATACTATTCCTTATACTTTGATTGTTTTAAAGAAAAATGAATGTTTAGGAACATTTGCTACAGTTGAGCAGGGAGAACAAACAGTTGTTGTAGATTCTAATGCAACACTATGGTACAATAGACTTGGGCATGTGATTGAAAAAGATATGAAAGTAATTCATTCAAAACAAGTTTTATCAAGTCTAAAATGTGTCAATATAAATTTTTGTGGAAGTTGTGTGTATGGAGAACAAAAGAGAGTGAGTTTTGTGAAGACTAGAAAGGAAAATGAAAGTGAGAGATTAGAGCTTGTGCATATAGATGTATGGGGACCAGCTTAGGTATCTTCCCTTGGTGGCTCTCATTATTATGTTACATTTATTGATAATGCAACAAGAAAAGTATGGATTTATTTCCTTAAATAGAAATACAATGTATTTCAAACTTTTAAGAAATACAAATGCTTGGTTGAAAATGAGACTGGTAAGAAATTAAAATATCTTAGATCTAATAATGGTAGTTTCTATTGCAATCATGAATTTGAATATTTTTTCTCTACTAATGGTATTCATAAATAGAAAACTATTCCAAGGACTCTACAATAAAATGGAGTGGCTGAACACATGAACAAGACTATAATGGAGCATGCAAGGAGCATGAGGTTACATTTTGGGTTGCCCTTAAACATGTAGGTAGAGGATATCAATACTATTGTATAATTTATTAATGTAGGTCCCTCTACTCCTTTGATTGTGGTATTCTATAGGAAGTATTGACTGGTAAGAAGGTGGGTTATTCTTTTCTCAAAATATTTGGTTGTGAAGCATTTGCTCATATAGATTCTGAAAATAGAACCAAGTTGGAAGATAAGTCAAAGAAATATGTATTTTTTGGATATGACATTGGTGAATTTCATTATGGGCTTTGGGATTTTGAAAAATGTAAAATTGTAAGAAGCA
Organism: Cupressus sempervirens; assembly: GCA_028749045.1. NCBI lineage: Eukaryota > Viridiplantae > Streptophyta > Pinopsida > Cupressales > Cupressaceae > Cupressus > Cupressus sempervirens. The sequence continues at coordinate 471,125,321 of CM053784.1, forward strand.
TGGATGTCATCTTCAATGAGAAAGTATTGTACAAAGATCAGTTGCAACAACATGAGAAGAAAGAAGATGATTATGTAGTGTTAGATGATCATCAAAAGATGATGTTCCAGCAATTCCTCATGATTTTCAACAATCAAAACAACAAATACCACACACACCAGTGACTGTTAGATAGTCAACAAGGCTAAGTAGAACTCCAAAAATGTTTTCTCCCTCTTTGTATTTTATTTTAATTATTGATGTTGGTGAACCTGAATGTTATGATGAAGTTGTGAAAGTGGATACAAAGATTTAATGGGAGTCTACAATGAAATAATAAATGGAGTCTTTTCTAAAAAATAATACATGGGATTCATGCAAGTTTCTTGCAGGTAAAAACACTTTACAAAATAAATGGGTTTATAGGTTAAAAGAAGAGGATGGAGGTAAGGAACAATTTAAAGTCAGGTTAGTGGTCAAAGGATTTGCACCCAAAAAATGTATTGATTTTGATGAGATATTTTCTCTTGTTGTAAAAATGACTTCTATTCATATTGTTTTAAGTATTGTGGCTACTAAAGATTTGCATTTGGAGCAGCTTGATGTTGAAATAGCCTTCCTTCATGGTGATTTGGATGAAGAGATATATATGGCACAACCACAGGGATTTGAGGTCAAAGGTAAGGAGAACTTAGTGTGCAGATTGAAGAAAGTTTATATCGCTTGAAGCAAGCACCTCAACAATGATATCTAAAATTTGATAGTTTTATGCATAAGCATGGATATAGTAGGTGTCATTAAGATCATTGTGTTTATTTCAAGAGGTTGGATGATGATAGCTACATTATTTTATTTTTATATGTTGATGATATGCTTGTAGCTGGGTCTAACATGGATCACATTAAAGGGCTAAAATGTTAGTTAAAACATGCATTTTCATGAAGGATTTGGGGCCAGCAAAAAAAAAACTTGGCATGAAATTTTGCAGAGATGACAAAAATAGAAAATTGATATTATCTCAAGTTGATTATATTGAGAAGGTGTTGCAAATTTTCTTTATGGATAATGCTAAAGTTGTCAGCACACCTTTACCTGGTCATTTGAAGTTGACTAAGGAGATGTGTCCAAAGACACAAGAAGAGGAGGATAAGATGTCCAAGGTAACCTATTCTTTAGTTGTAGGAAGCTTGACATATGCTATGGTATGTACAAGGTGAGATATTGCACATGTAGTGGGAGTTGTTAGTAGGTATATGAGTCATCTAGGAATTGAGAATTGGAATGTAGTTAAATGGATTCTCAAATATTTGAGAGGAATATTAAGTAAGTTTTTACATTTTGGGGGCTCTACTACTGATTTATAAAGCTATGTTAACTCAGATTTGATAGGGGATATTGATACTAGGTGGAGTACTAGAGATTATGTATTTACTATTGGTGGGGCAACACAGAAGGTTAATACTTTATCCAGTATAGAGGCAAATTATGTTTCTCCTACGAAGGCAGCCAAGGAGATGATATTGCTTTAGTCTTCTTGGAAGAATTAGGACACCCTTAGAAATATAATTATTTGTTTACAGATAATCAGAGTTCCATTCATCTTGCAAAGAATTTAGATCTGTATTCAAGGACAAAAAACATACAATTGTGGTACCATTTCATTTAGTCAGTTTTGGATGATGGACAGTTAAAGTTGGACAAGATACATACAGATGATAATCTAGCAGATATGTTTACCAAGGTAGTAACAATGGAGAAGTTGAACTCTACTTCAACTTCAGTTGGTCTTCTATACTAAAAAAAATAAAAGCATAGCAGAGTCTAGGGTGGTTTGATATTCTAGTGGGAGCTATGGGTTTAGTAGTGCTATGATCAGTCTCAAAATGGGAGGTTATTTTTGTGGAGTCTGATTAGTCTCTGAGTGGGAGATTTTTTTGATGTGGAGTATAATCAGACTCAAAGGTTTATTTGACACAATTATCTCCCAATAATATTTCTATGGGGGTTAAGATGGGGTCAAGGGGCAGTGCTCATGTAGGGTGCTAGGGCCCTTATATTGTAGAATACATCAACTACTATCATTCCTATTGGATGACTTATTTTAACCCTAATTTTGTAAGTGGCAAAACCTTGTATAAAAGGGCTTAGGGTTAGGGATTTCATAATGTAATTATGATATTGTAGCTTCTTGCAGCGGTATTGAGCTATAAGGGATTGTGGATTGTAATCATTGGAAAATAATAATATTGGAGTTGTTTTTGCTGGATGTAGCCCAGGGATTAGGTTAACCATGTTAAATCTTGGTGTCTTGTGATCTATTATTTTTTGATATTGGTTATATTTGCATGTATATGTTATTTTTGTTTGAGGTTAATCCTAACACAATTGATGCAATCAGGCTCAAAAAAAGCTTCTACCAAGTTGGTTGTGGTTACCACTACTATACGAAGCACCCAACCAAGCATTGGATATGTTCTATCAAGTGTTACTTTGACTAAAGTGCCAAGCACTTCATCTACCAAGTAGCAAGTTCCTCCATCATCAGGCTTGACTGAACTACAACAAGGTATTTATGTTATTATTGTTATTTCTAAATTTTTTGCTTGTCCATAAATTTCAACATTTTTTTCTATTCCAAGTGTATCCATAGCTAGTACAATGAGAGTTGAGAACTAGTCTCAACTGAGTATTGAAGTCTTAGACAGGGGAAAGCAAATTATTTCTACCATTCTAAAATAAAAGGGTAAAGAAGAGGAAGAAAATAATCTAGATGAGGACATAGTTATTCCAAATTGGGATATCTCTACCCTTACCCTTTGATCAAATGGATACCCTAAATGAACTACAAAAGAAGAGAGCTAGGAAACAAAAGCTTGGAGAAGAAAAGTAGAAGAAAAACTAAGTGCTAAAAGTCATAAAGAGCATATTTGTTAATGCACTAAGTATTGAGGTTCATAGTACTCAACCTATTCTTGATCAGTTAGCAAAAATTGTCCACAAATACAATGAATACTTGAATGGATGAGAGAAGCTATTTCAAAGAGATGAAAGAAAGTTTGAAAATAGAGTGTTGGAAAAAGTTGCACGGAAGATTGCAATAAATCAAGTTGAACTATCTAGCATTCTTTCTGCTCTAGAAACCTTTGTAAATAATGTTGTTTCATTATTTGTCAAACTAATTGATGCATCTATCTTCACAAAGGAAATCAAGAAGAAATTGTCCAAGATAGATGAAGACATGAAGGAAATTGTATACTATCTATCACTTGATCCAAGTTATTGTTCTGCACATTATACAAAGATTAGATATCTAACAAATTTGCAAGCAAAATTATTAAAGGAAGAAGCCAAAATCAAGGCCATACCAATAGAAATATAGGGCATGATTCTTCCAAAAATGGATGCATTGTAGAAACACATTAAGCATGAAAATACTCTCATTCATGACCACAACTTCTCCATAGCTTATCACATGATGGAAATATCAAAAAAAATTTAGATTGCATTGCATACAAGCAAGATATTACAAGAGAATTGGGACAAGAAAATGGTATTACTTTTGAAGGTACATTCTGATTGCTTGTCACATTTTGGTATCAACATATAAATATTATACACCTTTGGAATTTATGTCAAAAAGGGGGAGAAGACATTGTATATTGTATAAAATAGGAGAAGATATTGTGAAAGGGAGAAAAGATTACTATACTCTAGATGAATATATAAGAGAGATATATGTATGGGGGAGTAGTACAGTAGTATGTCAATTCTTGTACAAATAAGAAAAAATTATCTTTACAAAAGAAATTTTTAAAAATTAGAAAAATAGAGAACATTACTAAGAAATAGCATCATAAAGTCAAACCAATTTTAAGACATGGAATGATAGTAAAGGAAGTTTATGACTTATAATTTTGAATGTTCAAATTTTTGGTTTGATAAGTGTTTTTTTCACTAATTCCAAAGGGGGAGATTGTTGACATTAAGATCAATTTGTCTATCAGTGACTCAACACTTAGTCAAATAGTTACATTTCTACCAAGCTCTATAGTTGCTATTGAGCCTATCAGTCAATTTGTAGTGTTTGACAGGCTATATAATGTTTACCAAGCTTCATAAATAATGTACAATGCAAACTGAGTGTAGCAAATGCTACCAAGCTATTTAGTAGAAGTGCAGAAGATTGTAGTGTTAACCAAGCTATGGTATGTTAATAGTATCTACTGAGATCACACTATTAACAATATGAATTTAGTGTTGACCGAGTCATGCAATGTCAACCAAGTGATTCATTGGCTACCGAGTTTCTTAGTGTTCACTAAGTTACATAGTGTTGACCAAGTTTGAGCTATTTGAAAGTGATTAGTATGGAATGAGCTTCAAGTTCAACTGAGTGCCAAATATTTCTAAGCATTGACAATGTTTACCGAGTATTAGAACATCACTAAGTTTTTTCCTTAGAACTCGAGTTACAGTAGTTGGGCCAACTTTTTGAATTATGATGAAATTGGTATTGTAGCTGACTCCAGTAAGTTTTGATTTGGATTGGTATAAATGTAATGCATTGTATCATATCCAAGTATGTATGTGAAGGAGAAAATGATGAGCAAGAGTTTGAATTGAAGAAGGCTACAAGTAGTATAAGGGATAGTAGAGATTTGTCTATTACAATTAGGTGATCAATGTAATTCAAGGAATCTCATTTAGAAAATCAGAGTTGTAGATCTAAGATTAGCCAATGGTTCATGCTAATAGGTGCATCATTCAAATCCTTTAACAAGGTAGACTTAACAATCTTTTGCTAAATCTTTTAACTGAGTGCATACTTCATTATATGTTTGTAAATCATTTAACAAGGTGGACCTCACAATCCTTATTTCTCCTAACAGGGAAAATCATCAAAAGTGATCAATTTTAAGCCTTAATAGTTAACATTATACTATGGTACTAAAGCTTGTGGGTATCATCCCCACCCTAGTTTTACTTTCTATTTGGAAGGTTTTTGGGTCTCCATATCTTTTTTCAAAGTGTTATGAATGTTTTATGGCTTTCATTCTTTCATACATGCAATTATATCATAATATTATATGAAGGATTAATTGGTGAAGTAAGATAAAAGTGTTTTTGGTTCCTGATTCACTCCTCCCCTCTTAGTAACCATGCCTACCTTATATTTCTAACAATGAACTCATAATAATTTTGGTATATTGTTTGATCAATTCCTAATGCACTTAGATTTATGAAGTTCATTCCTTCCAAGTTTGATGTCATTGCTTTAAGGGTTTCATTGTTTTCATTAATAATTTTCAGTTTCTACTTGAGATTTTGATCATTCCTTGAATACAGGAGTTTGATTCTCATGGAGTGATCTTGTAATAGTATGTGAAAATCATATCTAACAATTTTTTGATAACAATTTCTAAGGATTGATGATCACCATTGAAGTTTGTGAAGTAAATAGCACTAAATTCAAGGCTATAAAGTAGCAACAAGAGTTCTAGAAATTAAAGGTCATTGTTTAATGATTGCAAGTGCTTTGGTATGTTGGAGATAAGGTTAAACAATCTTTAATTGAGTCTAAAGGTGCTTGGAAGGTAGAGATTTAGAAAACCCTACCTTTGAGGGTTTGTAGGAGACTGATTTAGGGCTTTTGAGGTTATAGAAGTTTCAAACTAATTCCTTTTGGATTTGGAACATTTAAAACATAAGGAGAGATTGCCTAGAGTTTAGGGTTTGGGAATACAAGAAACTAGTAGTTTCTTTGTTAAATTTCCCTCTTTTCATGCATTTTTAAGCCAAAGTATGGTGATTGTAGGATATGGTCCAAAGGAACACATGGAACCCTTTTGATATGTTGTAGTATGGCTTAATGGGTATTTGAATCCACTATTTTTTTGGGGAGTTTTTTGGAAAGTTTGAGAGGAAATTTTTGTGTCACTACAGGACTACTAGGAAATCAATTAGGCCTTTAAGATAGTTTGAGGGATTTGGGTGTTGGATGTTATTTGAGGAATAAAAAATAGTTGAAACCTTTTAAATCCACCTTGATTTGGCCTAAAACACCTATCCTAATCATTGGGGAGGTGTTGGAATTATTTGTGTACTTTTTTCTTTGTAGAGGGTTTGGGGAATTGGCATAGAGGTAGCCCAACAAAATGCAATGTTAGGAATCTCTTAAAATCTTTTAAATCATTAGGTTTTGATTAGGAATGTTGGTTGTTTATGTTCACACACTTGTGAGACCTAGTTTCAAGGTTGGAACTTGACAAGCCCTTGATCAACTATGGTTAAGTTGTCACATAGCGTAGAATCTTAGTGTAGTGCCTCTCCCATTTGACTTCTGTAATTCATCCTGATGGATGCAACCTTATTGATCTTTTTTTGTGAAGGATCTTGATTGTGACCATGACTAGTCTAAACCATTGAGGTGTCTGGATTTATGGTTCTATATCAATTGCTTTGATTATGCTTATGGCTAATTTATGAGATTATGATGTGATTTATGGTTCACTGAGGTTTGTGCCAGTGGTTACTAGGATTGATGTGGTATCATGAGGTTGTTTCATGATTACCCTGAGATTTGTGTAGAGATTGCACTATGTACTATTACCATGCTACACTGGACTAGGTTCCTATAGTAGTGGTTTGTCATGTTTATGAATGTGTTCACTTACGTGTTTTAAGTTCATTTTTTATGTTGTTTAAACAATCATTATTAAATTCTTAAACAATTAGAAATTGATTGTGCTTGTTATATTCATTGGTTATGTGCTATGGATATCTACTTATGTTATGTTTTACTTTTGATATAACCTGAGGGTGGGATGTCATACCTTTATTTTAGTATCATGGATGTTAGACTACTATGTTGTTCAGTTGATCATATTACATTTTGATGCCATTTTGAGATGACAGTGTGTTTTATGATGATATTTGGTTATCCAGTATGTGGACATATCATTGATTATGTTATGTGATGGATTTAATGCTATGGTTATTTACTTCATTCCTGCATTGTTATGCTTTATGCAAATTTGAGTGATGTAAATAGATTATTTTGATATAATTAAATAAATGGTTAAATTAGGTGATTTAATGCACTTATTTCATTGGCTATGTTATTATATAAAATTGCACTTGGTCATGTTGTTTAGCGTGTAGGATTTATATACCTGGCAGTGGCACATGGAGTTAGTGATTCAACCATTCATATTTTACCAATGTCGTCCCTCTTTGGTTGACGTATCCTTATTTTAATTTTTTAATTAAAACCTCAAGTGATTATTAAATCCGAACTCATTTTTATTATGTGATTAGAGTAGTAAGTGTGTCTATGCATTTAGAGGTTCACATTGTCGCAAAAGTTGTTAAAGAATTTTTTGTGTTTTTTGGCTTTTAGGCTTTTTAATTGATTTATTTTAATTTCTAGCAGCTTTTCCATAGATGAATTTCTATTTATAGGATTATCCTATTTTCATTTGGGTCAATTCAAGGTTTAACTAGGTTGGCTAGTTATTTTACCTAATCGATTATTCACTCAAAAAGTGAATAAGTATCCAAAAAGGAATTTAATTCCTCACTTCTCACTTTTGAATTAGAAATTTGGAGAGTAAAACCCAAAATCCTCTTCATAAGGAATTACTATTTTATTCATTGCAAGAACTACAAGCGTGGGATCATAGCAAGGTTGAGCTTGTTGGATCCAACTTTTAGAGGCCTTGGATTGTCGCAATTTTCGGCCACTTCTACAAGCGTTTTATTTTTGGGTTTAGATTTCCATTTTTCCCTTTTGGCTACAAGGTAGGGCTTTCCCATTTTATTATTTCAGCTCCATTTCTACTTTTTTTTTGGTAGACATTTGTTTGGAGGCTAAGAACTAGTGTTCCCCTCCATTTCTGTATGCTAGCTCTACCCAGTTGGGCAAGTATGAGAATTTCCCTATTTTTTGGGATGCGGATTTTGGGTTTTTCACTATTATGCTAGCCATTTTTGCATATAGTGTCCAAACTTAATTATTTTTGAACTTTTGGGGTTCTTGTGCCGAAAGGCCAAATGGGTTTTAATTTTAGATTTTTTTCCAAAATTTGAGGTTTTTACCTCATTTTGCATGCCACCTTGTTTTCTCGAGTTTTCTTGGCATGAGTTGGGTTGTGGACTTAGATTATCCATTTGGATATCAGTTAGACCTATGTTGCACTTTTGTGTTTGCATTGGGATACATGTCACATCCATACTCCTGACTTTGTGTTTGATTGAGTGACTTTTATACCTATTGTTGTGGTTTCTTTTGGACCTTTGTTTTTGTTTCATGGACACTGGGATTCATTTAGAATCCATACTCTCGGATTGAGGCTAGTTGAGTGAGGTCATGATGTTTGGTCTTGTTGCATCATTGGGATTCATGTAGAATCCATACTCCCAGATTGAGGCTGGTTGAGTGATTTCATGATGTATGGTTTTATTGGTTCTTGGGATTCATGTAGAATCCATCCTCCCAAGTTTTTTTCAGGTGAGTGTTGTTTTGCATTGTGTTCTCATCTAGTCCTTGGTTTATGATCTTCATGATGGTGGTGTGCCACACACGAGAACATGCATGTACATTTTTCAGGTGACTTGCAAGGCGTGATCTTCCATGGTACTTCCAAAAGTTATGACCATTGGGGTTGGGCTGGGAATTTTCATGCCTATAGGCACTCATTATTGGATGAGCATGGGTAGGGTAGGGTAGCATATGGAGCGGGCTTCTATCTTATAGCTCAATGATCATGGTGCCATGTGTTGGCAGAGGGAGCTTTATATAAGTGATAACTAAATAAAATGTGTGAATGGTAATAAAACTTAAGATAATAAAATGTGCAAGCACCCAATTAAGTTCAATGACACAATGTGTGAGCACCCATTTAAGTTTGAGGACACACGATCTCAGCTTGACTTGTTGATGCCAAGTGACTCTCTATGATGTTAGCCCCTACTTTGTAGCCTTTGAGTGTCTTACCAAGACCTATACTCCTTCCATTGTCTTAGGTTCTTGGTTACATCTATCATATTTTCTAGCATGAGTGTTAGCCATGGATGTGTGTTCTATGTGTGTTTGTGGTTGGATCTTTATCTCCATCAGCATGGTAGGTGTGGACCTACAGGTGCCATGTGGTTGGGAGGCATAGATACCTTCACTACTATTAGGGACCAATATACAAATATGGTCTTTTTTCCTAGTGCAACTATTGCAGGATGTTTTCACTTGATACTTAAAGTTTTAGAGTATGCTTTCTTGTGATTTATGCTTTCATTGGAATGCTTGGATATCATGTTTAGATGATGTTAGTTATTTGATGCATTCCCATATTATGATTTTTAGCATATCACTAGATGATTTGAATTGCTATGTTGGATTATCTATTACTTATTGGTTTAGCATGTTAGATTTCCTTATTATGATGATTTGCATATGATAGGTGATGTTATCTACTGGTAGGATTATCTTATACTTTACTAGTAGCATGTTAGTTTTCCTTATGTTTATATTGTAGCACATTTTTGTAGTGATGTCCCTATTACAATATTATTGACAATCTGATCAATGGCTTGGGATGTTACACGTGGGGGATGGCTAGGATCCATGATGGTCTTATGATGCTATTGATGAGTGGGAGGAACCGCATACTTAATTGGGTTGTTTAGTCATTATGATGTTATTTCTATACATTGAGATGTTGCTTCTATACACTATGATTTTCCTTTAGTACGTTCTTTTACTGCTATGGTTTAAATGGATAGATGTTCCTCTATCTTGTTTCATAGCATCTTGTTGTTTATGCACTCGAGTGTTCCTTCCTCAATTTATGTGGATCTGGTACACCCTGGTGTGGAGAATTTCATTTTCTAGTTTTCTTCCTTTATTTTTTTTTGGTTTTTTGATTTGTACCCTCATGAAAAATTGTACTTTCTCATGTGAGAATGCAATTGTTTGCGTGGTATGCTCGGTTTCCATGTGCAGCTTGAATCCTCACGTGAAACCCCACACTAGTTTGGGTTTTTTTGATATTGGGCCAAGCATGTCCTCATGTGAGATGATGTTTCCTCACATGGCTTGGTGTACTTTCTTGAATGAAGAGGTACTCCCTCGCACAAGACTGTTAGTTGTTATTCTCTCGCATGAAAAATAGGGGGCCTCTTTGTTGTTCTTTGGGGAATGCAACTTGGACTTTTGAGTACCATTTAGGATGGCTTGTGGTTCCATGTTTTGAAAGATTAGAGATATAGTGTTCTATGGTCAACTTTGGTTTTTTGTTCTTGAGTTTGTGTGTTTCAATTTGGTAGTGGCATCTGGAGATTTGTTGGTTGCTCGGATTGTTGGTAAAGTTTTTCATTGCAATATTTATGATCCCTGTACAATGTTGTCATGTGCATTCATACTTGTAAAAAAAAAATATCTTGGCTTGAATATCTCCAAGTGGGGCATTACATGTGGTATCAGATCCCATGTTCAAACATTGGGATCTCTGTGTATATGTTGCCCATATGGTTGTTGTTGCATTGGTTGAGTTCGAGTTTCTTAGTGAAGAGCTCTTGATTTTTTTTCTTTGGTATCTACTTGGGATGGAATTGCTTATCCAGTAGATGCAACTAGATTTGTGTGAGGAGAAGGAACTGAGTCTTCCCTTGTTTTGTAGATGGAATCGATGTGCCCTTTTTTGGTTGGTTACGTGTGTGACCACTGATTGGTGTCCATGTGTTGGCTTTGAGTGCCTCTTTTGTTTCTCCTTGTGGAGTTAGGTGCATTGTTTCCCCTATCTTCTCCTATTTGTAAGTGAATAAATGAATCTTTTTTGTGATTCTATGTTATATCATTATAGTAATGAAATGGTTCCTTTCATTGAGAAATGAGTTTTTATTATGAATCATTTCAATGGAGTAGGTCTTGCATTAGATCTTTTGGGTTAATGACTTAAGTCCCCAATCTTATTACTTCTTAAGTTTATGGAAATTTACATTAGATTGATGAATATTTAAATGTTGCATCGCATGGAAAAATAATTAAGGAAATTATTATTGTTGTCTGCATATGCATGAGATTACTGATGATATATTGCTTGATGTGTGTAAGTGTGTTCTCTAATGTTGCTAGGATGATGTATTCCTTAGAATTGTGCAGTGATTTATCCCTCTTGTGTGATTGTCCTCATTCATCACCTGTAATGTGATTTGATTTATGCTTATTTTATTTGGCTGGAGGTACATTCCTCATTTTGTTGGGCTAGCATTGGTTTTTAGCATTCTCCTCTCTTGGAATAGTCATCAAATTTTATCTATCGATCTCTTCGTGACAGTTGTCATGTTTGACTTATTGTTGAAATGTGAAAATTTTTATATTTACTATTGGAATTGACAATATCCCATTTGAGCTTTTGTTTTGGTTCATGATGACTATTCTTAATGTGTTTTAACTATTTCCCAGTTGTGTGTTATGACTCTACCATGTTCATCTTGAACCTCTGGTAGTACATATAAGGGATATAATTCATGGAGAACATGCTAGTGTGTCTTTGATAGATTTAAAAAATTTAATGTAATTGGATGGCTTAAAAGATGAGTAAATGTAATGTTAATTCTTGAAAGATATGTACTTGTTTTATGTAAGTGACTCTTGAACCCTTGCTTTGAAAACCTTTCAGTTTCATTGTGCATTAGTGTTTATGTTATGTTTAATTAATGAAATTATGAAAGTGAAGTAATGATGGTTTTAGTGTGTGAATTACTTTTCTTTCCATGTCTTATGTTGTTTTGGGCATGTGTGTCCTTTAGTGGTTTTGGACATTTCATCTGTTGCTTGTCTTGGTAACTGAGACTATTTTTTTTTCCTATGTGGTTTTGTCTTGAGTGTTGACTCAAACTCTTAGGTCTTAAGACTCTCTAAGCTCTATCATGTTGTATTCCTCATCATTATCTTTTCATTTCTTTTCAAATGAAGTCAATCTGAGTCTAGACGTGAAAGTTATGGCCCTCTAGAGTGAAGGCAATTTTTGTGCTGATTTGTAATTTCGTGCGAGAAAGTGGTGGTCATTGCACTTTCTCACCTGGTTCATTGCACTATCTCACCTAGTTTATTGAGAAACTTCACACAAGATTATGCTAATTCCAAATTTCACCTGGGGAACAACAAGCATCTCATTCACACTTTTAGAGTTGTTGATCGATATTCTGAGTACCCTTTATTGAGTAGAGTCCAATTCAATCATGACATATCATATTTATGGCCATTGGAGTAGTTTAACTCTTCATTTATTCTTAATGGAAGAGTTATCTAGTCTTCATAATCTACTAGGTACTTTTTGGGGTTCGTGCTTGGGTTTGTGTTTCCTATCTCACCGACCCACCCTTGTAAGGTGAAGTTTAGCCTGTAAGTGTACCTTGCTCAAGTTTGATGTTGCCTTGTCATTTGGGAGTGACTCAATTCTTTGATGAGTCTAGATTCTCTTTTCTAGATGTTGACTTTGGTGCATTTTTGTATCCCTTTCTCTCTTGAGAGAGTAGCCTAGCATGGTTATGCCACTAGCTTAGTTAGTGTTTTCAAATGAGCATGTTGATAGTTGGTGGAATTGTGAATTTCCTAATGCATCTTGGGATGATTTAGTGCAGAGATTGAGAGAGACTCCCTCTCAATCCTAATACTTTGTAGTTCTTTCTCCCTAAGCTTGTTTCTTCAAGAGGATTGCTTTAGTCAAGTTTTCTCATTGACCATTGACTTGAGGCTAGAGATTGAGTTTAGCAGTAGGTTGGGTGTGGTATTCCCAACATGGTGCTAGAGGGATATGGTATTGTTGGGCACATGTTACCATCTTATGAGTTGGTATATAGATACCACATGGTTGGGAACACTATTGAATTCTTTGCAACCTTTTGGAAAGGTGTTATCTTGTCTAATTAGGTTGTGTAACCCTAGTTCCCAATGGTAGTTGATCTTTTGTACCTTGGAGAGGCATTGTGCTCCTATGACTGGTGGTGAATAGTCTTTTGGAGTGCATAATTTTGTTGGTAAATTTTCATCCACTTTGTTCTATGGGTGAGTTTATGTGGATTCTAGAATGATCATGTGTGACATGATAGTATTCTTGGGAATTTGGGATGGTTATTCCCCATTATTCCAACTCTTGTTGGAAGTACGTAGTGTTTTGATTAGTTTTGTGGTCATGTGGAAGGTGCATGTTTAGTTGGGCACCTGTGGAAAAGGTAGAGTGGGTTTTTCCTTACCTTGTATTGTTGACTTTATGGCTAGATTGATTTTCCTAGCGCATAGAAGGTTCCTTGTCAGAGGACCTTGTGTTAGTGTGACACCTATTCTCTTGTGGTTAACCTATTTGGGGGTTGACGTGATGGTTTGAGAATGTTGGAGTGATCTAGTTTGACTTGTGGGAATTTTTTTGAGTCATTCATATTGTTCAATTTTGATTTTTGGTTCTTGATGTGTTTTGGTTTCTATTCTTGGATTGCAGGCTTCCAAGAGTAAGCCTAGTCTTTGAGGGGGGATGATGTAGTGCCTCTCCCATTTGACTTCTATAAGTCATCCTAATGGATGCAACCTTGTTGATCTTTTTTTGTGAAAGATCTTGATTGCACGACCATGAGTGGTCTACACTGATAAGATGTTTGGATTTATGTTTCTATATCAATTGCTTTGATTATGCTTATGGCTGATTTATGAGATTATGATGTGATTTACGGATCACTAAGTTTTGTGCCAGTGGTTACCAAGATTGATGTGGTATAATGAGGTTGTTCTGTGATTACCCTAAGATGTGTGCAGAGATTGCACTATGTACTATTACAATGCTACACTGGACTCAGTTCCTATAGTAGTGGTTTGTGTGCAGAGATTGCACTATGTACAATTACAATGCTACACTGGACTAGGTTCCTGTAGTAGTGGTTTGTCATGTTTATGACTATGTTCACTTATGTGTTTTAGGTGCCTTTTTCATGTTTTTTAACCAACCATTATTAAATGCTTAAACAATTAGAAATGGATTGTCCTTGTTGGTTCATTGGTTATGTGCTATAGATATCTACTTATGTTATGTTTTACTTTTGAGATGACCTAAGGGTTGAATGTCCTACCTTGATTTCAGTATCATAGATGTTAGACTACTATGTTGTTAAGTTGATCATATTGCATGTTGATGTCATTTTGAGAAGACAATGTGTTTTATGATGATATCTGGTTATTTAGTATTTGGACATATCATTGATTATGTTACATGATGGATTTAATGCTATATTTCTTTACTTCATTCCTACATTGTTATGCTTATTGCGAATGTGAGTGATGTAAATAGATTGTTTTGATATAATTAAATAAATGGTTAAATTAGGTGATTTAATGCATTTATTGCTTCGGCTATGTTATTAAATGCAATTGCACTTGATCATGGTGTTTAGTGTGCAGGATTTATATCCCTGGTAATGGTACATGGTGTAGACACCTAAATTTGATTACACTATTTTAGTAATCCTATTTAGTTATCTAAAAAGGCATTATTAATTAATTTTTTATTTAATTAATCCTTTGTCATCCCCAAGTTGATTAATTTAATTAATCATCTATAGTCCTAATTGATAAATCAAATAATCTATTATTTATCAATTAAATCCTTTTCTCCTATCTAATTCCAAAAATCCCCATTTATTAAATAAATCTATTTGATAAATGAAATCCTCAAATTCAAAAACTCCTAACCTATCTCTAATCCTCCATTTAGCCTAATCCACCCCATCCACCCATACTAACCAATCTTAGCCACTAACTCACCTACCCTCATTAATGCCATCCACTTGTACATCTCTAACATCCCTAATCTAATCCTAAACCCAAGCCTAATCCACCCCCTAATGTTGTCACATTCCCTAAACAAATTTAAGACTTTCCTAAACCAAATCAAAGTCTCCCCTCAAAAATCCCAACCACCAAGTCATGAGTGCTCTTGCAAACCATAAAAGACTCTTACAAGCCCACTCATGACTCTTACATCCATCTTCCACACTCTTCCCTCTTCCACACTCATTCCTCTTACACCTCTCTTACATACTCAACCCCACTCATCATGCCCTTAACCAACCCTTTACCCTACCCTCTCACGCTCATCCTCCTTGTGACAAGTGTCACCTTCCCATTGGTGTTAAACAAGCACAATCCATGTGCTCTTTTTTGAGTGCATCCTAGCCCTCCTTAAGCCTTCATCCATCCTTGCATCTAAGCCATCCATCCCTCTACCCCTTGGCCTATAAATTGAATCCCATCCCAAGCCATTTCATCAACAATCTTGGAGCTGAAGTTACCATGCTATTTTGAGAACCAAAGCCATACCCATACTCTTATAATGCCAAATTGAGAGCTCACAAAGCTACCAATTTGCTATTATCCATCTTCACTATTGAAGCAACTTTGAGCATTTGAGCATACATCCACATCAAAGGACACATCTACAAAATCAAGGAAGCATGGAGTGTTTCCTTTTTTGGGTTTTCATTCCTTAATTGTTTCTTTTGTCTAATCTAATATGTGAATATAGTTTTAGTTTGTGAATGTTTACTTTAATGTTAATGTTCTTTGCACACTAAGATTCTTGTTCTACATTTTGGCATGCCCGGTGGGACCCCACTATGGGTCATTTAATCATCCATTTTCATCTATATGTCATTTTTTCTAACCATCTAATGTTTGTTGTTGTTTGAGTGTGTTGTAGGGTGTTTTGCTTATTTTTGTAGGTTAAAGAACGCACTTAGGAAAAAGAAATACCATCTAAAAATCCAAAAATAGCAAAAAAAATTCGTGTTTTTCAAATTTTTTCTTGCAGTGTCGTCTCTTTAGTTTTGGTATCTGCACCTACAAACTGTCATCTTCATCGGCTACTTTGTCGTCTGCGCAACCAAATCGACGTCTCTGCATTTTGGCATCTCTGCCTAATTTTTTGTTGTCAACGCTACCACTAGACTGTTTTCTACGCATCCTCAACCATCGTCTCGCCAGCTACACTGTCGTCTCCGCAACCTGTTCTATCGTCTCTACTACCGCCAACCCAAATCGTCGTCTGCGAAAATCAGCATCTGCGCAAATCGACGTCTCTACTTGTCACATATTTTCTGCGCTACAAAATCTGACCTATCGTCTCTAAATACTAGCGTCTCCGCATTTTAGCGTCTACATATTTTGGCATCTCCGCTTGATAGACTGTCGTCTCTGCCTGCTTTTGTTGCATTTTTATTTTAAAATCTTTATTTTTGCACTTTGTAGCTATAAAAAAAAAAAAAAGAGAGTATAAATCAAAATTGACTTTTAGTGGTTCTGTAGGATTTAGACCATTTTAAGCATTTTTACGCGTATGAAAAACAGCAAAAAAAGTTTTTAAAAAATTTCCCATAGTTAAGCTCTCATTTTTGAAGATTTTGGCTAACTAACTAAATTGTTTTTTTTTTTTTTTTTTGTCTCATTGCAGGTTGGAGCACATATGGAACCACTAACCATGTTTCTTGCAGGTTTTCATATTGCTAAAAAATGAACTTGAATGTTTAACCATTTGTCTTTGAATGCATGTTGCTAAAAAATGAACTTGAATGGTTAAACAAATTTTCCATTGAATGAATGTTGCTCAAAACACACTCTTGAATGCCATAAATTAAAATCAACTTTCCTTGGAATGCATGCTTAAAACAACAAATCCAATCTTGAATGCCAAGGATCAATTAACCATTGCAATATCAAACACTTCATTTGGAGCTTCTAAAATTGAACAAAACAAATCTCTTTTCCACATGCAATCTAGGTAAAGTTTGATTTTTGGACATTTAATAAACTTTGTTAAGTTAAAATAAAAATTTACAAAAATCAATTTGAGTAGTTCCTTGGACTCACCTCTTTTCTAATCACCCATCAAATATTAACCATTGGTTGCAATCTCAGTGCCATTTATGGGGATGGGTCTACTTGAAAAAGGTGTTAAATGTTCCACAATCTAACTCACTCACTTGGTCTTTGAACATTTTCTTTAACTTTATCAAAATTCTTAAATGGCCAAAACTCTAGATTAAATCGATCACACTTCAAGTTTGGGCACTAAAATTGAACAACAACTGACGTGGAGAGCCTTTGGGCACGCACTTGAAATCGAATCTCACACACTTTTGTTTTGGGCTTAAAACAAACTCACACTCAATCTTGAATGCCTTAAAGAAAATTAATCGATACTTGACGTAGAGGGCCTCCGGGCGCGCGAGTTTGCTTTTGTTGACCCTAACTCTTCTTATTGTTTGCATTCTTCAATTGATTTACTTTTGTTGGTGCTTCAAGTTAGAATTGAACATTGTCTCTTAAACATGAGTGCTTGCAAAGTCTAGATTAACACACATAAGAGTCAGTTGGTAAAAGAACAAGCGTGTTTTTTAGCCCAAGGTCATCCAAGTCTTCTCTCCCCTTGTTTTCTTTCAAGGCCATCTTGGGTGCATAAGATTAGGATCCAAAATCTTATTTCTTTTTAGGAGGCCTGCTTGGGGATTTCATCACCCCTTGGATGACCTCAACTCCAGCGTTCCGACAAAGTATAAGAATCGGAAGGTGAATCAAAAGACACCTCTCTTGGGATCAAGATTTTGTCATTCGGGCTAAGCCTCAAGGAACTTTATACCCTTGAGAAGTGAAAGAGGAGAAGTGGGTTATCGCTCCTCTCGGTTGTGTGACATCCTTTTGGTCTCATCTACGGATTTGGGCCTCATGTACCTTGCGTATATCGAGGACTCCCTAGCTAAACCAACTGTCAGCCTTGCAGAAAACCATCTAGGATGTTAATGTGTTTGGAGTGACTAATCGAAACATTTGTAGAACATACACACTCCTCGGCGCAGGTATCACATTTTGAGAACCACAAACTTCTATCTGGGTGTTCTTATCTATTGCTTGTTTTTATTTATTGAATGAATGTTAGCCAAACTTGGTCAATCCTAGCTTAGGGCACACTTAGCGTAGTCACTGCCTATTTTAGAAGTTGAACAAGTTGAAGCAAAACAACTGAGATTTTTTCCAAAGCCAAGAAAATTCAAGAATTTATGGCGGAACAATCCAAACCCAAATAGAAGTTTCACAAGGTCAAACTCAAGCCATCTCTAGCATACCAAGAACTTTCAACCAAGAGAAAAGAAATAACACCAAGCCCACGAATTGCAAAACTCCACAAAGCAGAGGACAAAGCTACCGATGAAGCACTTCAAGAGGCTTGGTTAGAGCACACCATCAAATTTAGCCAACGTCCAGGAGTTAATCCTGCTTATGCCTTACCAACTAGGCATGATTTCTATGATTAGACACCCTTGTTTCTCCCCATATTCTTGGATAAGCTTCACTTTAGAGTCATCTTTGTAGAAAAGCAAGCCATCTTAGGTTATCCCCTTAAGCATTATTAGCTCATCCATCTCATTTAGAATCAAACCATCTAGCCAGCAATCCAAAATTTGCACATCTAAGCTTTCAAAATTGTTGTCACCTTGCTAAAAGTTTTCCATTCCTAAAATCTTCCAAATCCACCAATCTCACCAAGGTTATCCCTTTAACAGAGCTTTTTCTAGGGTAATCTATCTTTGTCACTTGTTATCCCTCATCACCTTGAGCTAAAGGTTGGGATCCACAAGTGGTCAATCTCGTGTTCTTCCTAAAGGATCATTAGTCTATCCTTAAGTTGACACAATCACCACCAAGCTTGCACATAGGAAAGTAGACCTTTTGTGCTTTGACAACATATCTTTGAAGTTAGAATCCCCAACCCAATCCTCCTTAGGTTTTTTCATATAGCTTTGCCTCAACCTAGGAAATCATTTGCATAGAAAAGCCTTCCCCCTTTTGCATCCATCAGCATTATTGCATCTCATCCCTAGGAGCATTTTTCATGCCACCCATCACTCGCTTAGCCAAGAAGAAAGAAACAATGGAGCCCTATCATTTGGATCGAACAGCCTCACCCCCCTTGAGCACTCAGCCATCCTTCAGCCCAAAGCAAGCTATGCCATCACCTACTGACATTGAAGCTTTCATGAACCAACCAAGAAATGCAGTATTGGTAAATGCCATTATAGACAAAAACAAAGAGATAATCATGGCTAATTCTCGAAGGGACAATGTAGGAACCTTTGACTTTGGAAGACCCCCTCCATTATCAGATCCATCTCACCCGTTGTTTGGGTAGCTTCCACCACCCATAGGCTCTTATGATCCAAATTATCCTCAATATATTCCAAAATAAGAGCCTCCAGCCAATCCATATGACCCAACAGACCCAAACATACCATCATCCACCCAAGTTAAAATCTCCATGCCACAAGCCAACCCAGCCACCACCACTCCATCCTTGGTTCATACCTCTCTGCTCCAAACCCCCTTTACCCAAAACACCTCACCGTTCACCCCCTTCACTATTGTTGCTGCTCCCCAACCCAGCCTTCCAAATCCACCCATCTCCCAAATCAGTGCTAGCATCTTTGGCCAACCTCAACAATATACAACAGGGATGCCACCCATGGGGCCAAGTAATCAACCTTTCATCGCCCCCAGCTTGTTCACCACAGCCCAAAGCACAATCCCATCATTTCCATTAGGTCTTGGGAGCTCAATACCACTAGCCACAAATCCACAAGCTACTACCTTCACTCCACAAAGCTATCAAATCCCACAAGCTATTGCCAATCTTCTACCAAGCTCCCAAGTGACCAGCTCCCGCCACCACTCTACCAAGCTTCCAAATCCAGCCACCAAGCTATCAAACCCCATCAATTCCATTCCCAAGCTTTCAGTTCCCACCACCTCCACCACCAGCTAATCCATTACCTCCTATTACCAACTACTTTTCAATGTCACTTCTAGGAGGTAATCCACCACCCCAGCCAACCACCAATTATTTATAGATACCATCCCAAATGGGGGCACAACCCACATATATTGGTCAAACCCCACAAGCCCCCCGATCCTTTCCCCAAGCCTCACAACCATCTTATACCTTACCTCCACAAAGCAATCCATTTATCCCACAGCCAACTTATGTTCCTCAATCCCAACCTCAAATCCCATATCAACAGCAAGCCTAGCAGCACATGCATGAATATGCGCCACCTACCCCTCAACAACCCGTCATCCACCATGCAGCTGCCCAAACAATGTACAATCCCTGTCAGCAAATCCCTCACAGCCATCCATATTCAGTGGCCCCATCCAGCACATACCTACCTCAAGGCACTCCTACATTGGGGGCACCCCAGCCATCACCTATCAATTCAGAATGGGAGCAAATGAAGACAGCTCTAAAAGCCATCCAAGAAGGGAATGATCCAAAGACATTCAAGTTTAAGAATGTGTGTCCTTACCCATTTGACAGAGCCATTACCACAACACCATTTCCCAAACACTTTGAGGTACCTAAATTTGACAAATTCAGAGGAAAAAGAGACCCTGTCACACATATCAAAGAATTTTACATGCATTACCAGGATGTGGCATACAATGATGTCTTCCTCTTGTGCCTTTTTCCCAAAAGCTTGGCTGGACCAGCTCTTGAATGGTTTTATAGAATCCCGTATGGCACAATTAAAAACTTTGCTGAATTATCTAAGGCATTTGTAGCCCAATATGCCCATCTTGTTGAAACAGAGCTATCAATAGTTGATCTTGTCCACACCAAGCAAAAAGTTGGAGAAAGCCTTGTCGAATACCTGTAAAGATGGCAAACCCTTACCACCCGCATATCTTGCACCTTGCCAGAACACCATGTGGTGAAAATGTTTATTGATAATGCACATCCCAGCTTGGCTCACCACATGACCATGAACTATTTGCAGACCTATAAAGATATCAAAGAGAAAGGAATGATCCTTGAGCAAGGACTCATCAAAGATGGTGTGGTAAAGATTTACAAAGAGGCCAACCAAAATCAATCACATTCCAATGACAGGTCTAGGTATTGGAACAAAAACAAGCATGTTGCAATAGATGGGGTTACTAACACCAGACATGTGAATATTGTTGGTCCTTCTCAAAACGAGTCTAACCCACCATATCAAACAAACAACCAACAAGCTATCAATTACCAACAACAAAATAACCAAAGCTATCAAAAGCACAATACAAGACCCAACTTTCAAGGGTCTAACAATCAAGCTAGTGCCATCAATGTAGTTGTAGGGCAAAAGCCTAGATTCCAACTTGCACCTAGAAACTATACACCCCTTGGTGAGCCATTGGATGTTATTTTTGAGAAATTGGCTAAGGAAAACCTCATCAAATTTCCTCCTACCCAACAAATTGATCCAAGCCAATCCAAAGTTGCATGGTACAAGGACAATGAGTATTGCAAGTTCCATAGGGTAAACGGTCACACCACCCTCAGATGCATGAAACTGAAAGACTATGTGTAGGACCTCATTGATTGGAAGGAAATCACTGTTGGTGCCCAAACCTCTCCCAATGCAGGCTTACAAATTTATCAAAATGCTTTTCCTCCACACAACAACCAAAATCCTGGAAAAGCACCTATCCAAAACAACACCAACAACTGCCAGCCAAACCAATAGCATGGGAAGAACAATGACCACACTTCATCCTATATAGACTATGGTAGCCTTATAGGTTGTATATCTGAGAAAGAGCCTTTTGTCAATGTTATCAATATCCGAGGACTAGACAATGAGTGTGTGGTCACCACTCGAAGAGTGCAATTTAACATCGCAGGCCTACCAGTTTCATCAGCACCATCAGCTCCATCAAAAAGCCGGTACAATATCTTGGAACACCTTGGGAACATGCCAGCCCAAATCTCCATTTTAGACCTTCTCCGCACTAGTCCTATGTACAAAGACATCCTTGATAGTGCTCTCATAGAATCCCGTGTCCCTTCTGATATCAATACTACTAATTTTTGTAATCTTGTTGGACACCTTTCATCGTCATGTGCCCTATCTTTCAAACCCACCGACATACTCGCGGTTGAGCCAGATCACACCCTTCTGCTTCGCATAGCCATCATGGTATCCAATTTCACCGTGAAAAGAGTAATGATAGATAATGGATCAGCCTTGAACATTTGTACCCTAAAATTCATAAAACAAGCTAGGTATACTAAGGCAGATATGATTAGTGAAGTTATCACCATCAAAGCTTATGACAACTTGGAAAGAACCACAGAAGGGAGTATTTTGCTACCAATCAAGGTTGGGCCAGTCATCCAAGAGACAATTTTCCATGTTTTTGATCTAAACCTACCATTTAACATCCTCCTCGGTCGCCCATGGATTCATGCTATGAAGGCCATTCCATCCACCTACCATCAGTGCATCAAATTTTCGCATCAAGGCACTGAGGTAACCATCCATGCTGATCCAGAACCCTTTGCTTACTACAATGCGGTTGAAGCTTCATATACAAATCATTGCCCTGGAATAGACATTGGCATAGCCATTGCCAGCTCATCCCACACTTGTAATGACACAGAAACCATCCTCGCCTCCACCCTATCTACTGTAAAGATCAACAACAAAGGCTGTGGAGAATATAGTCTGTCAGATGCATTTTCTATCGGAGCAATCCCACTTGATCCACATACCCATGGACGGCCAACATATCACAAAGCTAGGGAGATTCCACCTCCTTGATACAAACAGTTTGGCCCAACCACCTTTGTGTCCTCAAAAACCCCTCTTCATGAGGAGCTCACTCCAGATATCAACAATTGGTTCCATAGGGATGCACCTCCAAGAAATCAAGCATGCCTTGATCACTTCAGCCAGAAGTATCCCCAACAACATAAGCTCATCACTGAAAAATGGAACTATCAAGGAGGTGGACTAGGACTAGAAGAAAGGGGCATGCAATGTCCCATCGAAGAACATAATTGGGAAACGAAGTTAGGTCTTGGCTTTGGCATACCCACAACTGGGGGCACCAACAAGAGCGGTCACACTTTTTCAAACATCCATTGCGACCTTGTCGAAATTGAAGACATTCTTGAGGAAGTTGAAAAGAGAGCCTACGATGATATCCCAGACCATATCTTCCTAGGAGACTCTGTTCTCTGAGAAATATCCATCCATCTCATTGACCTACCACTCGCTCATCCACAACTCATAGATTGGGACCAACCAAGTGTCATACATATTGATGAGTTCACATCAGAGGAAGTGCTTCTAAGATTCATGGGAGCTAAAACTCCTCATAAGAAGACAAAGCCAGATTCTGCCTACATCTACAAGCTAGATCCCAAGGGGTATTTTGGAGAAAATCCCCAACCTAGTTTCGATACACCCAAAACTAGAACTAAGGTAAATTTGGGACTAGCTAAAGTAGCGAAGAGAACCCCTCAGCAAGAAAATCCAGAGCCACAAGTAGAACATGAGGATTTAGTATTGCCTCCTCAAGATAATCGACCAGAGGTGTCTTCTATTCTAATAGAGGATACTAGAGAAGTCAACATTGGTTCTTTAGAGATCCCTAGAATTGTTCACATTGCTGCATCCCTATCACAAGACCAAGTTGACCTCCTCTTTGAGGTTTTACGAGAGAACATTGGCCAATTTGCATGGTCATATCAGGACATGCCAGGACTTGATCCAAAGCTTGTAGTTCATCATCTTGCAGTCGATCCAAAGATCAAGCCCGTCAGACAAAAGCTTAGAAAAATGCACCCCAAGGTGGCATTACTAGTCAAAGCTAAACTAGAAGAATGTTAGCTGCTAAGGTTATCTGACCTATCGACTACTCGGAGTGGATCTCCAACATGGTCCCTGTCAGTAAGCCTTTCGATGACATCAGAATCTACACTAATTTTAGAGATCTAAACAAAGCTTGTCCAAAGGATGATTTTCCCTTGCCCAACATAGATATGATTGTAGATCTTACAGCTGGACATGAAATCATATCCCTTATGGATGGATTTTTTGGGTATAATCAGATCAAGATTGCAGAAGAGGATCAGCATAAGACAGCATTCACTACCCCCTGGGGAACCTTTTTCTACACCATGATGCCTTTTGGCCTAAAGAATGCTGGGGCTACCTATCAAAGAGCTATGACAGCCATTTTCCATGATCTTATCCATAGCATTTTGGAGGATTATGTGGACGATATCCTAGTCAAATCTCACACCTTCATGGATCATCTTGCTGACCTGGAGAAAGTCTTTGATAGGTTGGCCCAATATCATCTCATGCTAAATCCCAAGAAGTGTGTCTTTGGGGTCACATCTGGCAAGCTTCTAGGCTTCATAGTTTCTAAACGAGGTATAGAGATCGACCCCAAAAATGTCAAGGCTATCTTAGACATGCCTCCTCCCCAGACACTGGGACAGCTTTGCTCTCTTCAGGGAAAACTTCAATCTGTCCAGCACTTCATCTCCCAACTTGCAGATAAGTGTACACCATTTTCACACTTCCTAAAGAAAAATGAGAACTTCAAATGGGATCTTTTGTGTCAACGCAGCTTCGATCAGCTCAAGCAGTATCTCACCAATCCCCCTATCTTGGTTCCACCAGTTCCTGGTCGTCCCTTGATCTTGTATATATCAGCAACACCTACTGCTCTAGGGGCACTTCTAGCACAACATGATGATTATAGCAGAGAGAGAGCCATCTACTATATCAGTAGAACCCTAGTTGGTTATGAACTCAATTACACTCCTATGGAAAAAGCTTGTTTGGCAGTTGTTTTCTCAACTCAAAAGCTTCGCCACTACATGCTAAGTCATACCATCCAACTAGTCTCTAAGATTGATCCTCTCAAGTATATGCTCTCTAGAACAGCACTCACAGGTCAGCTAGCAAAGTGGGTTATGCTACTAAGTGAGTTTGACATCCAATATGTGGATAGAAAGGCAATCAAAGGGCAAGCTATAGCAGATCACCTAGCTAATGCACCTCTAGTAGATACATATCCTTTGCTCACAAAATTTCTAGATGAGCATATCTGCCTAATTGAAGAATAGCCCCCATGGAAGCTTTATTTTGATGGCTCATACACCTCTCATGGATCAGGGGCAGGAATATTATTAGTTACACCTCAGGGAGATTATGTTCCAAAAGCCTTCAAGCTACAATTCCCTAGCACCAACAATATTGCAGAATATGAAGCTCTTGTAGCAGGATTAAAGATAGATGCAGAATGGAATATCACTGAGTTAGAAATCTTTGGCAATTCCCAGCTCATCATCAAAAAAGTCTTAAATGAATATCAAACCAAAGATGAAAAGCTATTACCCTACAAAGAGCTAGTTGATCAGCTGACCCAGCATTTTACAAAGCTTCAGTTTACAAAAGTGCCTCGAATGCAGAATAAGGCAGCAGATGCCATGGCCACTATCGGTTTGCTCTTGGAAATTCCCCAAGAAGCTATGCAGTATGAGTTTTTAGTTGAGCAGCTCCTCACACCTGCCTATGCGAATGAGGATTCAAACCATGTTTGTATCTTGGTTGGTCCCCAATCCCCTTGGTATCATGAAATTCACGCTTACCTTAACAATGGTATCATATCCCCTCACCTCACACGTACCCAATGCCAGAACCTTATCCAAAAATCATCCCACTATGTTATCATAGCCAATACTCTATATCGTTGGGGTTATCACGATACTCTCTCTCGATGTTTAGATGAAAATGAGGCCGCGATGGCATTAAAAGAAGTACATTCTGAACTTTGCAGTGCCCACACGAGTGTTATTGTCCTAGCATGACAAATCCTTAGAGCAGGCTACTATTGGCCTACCGTTGAAGAAGACTCTTGTGACTTTGTCAGAAAGTGTCTCCCATGTCAGCAGCATTCAAATCTTGTGCACGCTCCAGCATAGGATCTACAGCCTATTGTACCACCTTGGACTTTCGCTTGTTGGGGCCTTGATCTAGTTGGAACTATCACACCTCTATCATCTGATGGACATAAATGGATAATAACAACTATAGACTATTTCACTAAGTGGGTGGAAGCAGTCCCCCTAGTCTCAGCTACAGGAGTTCAAGTCTCCAAGTTCATCTTGTACCACATTTTTTGCCGCTTCGGCATCCCATCCACCATCTTCACTAACCACGGAGGTAACTTTGAAAATCTCAACATGGAAGAAAAATGCACTTCCCTCTGCATCCCTCACTGCTTTTCTAGCCCATATTTCCCACAAGGTAACGGCCAGGCAGAGGCAACTAATAAAACCCTCCTCAAAATCCTAAAGAAAGTTGTCAATGATTTCGGCCGTGATTGGCACCTTCAAATAAATCTGTCTCTATGGGCCTATTGAACTTCCTTCCGTACATCCATAGGCACAACTCCATACTCCCTAGTCTATGGTGTCGAAGCGGTATTACCTATAGAAGTTGAACTTCCCTCACTATGCATATCTTTGCGAGGGAAAATCTCAGATGAAGAATACAGAGTAGCTCGACTCACCCAACTAGATCTCTTAGACGAGAAGAGACAACAAGCCTATGACCATCTCACAGTCTACCAAACTTGTCTCAAAAGGAATTTCAACAAGAAGGTGCTCCCATGACACTTTCAGCCAGGTGATATAGTCCTCAAAGAAAATATGAAAGTCCAAGCAGATCGAGAAAAGAAAGGCAAGTTTGAACCTACATGGCTTGGTCCTTATGTGGTTACTGCCTCCTTTGGCTCTAGAGCCTATCAATTATCTACACCAGAAGGAGAACTCTTGAATGATCCCACTAACATCATTCATCTCAAGAAGTTCTATGCTTGAAGATCTTTGGTATACCCAATTTTTGAAAAATACAAAAAAATAGTAAAGAGAAATAAGCATCCAATGGTGAAAACTTGGCAATTCAAGCACCTTGGACAGGTACCTTGGTGAAAACCTGATAATTCAGGCACCTTGTGTACTAAAGACTAATCCATTATCTATCACTATCCTATCCCTCATCCATCCACCCACCATCCCATAAAACACCTACTTGTTCCCTTGGTGTTCCAATCAAATATCCAAAATCTGATGGAGCTTGTAAATACCTCCTATACAGCTTGTAAATCTTGTACCATACCTTGTATATCCAAATCTTGTCCAAAGCTTGTACCATACTCCAGCTTGTAGATAATCTTGTATCCTAGCTTGTATCGTATCACATGCACACACAGAATCCCATTTTCCTTAAGCTTTTCACAAACCATCTACCTATCCACCTATCAACTATTATAGACATCCCATCCTTCACAAACATTTCCATCTCACAAAAAACAAAACATGAACAAACTTGTACATTTGTAACATATCTTGGTCTATTAGCTTGTACATCCTCTTTAGCTTAGTATCATTGTATCTATCTAGCTTTCGTGTTAGTTCATCCTTGGTCAACATCTTGCACACATCGCACACCTTGGTTAGCTATTCCAATACATCCTTTAGCTAGATCTCCTATCACCAAAGTGTTATCCTTCTTAGTTCAGCTTGCCAGACGCATCACTCATCCCAATCCATCAGCTTAGGTGCTCTCTGATAGGTCCTTGCAGGATATAGATTTCCTCATGTCTGATCTTGGTCCGTTAGTACCTCGTCCTACCCATCTCATTGGCAAATGGTTCTCTTTTGGATTTTCACTTTCTTTTGATTTGGAATCTTCCCTTTTGGGTCTTGAAGTACCTTTTCCAAGCAATCTCCTTGTTCCCTCCTCAAGGTTGCCACGATCTTCCATATCATGGTATGCTACGAATGGGGCAATCAGAGCGTAAGGTCTTGATCAAGTCTTTTGCTTGTTTTCTTTTTCTTCTTGTGGGTTACCTAGTGTCATTTCCATGCTACTTCCTCTGGGATTCATGTGTGATACTAGGGCAATCCTTGCGTGTTTGTTTCGAGTCAAGTTCATCAATCCTCTGGACGGTTGGTAAAAAGGCCTTGATATTCTTGGTAACCTTGGAAATTAACCAACAATCTTATAGCAAATCTAGTGCTCAACTACATGGTGGTACTTCTCTTTGAAGTATCCCCCCGCTCAAAAAGCTTTAATGGATTCCCTTCATCTCCATTATCCCCCATCCATATCCTACATCTGTCGCTCCTACCCCAACTTATGCATTAGTATCTCTTTGAATCACTCCTCATGCTTAGCTTTAGGGATCCACAATCCTAGTCTTAGGGATCCACCAATCAAATCAATCCACCAAGCCTCATCTTTCGAGATCCACAATCCTAGTCCTAGGGATCTCTGAAACCCATCTTCCACCAATCTGACTCTTTGAAAACTTGTTGCATCAGCTTTTATCATCCCATCATCCCTCCCCTCCTCCACAAATTCCTTTTATAGTGCTCTGCTCCTCCATCTCCCCCCCCAATCCTGGAAAGTCTTAAGCTTGTTTTACTTTTGTGCCTCTGATTTCCCTTTATCATTCTCTCGTAGTGAGAGTTTGAGCTAATTCAGCCCCTTCTCTTTGCCAACCTGTGTCTTAGCTCATCTCAATTTCTTGTACTTTTCAAGAAGTCGTCGAGCCTCATTTCTCTCCCCGTCGCCTTCTTGAGGGGGCATCATCTAAGTCTAGTCTCTCCTCTTCTTATCCAAGACTGGGGCAACCTTGTTGCTAAAACATCTTCCTTGTGTCGTCTTCATTCAAACTTCTTTGAAATAGTGTTGTCTCAACACTATGTCAAAGAGGGGAAAAATGTAGACACCTAAATTTGATTACACTATTTTAGTAATCCTATTTAGTTATCTAAAAAGGTATTATTAATTAAATTTCTATTTAATTAATCCTTTGTCATCCCCTAGTTGATTAATTTAATTAATCATCTATAGTCCTAATTGATAAATCAAATAATCTATTATTTATCAATTAAATCCTTTTCTCCTATCTAATTCCAAAAATCCCCATTTATTAAATAAATCTATTTGATAAATGAAATCCTCAAATTCAAAAACCCCTAACCTATCTCTAATCTTCCATTTAGCCTAATCCACCCCATCCACCCATACTAACTAAGCTTAGCCACTAACTCACCCACCCTCATTAATGCCATCCACTTGTACATCTCTAACATCCCTAATCTAATTCTAAACCCAAGCCTAATCCACCCCATAATGTTGTCACATTCCCTAAACAAGTTTAAGACTTTCCTAAACCAAATCAAAGTCTCCCCTAAAAAATCCCAACCACCAAGTCATGAGTGCTCTTACAAACCATAAAAATCTCTTACAAGCCCACTCAGGACTCTTACATCCATCTTCCACACTCTTCCCTCTTCCACACTCATTCCTCTTACACCTCTCTTACATAATCAACCCCACTCATCATGCCCTTAACCAACCCTTTACCCTACCCTCTCACACTCATCCTCCTTGTGACAAGTGTCACCTTCCCATTGGTGCTAAACAAGCACAATCCATGTGCTCTCCTTTGAGTGCATCCTAGCCCTCCTTAAGCCTTCAGCCATCCTTGCATCTAAGCCATCCATCCCTCTACCCCTTGGCCTATAAATTGAATCCCATCCCAAGCCATTTCATCAACAATCTTGGAGCTAAAGTTACCATGCTATTTTGAGAACCAAAGCCATACCCATACCCTTATAATGCCAAATTGAGAGCTCACAAAGCTACCAATTTGCTATTATCCATCTCCACCATTGAAGCAACTTTGAGCATTTGAGCATACATCCACATCAAGGGACACATCTACAAAATCAAGGAAGCATGGAGTGTTTCCTTTTTTGGGTTTGCATTCCTTAATTGTTTCTTTTGTCTAATCTCATATGTGAATATAGTTTTAGTTTGTGAATGTTTGCTTTAATGTTAATGTTCTTTGCACACTAAGATTCTTGTTCTACACATGAAGTTAGTCATTCAACCATTCATATCTTACCAATGTCATCCCTATTTGTTTGGCGTATCCTTATTTTAATTATTTAATTAAACCCTTTGGTGATTATTAAATTCAAATTCATTTGCATTATGTGATTAGACTAGTAAGTTTGTCTATGCATTTAGAGGTTTGCATTGTCATGAAAGTTGTTAAGGAAATTTCTATGTTTTTTGGTTTTTGAGCATTTTAATTGATTTATTTTAATTTATGGTAGTTTTTCCATTGATGAATTCCTATTTATAGGAATAGCCTGTCTTCATTTGGGTCAATTCAGGGTTTAACTAGGTTGGCTAGTTATTTGCCCTAATCGATTATTCACTCAAAAATTGAAAAAGTATCCAAAAAAGAATTTAATTCCTCACTTCTCACTTTTGAATTAGAAAGCTGAAAAGTAAAACCCAAAATTCTCTTCATGAGGATTTACTATTTTGTTCATTGTGGGACCTATAGGTGAGGGATCATTGCAAGCTTAAGCTTGTTGGATCTAGCTCAGGGAGGCCTTGGATTGTCGCAATTTTTTACCACTTCTGTGGTCATTTTGTTTTTTGGTTCAGATTTTCATTTTTCCCTTTCGGTAGCAAGGTAGGGCTTTCTCTTTTTATTGTTTCAGCTCCATTTCTACTTCTATTTTTGGTAGCCATTTTTTGGAGGCTAAGAACTAGTGTTCCTCTCTATTTATATATGCTAGCTCTACCCGGTTGGGCAGGTATGAGCATTTCCCTATTTTTTGGGATGAGGCTTTGGAGTTTTGCATCATTATGTTGGTTGTTTTTGCATATGGTGTCCAAACTTAATTATTTTTAGATTTTCAAGGTTCTTGTACCCAAAGGCCAAATGGGTTTTAATTTTAGAATTTTTTCAAAATTTGGGGGTTTTTACCTCATTTTGCATGTTGCCTTGTTTTCTTAGGTTTTCTTGGCATGAGTTGGGTCATGGACCTAGATTATCTATTTGGATATCAGTCATACCTATGTTGCACTTTTGTGTTTTCATTGGTATGCATGTCACATCTGTACTCCTAACTTTGTGTTCAGTTGAGTGATTTTTATACCTGCTATTGTGGTTTCTTTTTTACCTTTGCTTTTATTTCCTAAACACTAGGATTAGTGTAGAATCCATACTCTTGGATTGAGGCCGGTTGAATGAGTTCATGATGTTTGGTCTTGTTGCATCATTCAGATTTATGTAGAATCCATACTCCTAGATTGAGGTCAATTGAGTGATTTCATGATGTATGGTTTTATTGGTTCTTAGGATTTGTGTAGAATCCATCCTCCCGAATTGTTTTTGAGTGAGTGTTGTTTTGCATTGTGTTATCATCCAGTCTTTTTTTTATGATCTTCATGATGATGGTGTGGCATACATGAGTATGTGCATGTACATTTTTTAAGTGACTTGTGAGGCCTGATCTTTTGTGGTACTTCTAAAAGTTATGATCATTGGGGTTGGGTTGGGAATTTGCATGCCTACAGGCACTCATCATTGGATGAGCATGGATAGGATAGGGTAGCATATGGAGGGGGCTTCTATCATGAAACCTTATGATCATGGCACCATGGGTTGGCAGAGGGAGATTTATATAAGTGATAACTAAAAAACAATTATGAATGGTAATAAAACTTAAGATAATAAAATGTGCAAGCACTCGATTAAGTTCAAGGACACAATGTGTAAGCACCTATTTAAGTTTGAGGACACATGATCTGAGCTTAGGCTTGTTGATGCCAAGTGACTCTCCGTGATGTTAGCCTCTACTTTGTATCCTTTGAGTGTCTGACCAGGACCTATACTCCTTGCATTGTCTTAGGTTCTTGGTTACATCCATCATACTATCTGGCATGAGTATTAGCCATGGATGTTTGTTCTGTGTGTGTTTGTGGTTGTATCTTTATCTCCATTAGCATGGTAGATGTGGACCTACGAGTGCCGCATGGTTGGGAGGCATAGCTACCTTCACCACTACTAAGGACTAGTGTATAGAGACAGTATTTTGTCCTAGTGTGACCATTGTGGGATGTTTTCACTTGATACTTCAGGTTCTAGAGTATGCTTTCTTGTGATTTATTCTTTCATTGGAATGCTTGGATATCATGTTTAGATGATGTTAGTTATTTGATGCATTCTCGTTTAGCATATGACTAGATTATGTTAATTGTTGTATTAGATTATCTATTGCTTATTGGTTTAAAATGTTAGATTTCCTTATTATGATGATTAGCATGTGATAGGTGATGTTATCTTTTGGTAGAATTATCTTATGCTTTACTACTATCATGTTAGATTTTCTTATGCTTATATTGTAGCACATTTTTGTAGTGATTTTCCTATTACAATAGTATCGATGATTTTATTGGTGGCTTGGAATGTTACGTGCTTGGGATGGCTAGGATCCATGATGGTCTTATGATGCTATTGATGGCTGGGAGGAACTGCATACTTAGTTGAGTTGTTTAGTCATTGTGATGTTATTTTTGTACATCGCAATGTTCTTCTATACACTATGATGTTTCTTTAGTACCATCTTTTACTACTATGGTTTAAATGGATAGATGTTCCTCTTTCTTATTGCATAGCATCTTGTTGTTATATGCACTCAAGTGTTTGTTCCTCAATTTATGTGGATCAGGTACTCCCCAGTGTGGAGGATTTCATTTTCTAGTTTTCTTCCTTTATTATTTTATGGTTTCCTAATTTGTAGCCTCATGTGAAATTATATATTCTTGCATGAGAACACAAATTTTCACATGGTGTGTTGGGTTTCCTCACGCAGCTTGGTGAATCCTCGCACAAAATCCCACACTAGTTTGGGTATTTTGGCTGCTAGGCCAAGCATGTACCATGTGAGATGGTGTTTCCTTGCATGGCTCAATGTACTTTCTCGCACAAAGAGGTAATTCCTCATGTGAGACTATCAATTTTTATTCTCTCATGCAAAAAATAGGGGGTCTCTCTGTTGTTCTTTAGGGAATGCAACTTGGACTTTTGAGTACCCTTTAGGATGGCTTGAGGTTCCATGTTTTGATAGATCAAAGATTTAGTGTTCTTTTGTCAACTTTGGTTTTTCATTCTTGAGTTTGTGTGTTAGTTTGGTAGTGGCATCTAGAGATTCATTGGTTTCTTAGATTGTTAGTGAAGTATTTTGTTGCAATCTTTGTGATCCCTGTATGATGTTGTCATGTGTATTCATACTTGTAAAGAAAAAATATCTTGGCTTGAATTGAATCCCTGTTCCAAGGATCTTTGGGTGGGGCATTACACTTAGGATAGATTAAGTTTTCATATTTTTACATGTTATTTTCCATGTTGGATTGATTTAAATTAATTTTTGGTTACCATGGGCAAAGTTGCACTTAAAGTTGCAAAGTTGCTAAAAAGTTGTCACACAACTTTTTGCAATATTTTGCAAAAGTTTTAATTTGAATTCCCAGTGACCATATTTGGTTTGAATGGTTGTTAAAACTATTTGGAAATTCTACATATCCCTTTTAGGTATGTGGTATACATAGGATGTGAACTTTTTCTTTCAAATCAATAAAATACCAAGTTTTTCTACAAAATTTCATGTTGTACATGTTGTATGGATTCATTTTGACACATAGGCATAGATTTATGATATTTTTGGATAGCCTGGTGAATCATCTTTCTAATTCAATTGGAATGATATCATAACTCATTTCCTAACTCCAAATATCTTAGTTCTACTGATTACTACCACAATTTCTTGTATCTACCTAAGGTTTCTAACATTTTCACTCATATCTTGAGATTCCACCATGGGAATTTAATGGCCCTAGGTGGAATCCAAGTAGGAACAATGTAATTTAATATTATTTTGGTCTCATGTGAAAAGATGTAAAGAGAAAGGAGAAACTTGATGCCCTAGGCATGCAAGATCCATGTGCATGCTAGAAATGTACACCTCCCACAACTTGGTACAGAAAAGCCTTCAAGGCTTTGGATCCCATTTATATTAAAAAAATTGTGAGCCCCCTCAAGTTCTAGTTGTTGGATTGGTTTTTTTTTAGAGGTTAGGTTACTTCCTTTACAAATGGAGGCCTAATTGGCTAATCCTCCTAGGCGAAATTATAAGTTTTATTGGTTTCATTCTCATCTTGGGATCCCAGGGCTTCAATATGTTATGTAAACCCCAAAAAGGCATTAAATCAGTGAATCATTCTAAAACTAAGTCAATTTTTCAAAATTCAACGGCTATAAGCCTTATCTTGAGTTTGTGAAGCAACTATTGCATAGATGTTGCATAGTTTGATTCTAATGATTGTTTAATTTTATTTTGGACATAAATAGACTATGACTATTTCTTGAAGTCACCCTTGGTCCTTAGGTGAGTTTAGGGGGTAAATGTGTCAAAATTGTCTTTTAATACCCTATAAGAGCAACTACTAATTAGTTGTCTTTGTCATAAGTTTTTCTTGTGAGAGGGATTTCCTAGGAGTGGTTTAGATTGAGATAACCATAACCATCTTATTAAGCACTTGTGATAGGTGTTTTGAGGTAGATTATCTTTGCAAGGACACTTATTGTATTCATACCTTCAGTGAAGAGGATTCTATGAACCTTGTTTTAACCCACTACTAGTTTCATTACATCAAGTGCTATTAGAGCATGGCTCTTACTGAAGAAGATGAAGAAATCCTTACCCATGTAAGTAATGTTGAACTAGAAAAGATAATGAGAGAGAAAAGAGAAACCAATGGTGCCCTTGCAAAGAGGTTGAAGGAACTTGAAGGCAAGTTGGATAAACAAAAAGGGGCATAATCTAATGATGAAGATCAAGATGCTAAAGCTGAAGACCTTGAGGAAGATGATGAAGTACCTACTAATCAGAGATGTCTCTTGAATGCTCTCAAATCCATGGAGAAAAGAACCATGAAGGGGAAGTTGGAATTGTCAAATTTCAATGGAAAAATGAATGTTGATATAGCATTGGATTGGATAGAAGCCCTAACTAGTTTCTTTTAGTGTGAAGACATTCTAGAGAAGTAGAGGGTAAACAAGGAAAATCCAAGTTGAAGGGAGCAGCCCTAACTTGGTGGAACTTCATTCAAACTGATAGGGTGAAGAAAGGAAGAAACATGATTTCATCATGGGATAGAATGGTTGTATTAGTTAGAGAGACTTATGTACCTGATGACTATTGAGTTCATCTCGATAGAAGGAAGAAAAATTCAAAGTAGAAGGACTTAGATGTAATTTCCTATACTGAAGAATTTTTGGAACTATGCATGAAGACAAATGCAATAGAAGATGAAGAGGAGAAACTTGCTAGATATATGAATGGTTTGAAAGTACCCATTCAAGAAGAATTGAGTTTGCATAGCCCTTCATTAGTGAATAAGTGTTACTAATTGGAAATAAAAGTTTAGGAGAAGTATAAGAGAAAACAATATCAGAACAAAGCTAAAGGAAATGACAACAAATCCTTCAAAGGAAAGGATAATTCATAGCACAAGGGGCAATATAGCAACAAAAAGACTACTGGTTAGACTCCAAAGGAAAATGATCAAACTAAGTCAAGTTCCAAAGGGAACAATAGAGGAGGAAAAACCTTTAATAGAGGTAGAGGTGGTAGAGGCAATAGCCTAATCAAGCACTATAAGTGTAACCAATTAGGACATCATGCAAGCAAGTGCCCTAAGAAAAGAAACAACAACTAAGGTGAAAGAAGAGCACAATCGGTTCAAGAAGACAATTCAAAACTTGAAGCTAAAGAAGGAATAGTCCTAATGATGAGGAAAACTTTCTTAAAAGTCCCACACACTCAAGATTCACCCCAAAGAAAGAACCTATTCAAAACAAGGGTTAAGTGCCAAGGAAAGGTATGTAATTTTCTCATAGATTCTGGTTCTATAGAGAATTTAGTTTCTAAAGAAATGGTGTAGAAATTAGGATTAAAGAAAGCACCACATCCTTTCCCTTATGATGTATCATGACTCACTAAAGGAAAAAAAATTATAATCACTAAACAAACTATAGTAGAATTTTCTCTTGGGAATTTCAAGGACAAAGTCTTGTGTGACATTGTTGAAATGGATGCTTGTCATCTCCTTCTAGGGAGGCCATGGAAATTTGATGTGGATGCCACCTATAATGGTAGGAAAAACACATAAACCATCATCAAAGATGGAAAAAAATTACAACATGAAACCATTACCTGATCAGAAATTACAAAATGAAACCATAGCAATTGTAATAGGGAAAAATAAACAATAAATACCATAGAGGAATCAAAAGAGGGAGGTTTCATACTAATTATGAAGCCTAAGGATGGTGAGAAATCTAATAAGAAAGAACCTATATTGGTAGAAGTCAAAGGAATGCTAGAGAAATATAATGATGTCATGGAAACTGGCATGCCCTCTTCCCTCTCTTCCCTTAGTGATATTACACATCAAATTGATTGAATACCTCGATCCTAATTGCCCAACAAGGAACCCTACAAGATGACTCCAAATCAGAATGTAGATATTGCAAAACAAATTAAGGAAATGCTTGCCAAAGGTCTAATTTAAAAAACTTTGAGCCCTTGTATAGTACCCTCTGTCCTTAGACCTAAAAAGGATGGAACTTGGAGGTTATGCATTGATAGTAGAGCCATAAACAAAATAACTATTAGGCATAGGTTCCCTATGCAAAGGATTGAAGACCTACTTGATCAACTTGGAAATACTTGCTATTTTTCTAAAATAGATTTAAAATTAGGATATCACTAATTAAGGATTGGGCCTAGAGATGAATGGTAGACAACATTCAAAATAATAGAAGAACTTTTTCAATGGCTTGCAATTCCATTTGGGCTAAGTAATGCTCCAAGTACATTCATGAGAGTCATGAATGAATTTTTTATTGACTTTAATGGAAAATTTGTTGTTGTGTATCTTGATGATATTTTGGAAAAAAATTTGTTGTTTATCTTGATGATATTCTAATCTTGAGTAGTAGTAGGGAAGAACATTTGAACTATTTGGAGTAGTTCTTGAGAAGACTTCATGATCACAAGCTTATCATCAACTTGGAGAAATGCACATTCATGCAGAGGGAACTCACCTTTATGGGATTTTTCATATCCCAAGGGACTCTAAAAATAGATCCAATCAAATTAGAAGCAATTGTCAGTTGGCCACCTCCTAAAAACCAAGTTTTCATTGATTGGCTACATTTTATAGGAAATTCATAAGGAAATATAGTCATATATGTTATCCTATGCTTGCTACAATCAAAGGAGGTAAGAAAACTAAATTTTTTTGGATTGATGAGGCAAACAATGGTTTTTAGTATTTAAAGAATAGAGTGGCTCAATATCCTATCTTGATCTTTCCTAATTTTAGGAAGGTGTTCACTATTGAAACATATACTAGTAATCTAGCCATTATTGTTGTCATAAGTCAAGAAGGAAAACCTATTGCTTTCTTCACTGAAAAATTAGATGATGCTAAGAAAAGATAGTCAACTCATGATCTTGAATTGTATGCAATAGTACAAGCTCTCAAAAAGTGGAGACATTACCTTTTTCCAAAGGAATTTTTTGTTTATACTAACAACCATGCTTTAAGCTTTTTGAATTCTCAAGAAAATTTAAGTGTGAAGTATATCAAATTGATGGAGCAACTACAGGCATACACTTTCACATTGTAGCACAAGAAAGGTCAAGTAAATAAAATGTTTGATGCCCTTAGTAGAAGGGTTGTCCTAATTGAAGAAGTCCAATTATAGAGCATTGGGATTGATGACCTCAAACATCTCTATATAGGAGATCTAGATTTTGGAGAAGCATTTAAAGTTTGTTCTAAATTAATAGGAAAATATCACACTAATTTTTTTC
Source organism: Cupressus sempervirens (assembly GCA_028749045.1). NCBI lineage: Eukaryota > Viridiplantae > Streptophyta > Pinopsida > Cupressales > Cupressaceae > Cupressus > Cupressus sempervirens. The sequence goes on from CM053784.1 coordinate 471,162,997, forward strand.
TAATACATTATTCAAAATGAACTTTTATTCAATGTTTCTCAACTTTTCATACCAAGATGCTCTATGAGATTGAACATCATTAAGGAGAAGCAATGTGGTGGCATGGGAGGCCACTTTGGCATTAATAAAACATATAAATAGGTCAAGAGGAGTTTCTATTGGCCTAAAATGTCTAATGGCATCAAGAAGTTTGTGGAAAATTGCACTATATGTCAACAAGCTAAGGGTGTATCCACAAAATAGGGGTTATACCAACCTTTTGGAATACCTACTAGACCTTAGGAGTCCATTTCAATGGATTTTGTAATGGGACTTCCTAGAAGCAAATAGGGATTTGATAGTGTGTTTTTTTTTGTAGACAAGTTCAAAAAAATGGTGCATTTTGTGCCTTGAAAAATTACTAATGATGACTCACACATTACTCACATTTTCTTCAAATAAATTTTAAGAATTCACGGCTTACCAAAAACCATTGTTTCAGATAGGGATGTGAAGTTCCAAGGACATTTTTGGCACACTTCATAAGATGTTGGGCACAAATCTAACATATAGCTCTGCTTATCACCCTCAAACTAATGGCCAATCAGAAGTGGTGAACAGGTTACTTGGAAATATTCTTAGGTTCCTAACCAAATAGTATAATTAGAGTTGGGATGTTATACTCCCTCAAGTAGGGTTTTCTTTTAATGATTCCTTGAATAGGTCCATTGGCAAGACACCTTTCGAAACAGTGTATGGTCTACATCCTAGAGGCCCATTGGATCTAACAGACCTACCATCAAACTTTAAAGTCAATGCTCAAGGAGAAGACTTTGAAAAAATCATCAACTAACTCCAAGAAGAGGTAAAGTCTAGACTACAATAGATAACTCAACAGTATAAAGAACATGTAGATAAAAGGAAGAGATAAGTCCATTTTTAGATTGGAGATAAAGTTTGGGCATATCTAAGAAAAGAAAGGTTAACAAAGGGAAAATATTCTAAGCTACAAATGAAGAAAGTTGGCCCATACACAGTTGTGCACAAAATGGGAGAAAATGCTTATGTAATATCCTTGCCCCCTACATTATCTATTTCTCCAATCTTTAATATTACTAACCTAACTCTCTACAAAGTTAATGCAGGTTGTCATATTGAAGGTACCTCTACAACTTCAGATCATATTGATGCATTAAATTTTGTTACAAATCTCCCTCCTATAAAACTAGTGACATTGGAGAAAATACTAGAATCTAGAGTCCTTAGGAAGACTAGGACTAAAACCTTTATGTAGTACCTTGTCAAATGGAAAGAATTACCTAACTTTGATGCTACCTAGATGACTAGAGAACATATCCTTCAACATGGCACTACTATTGATCAACTTGACTCAAGTGCAAAATTGAGCTCTAAATTTCATAAGGAGTATGGTGTAGGGGCACCCCAATAAAATGCAATGTTAGGACTCTCTTGAAGTTTTTTAAATCATTACTTTTTTATTAGGAATGATGGATATTCATGTTGACCCACTTGTCAAACCTAGTTCCAAGATTGGCACTTGGTAAACCCTTGGTTAACTATGGTCAAAGGTTTCAGATAGCCTAAAATCTTAGGATAGATCAATTTTTCATGTTTTTACATGTTATTGTCCATGTTGGATTGGTTAAAACTAATTTTTGGTTACCATATAAAAAGTTGTAAAGTTGCTAAAAGGTTGTAAAGCTACTTTTAACAACTTTTTGAGAAAGTTTTAATTTGAATTCCCAACAACCATATTTGGTTTGAATGGTTGTTATAAATGTTGGGAAAGTCTACATAGCCCTTTCAAATAGGTAGTAGGCATGGGATGTATAATTTTTCCTTCAAATCAATAAATACCACTTTTTTTACAAAATATCATGCCATAACACATAGTACATATTCATTCAAACACATTGGTATGGATTGGTGACATTTTTGGAATCACCTTTCTAATTAAATTGGAATGAGATCCTAACTCTAGATATCTCAGTTTTACTGATTGCTACCACAGTTTCTTATATCTACCTAGGGTTAATGATATTTTCACTCACATCTTCAGATACCACCATGGGAATTTAATGGCTCTATGTGGAATCCAATTAGGAACAATTTAATTTAATATTATTTTTGTCTCATGTGAAAATATGTAGATAGAAAGGAAAAACTTGATGCCCTAGGCATGCAAGAAACATGTGCATGCTAGGAATGTGCAATAACAACTCCCACAACTCACTATATAAAAGGCTTCAATGCCTAGGATCTCATTTATAAACCTTATTTGTGAGCCCCCTCATATTCCAATTGTTGGATTGGTGTTTTTTTAGAGATTAGGGTACTTCCTTTGTAAATGGAGGTCTAATTGGTTAATCCTCTTAGATGAGATTGTAAGTTTTAGTGGTTTCATTCTCATCCTGGGATCCCAAGGATTCAATATGTTATGTAAACTACAAAAGGGTATTTGAATCAATGATTCATTTTTTGTGGTGTGTGGAGTTTTCTGAAATTAAGTCAATTTTTTAGAATTCAAGGGCTACAAGCCTTATCTTGAGTTTATGAAGAAACTATTTCATAGATGTTGCATAGTTTGATTCTAATGATTGTTTCATATTATTTTGGACCTAAACAGACTATGACTATTTCTTGAAGTCACCCCTAGTCCTTAGGTGAGTTTGGGGGGGAATGTGTCAAAATTGCCTTTTTATGCCCTATAAGAGAAACTAGTGATTAGTTGTCTTTATGATTTCCTAGGAGTGGTTTAGGTTAAGATAACCATAACCATCTTGTTAAGAACTTGTGAGAGGTGTTTTGGGTAGATTTTCTTTGCAATTACACTTATTGTATTCATACCTTCAATGAAGAGGATTCTAGGAACCTTGTTTTAACCCACTACTAGTTCCATCACATCAAGAACCTTGTACTTTCCTTATAGGTTTAAGTAAAATTAAGTTGGTTTTGATTCCTACCATCCTTTCCTCTACTTCATTATGGAGACTTTATATCCAACCAATTGTTATAAGTTGGGGGATGCACTTCATGCCTAGCATGCAAGTGATGCATCTGCATATGCAATTTTATCACCTTAGAAAATTGTATTTGATTCTGCTAGGTAGGAACAATTGAGTGTTCATTTTATTGTACCTAATTTGATGATGGTTCTATATGAATTTGCAATCAACCCAACTAATTAGAAACTAGGCCCATTTAACTAGATTATGGCTCGTTTCTTTCTTAAAATATCTATTATGATATGTTTGTGTAAAATTTCTTGTGAACTCTACCCATTTTTCCTAGTCTGCATTATTTGTGTGTAGGATTTTGAGGCAAGTCTCCTAGCATGGGTTGAGTGAGTTTTATTGTTTTATTATTTGGATTTTGGAATATGTATGTAGTTCGGTCAATTTTTCTATTGTGTTAAGATGTAATGAGCACCTTAAAAAAGATCTCTATATATACATACATAGACACACACATATGTGTGTATATATGTATATATTCACTTACATATACATATATAAAATCTTCTCTATATACATACATGCATAGACATAGACATGTGTGTGTGTATATACACATACATATACATAATGAGAAGCTTCTCTATTCACTTGTTGGGTGAAATATAAAGAGATAGATGTTTAGAAGGAAAAAAAGAGAACATTTACATAGGTACCTCTTCTCTCCTTGAAGAAAATCACATAGCAAGGGCATAGAGATCACAAGGGCACAAAAAAACAAGGAAATCACAAAGCAAGGGCATGAATTTCACAAGGGTGTGGCAATGAAATGCAAAGATCACATGCAAGGGCATGAAAATGAAATGCAATGATCACAAGGGTGTGGAAATGAAATACAAATATCACAAGGACACAAAAATGAAATGTAGCAATCATAAGGGCACGACAATGGAATTGTTAGATTGTGGTGACTGATCAAGAAAGTACTCTACATACTTCATAATTTTATCAAAATTTTGGGCTGACATGTAATTATTAATTATAACCCTAAAGTGATTAAAATACTTGTATAAAAGGGCTTATGGTTATGGATTATTTTATAGTTGTGATGTGAAATTGGTTCTTGCAGTGGTATTGAGCTGTAAGGGATTGTGGATTGTAATCAAGTTGTAATTACTAGATTGTACTAATAGCAGATTTGTTGTTTGGTGGATGTAGCCTAGGGATTGGGTGAACCACATTAAATCTTGGTGTTTTGTGTTCTTTTCTATGTGATCTATTATTTTTTGATATTGGTTATATTTGCATGTAATTGTTATTTATGTCTATGATTCAATCCTAACAACCAGTATCAAAGCAAGGTTGTTTTTTTTCAATTACCCTCTACAAGAAAGTCTCACAGTTGAGTGGGAGAAATGGTAGATGAGGGTAAGCTAAAGGTTGATAGGTTTAATGTGCAGAACTTCCAGTTATGGAAGATGCAAATGGAAGACTATCTTTATCAGAAGGATTTATGGAAGTTGTTGTATGGCAAAGCCAAGAATCAAAGATCTATGTCAAATGATGAATGGGATCTTTTAGATAGAAAGGCACTTGGAAGCATTCAATTATGCTTAGCACCATTAGTGGCATTTAATATTATAAAAGTGAAGATGATAGAAGAATTGATGCAAACCCTAGTGAAACTCTATGAAAAGCCCTCTGCTTCAAACAAGGTATTTCTCATGAAGCATTTATTTAATATGAAAATGGAAGAAGGTGAATCTATTATAGATCATTTAAATAAGTTTAATACTATTACTAGTCAATTATCTTCTATGGGTATCAATTTTTATGAATAAATTTGGAGTCTCTTGATTTTGTGTTCTTTGCCTGAAAGCTAGAATGGCTTGGTAATGGCTGTTAGTAATTATGTTCCTAGATATAGTACCCTAAAATATGATGATGTGATTGGTGTTATTTTGAGTGAGGAAACTCAAAGGAAATCCTTAGGTGGATCTACATCAAGAAATGCTTTGAATGCACAATGTGGGGGTAGAAGAAATGAGAGAGGAAGTAATTGTAGAAATCATCAGAAATAAGAGAAAAGTCAATGGGGAGGAGGTCTCAATCGAGAGGACCAAATGACTGCTAGTGCTGTGGGAAACTAGGTCATAAAAAGAAAGATTGTTGGAATTGAAAGAAAAATGAAAGAGATAAACAAGATGGATACAATGAGGCAAATGTGGTAAGTAACAAATCCAAAGAGGATGCTTTGCTTCTATCTTTAGAAAGTGTTGTTGATTCATGGATTTTAGACTCTGCTGCTTCATTTCATGCTACACCTCATAAAGGTTATTTCATTGATTATGTCCAAGGAGATTTTGGACTTGTTTATTTTGGGGATAATGAACCCTATTAGATTGTTAGAAAGTGGAAAATTAAGATTAAGTTGCAAAATGGAAATCATTGGCTACTACATGAGGTAAGACATGTTCAAAGGCTGAGTAGGAATTTAATTTCGGTAGGCCAACTCAGTAATGAGGGTTGTGTAGTTACTTTTAATGATAAAAATTAGAAGGTTTCAAAAGGTTCCCTTGTAATAGAAAAAGGTGTGAAAGTAGGCACCTGATATCTTTGTACAGGTCATATTGTTCCTTCTACTTTAATTATTTCAAAGAAAAATGAATGTTCAAGAACAATTGTTGCAGTTGAGTAGGGAGAACAAATAGCTTTTGTAAATTATGATATAACATTTTGGCACAAAAAACTTGGGCACATGAGTGATAAAGGTATGAAATTACTTCATTAAAAGAAAGTTTTACTAGGTGTAAAATGTGTTAATGTATATTTTTGTGAAATTTGTGTGTATGGAAAATAAAAGAGAGTGAGTTTTATGAAGACTGGGAAGGAAAACAAAAAGGAGAAATTAGAGCTTGTGCATATAGATGTATGGGGACTAGCTCATGCATCTTCCCTTAGTGGATCTCATTATTATGTTACATTTATTGATGGTCTACAACTAGAAAAGTATGGGTTTATTTCCATAGACAAAAATCTGATGTATTTCATACTTTTAAGAAATGGAAATGCTTGGTTGAAAATGAGACTGGTAAGAAATTAAAATGTCTCATATTTGATTATGGTGGTGAGTATTGCAATTGTGAATTTTAAGATTATTGCTCCACTAATGGTATTCATAGAAAAAAAAATTGTTCCAAGGACTCCACAAGAAAATGGAGTGGCTAAACATATGAATAGGACTATAATGGAGCATGCAAGAAGCATGAGGTTTCATGTTGGGGTGACCTTACACATGTGGGAAAAGGCTACCAATACTACTATATATTTTATTAATAGAGGTCCCTCTACTCCTTTGGGCTGAGGTATTCCAAAGGAAGCATGGATTGGTAAGAAGGTGAGTTATTCTTTTCTCAAAACCTTTGGCTGTGAAGCATTTTCTCACATAGATTCTGAAAATAGAACCAAGCTGGAAGCTAGGTCAAAGAAATGTGTATTTGTTAGATATAGAATTAATGAGTTTGGTTATAGGCTTTAGGATTTTGAAAATCATAAAATTCTAAGAAGCAGGGATGTCATATTAAATGAAAAAGTGTTGTACAAAGATCTGTTGCAACAACATGAGAAGAAAGATGATGATTATGTAGTGTTGGATGATACTCCAAAAGCTAATGTTCCAACCATTCCTCATGATGTGCAACAACCACAACAACAAATACCATACACACCGATAATGCTAGATGGTCAATAAGGAAAATTAGACCTCCACAAAGATTTTCTCCCTCTTTGTATTCTATTTTATTAATAGATGCTAGTGGACCTAAATCTTATGATGAAGCTATATAGGTGGATACTAAGATTCAGTGGGAGTCTACAATGAAAGACGAAATGGACTTTTTTCTAAAGAATAAGACATGGGATTTATGCAAGTTGCCTACAACTAAAAAATATTTACAGAATAAGTTGGTTTATAGGTTGAAAGAAGAGGAAGGAGGTAAGAAAAGATTTAAAGCTAGGTTAGTTGTGAAAGGATTTGCACAGAAAAGGGAATTTATTTTGATGAGATATTTTCTCTTGTTGTTAAAATGACTTCTATACATACTATTTTAAGTATTGTGGCTATTGAGAATTTGCATTTAGAGTAGCTTGATGTTAAAATAGCCTTCCTTCATGGTGATTTGAATGAAGAGATATATGGCTCAGCCATAGGGATTTGTGGTCAAAGGTAAGGAGAACTTAGTGTACAAATTGAAGAAAAGTTTATATGGCTTGAAGCATGCATCTCGAAAATGGCATCTAAAATTTGAAAATTTTATGCATGAGCATGGTTATAATAGGTGTCATTCAGATCACTATGTTTACTTTAAGAGGTTGGATGATGATAGTTACATTATTTTATGTTTATATGTTGATGATATTCTTGTAGTTGGGTCTAACATGGATCACATTAAGGGGCTGAAATGCCAATTAGCACATGAATTTTCTATGAAGGATTTGGCGGCAAAAAAACAAATCCTTGGTATGAAGATTTTCAGAAATAGGAAGAATAGAACATTGACACTATCTCAAGTTGATTATATTGAGAAGGTGTTGCAACATTTTTCTATGGAGAATGCTAAAGCTGTCAGCACACCTTTACCTGGTCATTTGAAGTTGACTAAAGAGATGTGTCCCAAGACACAAGAAGAGGAGGATAAGATATCCAAGGTACCCTATGCTTCACCTATAGGAAGCTTGATGTATGTTATGGTATGTACTAGGCCAGATATTGCACATGTAGTGGGAGTGGTTAGTAGGTATATGAGTCATCCAAGAATTGAGCATTGGAATGCTATCAAATGGATTCTCAGATATTTGACAAGAACATCTACTGAGTGTTTACACTTTGGGGGATCTACTACTAATATACAGGGCTATGTTGACTTAGATTTGGCAAGGGATATTGATACTAGGTGGAGTACTATAGGTTATGTATTTACTGTTGGTGGGGTAGCAGTGAGCTGGGTTTCTAGGTTACAGAAGGTTAATGCTTTATCTACTACAGAGGTAGAGTATGTAGCTTCTATAGAGGCAGCCAAGGAGATGATATGGCTTCAATTCTTCTTGAAAGAATTGGGACAACCTCAGAGGGATAACTATTTATTTATAAATAGTCAAAGTTCCATTCATCTTGCAAACAATTCATCTCAGCATTCAAAGACCAAACACATATAGTTGTGGTGCCATTTCATTCTATCAGTTTTGGAGGATGGACAGTTAAAGCTCAAGAAGATAAATACAAATGACAATCCAGCAGATATGTTGAAAAAGGTAGTAACAAGGGAGAAGTTGAATCCTCTTAAGCTTCAGTTGGTCTTTTAGATTGAACATGAATAAAAGAACAATAGAGTCTAAGGTGGTTTGATCCAGTGGGAGCCACATGGAGTAGTGACATAGCTATAGGATCAGTCTCCAAGTGCAAGATTGTTGTCTAGTGTGGAGCCTTATCAGTCCCCAAGTGGGAGATTTTTAGATTGTGTTGACTCATTAGGAGGTCACATTTTTATCTATTGTTTGGGCATGTAATATGAAGCTCACATTCTAATTTCAAGATAAAAGCCATCCATTTCTATCTATTTCTTTTTGTTTGGGCTTTTCGGATGTCTTCTACTCAAAATTTGAAGCTAAAACTATAATCGATCCCTAAAATTGGGTAGCCGAAGGCTTGCTATTTTAGAGATTGAACTAGAATTTTAGTTCTTCTTTCCAATGGTGTAAGTGGTTTTGAATTCTGAGTTACAAAACAAAAGTTATGACCCTGACAAGTTGGGGTAATTAAACACCTAGTTTTGAACAAGTTTAGTTTAATTTGTTGTTTTTATTTGTTAGCCATATAAAAATTTCAAATTCATGTCATGGTGGTTTTTGATATTCCATCATTGTATATCTTCCTTCAATCTCAATGAATAAGATGGCTTTTGGTTTGCATACAACTCTTTTGAGTTTTGCAAGATTTTCCAAAATTTGAACATTGGTATCGTAGGTAATTGTTTCACCAAATATCGTGTTTGCATCCCACTTTGTTAATTCTAATCAGTGGTATCAGAGTGGTAATGCTCCTGTATGCCAACTAATACAAGAAATTCCTATCAAAGACTAGGATTGGGTACAAGAAATCTATCAGATTGCCTTCCTCGGTAATGCACAAAACCAAAGATGTCGAATACTTAGGTAGACTCTGTGAAGAAGATGGTGGAAGAGGCTTTGGCTAGGTAGTGAGAAGATATGATGAGTAAGTTTTCAAAAAAATTGAAGACTCAACAAGTGCCAAATTTAGTAGCACCATTCCATGGGAACACTCCTTTTAAAGTAGAGGTGAACTTTGATATTCCAAATTTTGAAGGAAAAGTTGATGCTGATGCTATTGATAATTGGTTATCCAAGCTAGAACGATATTTCTCTGTAAATAATTTTTTAGATGCAAAAAAAATAACATTTTCCTCTTGAAAGCTGAAAATCACATCAAACTAGCATGGGAAATGAAAGTATTGAATACAGAAAGTGAGATAGGGGAAGAGTCAGAAATACTCTTTGAAAAAAAATCCACTTGGGCAGAATTTGTAGGATACATAAAAGAAGCATACTTGCCTAAAGATTTATATGGACAAAAATATATAGAATGGTAATTGCTTCAACAAAAGAGGGATCAATCTATGCAAGATGACACCAATATATTCCATGCACTCTCTAAAAAACTTGGCATAGAAGACTTAGAGAAGCATCGAATTCTAAAATATCATAATTTTCATAATATTTACAATGCAACCTTAGAAGGGAATAATGTTCCTAACTTCTATATATAGGATGGGTTACTTTTTCATACTAGTCAGATATGTGTCCCCAATAAAGAAAGAAAGAAATTTATATGGGAAGCACACTATAGCCGGGTGGCAGGACATTTTGGTATTGGTAAGACTACTGCAATTCTCCAAAAACATTTCTATTGGCCAAAAATGAAACATGATATCATTGCATATATAAAATCTTGTGTTTCTTGTGCTATTGCAAAGCCTTCAAATCATAAATTGGGCCTCTATCTATGATTACCTATTCCTAATAAACCATGGCATTCAGTTTCAATGGACTTTATGTCTAGGCTCCCAAGTAGTAGAAGGGGAAATGAGTGTATATATGTGGTAGTAGATAGATTTTCTAAAATGTCTATCATGGTGGCTTGTGAAAAAATGGTTTTAGCAAAGGAGATTGCTAAGCTCTTCTTTGAACATGTTTGGGTTCACTTTAGGTTGCCAAAAAGCATTATTTCAGACACGGATAGTAGGTTCCTCAGCAATTTTTGGTCTTCATTATGGGCCAGAGTGGACACCAAATTGACAAAGTCTACAACATTCCATCCTCAAATATATGGCCAAATAGAGGTAGTCAACAAAATGATTATCCATATCCTTCAAATGTACCACTCCAAACACCCATGTACATGGGATGAGAGCTTGCCTTATGTCCAACATAGCTACAACTGGGCACTTCACACTACTATGGCATGTAGTCCATTTGAGGTTTGTCTTGGGTATCAACCACTGGCACCCATAGATGTAGCAGTACCCATCTCACAATCTAGCCAGCCACTTAATACTAAAAAGGAGGTAGATAAAGAAGACAAATTTATTGAAAAGATCAAATAGTTACAGTAACAAGCTCATGACATTTTAGAATAGAGAAACAAAAATTATAAGGAACAACATGATCAGCATAGAACTCGGCATCATTTTCAGATTCGTGACAAGGTATGGCTACATCTTCAGAAAGAGCACCTCCAAGGACTATATCAAAAGCTTCAACCTATTCAGTATGGGCTTTATACCATTAAGAAACAAGTTAAAAAGAATACTTTTGAACTTGATCTGCCACAATTTTTGTGAATACATCTAGTTTTCAATCTAGAACTTTTGTGACCTTATTTTTTCCATTATTGGACATCTCTCAAGCTGTTGAACATATTCATGCTACAAAATTGAATCCATTGACTACTACATGATTATAGTGTGATCATGACACTGAAGTCATGTTGAAATATTTGAGAAATCAAAAAATTCCACTATATAGGGTGGTTCGAGTTGGTCAATTCTCTCATCAGGGCAAATGGTTAACCAAGGAACAAGTTGCGGTACAATTCCCTCATCTAAATTAGAAAATTGATGCAATGGGGCCCATTTCCTCTTAAAGGGGAGAAATTATCCAAAATATATAGAAGATCTAATATTTTTAAAAGTATTTTTCATATTTTTTTAAGTTTTTCTACATCTTTTTGTTTGGGCTTTTCGGAGGTCTTCTGTTCAAAATTTGAAGCTGAAACTGTAATCGAACCCTAAAATTGAGCAACCCAAGGGTCATTTTTTTAAGAATTGAACTAGAATTTCAATTCTTCTTTCCAACAGTGTAAATAGCTTCAAATTCTAAGTTACAGATCAAAAGTTATGACCCCAACAACTTGGGGTAATTAAACACCTAGTTTTGAATAAGTTTAGTTTAATTTGTTGTTTTTATTTGTTAGCCACATAAACATTTCAAATTCCTGTTATGATGGTTGTTGATATTCCATCATTGTATATATTCCTTCAATCTCAATGAATAAGATAGCTTTTGGTTTGCATACAAATCTTTTGAGTTTTGCAAGCTTTTCTAGAATTTGAACATTGGTATCATAGGTAATTCATTCACCAGATATCATGTCTGTAGCTGACTTTGTCAATTCTGATCAGTGGTATCAGAGCAGTAATGCTCCTATATGCCAACTAATACAAGAAATTCCTATCAAATACTAGGACTGGCTACAAGAAATTTGTCAAATTACCTTCCTCTGTGGTGCACAAAACCAAAGATTTCATATACTTCGATAGACTCTGTGAAGAAGATGGTAATAGAGGCTTTGGTTAGGAAGTGAGAATATATGATGAGTAAGTTTTTAGAAATTTTGAAGACCTAGCAAGTGCCAAATTTAGTAGCACCATTCCATGGGAACACTCCTTTTAAGTTACAAGTGAACTTTAATATTCCAAATTTTGAAGTAAAAGTTGATGTTGATGCTATTGATAATTGGTTATCCAAGTTAGAAAGATATTTCTTGGTAAAAAAAAATTTTGATGCGGAAAAAATAACATTTTCCCTCGTGAAAGCTAAATATCACATCAAACTAGCTTGGGAAATGAGAGTATGAATAGAGAAATCAAGGAAAGAGAAGAGTTAGAAATACTCTCTGATAACAAACCCACTTGGGGAGAATTTGTAGGATACATAAAAGAAGCATACTTGCCTAAAGATGTATATGAATAGAAATGTATAGAATGGTAGTTGCTTTGACAAAAGAGGGATCAATCTATGCAAGATTACAGCAATACATTCCATGCACTCTCTGCAAAAATTTGCATAGAAGACTCAGAGAAGCATTGAATTCTAAAATATCATAGTGGGCTTCATAGATACATTCAAACTAAAATGGAATTCTTGAATATTGAAACATTGGCAACTGCTTACTAATATGCTACAAAAATTGAGTTAAAACAGAAAGGAAAAAGGGATTACTTTTCAAATAATAAGCCAAGGGGTGAAGGAAGTAATAAATTCAGTTGAAAATTTGTTGGATACAATTGTTTAATTATGTGTTGTCTTTGATGTTACACAAATGTCATATCAATTATCAAAAAAAGTCTACCGAGCTCAGTTGGTTAACAAAGTGAATTACAGAGTCTACCGAGTGTTCCTAAAAAATACCCTATGGAAATAGTTTCTACCAAGCTCACTCAGGCATCAAAGGTTTCTTTGGTAGAATTTAGTTTCTACCAAGCTCACTCGGGCATCAAAGGTTTCTGTGGCAGAAGTTAGTTTCTACCAAGCTTACAAGGTCAGCAAAGGAAAGTCAATGTTTGTTGAGTTCACTCGATCTCCAAGGGATTTTGCAAAGTTTGTAGTGTTCATTGAGCTTTAGTTGGTTAACACTAGAAATCATTTCTGGAGCAGTGTCTACTAAGTAGGGTTAGCCAATGAAGGATTTCATTATTTTAAGAAATAAAGCTTAATTATTTTATGTAATATTTTTAGCTGACTAATGTAATAAATATTGGTAATTGTAACTTGTAAATGAGCTGACTTGACAATTTGTAGGGTATAAAATAAAAGGTCGAGTTGTGAATTCTAATGTATGGATGAGTGTAATGAGCGAGCATGCAAGTGTATTGATTGTGAAGAAGGTGTGAGGAAATTTTGAAGAAGGATCAGATATCCTTGAGGAGCAAAAAAGTTGTATTTGATTAGAGAGGATCTAGTGAAGTAGAAAAAATATTTGTATTAGCAATTCAATTGCATCTCATTCAGATCAATTCATTGTTACTTTCTCACAATTGTAGCAATGATTTTTAAATCTCTTAATAGAGTTGGTTTTATAGCCATTTTTTAAATCCTCTAATAAGGTGGACAATTCTATTGAATTGTTCTAAAATCCTCTAGCAAGGCCACTCCTAGCAGGGTGATTAAATCCTTTAATAAGGTCACACCTCATAGTGTGTTTTGTGACCCTTAATAGGGTTGGCTCCTAATAAGGCTCACTTTAGAAGAGTGAAAATTGGTAGCTAGTTACTTGGTGGTTTTTCCTATATTGGGTTTCCACATTAAATTTGGTGTCTCTAGTGTTCATGTTATTTCTTTATGCATCCATGTTAAATCTTTGTGAATGCTTAAAATTAGTAATTAAATCTTCTATAGAGTTACAGGGATTTTCTATGTGACTACTAAGTGACAACAGTAACTAGTTTTATAAGACATCTATGGGATATATGGATTTTTTTATGTGGTAACTAATTCACCCCCCTCTTAGTTACTCCATCTATATTTCCAACAATTGGTATCAGAGCATTTGGTACTTGTAGGAAATATTTCAAGGATCTAAGCTAAAGATCAGGATGTCTTACAGGAGGGAAATTTCAAGGCTTAACAGGGATAACTTTTCAGCATGGCAAGGTCTAATGAGACTCCATCTGGATTCCATTGGAGATATAGGATTGAAATATCTTGATGAATAATATGTAACTCCTTCTGGTACACTATCTATCAATGACATTGTTGAGAATAAGACTCATAACACCATGATCATAGACATTGCATCAGCCCTAAGCTATGAAGAATTTGATGATATCAAGGACTCCAAAACTACCTTTGCTATGTGGAACAAGCTAAAAGATATCTATGGAGGTGATGATAATGTGAGAAGAGCCAAAGAAAAAAGTCTAAGAGGATAATTTGATCAAATGAGGATGAGAGAGGATGAGAACATTGCCAAGTATGTTGAAAGAGTCAAAGCAAGCATCAATGCAATCAAAGCCTCTGGAGGAGATATCAAGGATGAAATAGTTGTAAGTAAATTTTTTAGAACATTGCTTCCCATTTATGCAATTAGAGTTTCTATAATTCAAGAAAGAAGATGTGAAGAAAATCATAAGATAAATTTAGAGGCCATAGTAGGAAGATTGACTGTATTTGAGCTAGATAACTATGACAACTATGTTCCATCTTCCAAGAACATTGAGTCAGCATTTGAAGCCAAGATTTCACTCAAAGAAAAGGGTAAGATGATAAAGGATTCTTAGTCAGAAAGTGAAGAATAATTAGAATAGAGTTTTGATAGTGATCTTGAGGTGGTTAAAGCTCTACTAGCAAAGAAATATTCTAGAGGCAAAGGAAAATACAAAGGTAAGGTTCCTTTGATCTATTTTTCATGTGAGAAAATTGGTCATATTGCTGCTAGGTGCCCAAACAAGAAAAAAAGGATGAGAAGAGAGGTCACAAGTGCAATGGCAAGAAAGACTTAAAATCATTCAAGGACAAAGGTAAGAAAACATGTTTCATGGCTAAAGATTCAAAGGATTCTAACAATAGTGAAGATGAAATTATTTATATTGCTACGAAAGATGAATTTGATAATGATGAGGAAGATAAAATGGCACTTATCTCTCATGTAAGAAAAAATGATACATGGATCATAGATAAGTGGTTGCTCTCATCATATGACTGGTGAAAAACAAAGTTTGAACATTTTGAAGACTATGATGGTGGTAGTGTGAGATTTGGTAATAATTAACCTTGTTGCATGAAAGGAAAAGGGAGAATCTTACTAACCAAAGAGCTTGTATGTGATAATGCCTATTTTGTTGAAGGACTAAAATACAATCTGTTGAGTGTGGTATAGCTAATCAATATTGGATTCAAAGTGGAATTCATGCATGGAAAAGCAAGACTACTGGATGACAAAGGAAAGGTGATTGGATCAGGTTTATAGACAAAAGGTAATTTGTTCTATCTTGAACTTGGTGAATGTTCATGTTTTATTGCTCAAGTTGAAGAAAGTTGGTTATGTCATGTGAATTTTGATAACCTGGTGAAAATAAGCAAATTCAGAAAAGTAAGAGGCATTCCTAGGATAGAGAAATCTGATGTTGGTCTATGCAAGAACTATTAGATTGTTAAGATGGGAAAGACTAGCTTTAAAAGTAAAAACTATCAATCTAAAAAAAAATTGGAAATTGTGCATACTAATTTGTGTGGACCTATTGGAATTGAGAGCTATACTGGAGAAAAATTCTTCATTCTTTTTGTTGATGATTACTCTAAAATGATGACTATCATGTATCTAAGAGAGAAATTAGAAGCATTTGAGAAGTTCAAATGGTATTTGGATAGAGTAGAGAAGGAAACAGGAAAAAGAATGAAATGCTTGAGGTCAGACAGACATGGTGAATTCATCTCCCATGAGTTTAATGACTTTTGTATTGAAAGAGGAATCAAAAGATAGGTATCAGCTCCTTTAACTCCTAAGCAGAATAAAATAGATGAAAGGAGGAATAGATATATCATGGATTGTGCAAGAACTCTAATGATTGAAAAGAACATTGCTATCAAATACTAGAAGGAAGCTATCAGCACTGCAGTTCATACCTTGAACTAAGTATAGTTGAAGAAGGACTCATTCAAAACCCCCTATGAGTTATGGTATGGCTAAAAACCCAATGTAAGTTACCTAAAAGTATTTGGAAGTAAATGTTACATTTTGAAAGAATCTAGAAAAGGTAAATTTAATGTGAAGGGTGATGAAGGCATATTTTTGGAATATTCTTGCAAGAGTAAGGCATATAGATGTTTGAATTTATCTACTCACAAAGTCATAAAAAGTGCACATGTGAAAGTTGATGAGTTTGCAAAAAGGAATGAAGAAGAAAGCAAAAAGGAAATAGAAGATTAGAGGAGATTTCTTTTCATTGAACCTGATATAGTGCCAGATACATCTGTCAATCAGGAAACTTCTACTCCTGAGTCTTTAGTCATTGAGTTACAAGAAGTTCAAATTGAGTTGCAAGAACTGGAGTCACATTTAGATGCTACCAAGCCAATGCCTATTGAGCTTGAAGGACCGAGCAATAGTTAGATCAACCAGAACCTAAAGTTGAAATTCAAAATGAAGACAATGAAACTTAGTCAAAAGGAAAGGATCCTATAATGGCCAAGTATGTCAGGACACATCATCTACTAGATCAAATTATTGAATACAAATTTGAAGGCACTATGACAAAAAGTAAGCTAAAAGGTACTTGTCTACTTGCTAATTTTGAAATAATAAATGTTAAAGATGCATTAGAAAATGAAAGTTGGATTGAGGCTATGAATGAAGAGATAGCAAAAATAGAGAAGAACAAAATGTGGACTCTTGTACCTAGGCCTAAAGACAAAAATGTGATTGGAACTAAGTGGGTATTCATAAATAAGTTGAATGGAGATGGTAAGGTATCAAGAAATAAAGTTAGACTGGTATGTAAAGGCTACTCTCAAGAAGAAGGAATAGACTATAGAGAGACTTTTGCTCCTATTGCAAGACTGGAAGGTGTCAAGACCTTACTTGCATATGCTGCACACAAAGGATTTAATGTATATCAAATGGATGTCAAATCAGCATTTCTCAGTTGTATTCTTGATGAAGAAGTCTACATTGAGTAGCTTAAAGGTTTTATTGATCCAGAAAAGAAGGAGATGGTCTGCAAATTACACAAAGAATTATATGGTATGAAACAAGCCCCTAAAGCATGGTAAGAAAGATTGCACAACTATCTTATTCAAATTAGTTTTCAGAGAGCTAATGATAATAGTAGCTTGTATATCAAGGAAGGACCAGAAAACAAGATTTTTTTGGTAGAAATATATGTGGATTATACTTTGTTTATAGGAAATGAAGATCTACGCAAAGAATTTTTAGAGAAAATGAATAAGGAGTTTGAGATGTCAATGTTTAGAGAGATCAAATTATTTGTTTGTCTTCAAATTTAGCAAAGAAAGAATGGTATCTACATCACTCAATATAAATACATCAAGGAGATACTCAAGAAATTTGATATGGAAGATTGTAAACCAGTTGGGGCTCCCATGCGTACTGAACTAAAGCTTACCAAGGATGATGAATCAAAAGAGGTAGATCAGACCTTATATAGATCAATGGTTGGAAAGTTGTAGTATGTAGTCCATACAAGGCCGAATATTGCTCTTGTAGTTGGTATTGTAGAAAGATTTTCAGCAAAACCAAGAGAAAATCACATGATGGAAATCAAAAGGATCATGAGATACTTGAAATGCACTAAAGATTATGGATTATGGTACAAATTTGGAGGTAATCTAGACTTGAAAGTGTTTACTGATGTTGATTGGGTAGGAAACATTGATGATAGAAAGAGTACAAGTGGAGGAGCATTCTTTCTTGGAAAAAGGTTGGTTTCTTTGACAAGTAAAAAGAAAAATTATACATCCCAATCTATAGCAAAAGTAGAGTATGTTGCTACAGCAGTAAACTATTCTAATATTATTTGGTTTAAACAATTGTTAGAAGGCATGAAGGTGGAAATCAAAGAACCAATTGTTATGTTTTGTGACAATACAAGTGCAATAAACATATCTAAGAATCCAGTCATGCATTCAAAAACCCAGCACATTGCAATAAAGTATCGCTTTGTCAGAGAATTGGTGCAAGATAAGGAGATCAGATTGGAATATGTCCATAAAAAGGAACAAATTGTTGACATATTCACCAACCCATTACCTAAAGATGCATTATTGTATCTAAGAGGTAAGCTAGGGGTCATTCCCCTATCTGAAGCTCACTAAAATAAAGTTTTTAGTGATGCATCAACAAGAACCAAATTTAAGATCTATCAGTTGATGTAGCATAGTCATGGGAACATTGCATATGAATTAGTACTTAAGGTACATTGCTACTCATTTGGTTTGTGTTGTCTTTGGAATGTATTGTCAAAGAGGGAGAGTGTACTTTCATATCTTTTTGAAATTTGAATTTGATTATGGAAAGTTTGTTGTTTGAAAAGAAGCTATGTAATTCCTTCATAGAGGGAGATTACTGTATTTGAGAAGCTTGTGGCATATAATCTAAGAGGCAGAAATGTTCTATCAGAAAAAGACTTGTTTTCAAATTTCGTCTACTATGACATGTTGTATTGCCATCAATGCCAAAGAGGGAGAGTGTTGGATATAATTGTTCAATTGTGTGTTGTCTTTGATGTTACACAAATGTCATATCAGTTATTAGACAGAATCTACTGAGCTTAGTTGGTTAGTAAAGTGAATTACAAAGTCTACCGAGCATTCCTAAAAAATACTCTCTGAAAATAGTTTCTACCAAGCTCACTCAGGTGTCAAAGGTTTCTGTGGCAGAAGCCATTTTCTACCAAGCTCGCTCGAGTGTCAAAGGTTTCTATGGTAGAAGTCAATTTCTACCAAGCTCACAAGGTAAGCAAAGGAAAGTTAGTGTTTGTTGAGTTCACTTGGTCTCCAAGGGATTTTGTAGAGTTTGCAGTGTTCACTGAGCTTTAGTTGGTTAACACTAGAAATCTTTTCTAGAGTAGTGTCTATCGAGCAAGTTCAACCAATGAAGGATTTTATTATTTTGAGAAATAAAGCTTAATTGTTTTATGTAATATTTGTAGCCGACTGATGTAATAATTATTGGTAATTGAAACTTGTAAATGAGCCAACTTGGAAATTTGTAAGGTATAAATAAAAGGTCAAGTTGTGAATTCTAATGTATGGATGAGTGTAATGAGTGAGCATGCAAGTGTATTGATTATGAAGAAGGTGTGAGGAAATTTTGAAGAAGGATTAGATATCCTTGAGGAGCAACAAAGTTGTATTCGATCAGAGAGGATCTAGTGAAGCAAAATAGAGATTTGTATTAGCAATTCAGTTGCATCTCATTTAGGTCAACTCATTGTTACTTTCTCATAATTGTAGTAGTGATTTATAAATCTCTTAAGAGTTGGTTTTACAACCATTTTGTAAATCCTCTAACAAGGTGGACAGTTCTATTGAATTCTTATAAAGTCCTCTAGCAAGGCCACTCATAGTAGAGTGATCAAATCCTTTAATAAGGTCACACCTCACAGTGTGTTTTGTAACCTTTAATAGGGTTGGCTCCTAACAGAGCTCACTTTAGAAGAGTGAAAATTAATAGCTAGTTACTTGGTGGATTTTCTCATATTAGGTTTCCATGTTAAATCTCATGTCTCTACTATTCATGTTATTTCTTTATGCATGCATGTTAAATCTCTGTGAATGCTTAAAGATCAGTAATTAATTCTTCTACCAAGTTACAACATTTTTCTGTGTGACTACTAAGTGACAGTAGTAACTAGTTTTATAAGACATCTAAGGGATTTGTGGATTTTTTTTTTGTAGTAACTGATTCACTCCCCCCTCTCAGTTACTCCATCTATATTTCCAAAAAAACTAGTGGGGAAGGAACCTCCCTAAAATCCACCCAAGAACACATGGTGGGCTACAAAAAAGACACAAATAGAGATAGGCATGTGGTGTAAGATACATAAGAGTCCAACTCTTAACACAAAGGACTATCAAAGAATTAAGAATATTATGATAGAAATACGAGGAGAGGAAGTTGAGCCTAAAGCCACACCAATAGAAAATTTTGAAAATGATTTACTAATAGAAGCAGACCCATATGCCATTGTTGCAATAGCAAAAGTAGTTCCACAAGAAGATGAGGACGGATTGTTCCATTCATAGTTCCACAATAAAATTTACTTAATTTCTATGGAGACATCCAAGAGATTAAATTTTAAAATGACAAAACACCCACAACCATACTCTATGGGATGGGTTAGTGAAGGAAAAGATATGTAAGTAAATCAGCAGTGTCACCTATCATATTCAATCAAACCATTCAAGGATGAAATAATATATGATGTAGCACCTTTAGATGTATGTGATGTTTTTCTAGGGCAACCATACATGTATCAAAGGCATGGGGTGTATGAATATAGGCCACACAGTGTCACAATCAAGCTTGGTGAAAAGAGATATTGAATACCAGAGGTATGCCCAACTCAAGCTACTTCTTTAATTACTGCTAAACATTGTAAATGTTTAATTTCTCAAACCAAAACTTTTGTGCTCCTCATGATTCATTTGAAGAAAGAAAATTCAATTGTCCTTAACACACATACTAAGGTGGCCACCACAATGGAATAGAAAAAAGAGATGGAAAAAATCTTACAAGAATATCATAGTGTGTTTAAATCACCAACAAGGGTCCTAACACACTACCAAGTCAAGCATTCTATTGATCTAATTCTAGGTACACCATTGCCCCATGATCCAATATATAGGAGATCAATTTTTGAAAATGATGAAATTAAGAGACAAATTTAGAAATTGATTGAAAAGGGACATATTAGGCCAAGTTCTTCACCTTGTGGCAACCCTATTGTTTGGGCGAGAAAGAAAGATGGGACATGGAGACTTTTTATTGATTATAGAGAACTTAACAAAATTATTGTGAAAAATAGATATCTAATTCCTTGAATTGATGACCTTTTGGATCAACTTAAGGCAGCTAAGTTCTTTACAAAAATTGATTTGAAATCTGGGTATCACCAAGTATCAATTGACATAGTAGATGTATGGAAGACTACATTCAAGTCTAAGGAAGGATTGTTTGAATGGTTGGATATACCTTTTGGCCTAACAAGTGCACTAGCCACATTTATGAGGTTGACGAAGGATGTGCTTAGACCCTTCATTGATTCTTTTGTAGTTGTTTATTTACATGATATCCTCATATTTAGTAAAATTTGGTCTAAGTGCTTGCAACATGTTGCACAAGTACTGTTGAGTTTGTAGAAACATACTCTCTATGACAACATAGACAAGTGCTCTTTTGGTATGCAAAGCATCCAGTACTTGGGATACATCATTGGTCATGAAAGTGTTCATGTGGACCCTATAAAGTTACAAATTATTAGAGATTGGCCACCTCAAAATTTCACAGAACTTCATAGTTTCTTGGGTCTAGAAAACTTCTATCATAGATTTGTATTTGGTTTTTCACATTTAGCATGGCCTCTTAATCAATCAATCAAAGGTGGAACACAGCCAAAATTTTGGTGGACAAAGGAAAAACAAAAAAAAATTGAGGACTTAAAACTCGAACTATGTTTAGCTCTAGTTTTGGTTCTTCTAAATTTGCAATAATCATTTGAAATAGAAACAAATGCATTAGATAATGCTTTTGGCACTATACTCATGCAACACAAGCATCCCCTTGCATATCATAGTGAGACATTTTCTAAAACAGTTTGCAAGTACCCCACCTATGACAAGGAGTGGTATGCAATTGTTCAAGCTTGTAAATAGTGGAAGCACTACATTTTGGGAAAAGAGACTATAATACATACAAATAATAAGCCTCTAAAATTCCTACAAACACAAGGGAAATTGCAAAATGATAAGCATCAGTGGTGGTTAGCCTATTTGCAACAATTATATCTCAACATTTGTCATAAAAATAGCAGCACTAATTGTTAAGTTTTAGGATTTGCACCCAATACTGAACTAATAAAAGTTCAGTAATCCTTACTTAACATGGGAGTCATTTCACTATGTGAGACTTGCTAATGAAATGAAACCTTTGGGTTCTAGGTTGGCTCCTATTGGATCTTTTAGTGAAAATCTCTAAAATACCTAATGAAAACTTACAGGTGAAAAGGTAAGAAACTGCTAAAAGTAAACCTAAACCTAAAGCTTAAACTAAGAACAAGAGTTGATAAACCAAAAGTGATTATGAAGACTTCAAAAACACTTAATAGAGAGGATTATATAGCTATATGAAATGCAAATAAAGCACAACTTCCTATAAAGATTGCACAAATAATTTACGATAAGGTTCCAGTACTTGAAACAACAAAAGGAGGTCAAACTAACACTTCACTTTAATTAATTTTATCTTTAAACACATACCATAACCTGCAAATAAATTTACTTTGCTAAAAATAGGTGCTAGAATGAGACAAAAAGACAAGGAATAGTGAAACATTCTCAAGTTAACCCATCAAATCATTCAAAAAGATGCACAAATAATTTGCAGAAAGGAAAAAGACTCGACAATAAACTCCACAAAGCATTATCAAATTGATGTCACTTGTATTAAGTCTCAAAAATGATGAGTTATAGAATCTATAACAAAGCTTAAGACTCAGAGAAGAAGTCTCCAAAACTCTATCATAAAATCATAACTCTTACCAAAAATTAAGTTACAAAACTCAATAAGTACCCCAAAAATAACCTTGGGTCGAATGTAGAAATAAAGCCTCCAAATTAGGGCTTAGAAACTTCCAAAAATGAAGTCCCATCATGCCTAAGACTTTACTAATCCATAATAAGGCCTATGACTCATCAAATTTTATCCCCAAATAGTTCAACTAATTACAAAATATCTTCTAACTAACTGGGTGAAAGCAAATCCAACCTCAGATAGCCTATTTTTCCTCTAAATGTTCCCAACTGATTTCAAACTTAAAGACCATGACAAGGGAATAAAAATGACTTATTTTCTTTTGCATGATAAATAGGAAAATATTTAATGATTTATAAGTCTCATCATTTAAATATTTGTCCTTTACAAGAATATTTATGCAAAAGAGAAATAACAAAAATAAAAACCCCCTTTATTTTTTGCATTTTTTAAAATAAGAAATAATATTAAACGTGTTTCATGTTAATATTATTTCTTATATCACATTATATTTATGCAAAAGAATAGAGTTGAAATAACATTTAAATGACAAAAGCAACCCACACTATTGATAGAAAACCCTCCCACATTATGCTTAATTCGAAGCAAATAAAAGGAATAAAAATCCCATAATGGAACCCATGGACTCCAAAGGAAAATAAATTGTGGAAAAGGGTATGAAAAGCTCAAATACCCTAAATGTTATCATTTTCACATATTTTCTTTATGGAGGCTTCAAATAGTGGAGAGGAGAGATGAGGGTTTGAAGAGAATTGCGTGGTCGACATTTTGCATCTGGGTTTATTGTTGTTTGATGGCTTTTCCTTTCCTCCTCCATCTCCATATGCATTTTTGACAGTCGTTCATAGAAGGTATGCTTTTTTTTAAAATACTTGATACTTGTTGCTAGAACTTGCTTTCAAATAACATTGTCAATATAGTTTTGTGGGCATCTCCTAAAGCTTTTTATTTGTAATATGCTTCTTTTTCCTTGTAATTGCCAAAGTTGTCCTTGTTTCATAATATGTTTGCTATATTTTTTGCATATAACATTGCAGTTATATTTTTTGAATAGATTCTGATGGGGACACAACCCAAACATAGAATGGACATAACAAAAAAGGGAAAATTTTATTAAATGTAAAAATATGCTAGTACACTTAGTGCAGAGAAACAGACTCCAAAACAAGCCCTATGGGCTTACAATAGCATAAAACTAGAGATAATTTCTTCTCCCAGTACCTTCTCTCAAACTCCACTCTGAACTACCTTTTACAATGCCAAAAATGTTTTTAAATAGACCTCAAAGGGTTAAGGATTAGGAATACATCCTAGAAAGTGCTAGTTGGTATCCACCAACCAAATAGAAGGATCTAGAAGTTGCATTAGAAGTCGGTGCAAAATTAGAAGAATCCAAAAATAGTAACCAAACTTTCAGGAGGCATAACTTTTGAACCGTAGCTCCGATTGACGAACCATTTACATTTCTGAAAAGCTCTCAAAGTGCTCTATAGCCCTATGACTAGCTTCACTCATCCCCCATTTTTTGGCCCTATTTGAGGTCATTTAATGCCTCTAAAATAACTTTGAAGCATTCTTAGGATGTCTCCAAAAATCAAAAAACTATGATAACTTCCAAACCATGGGGCCTTTTGACCTGATTCTTTTTTTGGAATGCTCTAAATTACAATAACAATCATCTGACCAATTTACACCTTCTATTTCACCAAAATGATGGCTCAATTACATACTCCTTTTTTTTGGCATTTATACGTATCCCAAGGTGATTAAAAACTCTAACCTAGAACACTGATAGTGGAACTGTGAGAGTTGGAACCTTTATTTGACCCAAATGGGTATCCAAAAATGAAAACACGTGAAACAAAAACTAAGTCTAAGTACATTTTTTTGGGTGACATAGGATTGCCCTTATAACTTTGGATGCTCCTGCATCAGACACCCAAGGTAGATTGAAAAGTGACCCTGTCACTTTATGAATGGTAGAGGAAATCCCAAATGGGAAACCTCAGCCGCTGATATCCAAGTAGAGCCCTCGATCAGCCATCCTTTCCACTTGACCATTTACTCTTCATACTGCCTATGTCTAGTACTCCTACCCACATGATGATCTAGAATGTCTTCTATCTCCTCCTTCTTAGAAGTAGGAATTGGACATGGCTCTAACATCAGCTCCTCATCTACACCATCATCATGATACTTTGTTAAGTCTGCAATCTTGAAAATATGAGAAATGTGAATACCATCTGGAAACTCCACCTCATATGCATTTCTTGAGTCATGTTTCTTCAAAATTTTGCAGGGGCCAAATTTCTTCATTTTCAGCTTGTTGTAAGTACCGACTGGAAATCTTTCTTTTCTTAAGTGTACCATGACTAGATCACCTACTTGGAACTCCTTATGTCTTCTCCTTTGATCAGACCTAGCTTTATACTCTTGATTCATCTTGGTAATGTGTGCCTGAACCTCCTCATGTAAACACTTGATATGTTCAGCAAATTCTTCAGCTTCAACACTTATCCTCTCTCCTTGCTCTATCTTCCTCAATTCTAGTGCAGTCCTTGGGCTACTTCCATATACAATTTGGAATGGTGATTTTCTAGTACTCCTATTTATAGAGTTATTGTAAGCAAAATCTACTTGTGGTAGAATCAAATCCCACCCCTTGGGCTTATCCCCAACTAAACATCTCAGCAAATAGCCCAGACTTATGTTTACCACTTCTGTTTGGCCATTAGTCTGTGGGTGATGTATAGAACTAAATTTCAAGTATGTTCTCAACTTCTTCCACGATGTTTTCCAAAAATACCCCACAAATTTAGTATCTCTGTCAGAAACTATACTCCTTGGGAGACCATGTAGTCTTACCACCTCTTTGAAATATAAGTCTACAATATGGACAGCATCATGAGTTTTGTGGCATGGAATGAAATGTGCCATTTTGGAGAACCTATCAACCACCACAAATACTGATTCATTACCCCTTTGTTTCCTCAGCAATCCAAGAACAAAATCCATACTTATGTCCTCCCATGGCTTTGATGGAATAGGCAATGGCTGATATAGTTTAGTATTATGACTAAATCCCTTGGCAACTTGACAAATCTAACAACTCTGTACAAACTTCTTCACATCTTGTGAAATTTGAGGCCAAAAATAATGTTCTCTAAGAATGGAAATGGTCTTATCTCAACCAAAATGTCTTTCCATCCCTCCACTGTGTTTCTCCTTAATCAGATTTTCCCTCATGGAACTCCTTGGAATGCATAATTGACTTCCCTTGAACAACATACCATCCTACATTAGATAGTCTAACCACTTAGTTCTGTCTACAGCAATAGGCTCTTTACAAGCTTTCCAAGCTTCAAAAAAATTAGGATCCTCAGGGTACAAATTCTTGAGTTCATCAAACCTAACTACTTCAACCTACATTATTGTAAGCAACAACTATCTCCTACTTAGTGCATCTACAACCCTATTAGATTTTCCACTTCTATGCTTCAACACAAATGAATAGCTCTGCAAGAACTCTAGTCACTTCATATGCCTCTAATTCAATTACCTTGGCTATTTAGGTACTGTAATGCCTGGTGATTAGTATATAAAACAAATTTCTTTGGCAACAAATAATGCCTCCATTTCTTTAAGGCTTCAACTATTGCATAGAACTCTTGATCATAAATAGAATACTTCTTTTTCGTATCATTCAATTTTTCACTAAAATATGCAATAGGCTTACCTTCTTGGCTTAATACAACCCCAATAGTGCTGCCACTAGCATCACAATCCACCTGGAACACTTTTCTAAAATCTGGAAGTGCCAACATAGATTGTTCTGTCACCTTCTTCTTTAGCAATTCAAAACTTCTCGCAGCTATCGCAGTCCATTTGAACTCTTTTCTACCCCCTCTTATTGTGTCAGTCAGGGGTGCACATATGCCACTGAAATTCTTAATGAACTTCCTATAAAAACTAACTAGACCATGAAATGATCTTACGTTAGTAGTAGACCTTAGAGTAGGCCATTCCAAGATAGCTTTTACCTTCTCTAGATCCATTTTGAGACCTTCAGGTGATATAAAAAACCCCAAATAGACTAACTCCCTTTTTGCAAAGATACACTTCTTCAGATTAATTAACAGTTTCTCTTCCTGTAACCTTTCAAGGACATTACGAATATGCAATAAATGTTCTTCCAAAGTCTTTCTAAAAATTAAAATATCATCCAAATAGACAATAACAAGTTTTCCCAAGAACTTCTTAAGTACCTCATTCATAAGCCACATGAAGGTGCTTGGGGTGTTCATCAATCCAAAGGGCATGACTAACCACTCATAAAGACCCTCCTTGGTCTTGAAGGCTATTTTCCACTCATCTCCTTCTTGAATCCATATCTGGTGATAACCACTCTTAAGATCTATCTTTGTGAAGTACTGAGCTCCACTCAAGCAGTCCGTAAGATCATCCATTATTGGCAAAGGAAATCGATACTTGATGGTTATCCTATTTATAGCTTAAGAGTCTGTACACATCCTCCACTCTCCATCCTTCTTTAGTGCCAGTACTATAGGTACTACACATGGACTCAGGCTCTCCTAAATCAAGCCCTTTCTCAATAGCTCCTAAACCTATTTATTTAGCTCCTCAATTTCAGTAGGAGTCATCTTGTGAGCAGCCTTGTTAGGAAAACTAGCTCCTAGAATTAAATATATCTAATGATTGATTTGCCCTACTGGTGGCAATCCTTCTAGAATATTATCAGAGATGATATCTCCAAATTCACCTAGTAAATTTGAAACTTCAAGTGGTATTTCACTACTACCTTCTTTATCTTTCCTAGGGATCAAAGAATAGCACATATGCTGATGTTTCATGCCATCTAAAAAATTTCTTCCAT
This sequence comes from Cupressus sempervirens, assembly GCA_028749045.1. Classification (NCBI taxonomy): domain Eukaryota; kingdom Viridiplantae; phylum Streptophyta; class Pinopsida; order Cupressales; family Cupressaceae; genus Cupressus; species Cupressus sempervirens. The sequence continues at coordinate 471,190,490 of CM053784.1, forward strand.
CAACAAGACAAATCCTAGCACTGCTACATACCTTTTCACCTTCCTTTTTCATGGGCTTCAATTTGTGGTGAACTCCATCCTTTGTTAGAGAGTATGTGTTTGCATGACCATCATGTACTGCATGCCTATCAAACTGCCATGGTCTACCCAACAATAGATGGAAAACATCCATTGGAATAACATCACAGAGAACTTCATCATGGTAACTCCCAATTTTGAATTTCACTAAACATTTTTCACTTACCAATACCTTATGATCATCTTTCACCCAAGCAATCTGATAGAGCTGGGGGTGTTTCTCCCTCTTGAGCTTCAGCTTAGAGACCATCTCCTCTGACACCAAATTATCAGTGCTACCACCATCAATGATCACATCACAACATTTATCCTCACACTTACACTTGGTATGAAATAAACTCCTCCTTTGTCCTAGTTCAATCTCACCACTTAGTAGGAACCTTTCATTCACTAAAGTCTCTTCTCTTTCTGCATCCTCTGAATGTGATGATTGTGCATCCTCATCCACATGAGCAACCCTAGCTTGACCCTCAACTCTCTTATCTATCCTTCCTTGTCGTTGAGGTCATTCAAAGGCATGATGACCTTCTTCATTGCAATGGAAATAGGTACCGTGGAAGCCTCCTCTTCCTTGTCCACATCCTCTACCTCTTCCTCTCTGATTTCCAAAGTCTTGATCATGGGAGCGGTTGAAACGCTCATTCCTCTTGTTCTTGCTAGTACCCACATCTTCATTTTTCTTTTGGGTTTCATTTCAGCCTCTAGATGACCTAACACTACCCCTTCCTCCTTGACCGCACCCTCTTTGTCTCCCTTCAAACCTCTTATTTAGCTTCTCTTCAACTCGTAGGGCAAACTAGTATGCCTCTTCAATGCTGGTCATTCTTACCAGACTTAATTCCTCCTGGATGTTAGGTCGCAACCCATTGATATAATGAGAAACCTTCTCCTTATTTGCTTCTGCATGCCCTACTCTAATTAGAAATTAGTAAAACTCCTCTATATATTCTTGGACTAATTTTCCTGCTTGCTTTAACCCATGCATCTTCTTAAACAAATCAAGCTCATAATCAACAGGAATGAATTGCTTCTTCAATTTGTCCACCATACGATCCCACCTTGTGATCTTTTCCTTTCCTCTTCTACTTCTTTCCAATTGAACATCTTGCCACCATATTTTGGAATGGCCTTTCAGTTTGGCCTTTGCAAACTTAACCCTATCTGGATCCCTGATATCCTCATACTCAAAGTACTCTTCCAGTTCATTGATCCAATCGATCAACTCATCTGGTTTCAAATTTCCTAAAAATACACCCACATCAATTGTAGGTCTTTTCCCAAACTTAGTAATAGCCCTAAAAATTCTTTCCTCTACCTGATTCAAAACTTCCCCATCAAATTCTCCTTTTGGTCCAATTTCTTCTTCTTCATTGTCATCCTCACTTTCGTCACCTGCGGCAACATTTGTTCCTCTACGGAGCTCCTCTTGCAATGCTTGTACCTACCTTTGGAGGGCTCTAACCTCCTCAAGATTAATAGATCCAACCCTTCTACCACACTCTCTTCATGGAGGAATCTTCTTAGTTCAAACCCACAACCATATAGTCCTGGTGCAAACTGCCTTACAGTCGGCACTCTGTCTACACACTCGAGAAAACCAGCTCTAATACCACTTGATGGGGACACAACCCAAGCACAAAATGGACACAACAGGAAAGGGAAAATTTTATTAACTGTAAAAATATGCTAGTATACTTAGTATAGAGAAATAGAATCCAAAATAGGCCCTATGGGCTTACAATAGCATAAAACTGGAGATAATTTCTTCTTCCAGTACCTTCTCTCAAACTCCACTCCGAACTGCCTTTTACAATGCCAGAAATGTTCTTAAATAGACCTCAGAGGGTTAAGGATTAGGAATAAATTCTAGAAAATGCTAGTAGGCATCCATCAACCAAATAGAAGGCTCTAGAAATTGCATTAAAAGTCGGCGCAAAATTAGAAGAATCCAGAAATGGTAACCGAACTTTCAGGAGGCATAACTTTTGAACTGTAGCTTCGATTGACGAACTGTTTACATTTTTGGAAAGCTCTCAAAGTTATCTATAGCCCTATGGACCAGCTTCACTCATCTCCCATTTCTTGGCCCTATTCAAGGTCATTTAATTCCCCTAACCTGACTTTGAAGCATTCTTAGGATGTCTCCAAAAACTGAAAACCTGCAATAACTTTCAAACTGTGGGGCCTTTTGACCTGATTCTTTTTCTAGAATGCTCTAAATTACAATAACAATCATCTGACCAATTTACACCTTCTAGTTCACCAAAATTATGGCTCAATTACATACTCTTTTTTTTTGGCATTTACACATATCCCAAGGTGACTAAAAACTCTAACCTAGAACATTGATAGTGGAACTGTAAGAGTTGGAACCTTTATTTGACCCAAATGGGTATCCAGAAATGAAAACACATGAAATAGAAACTAAGTCTAAGTACATTTTTTTGGGTGACACGGGATATCCCTTATACCTCTGGATGCTTCTGCATCAGATTCACTGTTGCATATGGGTTTTCTTGTTTGCATTTAATATGGGTTTTGCTAGATATATGTTAAACTTGCTCTTTGTTGATGGCTGTGATCCCAGTGGCTTATGTATCAAAGATTTATTTTTAAAAACTCTTTTCCTTTTCCATGTTTTTTAAAGAACCCAATGCATTGAGGGTACATTGATGTTTTTTGCTAGTTATTTTAAAGCATGGGTGTCTTTCATACATACTAAAATATGTATGTTTTAGCTTTTAAAATATGTAAAGACCCCAAATATACTCCTCACACTTGGATGCCATGGAAATAAAAAAGCATATGTATTAGTGTATTTTTGGGTGTATGCTTTATTATTGTATCTTTGTTCATTTATTGTACTCCTCCATCTTCTAGGCATAGTCTTCTTTGATTCATTCTCTTCAAGACTTAGGTAAAATGGACCTTTTGCATGATCCTGTGAGAAGTTCTCATGTTGATACTCGTGGGTTCCTCAATCTGACCATGCTAACCATATTGTTGTATGCCTTTTGAAAATATTCTTTGTTTCTATCATTGAATGTCTCTACTGAAGAACATGGTGAACTAGCACCCTTACTAATTGACTTCTTCAATTTGATATCCCTAGACTCCCTTCCAGCAATATGTATTCCCAGTTTCATTTGAGCCATTGTAGCAGGTCCTGGTAATCATTTTTTTTAAGTAGACCTCTTAGCCTCTGGCACTTAGCCTCTAACTTGGTAACTTTCTTAACTATTTCTATACATTGCTTTCTTTGACTGTGATCTAGGAGAGTCTTCATTTCATTATTTATTATTTGAGCTCGTGGATTCCTTGCTAGAACCATTTTCATTGGTAATGAAATGATGAACATTCTCATTGTTATCAATGCATTTGTTGCCACTTTATTGGATGGTTGCACTGAACCTGAGTTCTCCATTTTTTAAAATGGAAGGCAATGAATAAGAGTTTTATTCTAGTTTTGTTCAATGTGTTGTGTAGTCAATTTTCTTTCAACATTATCTGCACCAAAATGTTACCAGCATTTAAAAGAACCACCTCTTGGAAGCCAAGCACATATACATCTACTAAATCTTTTAACCCTTATACTTAATCATGAATTTGATTGCATACGAGTTTGATTCTTTATGACTTCATCCCATTTACTCTTCAAGAGTACCACTCTAATTAGCTACATTCTCAGACTCACTGACACTATTGTTTTTTTTTTTTTTTTTTTTTAAGTTTAAACCATTCCCAAAATATGTGAATGTTGTTTTGTGTATTGTGTTCTTTGACCTTGTATTATACTTATGTAATAGTCTTCACTCTATTCAAAAGGTAGGTTTATGGAATATGTTGATGTTATACAAGATTTGCTATTGATATCTTTGAATCAGCAATGACACTTGAGTACTAGGGAAAAATTTAGTTGTTACATTTCCCACATTGAGTTTCCAGTAGTGCTAAATTTTCAATTAAATTTTCTGTAGGAAACTTTCATACTTTCAATAATGATTTCCATTAAATCATTGGATTATGTCTACTGCACATACTAGTATCTATATTACTGTGCACATTATTTACCATTCTCATGCTGTAAATGCATTGATGTATTTATTTCTTGAAAAACTCATGTAACTCACTATTAGCATTTCAATTCAATAGATCCTTTTAATAAGAATTGATATTCTTTTAAAGTTTTAGCTTTGGCATTATGACAAGTCACTGGAGTTGTTCATCTTTTAAGAAATACATTAAATCTCAAGGTTTTTCGAAAACATTTTTCCATAACATGTTTTAAATTTGTGATGAAACCCCCTCAACTCTTAGCATAGCTTGAAGTATGTTCTTGTTGATTATGTTACATGTCTTCTTGCAGTAAGTACACATTTGCAATCTATAATGTCAATAATCATTTATGTGTTGTAATCCTGTAGCATATTATTCTATGAGGTTCAAGCACAAGCTTATGACACTCACAAATAACTTGTTTTAGCTTATTTTCTTTTTTAATGAAATGCATCAATAGAGAACATGTGTAGTTGTAGAGATAGGCAGTCATTGCTTAGATCCTTTGAGATCTAACATTAGTTTTCTCTCTTTTTTGCAGCTATTGGAGAACGTGGAGCTTGGAGCTGGATGAGTATGGCAGGGAAAGAGTTCATAACTAGTCAAAGCAATAGGCAATGACTGGTTATCTCTATTCCTATTTCTTTCATGCATATGAAATTCTCTATTTATGTATTTCTTTATGAAAGAAAATTAGCTAGTTATACTCATGGCTTGTGTGAGATCTTTTCAACATATCAATCATTTCATTATTTTGAAAACATCAATGTATATTTGAAAGTAAATAATACAAGGACATTTCTATTTGTTTAAAAAAATGAAATGTATGGCACTTCTGTACTTTCATTGCATGTATACTTAAATTCTACACATGTGTAAAATTTTAGTAAAATTTTTTGGTGACCTCTACTGTTTGTCTACCTGCTTGACATTTGACTAGTTGTTCTTATTCATTGAGCATAGATTCTGATTATGCATTCCTAGCACCTAGACCATACACAAAGCGACTTCTAAAGTTGTTGGTTCAATTTTGAATGTATGCTCATGAGTTTAATAAGGTGGAAACTCTTATTAAATTGATGGATATGCAAGGTCAGAACTCAAGTGTCAACTTTAGGAGTTGAAACCATCATAGTTGACCATTTGGTTTATGTATGGGTGAATGTATGGGCTTGAGTGAATGCATGTATGTAGCGTATCCATGGATATGTAGATATGTGTGGCTGGCAGCCAAACATATTTAGTGTCAATGATAAGTATGTGTGTATGTGTGCATATGTTGGATATGTGTATGCATTTACGCACACATATTTATGCATGCATGAATGAAATGGGTGATATGACTACATAATAACATAAACTAGCAACTTAACTGAACTAAACTACAAAACAAAACAAGAAGCTAAACCTAAATTGAAACTGAACTAAACTAAAATGTAGATGCACTTATTGAAAACAAGGAAATTAACCTACTATGTACAAGGTAGGACTAAAACTCATACCTCAAAGCATGGTTTGAGGTGGATCCCATTCACAGGGATCGGTAGTACATCTCCTTCCATGGTAGCTAGCTAGTAAGCATTATGTTGTTTACACTCAGTAATCTGAAATGGCCTAACCCACATATGATCAAACTTATTGTGTTGGACTAGCCTACTCTTGAGAACATCCCATTTTAGTACCATGTCACCAACATAGAATTCTTGAGATTGAGCTCTTCTATCAAAGCCCTTCTTTATCTACATTTTCTTATACTCCATAGTTTCCATGGCTTTTTTCTTGGTTTCTTCCAACTCCATCAACTAGGCACATTGCACTAGCATAGGGTCACCTTCGTCAAATATAACCAACTGTGTAGCAAGATCAAGAGCTAGTAATTCTATCTCAATTTACAATCTAGCTTCTTTCCCATAGACAAGCCTATAAGGCGAGTTCCCAATGACTTTCTTTGGGGTGATCCTATCAACCCATAAGGTAGCCTTCAATTTTGAATGTCAATCTCTCTTATTCTCTTGCAAATTGCACTTGATGATCCTTATGAGGTTCTTATTGGAAGACTCCGCTAATCCATTACCCTATAGGTGATAATTAGAGCTTGTGTTAAGATATATCCCATGTTTAAAGGCCCAATCAGTGACTTTCATTCCAATGAAAGCAAGCACATTATCAAAAATATTGGAATCGGGTACTCCAAACCTATTTACAATGTCATCATAAAAACTTAGAATTGTTGTTTCATTGGCATCCTTTAACGTTGTTGCCTCAGTCCAGCATCTAAAATAATCAGTGGCTCTAATGATCCACTTGTGACCCACACTTGATGGAGGGTTAATGGGCCCTATAAAATCAATGAGTCATTTTTGAAAGGGTTGTTCTATCTTAATTAGCTGCAAAGGCAAAGCTGGCACCCTCTCTTTTCCTGCAAACATGGTGGATTTAGTGCATTTTCTGACATGTGCATGATAGTCCTTAAACAAATTAGGCCAATAATAGCCAACTCGAAGAATCTTATAGGTTGTTTCCCTAGGAGAAAAATTTCCTTCTAAATGCCCATCATGAAATTCATGCAATATTTGAGCAATTTGATCTGAATCTATGCATTTGAGAAGGACTCCATTGAAGTCTTTCCAGTATAAAATGTCATTAATTAACATAGAAGGGACTAATTGCAACTGATAATATATTCTCTTTTCTCAATCTAAGGTGGTTGGACATTGACTAATTTTCAAAAAATGTAGCATATCATTTAACCAACTCTCTATTCCATCATTGTTTCCAGCAGCACCAATCAGAAAAACTATATTTGCTTGCTCTTCAAGTTCTGAAATGTCTTTATCTACAATTTGTTCACACAATCCCTTTCCTCTAACCAACTTGGTTATCTAAATATCCACATCATACTCCATGATGCATGTGATCTAGCTAGCTCTCTTCTCATTCAGATCTTTACTTAGGAGGAACTCCTTGACACTTGGGTGTGTGACATGCAAAATGACCTTGTTATGTGTCAACAAATGTCTAAATTTCTTAAGGCTTTTTACAATTACATGGATATGTTTTTAAACAAAAGTATACTATTGTTCACACTCTTCGAGTCGTTTGCTGAAGAATGTGATTTGTTGTTCCAATCCCTCTGCATTTTTTCTATACCATCATAGCTAAAATCACATCATAACCACCATATGCATAAAGAATAAAATCCTTACTAAAATTAGGATTGATTAGGATAGGTGCTACTACTAGTGCATCTTTAATAGCCTAAAAATTCTCTTTGGCTTCTTTTGTCCATGCAAAAATTGCATTCTTCCTCAGCATGGTTGTTAATGGCTTGAGAAGAGCTACAATATTAGGTAGAAATCTTTGCACAAAATTTATGTGGCCAATGAAACTTTGAAGGCCTTTTTTGTGCTATGGTAAAGATAGCTCTAGAATTTTTGCAACTCATTCAGGGTCTACCATGATGCCTGACTTAGATACAATGTATACAAGTAATTTTTCCTCATGCATAGAAAATATACTCTTTTTTGAGTTTAATGAGATGCCAAACTCTCTACTATGTTCAAAAATTTGTCTTAAGTGATCATATGATCTATTGTTTTCTGTGAATAAGTAGTGACATCATCCAAAGAAACCAAGAAAAACCTATACATAAAAGTTCTAAAAGCCATTTCCATGGCTTTCTAAAAGGTAGCTCCAGCGTTGGACAATCCAAATGGCATTCTTTTATATGCCATTGTTCCCCATTTTGTTGTAAACGTTGTTTTAAATTGGTCCTCTTCCTTTACGAGTATTTTATTATAACCTAAATAACCATCCAATAAAAAGAAGCTTTTAGCCCCTAATACATTTTGCAAAATCTATTCCATGGATGGAAGCGGGTGCCTATCCTTTAACGAGACTCGATTCAAGTCTTTGAAATCCACACACAGCTGCAACTCTCCATTTTTCTTAATGGAACCAAGTTAGCAACCTAGCTTGTGTGCTCAATAGGGAAAATAATTTTTCTCTTGATCAGCTTGAGAATTTCTTTTGCATCAAGGGTTCTAGCTTTGGATTGATTTGCCTTCGCCTTTGCCGCATTGGTTTAGCTACTAGTTCCATCTCTATTGTATGTTGTGCAAGTTTTGGGTTAAATCCTTTCAAATCACTATATTTCCAAGTGAAAAAATCACTGAATTCTTGGAAAAAATGAAGAAAAGCTTCTTTTTCTTTATTTGAATTTATTTTGGCAAATTTAAGACATTTACCCGATGCAATTTCTAGATCTGCATACTAGTTTTCTTTGACCAGCAAGTTAGCCTTTCCAAGTTTTAGCTGATCATCCAAATTGAAAACACTTTCTAGCATTACTAAACCTTTAGGAAACTTGTTATTTTTTAACTGTATCACCTGATCACCATATTGATCTTTATACCTCTGCTGGCTAGAATTGGAAAAAGCATCTTCTTCTAGCAAAAATTGTAGAATTTGTTCATCGCTGTCAAAAACTTGCCAATTAATATCATTATCAGGGACTGAAGGCCTAGTAATTATTCTAATATGTTGTTTATTAGTATATGTGGACACATTGTTAACAATATCATACTTAGCTCCTACAACTGCTAGTCTATCAGCATGCTAGTTTTTGTTTCTAGGAACAACCAGTATGTTAAATGCATCAAAATTTTCAAGTAAATCCCAAACACGATGTCTACAAGACTTTAGAATGTCATTTTTCAAAGCATTCAAACATCTGATTTGATTTACTACCTATTCACTATCACCAAATACTTTTAAACACTTGATATTGTGTTTTCTTGCCCATTCTAATCCCTAAATTAAACCTTCATACTCTACTATATTATTGGTACAAGAAAAACTGAATTTGAAAGCAGAATAGTATTTCTCATTTTCAGGTGAAACTAACATGACACCCCCACCAACACCTTGTTTACCTCTTGAACCATCAAAAAAAATGCTCCATAGCTGATCTTGGGACTTTTCCAATTGATTCTCTAGTTTGACTAGATTGGGAATGCTTTTATTTTGTTCATGTATAATATAGGTCCCTAGGTCAGTATTTGTCATTTGATAAAACTAGTTTTCATAGGTTTGATTTGATGCCCATTCATCAAGAAGAATATCTAGGACATTGTCTAGCTAGGCTCAACTTTTAGTAGCTATATGATACTCTTCCTTATCAAATGCAAGCAGATTTGCATTGACAGCACTGGGTACATAGGGTTCTATGTAATTTTTTGCAAGTAACTCAGACTTTATTGTTACTTTGGTGCCATATCTAGTCCTAAAAAGCATGTGGGACAAATTAGATGACAAATAACCACCAATATTTGTAGTGAAATTCCTAGACAAATAGATGGAAAAGTATAGAGGTAAATCTATAACATAGATATCCTGCTGAATGGAAAAATTACGATAGGCATGAAGGGTGACACTTGCATCTTTAATCATGCCTATAGTACCCACAGATGTCGCATCAAGTTGGACAATGCCTCTTTCAATGGGTTGGCATTTTAGTCCTAACTGGTCAGCTATCTTTTCAGGCATGACTAAGCTTGTAGCTCCACTATCAACCATACAATTATGGACCAATTTATCAGCAATGATTAAGGAAAGGTAGAAAGAAGGAAATTTTATTACCTTATTTGATTCTTTGGTAGTTTTATCACTATCCTCCTTCTTCTCTTTCGCATTTTTTAATACAGCCTTTGCTGGTTCATCCATCACCTTTGTGGGATTTACTTCATCCAAGAGAGCTTTTTGCAAGATATCTGTTTGACCAAGCATAGCCAAAGTCTCCCACATTGACATAGACATGTTCATCTTCTTCATATTCTCCATGATATTAAATGGCATAGTAAAGTGTGATTTATGATGTGCTTTAATAGTACCATGTTCCACTAGTTTGTGAATGGTTTCCTTGGTGATAGGGATGTACGTGTCTCCCACCGTGTTTGTAGCACTTGATGATGGTTCAGCAGTATCAGGTGCTTTACCCTTATTTTTTGTTTGCTATATTTTAAGGGCTCTCTTCTTAGCTCAAGTATTTGCTAATATTGGTGAGTCATTATTGACTGCACAAAACTCATCTCTCTACCAGTTGAGGAAAGTGATTTCAAGAGTAGGTGCATCATGTTGCTATTCAAATGCATCATTTGTGACATTTTATTGTCCCACTACTGTATTTTGCACCATTAATGCCTAATTTATGACTCCATTTGTACATGTGGCCTAATTATGTGGTTCATTATAGGGATAACACCACTCAAAGTCCACTACAAGATTATTTTGCATGGGCACAATGTCTCTGACTAGATTAGCAGAGTTAAGAAGAACTGGATTGTATGGCCGAAAAGGTCTTTGATTAATATTCTACTTGTAAACCATTGCATTTCTCTAAAATGGCTGCCTATTTCCTTGAGGTTGGCCTTGATTTTGCTGCTGGTAAGGCAGATTTATAGCTAGATTCTACTGTTGGTAAGATGGCCTAGGCTGAAATTGTTGTTTTTTAAGATTAACTAGCTCATTGCTAAAGGTTTGCATCATATTTTCAATTTTGAGCTAACTATTCTTAATTTCCTATAGCTCTGGTGAAGAACCTATATTACTTGAAGGGCCTACAATGGTAATTTATTGGCTGGGAATAGCAGGTAATGGGTTAAATGGTGGAATTGTTAATGGTATATCTGGCTAAATGTCCAAAAAAATGAGCATTGAAGGCCTAGGGGCTATTTTATCAGCCTGGATAAGACTATTTTCAACTCTAATGATGATATCGTAAGCTTGAGGTAGTGAAACACCTCCCATAGACTGAATCATTACTAAAATATCGTTATTTAAGCTTTTCAAATAATAAAGAAAAGCATGGTCTACTGAAGGTCTTACCTTAATGGGTATTCTAGTCCAGTCCTTTGAAACTAGTTGTTAAAATCCATCATTTGTTCTTGTGGTGCATTCTTTATGGTTGTGAGCTACTCTACAAGCAACAAAAAATCTGATTTATCCTCAAAGTGTCACCCAAAGCATCCAATGAGTCTATGGAACCAATAATTAGGCTTCTGAACCATTGAAGTGCCTTCCCCCTTAAAGATGTTGCAAGTAGTTTAGTAGAAACATCTTCTTCTGTAACATGATGTACATTGCACAAACTAGCAACATCACTTATATGCTCGTAAGCTGTAGTCTAATTTTCTCCAATAAAATCTAGCAGACTCTTTAATGTAGTAAGTGGTACGTCATGATGTTGAGAAAAATTTAAGGGACTCCCTTGATTAAAAGGCACAAAAGCATATGTCCTTGCCATTGGTTGAGGTTTTTGTACTTGATATTGTATAGGTTGCTATTAAATAGGTACACTTTGCTGAAAGCTTGTATTTGTTGTACTGGCTTGTATAAAACTAGTACTTGATGAATTTTTAGTTGAGTCAACTAATATGTCAAATGATTCAGCCCTTACTAATGGACTTGCTAAATGTCTGACTTTCCTTTGATGTCTTCTATTGTACACATGAAGACCAGGGGCTAAAAGTTGCCTTCTTGATGCTAGTTTCATTCTAGCAAGACTCCTTCCATGTCTTTTTAGAGTTTCTAACTACAAATATTCAAAAGAATCAGAACATCATGTTTGAATCTTTCTCATAAATTCATTATATCCTACTGGTTGGTTGAAAAATGACTTTCAGTTGTATTAGCATAATTGGAAAATGTGCTTGTGTCCCACCGGGTGTGCCAAAACTGTTAAGTTTCAGGATTTGCACCCAGTATTGAACTAATAAAAGTTCAGTAATCCTTACTTAACATGGGAGCCATGTCACTATGTGAGACTTGCTAATGAAATGAAACCTTTGGGTTCTAGGTCAGCTCCTATTGGATCTTTCAGTGAAAATCTCTAAAATACTTAATGAAAACTTATATGCGAAAAGGTAAGAAACTGCTAAAAGTAAACCTAAACCTAAAGCTTAAACTAAGAACAAGAGGTGATACACCAGAAGTGATTATGAAGACTTAAAAACCACTTGACAGAGAGGATTATATTGCTATATGAAATGCAAATAAAGCACAACTTCTTGTAAAGACTTGCACAAATAATTTACGATAAGGTTCCAGTACTTGAAACAACAAAAGGATGTCAAACTAACACTTCACTTTAATTAATTTCATCTTTAAACACATATCATAACCTACAAATAAACTTACTTTCCTACAAATAGGTGTTGGAATGAGACAGAAAGACAAAGCAATAGTGAAACATTCTTAAGTTAACCCATCAAATCATTCAAAAAGATGCACACATAATTTGTAGAAAAGAAAAAGGCTCAACAATGAACTCCACAAAGCATTATCACACTATTGTCACTTTTATTAAGTCTCCAAAATGATGAATTACAGACCGTGTAACAAAGCTTAAGACTTAGAGAAGAAGTCTTCAAAACTTTATCATAAAATCAGAACTCTTCCCAAAAATTGAGTAACAAAACTCAATAAGTACCCCAAAAATAACCTTGGGTTGAATGCAAAAATAAAGCCTCCAAATCAGGGCTTAGAAACTTCCAAAAATGAAGTCCCATCATGCCTAAGACTTTACCAATCCATAATAAGGCCTATGAATCATCAAAATTTATCCCCAAATAGTTCAACTAATTACAAAATATCTTCTAACTAACTGGGTGAAAGCAAATCCGACCCCAGATAGCCTATTTTTCCTCTAAATGTTCCCAATTGATTTCATACTTAAAAACCATGACAAGGGAATAAAAATGACTTATTTTCTTTTGCATGATAAATAGGAAAATATTTAATGATTTATAAGTCTCATCATTTAAATATTTATCCTTTACAAGAATATTTATGCAAAAGAGAAATAACGAAAATAAAAACCCCTCTTTATTTTTTGCATTTTTTAAAATAAGAAATAATATTAAACGTGTTTCATGTTAATATTATTTCTTATATCACATTATATTTATGCAAAAGAATAAAGTTGAAATAACATTTAAATAATAAAAGCAACCCACGCTATTGATAGAAAACCCTCCCACATTATGCTTCATTCGAAGCAAATAAAATGAATAAAAATCCCATGATGGAACCCACAGACTCCAAAGGAAAATAAATTGTGGAAAAGGGTATGAAAAGCTTGAATACCCTAAATTTTATCATTTTCACATATTTTCTTTTTGGAGGCTTCGAATAGTGGAGACGAGAGATGAGGGTTTAAATAGATTTGCGTGGTCGAGATTTTGCATCTAGGTTTACTGTTGTTTGATGGCTTTTCCTTTCCCCCTTCATATGCATTTTTTGACAGCCATTTATACTTTTTTTTTAAATAATTGATACTTGTTGCTGGAACTTTCTTTCAAATAACATTGTCAATATAGTTTTGTGCGCATCTGCTGAAGCTTTTTCTTTGTAATATGCTTCTTTTTCCTTGTAATTGCCAAAGCTTTCCTTGTTTCATAACATGTTTTTTGTATTTGTTGCATATAATGTTCTAGTTATATTGTTTGAATGGATTCACTACTACATATGGATTTTCTTGTTTACATTTGATATGGGTTTTGCTGGCTATATGCTAAACTTGCTCTTTGTTGATGGCTGTGATCCTAGTGGCTTATGTATTAAAGGTTTTTTTTTTAAAACCTCTTCTCCTTTTCCATAATTTTTTAAGAACCCAATGCATTGAGGGTACATTGATCTTTTTTGCTAGTTATTTCAAAGTATGGGTGTCTTTCATACATATTAAAAAATGTATGTTTTAGTTTTTAAAATATGTAAAGACCCCAAATATACTCCTCACACTTGGATGCCATGGAAATAAAAAATCATATGTATTACTATATTTTTGGGTGTATGCTTTATTACTGTATCTTTGTTCATTTATTGTACTCCTTCATCTTCCAGGCATAGTCTTCTTTGATTCATTATCTTCAAGACTTAGGTTAAATGGACCTTTTGCATGATCCCATGAGAAGTTCTCATGTTGATAGCTAGAGGTTCCTCAATTTGACCATGCCGACCATATTTTTTAATGCTTTCTAAGAATTTTCTTCATGTCTATGATTGAATGTCTCTACTAAAGAACATGGTCAACCAGCACCCTTACTAAGTGACTTCTTCAATTTGATATCCCCAGAATCCCTTCCAGCAGTATGTACTCCCAATTTCATTTGAGCCAATGTAGCAGGTCTCGGCAATCATTTTTTAAGCAAACATCTTAGCCTCTGGCACTTAGCCTCTAACTTGGTAACTTTCTTAACTATTTCTATACATTGCTTGCTTTGATTGCGATCTAGGAGAGTCTTCATTTCATTATTTATTATTTGAGCTTGTGTGTTCCTTGCTGGAACCATTTTCATTGGTAATGAAATGATGAACATTCTCACTATTATGAATGCATTTGTCACCACTTTATTGGATGGCTACACTGAACCTGAGTTCTCCATTTTTTAAAATGGAAGGCAATGAATAACAGTTTTTTTCTAGTTTTGTTCAATGTGTTGTGTAGTCAATCTTCCTTCAACATTATCTACACCAAAATGTTACTAGCATTTAAAAGAACCACCTCTTGGATCTTTTAACCCTTATACTCAATCATGAATTTGATTGCATACGAGTTTGATTCTTGTTGACTTCATCCCATTTACTCTTCAAGAGTACCACTCTGATCAACTGCATTCTCGGACTCACTGGCACTATCATTATTATTTTATTTTTTTAAATGTTTAGACCATTCCTAGAATATGTGCATGTTTTTTTCTGTATTGTGTTCTTTGACCTTGTATTATACTTGTGTAACAATCTTCACTATAGCCAAAAGGTAGATTCATGGAATATGTTGATGTTATACAAGATTTTCTATTGATGTCTTTGAATCAGCAATGACACTTGAGTACCAGGGCAACATTCAATTATTACATTTCCCACATTGAGTTGCCAATACTACTAAATTTTCAATTGAATCTACTATAGGAATCTTTCATACTTTCAATAATAATTTCCATTAAATCATTGGATTATGTCTGCTATACTTATTGGTATCTATATTACTATGCACATTATTTGCCATTCTCATGCTGTAAATGCATTGCTCTATTTCTTTCTTGAAAAACTCATGTAACTCACCATTAGCATTTCAATTCAATAGATCCTTTTAACAAGAATTGCTATTCATTTAAATTTTTAGCTTTGGCATTATGGAAAGTCATTGTAGTTGTTCATCTTTTAAGAAATGCATTAACTCTCGAAGTTTTTTGAAAACATTTTTTTGTAACATGTTTTAAATTTGTGATGAAAATCGCTCAACTCTTAACATAGCTTGAAGTATGTTCTTGTTGATTATGTTACATGTCTTCTTGTAGTAAGTACACATTTGCAATTTGTAATGTCAATCATCATTTATTTGTTGTAATCCTGTAGCATATTATTTTGTGAGGTTTGAGCATGGGCTCATGACACTCACAAATAACTTCTTTCAACTTATTTTATTTTGTAATTAAATTTATCAACATAAAACATGTGTAGTTGTAGAGATAGGCAGTCATTGCGTAGATCCTTCGAGATCTAACATTAGTTTTTTCTCTTTTTTGTAGTTGTTGGAGAACGTGGAGCTTGAAGCTAGATGAGTACAAAAGGGAAAGAGTTCATAACCAATCAAAGTAATAGGCAATAATTTGTTATCTCTAATCCTATTTCTTTCATGCATATGAATTTCTCTTTCTTTATGAAAGAAAATTAGCTAGTTATACTCACAGCTTGTGTGAGATCTTTTCAGCATATCAATCATTTCATTATTTTGAAAACATCAATGTATATTTGAAAGCAAATAATACAAGGACATTTCTATTTGTTTTTAAAAATGAAATGAATGGCACTTATGTACTTTCATTGCATGTATACTTAAATTTCACACATGTCCAAAATTTTAGTAACACTAATAATGTAGAAAATTGTTTGAGTAGGTCTCCAATCATAGGTTTGATAATGGTGTTGGATTCATGCGGCCATCAAACACAAACTTGGGCTCAATTATATGGTAAAGATCCTAATTTTCGTAATATTTACAATGCAGCCTTAGAAGGGAAGAATTTTCCTAACTTCTATATACATGATGGGTTACTTTGTCATATTGGTCACATATGTGTCCCCAATGAAGAAAGGAATAAAATTATATGGGAAGCACACTATAGCTAGGTGGCAGGACATTTTTGTATTGCTAAGACTATTGCAATTCTCCAAAAATATTTCTATTTGCCAAAAATGAAACATGATATCATTACATATATAAAATCTTGTGTTGCTTGTGCTATTGCAAAGCCTTCAAATCGTAAATTGGGCCTGTATCTACCATTACCTATCCCTGATTAACCATGGCATTCTGTTTCAATCGACTTTATGTCTTGGCTCTCAAGTAGTAGAAGGGGAAATCATTGTATATATGTGGTAGTAGATAGATTTTCTAAAATGGCTATCATGGTGGCTTGTAAAAAAATTATTTCAGCAGAGGAGACCACTAAGCTCTTTTTTGAACATGTTTGGGTTCACTTCAGGTTGCCAAAAAGCATTATTTCAAATAGGGATAGTATGTTCCTCAGCAATTTTTGGTCTTCATTATGGGCTAGAATGGATACCAAGTTGACAAAGTCTATAGCATTCCATCCTCAAACAGATGGCCAAACAGAGGTAGTCAACAAAATGATTATCCATATCCTTCAAATGTACCACTCCAAACACCCACGTACATGGGATGAGAGCTTGCCTTATGTCCAACATAGCTACAACCGGGCACTTCACACTACTATAGGACATAGTCCATTTGAGGTTTGTCTTGGGTATCAACCATTGGCACCCATAGATGTAGCATTACCCATCTCACAATCTAGCCAGCTACTCAATACTAAAAAGGAGGTAGATAAAGAAAACAAATTTATTGAAAAGATCAAACAGTTACAACAAGAAGTTCATGACATTTTAGAATAAAGAAAATTATAAGGAATGACATGATCAATATAGAACTTCGTATCATTTTTCAGATTGGTGACAAGGTATGGCTACATCTTCAAAAAGAGCACTTGCAAGGACCATATCGAAAGCTTTGTCCTATTTGGTATGGGCCTTATACCATTAAGAAACAAGTTGGTGAGAATGCTTTTGAACTTGATCTACCATAGTTTTTTGGAATACATCCAATTTTTAATGTGGAACTATTGTGACCATATTTTCCTCCATTATTGGACATCTCTCAAGCTATTGAACATATTCATGCTATAGAATTGAATCCATTGACTACTTCACCATTACAGTGTGATCATGTCACTTAAGTCATGTTGAAATCTTTGAGAAATCAAAAAATTTTGCTATATAGGGTGGTTCAAGTTGGTCAATTCTCTCATCAGGGAAAATGGTTAACCAGTGAAAAAGTTACAGCACAATTCCCTCATCTACTACAAAATATTTATGCAATGGGGCCCATTTTCTTTTAAGAGAGGAGGAATGATCTAGATTATATAGAAGATTTAATATTTTTGAAAGTATTTTTTATATTTTTTCTATATCTTTTTGTTTGGGCTTTTCGGAGGTCTTCTGCTCAAAATTTGAAGCTGAAACTGTAATCGGTCCCTAAAATGGGGCAGTGGAGGGCTCATTGTTTTAGGGACTAAAGTAGAATTTTAGTTCTTCTTTCAAATAGTGTAAGTGGTTTCAAATTCCTAGTTACAGATCAAAAGTTATGACCCTGACAAGTTGAGGTAATTAAACACCTAGTTTTGAATAAGTTTAGTTTAATTTGTTGTTTTTATTTGTTAGCCACATAAACATTTTGAATTCATGTTATGATGGCTATTAATATTCCATCATTGTATATATTCCTTCAATATCAATGAATAATATGGCTTTTGGTTTGCATACAACTCTTTTGAGTTTTGCAAGATTTTCCAGAATTTGAACATTGGTATCACAGGCAATTGTTTCACCAGATATCATGTTTGCAACCCACTTTGTCAATTTTGATCATAGTTGTAGATTCAAAAGGAGTTCCAAGAATATTAAAAGAAGGATCCCTTCTAAGAGGATTCATTCAACTTTCTATGCAAAAATTCCTAATTAGATACCCCATTTTGAGCACTTATGGTCAAATTGCCAAATATAACATAATATGGAACCTTTAGACATAATAGTTGTTGTCCTGTGGTTAAGCACAATTCTTTAGTCAAAACAAGGTAAGGTTGGTGTTATGCATTGTTTACCCACATAGACTAATAAAATTGGGTATTAGAATAATAAACATGGGTATCATATCTTGATTAAAGTGTGAAATAACTTGTTTCTATTTTGAGATATACACAATTTAGACAAAATAAAAGAGTTAATTGACTATCCAAATAAATGAGTTTCATCATATAAATCCACATGATAAAGAAAATAGTCATATTTTTACTTCTATAAATCTTGTTTATGCAAACTTTTATTGTACTTGTGCACTTATCTATGGTTCTACAACATTTGGGACATCTTTCTAGTTGATTTTACTTACATGATATTTTAGTGATGTTGAAGTTTGTGTTGACCCAATCAATGCATAGTCTGGTTTTGAGAATTTATGAAAGCAAGAGGTTCATCCGAATCTTTCTCTTATTTATTTTTCCTTAGTATTTATTTAAAAGTGGGAGATTATTAATTTTATTGAATAATCATTTGAATTAGACAAATAAGTCTATTAGATTAAAATTTTGTCCCTATAGATAGAAATATCAATAGTAAAATAAAGTGTATTATAAAGTGTAACTAAACATAAAATTATATTATTTCATAACTATCAAATTGTTACTACCATATTTCTTTAATTCCATTTAAATAATATAGTTTAATTAATTTGATCTTCTTATTTTAAAATAATTATAAAATATGTTGATTTATATTATTATTTTTTGTATAATTTGATGTGCTAATAATTGAAAGATTGTCTATTAGGCCATAATTATTGCACTGTATTTTTATATAATTTATGCATACATGTAGCATGTACAAACAAGATATGCATCTAACTAAAGTTGAATCATAACCTTGGCTAGCAATGAAGGGTCTAATACATTATTTAACAAAAAATCATGTGAGAAAGGTGAATATAAAAGAAGTCATGGGGAGAAAGAAGTTGTGTCAGAAAGGTGAATATAAAAGAAGTTGTGGGAAGAAAAAATACCCCAAAGACATTTATGAGAGAAAAGGGTCATAAAATCACATGAAATAAATAGAAGTAGGAGGGAGCAAAATACAATCACCACTAAAATAAATGAAAGTTTTATCGCATCCAATTAGAACATATAATCCAATAATTTATATAGATCAAGTCTACATATAAATAGACTTGTATACAATTGGCTCAGCCACACATGGCATCGACCAAGTTAGTTTTAATAGTTTCAAACATTGACATCTCAATAGATCAAAGCTTAAAGGCATGATAGAAATATCTAATCTAAGAATATGTTTGTTACAAACTAAAAAATGTGACAAAAAACCATATATTGGTGGAATCATCTAACCAACATTTAGCAATCCATTCAGTGATTAGATCTTAT
Source organism: Cupressus sempervirens (assembly GCA_028749045.1). Classification (NCBI taxonomy): domain Eukaryota; kingdom Viridiplantae; phylum Streptophyta; class Pinopsida; order Cupressales; family Cupressaceae; genus Cupressus; species Cupressus sempervirens. The sequence goes on from CM053784.1 coordinate 471,210,196, forward strand.
AGCCAATAATCACCTTATCAAACATAAGAAAATTTATTTTGACATTTAAAATAATATCTCCCATATGGTTTTCAGTCAAGAAGATCTTGCTATATATATATATCTATATATATATAATCATCATATCAATTTGTATCAAATGGGTGTGGAATGAGACATAAGAGAAAAACCACACAGAATAGTGCTACTAGTCTTATTCACTAAAATGCTTACCAACATTTTTTAATGAAAAACCAAGGGAATTAATTTGAATTAAAGAGGTAAAGGAAGCAAAAATGTAGCATGAATTGATGTTAATAGTGGTGGGTTATATTGGGGATTTCATCATAGATCAAAGAGAAGAAGAAGGCGTAAATGCCTTAGAAGAAGTTGCACATCCAAGCTTGACCCTGATCTCCCATTCCTCCAAAACTCAAAATAATCAGTTAAGTATGATTTGAAGTTGTTTACAAGGGCCTTTTTCCCAATTAGAGGTAGATCATAGTAAGAAATTGGAAGGAATTATTTACTTTGCATGCTATTCCAATCTGCCAACATTGGTAAATGATGATATGAGACAAAGCTTGTTGAATAAAACTATTTATTTTACTATTTGATTCATAGATTGCCCCAAGTGAGGGATCTTGTTTAGATACTAAGAAAAGAAGTAGAGTAGGTGAAAATTCTCTATGTGGGTACACATTTTGTACTTATTCCAAGAGGTGGATTGGGTTCAATGTTATAACAAAGTGGATTTTGTGAAATACTTGTTAGGTTCTCTATAATATTTAATTTCTTCATGGGGGTGTTATAGCATAAAATACCCAATGCTACCAAAATATTCTTAAATTGATGATGGCTAATCCATTAGTATCTTCATAACAAATAACTTGAGAAGATTAGTGAGAGGAAGGAGCATGAACCAAACTACTTGGTCATCATCCTAAGAATGCCCTAGGTTTTAGTTGTGACTCAAACCCTTGACCTATAAGATTTCATCTATTTCAGCAGAAATATTTGAGACTTGTCTATTTTGATGCACAAAAGATGGTAAAAAAGTGCAGTCAAACATCTTTTGGATGTTCACAAATTTGATAATATTTAAATTTGTCACTCCATCCACTACTAGTCCATTCACAAAAACACAATGAAAACAAATAGGCTTTTGCAAAAATTCATTTACTCATACAAAAAAATGCATTTTTAAGAAAAGAAAACCTAACAGAAATGTGGCCTCATGGAATGTGATTTACCTAGCTTGAGTGTAAGGTTAATATGACCTACGTTTCCCTTGGCATGGGTGAAAGGAAATTGGAAAATAGAATTGCCCTAGCTCCTCTTTGTGCGTGCAGCTAGATTTGGGAAAATGGTAAATGACCATTCTTTTTTCTTTTTCTTTTTATTTATAATCAAGAGGGTGTCACAATAATGATGACCCTATCAACATTGTAATGATGTTGAGGAAACTTGCAAAAAAAACATGAAAATCAAACACAAATTACACTCCTGTCACAAATTGTCATTGCAATTTGACACTAAATATTGTAGTGGTTAGAGAGTCTAAATTCAAAAGGTTGGGCATTGATCCAAGCCTCCTCAATCCAAGGATGGATTAACTTCTTCTTTTTTGGGGGATTATGGTGCAAGAGAACCTAGGAAAAGTTTTCATTTTTTTATTTAGTAGTTGTTTTATATTTTGGGCTTGTACTAACTCTAGCCAAGTCAGTGGTGTGAGTGAGTTAGTAGTTGATAGGTAGATTTTTTTGGTGTGTGTATGAGTCTTAATTTGTGTCAAGGGTCATAGGTCTAGGACCTTAAAAATTTTGAAGAAGGTGTGTCTTTAATCCACCTTGTCCTCTATGGTGTGATTTTACTCTCTTGTATGGTTAAGGACTCCTAGCATGTCATTTGGAAAGTAGGAAGTGAATAGATGTCAAAAGATGTCAAGTTGGGCAAAAACTGGGAAAAGTTGTCAAGCAAGAAAGAGTGACCTAAAGCATGCATATTGATGTCTTAGGGGAAAAATCATGTGTAGACATCATTCTTGTTTCAATATAGATACGTTAGAAGGTTCCTAAATGAAAGAGGGAAAAGTTTCTCAAGGATGCCAAAAGTTGTCAAGTTGGTGAAACTTTTTGAAAAGTTGCTTAACAACTTTTTGGTAGAGAAGTTGCAAAGTACAAGGAAGAACTTGGTGGTTATGCTAACAACCTTTAGGATCTTTTGGGTCCTATAAAAATATCATTCAAAAAAATCCCAAGGGTTGGGAATTGTAATAAGTAAGTTTGAACAAGTGAATGCATGTTTTTCCAGTTAAAACCAAGATATTTTGTAGTATTTGAGTCACCTGTACAGACAAATGGATTGAACAAAACAATCTGGTGTTGGATTTATGTTTCTTATGTTTGTATAGTAATTTTTTCTTGAATTTTCTTAGGTTGTAATTATTCATTTGTTTAGGTTTTTAAATTCTTTTCTAAATAGGCAGTGTGTTGTTTCGATTTTGGTTTCTTAAGCAATAATGGTTCTCCCATGAATTCCTATTGTGAGTTCTCCATAGTTTTAGATGACATGGAAGTAGATCCTATGTACATATTTTATATTATATTTTTTTCCCTAGAAAGCATGGAAAAAAAATTTAGGTGATGCCCTAGGAAAGTATATTGTACTTGGTTAGGAAAATCACAAATTTGAAGGACAAGTTTTGGGGTTTCAAAGTGTTTGATACTTCAAACTAGGTGATGTGGAATGAGGAGAGTTAATTAAGGTAAACTTATACCAATGAAAAAGAATCCATAACAAGTCTGGAAGGGGTAAAGAACATACCCTAACCAAACCAGTCATCATTAGAAAGAAACCCTTAAAAATAGGCTAAAAATTTGCTTTCTAGTATATGGACACTTCAGAGATCTAAGACCCACAAAATCTTTGAAATATTCTAAAAGAGAATTCAATTATAAATTTTTTTCCATATATTTTGGAGTGATTTATAAATAAAATCCAAAAAATCCAAGTTGGGGGGCTAATCCTAGTAGCCTTGTTTTAGGCAGTTTTGACTTAGGAGCAAAGAACTTGGTGTTATCTAACAAGATTGGTGTCTAGAAGTCCAAGGGGATTCCAAGACTATTGGTGACAAACCTTACTCTACATAGATGAAGAATTTGGTCAAAAAACCATAGGAATAAGGTAATAAAATGAGTCATTAAAAGGTATATGTGTGAGAAATGAACCATAACTATTGGTGTAACTAGGTGGAGAGTGGATAGAGGATAGGCTGGATGTCCTCTAGGGATTAGGGAATCAAAGAAACCCTAATAGACTAGAATCAAGCCTAAGTAAATCCTTGGAAAGGTAAGTATGGAAAAATGCATTAAATAGTCCAATCTAGTGTTGGATTTTTGTTTCTTGTGTTTGTATAGTAATTTTCTCTTGAATTTTCTAGGTTGTAAGTATTCATCTGTTTAGGTTTTGAAATTATTTTCTAAATAGGTAGTGTGTTGTTTTAGTTTTGGTTTCTTAAGCAATAATAGCTCTCCCATGAATTCATACTATGAATTCTTCATGGTTTCAAAGGACATGGAAGTAGATCCTATGTACATATTTTATATTATATTTTTGGCCCTAGAAAGCATGGAAAGCAATTTTAAGGTGATGCCCTAGGCAAGTTTGTTGTACTTGGTTAGGCAAATCACAAATTTTAAGGACAAGGTTTGGGGTATGAAAGTTTTTGATAATTCAAACCAAGTGATGTGGAATGAAGAGAGTTGAGTAGGGTAAACTTATACCAAGGGAAAAGAATCCATGAAAGAACATACCCCAACCAAACCAATCATCATTAGAAAGAAACACTTAAAAATAGACTTAAATCTTCTTTCTGGTATACATACACTTTAGAGATCTGAGACCCACAAAATCTTTAAGATTTTCAAAAAGAGAATTTGAATATTAAAAAATTTCCACATATTGTGGAGTAATTAGAAATAAAACCCAAAAAATCTAAGTTGGAGGGCTAATCCTAGCAGCATTGTTTTAGGTAGTTTTGAGTTAGGAGCAAAGAACTTGGTGTTATCTTGTAAGATTGGTGTCCAGAAGTCCAAGGGGATTCCAAGACTATTGGTGATAGACCTTACTCTACATGGATGAAGAATTTGGTCAAAAAACCATAGGAATAAGGTCAGCAAATGAGTCATAAAAAGGTATTTGTGTGAGAAATTAACCATAACTATTGGTGTAACTAGGTGGAGAGTGGATTTCCTCTAGGGATTAGGGAATCAAAGGAACCCTAATACACTAGTATCAAGCCTAAGTAAATCCTTGGAAAGGTAATTATTTGGAAGTAGTTCAACCTAGTGTTACATCAGTCTCTATCTCCTTTCTCCTTGTCATCACTCTAGCATTCTTATCTCCAATAATTTTATCAACTTGAGTGGTGCCTTATTAAATACTTAGCTAGAATTGGTTCCTCTCCATGTGCATTAACTACAAGTTCTTCAAGGTGATATGATTCTACTTGTGCTATTTCTTGTGGAGCTTCCACAAGTTTCTTTATGACTAGTGTAGTAAGTGGGATATATACAAATTGTTTTAAACCTCTAGTTCTCTATTGATTATTTTATCATTTTACTTAGAGAAATCACCCACCCTTACATTTTTAGAATCCATTATCTTAGTTTTCATGGTGTTCAAACACCAAAAAGCCTTTATTTTCATAAAGTATCCTAAGAATATACCCTCATCACTCTCTGGCTCAAAATTCCCTTGGTACTCATCCCTCTTGATGTATCTTTTTCTTCCGAATACTTTCAAATAACTCACAAATGGTTATTGTCCAAACCATAGTTCATAGGGTGTCTTGTATGTACCTTTCTTAACTTTGACCTTGTTTAAAGTATACATTAATATGATTATGGCTTCTCCTCATTATACTTGTGCAACATTCTTCTAAATCATTTAGGTTTTGTCATAGTCTTTTTTTTTTGTTCCTTCTCTTAGAAACACCATTATGTTGAGGTGTTCTTGGGGCTAACATCTATTTCTTGATGTTGTGCTCTTCACATTAGCTCACAAGCTCTTGTGAGGAAAACTCACCTCCCCTATTAGATCTTAACCACTTCAATACTTTGCATGTCTCCCTTTCCACTATAGCTTTGAAAACTTTGAACATGTGAAAATCATTTGAATTTTTACTTCACATAAAAATCCCACATCACTCTAGAAAAATCATCTATGAATAAAATAAAGTATTTATTGTACACTCAAATAGGTAAACTTCTCTAATTCCTTCTATTTGAGGGATTCTGTGGATTGAGAGACTCAAATGTCAACATAGAGCTCCCTAGTCATTACGTGCAAAGGAATGCAAATAGAAATAGAATATCTCTAAAAAGAATAAGAATGCATCCCCTTGAAAGTACACCATGAAATGGGAGATTCTAAGAAAAGAGAAAGGATTTAGTGTCTAAGAATCCATATTCTATGCAATGCAAGGAAAGACTAAATGAGATATGAAATTAAAACTAACTAGCAAGATGAGTGTTTTAAAATCATTCTAATTAAATTAGATGTATTACTCTAATGAATAAAAGAAAACTATACTAATGCAACATGAATTTAGGATAGTATGGTATAAAAATATGATTATGAGACCACAATATCTTCCAAAGATCCAAGGTTACCTAGAAATATCTATAGCATAACAATAGTGCGAAAGGAGTTGATCCAAGATGATGCGAGAGCTCACCCTTTTAAAGAAGTATGGATGGTGGAGATCATGAAGAAATTGGATCTAATTGAGGGTGAGGAGTTGAATTTTGCATGATCCATGTGCACAATCATTTCCACCACTCATAAAGAGTTGACTTTTGTGTCTCCATGTGAGGTAAAAAAGACTTTTATTTTATTTTTTAAGTCAAAAAATTCTTTTATGTGTACAACTTAGGATAAGTGATGAATGGAGTATTTTTATTTAATTAAAGGAGGGACATGTTCCTTTTAATTAAATAAGAACTCAGGAAATAGTGGACAAACTATAGGATAATTCGAATCAATTGATTTTGGAGGATTTGATCAAAATAAGTGAGTTAATAATTTTAGAAAAAATCTTGAGAAGGGGGGATAATAGTCTAGATGACCAATTTTGGGTGATTAAATTTGCCCCTCTTTAACTAATATGTGATCAATCTAGGAACACATTATGTAAAAGAATGAAGAAGTGAAGTGAGTGCAAAAGAAATATGACTTTGAAGAATGAAGTGCAAAGAGAGATAGCAAATCCTGACTACTTAGACTATTAGCAGTGGTACTAAATACTAGGGTGGAGACAGAGACAGAGGCAGAGATAGAGAAACAGAGAGAGAGAGTATGTGAGAACCCAAGATGAGTGTTAATATGTTGAGAAAATTGAGTAGATAGATCAAGAGAAAATGGAAAGATCAAGCATATGCTCCTAATTAAGAAATAGATAGTCATAGCAAGTAATTTTCAATTGTGGTAGAATATCTTTTCCCCCTTGGGATTGAAATAAAAATGAAGTAGAGGATGCATATAAATGATAAAAATATGATTAATTAAATTAATATTAAGGTCCAAGATGATAGATAAGTTATTAAAACCAAAGAGTGACCACCAAGAAGTATTACGATGCCCTAGTTTGACTAGGTTTGACCAAGGCAGAAAAAGCATTAAGATTAAGTCAAAACAAGAAGAAAGATGAAAATTAAATGAAATGGAATAATAAATAAGCATGGAAGAGATTATAAATGATGAAGGAATGAGGAAACGGTGATGCCCTAGTAAAATTTTATGGTTAAGCCTCAAAAGGTCATCCAACAAAAGGGAGGGAATTTTGAAATGTGATTTTGGCCATCAAGATGAACTCAAATTTTCATTTTGATCCCAAAAATGGATCCATGATGTCAAAATTAGCTAGCGGTACAATTTTTGAGCAATTATGAGGAGTTCAGAAAATAGGTCAAAAAAGGGGCCTAATGGGTCATTTTTAATTCATTTTGTCTTCTCATGATTTTGAGAGCTTTTAGCATTTGAGAGAGAGAAATGGCATAAGGAGGTATTCCAATTGCATCTTACTATTTTGAGCATAGCCAATTGCATAATCAGATCCACAGTATGGTGCCCTGTAAGTTTTTGGTTTTCTGAGTACTTTGAGTCTTTTTTTTAGCATTTTAAAAATTTTTCTTAGAGTTTATAGGTTTTTATAAAAATTCCATGTGATACTTTAGAAAGTATCACACAGTAGTTCTAAGAACTATTGTATGATACTTCTAAGATTTGAAAAGTATCACATTAGTATTAAACAAAATATTGTACGAGCCCTACCCAATAGTCATACTGTTAGAAATATTAATCTTTCCTTGGATGTATTTAATTTGGGATATTCCAAGGATCCCTACATGTAGTTTTCCTATTGTACACATGTGGAGGACATGTCATTTACTTGTACTTTAGTCCACATGTGAGGACAACTCATTTTATTATTATTTTTATTAAGGAAATTTAGTTTATCATCCTTAAGAGGATCTTGACACTTTTCACACACTTATTATGAATGTGGCATTCGTAGAAATGGGAGTTACACATGCAAATACATGCAACTCCTTTCTCATCTCTTTATAAGAGATGCTTATTTCTCTTTCTTAAACGCACATCACCTTGACGTTATTGTATTGAGATTCTGCACCACTTTCTCTCTCTCTCTCTCTTCTCTAGGCATTTGCCTTCATTCATAATACTCACAAGGGGTTTTCTTTTCTTTCCTCTTTCAAATCCTTGTCTCCATTGTTGATCTACTTTGGTGTATGCTCTCAGATCTTGTTTAACTCATGGTAACATTATTTCTCACTTAACTCACTTGGATTGTTTTTTTCCCTTGCTCTAGTTTATCATTTCTTACATGGTATCGAAGCTTGGTTACTAATCCTTGTTTTGAGTTTTAGTGTTACAGGTTGCCATTCATTGGAGCACACCTTATTTGGAGATGTTATTGAGAGAAGAACTTATTTGTGGTTTTAGCTCATTCTAACATCTAGTGTGTGTAGGTTTTACTATATAATCTATATCTCTTAAAACTAAAACTAAAATTTTCTCTTGTTTTGGAAGGCTTGCCGCCAAAACAAAAAACATTTAACACTTCTTTTCTCATAGTTTTTATTCTAATTATCATTGAGTGATAGAGTGTGCAATTTTTTTTTAAAGATATTTAGCATATAATTATCTTTATCCCCACATTTGGCAAATAATTTCCATTATTAAGGAAATTAATTATTTTTTCTCAAGTAAACCTTAACTTTCCACATTTAAAAATTTTCACTTTTTCACATAAATTATTCTTATCTTTCCTTTTTCAAACCTCAATTCAACTCTAATTTAATTTCTTTTCCTTTGATTCCTTTCTATATTTATTTTTTCCCAACTTTTTCTCTTGCTTTATCTCCATACTTAGCCTCTTAAGTGTATTACTCATGCTCAAGTATTCATTTTGCTCAATATCATTGGTTGTATTATTATTAGGCCCAACTCATTAGGCATCAAAGTTTTTTGTGTTCCTTTTGGGACATCCTTACGATCCTCCATTCTTTCATTGCCTATAATTTGAGCTTACCAAGCCTATTATTTATCTTCCTCTTGTATCTCCTATGTATTAGACTTTTCTCTCATCTCTATCTTCTTTTTATCACATTTCACTCTTGTATAGCTCTGCATGTGTTTTGTTAGCTTTCTATCTAGGCTTCTCCTTCATTGCTTAACAAAGTCTTCCACTCTTCTCGTTGCTTCCATTCTTTGTATCTTAGTTACTCCACATTAGTTTAATTCTACCTCTTTCATGCCTATATGACTCATTTGGCCCACCCTCAATGCCATGCTCCATGGTTTGTCCCAAGTCTTTGGCACTTAGAACCCTGTCATTGGCCTCCTTCTCTCCTTGTGTGGCCTTGTGTTGTATGAATGAGCTTTGACCCTTGTTTTGGCATCCTCCCTCCTTCCTCTTTCACAGCAGTCTTCTCACCCAATGTGTAGGTTGTCCTTGCAAGCCTCCCTCAAGTTTTGGGCCTCTTCTTTGGTTGTAGCTTTTGTGGTGAGGCTTGCTTCCTTAGCGGCTCTCCTAAGATGTCTTCCCTCCCTATTCTTGGAAATGCATTGATTTTATTTTCATAATAACATTTCTAAAGTTTTTTTTTTTTTTTAATCATTATTATTTTTCTTTGATTCAGGTTGTTCAACATTTAAAAGAAAAAAACTTATAGCAAGTGTTTCTTTTGGCTAACTTAATGATTTCATTCAAATGAGTCAGACTATTATAACATATTTGCATCGTTATTATTCCTTAGTTTGCAGGAGAACTATTATTTTTGTAACTCTTTTTTTCAAGACACATTAATTTGTTAACAAGTAATATCTCTCATTTTAGTAACTTTATTTATCTTTGTCTCATTTTTTATTCATGAAGTAAAGATTATCATCTTTTCATTCTCTTTTCATTTTAAGTCTTTAATACTTGAGTTTTTAAAACTAAGTCAAACCCACTTAACAAAGTAACTTGTGGTATATTTTTTCTTTTCTTGTCTCTTTCGATTCGGTTTGTAAGATTTTAATCTTTCATTTTCTCTATACTTTTTAAAGTTTTTTTTTCAAAAAAAAAACTTGTAAGTGGCAATAAAAAAAAAAGTATAAGTATTTATCCATATAACAAAAGGAGAATTAATTTTTTTTCCATTCCAAAAAAAAAATTATCACATAAACATGTCAACTCTCATTCCAAAAATTAAGCTTAATAGTTTAAACTATCATTCATGGAAGACTCTCATTTAATTCATTTTTTGTTTTAAGCACATGCTAGATATTGCTATTGATGCTTTTGTTGAACCTGGTTTAGCTGCTACCCAAGATAAAAAAAGATGCTTGGAAACTTAAAAATGAAGAAGTGTTAGGTTTAATTGGCATTTCAATCATTCCCAATTTATATTAATTAATTATAAATTATTCCAAAGCTCATGAAGCGTGGACAATTTTGTAAACCACTTATGACAGTGCAGATGAATCTTGCAAAATACAGTTGCAGGATCAACTTGAAGACCTCAAGTATATAGATTTCAAAACCATGGATGAGTTTATGTTAAAATTTGATGTTATTAAAAGTCATTTAGTTGATTTAGGTGTTCAAATAATTGAGACTCGTTTGACTCATATTATTCTTTAAAAGTGTCTTCCTAGATAGTTTTAGTAGTTTATAACTAATATATATGCTCAGCTTGCAATTCCTACTTTAATTTCTCAATTGACTTATGTTGTCTTTCAAAACTTATTGCGATGGGAAGAAGCTAAGCTAATTCAATTTGGTACTCTTAAATCAAGTGAACATGCATTTATGTCTAAAAGTTCCAATAATAATAACTTTTGTGAAAATGATTATTATTATTATTATTGTCATAATCATAATAATAACAACTCTAATCATTCAAATAATAAATCTAATGTCAAACATAACAATAATAACAATAATCATAATAAAAATCATAACAATTCCAACTATAATAATAATAATCAAAGGAACCATTCAAATTCCAAACCTCATTGTACTTGTTGTGGAAAAGATGGTCATGTTGTTAATAATTACTTTAAAAAGAAAAAAGATAAGCAACCTATCACGAACAATAATCAAAACTCTCATCCATCTTGTCATGCTTTTATAGTTAGTTACAACATTTTTAAATAATTAGAATGGATTATTGATATTGGTGGTTCTCAGCATGTTACATCTCACAAAGAAGTGTTTGATTCTTTGCAATCTGATCCTTCTAATATTCCAATTCAATTAGCTGATAAACATAGTTGTGAAGTTGAAGGATTTGGTAATGTTAGCATTCTAAATAAAAAATAACATGATGTCTTTTATGTTCCTGATTTGAAATACAATCTTCTTTCTATTGTTAAATTATGTCAAGATTAAAAAGTTGAATTTCATAAGGACATGTGCTCTGTTATTGATCCTAACACTAATGAAGTTTTTACTAATGCTAAGCAAGGCCATGATAACTTATTTAAATTTAATGGGTTTACCTCTTTAAGACACTCTTTTCACAAAAATATTTCAATTAATATGGAGCATAAAAGACTTTCTCATTTGAATATTGATTGTATCTCATCTAATATGGTTGAAAATTTACCTCCTATTGCTCCATCTAAGATTGCATGTACTAGATGCATGAGTGAAAACATGCAAAATACCAAAGGTTATCAAGCTTATAATCCTATTACTAATAAAATGCAAATAGCATGAAATGTTTTTATTTTAGAAAATGATGTGCATGATTCTTCTAATGTTCAAAATGAACAATTTAGTGGAAGCAAAATTGTGTTAGTGGAGGACCAACCTCCTTCTCTAAACCCTACTCCTCATATATCTACCTTTGTTCCTCTTATTCTTTCTTATAGTGGTAATGGTAGTGATGCATTTATAGATCATGGTAATAATGCTAATTTTGATAATGGAAATGATGCTAATGTTGATACAAATGGTACATTCATACATCATGATTCTTCCTCTAGTGATAAATTTGTTGAGAGGAAAACTAAATGCTTTCAACAATTACTTAGTAAAAGAGATCAATTTCTAGAATGGGTGGACTTCAACCTAGGAGGATTAATTATTGTAAATATGATTTGATGTTTTATCTTACAAATTATAATGATCCTCATTCATCATCTTTGTCATTTCTCTTTAGTATGTTGTAAAACCTAGAAATTATATTCTATTAACTATTAACTTTATGTGACTTTGATATCATCTTAATTGTATTTGCATGATTTCATACCATGATATTTTATGTATATTTATTCATGTATATATATGGGGGCCCACATATATATCTTGATAAATATACAAATTATTGTGTCTTTATGACTTGTCAATTATGAATGCATTCTTATCTATTTCACATATGTAAATGTTTTTTTTTTTTTTCGCTCTTTCTTATTCCTCGGGATTATGATTTATTATACACTATTGCCTTCAAAATTTCTTTTATTCTATTGACTGGCACATAAGTGCATTTTATGCTTTTCTAGCATCATCATATTCCCACATTGGTACTTTATGGTTTATACCATTTATTCTTGGAGTTTCTTTCCAATCTCAGTTAATCTGACCCATCTTGAAGGCATTTTACTCTTATTTGAAGGAAATTTATTATTAATACTCATACTCCTTCCCTTTGGTATCTTTGAAATCATGACATATAATGTTTCTCATACTTCATTTCTTAAATTGTGAGTCATGCAGGTTATGGATTGATCACCGATCAACTTGCAGTGAAATGATTTATTAGTGGATTATCCATATCCACATGATTGATGCATTGTTGATGTTGGGTTCATTAGTTGACCTTGTCTATGGTCATTTGTTCCTTCTACATTCCTTTCTTGAGAGCTTTGATAACATATTTGTTCTTTGAAGAATATGATTTATCTTGATTACTTTATATTTATATTTATCACTCTATTCCAATTTACTTTATGGGATTTTACTTATACTTAAAAAATTTCTAACTTGAATATAAGATAAAATTCTCCTCATGGATAGTTTTCTTGTTTCTTATTTCCATATTTCAGGTAATACATAATGGCACATACAAGACCTCTCAAAGATATATCACACTTGAAGGACTATCCACTTCTCTTGGCTCTCCAACAATGTACCCATGCTAATACAAGACCTCTTTCACCATTGAAGATGCTTCAAAAAATCAAGTTGTACTACTATAAATTGAGTTTAACTCCCTTTGATGTAAGCTCCCCAAGTAAAGATTAAGGGGGGGTGTTAAAAATATTAATCTTTCCTTGGATGTATTTAATTTGGGATATTCCAAGGATCCCTACATGTAGTTTGTCATATTGTTCACATGTGGATTACATGTCATTTACTTATCATTTAGTCCACATGTGAGGATAACTCATTTTATAACTTTTTTTATTAAGGAATTTATTTTATCCTTCTTTAGAGCATCTTGACACTTTGCACACACTTATTATGAATGTGACATTCATAGAAATGGGAGTTACACATGCGAACACATGCAACTCCTTTTTCATCTCTTTATAAGAGATGCTTCTTTCTCTTTCTTAAACACGCATCACTTTGATGTTATTGTATTGAGATATTTTGTTCCGCCACTTTCTCTCTCTCTCTCTTCTCTAGGCATTTTCCTTCATTCATAATACTCACAAGGGGTTTTCTTTGCTTTCCCTTTCAATTCCTTGTCTCCATTATTGATCTACTTTGGTGTATGCTCTTGGATCTTGTTTATCTCATGGTAACATTATTTTTCACTTAACTCACTCAAATTGTTTTATTTCCCTTGCTCTAATTTATCATTTCTTACACATACAAAGTATCACACAAGGAGATAATAGTACATGGTTATTGGATAAAGTATTGTATGATACTTGGTTAACCAATTTTTCATATATTAGCCATATTTTCATTATTTCTCTATTTGAATGTTGGTTTTTACACTTGGATATCATAGTAGAGATGTGTATAGTTGTGTTTTAGTTTTCATCATGACATGCACTAAAATATAGACTCATTTTTATAGATGGTTTTTTCAATGTTATACATTAGGGCCCTTGTGGTAGCAAGACTAAGATAGCTATGACAACTAGAGGAGAGTCAGAGGAGGACTCTTAGGACCATGGAATTTGAGTGGTTATTACATTTTCCCCATATCTAGGAAAACCATGGCTTCCTGACCATGCTAAAAGAGAGGTGGCATAGTGAGCATAACACATTTCATTTTCCCATTAAAGAGGTTTTGATGAGGATGTGTATCACATCCTACGAGTACCTTATCATTGGGACCTAGTAAGTGTAATGAATATGTCTATGTTTTATGTGTATCATTTCTTATGGTTATGAGTGTTTATATGAGCTTTGCATGTCACAAATGTACTGTGAGGCCTCACCCCAACCCATCATAGCTCAATTGATACACTTATTTTTGATACATTATGATTCAATACTTTGAGACATTATATTTGATGGATTAGACCTTTATCAATATTTTGATGCCATATGATGGCTACTTTAGTATGTTGTGATTATGATGTTACGATGATGTAGTTAGATGCATGCAGTATAATAATTGTTTTAGTATGTTAATTCAAACTGATCAATATTTTATGATGATTCAATAATGAGATTAGTGATGTTAATCTATGTGCATAAATGGGAAAAATTTACTTAAATGAAAGTTATAATGTTTTGACAAATTTGAATATATAAATTTGGTTTATATATATAAATATAATTTTATCGAACTACTAATATTCACATTGAGTGTGTAGTATTTTAAATATGGAATTAATTAGAGAAATAGTAACCAACCCTATGTGCAAACTGCAAGACCAAGGTTGAATCCAATAAAGTGATTCAAACCTTGTCATCAAGTTTTTAATTTGTATCACAATCTGAATGCATGTGTACCATTCTATATTTTTATGATGTGTCAAATGTTATCTAAAAGTAAATCTTATGGTGTCACTTGACACTCATTATATGAATATGTGTATTGACATGTCAATTAGGGTTATCCATGTAACCTGCTAACCTAAGATAGATCTAATTAGTAACCTAAATTAATTTCCCTTGATTAAGGTTTATTGGAAAGGTTACATCCTTAGGAGTTTGGAGATCAAATATTTTAAGCCAATTGTATAGTTCATGAATTGATCCTAGAATCCAACTTTTAATGTAATCTAGGTATTCAAGGGCTAGGGGTATGGGTTAGGAACTTTTTCCACCCTTCTAGAGCTTCCTAGAAATAATTAATGACCCCTCAAATATCCCAATTTTCCTTTGTTTCCAAAATGGATCATCTCCATGAGGTTACCCAAGTTTACACTCTTGCTAAGAGGTTTCCTTTATGATTAGGGCAAGTGGGAAGACCAAAGGAGGCTTAGAATCAAGTTGGATTTATTGTCATTTTTGGGTGGGTGAATTTAGAAGCTATTTAGATTCCCTTTAAAGAGTTGGAGGGTGTTCACCCACTCTCAATTTTTAGAGAAGTCAAGTTTTGGAATTGGAAGGAGGAAATGATAAAACTCATCTCAAAACTCATTCTTTTCATAACCATTGTGAAGGTGGGTTTCTCCATTGCCATATAAGTTCTTGTTTCTTATTGCAAATAGGTTATTATGTGTTTAAATTCTCTTGCAATTGTGATCATTATGTTTTGTGTTGTGTCTATCTAAGGATATGGGATTTGATTTTGATTTCATATTATTGTGTTCTTCTTGATTGAATGAGGGATTTTTGTAAAGGGTGTATGGCATTACTCACCCTATTGGGTAAGGGAAGAAGTGGCCAATATGAGGGAAGGGGTTAGTTAGACACCAGGATAGTGTAGAATCTCTTCTCATGGTGAGGAGAGGGAAGAAAGACAAAGTGTATGGGCCCTTGGATTCCAAATACATTGATCTTACTTTGGGGGGGGGATAAGGAGGAGAAAGTATGAAATTTTATGTGAATTTATAGCCTTGAAATGGCATGTATATTGTATGTTTTTACATCAAGCAATCTCCTGCTCGGTAGTCCACTTTCACCCCTATGTTATAGGTTCAATGTGAACCCAATTGTACAAGCCTTAGAAGGTGATTTAATGTTGTGGTTCATGTTGTGAGATTTGAATTGTTTATCACATGTTGGTTACCAATTCTCCTAGCTCAGTGGGTGGTATTTTTTGAGACCTAGGATGGGAGGTGGGCACTCCATGGTACCTTGTATGTAATTGCATATTTTTAGATGGATATGAATAGGGGAGAAAACTTTGAAGATATTTTAGATGCAGTTCTTGGGTCAGCCTCTTGTTGGAGACTTCTGCTTTGTATTACCTTCCTGATTAAATCTTGCATTCTTGTTTTAAAAGAAGGAATTATAACTTAATGGGATCTATGGAAGTGTTTTTAATATTTTATACTTTACTTTCATTAATAGGAAAAGAGATTATTATATAAACATGGTGTATTGGATTTTAGTAAAATGCAGATTTGGTTCCCTTCAATTCACATTTTGATATGTACCTAAATAGAAAAGTTTCAAATAATAATTCAATATATAGTTACTTTTATGAAATCTTGGAATCAATCATGTATGATAAAGAATTTGAAATATTGTAAAGTTATAGTATCTTATTGTGAAATCAAAAAGAAATATGTATAGATTTCCTTAATGTTTGTGATTAAGTTTAATGCTCTAAATTGATATAGTTCTCTATAATTGTACTTTAACTTGCCATAGTGAACTAAAATGGTAAAACAATATGTTAATATCCAAGTTAAAATCATTGCATACTACCTATTAATTCACCCCTAAAACATTTGATACACTCCTAGCAATACCACTATAAAAATTTTAAAAAATAAAAAAAGAGATCCCCATAACCCATTTGAACATTTATAAATTTTCACTAAACAATTTCCCCCAAAAGAGTGCTACATGTCTCTAGAAAATGTATGGGAGATAATTAAATTATTCCCATACAAAATTCCAACTTTACACAGTCAATTTAATATAGGGAAATAGTATCGCTTAGCATATAACCCCCTTAAAGTCAAATTTTCAAACTCATGCCTTCATGGAAATTTGGGAGCAAGTATATTTAACTAAGATTGGAAGGGATAAGGGGGTCCCACACCATCCTTGACTCATGAAAGTATTCATATGCATGTAAAAAGGTCAAAAAAAATATAAATTAAAAACTTAAAACTTATCCTAACTACCCACCCTCCTAAGTCTAGGACATTAACCTTCCTAATCTTCAACACATCCACCCTTCTCCCTAACTCAAACCAAGAAAGCATGTGTTCAAAAAGGACATGGGACATTTTCCTAACATGGTAGTCCTTGGGTAGTGCATAGAGGACCTTGGGGAGCATACTTTTGCATAGGGAAAGGTGGGAAAGTGGCTATGTGGCCATAGGAAGGATTTAGGAGATGATTAGGGGGGTAAGTACATTTAGTTAATATATAATAAAGTTAGTCAATGTTAAATGTGGGTTAGGAAAATTATCATAAGGTTTACTATTATACTAATTAAGATTGTTAGATTATTAAAGAACTTAGTTATTAAGGGGGTTGGTAAGTTAGTAGTATTTAAAGGACAGATTAGTATTCTTTGTCAATTTGTTTTAAGGGTTGAAGTAATTGAATAAGTTGATGGATATTAGAAATTTTCTTCATTTAGGTTGATATTATAATTTTTATTTTTTTTGTTAGATTTAATAAATATATTAAAGTTTCTTTGAGTAATAAGTCTCTAGGTGAAGTATTAAGACTAATTGTGTTAAAGGCAAGTGATGTAGTTTATGTTTCTTATCTATGTGTGTGTGCCTGCACGCATTAGGGAATTATTTTAAACATTACAATTTTCAAATTGAAGATTTAGTTTTAATATTTACTAATGTTTTGGTTTGAAGGTGTCATCGGGTTAGTAAGGGTTCATGTAATGTTTGAAAGTGTTATAATTTAAGTTAACTAGTTAACATAATAGGATGTGTCAAGTTGTGATTAGAAGATAATATGGAGGTACTAAATAGTTTATTAATAATTATTTAATGTTTTAATTGGTTCTAGATTGGATTGCTATTATAAATAGAAATAAAGTATTGGTATAATAAAATAAGTGTAAAAGGTATCAAACCAACCTAATGTAACTTATACTACTAATCAAATATTCCTTGACTATGATGACACACCTTATTAAACATGAAACTATAGTTTAATCAATTGACTTATTCAACCTAACCTAGGTATTCTGATAGCATTAAAACCTAGGGTTTTGGACACATGCAATAGGATGGGATACTAGCTCTACATCATCATGCATTATATTCTAAACTCAACTATGTACCTAAATCTTGTAACTTGAATACTAATTATATCATGTTATCACTCTATATGTTAACTTAGTTTAATTTACCTTTAAAAAAAATCATGAATTTTTGCCTTGATTTTTGGGAATGACATGTACTATGATTAGGCCCCAATAGAGGGAAGGCAGCATTATAGGTACTTTTTTAGGATGTGACCATCCTAGATAGGAACTTGACATGGGAGATATTGATAGAAGAGTACCGGTAATAGTATCCAGGGGTATGCATTGTATGCTCCTTGGTTGCATAGGCACTAGTCACATACATAAGCCCAAAGAGCTTCCTGTGTGGATGGGCGAGTTTAGTATTGGACTTGATAGGGAGGCCATGGTGGATGGCATGGGGATTGACCATCTTGGTCAATATGTATCATGAGCTTCACAAGATTGTCTACCAAGAGGGGAAAACATGGGCATGTGGTATTGTGTTAGCATAGATTTGGGTGTGGGACCACATAAAAATAATCCAACCTTGATTACATCCCCAAAAGAGGGTATACCACTTCATCTATAAGTACTATGACTTCATCTCATAGCTACACAAAACCAACATCACATACTACCAATAGTTATTTGATGATCTATTAGCATTTGAGTAGAGACCCTGCAAAGGATGTGAGGGATGGTAGGAGGTGGTGAATGAGTTGGGATATATGTTCAGGAGTTGGTCATTGGTAGGCCAATATGCAAGGATTGTGGATTGGTTTTTTATTACATGGGTGTGGAGGTAGTTTGGGTGATGGAAAAGGGTCCTACCAGAGACCACTACATATGCCAAACTCTATAAGGAGGAGGAATTGGAATGGCTACCAATGTTGGACTATGCTATGGCTTTTTAGGAGACACCAAAGTTATGGAGAGAGATGTGGGACTATCTTCAAGGATTCTCAAATGGGGGAGTATCTCTGGACTATGCTCGGAGCATGAGGAGGCATCCATTTCCATAGTTTACTAATTTTGATGTGCAAGAAAAATATTTAGGGAAAGGAGGGGGTGGTGGTGGCAATGGAGGACGGAGAGGGAGAGGAGGTAAAGGGAGAGAGAAGGGGAATAGTTTGGGGGTTGTGTCTAGTAATCAAACATTCTCACTAGCCTTAGTAGAGATGGAGGCAGAGGACGAGGAGGAGGAGGAGGAGGAGAAAGTAGTTTGGTGGCCTTAGGTGGAAAGACAAGAGAAAAGATAGGAGCCACCTACCCTAGTCAAAGGAGAAAATAATTTGAGGGACTAGTGGATTAGGGCACTTGTAAAAAAGCTTTAGCAGGTGTGGACTATCATTCTAATGCAAGATTTGTAGCTCATAAATGACAGAGCATGAAGTGACAAGCTAAGATGGGAGTGAGACATGACTAGACAAGAGTCAGAGTTTCATGGAGCAAGGGAAGCCTACTATTATGTATCCCATAGAGGCATAATGCCACCAAGCTATGGATTACCTTACTACTCCAAGAGAGATGAGAGATTAGAGGGGGTGGTACATCTATTAAATAGGACACAAGTGCCACTACCAGAGCCTCCTCCCATACATAAGAGAGGTAGTCAATCATAGGTCTTAGGATAAGCCTAGGTTGATTCCTTGTAGCACTTTTGATGTATATTTTGAGATAGTTATCCATATTTTGGATACCATATTCTAATGTACTTTATTTATCATTATATCAGATATTGGATATGATTTATAGCATTGTGTACTTGTCTCCTTTCTAGCTCATGTTATGGATGTTTATGTATATTTCAGTACTTGTCTTTATATTTCCATATGATGTTGATCTGTATTCTAATGTTTATGTATTCTCATCATATGTTTATATGCTCATGGATGTATGGACATATCTCTCTCATAGATGTTTTATCTCTCATGTTATGATGTAGACATGTGATTTGAAAATTTAGCACTTGGACAGATTAAATGTGATGATGAGATTAATGCATTGTGATGATAAGAATCAAAGAAGCATTAAGTTGATTTGACCAATGAGGAGTGATAGGAAATGAGAAAAAATGAATGTAGTTGGCTGATGTGTCCATGAAACATAAAGAGAGATCTCTCTCAAAATTTAGTATGCAAAAAGCTAAATTGGAATGAGTCCTAAAATTAAAACTAGTATGCAAAGGTGTGATTACAAGGGATGCATAAGTAGACTCTAATTTTCATCATGAAGATTAATTAGGGATATTGAAAGATCATACAATAATCACTAGTATAACTATGAGGGTATGAATATGATCTATATTAGATAGGTTTGTGGGAACCCAACCTATACATCAAAGACATAAAGATCAAGATAACTAGTGTAGTTAGGTTCCGTAAGTTTAGTATAGCAAGATTACACCTGTATCAAGGCATGAATGCTAGGATAACCCCTGAGTGTGGTCTTGCAAAAATAGACAATGATGATACATTGTAGATCCAAAACATCAAGTAAGACAAGAATGAATGTTCATGACATTTTAGGTCAATAAAGTATACCCGCAAGAAGAAAATGAGTAAAGCATGCCCCGTGCCCCCAATCTTCTCATCCACTACATCCTCGAGTGACCATTAGGGAGGGAACACTCAAAAAAGAAAGCTATTATAGAAAATTCTCAAAGAAAAATAAAGGCAATAAAATCTTAGTGAGTTTTATATTCAAGTGTGTGTGCATAAGTTGCATGAATATTTCTTAAAAACTCTAACTTGCTAGTGAGAAATATTGCAACATCCTAGGCTATAACTAAGGTATCCAAAAAGTGTTGAGAAATAGTAGATGTCAAGGGAAGTGTTGAAAAACATTATTTGAGCAAGTCTCCAAAGAAAACACCTTTACATAAAGAGACCCTGACAAGATAATAATTTTGTACCCCCTAGACCGAGACAAGAGTTAGTTCTAAGCTAGGAAAGGTAAATAAAAAATATACTAAAATGAGAAAAAAGTAAGACTAATAGGCATAAGTGTGAGGGTTTCAAGTAGCACATGTTTCCATGTTTTCACAAATTGGAAATTTTGCTTAGGCCTTTTTATGACTTTTTTTCGTATTTTTTAGATATTTGATTTTTTTGGTGATACATCAAGGTGCCTATTGATAGGTTTTCACTAAGATGGTTTTTCTTAGGAAATTTTCTATTTTTTAGGATTTTTTTGCATCATATATGATTTTTTTGAATTTTTTTCAAACCACAGAATATGTACAAACAATTGAGCAATAAGATTCTTTTAGGCATAGAACTTTTTGAGATGGTGTCATGTCCCCTGATTATGATAATGTAGATAAATAAGTTAATAAAATAAATAGTTATAATAATTATTTTAACTATATTCTAATAAATATGTACTAAATTATTATTAGAGTAAATGTAATGCCCCTCCCAAATATCCTTGGAAACAAGGTTGAAATACGAGCCAAAATATGTTTTTTTTAAACAAGTGTAAGTGCACAAGTCAAAATCATACACAGATCACAAAGATTGCAACGAAAGATTGAACCACCATCCTAGCAAACAATGAATCTCCAAATGCCACTACTAACCAAAAAGATCAAAAATGAAAGACACATAACTGAATTCAATTTGAACACATTCCAAATTCAAAATGTGACACCATAGGGTTGAAGAACACTAAAGAGGGTATCCAAAACAACTCCCAAAAATTTTGGATGAAATCAAAAAGTGCCCACTACCCACCCACACAAGTTTTTAAAAACCTAGGTAATACTTCCCTAGTATCGTGCGACATTCCTAAAGAAGGAGGGCAACACTTTTAGGGACTGGGCAATACTTCTCTTGAAGGCATGTGATACTTTAAGGGTATCATACAACAGTTCTTAAAAGAAGGTGTGATATTGGAAAGTATTGCCCGATATTTCTCCAAGAGGTGTACGATAGAATCAGGGGATGCATGATACAATTTCTATGGGCTTGTGATACAATTTTTTTGTCACACCATGCTAACACAATGTCACCTAAGAAATGAAAACCACTAAGGAAAAATAACAGACTAAAACTAAGTTCAGAACCTCCACACCAAGGAGTAAAAGATCCACAATTCGAGGCATGAACACTCGAACACACTATTAGAAGATGCAATCTACATCTAACCATCTAAAAAGTAGTAAAGGGAAAATATAGAAGTAAACATCACAGTGTATGAAAGCAACATCACAATAACTAAAATAACATCGCAATGTACAAAATAACCAAACTAAGTACATGGTTCCTTCCAACCGTCAATGGCATCATAAGACCATCGTGGGCCCTGGCCATCCCTCACACATAACATCCCAAGCCATCAATTAGATCATTGATACTATCATGATAGGGATGTCACTACTAACATACTAGTAGTAAAGCAGAAGATAAACTCTGTAATCGAAGTACCAAGTGAATACATCTAGCAACGGTCACACTAAGATACAAGACTATCTCTATAAACTAGTCCCTAGTAGTGGTGAAGGTAGCTATGCCTCCTAACCACATGGCACCCATAGGTCCACACCCACATTGTTGATGGAGATAATGATCCAACCACAAACATATGCAAAACAAGCATTCATGGCTAACACTCACACCAAGCAATATGATGACTGAACCCAAGACAAAGATAATGCATAAACTATAGGTCTTGTTCAGACATCTTAATGGGCTATTATGTAGGGATTGAAATCATGGAGAGTCACTTGGCATCGACAAGCCCAAGCTAGTATTGGCAGCTACTCACCTCAACGAGAGGTGCACAGTACATTTTTATTTATCTTAAATTATTTATTACCACCCAGTATTTTTATTTAGTTATCACTTAATTAAAACTTCCTTCACCAGCCCTTAAGGCACAATGATCACCAGGTTGCGAGATAGAAGCTCCCTCCATATGCTACCCTACCCTACCCATGCTCATCCAATGATGAGTGCCTATAGGCATGCAAACTCCAACTCAACCCTAATGATCAAAACTTCTAGAAGTACCATAGAAGATCGGGCCTTGCAGGTCACCCGATAGTTGTAAACATACATACTCATGTGTTGCACACTACCATCATGAAGATAAACACAAGGATTGGATGAGAATACAAACATAAAGTCACTCAATCAAAATAGACTCAGGAGGATGGACACAACATGCATCCCAATGCAACATAAAGTGCAAAAGTGGTCTAACGAATATCCAAACGGATCATCCAGGTCCACGACCAACATTTTGCCAAGAAAACTCAAGAAAATAGGGTGGCACATAAAACAAGGCAAAAACCTCAAATTTAAAAAAAAAAAAATTGAAATTAAAACCCATTTGAAATCTAAAAATAAATGAAATTGGGCACCATAGGCAAAAATGGCCAACATAATGGCTCAAAAACTCAAACCCCCATTTCAAAAATAGGGAAAACATTCATACCTGACCAATCAGGTAGAACCATCATATAGAAATGTAGAGGAACACTAGTTCTCAACCTCCTAACAAATTGCTACAAGAAATAAAAGCTAAAATAGAGAAAAAACAATAAAATGGGAAGGCCCTACCTGAGAGCAAAAAGGGAAAAAATCCAAACCAGTGCAATAAAATAAATCACCTACCAAATCTGCTAAAAATGATGGCAAAGAATAAACTCCCTGAGACAAATCTGATGAGACCAACCTCATGAAGATCCCATGCTCACAGCTCACAAAATGAACAAAACAAGAATCCTTCAGAAGAGCATTTCTAAAAGAGCTCTCAAATTTTCTAAAATTCAAAAAAGGAAAAGTGAAGAATTAAATTCCTCTTTCAACACTTATTCACTTTTTGAGTGAATACTTGATTAGGAAAAATAGCCAACTATAGTAGCTAAACTTTGAATCAATCCAAATGAAAATAGGTTATTATCTGTAGTGAAAATTTACCTAAGGAAAAGCTGCCAGAAATTAAATTTGAAAAGATTTAAAGCTTGAAAACCCAAAAACATAAAAAATCACTTAACACTTTTGTGATAATGCAAACTTCTAAATGTACAAACACACTCACTGGTCTAGTCACATAATGCAAATGAGTTTAGATTTACTACTCACCAAAAGGTTTTAATTAAAACAAGGATACATCGACCACACAAGGATGACATTGGAAAAATATGAATAACTGGATCACTAACTCCATGTGCCACTGCCAGGGATATAATTCTTGAACACTAAAACACATGATCAAGTACAATTACATATAATATCATAGTTGAAGCAACATTTATTAAAATACTTATTTAATCCATTTAAATCACTCACATTCATAGAAAGTGTAAAGAACAAAAATGAAGTAAATAACAATAGCATAGAATCAATATCATAATATAATCAACAAATATGTCCAATAAACCATAAAACCAAATATCATCATAGATCTACTATAAACTCAAAATGGCATCAACATGAAAATATGATAAATTGATGAGTACAATAGCAAAGCATCTCTCGTACTAAATCAAAGTAAACATGTTCAATTGTGTGTTTTCTTTGATGTCACACAAATGTCATATCAATCATCAGACAGAGTCTACTAAGCTCAGATGGTCAGTAAGGCAAAGGATAGAGTCTATCGAGCATAGATGGTCAGCAAGGCAAAGGACAAAGTCTATCAAGCTCAGAAGGTTAGTAAAGAAGGCTTACAGTGTCTACCAAGTAGACATTTGTTGCTGAGCTTAAGGGTTAAACAAAGAAATTTAATTATAACCAAGCTCACTTGGTCATCAAAAGGAAATATGGCAGAAATAGTTCTTACTGAGCTCACTTGGTCAGCAGTTCTTACCGAGCACTCATGGATAGAAAAAGAATTCAATTCTTACCGAGTAAACTCAGTAACCAAAGGATTTTGCAAAAGTTTCAATGTTAACTGATTCAAGATGGTTAACTCAAGAAATTATTTTTGGAAGTGGTATTTACCAAGCAGGGTTGGCCAATGAAGGATTTTATTCATTTGTGAAATAACATTTATTTGTTTCAAGTAATATTTGTAGCAGACTGATGTATGGTTTATTGGTAAATGTAAAACATGTGAATGATCTGACTTGATAATCTAATTGGTATAAATAAGAGGTCAAGTTGCAAATTCTAAGTGTAAGAGGTGGATTTGATGTGATATGAAGATTGATTAGTGTGGAAGAAAATTTTGAAGAATGGTCAGAGATCATTGAGGAGTAGAAAAGATATATTTGATCAAAGAGGATCTAATGATGCAGAACAGAGACCTGTAATCAAAAAAATTTGTTGCATCTTATTTAGGTCAATTCATTGTTGCTTTCTAACCATTGTAGCAATGATTTCAAATCTCTCAACAAAGTTGATTTAACAGCCATTTTGTAAATCCTCTAACAAAGTGACAGTTCAGTTGAATTGTTCTAAAGACCTCTAGCAAGGCCACTCCTAATAGGGTGATTAAATCCTCTAACAAGGTCACACCTAACAGTGTGTATTGTAACCTTTAATAGGGTTGGCTCCTAGCAGGGCTCACTTCAAAAGAGTTAAAATTGGTAACTAGTTACTTGGTGGTTTTTTCCATATTGGGTTTCCACGTTAAATATAGTGTCTCTTGTGTTTATTTTATTTTCAATTGCATGCATGAATGCTTGAAGATCAATAACAGTTTAACTTACCGAGTTACAGCATTTTTGTTATGTTTACCAAGTATCAAAAGTAACTAGATCTTTAAGAAATCTAAGGGATCTGTGGATTTTTTTTTATGGTAATTGATTCACCCCCCCTCTTAGTTACTCCATCTATAATTCCAACAATTGGTATTAGAGCTTTTGGTGCTTTTAGGAAAAGATTTCAAGGATCTAAGCTAAAGATCAGGATGTCTTACAAGAGGGAAATTCCAAGATTTAACAAGGACAACTTCTCAGCATGGCAAGGATTGATGAGACTTCATTTGGCTTCTATTGGTGATTTAGGACTGAAGTATCTTGATGAAAAATATGAAGAACCTGCTGGTACACTATCTATCAATGATATTGTTGAAAAGAAGACTCACAACAACATGATGATAGATATAGTGTCTGCTCTGAGTTATAAAAAATTTGATGATATCAAAGATTGCAAAACTACCTTTGAAATGTGGAACAAGCTGAAAGAGATCTATGGAGGAGATGATAATGTGAGAAGAGCCAAAGCAGAAAGTTTGAGAGAACAATTTGATCAAATGAGGATGAGAGAAGATGAAAACATTGCAAAGTATGTTGAAAGAGTCAAAGCATGTGTTAGTACAATCAAAGCATCTGGTGGAGATATCAAGGAGGAGACAATTATAAGTAAAGTTCTTAGAACTCTACTTCCTATTTATGCAATCAGAGTCTCTGAAATTCAAGAAAGAAGATGTGAAGCAAATCATAAGATAAATTTGGAGGCCATAGTTGGAAGATTGACTGCATTTGAGCTAGACAACTATGATAATTATGTTCCAACTGCCAAGAACATTGAATCAGCATTTTAAGCCAAGCTTTCACTCAAAGAAAAAGGAAAGAAGACAAAGGATCCATAGTTAGATAGTGATGAAGAATCAGAACAAAGTTTAGACAATGATTTTGAGGTGGTTGAAGCTCTACTAGCAAGGAAATATTCAAGAGGCAAAGGGAAATACAAAGGTAAGGTTCCTCTAATCTATTTTTCTTGTGAAGAAATTGGACATATTGTTGCTAGGTGCCCAAATAAGTAGAACAAGGATGAGAAGAAAGGTCACAAGTGCAATGGAAAGAGAGACTTCAAATCATTCAAGGATAAAGGTAAGAAAACATGTTTCATGGCTAAAGATTCTAATGATTCTAATGATAAATAAGAAGATGAAATTGTCTACATTGCTGTGAAAGATGAATCTAATAATGATGAAGAAATGGCACTCATTTCTCATATGAGCAGAAATGATACATGGATTATAGATAGTAGTTGTTCTCATCACATGATTGGTGATAAAACTAAGTTTGAACATTTTGAAAACTATGATGGTGGCAGTGTAAGATTTCATAACAATGAACCTTGTTGTATAAAAGGAAAAGGAAGAATCTCATTGACCAAAGAACTTGTATGTGATCATGGATATTGGGTAGAAGGACTAAAGCACAATCTATTAAGTGTGGCACAATTACTCAATAATGGATTCAAAGTGGAATTTATGCATGGAAAAGCAAGATTGTTGGATGGCAAAGGTAAGCTGGTTGGATCAGGCACTCAAACAAAAGGTAACTTGTTTTATCTTGAACTTGGTGAATGTTCATGTTTTATTGCTCAAGTTGAAGAAAGTTGGTTATGGGATAGGAGGTTATGTCATGTAAACTTTGACAGCTAGATAAAAATTAGTAAATTCAAGAAAGTAAGAGGCATTCCTAACATAAAGAAACCTGAGGTTGGTCTATGCAAGAATTGTTAAACTGGTAAAATGGGAAAGACTAGCTTTAAAAGCAAGAACTATCAAACTAAAGAAATTCTAGAAATTGTCCATATTGATTTGTGTGGACCTATTGGCATTGAAAGTTATACTGGTGAAAAAAAATTCATTCTTTTTGTTGATGATTATTCAAGAATGATGACTGTCATGTACCTAATAGAGAAATTAGAAGCATTTGAAAAGTTGAAATGGTATTTGGCCAAAGTAGAAAAGGAAATAGGCAAAAGACTAAAATGCCTAAGGTCTAACAGAGGTGGTGAATTCATTTCACATGAGTTCAATAACTTTTGCATTGAAAGGGGAATCAAAAGACAAGTTTCAGCACCTGGAAATCCTAAACAAAATGGAATAGCAGAAAGAAGGAATAGATCTATCATGGACTATGCAAGAACCTTAATGATTGAGAAAAACATTGCTATCAAATAATAGAATGTAGCAATCAGCACTGCAGTTCATACCTTGAACTGAGTACAGCTTAAAAAGGACTCATTCAAAACCCCCTATGAGTTATGATATGGCTACAAACCCAATGTAAGTTACCTAAAAGTATTTGGAAGAAAATGTTACATTCTAAAAGAATCTAGAAAATGTAAATTTGATGTAAAAGGTGATGAAGGAATATTTTTGATACTCTTGCAAAAGTAAAGCATATAGATGTTTGAATTTATCTACTCACAAAGTCATAGAAAGTGCACATGTGAAAGTTGATGAGTTTGTAGAAAGAACTGAAGAAGAAAGCAAAAGGGAACCTAAAGACTATAGGAGATTTGTTTACATTGAACCTGATACAATGTCAAATACATCTGTCAATCAAGAATCTCCAACTCCTAAGTCTTCATTGACCGAGTCACAGGAAGTCCAAACTGAGTCAGTACCTACCAAGTCACAAGAACTCGAGTTGCAAATAGAAGCTATTGAGTTAGCATCTACCGAGCCCAAGCTACCATAATTAGAACTAGAAGTTGAAGCACAAAAGGTTAACAAAGCAAGTCACCTAAAAGACAAGGAGCCTGTGTTAGCCCAAGTATGTCAGGAAACACCATGCACCAAATTAGATCATTAGAGATAAATTAGAAGGAACAATGACAAGAAGTAAGTTGAAAAGCACTTGTTTACTTGCTAATTTTGAACCTAGAAATGTCAAAGATGCACTAGACAATGAAAGTTGGATTGAAGCTATGAATGAAGAGATAGAACAAATAGAGAAAAAAAAAAAATGGACTCTTGTACCTAGACCCAAAGATAAGAATGTGATTGGAACTAAATGGGTATTCAGAAACAAGATAAATGAAGATGGTAAGGTATCAAGGAATAAAGCTAGACTGGTATGCAAAGGATACTCTCAAGAAGAAGGTGTAGACTATGGAGAAACTTTTGCTCCTATTGCAAGACTGGAAGGTGTCAAAACGTTACTTGCATATGCCGCATACAAAGGATTCAAATTTTATCAAATGAATTTCAAATCAGCATTTCTCAATGGCATATTTGATGAAGAGGTTTACATTGAACAACCTAAAGGTTTTGTTGATACAGACAAGAAGGACATGATCTAAAAATTGCATAAATCATTATATGGTCTGAAGCAAGCACCCAGAGCATGGTATGAAAGACTGCACCACTATCTTATTCAGATTGGTTTTCAAAGAACTAATGACGATAGTAGTTTGTACATAAAGGAAGGACCAGATAATAAGATTGTTTTGGTAGAAATGATACTTTGTTCATAGGAAATGATGATCTTTGCAAAGAATTTTTAGAACAAATGAACAAGGTATTTGAAATGTCAATGTTTGGAGAAATCAATTTCTTTGTTGGTCTTCAAATTCATCAAAGTAAGAATAGTATCTACATTAATCAATCTAAATACATCAAGGAGATACTAAAAAAGTTTGGTATGGAAGATTGCAAACCAGTTGGAACTCTTGTGTACTAGATTAAACTTACCAAGGATGATGAATCAAAGGAATTAGATCAGACATTGTATAGATCTATAATTGGAAAACTGCAATATGTAGTACACACAAGACCAAACATTTCTCTTGCAATAGGAATTGTAGCAAGATTCTTAGCAAAACCAAGAGAAAATCACATGATGGCAATCAAAAGGATCATGGGATACTTAAAAGGAACTAAAGATTATGGATTATGGTATAAACTTGGAGGAAATCTAGATTTAAAAGTTTTCACTAATGCAGATTGGGCAAGGAATGTTGATGAAAAAAAGAGCACAAGTGGAGGAGCTTTCTTTCTTGGAAAAAGGTTGGTTTCTTGGACAAGTAAAAAGCAAAATTGTACATCCCAATCCACAGTAGAGGCTAAATATATTGTAACAGTAGTAAACTATTCAAATATTGTGTGGTTCAAACAATTATTGGAAGGTATGAAGCAAGAAATCAAAGAACCTGTTGTTATGTTTTGTGACAACACAAGTGCAATTAACATATCCAAGAATCCAGTGATGCATTCAAAGACTAACCATATTTTCCTAAAGTATCACTTTGTTAGAGAATTGGTACAAGAAAAGGAAATTAGATTGGAATAAGTCCATACAAAGGAAAAAATTGCTAACATATTCACAAAGCCTTTACCTAAGGATGCATTCTTGTATCTTAGAGGTAAGTTAGGGGTCATTCCCCTATCTAAAGCTCACTAAAATATAGTTTTAGTGATGCATCAACACAAACAGAATTGAAGATCTATCAGTTGATGTAGCAAACCAATGAAGACATTACATATGAATCAGTACATTAGGTACAATGCTATTTAGTTGATTTATGTTGTCTTTGGCATGTGCTATCAAAGAGGGAGAGTATACTGTCATATCTTTTTGAAATTTACAAAATAATAAGAGTTTGTGTAAGAGGGAGAGATTATTATGAAAGAGGGAGTTTGTTGTGTTTGAAGAAGAAAGTGAAGTATTCTATTAGTAAAGACTTGTTTTCAAATTTCTTTTTGCTATGATATGTTGTGTTGCCATAAATATCAAAGAGGAAGATTGTTGGATACAATTGTTCAATTGTGTGTTGTATTTGATGTCACACAAATGTCATATCATTCATCAGACAGAGTCTACCGAGCTCAAATGGTCAACAAGGAAAAGGACAGAGTCTACCAAGAACAGATGGTCAGCAAAGCAAAGGATAGATTCTACCTAGCTCAGAAGGTTAGTAAAGAAGGCTTACAGTGTCTATCGAGTAGACAGTTGTTATCGAGCTTTAGGGTTAAACAAAGAAATTTAGTTATTACCAAGCTCACTCAGTCATCAAAGGGAAATATGGAAAAAATAGTTCTTACCGAGCTCACTCAGTCATCAAAGGAAAAGTGGCAGAAGTAGTTCTTACAAAGCACTCATGGATAGAAAAGGAATTCAATTCTTATCGAGTAAACTCGATAGCCAAAGGATTTTTCAAAAGTTGCAATGTTAATCGAGTCAAGATGGTTAACTCAGGAAATTTTTTTTGGAAGCAGTATTTACCCAGCAGGGTCAGCCAATGAAGAATTTTATTGATTTGTGAAATAACATTTATTTGTTTGAAGTAATATTTGTAGCCAACTAATGTATGGTTTATTGGTAAATGTAACATGTGAATGAGTTGACTTGATAATCTGATTGGTATAAATAAGAGGTCAAGTTGTGAATTCTAAGTGTGAGAGGTGGATTTGATGTGATATGAAGACTGATTAGTGTGGAAGCAAATTTTGAAGAATGATCAGAGATCATTGAGGAGCAGCAAAGATATATTTGATCAAGGAGGATCTAATGATGTAGAATAGAGACCTATAATCAAAAAATTTAGTTTCATATTGTTCAAGTCAATTCATTGTTGCTTTCTAACCATTGTAGCAGTGATTTCAAATCTCTTAACAGAGTTGGTTTAATAGCCATTTTGTAAATCCTCTACCAAGGTGACAGTTCAGTTGAATTTTTCTAAAGACCTCTAGCAAGGCCACTCCTAACAGGGTGATTAAATCCTCTAATAGGGTAACACTTAACAATGTGTATTGTAACCTTTAATAGGGTTGGCTCCTAACAGGGCTCACTTTAGAAGAGTGAAAATTGGTAACTAGTTACTTGGTGGTTTTTCCCATATTGGGTTTCTACGTTAAATTTGGTGTCTCTTGTGTTTATTTTATTTTCAATTGCATGCATGAATGCTTGAAGATCAGTAACAATTTAACTTATCGAGTTACACCATTTTTGTTATGCTTACTGAGTATCAGAAGTAACTAGATCTTTAAGACATCTAAGGGATCTATGGATTTTTTTTTTTTGTGGTAACTAATTCACCCCCCCTCTCAGTTACTCCATCTATAATTCCAACACACTAACTCCATGTGCCACTGCCAGGGATATAATTCCTGAACACTAAAACACATGATCAAGTGCATATGCATATAATATAATAGTTGAAGCAACATTTATTAAAATACTTATTTAATCCATTTACATCACTCACATTCATAAAAAGTGTAAACAACAAGAATGAAGTAAATAACAATAGCATAGAATCCATCTCATAATATAATCAACAAATATGTCCAATTAACCATAAAACCAAATATCATCATAGATATATTGTCAAATCAAAATAGCATCAACATGAAAATATGATAAATTGACCAATACAATAGCAAAGCATCTCTCATACTAAATCAAAGTAAACATTTGACCCTCAAGTCACCCAAAAATACAAATAACAACAGTAACAAGTATCTCTCAAATCAAAATAGGCAACAAGGTACAAACTACAAACACAAGAGGCACTACTGTAAAAACTATATATGTCATATTGTAATTTCATTATGAATAAATGAAATTATACTAATATATTATTAATGGGTAATAATATGTTACTGATATAATAACAATATATAGTGAGATCTAAAAAATAACAATCAACCTAATAAAGTTAAAAATAATAATAATATACTTAAATATAAAAAAGCAATAAACAAGGATACTATACAAATAATTATAATAAATATATATATATATAAATTGATATAATATAAATCTATTCTTTATTAAGAGACAATGTATTAATAGATGAGTGTATTAAATGAAATCAATTACTAAATCAATGTAATCGATTAATTATGAAGAGTCACGACTGATGGAAAATTAGATATAAGTATTAGGGAGAAAATGTCTTTTAGGGATATGAAAAATGATATGAAGGAGGTAAGAGGGAGATATCAGAAGAAAATATGGAAAATATCAAAATTATAATCTAATGTCCTAATTAGGGACATTATAGTGGTATTAGAGCTATGGACCAATTTATAAAAGATGACATAGACCCTTTTTATTAGTTGTTTATATATTGCAAAGAACAACCAACTAGTAATCACCATAAAAAGGAGAATATGGAAGTTGAGTGTATTACCATAACCCAATTAGTCGGAAGTCCACAGCTTGTGGTATAAGATTCAATCAACAAATAGAATTTAAGAGTCTCCATTACAAACCGTCATACACAAAAATCCACAAAATTAGAAAGAAAATCACGACATCAAATAGATCAATAAACAATAATGGTGCATCAAATATAAATTATACAAATAAGCAATCTACAATTGGAAACATATCAGATGGTATTCTTAAGCACATAGGCCACTAAAACATGAGGAACGCGTTAAACATTTAGAAGAGCCAAATTAATAGACTATCCTACACACGCATTACAACATACATTAGATACATCATCATTAGACAATTACAAGTGATAGGCAAGAAGAAAAATGAATAGATTGCATCAGCACATAAAGTGGGGACCCTAATATATATCCAACCAATCAAATTGGAGATAATAAGGTAAAGGCACTAAGGATGGGAAAGGTGGACGTTAACTCAAGGGATCTTCAAGTAACATTCAAAGGTGAATTAAAGAGAAACAATCCTAACTTATTATTCATAAACCATAATAGGAGAGCAACAAGTAAAACCCTAATCAAAATACATGGAGATTTGAATGCATCATCAACACATACTCTATAGCATACAACACTAGTAAATTCAGCCCTAAATTTCAATGAGAAAAGGTCACAATTTTGACTAGAGTTGGTCGAATAGACATTCAATCTTTTTTTGTCATTTTTTCATCATAGTCATTATGCATCAAAATTTTGACTTTAAAAAGGTCGACTTATCGACAAGAGGTTCATCAATTTCCTTAGTCGAGCCTGAACTCTTATTTCCTCATTTGCATCCATCGTTGGTAGAAATTTTGACAAAAACACCTTGACATTTTTTATAGTGAAGCCAAACCTTAGATGGAAAAAATGACCAACTTGCATCAAAATTATGACCAAGACCCCTTCAATCTTCTACGGTGGTGCCATACCATGGATGGCAGAATTGACCAACTATCATTGAAATTGTGACCAAGACCCCTTAATTTTCTATGGCGGTGCCATATATTCAATGGAAAAGGGAAGACATGTGCATCAAAATTGAGACCAATGCTTGATAGAAATTTAGATGGGTCGCACCAATTATTGGAAAAGCTTTGCTCTCATAGGAGCCTTCTAAACTACACAAAATTTGATTCTAAAGCATAATTGCTCAGCACATGAGACTCAGGTATCATGCACATTTCTACCTCCACACCATTGTTTCATTCATCACATGATTTATTTCATACAAAAAAATGGGAAGGAGGAAGAAATGTGAACAATATCCTAAGTCTCCATCGAGCAATTATGCTTTAGAATGAAATTTTGTGTAGCTTAGAAGGCTCCTATGAGAGCAAAGCCTTTGTAATAATTGGCACAGCCTGTCTACATTTTGGTTCTTGAGACACCATTTTTTGTGAAGACTGTAGGGAAAAATTAAATTAGGAAATAATTATTTATTAGGAATGAAAGCCAATAACACTAACTAATCTCTATTTTTCAAATAGATAAATGTGACCAAAAAACTTACGGTCCCAATCACATCATCATAAGAGTGCATATATAACTATAACCCCTTATTTGGTTGCTTGCTAACCAATTCCTTGGCAAGAGCATCTAGGACATAATATTAAAATGCAATCAATAACTGAGCCTATTAGCTCTTTCTTACCACCAAGTTTGGAACATAGTAACCTAGGATCTAACTATGTCTAAAACCAACATAATTTACAAATATCCACAATCCAAATACTATCCCTTGATGTTTTCTTTAATGCAAAGTTTTAACTCAACTATGTTATCGCCCTGGATGTAATACCAAACTGTCATTAGGCTAAAGACTACATCAAGATTTACAAATGCAAGGAGAACTACTCAACCAAAGTAGAAAATGACATGAAAAGTTAACAATCTATCAATTGACACCTCTAGATGAAATATTTCTAGCAATTGAACTATACTATAGAAACAAAAATTGTCTTAAAATTGACACCTCACCAGTTGTAGTTCATTTGCATCCATAATGGCTTCACAAAAGTTGAAAGCTTACCATTTTTCAAGAACACAAAAGGCACTCATAGTTCAATTGTATCAATAAAATTAAATTTATTTGAATGTTCAAAAAATGTGAAACTTCCACTTAATAGCTAGAAAAGCCATAGCCTCAGTATCATCATCTTTGATGGAATGTTCATAAGTGAATGATTTTCTCTAAAAGCTCAAACTTATGCACAAAGAAGCACCATGCTCTTGAAGATATATATATATATATAGGTTACAAGACTGATATATCAAAAGGAGCATGATGAGGGCAAGAGACTGTCAATATCGATTGTGGAGTTGCAAATAAGTAAGTGATAAACATAAAAAGGTAGTACAAGGCACCATTTTCCATGTTCTAATATGATGAATTACCTTGGAGCTGGTTCTAAACCTTGATTGCTTAATGTTGGATTTGATCCAATGGTACCATTATCTGGAGGAGATCCCACACCCCACTTTCCTTCTGATTCTAAAGGTTCAATGACATAAACTCCTCTGTTAGTCATTCCAAGAGCAAACTAATTTGAGTCAGATGGATGTGATGCAATTACTAGAGGATAGACATTGCATGAATAATCAAAGGATACATTTTGAGTTTAATCATAAAATACTTGGGGATCCATTTATCCATACATAACATAACTTTTTCCTCCCTAAGCCAACTTACCTATTCATGCCTAAAGCTAAATATGCAGAAGGTGCAATATGACAGTGTGGCCTCAATATCTCTACATCAAATACTCCAACGGCACCATCATAGTAGCCTATAATTATGAGAAGGTTGTCACATGAATATACCGCACTTGAAATGGGAGCAGATAAAGAATCATGAGGTATCCACTGTAGTACAAAAAAATGTGATATTAGTTTACACTCATATAGAGAAGGTAGCTTATATCATTATCACTTACTAAATTTGAATTCTAAATTGCTAACAAAGACTTACATAATGCAAATGGTCAAACTTAGAAGCATTATAAATAGCAAGCTGGCTCTCGTGAACAACCAACAAGTGAACTTGATCATTATGGAATTGTACTCTTGTATCCCCAATCTGTGGTGATGATCTTCCTGTTTGCACTGTTAAAAAATTTGACTTTCACTTCTCCCATCTATCAATGCTCCAAAAATAGAGCTGCCAGAACATTGGCCAAACATTTACTAATTTGAATCTATAAACATGTGAATGTACAAAATGAGATGGCAATGGATATACAAAAAGAAGAAAAACCTGGGCATTGTCCCCAAAAGATACCAATACATTCAAAGTGTGTGAAAATTCCAAGCCTATAATTTTCTTTTGGTGGCCTTTAAGCTTCATTTTTACCTAGTTAGTTTAAACAGGTTTTAAAAAGACACAAGTTAGAAGTCACCATTTTTAATGATGCACTAAATGAGTGAGCAAGAAAGAGATTCATTGAATCTACTTGGACATTGTATATATAGATTGTTGAATCTTCCATCCCAATTGCAATGATGTTATTATCCTAAGGGTGAAAAGCTAGAAAATTAGTTGCAGGAGGAGGTGCCATGAAGGTAGTCATAACCTGCTATAAACACTCATTAGCAAGCATGCCATAGAATATTTTCTCAAAACTTTAGTTGAAAAAAGGAAACAAAAAATGTGATAAGGAACCCAAGTAAGAATATAACTCCTAAATTGACTAGCTCAGTAGTCATGTTGAAAAGGAACATATTTTCAAAAGATGCACCTTGAATGTCATCATATTGAATAGAGAGACCTTTCCACCAGAGGCAGACATTACATAGAAATCATTCTTAGACAAAGCTATGCAAGCATCAACTTCTTCTGGATTCGTAGCACCAATATCATTAGTCACCAAAATCCCACTAGTTGGCTACCACATTTGTGTTTGATGATTGGTAGTAGACAATAGAGAAGATCACTATCTTAGTCACTTAAAAGACAATTTTCTAAGAAGCACACAAAAATTCTTTCCAAATTAAGAGCATCACCTTTCCAGATGGATTTCGCTCATTCTGTGGCCATTTCCACAATTTGTGGAGTGCATTTGATGCCAATGCTAAAAGAGCAACACCAAATTTGGTATATATAAGTCTTGTAACTGTAATCACCTAAAAATGGTCATCTAGACTATTAGCCCCCTTTTCAACATTTTGGCTAAATTAATTTAATCACTTACCTAAGTCAAATTGCTAATAATCAATTTATTTGATTATAACCTATAGTTTGACTATGCTATCCTAAGTTCATTATTTGATTAAAAGAACATGTCCCCTTTTAATTAAATAAAAGACCCCATTCTTCTAACCTACTTAAAGTGCACACGTAAAGTCTTTTTTCTATTTTGCAATTAAAAGAAAAGGCTTTGTGACTTTTGTCTTATATGACAAGTCAACTTATATTCTATTGGTTGATTTGTGTGTGCACATGGATCACTCCTCTTTTCAAATTCCACCGTTGATCATCCACCATCTTCATCTTGATCTCTACCGCCCATACATATTTAAAAGGGAGAGAGCTTTCCCCCTCAATCCTCATCTTTTGAACATTGTTATGCTGCAGGTTTTCTAACAGGTTTTCTTTGGAGCTTTGTGGAGAACTTCTCTTCCTTGTCTACATTCTCTCATCCATGGCATTTTAGCTTAGATTCATGTTGCATGTTAGTTTAGCTTCTATTTTGCAATAATCTCTCACATAGCTTAATATTTGGTATTGTAACACTCTCATACATGTTTTAGCATAGCTGCATTTTGCATTATCATCCTAGTTTAATTTTTATTTGCATTGCATTCTTGAGGAACTCCTTGGGACATTTGCATTCTTGCATCTTGTCTTTGGAACCTCCCATTGCATGGTTTACTAGCAAGAAGAGTATCTCTAAGGCTCATCTGAGAGCCCTTGAACTTGAAATACACTCTCTTGCACTCCATGGATAGGGAGCTCTAAGCCGGCATTCAAACATTCCAACTCATGGAATTGTTTGGATAGAATGGTTTAGAGTGTGACACTTTCGAGTGTACATTTTTGGCGCCCATCGTGGGGCTTGAATCAATTTCTAGCTCCATTTGTTTTCATTTTTTATCTCTGATTTTTTACAGCAGCATATTGGATCTAATCAAATGCTTTTGTAGAATTATCACTTTGGTTTTAAGGCCAACCCATAAGTAAATTGGTTTGAAGGCCAAAAACTTAGTTGGTTTAAAGATTTGATCATATCTTTTAAACCGCTTGAAGTTTGATTCTGAAATTTTTTTTGCAAGTTGGGTATATGCTCAAAATGTCTCAGCCCGATTTTCAGAGCATTTTGACATGATTTTCGAGAATTATGAGTTTTTCTTTATTTTTCATAAAAAGTCATTTTTGATCGCAAATCAGTGAATTTTTAAAAAAAACTTACATTTTCAAAAAAAATTTCAATTCTAATGGGGGTTCTTTTTTTGTGTTTTGAATTTTGAAGTCGTATTAAAAATCAAAAACTCGATTTGATAAATTTGGTCTATTTTGACAAAATTGATCTCTAGAGCGCAAATGAAGAGATTTTTTAAAATTTCTTGCATTTTTGGAAAGCTCTCTGATTTTTAATAGGGGTCTCTTCTTTTCATTTTCATTTTTGGATACAAAATCATAGTAAACAAGTTCAATCTTGTTGACTAGGTCAAAGAGTAAAAATGAGAGCATTTGTGATTAACTTGCACTTTCTTTGCATGCACTTGGTTGGAAGATAAATTGGATTTTTGAGGCAACTCACCACTTTTTATTGCAGATTTTTATGTTATTTCATACTAACTTTTGGTGCTAACAAGTTGTGATTACAGGTTGCCATCCTTATAAAAAAAAAATTTTGAAACATTGCATAAAAAGAATGCATGTCAAAGCTTCAAATGCGCAAGGGCTACTAACATTGTTTGCAGGGCTGCCCAAAGCATAAAAATCCAAAATTTCTTGCTTTTTAGTTTTCATGTGCGGCATATACTAGTTTATTTTTAGGCACATTAAAACTTACAATTGGGATCTTTTGGTGATAGGAGAGTATGCTCTTCACCCTTGTGGTGAATCAGAAATCTTGACTTGCCATTTGGTTTCAAAAGCAAGGGGTAACTGAATCTTCTTGGCGTGTTTGGAAGAAAATGATTGGAATAGGAGAGTATGCTCTTCACCCTTGTGGTGAACCAGAAATCTTGACTTCCAAAAGTTGATCCACTTTGTGTAGTTAGAATCCTTTAGAGGGCCTGCTCTCGGACAACCTGAGAGGAACGACCCAAGTGGGGACAAGCAGATTACCCGGCTCTTCCAACCCACTATAAACTCAAGGCTACAAAGGACACAAAACTTTGGTAGACATAGTGTTTATCTTCGCCTAGTGTGATTGCTTATGGGATTTCGACCATAGGGAGATCACTAGGCAAGAATGCTTAAGGTACTCTTGTGATCGCGAGATCGGTTACTCATCGCAAGGTGAGGTGTCCCGTAATTGGGAGCAAGAGGAACACTATGAACGGAAGCCCTATCTAAACACCTTAAGTTAGTAACTACCTTTTCTAGCTGCTCAACTTCTTGGTGCAAGGATCGATCCTAGTGGACTACCCGGATCACCCCAAGATTTTACACTCACCATCTGTGTTCCCTTGGTTATGCTTATGGCATTTCCATGACAAAGCCAATATCTCTTGTGGGAAACCACTTGGTGTGAGGCAAAAGAGCATCAAGCGTGGGCCAAGTTGTTGAGTAATGAACCATGACATTTAGGTAGATATTTCTTAATGTGTTCTTGAATGTGCTAGACCTGTGAAAATCTTTGGAACATACACATGATGATAGTTATACGGCTTTTTTTTGAGACCTCAAATATGCTTGTATCATGCAAGGTTGCTTTGTCCCTTGCTTGATTGTTTGAAGACTACTTCATGTGTCACTATCTTGCTTGGAAAGAAATTTTTTTTGAACATCAAACTTGCTATGCTATCAACTATTGTCAAACTTTGTCAACCAAGTCAAAACATCAAATGCAAACATTTTTCTTGTGTTTCTTGCTAAGGGGAGTCTCATCATTTGACTTTGATTTGCTATGTCTCTAGTTCTTGAACATGCTTAAAGTGACTCTCTGGTCTTAGTACTCATGATCTTCCTATCTTCATGGTCTATGTTTGCTTGCTAGTTATCTTTTTGCTGAAATGGTTACCTTGATTTCTTGACAACACTCTTGGGTGGGGAAAGTTGTTCACTTGTCACCCCGCTTGCTATATCTATTTGGCTATCTGGGCATCTTGCCTAGCTATTGACTTGAGTCATTCATGTCATAAGTTTCTTGGACATATTGTTTGACAAGTCACTTTAATCTCTCTCTACTATCTTGGCAAGTGAACACTCTACCTCCTATAGTTTCAACATCAAGTTATCTTCTAGACTATTTTATGCTTGATTATCTATCTATCACTATGAAATTCAAAGCTTGTGCTACCAAACCTCAACCAAATCTAGATGATCATGATATCCTCCATGTCACTAAAGAGTTTCAAGATCTATATGCACAATATAAAGAACTAGAAGAGACAAATGATCTTTCTTACCTTCATTTCTCTAAGCGCATGACAAAAATGAAGTCTAAACTTGAGGAAAGGTTAGAGGAGAAGATTTCATCATTACATGAATCTTCCTTAAGGTCTTTACATGCATGTAAGTCACCTTCTTTGAGGTCATCCTCTTCTTCTAGGTCTACATGCTCTACTTCAAGACATCAAATGTCTTCATCTTCTAGATCTAAAGACCTCTTTAGAGAACAAGCAAGTGATACCTCCTTTGAGAATATGCTAAAATTTCATGATGGACCTATCTTTGACCAAGATAATGATGAATACATGGATGCATACCATTCACTTGAGAAACAACAAGAAGATCCTAGACATACTTCTAATAGAACTTTTTCTCCCTTGGAAGATTCTTATGATGACACTTTGCAAAAACTTCTTGGCAATAAGATCATCATGTTGCCTAAGTCTAGCTCCTATGGAAATCCTTTCTTGGATGATTATTGTGCTTATCATCAATCTAATGACCATGCTACTTTTGATTGTATAGAGCTGAAACATAAAATCTAAGATCTCATTGATGATGAGATTGTTGATCTTGAAACCTCTAGTGACTCATGTGGTGAAGATACTTCTCTTGAGCAAGATTACATTAATGAACCTATGTCTAGTAGCAGCTCTATTACATCTTCCACTTCTTCCAACACTCATGCATCTTCCAACACTTCAAATCTTTCCAACATACCTCCATCAAATAAAGAACCTAATGCTTTCCACATTGACTATGTGTATCCTCAAGGGCTATCTCTAAAAGAAAACTCAAGCTAACCTTCATTTGGCTGCAAACCTTTTCCATGCTACCAATCCTAAACATCCTCAACCTTCATACACTACTCCATTCACTCTTCATTCTCCCTTGTCCTTAGAAGTGGCTCCATGTCAAGAGGACTATCAAAAAGAAAAAGCTATAAATGTCAAGAAAGATCAAGATCAAGCACCCTTTCATCTATTTCAAGATTTTTCCCCTCCATATCCTATAACTTGTCCACCTCCTAAGTATGATGAAGAGACCACTTCCATTATCTCCCTTGAGCTTACTAAAAATTATGAGAAAAGTTCTCTTCATATGCTATCCAAAGCTACTTGTCAAGATCAAAGCATCCCCTCATGTTCTACTTCTCCACATCCACTTCAAAATTGTGCTCAAGCTTCAAGTGCTTCTATTAAAAATGTTGTTCCTATCAAAGGTACTTATGAGTCTATTGATGGCTTTGACCATGTTGCTCATTCTAAAGATGTTGATATCCCTTCCCACTATCCCTTTGCATCTTCTAAATCTATCCTTGGTCCTTATCCATCTAAGCTAAAGCATTCAAACCTTCCATCCATTTTGGGGCCTTATGTTCCTCCATCTCCTACATTCACTCCTACCTCATTCCCTAGCTCTCCCATCATACCTGAAGATCAACAAAGACACTCATCCTTGATGACTTTTCACCCATCTATACATCTAAACCAGTCATATCATCCTTATTCATCCACAAATACCAAGTCCTTTGGAAGTGAGAATAAAAATAAGAATCCATTGAAAAAGAAAGATCACTATGTCCCATCTAATCGACATGTGAATTCTAAGAAAGAGAAAGCACAAAAGAGATTTCAAAGGTCTACTATTAAAAAAGCTAAATCAAAGAAAATATGGGTTCCTAAACCCATTATTGAAGAAATGTGTTTTGAAGTATCCAAAGGAAAATCTAAAGCTATATGGATTCCCAAGTCTCTTTTAAAAGACTTGAATATTGAAAATACTTCAAAGTTGACATTTAAGCTTCCAAAGGCTTCCATTCCATCTTCTTTCAAAAATCTTTCTAAAAATATTCCAAAGCCTTCCACTCCACTTTTTTTCAAATCTCTTCTACCACCTCATACATCTAAACCTCAAGCTACTTCATCCATGATTCCTCCATCATTCCAATACCCTTCAAGGTGTGTGTCAATGTTGATCTTGTACAATATTTCAACTACCCTCATGAAATCCTCTAAAGCTTACACTAAATTTCTATACATGAACTCTTATCCTCCATATATTTTTCCTACTACCATTTCCCTTTCATCACCCTATCAACATCTTTGAGCATATCAAGTCTATGGTCTCAGCTTATCATGACTTATCTTTTCTATAGGAGCACTATCTACAAACAGCTTGAGCTCTTTCTAAAAATTCAGAAAAAAGAAAAAGAAAAAAAGCAAAAATAAAAATAAAAAATGAAAATGTGCCTTGGAGAAAACTACTTCTTGTGGCACCTTGGTAGCAAAAGTAAAGAGAAATAAATTTATCCTATGGTGAAAACTACTTCTTGTGGCACCTTGGATAAGTACCATGATGAAAACCTGGCAAACAGGCATCATGCGTAATTCTTCCATCATCCATCTATCTCCTCTTCTCTCTTTGATCTTGACAATGTTGAGCTATCTTTGCATATTGGCTATCTTATCCATGAGATTTTCTATTGTGCTCTCCCATTCACTCGTAGCCTCCATCTTGAGCTTTATTTTTATTGCTCTATCCCATCGCTATCCTATCTAGTTGACCCCTTGGTCTTGATCATAATAAATGAAACATGGTTCTCATAGGTCTCTTGACATGGCTACTCTCTTGGATTGCATGCTTTCATGCTATCTCTCTCATTGGCTTCCATTGCTTATCCTACATGCTATCTTACTCATTGGCTTCCATTGCTTATCTTATATGCTATCGCACTTGTTGGTTTCACTGCCTATTCTAAATGCTATCTTGCTCATTACTTCCATTGCTTATCCAAAACATGCTTCATATGACTATTTCACCTCTTTCCCTAGCTTGGGTACTCTTGAGGAGTCAGTCCTTGAGGATCACTTTCACTTGCTTCATACTCTTTTTTCATCCATCTTTGCTTATCCACTGGCTCATTGCTCTATCATATCCTATACCTTGCTAGACATTAGGAGAAAATGATGTGATCTTGCTTGAGAACTAGTGATATCTAAAACCTTCTAAAAATTTCCAAAAAAAATCATATATGATGCTGAAAAAATCTTAAAAATCAAAAAATGTCTTGAAAAAAGATCTTAGTAAAAACCTAGCAATAGGCACTTTGATGTATCACCAAAAAAATCAAAAATACAAAAATACAAAAAAATTGAAAAAAGTCCTAAAAAAATTTGTCAAGTGGTGAAAACCTGGAAACAGACACTACTTGAAACCCTTGCACCTATGTCTATCAGTCTCAATCACCTACTTTGCTACACATTTCCTAGCTTGGAATTGTTTCTTGTCCTCATATTGGGGGCACAACTTCTTAGCCTATTGAGGTATTCTTGTGCATTAGGGTTTC
This sequence comes from Cupressus sempervirens, assembly GCA_028749045.1. Lineage (NCBI taxonomy): Eukaryota > Viridiplantae > Streptophyta > Pinopsida > Cupressales > Cupressaceae > Cupressus > Cupressus sempervirens. The sequence continues at coordinate 471,253,808 of CM053784.1, forward strand.
TTTGACAACTCACAAAACAGTCTTTCTCAACATTTCCCCCACCTTAACATCAAGTGTTTTTCAACACTTTTCAAATAGTTTACCTACGGTCTCCGATGTCGCGATATTTCTCACTATCAGGATCAAGTTTGGAAGAAATGGCCAAGTGACTTACACACACGGACTTTAACACTTAAACGACTGAGCTATGCTGATCTTTATCTACTTTGTGTGCTGTCTATGATGATTTCTTTTCCATGTGTTCCCTCCCTAATAGTCTTTCAAGGATGTCATTGACTAGAAGACTGGGGGCATGGGACATATTTTCTTGATTTTTGTTTGTGGGTATACTTTTGTTTTTCTATAGTGTTGTAAGCATTTATGCTGTTCCTATTCAACACGTTGACTTACAAATGTATCATCCTTGACTGTTTTGCAAGACCGCACTCAGGGTTTATCCTGTCTCTTATGCCTTGATACAGGTGTAATCTTGCTAAATTAAACTTAGGGAATCTAATCGTGTAGTTATCTTGACTTACATGTCTCTGATGCTTAGATTGGATTTCCACATACCTATCTAATATCGATCATATTCATATCCTCATAGTTATACTAGTGATGGTTGTATGATCTCATGATGTCCCTAATAAATGCTCAATGATGAAATTAAGAGTCTAAATGTTATGCGCTTCTTGCTGGTAAACCACTTTGCATATTAGCTTGCATTTTAGGTTCATTTTCTAGCTTAGTCTTGCATTATTGCATATGGGGAGAGCTCTCTCTTCATCTTTTTGTGGACATATCAGCTAACTCCTTTCATATATTTCTTTACTTTCTTCTTGTTCATGTCTTTTCACCTTCTTAATCTTTCGCTTCATCTCTTTTCTATCTTATCATCTCATTATATAAAGTTTTGACCTCTTAAATAATTTTGACGTCCTAGATTCATTTTCGAGATCGAAATCCAAATTTGAGTTCATCTTGATGGTCAAAATTGTCTTTTAAAATTCTGCTTTCTTCTAAGCAGTTAGCTGACCTTTTGAGGTCTAATCTCCAAATCATCACTGGGGCATCTTCATTTCTTCATGTCTTCATCATTTCCATACTTCATATCTACTTCAATTCACTGTTTCATGTCTAAAATCACCTTTCTACTCGTTTTGACCTAATTTTAATGCTATATCCTTCAAGGTCAACTCTAGTCAAACTGGGGCATTTTATCAGTTTTTTTATAGTCATTCTTGGGGTTTAATCATCTATCTGTCATCTTGGACATTGCTATATTCTATTTTTCTCATTTCTAGCCAATTTTTGCATCCCCTTACCTCATTTCAATTTCGATCCCGAGGGGGCAGAAATACTCTATCACTGCTTAGGAGCATTTGTTTGATCTTCTCACTTGCTCTCACTCTATCTGCTTTTCTAAGTGTTAGTATTCTTCTTGAATTCTAACATCATCTCTTCCTAGTGTTCAGTACTACTACTATCAGGCTATGCATTTAGGACTTGCTATCTATTTCTGCATTTCACTCTTCGGAATTAGACATCTATATCTATCATCGCCTACTTGGCTTCGATTTTCTTTGACATAATGTGTTCCTAGATCGATCACGCATTAGTCAAAGAGGGGCAAATGTAATCACCTAAAAATGGTCATCTAGACTATTAGCCCCCTTTTCAACATTTTGGCTAAATTAATTTAATCACTTACCTAAGTCAAATTGCTAATAATCAATTTATTTGATTATAACCTATAGTTTGACTATGCTATCCTAAGTTCATTATTTGATTAAAAGAACATGTCCCCTTTTAATTAAATAAAAGACCCCATTCTTCTAACCCACTTAAAGTGCACACATAAAGTCTTTTTTCTATTTTGCAATTAAAAGAAAAGGCTTTGTGACTTTTGTCTTATATGACAAGTCAACTTATATTCTATTGGTTGATTTGTGTGTGCACATGGATCACTCCTCTTTTCAAATTCCACCGTTGATCATCCACCATCTTCATCTTGATCTCTACCATCCATACATCTTTAAAAGGGAGAGAGCTTTCCCCCTCAATCCTCATCTTTTGAACATTGTTATGCTGCAGGTTTTCTAATAGGTTTTCTTTGGAGCTTTGTGGAGAACTTCTCTTCCTTGTCTACATTCTCTCATCCATGGCATTTTAGCTTAGATTCATGTTTCATGTTAGTTTAGCTTCTATTTTGCAATAATCTCTCACATAGCTTAATATTTGGTATTGTAACACTCTCATACATGTTTTAGCATAGCTGCATTTTGCATTATCATCCTAGTTTAATTTTCATTTGCATTGCATTCTTGAGGAACTCCTTGGGACATTTGCATTCTTGCATCTTGTCTTTGGAACCTCCCATTGCATGGTTTACTAGCAAGAAGAGTATGTCTAAGGCTCATCTGAGAGCCCTTGAACTTGAAATACACTCTCTTGCACTCCATGGATAGGGAGCTCTAAGCCGGCATTCAAACATTCCAACTCATGGAATCGTTTGGATAGAATGGTTTAGAGTGTGACACTTTCGAGTGTACAGTAACCTATACAAAACAATAGGTGCTATCCTTGTAAACTTTTTTAAAATAATAAATGTGATTCTAAAGCAAACCTTGAATGATGAAAACCAGCTCCTCAAACTTAGCAGGTAAGAAAAGGAATTGTTGAGGAAAAAAAGTGTGATTGATGGCATGGTGAAGATTATTCATGATTCCTTACATTCATATTGATGCATCTTTTGCCTTGGAATAGCAAATGAAACTACTGACAGACTCATTCAAAGATCACTCTGTACACCTTGAAGAAAAAGCATAAGAGGTCATAATGAAGATGAATGATAAAAGGAAAGTTAAGAGATGTAACAAGTGCACTAATGCTCATACCATGCTGCAAGAAAACCTAAAGAAGGTTAGAGTGTGTGTCAAGAATATATACTACAAATCTATTCAAGTATAGTTTGAAATGGAAAGACTCTACCAAGCACATCAAAGCACAAATGGACTCAATTGAAACCCATATTTTGCTAATGGACACATGATTTAGAGGAAGACAATGGCATCTCTCCTATTACAAACTAGTCAACTTCATTCTCTGCTAGATATATTACAAGAGAAAACAAATGAAATCAAGAAATAATTTCTTCTATTAAGGGAAGCAATTGATCAAACGATGGTGACTTTATCTTACATTTTGAAAGGTGCATAATAGATTGACATGAAAATGCAAAAAATAGATAATGTTGATATTGCAAACTTTTCTTGCAATTTAATGTCAAAATAGGATTCTGTCTTTAACCATTTCCTCATGGGAATCTACTTTTGGATTGTTGAAGATATAGTATAATGGCATATTACCTAACATATTGGTCTCATTTGGTCATAATGTATTCATCCATGAAATTTTTAATTTTTTTGAGTCACTTTTTATCTTGACTATCATTTTGAGACTGTGTCAACATGTGTTGAGTATTCAAACAAATGATCTTTTGTATCCCCTTCTTGAATCAATGCATTGGCTGAAAATTAGCCCCATAAAGGCTACAAAAAGATATCAATAATGGAGCAAGAGAAAACAAAAAAAATCAGAGTTTTCATGTCGAACTAAGAAAGACGCTTGATATTCAAAAAATTCAACAAAAAGTGAAGGACAATGTCACCAACGAGATGCATTGTAGAGAGGTAGCCAATAGAAAGGCATTGGTAAAGGAGGTGGTTTAAGTAATGAATTATATAGAGGTAGGAAATGCAAGAAAATTTGTCTAATTTATGGATCATTTAAAAGGGTGAAAGTGATTCTCGTTTCATGCACCCTTCAAGTATTTGGAAAGATACAAGTGATTCTCACCATATCTATGAAGATACTATCACTCAAAAACGGAAGAATTAAATATAGAGGTTGGCATATTTCACATTGGTTTCACCAAAAGGAGTAGAATTAAAAGTTCACTAACTCAAGAATAATTAAAATCTCAATGGATAAATTATCTCTTGGGACACTTTACATAACCAACACTTTGGTGAGCTACAAGATCAAGACAACTAATATGATAAAAGATATAAAATTCAAAATAAAATAAAATTTAAGGTACTAATAAATAATGGCATTTTGACTATTGAAAATGTAAACACAAAAAATAAAGGGTAAACACTAAAACCCACAAGATCATGGTCCTAGAAACTAGTGTGAATCATTGATGATAGTGTGGATTTTTTACGTTAGCATAGTGTGCATTGTTCTTTTATGAAAATAATACATGTTTTGAGGCATGAACCCTTAGGAAAATAATAATAACACTAACTAAAATATAAAAATAAAACTAATCTAACTAGCAAGGAAATTGACTATAAAATTTAAAATATATATAGAATGAAAAGATGTAAGATGAGAGAGACTTGCAAATAAAGAAGATCAAACTATCTCACTTCTTCCTCTAGTGAACCTTCACATACAAAGACAAAGGAGAATTTTGGGTGGCTATTTGGAGACTTAATTCAATAAAAAATTCATTTTGGTGTTTCCACCTCCCTAATTTACACACAATCAATGGTAATAGATAACCACAAAGATAAAATGATTAGAATGTTAATGAAAGGAAAATGTAAAGAACTTTGATAAGGTATAGTAATATGAAATTTAGTGAGAGTAACTTCCCTCAACCATTGCAAGGCCAAGGCTTGATTGAGTGAATGAAAGGATTATCTAAGGACCACAACAAAGCTTCCCCGATGTGGCTAGAGAGCTTAATAATATGACCAAGAAGCTATGAAAATGGAGCCCAATACAATAGAAAAAATGGAGAGAAAAAGTGAGACGAACCATGAAGAAGAGGACCAAATGAGACCAATACAAATGGATTCTAAACTTGCTACATAATATGAACCTTTTTGCCATACTTGTAATATGAGACCATACATCATTATCAAGGTTCATATCAAGGTTAAGTTCTAAACTTCCTACTATTCATGAACCTTGATCTTACTTATCCCCATACAATCAATAGAGGATGGTAGAAAAATACATAGCGAAGATGCAACAACAAAGGGATGATTTGGAGAAACATTATGAATGGATATAGGCTATAAGCATGAATCCAGATTAGAATGTCACATAATATCTTATAAACAACTAAAACACCATAAACTTGTAATCATAGCATCATGATCATACCATCGTATCATCATATGCTTCAAGTTCAACATCAAAATAATAAAATGTCAAATGATAAATCATAACATCAAGTTTAAGTAAAGGAAATAGAGCCTGTATAACCATATTTTTTTGTCATACCCTTTTTGCAAGGAACTCAAAAATTATTTATGAACTGTAAGAGACTAAGAAAGAAGGCAAAGGTGTTACCTCACTAGGATGATAGTAATAATGAGAAAAAGAACCATGAAGACTAATTCCAAGGAGACTAGATCTGAACATCTGGGTTCATTCAAATTTAAAACTTGGTTTGCCTTCATAGCACTGTCAAGTCAATAGCATGAGCATTATTTTGTGTCTAGAGTGTCATCAAATTTTTTTAATGTAGAATGAAATGGTTGTAAGTATGCATTTCTACCACATGCAAATGATTTTGAGATATAGACCTATGCAATCCAATCTCCCAAGGAATAGATAGCACCACTTATCGCCATCTTTTCCAAAATAGGATTTGTCATAAATCGATGTTAGAATAGTTACTAAAATGGTTATAAACTATGTTCTTATAGTAAAAGAATACTTTGACTTAAGCAAAAAACTACACAATATTAAAACATAACATTGTGCTTTAAAAACTAAAAAGGTACCTATAACGAAGAACTTCATTTGGACTTGCTAATTGGTTGTCACTATTAACTATAAGATTATCTTTAAAGTTTGAGCTTCACTTGGTTTCAAGAATAGTTTAATATTCTCTACTAAACAAGGCCAACCATGTGAAGGTGGAAGCTCATTTGGCCCCTCCCAGGCACCCCCTCCCCCCCCCCCCCCCCCCCTCCCCCTCCCAACATCACTCTAAATTCCCCATTCACATTTAATAACATTCGTTCATTCATCCATTTTTTAAATATAACATTCAATCATTATAATCACATGATAACATTCATTAACACACAACATTCATGAATAATTCATTAACATGCAACATTCATGAATAATTCATTAACACACAACATTCATGAGTAAGTCATTCATGAATACTTCATTAACACAAAATTCATTAACATGCAACATTCATGAATAAGTCATTAACACATAAAATTAATTAACACACAAAAATCATTTCTTTTTGGCTTTCTTGCTGTTTTTTTTTTCATGAAATTTCTAAGAGGAATATCAATTTCCTCATCATCCCCCTCCTCTACTGATTCTAATTGCAATGCATGTCTCCTCATCATCTCTTGAGGAACATGAGGCCACTGCACCAAAGGGGGTCCGCTGCAATAACAAGTACTTTATGAGTTAAATTCACACCATTTTATATTAGTGAATTATGAGTTTTTATTTAAATAAAAGAACTAAAAATCAAAGAAATTAATTTAAAAGAACAAAACATATTTTTTCTTTACCTGAATGTGTGACATGATCTACTTGTTGATCAGTCTAAACATCCTTTGGCACTCGTTCAGCATAACATGATTCTATATCCTCTAAAATATATTGAAAAAGGTTACTCCAAGTTCAATTAAAGATGTTAAATTGTATTAATAATTAAATAATTAATTTTAAATAGAAAATTAGCACCTCCATGAATAGTATGATGCACATTAGGGGCTTCATAATGCAGCATATGATCTGTGTCACAATTAACAGGCTGCATTGCAATGTCATGCACATTATTGTCAAATAGATTGTTGCTCAAGTATTAAATTTCTAATATATTTTTTGGCATATTTACCTATGCACATGATGCAAGAGACCATTTGGTTGAGGCAATGGAAGCTTGTCATAGGCATTCAGCCACAACTGCATAGCTTTGCTTGAAGGTAATTCTTTTGTGTTTTTCCATAGCCTCCAGATTAAAATCAGTGCCCTACATTTTTTATTAATTAACAAAATTATTTGCATTTTATAAATAATTTTTCTCTGCAATTCATTTACTGCTACTTACAACTCATGCTTTGATTTTAGAATATCCCCCAGAGCCAAGTTTGTGTTGCCCAACTTTTTCCAACCTAGCCTGTTGCCTTTGATGTGTCTTGCAACATATGAAAAGTTTGAAATATGTTAGATTATATAGATATAAAGATCAGTACTAATTAGTGCATTATTACATTAATGTACTAGTAATTAATACTATTGCATACCTTCTTGCAATTTCTGGTATAATTTTTTTTTGACCATCCCCTTTCTCCTTTGCATCCAAAATGAACTCATTCCATTCCCTCACTGTAATAAAGGGAGGATGCTCGTGCTTCAAGTTTAGGACAAGACTCTTTGTATATGAGTCCCTCACAACCTTAAGATGTTTGCAAGCTTTTTGTAAGATTTTCTTATGATCAAAAATATAAATACCAAACTCATGCTCTAAATCTTTGATGAGCTAATCTTTTAATTTTTTATCTTGGAAGTTCCACCTTTTAAGAAAAAACACAAAATTGTTAGATATAGGTAGTTAAAGAAAAGACCTGAATGAAAGGAAAAATGTTGCACCAATTAATGATATAAAAAAATAGTGGGATAAAATTAGTTCACTTATGATGTTCCACCTTGTACGTATGGTGGGCTCGAACGTTTGTAGTGTGAGGTCATAAAGTTTCTTATAAAATGTATTGTTTCCTGCAAAAAATGTCATGGGATAATCAATTCAAAGCTTCTTATGAATAGGTAAATTCATATTAAAATATTAAAAATAATTATTTAAAGTACTTGGAATATTAGGACATTTTAAAGGCATCAATTCATCATTGTCAATCAACAACAACATTTTCATAGCTCACATGTTAGAAACATGGGTAGCTCCAAGAAATGACGGTGAATTATTACCAATACATGCACTATGATCTGTATCTGACATAGCAGATGGTGCATCTCGTACCACTCAAAAAATAATCCACTATGTGATGCACCCAAGAAAAAAGTACAAATTATCAACTCATAATTAACACAAAACCAAATATAGCAAAACAAGGATTTACCAGCTTGATGTCCCCTTGTTGCCGACATTGCAGTTGGTAATCTCGTATGGACATCTATCAACCTCCTAGGAGTCTCCTACACTTGATGACCTAAACAATACATTGTTAGCAAAGACATTCTGAAATAATAAAAGTAAGAATTAACTTAAGAAGTTTTTGAATGTTCAAAATATAAAATTCCTACTAACTTGTTAACTAAAAGATATTTTACTAGTGGTTGTCAGAGCTCTGCTAGTACCGGCCTCACTACATTGTCCTTGACCAGGTTCTGGATTAGTTGCCAAAAAATCCTGTAACAAGAACATATTTTACTTGACAACATAAAAGATTATAAAATATAAATCTTTATTGAACTTTTTTTATAACTAAAGATTCATTACTACTTACTTCATAATGATGAGCTTGCGCTCTCAAATCAAATAGCCTCTTCATCATCTCCTCAGATGGAATATTTGCTTCATCCAAAATTATCATTATTTCTAACTTAATTTTTACATTAGGTGTTTCTGTAATATCATCATCAGAAGGGGTAGCTATTGGCTCTATACTTACTATAGGTGCTTTTCCCTTATCCTGAACATCAAATTGTGAGAGGAATATCAGTAAAATTATCATAAAAAATCAAAAACCATAAATAAGATAATATAATAATATAACATTTTTTAACTATATAATTTTTACAATTTCAATAAGGTTTACCCTTGCTGAAGAATGGGTGGGAGTAGAATCCTCGTGGCCTCTATCATGTGTGGGATCCATATCATCCTATCAGAAAGATTAAACATAAAAACTTTAGCTAACTGAAAGGAATAGATAGAAAAAAAAACTTATTAACAAAATGGTATATAGTACTTACAACCCTCATGATAGTAACTTTTTTTTTATCTATGCAATTTAAATGGTAATCTATTGGTAGTTCTTCCATTGCACTTATTGATTTTATTGCACAAATAAAAACTTCATTCCCCTCATGTGCCTCAAATATGTAATTGGGTTGCTTACTAGTTAAGGAAGGTCATGTACTATTTATAAAGCCTACAATATTACCTATTTATTTTGGTCTCTCATCAATGTACATAGCAAGTCTTTTACTTTGATCATTTTCTTTCCATTGTATATAATTAGCTGATAGTGCATACCTATGCATACTTTTTTTATATTGAACAATATGCATCCAATCATTGTAATTGTAACATGGACCAACATACTTGAACAATTTGAAAACTTTGTTGTAACATACCTTTATCCCATCCATGAAAAATAGGCCCAAACCATGTAATGAGGATGGAGCAATGTGATGTATCCTTTCATTAACACAAAAATCATTGTTAATTGGAGGTAGCTCATTGGGTACCCATTCTTTCTCAATGTGTGTGTACCAAAATGGCACCTTGATGTTGTCTTTGGTCTCATCATCATAAGAACATGACCCTCCATTAGCAAGGAAAAATTTCATGTGTTTATCAAAAAAATTTCTAATCTTTTGACCTCTAGTTGATCTCCCTATTTTAGTCATTCTCCATGTAGAGCTTTCATCTACCATTTCCTCATTTCCCTCATTTGATGTAGATAGATCTGGAAAGTACCTATTTGGTGGGTCCTGCAACCCATCAAATGGAAATTTGATAATATTTAAATAATATATATAGAATAATCAAGTCGTGACTCATACGTGCAATTCTTCTTTGTCTATATGTGAGAGATATAAAATGTAGTAATTGAAAGTGATTATACAATTATATTTCTATACAGATCTTCTTTGTCTATATATACATTATATGATTATATAATATGTCTATTTATAAAATATGTGCTCAATGATAAACAAGAAGAATATAAGAGAATTATGTCTATTTATTAACTTATACCTACTGATCCATGTCACTGTGCATGATCCACACCAAAGGGGTCAAATTTCCTACATAAGTTAATCATTTATCTTAAGTTAGCTAAAAATTACATGATATGTGTATGCTACAACATGAACAATATGCAACATCATAAACATGAACAAATTTACCTTATATATGGAATGCAAGATTGTCAATAGAAGGGGTGACGATGTCTGTAGTCAATTGTCTATTTGCAAAAAGGGTGATTATCAAACACAATATAAACAATGGTAATTATAAATAACATATGTTGTAATCATTAGAATTGAAAATAAATATGTAATCAAATTTCCTAAATGTGTTAATCATTTATCTTAAGTTAGCTAAAATTTACATGATACATGTATGCTACAAATAACTTAGAAGACAACATGAACAATATGCAACATCGTAAACATGAACAAATTTACCTTATATATGGAATGTAAGATCGTCAATAAAAGGGGTGATGATGTCTGTAGTCAATTGCCTATTTGAAAAAAGGGTGATAATTAGACACAATATAAACATTCATGATAATTATAAATAACATATGTTGTAATCATTATAAGTGAACACAATAAATATGTAATCATTACAATTGAAAGCAATAAATCATGTCAATCATTTCATTGGTCGTTTCAATTATGTCATTGATTATCTTCTTCTTCGTCATCCTCATCATCATTATCATCACCATCATCGCGATCATCGCCATCACCATCACCATCATCATCATCATCATCACCATCATCATTATCATCATCACCATCATCGTCATCACCATTATCTTCATCTTCATCATTTTCTTCTTTATCATCTTCAATATCTTCTTCTTCCATAACATTATACTTTATCGGCCTTCCTCTTGGATCATGTCTAATAACAAATGACCAACCTTATTTATGTGGAACCTCTGAGTAAAAAACTTGCTCATATTAGCTTGGAAGAACATAGAGATCATCTCCAACTAACTCAAATGACCTTGTATTAATCATTGTAAATCCATTATCATGTTGAATAATCGTTCTATCTAGATCATTTTGATTTAGTCGTAACCTATACCATTTGATGATGAATAGAACTACTTTAAAGAATTTAAATTTATGCTTAATTATATCATCCAATATTCCATGGTATTTATTTTGAGATTGTTGAGGATGTATGTCATTTCTAGATGATATATTGGTGACCTCAAAAACTATAGTTATCCTAGAATCACAAGTTTTCTTTGTGTCATCCAACTTTTTTATGCAAAATTTGTGGCCATGATAGTACATAGCTTTGTGGTGCTTGACCTAAAATTTTTGAAGTGTGTGTAAATTATTTGCATCATGAGTTGATACAAAACATACATCGAGTTATGATCATTAATAAATTTCTACGTACCTCTCAACCTCTTAAACCCTTTACTAGATCAACTACCATCGGTGTAACATTAGAATCTCCATTACGATGAGCTTCTGTAACCAATGAAGCAACACCTTCCCATGTTAATGAGCAACCATTTTTTTGACATTGTTCAATCCATACTATCATCCAATCAAGATTTTTCATAGTATACAAATGTATTGCATCCCACTCTCAACCACCTATATCAAAAAAAAATACACCAATTATAAATATTTTATATTGAAGATTTATAAGAATTAAATTACTATAATAACATCTTAGATTTACCTCTCACTTTCCTCAATCTACCTTTTCCCATCAAGTACTCCCCTTTGAATTTGTTAATTGAGTTGGGATCTCAAATATGATCTACATAGATCTTTGCTGCAAACTTAGGAAGATGTTCACTAATGTACACCATGGTCTGGTATACCATATATCCCTCCACCATAAAACCCTCAGGATGTGCTCTTTTTCAAATCAAGCCTTTCAAAAATTTCAAGTGCCTCTCAACCATCCACATTCACCTGGTTGGTATAGGTCCACACAATTCAATCTCCTCAACTTGATGTATGAGGTAGTATTCTTGTGCATTGAAAAAACTTGGAGGTAGACACTTTTGCATTTCACATATAAGAAGAGGAATTTTTCTCTTCCAATATTTTATATCTTCTTTATTGATTTCTTTAGATGACAACCATCTCATGTATTTTCCAAGGTCATATATAACTTATTTGAAATTGTTGACAAAGTGGTGTGGGAGAGATAGAGGTAGAACATACTGCAATATTTGTAAAATGATATTGTTAATATTTTATAAAAGAATACAATTAAAACTACATGCAGTAGACAAATATATAGTGAATACAAAATAACATGAATTAACTTAATAAATATATGCCAATCGTGTATTTTCAAACCTAGCCCAAATTCACTTTTCTTTGATATGAGATTGTTTATCTTCACATCAAATCTTGTGGGAAATAATATTTTATGACTTATTTTATAGCATTGCTCTGCTACTCTAACAATAACCAACTAAGGGCACTTGTATCAATCTAGTCTCCATTGTTATTTGATTGAATGCCATTTTTCATTGCATGGTTGGATTCTTCAATGTCACTACAAGTTTTGACAATTTGGTCTTTGTCACACCTTCCATCCAATATTTTTCATAATGTCTCTATTACACTCTTTCCAATATGCATAGGATCAAACAAATGCACAATTGAGAGTTGCTCATAGTATGGAAACCTAGTAAATTGTATAGGATAAATTTTTAGTCCTTTTGGAAGTTGGTCATTGATGCCTTGATAACCTTCACAAGAATCAATTACATCATCAGTAAATAAAACACAATATCAAAATATAAATTTGAAACAAAAACCATCAGATGGAATGACATTACCTCAACAATTTATTTTATTGTATGCCAACTTCCATACATAAGGTGTCATTCTCTATGGCTTTGATGTAGTCTCTTCTTTCCCATTGAAAAGATGTTTTTCAATAATTTGGTACTTATGATTTCTATGTAAAAAGTGTCTATTCTTATCAAACACCTTCTTTCTTAAACTTTTTGAATGACGAGATTTTGTCTTTGGACCACAAACTGGACATAAAAAATTTTCCTTTGTCTAAAGACTTACAAGATCGTGTATAATTGGATTAAATGTGTTAACTTCATTTTGTCACTATAACATACCAAAAAAAAGGTGTTAAGAAGAGAACATACCACAAAAATGTGTTAGCTCAGGGGCATCATGTATTTTCCATACAAGCATTGTATGAAATTGAAATTGTCTTTGTCGTATTGGTTTATAGATGTCATACATAGTAACCCCATTCCATAACACCATCAACTCATCGATAAGGGGTTCAGTATATACATTGATATCTTTAACTTGGTACTTAATTAATTAAATGAACAAAAAAATACATAATTATTATAACCATTTTGATGGATTAGTAATAATAAATTAATTTAGGTGACCATTAAATCAAAAAATACCTGGAATAGTCAGTGTCAATATTATGTGCTCTCTCTTTATAGACAACCAAGGAGGTATGTTATTATTGATAATAAAAATAGGCCACACCAAGTAAGTAGATCTCATCTCTTCAAAATGATTGACACCATCTGCTACCAATGAAAGCTTGAGATTACGAGGTTCTTCTTTAAAGTGTGGCCAGTTTTCCTCTATTTCCTTAAATGTTAAACCATCTGTAGGCATTTTCATAATGTCATATTGACTTCTATTGTGTGCATGGTAATTCATAAATTGTGCCAAGCTATTGCACTTTAATAATCATTGCATACGTGGAATAATGGGAATATGTCGAAGAACCTTGCAAGGCACCTTTTTTGTTAATCGATCTGATTTATCTACTAGTATGACAAATAGGGCATTGTGTTGCAAATTCATGATGTTTATGATATATAATATGATCATTCAAACATGCATGTATTATTTGATACTCCATTCCAATATATTTCATGATGGCAAATAATTCTCAATATGAGTGAGGTAGAATTTTTTATGGTGGTAACAAACTCTCACTTATCAAACTGCGACCAAAAATATAATTTGTTAATTTCAAGAATATTAATTGCTACATGAACCCAATGTTAATTGTAAGGCAATTACAAGTAAAATAATGAAAGAAGATGACATACCTTAACATACGTGTCATTGATACATTGGATAAACCATTCATAACCTTCAAGTTCACCAACAAAAATACAATGACAAGAAGAGTTGTTTCAAAGCCTTCATATAGGGACTCATGTGCCTTCTCAAGTATAGGTACATCAAGCTCTACATCAACATCATCATCATCATCATCATCATCATCTTGATCATTGTGATCTTCTTGATCATCACGGTCTTCTTCCATGGTATCATTACCTTCTACTTCAATATTCACACCTCCATGTTCCCTCATTTGGAAATTTGCATTCTCTAAATTATCATGGTCCATAACATGAAACTCAAGAACATTGACCTATATGAAAATGATGACCTTATATTAGCCATGACCATGATGTCATCATCAATTCATGTCTTATGTAATTTATAAATTATTAAAATGCATACCAATGGACGATATTTGTTTCCCCCTTCAATGTGACCATGTTGCCTACAATGTTCCTCAGTTGTTTTGATTAGATATCTTCAAGTCTTTAAGCCCTTACAAATTTTGCAAGGATAATAACATTTTTCATCACCTTTTATTTTTAAGTTAGACCACAGTCTAGTAATTGTCTCCCTATTTTTTTGTGCATTGATATTGTTAGACATGGTCTTTCTTGAATGGAATGACTCATTGGTGGAAGAAGGATGATTTTTTTGCAACCTACAGATGGAGTAGTAAGAGGAAGACACATATAGAAATGACTACTAAAGTGAGATAGATAGAAAGAGGTATAGATAGAGAGAGATATTGATAAAGAGATAAAGAACTATAAAAAATGAAAAGAAACAAATACTTAGTTGACCTTCCATAACTCTACCTCTACATATTGCACTTGCTACATACAAGCACTTCCTAAGAAAATGGGCAGTATCAGCCAAGAAGGGAATAGGAGAGTCCATTTGGCTCAAGAGGAGAATGCACAAAGTGACCAAAGGGAAAGAGAAAATGCTGATCTAGAGAGAGGAGAATCTCTAATAATGAATAGAACCCTACTAAAGACTGTCACAAAGCAAGAACCTTCCCAAAGAAAGACATTATTCAGAACTCTCGGCAAGGTAAGAGGTAAGTTCTACAAAGTTATTGTAGATTCTAGTTCAACTGATAATATAGCCTTAGGAAAAATGGTAGAGAATCTTTGATTGAAGAAGTTGCCTCATCCTAACCCTTATAAGGTTTTATGGCTATATAAGGAGTAGCAAGTCATAGTAAATGAACAAATTCATGTTCAACTTCAAATAGGGGAGTACAAAGACAAGATCTAGTGTGATGATGGTTGGAGAGAAGGAGTTTTTGAAGACCCTCAAGGTGAAAAACACCTCATGCTTTGCCATATTAGTAAAGCCAAAACTTGGAGAAAAAGGAAAGGAAGGCAGATCCAATGAAAGGATTATGGGACCCAAAAAAGTAAGGCAACTATTGGACAAGTACAAAGAAGTAATTTCAGATTATACCAAGGGAAAATATACCAAACTCATGATGAGGAAGATGGGACCCTTCAAAATTTTGCAAAAATAGGGCACAAATACATATAAACTTGAACTCCCTGCTAGCATTGGTTTATCTAACATTTTTTATGTTTGTGATTTGTATCCCTATAAGGGAATTACTGACTATAATACAGGTCAAATGGATGGAGTGGAGGTGACTATGATGAGGCATTTCAATTAACCATGTGTTCACTATTGAACATAAAAATTCCATAAGCTTGTGATTCCATTGAAACATGATTCTATTCTACAGATAATTATCCACAACAAAATGACTAACCTCCTTAGAAGAAGAATCCTCACTGCTAGAATCTTTTGCTAGCAGCTTCTTTGTGATGGCAAGATTTTTCTTTACAGGATGCTTCACCTTTATCTATAGAGCATTAACACAAAAATGGGTACTGTAAAGTCAAAACATATGTTATATTTTCAATATGATCCCAAAAGGCAACAAAATAATTGGCATTCTTCAAATCTAGTATTTTTTCAACATAAATGTTCTAGTTCACTCAAAGAAAAAGACAAAGACCCTAGAAGAGTGGGTTCCATTTGGGAAGGTAGAGAGCCACATGTGGTAGGGCTTGGTAATACCTGTGTACTAATGCACAATCTATGTTGTGCTATCAACCATCTTAATAAAGAAAAATAGAGAAAATTTATACTTGAAATTAGATGGAGAAAGATGTAGCACATGACTTCTAAAACCAAGGCTCAGGATCTATAGTATAAAAAGTTGGATTTTCAAGTGTAAAGAATTGAGTTTAAATGCATGCATTTTTTTCAGTCTATAATGTATGTCAAATTCCATGCTATGCAATCAAGGGTTAAAATTGAAAACATATTGGTCTATGGTAACCTTATACAACCCTTTACTATGTTATAAAACTCTTTAAAAAGGGTATTAGGAAGTGTCTTTAGATTGTCAAACATTTTGAGAAAAACCAAAGTTGTCCCCATTCCAAGCATGCAACAGGATTGACAAGTAGCGTATTGTGCATTTGAGCCAAATTTATAGAAGTATGGTATTGTCTTAGAGTCTTAAAGATCCCTATGCTAGTTAATTGGGTGTTTAAGAAACCAAGTCAGCATCTAGGAATATTGTGATAGACTTAAACAAGTTAATTTCTTGAAGAATTTGAAGTTTTCAATAGGCACAAGTATCAAAGTCTCTTAAGTTTGCAACCTTTATTGTGTATTTAATACCAACCACCCTTCTTCTGCATCAGTAGTTATCATAGAAATTGCTCTAATTTGATTTATAATTGTTGGAACACAACAACCTTTAGGAATCTATTAGGGAACTATAAATAAGTTGGGGTCAATATGAAATGGTCTTCTATTTTTGGAATCAATCCCTAGGTGGATTTAGGCATACCCGACAAGGTGACTTGATGGTTATAGGGTTTGGATAGAATAGTAGTTTGATTGGTTTGTGCCAATCAAGGGTTGCAGTATGTATAGAAATATCTAAGGGTATAGTTTCCAAGAACTAAGAAGGATTTGAATCCTTTTGTGTTCCTTTTGAATCTTTGTAAGGCACATCAACAAGTAAAGTCTTAAAACCTTTGTAAGTAGGCTATTTTATAGGAATGAGTTGTACGAAGGGGTTGAAGAACTAAAACCTTGAAAATATTCAAGCTCTCTAAAACCATAACTTAATTGGTATCTTCTTGAGTTTTTTTTGAAATATTTTCAAAATGTTTCAAAAATTTGGAGGCTTAATTAGTGGTGTAGGGGCACCAAGATCATCCTATGAAGACACAAAAACATACCATGAAGACCAAAGGAGTGAGTAGGACAAGGAGATATCCAATCAATACAAATGGACTGATGTAGGAGCATCCAGAGGTATAGGGGAAATCCTCTGTCACCCAAAAAAAATGTACTTAGACATAGTTTCTATTGCATGTGTTTTCATTTCTAAATATGCATTTGGGTCAAATAAAGGTTCCAACTCTCACAGTTCCACTATCAGTGTTCTAGGTTAGAGTATTTGAACACCTTGGGATATGTGTAAATGCCAAAAAAATAGGAGTATGTAATTGAGCCATAATTTTGGTAAATTAAAGGGCATAAATTGGTTGGATGAATGTAATTTTAATTTAGAGCATTCCAAAATAAGAATCAGGTCAAAAGGTCCCACGGTTTGAAAGTTATTGCAGTTTTTCAATTTTTGGAGGCCTCCTAAGAATGCTTCAAAGTCAGATTGGGGCATTAAATGACCTCAAATAGGGCCAAAAAATGGAGGACGAGAAAAGCTGGTCCATAGGGCTATATAACACTTCAAAAGCTTTCTAGAAATGTAAAAGGTTCGTCAATCGGAGCTACGGTTCAAAAGTTATGCCTCCCAAAAGTTCGATTATCGTTTCTGGATTCTTTTAATTTTGTGCTAACTTCTAATGCGACTTCTAAAGCCTCCTATTTGGTTGGTGGATTCCAACTAGCACTTTCTAGAATGTATTCCTAATCCTTAACCCTCTAGGATCTATTTAAGAACATTTTTGGCATTGTAAAAGGCAGTTCGGAGTGGCATTTGAGAGAAGTTACTGGGAGAAGAATTTATCTCCAGTCTATTTTCTCTATACTAAATGTATTAGCATATTTTTATAGTTAATAAAATTTTTCCTTTCTTGTTGTGCCCATTTTGTGCTTTGGTTGTGTCCCCATCAAGTGGTATCAGAGCTAGTTTTCCTGAGTGTGTAGATAGAGTGCCGACTATGAGGCAATTTGCACTAGGACTGTGTGGTTGTGGGTTTGAGTTAAGAAGATGCCTCCATGAAGAGAGTGTGGCAGCAGGGCCAGAGCTATTAATCCTAAGGAGGTTAGAGCCTTCCAAAGGCAAGTCCAAGCATTGCAAGAGGAGCTCCATAGGGGAACAAATGTTGTTGTAGGTGATGAAAGTGAGGATGACAATGAGGAAGAAGAAATTGGACCAGAAGGGAAATTTGATGGGGAAGTTCTAAATTAGGCAAAGGAAAGGATTTTTAGGGCCATTACTAAGTTTGAGAAAAGACCTACAATTGATGTGGGTGTATTTTCAAGAAATCTAAACCAAATGAGTTGATCGACTAGATTAACGAACTAGAAGAGTACTTTGAGTATGAGGATATCAAGGAACCAGATAGGGTTAATTTTGCAAAGGCCAAACTGAAAGGCCATGCCAAAATCTAGTGGCAAGACATTCAACTAGAAAGAAATAGAAGAGGAAAGGAGAAGATCACAAGGTGGGATCGTATGGTGGACAAATTGAAAAAGTAGTTCATTCTTGATGACTATGAACTTTATTTGTTTAAGAAGATGCATGGGTTAAAGAAAATAGGAAAATTAGTCCAAGAATATATAGAGGAGTTTTGTCAACTTTTGATTAGAGTGAGGCATGTAGAAGCAAATAAGGAGAAGGTTGCTTGTTATATCAGTGGGTTGCGACCTAGCATCCAAGAGGAATTAAGTCTGGTAAGAATGACCAACGTTGAGGAGGCATACCAATTTGCCCTATGAGTTAAAGAGAAGCTAAATAAAAGGTTTGAAGGGAGACAAAGAGGGCGTGTTCAAGAGGGAAGGGGTAGTGGTAGGTCATTTGGAGGCCGAAATAAAACCCAAAAGAAAAATGAAGATGTGGGTACTAGCAGGAACTAGAGGAATGAGGGTTTCAACCGCTCTCATGATCAAGACTTTGGAAATTAGAGAGGAAGAGGTAGAGGACATGGACAAGGAAGAGGAGGATTATGTGGTACCTATTTCCATTATAATGAAGAAGGTCATCGTGCCTTTGAATTTCCTCAATGATAAGGAAGGATAGATAGGAGAGCTGAGGGTCAAGCTAGGGTTGCTCATGTGGATGAGGATGCACAATCATTACATTCAAAAGATGCAAAAAGAGGAGAGACTTTAGTAAATGAAAGGGTCCTACTAAGTGGTGAGATTGAACTAGGACAAAGGAGGAGTTTATTCCGTACTAGGTGCAAGTGTGAGGATAAATATTGTGATGTGATCATTGATGGTGGTAGCATTGATAACTTGGTATCAGAGGAGATGGTCTCTAAGCTGAAGCTCAAGAGGGAGAAACACCCCCAGCCCTATCTGATTACTTGGGTGAAAGATGATCATAAGGTCCTGGTAAGTGAACAATGTTTAGTGAAGTTCAAAATTGGGAGTTACCATGATGAAGTTCTCTAAGATGTTATTCCAATGGATGTTTGCCATCTATTGTTGGGTAGACCATGGTAGTTTGATAGGCATGCAGTACATGATGGTCATGCAAACACATACTCTCTAACAAAGGATGGAGTTCGCCACAAACTAAAACCCATGAAAAAGGAAGGTGAAAAGTTATGTAGCAGTGCTAGGATTTGTCTTATTGATGGAAGGAAGTTTTTAGATGGCATGAAACATCAGCATATGTGCTATGCTTTCATTCCTAAGAAAGATAAAGAAGGTAGTAGTGAAATACCACTTGAAGTTTTAGATTTACTAGGTGAGTTTGGAGATATCATCTCTGATAATGTTCCAAAAGGATTGCCACTGGTAAGGCGAATCAGTCATCAGATAGATTTAATCCTAGGATCTAGTTTGCCTAACAAGGCTGCTCACAAGATGACTCCTGTAATCACCTAAAAATGGTCATCTAGACTATTAGCTCCCTTTTCGACATTTTGGCTAAATTAATTTAATCATTTACCTAAGCCAAATTGCTAATAATCAATTTATTTGATTATAACCTATAGTTTGACTATGCTATCCTAAGTTCATTATTTGATTAAAAGAACATGTCCCCTTTTAATTAAATAAAAGACCCCATTCTTCTAACCCACTTAAAGTGCACACATAAAGTCCTTTTTCTATTTTGCAATTAAAAGAAAAGGCTTTGTGACTTTTGTCTTATATGACAAGTCAACTTCTATTCTATTGGTTGACTTGTGTGTGCACATGGATCACTCCTCTTTTTGAATTCCACCATTGATCATCCACCATCTTCATCTTGATCTCTACCATCCATACATCTTTAAAAGGGAGAGAGCTTTCCCCCTCAATCCCATCCTCATTTTGAATATTGTTATGCTGCAGGTTTTCTAACAGGTTTCTTTGGAGCTTTGTGGAGAACTTCTATTTCTTGTCTACATTCTCTCATCCATGGCATCATGGCATTCTAGCTTAGCTTAACTTTTATTTTTACATGTAGCTTAAATAATATAGTCTAGTAGTTGGATTTTAACACTCTCATACATGTTTTAGCATAGTTGCATTTTGCATCTCCATTCTAGTTTAATCTTCCATCTTGCATTACATACTTGAGGGATTCCTTGAGATATTTGCATTCTTGCATCTTGTCTTTGGAACCTCCCATTGCATGGTTTACTAGCAAGAAGAGTATCTCTAAGGCTCATCTAAGAGCTCTTGAACTTGAAATACACTCTCTTGCACTCTGTGGATAGGGAGCTCTAAGCTAGCATTCGAACATTCCAAACTCATGGAATCGTTTGGATAGAAGGGTTTAGAGTGGGACACTTTCGAGTGTACATTTTTGGCGCCCACCGTGGGGCTTGAATCAATTTTTTAGCTCCATTTGCTTTTATTTTTCATCTCTATTTTTTTTACATTAGCATATTGGATCTAATTAAGTGCTTTTGTAGGATTATCACTTTGATTTTAAGACCAACCAATAAGTAGATTGGTTTGAAGGCCAAAAATCTAGTTGGTTTAAAGATTTGATCATATCTTTTAAACCACTTGGATTTTGGTTCTGAAATTTTTTTTACAAGTTAATTATGTGTTCAAAATATCTTAGTCTAATTTTTAGATAATTTTGACATGATTTTCGAGAGTTATGATTTTTTCTCTATTTTTCATAAAAATCCGTTTTTGATCACAAATCAGCGCATTTTTCAGAAAAACTTACATTTTCAAAAAAAAATTTGAATTATAATTAGTTTTCTTTCTTTTTGTTTTGAATTTTGAGGTCTTATTAAAGATCAAAAACTCGATTTGATAAATTTGGCCTGTTTTGACAAAATCGATCTCTAGAGTGCAAATGAAGAGATTTTTTAAAATTTCTTGCATTTTTGGAAAGCTCTCTGATTTTTAATAGTGGTCTCTTCTTTTCATTTTTATTTTTGAATATGAAATAATAGCAAACAAGTCCAATCTTGTTGACTAGGTCAAAATCAAAGAGTAAAAATGAGAGCATTTGTGATTAACTTGCACTTTCTTTGCATGCACTTGGTTGGAAGATAAATTAGATTTTTGAGGCAACTCGCCACTTTTTATTAAAAATTTTTATGTTATTTCACACTAACTTTTGGTGCTAACAATTTGTGATTACAGGTTGCCATCCTTATGAAAAAAAATTGAAACATTGCATAAAAAGAACGCATGTCAAAGCTTCAAATGCGCAAGGGCTACTAACATTGTTTGCAGGGCTGCCCAAAGCATAAAAACCAAAAATTTCTTGTTTTTTTTTACATGTTTGGCATTTACTAATTGTTCATTTTTCATAGGCACATAAAACTTGTGATTGGAGTCTTTTGGTGATAGGAGAGTATGCTCTTCACCCTTGTGGTGAATAAAAAATCTTGACTTACCATTTGGTTTCAAAAGCAAGAGACAACTGAATCTTTTTGGCATGCTTGGAAGAAAATTATTTGAATAGGAGAGTATGCTCTTCACCCTTGTGGTGAATCAAAAATCTTGACTTCCAAAAGTTGATCCACTCTTTGTGTAGTTTAGAATCCTTTAGAGGGCTTACTCTCGGACAACCTGAGAAGAACGACCCAAGTGGGGACAAGCTGATTACCTAGCTCTTCCAACCCACTATAAACTCAAGGCTACCAAGGACACAAAAATTTGGTAGATGTAGTGTTTTTCTTCACCTAGTGTGATCGCTTATGGGATTTTGACCATAGCGAGATCACTAGGCAAGAATGCTTAAGTTACTCTTGTGATCGCGAGATCGGTTACTCATCACAAGGTGAGGTGTCCCATAATTGGGAGCAAGAGGAACACTATGAATGGAAGCCTGATCTAAAAACCCTAAGTTAGTAACTACCCTTTTTAGCCGCTCAACTTCTTGGTGCAAGGATCGATCCTAGTGGACTACCCGGATCACCCCAAGATTTACACTCACCATATGTGTTCTCTTGGTTGTGCTTATGACACTTCCATGACAAAGCCAATATCTCTTGTGGGAAACCACTTGGTGTGAGGCGAAGGAGCATCAAGTGTGGGCCAAGTTGTTGAGTAATGAACCATGACTTCTAGTTAGATATTGCTTGATGTTTTCTTGAATGTGCTAGACCTGTGAAAATATTTTGAACATACACATGACGATAGTTCTAGGGATTTCTTTTAAGACCTCACATATGCTTGTATCATGCAAGGTTGTTTTTTCCCTTTCTTGATTGTTTGAAGACTACTCCATGTGTCACTATCTTGCTTGGAAATAAATTGCTTTTGAACATCAAATTTGCTATGCTATCAATTATTGTCAAACTTTGTCAACCAAGTCAAAATGTCAAGTGCAAATATTTTCTTGTGTTGCTTGCTAAGGGGAGTCGCATCATTTGATTTTTATTTTCTATGTCTCTAGTGCTTAAACATCCTTAAAGTGGCTCTTTGGTCTTAGCACTCTTGGTCTTTCTATCTTCATGATCTATGTCCACTTGCTAGTTATCTTTTTGCTGAAATGGTTGCCTTGATTTCTTGACTACACTCTTGGGTTGGAGAGTTGTTCACTTGTCACCCTTCTTGCTCTATCTATTTGGCTATTTGGGCATCTTGCCTAGCTATTGACTTGAGTCATTCATGTCATAAGTTTCTTGGACATATTATTTGACAAGTCACTTTCATCTCTCTCTACTATATTGGCAAGTGAATAATCTACCTCTCTAGTTTGGACATCAAGTTATCTTGTGTCACCTTGTTAGCTTCCTCTAGTCTCCTTCATGCTTGATTATCTATCTACCACTATGACATTCAAATCTTGTGCTATCAAATCTCATCCAAATCTAGATGATCATGATATCCTCCATGTCACTAAAGAGTTTCAAGATCTATATGCACAATACAAAGAACTAGAAGAGACAAATGATCTTGCTTACCTTCATCTCTCTAAGCGCATGATGGAAATGAAGTCTAAACTTGAGAAAAGGTTGGAGGAGAATATTACATTGTTACATGAATATTCCTTAAGGTCTTTATATGCATGTGAGTCACCTTTTTTAAGGTCATCCTCTTCTTCTAAGTCTACGTGCTCTACTTCAAGAATCAAATGTCTTCATCTTCTAGATCTAAAGACCTCTTTAGAGAACAAGCAAGTGATACCTTCTTTGAGCCTATGCCAAAATTTCATGATGGACCTATCTTTGACAAAGATAATGATGAAAACATGAATGCATTCTATTCACTTGAGAAACAACCAAAGGACTCTAGACATACTTTTGAGAGAAATTTTACTCCCTTGGGGAATTCTTATGATGACATTTTGAGAACACTTCTTGGCACCAAGCTCATCATGTTGCCTAAGTCTAGCTCCTATGGAAATCCATTCTTGGATACCTATTGTGCCTATCATTGATCTAATGACCATGCTACTTTTGATTGTATAGAGCTGAAACATAAAATCCAAGATCTCATTGATGATGAGATTATTGATCTTGGAAACTCTAGTGACTCATGTGCTGAGGATACTTATCTTGAGCAAGATCATATTAATGAACCTATGTCTAGTGATGGCTTCCTTTATACCTCCACTTCTTCCAACACTCATGCATCTCCCAACACTTCAAATCTTTCCAGCATGCCTCCATCAAATAAAGAACCTAATGCTTTCCATATAGACTGTGTGTATCCTCAAGGGCTACCTCTAAAAGAAACTCTAACTAACCTTCACTTGGCTGCAAACCTTTTCCATGCTACTAATCCTAAACATCCTCAACATTCATGCACTACTATGCCTAATCCAAGCACTACTCCATTCACTCTTCATTCTCCCTTGTCCTTAGAAGTGGCTCCATGTCAAGAGAACTCTGAAAAAGAAAAAGCTATAAATGTCAAGAAATATCAAGATCAAGCACCCATTCATCTCTTTCAATATTTTTCCCCTCCATATCCTATATCTTGTCCACCCCCCAAGTATGATGAATATACCACTTCCATAATCTCCCTTGAGCTTACTAAAAATTATGAGAAAAGTTCTCTTCATATGCTATCCAAAGCTACTTGTCAAGACCAAAGCATCCCCTCATGTTCTACTTCTCCACGTCCACTTCAAAATTGTGCTCAAGCTTCAAGTGCTTCTATTAAAAATTTTGTTCCTATCAAAGCTACTCATGAGTCTGTTGATGGCTTTTACCATGTTGCTCACTCTAAAGATGTTGATATCCCTTTTCACTATCCATTTGCATCTCCT
This sequence comes from Cupressus sempervirens, assembly GCA_028749045.1. NCBI lineage: Eukaryota > Viridiplantae > Streptophyta > Pinopsida > Cupressales > Cupressaceae > Cupressus > Cupressus sempervirens. The sequence goes on from CM053784.1 coordinate 471,278,775, forward strand.
AAGTCTATCCTTGTTCCACATCCATCAAAGCTAAAGTCTTCAAACCTTCCATCTATATTGGGACCTTATGTTCCTTCATCTCCTACATTCACTCCTGGCTCATTCCCTAGCTCTCCTATAATACCTCAAGATCAACAAAGACATTCATCCTTGATGACTTTTCACCCATCTATACATCTAAACTAGTCATATCATCCTTATTCATCCATAAATCCCAAGTCTTTTGGAAGTGAGAATAAACATAAGAATCCATTGAAAAAGAAAGATCACTATGTCCCATCTAATCGACATGTGAATGCTAAGAAGGAGAATGCACAAAAGAGACCGCAAAGGTCCACTACTAAGAAAGCTAAATCAAAGAAAATATGGGTTCCTAAACCCATTATTGAAGAAATGTATTTTGAAGTATCCAAAGGAAAATTTAAAGCTATATGGATTCCCAAGTCTCTTTTAGAAAACTTGAATATTGAAAATACTTCAAAGTTGACATTCAAGCTTCCAAAGGCTTCTATTCCATCTTCTTCCAAAAATATTCCTAAAAATATTCCAAAGCCTTCCACTCCACTTTTTTCCAAATCTCTTCTACCACCTCATACATCTAAACCTCAAGCTACTTCATCCATTATTCCTCCATCATTCCAATACCCTTCAAGGTGTGTGTCAATGTTGATCTTGTCCAATATTTCAACTACCCTCATGAAATCCTCTAAAGCTTACACTTACTTTCTATACATGAACTCTTATTCTCAATATATAATTCCTACTACCATTTCTCTTTCATCACCCTATCAGCATATTTGAGCATACCTTTCTATGGTCTTGGTTTATCATGACTTATCTTTCCTATAGGGGCACTATCAACATTCAAAAAGCTTGAGCTCTTTCTAAAAATTCAAAAAATTCAAAAAAAATGAAAATTGAAAAAGTGAAAAAAATGAAAATGTGCCTTGGTGAAAACCACTTCTTGTGGCACCTTGGTAGAAAAAGTAAAGAGAAATAAAATTATCCTATGGTGAAAACTACTTCTTGTGGCACCTTGGATAAGTACCATGATGAAAATCTGGCAAACAGGTATCATGCGTAATTCTTCCATCATCCATCTATCCCCTCTTCTCTCTTTGATCTTGACAATGTTGAGCTATCTTTACATATTGGCTATCTTATCCATGAGATTTTCTATTGTACTCTCCCATTCACTCATAGCCTCTATCTTGAGCTTTATTCTTACTGCTCTATCCCATTGCTATACTATCTAGTTGACCCCTTGGTCTTGATCATAATAAATGAAACATGGTTCTCATAGGTCTCTTGACATGGCTACTCTTTTGGACTACACACTTCATGCTATCTCACTTGTTGGCTTCATTGCTTATCCTACATGCTATCTTTCTCATTACTTACATTGTTTATCCAAAATATGCTTCATATGACTATTTCACCTCTTTCCCTAGCGTGGGTACTCTTGAGGAGTCAGTCCTTGAAGATAATTTTCACTTGCTTCATACTCTTTTTTCATCCATCTTTGCTTATCCACTGGCTCGTTGCTCCATCATATCCTATACCTTGCTAGACATTGGGAGAAAATGATTTGATCTTGCTTGAGAACTAGTGATATCTAAAACCTTCTAAAAAATCAGAAAATGTCCTGAAAAAATGATCATCTTAGTGAAAACTTAGCAATAGACACTTTGATGTATCACCAAAAAAATATTCAAAAATACAAAAATACAAAAAATTGAAAAAAGTCCTGAAAAAATCTATCAAGTGGTGAAAATCTGGAAACAGGTGCTACTTGAGACCCTTGCACCTCTATCTATCTGTCTCAATCACCTATTTTGCTACACATTTCCTAACTTGGAATTGTTTCTTGTCCTCGTCTTGGGGGCACAACTGCTTAGCCTATTAAGGTATTCTTGTGCAATAGGGTTTCTTTGACAACTCACAAAATAGTGTTTCTCAACACTTCCCCCACTTTGACATCAAGTGTTTTTTTTTAACACTTTATAGATAGTTTACCTACGGTCTCCGATGTCGCGATATTTCTCACTAACAGAATCAAGTCTTGAAGAAATGGCCAAGTGACTTGCACAAATGCACTTTAACACTTAAATGATTGAGCTGTGTTGGTCTTTATCTACTTTGTGTGTTGTTTATGATGATTTCTTTGCCATGTGTTCCCTCCCTAATAGTCTTTCAAGGATGTCATTGACTAGAAGACTGGGGGCATGGGACATATTTTCTTGATTTCTGCTTGTGGGTATACTTTTGTTTTTCTATAGTGTTGTAAGCATTTATGCTGGTCCTATTCAACACATTGACTTACAAATGTATCATCCTTGACTATTTCGCAAGACCACACTTGGGGTTTATCCTAGCGCTTATGCCTTGATACAAGTGTAATCTTGCTAAATTAAACTTAGGGAATCTAATCGAGTAGTTGTCTTGACGTACATGTCTTTGATGCTTAGATTGGATTTCTACATACCTATCTAATATCGATCATATTCATATCCTCATAGTTATACTAGTGATGGTTGTATGATCTCATGATGTCCCTAATAAATGCTCAATGATGAAATTAAGAGTCTAAATGTTATGCACTTCTTGTTGGTAAACCACTTTGCATACTAGCTTGCATTTTAGGTTCATTTTCTAGCTTAATCCTATATTCTTGCATATGGGGAGAGCTCTCTCTTCATCTTTTTGTGGACATATCAGCTAACTCCTTTCATATATTTCTTTAATTTCTTCTTGTTCATGTCTTTTCACCTTCTTAATCTTTTACTTCATCTCTTTTCTATCTTATCATCACATTATATAAATTTTTGACCTCTTAAATAATTTCAACATCCTAGATTCATTTTTGGGATCGAAATCCAAATTCGAGTTCATCTTGATGGTCAAAATTGTCTTTTAAAATTTTACCTTCTTCTGAGCAGTTAGCTAACCATTTGCGGTCTAATCTTTGAATCATCACTAGGGCATCTTCATTTCTTCATGTCTTCATCAGTTCCATACTTCATATCTACTTCAATTCATCATTTCATGTCTAAAATCACCTTTCTACTCGTTTTGACCTAATTTTTATGCTATATCCTTTAAGGTCCACTCTAGTCAAACTGGGGCATTTTATCAGTTTCTTATAGTCATTCTTGGGTTCTAATCATCTATCTGTCATCTTGGACATTGCTATATTCTAATTTTCTCATGTCTAGCCAGTTTTTTCATCCCCTTACCTCATTTCAATTTTGATCCCAAGGGGGAAAAAATACTCTATTGCTTATTGTTACAGCTATCTATTTCTTAGGACCATTTTTTTTACCTTATCACTTGCTCTCGATCTATTCACTTTGCTAGGTGTTAAAATTATTTTTGAATCCTAACATCATCTTCTTAATGTTCAGTACTACCGCTATCAGGCTGTGCATTCAAGACTTGCTATCTATTTCTGCATTTCATTCTTTGGAATCAGATATCTATATCTATCATCGCCTACTTGGCTTCAATTTTTTTTGACATAATGTGTTCCCAGATCGATCACGCATTAGTCAAAGAGGGGCAAATGTAATCACCTAAAAATGGTCATCTAGACTATTAGCCCCCTTTTCAACATTTTGGCTAAATTAATTTAATCATTTACCTAGACCAAATTGCTAATAATCAATTTATTTGATTATAACCTATAGTTTGACTATGCTATCCTAAGTTCATTATTTGATTAAAAGAACATGTCCCCTTTTAATTAAATAAAAGACCCCATTCTTCTAACCCACTTAAAGTGCACACATAAAGTCCTTTTTCTATTTTGCAATTAAAAGAAAAGGCTTGTGAGACTTTTGTCTTATGTGACAAGTCAACTTATATTCTATTGGTTGACTTGTGTGTGCACATGGATCACTCCTTTTTTCGAATTCAACTGTTGATCATCCACCATCTTCATCTTGATCTCCACCGTCCGTACATCTTTAAAAGGGAGAGAGCTTTCCCCCTCAAAGGCTCCATCTTTTTAATATTGTCATGCTACAGGTTTTCTAATAGGTTTCTTTGGAGCTTTGTGGAGAATTTCTCATTTCTTGTCTCATTCTCTCATTCCATCATATTAGTCTTAAGATCATATTGCATGTTAGTGTAGTTTTTGCTTTGCAAATAATTAGATCACATAGCTTAATAGTTGGATTTGTAACATTCTCATCTCATTTTAGTATAGCTTGCATTGTGCATCTCATCCTAATATAGTTTCATTTTTGCATTGCATGATCCAAGAGTTCTTTGACACTAGCACTCTTGTTCTTGTCTAAAGAATCTCCCATTTTGTGGTTTACTAGCAAGGGCTGCATTTTTAAAGCTCAGCTAAGAGCTCTTATGTGTTCATTTTTATGCCCCTTGCACTCCATGACTAGGGAGCTCTAAGTCAGCATTCGAGCTTTCCAATCTATGGAGAACCTCAGATAGAATGATTTAGAGAAGTGCACCTTTTCGAGTGTACAACTCCTACTGAAACTGAGGAGCTAAATAGACAGGTTCAAGAGCTATTGAGGAAGGGATTGATACGAGAAAGCCTGAGTCCATGTGTAGTACCTATAGTAATGGCACCATAGAAGGATGGAGAGTGGAGGATGTATACATACTCTCGAGCTATAAATAGGATAACCATCAAGTATCAGTTTCCTTTGCCAAGAATGGATGATCTTATCAACTGCTTGAGTGGAGCTCAGTACTTCACAAAGATAGATCTCAAGAGTGGCTATCATCAGATATGGATTTGAGAAGGAGATGAGTGGAAAACTGCCTTCAAGACCAAGGATGGTCTTTATGAGTGGTTAGTCATGCCCTTTGGATTGACGAACACCCCAAGCACCTTCATGCGGCTTATGAATGAGGTACTTAAGAAGTTCTTGAGAAAATTTGTTATTATCTATTTGGATGATATTTTAATTTTCAGCAAGACTTTGGAAGAACATTTATTGTATATTCGTAGTGTCCTTGAAAGGTTAAGAGAAGAGAAACTATTAATTAATCTAAAAAAGTGTATCTTTGCAAAAAGGGAGTTAATCTATTGGGGGTTTTTTATATCACCTGAAGGTCTCAAAATGGATCTACAGAAGGTAAAAGCCATCTTGGAATGGCCTACTTAAAGGTTTTCTACTGAGGTAAGATCATTTCATGGTCTGGTTAGTTTTTACAGGAAGTTAATTAAGAATTTCAGTGGCATATGTGCACCCCTGACTGACACAATAAGAGGGGATAGAAAAGAGTTTAAATGGACTACAACAGCTGTGAGAAGTTTTGAATTGCTGAAGAAGAAGGTGACAGAACAACCTGTGTTGGCACTTCCAAATTTTAGAAAGGTGTTCCAGGTGGATTTTGATGCTAGTGGTAGTGCTATTGGAGCTGTATTGAGCCAAGAAGGTAAGCCTATTGCATATTTTAGTGAAAAATTGAATGATGCAAAAAAGAAGTATTCTATTTATGATCAAGAGTTCTATGTAATAGTTCAGGCCTTAAAGAAATGGAGGCATTATTTATTTCCAAAGGAATTTATTTTATATACTGATCACCAAGCATTATAGTACCTAAATAGCCAAGGTAAATTGAATCAGAGGCATATGAAGTGGGTAGAGTTCTTGTAGAGCTATAAATTTGTGGTTAAGCATAGAAGTGGGAAATCTAACAGGGTTGTAGATGCATTAAGCAGGAGGCAGTTGTTGCTTACAGTAATGCAGGTTGAATAGTGGGGTTTGATGAACTCAAGAATTTGTACCCTGAGGATCCTAATTTTGTTGAAGCATGGAAAGCTTGTAAGGAACCTGTTGCTATCGACAGAACTAAGTGGTTAGACTATCTGATTCAGGATGGTATGTTATTCAAGGGCAGTCAATTGTGCATTCCAAGGAGTTCCATGAGGGAAAATTTGATTAAGGAGAAACACAATGGAGGGATGGTAGGACATTTTGGTCGAGATAAGACCATTACCATTCTCAAAGAACATTATTTTTGGCCTCAAATGTCACAAGATGTGAACAAGTTTGTACAAAATTGCCAAGTTTGTCAAGTGGCCAAGGGATTTAGTCACAATACTGGACTATATCAGCCATTTCCTATTCCATGAAAGCCATGGGAGGACATAAGTATGGATTTTTTTCTTGGATTTTCGAGGACAAAAAGGGGCAATGACTTAGTATTTGTGGTGGTTGATAGGTTCTCCAAAATGACACATTTCATTCCTTGCCACAAAACTCATGATGTTGTCCATATTGCAAACTTATTTTTTAGAGAGGTGGTAAGACTACATGGTCTCCCAAGGAGTATAGTTTCTGACAGAGATACTAAATTTGTGGGGTATTTCTGGAGAACATTGTGGAAGAAGTTGAGAACAAACTTGAAATTCAGTTCCACACATCACCCGCAAACTGACAGCCAAACAAAAGTGGTAAACAGAAGTTTGGGCAATTTACTGAGATGTTTAGTTAGGGATAAGCCCAAGGGGTGGGATTTGATTTTACCACAAGTAGAGTTTTCTTACAATAACTCTATAAATAGGAGTACTAGAAGATCATCATTCCAAATTATATATGGAAGTAGCCCAAGGACTATACTAGAATTAAGGAAGATAGAGCAAGGGGAGAGGACAAGTGTTGAAGCTGAAGAATTTGTTGAACATATCAAGCATCTACATGAGGAGGCCCAGGCACACATTACCAAGATGAACCAATAGTATAAAGCTAGGATTGATCAAAGCAGAAGACATAAGGAGTTCCAAGTAGGGGATCTAGTCATGGTACACTTAAGAAAAGAAAGATTTCCAGCCGGTACTTACAACAAGCTGAAGATGAATAAATTTGGCCCCTGCCAAATTTTGAAGAAACATGACTCAAGAAATGCATATGAAGTAGAGTTTCCAAATGTAATTCATATTTCTCCTATTTTCAACATTGCAGACTTAACAAAGTATCATGCTGATGGTGTAGATGAGGAGCTGATGTTAGATCCATGTCCAATTCCTACATCTAAGAAGGAGGAGATAGAAGACATTCTAGATCATTATGTGGGTAGGAGTACCAGAAATAGGCAATATGAAGAGTATCTAGTTAAGTGGAAAGGATGGCTGATAGAAGACTCAACTTGGATATCAGCAGTAGAGGTTTCCCATTTGGGATTTCCTCTACCATCCATAAAGTAACAGGGTCACATTTCAATCTACCCTGGATGTTTGATGCAGAAGCATCCAGAGGTATAAGGGAAATCCTATGTCACCCAAAAAAAAATGTACTTAGACTTTGTTTCTATTGCATGTGTTTTCATTTCTAGATACCCATTTGGGTCAAATAAAGGTTCCAACTCTCACATTTCCACTATCAGTGTTCTAGGTTAGAGTATTTGAACACCTTGGGATACATGTAAATGCAAAAAAATAGGAGTATGTAATTGAGCCATAATTTTGGTAAATTAGAGGGTATAAATTGGTTTGATGAATTTAATTGTAATTTAGACCATTCCAAAAAAAGAATCAGGTCAAAAGGCCCCACGGTTTGAAAGTTATCGCAATTTTTTGGTTTTTAGAGACCTCCTAAGAATGCTTCAAAGTTAGGGTAGGGGAATTAAATGACTTTGAATATGGACAAAAATTAGGGATGAGGAAATCTGGTCCATAGGGCTATAGAGCACTTCGAGAGCTTTTCAAAAATGTAAACAATTTGTCAATCGGAGCTACAGTTCAAAAGTTATGCCTCCCAAAAGTTTGGTTACCATTTTTGGATTCTTCTAATTTTGTGCTGACTTCTAATGCGACTTCTAGAGCCTTCTATTTGGTCAGTGGATGCCAACTAGCACTTTCTAGAATGTATTCCTAATCCTTAACCCTTCGAGGTCTATTTAAGAACATTTCTGGCATTGTAAAAGGCAGTTCGGAGTGGAGTTTGAGAGAAGGTACTAGGAGAAGAATTTATGTCCAGATTTATGCTATTGTAAGCCCATAGGGCATGTTTTGAAGTCTATTTTCTCTGTACTGAATGTATTAGCATATTTTTGTAGTTAATAAAATTTTCCCTTTCTTGTTGTGTCCATTCTGTGCTTGAGTTGTGTCCCCATCATGGACTAGAATTAAAATCTATAATGGTTTTCATAACTAAACAATTTAATCAAATGAGTTTATTTTGTAATGTCCTAAAAGGACTGAAAGTCATACTTGTAATGTCCTTAAAGGACCAAGAATTTTTTTGTATTGTACTAATGTTTTCCAAACCTAAGTTATGTCTACAAGAAGTTTAGAATGGGCGAGGGATAGGTCTAGGAATTAGAATAAGGGTTGAATATAAATTTAAAACCATTTTTGTGATTTAAAATTCAAATATTTAAAAATAAATGGCTATAAAGGTATTTGGAGGGAATTAGTGTTTGGGGTGTCTTTAGGCTTAAACTAAGCCTCCAACTGGTAAGAGTTGGTTGTGATAATTTGGGAAAGGCTATTAAAGCATAAATGCATCTATTGTACGATAGAGATCTAGCTATACAAACTGATAAAAATAGTGAGCAATAAAATCCTCATTTTGTTGTTTCATTGATTTTCTGAACTCTTCATTATTTGGATTGACATATCTATGAATTATCAATGATTACTAATTCCATTTTAATCATTGTTGAATGAACTTCACTTCGTTTTGAGAAGTTTGTAGTCCTAGTGCAAGTAAACAAGTGTTGATTTTGTTAGTTATCTTGTAACCAATCCTAAGACCTATTACTTTATGGCCATCCCATGAATTATAAGGGCCTAGACTTCATGGGATGTGCATTTCTAACATGTATAATTGTCTTCTAACATTTTAATTGTAGAGGAGAATGCATCATTGGTTGACTGTTATGAAACAGTGCAGGTTTCTTAGAAAGAATTTGTGGGTACAGAGCAACAGTAGAGTTTTGGTCTTAAGGAGGAACCTATTTTATGGTTTGAACCATCTTAGTATTATCATATAAAGGAGAAAAAACTATCTTATTTTCTTGGAAATGATCAAATATAGTGGATTTGAGAAACCCTTGGATTGAGGTTTCGAAAGTCATAAATTGGGGTTTTGGGGGTTTCTAGTGGATTGAGTCTTAACCCTTTTGGATTTAGTCATATTTAGCCATCATATGACTCTAATAAGAGTTTTGATTGATAAGGATGAGAGAAGGTTGAGGATGCTTTGTTAATTGATGGGATTTTATGCTACTTATGGGTCACATTGTGCAAACAATCAGTCCTGGGCCAAAGAAGTCTATAGTAAGGTCTAGGTATGTTAAGGTAATTAGAAAAGGGTATTTGAAAATTCTTTTACTTTAACAAGTGTTTTGGGAAAAGGTAAATTTATTTGGGATTTTGAGGGAGGGAAGAGCTCTGGTGTATGTTCTAAAATTGTCCCACAGTGTTGTTTGGTTTGTGTATGGGTGGATGAATTATCAAATATGATTGATGTTGCAAATTGAGGGAATTTGGAAGTTTGAGGTGGAATTTGTGCAAATTGGTGAAGTATAGGGGGTTGGAGCATAGGTTGAAGAGAGAAGTGAGTTAAAGGATCATATGCATTGTGGCCATGAGAGCTCAATACTCATGTCAAGGATCATTTTTTGGGTCTATGGTGGGTTGTCTATTTGGATTTCCATCATTTCTCACTTTCTTTACTACACATGATCATGCATTTGATTCTAAGGAAGGCTATTTCACTTGTAGATTTATTACCACAAATCTTCTTGGACTCCCATCTCATGCTAAGATGAGGCTCTGCCCAAGCTCAACTCATCAAGCCACATGAATACTTGCAATAGAAAATGCCAATTAAATTCCATCCCATCATTTGGGTTCCTTGCCTTTTCATTAACTCCACTTTTGCAATCAAACAATGAGAGTGTAGTTTATTTTAATGTAATGAAGTGGGAGTATTTCAAATTGTGAATTTTGAGTAACGTGATATGTGGAACAACAAGAAATTGGCATTTTTGTAGCTATGATAGAGCCTTATGTGTTAACTCCTCTCTCCATATTTCCCTTCATAAATTGTGACATCAAGAGAAAGGAATTGAAATTGTACACCATGGAATTGATTGTGAGTTGGAAAATAAAATTTTCAATGTAAGAAAACCAATGTAAAAATGGGAGACAGCATAGACCGTAATAGGTAAAAGTGATGGAAGATTGATAGAGATGAAGATATATAAATATGGAGCATGTGAAGCAAAGAAAAGGGGTAGATCAAGAGAGAGGAGAAAGGGGAAGATAGATATGGAAGAGATAAATATTTATAGAGGTGACATAAGAAAAGAACAAGAGAGGGAGAGATATAAAGTTGAAGATAGATATAGGAAGTCATGCACATGCACGCATGTGCATGCATCCACACACACACACACACACAAGTGGGTGTGTGAGAGAGATATAAAGATAAATTTAACTAATTTGGTTTACTTAGTGACCATGGAATATGCAAAATTAAAAATTAAAAATCCTAGAAACTTTCAGACACATGCAATCAACATGTAGAAAGTTAGTCTCAAAAACCTTTACATGCCTTCTCCTTAATTGTGTCAATAAGGGAGCTCTCCAAAAAGATGACATCCACTATAACCTCATGGAAGGAATTTTTTCTAAAATTTTAGTTATTGTAAGATAATCAATATAATTTTATATTTAGATATAATAAAAATATTTTATCTACCTATATCTCTCCCTCTCCATCTTCAACTATATCTTCCTCTTGATCTCTCTTCCCAATCTCTATCGTTTTCACCACATCTCTCTCTCTCCCCTCTATTTCTTCTAGTATAAATGTCTAAATATCTCTCCCTTGATCCATCTATATCTCTCATCTCTCATTTCTTTATCTTTATATTTATCTCACTTTCCTTCCCTCCTTTTTATCTATGTCTCTTTGATGCAAGAAGGACTAATGAAGGCAAGGGAAGTCCACAGTTATTCAAGGTAAGCTAATACAAGGCAAGTTTCCAATTTCCCAATGGGCCAAGAAAGTAGGTAGAAGGGTAATGGCACTCACAAATATACCAAGCAAGACAATCTCACCTACTTCTACTCCCACACACAAAGATTCACCAAACTCCAAGCTGACTCTTCACCTTTCTATCACTCAGTAGCACCCCCTTAGGATCTTTCAATACCAAAACCTTCAAGGCACCCCCTAAGCATACCAAAGGCTTTAAGAAACTAAACCAACATAGAATCACCCAAATTCAAGATTACAATATTCATTTCAAAACCCCACAAGAAGAACTATTAATCCTACCTAAAAACATACCCAATTCAATTAGGCCTACATATCAAGTTTTTGGAAAATAACTTAAAATTCTTCCAAAAAATCTTCAAATCAAATTTGAAACTCTGATATGTGTTTGGGATTTCTCTAGGATTCTAAAATTTTAGGTCTCCAAGCTAATGCTATGTCACCAAACGTAAGTGAGAACAATTTTTTGATGTGTGAATAGATGTATGTCTAGGAAACTCCAACCATGTATCATTTATTATTATGAGGTTTTAGATTTATTATATGTGAGAGTGTGATTTCATGAGATAAAATCATCATTTTTTTGAAGCTAGAGTATTGTGATTAACAGTGAAATTATAATTGATTCAAACTAAATATGGTTTGATGGTGTGAGGAAGATTAGTTCACAAAACCCTAATATTAAGGGTTTTATTTTTCTCCAAGGATATCGGTCGTAAGTTGATAAGAAAACCAAAAATATGAATAAAGAATATCAAGATTGGAATACTTCACAGAATGTATATTCATTCAAAACAAAATCCTTTCTTTTCTATTTTGAATGCTTGCCTGATTTACTTGATTTTCATGGCAGGATTCCCAGAAATGGCACCTGGAGGAATTCTAGGGTTACGTTGCTCACAAGGTTTCAAAATGCTCCAATGTTAAATGCTCAAAGGATACAGAATGCTAGAAAAGTGAAATACTTAACTGATATGGCACTCAAGTGAAATGCTCAACTGATTTGCCACTTTTTTTTTAATCTTTATGTTGTCGTGTTGGTTGCAATTAAGACCAACACAAAATATAAAGCATTGGTTGCAATTGTGAGCAACATGGGCATGTATCAAAAAAAAAAAGTTACCTTTATAATGCGACCAACCAAGCAATTTATATTTGATTGGTCAAAATTTAAGGTAGAAATTTGGGGTTAAATGTACTAGTGCAAATATTATCAAACTAATACAAATTGAAGGCAAAGTAAGGAAAAGGAAGGACATGCAATGAAGGAAAGAGGAAAAGATGAGATAGGCATCATAACTGAAGCATGGAAGGAAGGACATTCAAATTTTTCCATTCACAAGTACTAAGGGAGAAATAGGGACATGGCTTGTATCTCCAACATAGCAGAGAAGACAATGCTCCACACAGTCCATGTCACCCTCGTACCCTACAAAAAAAAGGTTCTAAGGTAAGAATAAGGTATTTAATGATTTGAATATTGTTTATGCTATTTAAGAAATGAACACTAAAGAATAATATAATGATATAAATAAATAAATATGTTAAACATTAATTATGTTATTCAATAAATGAATATGTTTTAAATATTTAAGAAAGGTAATTTAATTATATAAGAAATAATTATGTTGTAATGTTAATTATATTATCAAAGGTGCAACTTAACTATATCAAGAGATTAAAGTTGTAAGATGAAAATGTTCTTTGAAATTAAATAAAAATATAATCAATGTAATTGATTAAGAAATGATAATGACTTAAAACAATCCCAAGAATTACATCAGTAAGAGCTAGGTGGATAAGAGGGTAGAGCTGAGTCCTAAGGCAAGAGGAGGGGAAAATACCCTCTCTTGGGTTTAGGTTTATCGAGCTATGGGACCCCACCACAACATTCGAGGATTGAGGTATCATATAGCATCTAGGCATGGTGAGAGATGGAAGGCTCACATTTGAAAGGTAAGGACCAAGGTCTTGTTAAGCCTTTAATGTGGTGTCCTTGTCCAATCTCCGAATGACCTAGCCTATACATACAATGTAATAGTCTGGGAAGGTAAAATATACATATATAATGAATCAAGCATGGTGAGAGATGGAAGACTCACATTTGAAAGGCAAAGACCAAGGTCTTTTCAAGCCTTTAATGTGGTGTCCTAGTCCAATCTCCAAGGGACCTAGCCTATATGTAAACAATGTAATCGGTAGGATATGAATATAGACATATATACAGAATTATTTTGATTAAATAATGCAATAATTGATTCCTTGGAAAACAAGATAATATTATAAAACCCTTATCAGTAGGAACATTATAATAGATTCTTTGGAAGTATACTTATATGTACTAACTTATATTCATTGGTACAGGTATATAAATGTGTATTAATGACTTTGTGGTGTAGGTTCACAATCAAGGAACTTCATAACATGTGTATTGTGTGTCTTCATCATGTATGCTTCATGTCTTCATGCATTAATGTGTCTTCTTTGTGTGTGCTTCGTGTCTAAAATTACTCATATATTTACTTTATGCATTAGGAAATTGACTGCATACCTTATGTATTCTTGCATCCTAGTGTATAACTTCTATATTGATTTAACAAGGTTTAGTGTAAACAATCATTGCTTGAGGACAAGCAATTTGAGGAAGGGTGGACTGCCATGTCCCCTAATTATGATAATGTAAATAAATAAGTTAATAAAATAAAATAGTTATAATAATTATTTTAAGGAATTTATACTAAATTATTTTAACTATATTCTAATAAATATGTACTAAATTATTATTCGAGTAAATAACTATATATAAGTCATTGTAATTTCATTATGAATAAATGAAATTATACTAATATATTATTAATGGATAATAATATATTACTGATATAATAAAAATATATAGTGAGATCTAAAAAATAACAAGTCAACCATTGGGGTGTAAATGTGTTTAGGTTTAGAAGGTTTCTTAACCTAGTCAAAAGATTGTGTCTTTGAGATCTCTTGTTTCTTATCAACATATATAGCATTGGATAAGTGAAAGATCACCAAATTAGTCTTAAGAGTATCTACAACTCCATAATTGACCACATACTTGTTTTTGTTTCACAGCTTACTCTTATCTTTCCCATTTCCATTTCCATTTTGATCCTTTTCTAAGACAATGTCTCCCCTTTTTACAGCAACATCTTCAATACGATAGACACTTTCAACCATATAATTGAAAGTTGCAAATAATTTCTCCATAAGATCACAACACAATGTAGGCATGAGTGTGTTGAAAAAGATGTCAATATTTTAAATCTTGGTAATTTTTTAAGGATATCTATAATATAGTTCTCTACATAATTGTAAGTATGTGGAAAATCATTCCCCTCATCTTTATTTTATGTTACAAAGATCCAACATAGTGATAGGGTGTTGTATGTTGTATAAATATCATTGAATAAAACATTATGCAAGTGTTTTGAATGTTTTAAGAGGAGGAAACAACTTGGTAAACCATTCCATGGATTTTCCCCTTAAACTCCTAGGAAAGATCCTCATGAGGTATGTGTCCTCCTACATGAAATCCATGCTAAGAGCATAGAATTGTTTTACATGATCATGGAAGTCACCATTTCCATCATGTTTTTCATACTTGGAAACATCTATATCTCAAGGAAATGGTACCATGTAGAGACTTCTATTAAATGGGAGAGAAAACCTAGTTTCTACAAAGGAGGTTTTGGATTGCTCTCTCATTGCTTACATTTGGGCAAGTTGACTTCGTAGATCTTGCATTTATTTTCTTAGGGTCTCGACTTTGGTTGGCTCTCTTTTCTAGATGATCCTTTTGATGTCATAATGATCAGGGTGTTTCTATCCTCAAGAAGTCATGTATAAGAAATATTGATCTCTTCTTTTTTTAAGGATTTAAGCATCTTGTTAGAATTTTATAAAATCTTCAATAGTAGCCTCATTGTCTACCTTACTCTCATAGTGTGATTACAAGGGTCTAGGTGGTGAGGAACATCCTACTATGTGTATCATTGGAGATCTTAGTGGAGTGTTATTTCCATTATTTTCACAAGGTGGGTTGTTCATAAATGGATTTTTGTAGTTGGCATGAGCATGACTATTTTCAAATCAATGTGCATGAATACTAGTTTCAGCATGTGGGTGAGACATTTCTCCAGTAGCTATATGCCTAGCTTCTTCTAATTTTTCTCTATCTAGCCTAGATTTATCTATTGATCTCTAATCCCAAGTTGCCTATTAGTTTCCAACACTTAGTCATTTCCAAGACAATGTTCATTGGTCATCACTTGCCAAGTAAACCAATTTTGACATATGAGTTTTTAATGCATAAACACTTATGTATATCATTTTAGCTGACTTATATGTGGCATTCAACACTTGTAAATATAGTTAAGAAGTGGATTATACATTTTTTAAGAAGGCATTAATCCCAAGAAAATATATTAACCAATCAAAAAATTATACAGATAAAATGTCAAAAGGATGAAATATAAATCATTGATTAAGATTTAGAACTTTTTACAAATATCTATTTAAGGAAGGGATCTAACCATAAATTATTAGTATGTGAATAAGAACAATGAGTGTGAAGATGTGATGGAGCGAATAAGCTAAGTATAGAGTAAGGAGGCCAAGTCAGATAGAAGATCAAAATGAGCTGTTGAAAAAAAAGATTGTTAAAGTATAGAAATGAGGGAGATTGATGAAACCTACCATGGGAACAATCATTATTTTGTCACTAATGTCAAACCTACTACTTTCTTGTAAGACAATTGCTAACTTTGGTTAGAATGTTATCCTTTGATTGATTGATGAAAAGGATTTGAAAAGAAAGGATAACAAGAGTACCTAGAGAAAGGTTGATTTATATGGTGTATAAAAGGAGCACTAAGAGCAAGTAAGACTTTGATGATATAGTGTATTGTATATCTACTTAAGGCTACAATGAAAGGATAACTTAAGAGAAGAAAAGAAGAAGACTAAGAAAAAAGAATATGTCTGCCAAACCTAATCAAGCAAACAATGCAAGTTGAGCATTTAGTTTAGACTGAGTAGAAAGATGGTTATGATCAAGCCAAGAAAGTTTAGTATGTGTTGAGTGCCAGAAAACTTAGTTTGTGTCAAGCATTAGAGATGATAGTACTATTCAAGTGAAGACTTATTTCATGTCGACCAACCTAGTGTTGACTAAGCATCAGAAGTCATTTATTGCCAAGTAAATAGCATGGTATTATCGACTAATAGTATAAAGAGTTTGATAAAGATTTGACAAATCTAAGCTGACAAAGTTGATTTCTTGAATTACATAAAGGGTGTTGAAGATAACTATGATGAGATAGTGGTATAGAATTCAAGATAAACCATTTTAAGACAAATTTGAAGAGGATTACAAGAGAAACTTTTAGGGAGAACATAATGGAAAGAAGGGAGGATTCAATGAATCTAACCTAACCTGAAGATGGATGATTATCATGAAGCAAAAAAAGATCAAAATTCTCTATATAAGGAGATACAAAGCCAGAAGCAAAGTGTAAGTGAAAAAGGAAAGGAGTTTGGAAGTGTTGCTTCATATGGTGTCTTAAAGAATGAACCTGTAGTTAGCATACTAAGCATGAAGGCTTAAGGAGGTGAAGGCTTGAAGGGTGAACAAGAAATCAGAGACAAAGAGGAATGAATTCCAAGAATGGAGAGTTGAATAAAAGACCTATAATCTAAAAGTGAGTTGTTTTGTTATCAAATCAAGTCCTAGTGTTACTTTCTAGCAATTGTATTAGTTTGGATAAATCCTTTGGATTAAGGTTGACCTAATAGTCATAAGTAAATCCTTTAATAGGGTTACATTGTAATGGAATATTCTAAAGTCCTCTAACAAGGATCACTTTTAATATGGTGATTGAAATCCTTTAATCAAGGTCACATTTAATAGGGTGCATTGTAACCTTTAATAGGGTTGGCACCTCACAAGGCACAATTTAGAAGAGTGAAAATTGGTAGCATGTTACTAGTGGTTTTTCACAAATTGGGTTTCCACATTAAATCCTTGTGTCAAATTGTGTGATTGAATTTGTGGTATTTCATGTTTACATTTCTACAAAGTTCATTTGAGCTAGGATAGTAATATAATAAGGTTTGAGATATTGGATGATCTAATCAATGCATGCACATGGATTTGCTGAGTACTAAAAATTTTTATCTATACATTTGGACCTTGGATAATTGATTCACCCCCACCCCCTCTAAATTATTCTCTCCAACAATTGGTACCAAAGCACTTGATTCTTGAAGAGGAAACAGTTTGAAGGTACTTGAAGCTAAAGATAAAGATGTCAAAAAGGAGGTGCCCAAGTTAAACAAGGAACTTTTTCCTGCATGGAAAATTTTAATGAAGCTACATCTAGGAGGACTTGGAGATTATGCATGGTCAACTATCACCACTGAATATGTTGAAGTAACTAGAGCCCCAACTACTGAACAACTAGAATAGAAGAAAGAACACAATCAAGCAATTTTAGAGATTGCATCTGCACTAAGTTATTTAGAGTTTGAAGACATCAAAGCATGTACTACTACTAAAGGAATGCGGGATGCCCTATAGAAAATCAATGGAGGAGAAAAGAATTTGTTGAGAGCCAAAGAAGAAATTCTAAGAAGAAAATTTGATGAAATGGGAATGCAAGAAGGTGAAACTATAGTCTAGTATTGTGCAAGAATCAAAGATGTTTAAATGCAGTCAAAGGAGAAAATAGAATTATTGAAGATGAGACTATGATTAGAAAAGTGTTGAGAACTTTTTTGCCTATCTATGCTATTAGAGTCTCTTCTATACAAGAACTAAGGTGTACTCTCAGTAGTGATTTGACCCTTTAAGAATTAGTTGGTAGACCCACTGCTTTTGAACTTTCAATTTTTGATAATTTCAAATCTAAGAATATTGATTATGCTTCCAAAGCTAAACTGGCACTCAAAGAACCTAAAGGAAAGAAAAAGGTCAAGCATGTTTCTAGTTACAATGAAACAAATGATGAAGATATAGAAGAACTAGAAGCACTGTTGGCTAGGAGATTTCATAGAGGAAAAGGAAAATACAAAGGTAAGTTACCCATCATATGTTTTAATTGTAATGAAGTTGGTCATATTGCAACAAGATGTCCTAAGAAGACAAACAACAAAAATGAAGACAAATCCGTAAGTAGAAAAGATGAGAGTAGAAAAAGCCATAAAGATAAGGTAAAGAAATCTTATTACATTGCCAAAGAATAATCTAATGATGAATTAGATGATAATGATGATGAAGTTGTCTTTGTTGCTATAAAAGTTGATTTAGATGAAGATGGGGAAACTACACTAGTATCTTATGTAACCAAGTGACAAATAGATCATTCATAGTGGATGTTCTCATCACATGACTAGTGATAAAAGTAAGTTCATCACCCTTGAGCATTATAATTAAAATAGTGTTACATTTGGTAATGATGCACCTTATCCAGTGAAAAGTAAACCATGATTAATATTGACAAATAAGATCATGTGTGACAATGCTTACTATGTGGAAGGGCTTAACTATAATTTATTGAGTGTGTCATAATTGAATAGTTTAGGATACAATTTTGAATTTGAACATAAGAAGGCTAAGATCTATGGTGCTAATGGAAAACTCATTAGAAGTGGTGATCAGAAAAGAGGTAATCTATTTTATCTTGACATCACTGAAGCAACCTATCTTGTTGTAAATTATGATGATGTGTGGCTATGGCACAAAAGATTATGTCATGTAAATTTTGACAACTTGTTTTTGATAAGGTAAACAGGTTTTAAGGGATCCTGAAACCCATAAGTTTAACAACAAGAAAGGCTGAAAATAAGCAAAAAAATGCCCAGCCAAATCATAATCCTTACGGCTGAAAATAAGCCCAAAGGCCCAGCCCGAAACAGCTGCCCACTAAAAAGGCCAGAGAACCAACCAGAAAAATAGAGACCAGACAAAAAGCCAAAGCTAGGAGAAACAAAAACCAAAGGACAGAGACCAAACCTAGCAGACTACTTCTCCATCTCGAGCATGGTCTGGGCAGCTTCGGCGCACTCTTGTTGCTCTTCTACCTTATGATCCTGGGCGTTCGTCAAATCCTGCTCCATAGTGTTGTCCTTGGCTTTATCCACATCCAGCCTATCTTTGTCTCTGTTCTGTTTATCATCTTCCTCCATCTGGTTCCTGTCTTTGAGATTATCCAAGAGAGAGAGGATGTTGTCATTGATCAAAGTGAGGAGGGAGATCATTTGACTAGCCAGGTTGTGATTGTAGTTCTCAATATTTTTTACTCTCCTCTCCATCAGAGTCTCCCAACTGTTCCGGTCGCCTTGGCTTTCAGTACCTATCTTGCTCTTGATTTTTTCCATTTGGGAAACCCTATCTCTGACATCCTCAAGCTCATGGAAAAGCCATTTAATTGATCTAAAGTTGTCGATCATGCTATTGCGAGCATTGTTCAACAGATTCATACCCATTTCTCTTGCATTATCAGAAATAGCCACCATCGCCGGGTCAATTAGCTCATTGAGTCTAGGCTTCTCGAGGTCGTCCACCAGGAGTTGGGGGTTCATCGCCTCTCTGTAAATTCCCATAGTGGCCGTTCTCACATTGAAGTTCTTCCAAGCCTTCCTTCTATTATTAACTTGCACTTCCCCCTCAATCTGTCCAGAGTTGTCATTTTCCTCCAAAGGAGGCTGAGGATGTATAGGGGAGAGGGGAATGGGCAGAGAATCCTTTTCCTGACTGCTGGAGTGCTCCATGCTCTCTCCTTCCCTCTTCTGTCTTTTTCTCAATTTCTCCTCATCCAGCTCCTCCTTCGAAACCTTGTCAGAATCATCAGTATCCATTTCCTCCTCCTCCTCAGCAGAGCCAATTTTAGCTGGGGTATGACCTCTAGGGCTCTTTCTACTGGGTAATTTGATAGAGGGGTAATCCTTCTTATGGTTTTTAGTCTTCTTACCTGAATGCTCAAAAACCTCATCAGAGCTGATGCTCTCGACATCGTCGAAATCTGAGGAAAAACTGGAGCTGCTCTTGTCAACATCCGCCCCCTGGATAGGGTTTTTGCTAATGGCTTGAGCATGGAAATGCTCATGAATCAGAAGCAGAAGACCCTCATGCAGTGCCAGGTTGACGGTAGCTTTCTTTTTAAAACTAGAAATGGCCTTGTTCATCGAGTTAAAAAGATAATACGGGAAGGAGATCTTACTACCATGCCGAAAATGATTCAGAATCACAAAATGGTGAGTCCTAACCCTATCAAACTTGGGGTCTAGGGTTATATATTCAATGACAGCATAGAGAACATACCTCCAGAGCTTCTTTATAGTATCCATTACAAAAAATGTCTCTTTCTTGCCCAGCTTTTTCAGCTCTTCAGTGTTTTTCAAAAAATCCTTGATAGCATTAGAAGATATCTTCTTGTCTCTGAAGAATTTATGCCCCTCCATCAGAATCCCCGTGACTTCAGCAACCACATCCTCAGTAATTTGAAAGTAGACCCTGTTCACCTTAACCTTACCATTATTCCACGAATTCACCATGCTGTTAGTGATCTCAGGATCTGAGCCATGAAGTTTCTCGAAGAAATTAGTAACCCCACCCTTTTCCAGCTCTCTCCAAACTTTGGCCTTGTTCTTCCACTTCTGAACTTCCCCCACTGGCTCCTTTCTGCTCCTCTCACCCGTCATGTTTACCTGATCAACTTCCACAATTATCATGAACTCTGATCTGTGCAAGTTATTTGCATTCGAAAAAATGGTGATGTTTCTTTTATGATACCCATGAATAAACCCCTTTCTGAAAATAATGGTATCGTCCTTTCGAACGTGTCGAAATGTCAGAGGAAACCCCTTTTGCTGGTGCAAATCACGATGCCAATAATGGCACTTACCATTTATTAAGCAATCTTTATTATCCATAATTGCATTGGATTTGAGTCGTCCTTCCCAAGATATTATCTTGGTCGATGAGCAACTTTGCCTCTGCCAGAAAATCTTTTCCGGCATGCCAGGATAGATTATTGGTGGCGTTAACCCCTTTATTAGCAAACCAATCAGCGACTGGGTTTGCCTCTCTGTAAACATGAGTGACGTGGACCTTATCGAACTTTGTGAGAGTGGCGCAAGTCTCAGCAATTATGTTCGCAATCGTCCACGAGGGAGGGGAAATACCATTAATGGTATTAATAATATTTTTGGAGTCCCCCTCAAGCCAGAGTTTAGTAATCTCGGCTTCAAAAGCCAACTTGACCACCTTACTCGCAGCTCTTGCTTCAGCCAGATGAATAGTCTGGATTCCCAGCGGGGAAGCAAAGGCAGCTATTCCCTCCCCATAGCTATTTCTTATGATTCCACCGCAGCCTGAAGGGCCTGGGTTACCCTTGGAGGCCCCATCAAAGTTGGCTTTTGACCAACCATCTGGGGGGAGAAGCCAGCTAGCATCCTGCCTTTTGAGGTTCCTGTCTTTTTCTTTAGCTATCTTTCTGTCCCCTTCTTCTTCTTCTTCCTCCTTCAGCACTTGGAGATTTTCCTTTATATTCTTTGAGACCTTCCTGCCAAGGATTATAGCCAGCTCTTCTCTATCTCTAAATATTCTATTATTCCTTTCCTTCCAGATTCCCCAGCAAAAATGGGGTAAAATCCAGTCCGAGTGATCCTGCCGACCAGCAATCTTACAAAGACCTTTCCACTGATGGAAAAAATCCATGAGATTATCCGATTTGCACCAGAGGGTTTCATTATCATGTGTGATGACATTCCACACCTCCCTGGCATAGTCACATAAGATGAAAATGTGATTTCTGGTCTCAGCCTGATTCTTACACAAGGGACATCTACTGGGCATAACATGTCCTCGCTTCATGAGATTGTCATGAGTAAGGATTTTGTTCTGAAGAGCCAGCCAGTAAAAAATGTTGATCTTTGGAGTGAGACCCGAAATCCAAGCCTCCGCCCAAGGGGCCTTCTCTTTTAAGCTCCAAAGGGAATTATAGCCTGAGGCAACAGAGTATCTTCCATTGGGATTATCCCTCCAGACCAGCTCATCCCCCAAATTGATAGGAATCATGGAATTGAGCATAAGCATTATAGGAGTCAAGTCCTCAGAGATGAGGGATAGGTCACTCCATTCCTGGCCATTCCAATAATCACAAACTTTGGACCCAATTTGATCAGTACAAGCTTGCATCCATCTCTCAAAAATAGGGTTATTGATAAGTGGATCTTGGGAAAGCCATCTATCCGACCAGAACTGGATGTCCTTCCCATTTCCCAATTTCCATGATATCCTGGCCTTAGCCAGGTCCCTTGCTTTCATGATCCCATTCCAAATGTTCGATCCTTTTGGGATATCTTCATTAAAAAGGGTGAAAAGAAGAGTGGGTCTTCTAAGGTACTTGTTTACCAGGGTGTCCCTCCATTCACCGATGCTACTGAAGATCCGCCATATTTGTTTAGCTAGGAGAGCCTTATTGAGGTGGGTGATCTTTCTAATGCCCAGACCTCCGTACCTCATAGGGAGGCAAACCTTCTCCCAAGCAACAAGAGGATATCTTTTCTTCCCTTCATTACCATTCTAGAGGAAGTCTCTCTGGATTTTCTCCATTCTTTCAGCTATTTTCCCCAGAATTCCAAAGAGGCTCAGGGCGTAGATTGGCAGATTTTGAAGAGAAGATTTGACTAAGAGGCATTTCCCCGCTTGACTAAGAGAGACCCCTTTCCAACTAGCCATCTTCCTATTGAATCTATCCAAAATATCATTCCAAAAAGACTCCGGGGGTGAGGATCCCAAGGGAAGACCAAGATAGGTAGAGGGGAAAGAGCCTACCCCACAACCCAGAATCCTGGCGATTTTACTTTGTCTAAACTCAGAAGTGTTGATGAAAAAGAGCGAGCTTTTGTTCCAATTAATCAGCTGACCCGTCCCACTGGAGTAAGTATCAAGAATCTTCTTCAGGGCTCTGGCCTCTTTGATAGAAGCTTCCCCCCCCAAGATAGTATCGTCAACAAATTGCTGATGAGTGAAGGGAACGCAATTAGAGGAGGGAAGGATCCCTTTGATACAAGCCTCACGCTTTCTACAGTCTATAAACCTTCCTAAGCATTCAGCTAAAATGATGAACAATATGGACAAAAGGAGGTCTCCTTGTCTGAGGCCTTTAGAAGGTTTGAAAAAATTAGAAGGGACTCCATTAACCAGAACAGCCAAGGAGGAGGTGGAGACCAATTGAGAGATAATTTTGCAAACTTTACTGTCAAAGCCAAAAGTCGAGAGGACCTTCCCAAGGAGAGACCAATCCACCCTGTCATAAGCTTTAGAGAGATCCAGTTTGAGAAACATACCTTCCCATTTGGATGCCTCAAGAGAGTGGATGACTTCGTGCACCATCTGGACAGAATCCAAAATTTGTCTCCCTGGAACAAAACCCGATTGATGCTGCGAGATTATCATGGGCAATATCTTGAGCATTCTTAAAGTGAGAACTTTAGAGATGATCTTGTAGAGAGAGTTGCATAGACTAATAGGTCTGAAGTTGTCCAACGAGTCCGCCCCAGGGGATTTAGGAATGAGAACCACAAAAGTTGAGTTTAGCTCCTTGAGAATAGATTTGGCTCCAAAGAATTCTTGGACAGCCTGAACAACCTCTCCCATGATCACCGGCCAGAACCTTTGGAAGAAAAAAGTGAGAAAACCGTCCGGGCCTGGAGCCTTGTCGGCAGGCAGAGAAAAGAGAGCCTCTCTAACTTCTGAAGCCTTAGGAATAGCACAGAGCTGTTTATTATGGATAGGTTGAATGAGCTGAGGGATACAGTGTAACAAATCCTCCTGGTCCAAATTGGAAAGCATTGGGTCCATAGAGAGAAGGCTAGAGAAAAAGGAAACAGCTTCTTTCGAGATGGCAGATTCTTCAATTAACAGCTCTTGCCCCTTTCTGATACCATAGATCCTGTTACTAGCACGGTGCTTGAGGGTGGTTAGGTGAAAGAACTTAGTGTTCTGATCTCCTTCCTTTAGCCAGGTGATCCTCGATCTTTGCCTCCAAAATTTTTCTTCCTTATTAATAATGTTATAAATTTGAGATAGGGTCTTGAGCTCCGAAATCCTGTTGGTCTCAGTGTAACCTTCCTTCTGAATGCAATCTTGGATAATAGTTAGATTATCAAATAACTCTTTCTTTTCATGGAAGATGTGACCAAAATCATACTTGTTCCAAATTTTAATCATCCTCTTCACATTGCTAAGTTTTCTGGTGACTCTGAACATGGCTGAGCCCTCCACCTCTATCCCCCACCATAGCTTGATATTATCCCTGAGGTCAGGGTGAGAGGTCCACATTTTCTCAAACCTGAAAGGATGGTATCTCCTGTGTACCAGAGAGGAAACAACAAGAGAAATGGAAGAGTGATCTGAACCAATTCTGGGAAGCAGAGATAGTCTGTAGCTGAAGGATTGAAGCCAATCCAAAGATATAAGAGCTCTATCCAGCCTAACCTGAATGCAATCATGGCCTTTTCTCTTGTTTGACCAGGTAAAGGATCCGCCCTTAAGCTCTACATCCATAAGGGCCAAATTATTTATGAAGTTAAAAAGATCCTGTTTACTTTCCCAATCCGGGGGCATACCTCCCTTTTTCTCTATATCTTCTAGCGGTGTGTTAAAGTCTCCCATGATTATACCTTTCTTAATGTCACAATCTTGCACCATATTACCAACTTTGGTCCAGAAGTTTTTTCTATCTCTCTTATTATTGGGGGCATAAATATTCACTAAATACCAGGAATCATTGGTGTGCAAATGTTGAACTCTGCAGAAAAGAATGTTATCTTCATCATACTCAGCTACTATATTGAAAAACTTATCATTGAAAAGTAACAGCAGTCCTCCAGACGCTCCTTTAGAGTTTGAGGCTATGCCCTTCATGCTATTGTTGAACTTAATATTTTCCATCCTTTCCTTCTTCATTTTAGTTTCCTGGATTAGAAACACATCAGGCCTTTGGTCCCTTATCATATTTCTAATAACTTCTTGCTTGTGGATTCCATTGAGTCCACGAATATTCCAAGATAAGATCTTCATGATTTAACTACTGAACATGCTTCCTGGATGGTGCGTTGCGTACCATCCTTAATGTTTCTTCTAGCTTCCTCTTTCCTGATTTCATTCTTGTTTTTCCTTCCCACTAGGTTAGATTTGTGGCCGAGATCAGCCTTGGCCATGCTTCTAGTAGAAGGGGGAGATACCGGAGAAGGGTCCCTGCTATTCTTCTTCTTTCTACTCCTGACTTCCGTCCAGGGATTCTCTTCTCCCTCTAGTCCTTTGTCCAGCCAAGCATCAATTCTTGCCAAATCTTCCATCATCGAAGCAGACAGCCTCTCTATGATTTTGTTTACTATTGAAGGGGGGGGACAACACACCAGGTTAGGGTCCTAGGACATGGGTTCCCCCTCCTTTGGTTCTTCCATGGAGTTCAAGACAAAGGATAGTTTCAAGTCATCCTCCTGAGAATCCAGAGGGGGAAGAGTCATTTTTTCACCTATCTCCTCAGATTTCTTCTTAGATTCCTTCGCATTGGGGAGATGTGTTGAATCGTCTTTCACTCCTTCCTCTTCTCCCCCTCCTAAGTTTCCAGTCACCCGAGGAGGCCCTGATTCCTCTTGGGGTGCATTAGGAGCAGAATTTGTTTTTTCTTCTGCCTCTCCATTTGCCTTGACTTGCGATGCTTTTTTCCTCCATTCTTTTTTGGGATCTAGAGAATCTTTTATCCCCCCTTGTGGACGAGCCTTTCCCACCGTACTCTTCCCTTTGAAAAGTGGACATGATCCAGCCTTGTGGCCAGCCTTCTTACAATGGAAACAAGCGAAAGGCACACTTTCATAGTCAATCTTTTGAGATCTGTTTCCCAGACGAGATTGTAGTTCTAAAACTTGAGGCATGTCTTGGCTTTCGATGACTCCTACACAGATTCTTGCGTAGTTCAATCTTTTCTTAGCTACTGTGACAGGGTCAATGGAGAGGAGCTCTCCAAAGGTCTTGGCTATGCCATCAAAGACATCCTCATGCCAATATTCCAAAGGAAGTTCCGAAAATCTTAACCAAACTGGAACCTGAGATTGGAAATCATTGTTCAAATCCAAGTTGGATTTCCATTTTTGCAATATTAGGTTGGATCTGCCCAAAGACTAGTTCCCAGCACATAGTATACGATAAAAATCTTTTGAGCAAGAAAACTCGAAAGACATGAAGCCTTTGGCCATAGCAGTCACATCTACATGCCCTTTAAGGTCCCATTTTCTCCTGGTAAATGTCCTCACTACATCAATATTAGGTCTTGGCCCTACAAATTTTCCTACCAGAGTGTTCGCCATGCTTAGGATATTGTGGTCAATAATTTCCCTAGGGATTTCCAGAGCAAAAATACCTTTCTCCTTATCAGATTTGTCAATGACTTTTGGGAAAGATAATTTACCTGATGGTTTTATCCCGAATAGATTCGACCAGCGTCCCCATGTCCCAGACGGCCCACTGCCCACATGGAGGGGAGGGGGAATCTTCTCACCTGGATGGGGCATCAAAACCTGTGGGTCCCCATCCTTTGAGGCATCCTCATCTTTCCCCTCTATTTCCGGCCTTGCGCTTGCTGCATGCCTTGTTGCATGCCCTCCTGCAGACGTGGTCTCTTGTCTCCTGCCTTTCTCCAGATTCGAAACAACATGATTCGAATTGCAATTCTCGCCCACTCCATCCCTCTCTCTCATCGTGCCCATTGTTTTTTTTTTTTTACAATTGGTTCTGAGGAGATTTTTTGACAACTTGTTTAGTATCAATAAGATGAAAAGAATCAGAGGTTTTCCAAAACTGAAGAAACCTGATAATGTGATTTGCAAACAATGTCAGTTAGGCAAGATGACAAAGACTAGTTTTAAGAGTAAGACTCGTACTTCAAAAGAAATTTTGGAATTAGTTCATACTAATCTATGTGGACTAATTGATGTGCAAAGCTACAAAGGTAAATAGTATTTTATTCTATTTGTTGATGATTACTCTAGAATGATGATAGTGATGTTTTTGAGAGAAAAATCTAATGCTTTCAAATGTTTAAGTGATATCTAGAAAAATTTGAAAAGGAAATAGGAAAAATCTTGAAATATCTAGGATTTAACAGAGATGGAGAGTTTACATCAAATGAATTCAACAATTTTAATGATAGAGGAATAAAAAGACAAATGTATGCACCTAGGGACCCCTCCACAGAATGGGATAGCTAAAAGGAGAAATAGATATGTGATGGATTATGCTAGAACATTGATGATGGAGAATAATGTTTCTTTGAAATACTAGAGAGAAGTTGTCAGTATAGTTGTCTATACCTTGAACCAAGTAGAAGCCAAGAAAGGAACAAATCTCACACCTTTTAAATAATGGTAAGGATACTCACCCAATGTCAAATAGTTTAAAGTATTTGGAAGCAAGTATTCATTCTAAAGGGCAACAAAAATGGAAAATTGATGCACAAAGTGAAGAAGGTGTATTCCTACGATATTCCACAACAAGTGAAGCTTAGAAGTGTTTAAATACTAACATTAACAAAGTTGTGAAAAGTGAAAATCAAAAAATTGATGAATATACATAAATACATGAAGATGGACAAAAGAAGGAACCTGAGAATTACAAAACCTATATGTACTACTATGAAGGCATGTCTACTAATTTTGATGATATTGTGAACCTATTGACATTAAGGTCAACTTTTCTATCAATGAGTCAACACTTAGTCAAATGTTTACATTTCTACCAAGCTCTACAGTTGTTACCAAGCTTATCATTCATCTATCATTGTTAACCAAGTGTCTCAATTGCTACTGAGCTAAACAGACAGTTTGTAGTTCATGTCAAGCTTCACAATATCTATTGAGCATCAAAGACAATTTACAATATAGCCTAAGTGTAGTAGTGTCTACCAAGCTATCTAGTGGATGTGATGAAGACTCCAATGTTAACCAAGCTCTATAGTGTTAACCAAGTTCTCAAGTGTTTATCAAGCTCGCAATGTTAACAAAGTTAATCTAGTGTTGACCAAGTCATGCAATGTCAACCAAATAATTTAGTAGCGACCAAGTTTCTTAGTGTTCACCAAGTCACACAATGTTGACTGAGTTCAAGCTACTCAAAAGTGACTAGTATAGATTGTGCTTCAACTTCAACCAAGTTCCATACTTTGTTGACCATTGATAGTGTTTTATGAGTATCAAAATTTCATCGAGTTTATCTTCAAATCTTGTGTTACAGTAGTTGGGCCAACTTTGTGAATTATGATGAATTTGGTATTATAGCCAACTCTAATAAGTAGTTATTTGGATTGATAAATATGTAACTCATTGTATCATATCGAAGTATGTATGTGAAGAAGAATAAGGAGTGTCTGAGTATGAATTGAAGAAGGCTACAAGAAGTATAAGGGGTGGCTAAGATTTATCTATCATAGCCAAGTCATCATTGCAATTCAAGGAATCTCATTCAGCAAATCAAAGTTGTAGATCATATATTAGCCATTGATTCATTCTAACAAGTGTATTAGTTAAAATCCTTTAACCAGGTAGACTTAACAATTTTTTGCTAAATCTCCTAATAGAGCGCATACTACATTTTATGTTTATAAATCCTTTAACAAGGTGGACCTCACAATCCTTATTGCTCTTAATATGGAAGATCACCAGAAGTAGTCAATTGTAAGCCTTAATAGGTTTAACAAGGTGGACCTCACAATCCTTATTGCTCTTAATATGGAAGATCACCAGAAGTAGTCAATTGTAAGCCTTAATAGGTTAACTTTATACTATAGTACTAAAGCTTGTGGATATCATCCCCACCCTAGTTTTACTTTCTATTTAGAAGGTTTATCGGTCACCATATCTTGTGTCAAAGTGTTATGAATTTTTTATTGCTTTCATTCTTTCATGCATGCAATTAGATTAGAATAATATATGAAGGATTAATTGGTGAAGTAAGATAAATTTTTCTTGGTTCTTGATTCACCCCTCTCCTCTTAGTAACCTAGCCTACCTTATATTTCCAACAATTGGTATTAGAGCAACTGGTTCTCACATCAAAAGTTTGACAACTTGATAGCTTGACATAAGATCAGAGGTAATAGAGGCATATAGGCTAAATAGGGCTATTGAGAATGTTAAGTTGGATCTAGAATTGGCCATTGAACAAATCAAGAAAGCAAAGGAGAGACTCTATCAATC
Organism: Cupressus sempervirens; assembly: GCA_028749045.1. Taxonomy (NCBI): domain Eukaryota; kingdom Viridiplantae; phylum Streptophyta; class Pinopsida; order Cupressales; family Cupressaceae; genus Cupressus; species Cupressus sempervirens. The sequence goes on from CM053784.1 coordinate 471,308,048, forward strand.
ATTAAAAAGTAGTAAAGATCTTGTAGTACAAATGGATCATAATCTCCACATTAAAGAAAGAATTGAAGACTTGTGTACAAAAAGAAACTTAGATGAAGTCAATGTAGCAATCAAAGACCTACTAGAGAAGAATTAAAATCTTCAAGAAGAAGTCAAAAAGCTAAAAAGAGAACAAGAAATCCAATCAGTCAAATTGTGTGAAGTCATAGAACATAAGGAAAAAGCTAAACAAGTGATAGAAGAAAAGGACAATGAATTCAACAGCTATCCCTTCAACAAGTAAACTTTATTGATCAACTTAGTAATACAAATCAAGAGCTTATCAATCTAATTATAGAGAATGAGAAATTAGAAATTGTAGAATGATCTCAGCATTGAAAATTAAACCAATGAGAGAATGATGAAATCTCAAGAAATTATAAATCAATTAAATGAGAAAAATTAGTATAGACATAAAGACAAAGCTGGATTAGGATATACAAAAGAAGGTGAATCATCTCAACAAGGAGCTCAAAAGAATAGAAGGCCTACTTGCAATGATTGTTGTAAGATAGGTCATACATCAAACAAATGTTGGAGAAATGGTAAAGAAAAATTTAATGGAAAGTGTTATAGCTGCAACAAGCATGGACATAGAGAAAGTGAATGCAAAGAGAAATCTAAGTTTGAAAGAAAGTATCACAATTGCAAGAAATAAGGACACAAATCTTTAGAGTGCATAACCAAGAAGTGGAACCCTGTAGAAAAAATTTTAAACGCAATATTTAGATGGGATTACAACACATGGTGTAGATGTCACTACTATGGTGAGTTTGTAAACATTGGAGAAAATTGTGCAAAACATCACATGAGGAAAAGAGACATTACAAAGAGATGTTTTATTTGTATAGAATTTGGACATCTTGTTAAGAACTATATGAACACAGGACAAATTGAAGATGAAAAGAAAGCCAAAGCTAACAATATTAGAAAACAAATGAGGTAACAATGGGTACTAAAATATCCAAAGAATGCAAACCAAATTCATGAAATTGTTGACACCTAATTTAGTGAGTATGGTGGCCCAACCATTTCAACTCAGTTCCCTATGGAGGTCATTGGAACTATGATTCAAAAGAAGTCATCTAACATCAATTCCAGCTAGTAAGCAGAAACATCCATATTAGCATTTGAGATGCACAAGGATCACCGAGTGATAATAGAAGTTCAAGACCTTACCAAGCATGGTCAGGTTACATATTGTTTCATTATGCAAAAAGTGAGTTGGTGACTCCACTAAGTACCAAGGTCAAACCAAATGGTGGTATTGTTACCAAGTTTGAAGTTATTTGAGTTCGTAGTTTCTATCGAGTTAGGAGACCTTACCTAGTTGAAGGTATCTTTTGAGCATTAAAGGCCAAACTAAGTGGATGATAGCCTATCACCGAGTGAGTATCTGTATGAAGCATTAATGGAAATTGAAAAGAGGAAATTCATTAAAAGGAAGAAATTCAACACATTATTTTACCACAAATTTTTAGAGCATAGAGAGAAGAGAGAATTGAGAGTTTTTGAATGATTTGAGAAATTGTTGTTGAAGATTTCTCTCATTTTTGAAACCCTACCGAGCAATGGCATCTTTGAGTAGAAAAGTTAAGAAAGGATAAAAAATGTTGGTTCATGGAGTGGATTGCAAAGCTCCTACATTCAAATTGAGTCCAGCAATTATGGAGACATTAGAGCCCATTGGAACACAATCACAAATTCTTCCCAAGGTACTTCTTGTCCACGATATCTATTCATTCTATCATTTTTCTATTCAAGAACTTAGAACCCTTGAAATGAATGAAGCATTCAATGAGTTATGTGTGGATGGAATTCTCAAACTCAAGCACAATCATTTAGAAATAAAGGGCTTAACACATATTCTACATATGTTGAGGGACTTTCAAGTCAAGTGGATCAGATTTATTCTGAGTCAAGTTCATAATGGACAATTGTGGTTAGATCACCCTATCTTGATAAAAAAGAAGATGATACACAAAATCACTAAATTTCTAATGTTAAATATAGATAAGATGTAATGAACCATTTTTGGGTCATTAACTTATTTTACAGCTTTCTTTCTTTCTGTATCGGGCATGATCGAATGTTTATAAATTTCCTACACCTTGTTGCATGACTTCCTTATCTTTTTTTGGTATTTGGTGTTGTTCATAAAATGTGTTGCTACTTATAATATCTGCTATCCTTTGATGATGTCTAATCCTTTCTTATAATTAAATATATTGAGACTACGAAGAGGCTTCAATGCTGAACAGCCATCTATATGTAGAGTCATGCTCTTTAAAGACTACAAAGAGACTCCAGCATCAGTAGATGAGCTACCACATCCTTGGGCAATGGAAACCATCAAAGAGCCATTTGAGAGTGTGGTTATTGATTACTAAAGAGCTTATTCCTGCATATCAACTTCTACACATACTTGCAGGTTTGACACTATTCTATATTGCTCGAGCACAATTGACTGTGGTGCATTATTATTTATAATGCTTGATAAGTTCTCCAACTTATTCCACATCTTTGAAAATGGTGAGCTAGTATTCCTTTGATGGGGTTGATATGTCGTAGTCCACATCTGTCCAGACTGGTAAAAGGGGTTGGAATCTTCAATGGATTAGATACACTGTTATAAGAGATAGCACTAATTAGATAGTCTGTGATGTTGTTCTTTGTACTTCCCTTAGCCCCTTTCCAATAACGTCGATGTGGAATTTGATTTAATGTGTTTCGTACCTTCATTTCTCCTCCCCTATGTGATTTGGTGATGACCCCTTTAAATATCATGTTCATAAACTTGTTAAGATGTGATCCTTCACCTACAACAGTGATGTTGTCATTCATTGCATGGTTTAATGGTGTTGATTTGGTGATCACTTTATTTACTATGTTTGATAAAATGATTTGTGATGTCAATTATTATTATCTATTTAATTGTGTCTTTATATTTAAATGTCTTGGAATTGGACTAATATTTGAATAGGAATGAAATCAGTTAGGCATTTATAATAATGGGATTAGATATAAGATATATATTACTAATAATGCTTATAATTATTATTATTAATATAAATTTATAATTAAGTAAAATAAATGGATTATAGATATTTTCCTATATAATGTTTCTTTTGTGAATAATCTATAATATATTTTAATCATATAATGAACTATTATTATTTTATTCAATTATAACTATAGGATTCCCTTTTTTAAGAGGGGACATGACATAAGACCACTAAAACCCTAGGTCAGGCTAAACTAACAAAGAAAACTCTTGTTGAGTGGGATGAAAGAGGCATGAATCTAAGTGATGTGATAGACATGGAGTTGATGTTTGGGATCCATGTGAATGCTCACAAGATGTATAGCTCAAGATGGTTAAATAGTGTGTTGGATGAGGCTTTTGATCTAGCATATAAGGTGGTGAAGAATAACTTGGCTCTCAACCTTGACAAGTTGTTGTTGAACCAATTCAACGAGAACATGGAGAGCATCCAAGTGTCAAAGAACAACCTATGTAAGTTTGGTTGTCTTTTGAAATGTCTATTTTTATATATTCAAAATTTTTTCCCTTCCAAAGGATCTATATTATGGAGAAAGGATGTTCTAGTATTATACCAAATCAATGAATACATAGCAAAAATGTGTGAGAATCTTAGTAGCATCATGGATAATTACTTTGAGTCATTCAAGAAAAGATAAAAAATATATTTAGGATGCCCAAGAAGCTTATAGAATACTATAAGAAAGATATTTGTTTCATGGTTGACTATGACAAAGTTTATATTCAAGCAGTCAAACCTAGAGTGGCATGGGTTAAGACTCTAGAATATGAGGTTAACATTGATGACACTAAGGATATCATTGAGGCTCTACTAAATGAACCTGTGGATCCTAAAGCCACTTATTTTGGAATATATGATGAAATTAAGGCCATAATTGAGCTTGAGATAAAGCTACCTCAAGAAGTAAGCAGAGGAAGGAAGAGGATAGAGAAAATAATCAAGAATTCCAAGTCATCAAGTTCTCCTCTTATGCTTACCGAGGGTAAAGGATATGATGTAGAAGATGAAGATGAAGAGGATGAAGCAGAGGAAAGTGAATTTAAGAAAGAAAAACCTCAAGAAGAAGGGGAAGGTCATTACAACCAAACTTGATAAGTCCTCCCCTATTGTGTTTACAAGAAGAGAAAAAAAGCCCAAAAAGAAACTGAAATTGGGTGAAGATGAAGCCGAATAGGTCATCTTTAAAAGCTCTATACCTACACTTCAAGAAAATTTGAAGAAAATGGAAGAAGGACCTAATATGACATGTTTTAAGACTCTTAAGTATGAGACTAGGAATGAAGAAGAGAAAAAAAAAAGATTGAGAATATCCTTGTAGTAAAATTGGGTAAGTGGAAATACTCACCTTATGAGTTTTCACAGCAAATTTCTGATGAACTTTTCAAGGAAGTTAAACCTAGATAGGAAAGTGCAATGAAGACTGCCAAGGACATCTATAATCAAACTTTGAGATATCTTATATCAAGTCTTAGTGAGAAGGAGGTGAAGGAATCCTTGAAGCAAGATGAGAAGAAGCCCACTCTCAAATTCAATACATGTATGATATTGCTTAAGGACATTGAATCTATGGTGAAGACAACTACTACCACATGGAATGACATCTATAGGTTGCACAAACCTAGTGAATTTGTGGTGCATATTGATGACAAGGATGGTAAAGATGAGGAAGAAGAAGAAGAAGTGACAATAAGGGATGATGAGATAGATGATGTTGATCTTGATGATGAGGAGGAAGGTCAAGAAGCCACTGAGGAAAGTCTTCTAGAAATACAAAGCATTGAAGAGACTGATATAGAGAAGATTTTAGCATTAGTTATGACTTCATTTCCTCACTCTCCAAGAAAAGCCTTAGTGTAATGAGGCTTAGAGAAGGCTTTTTCTGAGTTGTTTGAAGTCAAAACTACTACACCAAGTACACAACCAATCTTTGGATCTATACTATCAAGTGTTACATTGACTGAAGTGCCCAACATTTCATCTATCGAGTAACAAGTTCTTCCAACATTAGGCATGACCAAGAAACAACAAGGTATTCTTGTTGTTAATGTTGTTTCTACAGTTATTGCTATTCCATATATCTCTACAAATATTTCAATATTGAGTGTATCCATAGCTAGTGCAATGATAGTTGAGAATTAGTCTCAACCAAGCACTAAGGTTTTAAGTAAGGGTAAAGAAATTGTTTCAACCATTCCAAAGGTTAAGGGTAAATAAGAAGAGAAAGAAATTAATCTGGATGAGGATGTTGTTTTCCAAATTGGGATATCTCTATCCTCATTCCTGATCAAAAGGATACCTTGGGAGAAGAGGGCTAAGCAATACAAGCTTAAAGAAGAGAAGAAGAAGAAAAGTCAAGTCCTTGAGAACATAAAGAGCATATTTGTTGATGTTTTGAGTATTGAGGTTGATAGAAAAAAACCTATTCTAGATTAGTTAGTTGAAATTGTCCACAAGTATAATGAAAAATTCAATGGATAGGAAACTACTACAAAGAGCTGAAAGGAAATTTGAGAATAAAGTGTTGGAGTAGGTTGCACTAAAAATTGCAATAGATCAAATAGAACTCTCTAACATTCTTGCTTAACTGGAAACATCTATAAATAATATTGTTTCTTTATTTGTCAAATTGAGTGACACATCTATCTTCACATAGGAGATCAAGGATAAATTATCCAAGATAGATAAGGATATGAAGGAAAGTGTACACCAACTATCACTACATCCAAGTTATAGTTCTACACACTTCACAAAGATCAAATATCTAACAAATCTACAAGCATAATTATTGGGGGAAGAAACTAGAATCAGGGCCACACTTGCAAAAATTTGGGACATGATTCTTCCAAACATGGATGTACTACAAAGGCACATTGAACATGTAAATTCTCTCATCCATGATAAAAACTTCTCCATAGCTGACCACATGATGGAACTGTTAGCAGAAGTATAGATAGTCTTGCATGCAAGCAAGGTATTGCAAGAGAATTGGGACAAGACTATGGTACTAATTTTGAAGGTACATTCTAATTTCTTGCCACATTTTAGTATTAAATTGTAGATATGATACACCTTTGGCATTTATATCAAAAAGGGGGAGAAGTAAATATGCTTAAGGGAGAAGATATAAGAGAAGAATATTATCTATATAAAATGGTCTTTGATAAAAGGGGAGAAGAATACTATACTCTAGATGTATGTATATAGAAGAGATATATGTATGGGGAAGTAGTATAGTAAAATCCAAATACATGTACAGATAAGTAGAAAATATATTTACTAAAGCAATTTTGAAAAATTGAAAGAATAGAGTATTTTACCGAGCCACAACATCAGGAAGTCAAAACTAAGTTGAAGACATAGTACAATGGTAAAGAAAGTATTTGAATTATAATTTTGAGTGTCATATTTTTTGGTTTGATAAGTGTTTTTGTCACTAATGCCAAAGGGGGAGATTATTGACATTAAGGTTAATTTGTCTATCAATGACTCAACACTTAGTCAAATGGTTACATTACTACTGAGCTTTATAGTTGCTATCGAGCTTATCATTCATCCAATAGTGTTAACCAAATCATGCAGTATAAACCAAGTAATTTAGTAGCTACTAGTTTCTCAGTGTTCACTAAGTCATACAGTGTTGACTGAGTTTGAGCTACTCAAAAGTTATTAGTATGGACCATGCTTCAACTTCAAGCGAGTGCCAAATTTTTTTGAGTGTTGATAGTTTTTTTTGAGTATTAGAACTTCATTGATTTTCTCTTTAGAACTTGTGTTACAGTAGTTGGGTTGACTTTGTGAACTATGATGAATTTGGTATTGTAGCCAACTCTAGTAAGTAGTTATTTTGGTTGATATATATGTAACTTATTGTATTATATCCAAGTATGTATGTGAAGAAGAATAAGGAGTGTATGAGTGTGAATTTGAGAAGGCTACAAGTAGTATAAGGGACAGCAGAGATTTATCTATCATAGCCAAGTGATCATTGCAATTCAAGGAATCTCATTCAAAAAATCAAAGTTGTAGATCATAGATTAGTCATTGATTCATTCTAACAAATGCATCAGTTAAATCCTTTAACTGGGTAGACTTAATAGTATTTTTCTAAAACTCCTAACAGAGTGCATACTTCATTGTATGTTGTAAATCCTTTAATAAAGTGGACCTCACAATCCTTATTGCTCCTAATAGGGAAAATCACTAGAAGTGATCAATTGTAAGCCTTAATAGGTTAACTTTATGGTGCATTACTAAAGCTTGTGGGTATCATCCCCAACCTAGTTTTACTTTCTATTTGGAAGGTTTCTAAGTTGCCATATCTTTTGTCAAAGTTTTATGAATGTTTATTTCTTTCATTCTTTTATGCATGCGATTAGATTAGAATAATATATGAAGGATTAATTGGTGAAGCAAGATAAAATAATTATTGGTTCCTGATTCACCCCTCCCCTCTCAATAACCTAGCCTATCTTATATTTCCAATAGAACCAAGTTTATAATCAACAAGAATTAGTGACTATCGAGTCACATATAATGGATGTTGAGTTGTATTCAAAAGCTGACTTACAAATAGAAATTGAGGTACATTCTGATGTTGATATCAGTTTATAGGAAAGGAATGCCAAGTTACCTAATAGAAAAGTACACAGTGAACCTGAGATTAAGCTTCATGAATGACCTATTGTTGAAGAAAGAAGAACAAAGCCAAGATTATCAAAATATATCAGAATACATCATCCTACTAAATAAATCATTGGAGAAAAAGAGGATGGACCAATGATAAGGAATAGATTACGTAATGAAATGTGTTTGTTAAGCATACATGAACCTTAATCAGTGAAAGATGCACTAGATAATGAAGACTAGATTCAAGCCATGAAATAAGAAATTGATTGGATTGAGAAGACCTAAACCTAGACACTAGTGCCAAGACCAGAGGAAAAGAACGTTATTGGAACAAAGTGGGTATATAGAAAAAAATTGGATGAGAATGGTGAAGTAACAAGGAATAAGGAAAGGTTACTCTACAAAGGTTATGCACAAGAAGAGGGAATTGAATATGTAGAGACTTTTTCCCCAGTTGAAAGATTAGGAGTAATAATTCTTCTTGTTCATTATGCTTATAAAGGATTCAAAGTTCATCAAATGGATGTTTAAGTCATAATTTATCAATGGTGTAATGGAAGAGGAGGTTTTCATTGAATAACCTAAAGGATTTTTTGATCCAAACAATAAAAAAATGGTGTGTAGATTGCATAAATCTTTATATGGTTTAAAGCAAGCTCCTAGAGCATGGTACGAAATATTACACAATTATCTTGTGAAGATTAGTTTTGAGAAGACTATTGATAATAGCAATTTTTACTTGAAGATAGAATGAGGTAAAGGAATTTTACTAGCTGAAATATTTTTTAATGATATCATATTTGGAGGAAAAAATGCATTGTGTTAGACATTTGCAAATGAAATGATGAAAAAAATTGAGAGGCCTATGTTTGGAGAAATAAAGTTCTTTTTTGGATTACAAGTATATCAGATAAAATATGGTATTTACATCACTCATTCCAAGTATGTAAAGGAAATCTTGAAGACTTTTGGTATAGAAAATTCAAGACCAATTAGTACTCCCACGGTGATAGGGCATAAACTATCCAAAACTGATGATTCTTCTAAGGTTAATCAGACATTGTATAGGTCCATGATTGGAAAATTGCAATATTTAGTTCATAGAATACCTGATATTGCACTATCTATTAGGATTGTTGAAAAGTTTTCTACAAATCCTAAGGAGAATCACTTAATGTTTGCTAAAAGGATTATGAGATACTTAAAAGATACAGAAGTCTATGGTCTATACTACAAGAAGAATGATAAGTTTGACTTGAGAGCCTATATAGATGTTGATTGGGCTAGAAACATTGATGACAAGAAAAGTACAAGTAATGAAGCATTTTTCTTAGGAAAAAGATTGGTTTCCTGGACTAGCAAGAAAGAGAATTGTATTTCATAATCTACTATTGAAGCTAAATATGTGGTTGTTGCAATGAATTGCACAACTGTGGTAAGGATCAAATAGTTACTCAAAGGAATAAAGGAAGAAATCATTGAACCTATGGTAATCTACTATAATAATACAAGTTCTATAAACATATCTAAGAATCCTATGATGCACACAAATACAAAGTATGTTGCAATCAAATATCATTATTTGAGAGAATTGGTTTAGGACAAAGAAGTGAGAATGGAATATGTAAATACAAAGGAATATATAGTTAATATATTCACAAAGGCTTTATCTAAGGATGCACATGAATATCTTAGAGGTAAGCTAGGGGTCATATGCCTATCTCAAGCTACTTAAACAAGTAATAGTAGTATCCTATATCAACTAATTAGATAGCATACTTTTACAACTTGATGTAGTGGATCTTACTTTAAGAACTACCTAAAGTAAGGAAGTAATTAAAATAGAAGATTTACAGCCACAAGTAAGGTGACAGGTGGAGAACCTTATCAAAGAATCCTAAATTGCAAATATCTACATGAACAGATGATAATTATTTGGCATTTTTGTCAAAGAGGGAGAACTTTATCAAAAAAGAGGAAGAGTTTACACTAAATATCTCAAAGAGAGAATTTATCTAAAGAAGAAGAAGAGAGATTGCAAAGAAAATAATAACCTATATAAAGGAAGGACACATACCGATAGAGGGAGAGATTTTAATAAAAGGTAAGAGAAGTTTCTAGAGGGAACATAATGGGAAGAAGGGAGGATTCAATTAATCTAACCTAACCCTAAGATGGATAATTGTAATGAAGCAGAAAAAGATAAAAATTATGTATATAAGGAGATCCAATTTCAAAAACAAAGTGTGAGCAAAAAACAAAAGGAGTCTAGAGGTGTTGCTTCATATGGTGGCCAAAGGAATGAACCTACAATTGGCATATTAAGCATGAAGGCTTAAGGAGGTGAATGCTTGAAAGGTGAACAAGTAATCAAAGATGAAGAGGAATGAATGCCAATAAGAATGGAGAGTTGAATGAGCAATCTATAATCTTCAAGTGAGTTATTTTTTAATCAGATCAATTCCTATTGTTACTTTCTAGCAATTGTTTTAGTCTAGATAAATCCTTTGGATTAAGGTTGACCTAATAGTCATAAGTAAATACTTTAACAGGGTGATATTCTGATGGAATGTTTTAAAGTCCTCTAACAAGGATCAATTTTAATAGGGTGATTGAAATCCTTTAATCAAGGTCACATTTAACAATGTGCATTGTAACCTTTAATAGGTTTAGCTTCTCACAAGGCTCACTTTAAAAAAGTGAAAATTGGTAGCATGTTACTGTGGTTTTTCCCAAATTAGATTTCCATATTAAATCCTTGTGTCAAATTATCTAATTGAATTTGTGGTATTTCATGTTTACATTTCTACAAATTTCATTTGACCTAGGATAGTAATATACTAAGGTTTGAGATATTGGATGATCTAATCAATGCATCCACGTGTATTTTCTTAGTATCAAAAAGTTTTATCTATACATTTGGTCCTTGGATAACTGATTCACCCCCCCCCCCCCCCCACAGCTATTCTAAACACTAGTACATTTGAGCTCTTTTTTTACCATTATTGGTCAAAATTTCAACCCAGGTTGGTCAAAATTTGGACCAACCAATTGGTCAAAAAAATGTGCATTGAAATTTTGACCAACATACTAGTTGGTCAAAATTTTGACCAACCTATTGGTCAAAAACCTTCCAGAGCCATGGTGCAAGTTCTACCAGGCAGTGGTTGAAATTTACTAGGCATTGGTCAAAATTTTGACCAACACCTGGGTGTAAATTTTTTTTCAAGAAAATTAAAAAATAGTTCACATGCCTTGCGTACATGTGAACTATTTTATAGAATGCCTGAAAAACACTGACAGTAACTAATCAAACTATCTTAAACTAATTTTATAGAATTCTTGTGGAGTGCCATGAGGTTTTCCATTTAAAGATTGATTTGGGGAATGCCAGCTAAATATCTAGTAGATAGAACCAATGTTTCATTATTTTCCAAAGACTTAAATTGTTTCTGAGTACTTGCTTCTATTTAGACAATCTCTCATCTTTGATTGCTTGAAGGTTAACTAGTAATGAGAGGGTTTGCTGATCATTAACTACCTAGGTTTTCTTGTCAATAAATCTTGCAATGGCCTATCCCATGGGAAAATACTAGATTGTTTGCCACCAATACAAGATATGCAACAATTCATAATTACTACTAATATTTCTGTTGTGCTTTTGATAAACTAAAGACGCCACACTCAAATTCAAAGAAAATAAATTTAAATATAATGTTACAATATAGCATTAAATTTTATAAGTGCTCTCTCTTAATAGTTATTGCTGAAAAATAATATTTATAAACCCACCTTTCAAAAAAATACACTAAGTTCTCTAACATGATCATCCTATTAGCAGTCCCAATAGCCAGTGCTCCACTTGAACCTCCTTCTCTAATCACAACAAATATAATTGGAATTCCTAAGCCAAATGATGAACTCAAATTCTATGTTATTTCTTCCCCCTACAAGCATAATGAAAAATTAATATCAAAACAAATAGTGAAACCATAATATCTATAGAATCACTAAGGATAAATTACATAAAATGTCCTGATACAAAGGTCACTGAATATACTTGTCCTTTCCACTTAGATGCAATGTCTGCATATGCACCTGGAGTATCAACAAATGTAATAATGGGAAGACCAAATTGATCAGCCTCATTCATTATTCTTAAAGCCTTTCTATAGCTGCAATACCAAGCGTATTTTTTATATTAGCAGAGTTTCCATCAACTGTATTGGATAAAAAGCATTGTGTAGCTTCTGAAGATTGTGTAATTAAAACATCTTAGCTCTTTAAAAATGCAAATTGAGAACTAAAAAAGAAGTTTAAACATGAATAATTGTTATTAATTTAAAATATTTTTCCACTATAAGTAAAATACTAAGAAGGCCCAAATTATTAAATCACAAAGTAGAAATGAAAGTACTAATCAGAATCCTTGCCAGGACAAACCTCAAGCTTCAAAAACCAAAACCAATTTTTGGATACAACATTTAAATTGATGCTCCAATATTCATGGATGCTAAAATGGTAAAAAATTCCTTCAAAGGAAAATACATGTATAGGATATAAACATTATCTATCAACAAAACTTGTATATTAGTTTTAACTGCCTAGTGCAATTGGTCTTGATTAAGAAAAATAGCTCTTATGAACCTGAATAAAAAGCATATGCTCTTTGCTAAATATTAGAACATAAACATACCCATATGGAGTTGGCATGGAAAAGTTTTGATGAGTATTTTCCTTTTTATTTTGGCCCTTCTGGTGTCCAACAAACATGAAGCTTATCCCATCCATGCTTACAATACTAGTGATGATAGCTAGATCATCATATCCAGCATGATCTCCATGCAGTTCTAGCCACTAAGAAGAGCAAGGAAAAACCTGAGAAATCACCATGTGTAATGGAAACACAAGAAATAAAATGTAGGGAAACAAAGTTTACCCTATCACTGATGTTCAAAACATGTTCAAGGCAAGTAGGCTTGTTGGGATGTCACGCAACACTTAGAGGCTGAAATGGAGTCAAACGTCCATATATTTATTGCATGATCTATGAGAGAAAAATGCAAAAAATATTAGAGAATGAATATAAAACTCAATAGATCCTCAAAGCAACTGATCAAAAGACATAAACCCATTGTATTATTGTACTAAATAAGACTAAGATAAATGTCCTAGAATTTGTCCTAATGATTAGAAGAAAGGATAGGCTATTAGTTAACAATAGGATTGAAAATAACCACTGAATCAACATTTACTTAAATGGTATCAGTTTATGCATATCAAAGTATCATTACTTGCATTCAATAGCAAACAATGACTCATAACCCATGCATCTAGGAAGGAGTCACAAAAAGAATACTGGAATGGGCATAAGTTACTAAGTTCAACAATTCTTTCTTAAATAGAATAATTTATTGATTACATGAGTGGATGCAAACTTTTAATCTCAAGTTTAGAACCATCAATAGCTAATGTTAGTCAATAATTAGTCTCTGGAGTTATCATGATGCCAAGTTAATTGGAAAAACCAATACATGAATTCAAAGAGGAAAGAATTCAATTTGACATGTCAACATATGATGATTCAATTTTGTTTAAAATGGAAACACATAATATGATGATAATGTGTGAAAACTGTATGAATTTCATTACCTCCCACATGGAAGTGCTAAAAGAAAGAGAAAAGCATGAAATAAATCAAAAGCATGTCCATTATAAGGATATCAAGCAACATATTTTTTTATTCTTTTTACAAGCTAAATATCTCACTTCCTAAGTCAGAAGACTACTTAAGGTCTTTTGTTAGGATTTTCTCCTTTGCACCAAATTCAAGAGGAGATGAAAGCTAGATTTTGCAACATGAAACACTTATTAATAATATGACTAGGTTCCTTTAAGGTTAGGTCTCATGTCCCCCATTTGAAACCCTAATTATGACATCCCATCTCTCTCAATTCATGTCAATTCGATAATGCAAATTTATGTAATCTATAAATAGACAAAATTGTAGCAGGATAGACATCAAATAATTTTGATGAAGACAATAGAGACAATTTTAATTAATGTTTTATAGAAAAGACTGCCTAAAGATGGAGTTAGCATTTTCCAAGGATAGCAAAAGAACTACTTTAGTGTTGAAGCCAGGAGATGTAATACTTGGCACACATAAATTGACAATCCAAAGCCATTAATTATCGAACAAAGGACTAATGATGATATGTCAGTGGCATATGGTGTTGAAGTCAAAATGATATTATAAACTTCAGTGATTTAGTATCAATGATGATTTGGTGGTCATAAGTACAACTAAACAACATTTATATGAAGGAACCATGATTAAAATATAGTTTTGAAAGTTCCAAGGTGCAATAGTATAGGGATATTGATTGGGTAATATGGAATGGTAGTCATCATCTTGTATTTAATAATGTAAATGGAGAACAAGAGAAACTTACATCAATGGATAGTTTGAGTGATAAGTATACAAGATTAAGTTAATATAATTATTAGTGATAAAATAATCAATGCCCTATAAGATTGCATGACAATGACTAGACCATGATTAGATCTAATCAAACTCATCGATATGGACAACAACCATTATAATTGTCAAGTATCCTTAACCAATGATTAAATAATTGATTTTATATTTTGAAGAGGTGTGTAGAAAGGAGATTAACCAATCTTGATAACAAAAGGATGCTAAGATTATTAACAAAACTAATCTAAATCTAAAGATGGAAGGACTATTATTAGTTGAGCTAACCAGTTATAATATGGAAGGGAGATAATTATAAAGGGACTTGTCCCATGAAATATGATCTTCATTTAAGTTTACAAATAGAAGAAGCTCTTTCCATCATCCATTCAAGACATCATGAAGAAGGATATAGAAAGGAAAGAAGACACTTTCTAGCAATCTACAACATATAATAGTATTATATATTTCTATGTTAATGATGCATTTTTTACCATGATTGCTTAATGTAGCATAATACATATTATCCATATCTCCTCATTACTAATGAACTTCTTATGTATCTTTGTTTCATGCTCATCAATATTAAAACATTATTAGAGTCTTAAAATAGTTAGTCACAGGGAAACAAGAGAGAGGCTACAGTTAAGAGAGAATTTTTAAGGGCACTCTATTACTGAGTAAATTAAGGGAGAACCGCTAAGGGCACCCTACTGTAGTAGTAGTTAAGAAAAAGTAGCTTAGACACCCTATTGCAATGGAAGTTAAGGAAGAACAACTATAAGGGCACTCTATTGCAGTGTGATTGAGGTAAAGCCACCGAGGGAACCCTATTGCACGTACCTTCCCAACTTGTATATCAGGGACTAGTGAAATCCTAGAAGAATGTAGATGGACATGAGAATAGAGACTGTGATCTTAGGGCACCTTACTATGCTTCCTTAGTCCACATCATCTATAATTGGAATTATAATATTGCATGATTGTAAAGATATCTTTTCTTCACTCCAATTCTTGAACATTGAATATATATATATATATATATACAAACACACACACACTTTTAAATGTTGATATTTTTTTTATGTGGTGAATGCAGCATCTTAGGTTACAAGTAAAAAATAAAGAAAGTATTTATTGGGTAAACCCTAACCCTATTCTATTATGATTGTGATTTAGTGCAACCTCAAGGGAAAATTAGGAAAGGGATGTCACATCAAAGGCCAAATTATTGCCAAAGGATAGAAAGGGAAAGAACTAGGAATCTAATTTTAGCTTCAACAAACCACATAAAATTAATTGGACAATGTCTTCAATCTTGAAAGATGAGGAATAGATAGTGGTTTAGACTCCCAACTTCTGAAATTTGAGGAGCACAAGGAGATAGGATAAGAAGCCACCTATATTTGAGTGGGAAGGTGATGTACCCTCCTGATTCCATCTCTAATATGTAAAACAAAAGCACAAGACAAAAAATAGTGTCCCACTCTTAGAGTATGAATGTCAAATTCAATAATTTTTTGAGATTGCTTTAAAAGATTCTAATTAGTCCTGATTCTTTATGCAACACCTCCATGGGTTTTGGCAACCAAGAAATACCTCAAAAGATCAAAAGCTTTGAGATGATTTTCCTAAGCTAGAAAGATATTAAAAATGATAAGAAGTCCCCAACCCATCATAATATCTCAAGAGAGTTTGTTAAGAAAATGTGCCCTACCATCTCTTTCAAGATTGAACCCATCCAAAGGGTATGCATGGGTGAATTAGACAGAGAAAAAATAATCAAACTTGTATGAAAGGGCTTTGATAGAAAGGGGTTTGGTAGTTAGCATCCAATTCCAACTAAAACACTTCTTCAAAGTTCTAGTTGTTAGTGACAAGTATAATCCAATGCAAGGAAATTGGTATCAAAGAGGGTATATTTACTCTCAATAACCTTATCACTACATGGGAAGGGATAGGGCAAAAATATTTGGTCAAATGGATTTTTTCAAAAGCATAATAACATTATGACAAGAAAAGTGAAATTTAATTTGAACATGCTTGATGTGTTGGGCTTTGGATACTTCCTACTGAAAGTAGAAGTCCAAACATGCTGAAACATGATTTGAATCATGCAAAAACTTGGGAACTTGAAAAATTGATTAAATTTAATTAGAAATGCATTTCTTTTTACAAAATTCAATGAGAAGATGAATCTAATTATTCAATAAATGAGAACACAAAAGAAACAAGCTTAGTCTAGATATATTTAAGCACAAAGTGGGTAAAAAATTGTATTCTCATAAGGAATGTTGATGGATGAAAGAAAAATAGTAAATAATTTATGTAAAACTAAAAGTAAATACATCATTCCAATTAAATCCTCCTCTTCTCAAATCTAGTAAAAACTATGGGAGAGGTAGAACTAGAGGGTCTACTCATAGAAGTCTATAGTGGGCATGATTGTGCCTCCTCACCTGGTATGTATGACTCAATTTGTGGCCCATCCTCCATCCTAGATGTAGCTATGCCCCTAGCTTCTTCTAGCACTAGCAATTACTACTCAATCAACTCAATGTCATTCAGTGGGACTCCTTGACAACTCTCTCTAAACAAGACTCAATAATGCCTAGTTTTTGCAGATTCCATGTTGAGTCTAAAGTTTGTCTCTATAATTTCAAGCTTTATCTTATGACATGGACACAATGAGCTTTTTTTGTTGTTGGTGAAAGGATAGCAAGAATGTGTTGTTTTAGACATTTTTGGAACAAAGATAGCCAACAATGGCAATCTTAATGTGTCTTAATCATGGCTCAATTATTGATGCTAGTAGCTAGACCAGATTTTGAAGTGTCCTATAACCACCTAACAACAAATAGTTGTGTGTATGAAATGGATTATAAGTAGAGCTCTATATAATCCTTCAAGTAAAGATAAATAACCCACATAAACTAGTGATGAATCAAATGTAATCACCCCTCAATTGAGCAAGCAATGCCATGCAAAGGGAAATGATGAGATGGAAATAAGATGGTAAAAGCCATTTGCACAACAAGAATCTCCTTTAAATAAATGTTTCAAGGATAGATGGTAATGCATCAAGATTTTGTTGTTAAAGAGTAGTAAATAAGCTGGTATTGTTGATGCTTCTTGCATTGGGTGTTCAAGAGAGGAGGCAGCTCGCCATATATCACCCTATACATCACCATCAAATTGTAGAGATATCATTAATATATATCATTTTATACTCTCAGTGCTACTAGATTTATAAGGTAACATAACATCCCAATAAAGAGCTTAAAAGAAGATCTAACAAATGCAAAATTGCATTACTAATAAAGTATGATTATAGGTAGTATGTAGACCAATTTGAGGCTTTTTCATGTGGTGTCCCTCTCACATTATTAATTTTCAAGCACTTAGAAATAGTCCCACATTCACCCATGCTGATAACACATGGTACTGAGGTTTCCCAATTTCATTTGGTCATAATGAATGAATTACATTTGTTAACCAAATTATTGGATATTCTTTTGTGAGTCACTTATAGATACCGAGTCTGCCTTAATTGATTACATGAATAGGCTCTCCCTAGGTTTTTAATTGTAGTGTCATAGTCAAGTATCCTACTTCTTCAATTTGCTAATAAGAAAAATAATAATAGTAATACCATATGGTTGATATTCATTGACTACAAGCCCCACTGCTATGTTCTTGTAACATTTTTATGATCTTATTATTCACAAGTATACACTTTAATTCATTGTGTCCCTTCACATTTGGCACAATCACAACCCTACCCAACACAACAAAAAATGAAAGACAATGTGTATTTGACATAAGATTGGGTACATGCCTGACAACTCTAGCCAAAACAAGATAAAAAGATATATATATATATATATATATATATATATATATATATATATATATATATATATATATATATATATATATATATATATATATATACATACATACATAATTTCTTAAGACTAAGTGGGAGTTGGCATTTAGCCAACTAAAAAGGATATACATCTTTGAATTTATTACAGTTGTGTTATTTAAATTTTGATTCTCATTGCTAGCATGTTTTCAATGTCCTAGTGCCATGCCATGCCATACAAAGAAGCAAAGTGGCTTAGCTAGAAATTTTTTGAGGACATGTACATAGGTCACAATGTTGACTCTTTAAAAAAAGCAATCAAGAGGGAGAAGCAATCAAATAACTTGACTTGTAGCGGCTTGTTGGTGTGTTTATTATACAAACCCAATACCAACTACTATTTTCTATTTTCCTTAGTTCTCCAAGCTGCAAAGCTGAAATTTCTTGAGTATTAGACATTTTCTAGGAAATAAAGAGAAATATGAACCAACTATTCAGAATTGTAGCTTTTTATATGCCTGGAATCTATTCTACTTCTGGATACAAATTCTAGGGTGAGCATCATCTCCAACAAGATGAGGTGAATGATTCCACTCATCGTTGGATATTCACTCAACCCAAGAGGACTAACTTAGTCATTGTTTAAGGAATAATGCTCTTAAATTAAGTCAAATATTCCTTACCCTACCATCTCTCAACATGAACAGAATAGAATATTTAGAAAAAGGAACCGAACGAAGTGGCGCTACCTGAAAATATTGTGCAATCCATCAAGTCCTCCAAAAAAGCAAATAAGTCTTACCTTTTCATCACAGTCAATATCAATGAAGTAAATGTGGTGACTAGACATAGAACCTGGACTATTATGGTATTTAGTCTCATTCCTGAACTCCTTATTTTGTCCCTTGTAATCAAAATGTGACTTTTTTTCTTTGTATGCCATGTCCCTTAGAGACTCATTTGGAAAAGGATTAATGATTTCTACAGATGGAAAACCAAATCTTCTCCATTTCCATGTATTATCATCTATATACCTATTATAGACTTCACCATTTATGCCAACCACAAACAATTGATTACCATCAAAACTTGGGCCAAGAGCTTTTGAAAGGGTGACATCATTTTCTAGCATTCCATGCACAATCCATTTCCATCCATCTCTTGTATGCCAATGAAACTCTACGAGTTCACCATCTCTGACCGCATAAATAGTGAAGCTGATGTGGACATAAAAGATGGCTAACAACCACCCCAGGTAACCTTGATAGCACCAAATGTGGGGCTTGATCATGTTCATACCATAGCTTTGTAACATGGTTATATTGGTAGAGATGCCTATCATTTCCTATCACAAAAACTACATTGTACCTCAAGAGTTCTTGATTTGCAATGGAGGCAACTTGTGTATTATTTGGCTAACCACAGTCTTGCCATACAAATTTTCTCAATGCAACCTATAGAAACAAGATTATTAAAGGTAAATATGACTATTAATGAAACACTAAAACTTTATTTTAACCAAAAGACTTTCAAATTTGAGAAAAGTTATATTCAATTTATTTCAAGCAAAGTTTATTGACTTAACTGTAAACTGAATAAGGTTTCCATTTTTGTCAATGAAAAATAGTGCATCCTCAGTTGTAACCTTACGATCTTGACCATGAACATCCCACAGTGATCCTAGCATAACTTGTCTTCCTCCTTCCATGGTACTATAGTTGAACCATATAAACTAGTAGCATTTCTCTCATGGATGAAGAGATTACCATAATTGTTAACAACAAATAAACTACCATTATATACTCCTAATATGCCACGAACAACAGATGAATGATCGTGTTTCAACCAAATCCATAAGTTTTCATTCAAAAGGTGCTCAAAGGTTATCCCATCATTTGTCACCAAGCAAAAGGATCTGTCTAGTTGCATAGCATGAATTCAAAAAAGGGTGTCAGTATTGTTCTTGGGGTTGTACATATCATTGGTTTCAAAATGTAAACTATGCCTATGCATCTTTTGAATGGAAGAATGGCTCTGATAAGCTCTTCCTTTTTTCCTTCTCATTTCTAATGAGATTCTAGAATTAGTTGTTTGATCTTGACCTTGTGCATCCTTGAGCCCTTCAACACAATTCCAAGGTCCCTAAGACTCTATATAATATCCTACATTTCCACCTTCACTTTTAGGTGCATCTATTACTAACCATTAGTAACTAGCAAATAATTTTTGTCAAAACAAACTTTGTGGAGATGGGCCAACATCTTCCTTGCCAAGGCCTAACAAATGAAGCTCCCCAAGTCAACCATCATCTAATGGAAAAACAATCCTGCCAACCTGAAGCAACAGTCCTGGAATAGATCTTGCAACTTTAGCATCAAATGGTTGTCTATGGTTTATCCACTTTGAAGGCATCATATTTCTTTGTGTTATACCTATCTTTTATTAAAAGCAAAATATATGAGAAAATAAGAAGTATTCATATAAGCAAACTAATCAATGTTTCATAGAAAGAACTTGAGGATAATATCACATGAAATATAAATTCATATGTGAAAAAGCAAGGTCAAAGTGAATGGGGTTTTCATATTCCACATGTTTCTTGAGGAAATTTCTAGCTCATGTTAGTTGCATAGACAAATTCAATTCTAGAAAACCAAGTGCATTTGACATCTATAACCACAAAGGGTTTTATTCATGCTCCTAACATAAATAAGAATATTGCTTCTACTTGACATTCCTAACCCATATAAGCATAGAATATTATGTATGACTAAACATTATGTGCCACATCTATTTGGGTAAACATTGAGATATTCAATTCATTGTAAATTACATATGCATGCTAATTATAGCCATAATTTGATTGAAAACAATTAACACCCAGAATAAAATGTAGTATCATCAAGAAAAATTCTACTTACAGCACCAAATGCTTTATAGATTTCTCTTTCAAATGGTCCACATTTTATTCATGAATCATGATTAGCTAGTCCTCAAAAGTCATAATTTAACACTAATTGCTTAAAGAAATGTTCCCAAAAAGACATACATTTAATAAGTTATCAATTTTACACTATGGTAGCTTACAAAAATGTTCCCATTAAAGCTCACATAGGTTATCAATTTTATAAATGTATTTTTCTTGAGTCCAATTTATATTATAAATCCTAGAGATATTTTCTAAAACATCCATGTGAGCTCATAAAGCATAAAGAAGTCAGTTTCCAAGCATACAAAATAAGAAATGTTGTTAAATAAATGAAATTTCATGCAATGTAAAATATAGTGGTGGCATTTTCACTAGAAAGAACCAGATGCAAAACAATTAGGTCCATAGGAAAAATAAATGGTCACATTTGAAACCTGAACTATTTCTTGCATGTATGTGTGCCAAACATATTTTTTTTGTCTCTCAGCTTTTGTCACATTTCAAATTTCACAGGCATTCAATCAAAAAAATCACCTTAATTTTCAAAAATAGCAACTTTTCCATTGCTCAACTTGCTTCTAATTGTTTGGTAAAAACTGAATATTTTTAACCATAGACCTCAGCACAGATGAAATTATTTTATTTCTTTTGATTCTCAAACTACAAAGCAAGGTGCATGAAACCAAAAAGACATAGATATTTGGTGCTTGGCTTTTTCACCCCAAATGCAAGGTAGAAATGTGATGGTGGGAGCACTTTAGGCATTAATTAAGAGCTTTTATTCTACCACAAATTTCTTAAAAGTTGCCAAAAAAATTAAAATATTGATTTATTGAAAACAGCAATGTGGTGAATAGTAAGAATTTTCTCCAAAGGTCTATACTTGAGATTCTTACACATGTATCAATTCCAAAATAGCAACATTTTATTGGGTTTGAAGGAAAAGCATTCACCTCAATGCATGGAATAGGTTTATGGCTTGTTTCTGCTTCTTATTGCTAAAAGTGTCAGGAGAAACATAGAATTTTAAGGTTTTGACCAACAAACAAAGACCAGTGGCTATATTCATATCTTATGGCTCAAAGAATTCAACATTTTTATATATTTGCATTTAAAAGAGAGAATATACCTAAATATTTTGGAAGTTTGTACTCATACATCGACCCTATTGTGGTTGTCATAAATAATAAGAATGTCTTTGTTCCAGATGTTTCATTTATGAAAATAGGCCCTAGCCCTAGCCAATTGGCAAAATAATGTGTCTTAGGCATTTAGGCTAAGAAATCATATTACTATGACCAAAAGACCAGCTCTAGAAAATTTGATGCAGTTGCCTTGTGATTAGGGAGCATAGATGACTTGATTGTAAGAAGAGTGATGAAGGCTCCGCTTCCCCATCAATTTCTACCCCTCTATAATGTGGATAAAAATAAATTTAAATTCCATGACTAACACCAACAGTAATCCCAAACCAAGAAAAATCAAATTGTGCAACCATTTTCACCTCTTCACCAAAAGTTTAACCAGTTCCTTCAATCTCAATTTCAATTTCATAGCAAATTTTAGGGAATCCATTCACAAATTAAAACTTAAACCCCTTAACTATCCCTTAGCTCCTTCACACGCTTAGTCAAATGATTTTTCATTTTAAAGTTAAAGCCCATGTTGGTCAAAATTTTGACCAACACAAGTTAGTGTTGGTCAAAATTTTGACCAACATGGGTTAGATTTTTAAAAAAGATAAAAATTTCCTTCTACAATCTGACCAACCTAAACATTTTTAATTGATGGTCAAAATTTTAGGTAGAAAAATGAAGTCAAATGTAGTAGTGAAATTATTCCAACATGAGAAACCTAGTAGTAAAGGACAAAATAGAGCATATTAGATAAGGAGATCAGATTAAGACACTAAAGAGAGGATACCATAAATATCTTGTAGAGAAAACCAAAGAATCAAGTACTAAATCAGTTTTAACAGATTGAGTCAGGGAAAAACTCTTAAATGAGTGTTTTTAACATACTTTATTTAAGTTTCAAAATAGAGCCCTTACTTCATTATAAGTGTAATATCCTTAAATCAAGGTGAGACCTAATAGTCTTGAAAATATTTTAACAGAGAAAACCCCTCATAGGGTAGATCATTAGAAGTGAAAAAATTATATCCCTAATAGGGAAACTTTGTTGTTGCAGGAATAAAGATATATGGTTTTCATCCCCACCCCATTTTTACCTTCACTTTGGAGGGTTTCTGGGTTACCAAATCTTTTGTGTTATGTGTTTATATTTTTATGGATGTTATTCTTAGATAGATTTCAATTTGAGCATTACATCTTTATGATTATATGGATTAAGATCTAAGATATGAGATGGATTAGGAGTGAATGCAATTAACTTGAGATATTATTTTAATAGTGAAAAAATTTATTGATCCTAATTCACTCCCTCCCAATATCGTGTTTCCCAATAAGATTTCCAACAATTGGTATCAAAGCTTAGTTCTTCTAAAAGAAGTCTAACAACTTGAGAGATCATATCTTGGAAATGGAAAAATACAAATTGGGAAAGATCATTAAGAATCAAATGATTGAAATCCAGATCATATTGTAGCAAATTGAAGGAGAAAAAGAAGAGTTAAGGAAATCCTTAAAGAAAAGGAAAGCTATGGCCATTTAGCAGAATGACACACTAGAGAAGAAAGTTGATGTCAAAGACTTTCTTAATAGTAGAAATACTAGTGATAGTGATGCAGTAATAGTAGATCTAATAGAAAAGAACAAAATTTTAAGTAAAGAAGTTAGAGGAATCAAAAGAGAATAGGAGATTCAATCAGTAAGACTATGTGAGGTGATTGAAAAAAAGAAGATAATATTTTGGCTAAAGAAGAAAAAAGGAAAATAGTTTCCAGACTTCAAGAAAGATCATTTAATATGTAGAAGTGTTAGAAGTTTTAATCTTTCCTTGGTGTATTTATAAACCAAGGTTAGACCTTCTTCCTTTATTGTTGTAATATATTAGGATATAAGCCAAGGTATCCTAATATATTTCTTTTTTGTCCTTTTTCCACTACATCTTATTTTGTCATCTAGTGGAATATGTGAGGACAAATATATATTGTAATTTCTAATTTTAGATTATTCCTCCTTAAGAGGAATCTCACACTTGGCCTCACACACTTATGAATGGTGGCATTCATAGACATGGGAGTTACATTCTAACTCCTCTCTCTCATCTCTATTTAAGAGATGACCCTCTTCTCTCATTTAACAATGAGGTTTCTTCCTCTTCTCAATTATTGTATGAGCATTGCTCTCTATCTCTCTCTCTCCTCCTTCTTAGGCTTTTGATGCCTCATTCATAATATCACAAGGGGTTTTCTTTGCTTTCCCCTTTCCAAATATCTTGTCTCATGGTGTTGGAGCTTGAAGCTTTCTCTCTCCTATTTTATGGTAATATCTTTTCATGCATTTACTCACTTAGATTCTTTCCTGGTATTGCTTATTTACAAATTTCTTTTTCCATTTCTAACATGGTATCAAAGCAGTTTAATCTTTGTTTTGAGTGTTTGCATGAAGGTACGATTCGAAGGAGACTCTTGAGAGAGATTTCACTAATTTCTTCTTTAATCTTTTTAAGATGGAAGAAATTGAATTTTTTTTTCTGGGATTTGGCTGGTTTACCGCCAAACCCGTTTAACTTTTGTTTGCTCTAATCTGTGCAGGTTACTTTTTATTTTCTATTAGTTTTCATCTAACCCCCTTTGGAAGGCTTGCCGCCAGAGGGTTTTCCTATCTAAATATCAATTTTTTTTTAACATTGTTATGTTTTGTTTTGCATTGTTATGTTTTGTTTTTAACATTACAAAAATTTGCAAATTGTGCAAATGATGAAATTCTGTACTTCTCATAGAATGAGCCATGCATGCGGCAATATGTTGGCCCCGGCATTGCGAATTATGAGGGTTTCGTTGCTTTCACGTTTCTCTCGCACCCTGGTTTTTTCCCTGTATGCCGTCATTCTTTTTGTGTATTTTCATTTTCTTGATGCCCTCGTACAGCTTTGCCAGCTAGGGTTTCTAGGGTTTCTTGTCTGCAAATGATGGACTTAATGTTTCGTTGGGATAACACTTTGCAATCATCCCTTCAAAACTTTCGTACTTGTCAAGAAAATCTGCCTTGCATTTGTCCCACAACAAAGGAAGCAGCTCCTCTGATGTCAAATTCTTTTCCATCCTTTTGTACATTACTTGAAGAGACTTTTCCACCCCAGAAAGGCTAGATTTTAAAAAAATTTGAAGATCCATTTTGGACAATCCAAGTTGAAATGGTACCTCTTCTGGTGTAATTGTGTACATCAGATTCTCAACTTTCTGAGCAAACTGAAATAGCTTTTCAAATTGGTAGTTTATGATCGAGTTAATATATCAAGTACATTCTTGCTCGTATGATTCACTTGCTTGGTGGTAGAACTTTGCTAGCGTGGGAACCATATTTGCCTGCTCATAAAGGCTGTTTTGAAATGATGCATAATTTTCAAGGAGAACAATATCTGCATGCCACTGTTTTACATATGTTTCCATTAAATCGGTAATGAAAGTAACAGTTCTTCTCCTATTTCTTCGGATCCAACATTCTGAACCAGTTCAGACTTTAAATACTCAAGAGTTTTGGCCATGTTAACATTGGCTCTAATGGCTTGTCTTTCCTTTTGTCGTCGCCGCTCTAATTCCCTTCTCATCTCCGCCTCCATAGCCCTTCTCCTCCATACTCCTTATTATCATCATACCTTGCAGGTTCATACTCCTCCATAACACTGGAAGTTACCCCCACCAGAGCAGGCTGATTAGGGGCTTCCTTTACATCATCGACCCCCACAGGCTTGCGCAAAATGCGCGACGCCATTTTTGCACTGCTCGACCACATTGAACTTGTTAGAAGTTTGGCTATGAACATTGTTTAAAACCCTTCTGTAAGCAGCGCTGTCATAACAGGGGAAGGAATTCTCACTAGCAACTGGAACTCCATATTTATGACTTGCCCTTCAAATTTGAAGAAAAAGTGACTCTGGACTACATCTTGCTTCAATAGGATTTTCAAGATCTGAGACATCCATCTTTGGTAAAATTATTAGGGATGCATTTTTGGCAAACATCTCTACAAAAGCTTCATAACCATCTCGGCCCTCTACACCAAACAGTAGACGTGGAACAGAAAGGACAAGGAGATCAAAAATATGAGATTATAGAGTGACCAACTAAGAAATGAGTTAAGAACTAAGAAAAAACTTTTGGAAAGAATAAATAAACCAAGTAAAGTTATCAAATACTTTAAAGAAGTAATGAGATCACCAAGGTTATCCAATGATACTTCAGATATAGGAAATATCAAGCACTCTTCATCTATTGAAGTGGGAGAGTCATCAAAGAGTGGAGACAAAATATATGCAAAATCAAAAGGCAAATATACATGTCATCATTGTGGTAAACTTGGCCACACAAAAAACATTAGCAAAAGTAAAAATTGTATGAAAAAACCTAAACCTAATTTTACTCGTAATTGTTTTAATTGCAAGAAACAAGGACACCAAGCACATGAATGTAGGCCAAAAACAAGTAGTGCACCTACTACACCTAGAGTTAAAGGATATTATTAAAACTATCAAAAATATGAACATAGATCTTAAGAATGAAAATCCAAAGAAAAATCTAATTGGACATCTAAAAGATAAGATCAAGCACCTAAGCAAGGTAACTTCTACAATTGGGACTACAACACATGGTATAATTATCATTATTGTGGATAGTATGGACACATTCAAAAAACTTGCATCAAGGCACATTTCAGACGTAACTATAAGAAATGTTTAAATAGAAACCTAGTTTGTTTTAGTTGTCTCAAGGTTGGACATATTAGTAATGACTGTAGGACCCAAGCACAAGCACCAATGATGAAAGAAATAAAGGAAAAGGGAAATTTGAGATGAATAAATCATAGAAAGAGGTAGTAGAAGCTAGAAGTAGAGAAGAAAGAAAAGTTAAGATCACCCAATCCAATGGATAAGGTGATCACACCACATCCAACTAAGCAAAAAGGTATGTAAGGGATTATATACTGAAATAGTATATCATACACTAGTTCCTAACAAGAAATGTGATTAAGAATCCATATTAGCATGAATCAAGATATATTAGCACACAATTGAGAAAAAGGATTGGGCAATGGAATAAGTTATACTATCAAGTGTCGGGCATCAACAATATTATTTGTATTGACCAAGAATTGTAATATAGATTGAGTTCTTACATCAACTAAGTTAATATATTGACCAAACAGTATGGTCTTTGTCAATTCAAGTAATAGTGATTGAGTATTTTAATGGAAAGAAGAATAAACACAAACTAGAGACATTTGTTATGCACCTACCAAAGTATAGAGCATTTATTATAGACATAAATGAATAGATTGAAGGTATATATTAAATTTTGTTGTTCATTTTCATTTTACCAAGTGATTTTTAGTGCACAAGTGATTCAAATGTGATTAGGAAATTTTGCAATATAACACATGAATCATAGTGTACCGTTGGCAAAATTGGAAAAACTCATTAAGTAACAATTTTAGTGTCGAGTCAAGTTATTTTTCAAATTTGTTGAAGAAAATTTGTTTAAACCCTAGTTTATAAATGACACCTTTTGCATTTGCATCAATGAAGGAAATGTTGAGGAGAGCAATGTACAAATTGTGAGGAATGATCAGTGTCATCCATCAAACTTCAAGGATTACCCTAACATTGCATTGAATGGTGATGAGTTTGGTGCCTTGTCATCAATTCCACCAAGAGTATTGATGATTCATGATGTAAGATCATGCTACATATGCAAAGTGGTAGAAATTGGAAATTATGAACTTTTAAAAACATATGAAAAATTGTGTGATAATGGAGTGTTGAGGGATGACAACAAAATTGTTTTTGAGAAAGGGTTGACCCATGCCCTAGCTTTTTCAAAGGTTTTCAAGGTCAAATGGATAAATATTGTGTTAAGATGACTTCACAATATGAAGATATGATTAGAAGGTGGACCAATAAAGATTAACAAGACCATCATACACCGAGTCACTAGTTAACCTACCCTAGATAGACCAAAGATAATGAGTTTTGTTGCAAAAGATGTTGTTGAGCAACAAAGAAAGGTAAAGTAGAATGGTCATGGAATGTTGATCAATGAGATTGAAGACCCAAGCATTGCATTTTTAGTATGTGTGATTGCACACAAATTCTATCAGTTGATCTAATTGAATAGTGTACCTTAAATTGTAGTTGACCTAGGATATAAAAATGTAAAGAAAGATCATAGTTATGATCTTGCCAAGATACAACTGCAACAGCTATCAAAGAATCTTGGAGCAATAAAGAAGGAAAAAAATACTTTGTGTAAGTTTGGTTCCTTACTTGTTTGTACATTTTTCTATGTACAAAACTCATTCCTCACCATTAGCACCGTAGAATGGGATAGAAGCAGACTAGCAATAGAGAAGATAAATGACTTAATCAATCATTTGGAAGATAATTTTGAAGTGATAATGGAAAATTATTTTGAGAAATTCAAAATAAGATGAAAAATAGGATGAGGATACCTAATTCAATGGTAGATCACTATTTTGATGATATATGTTTATTGTAGAAACATATCTCATCTATACACAGGCAGTAGTACCAAGGGTTGCATAGGCAAGGCCAATGAAATATGAAGTTAATGTTCAAGAAGTTATAGCAACAATGACTAAATTATTATTAGAAGAGATTGATATGAATATCAAGCCATTTAATACCTATGAGACAGCCAAGATAAGATGTTAATGGAAATAAAAGTGACCAATATAGATAAGAAAAGAAACAATATGATTAAGGATCTTGAGGGAAAACTTGGAAAAGGTCAACTTTAGATAACCAAAGGTAAACGAGAGGATGAGGAATCTAATGAAGTGGCTAAAGTTAAAGAATCAAAGGGAAAAGACCTAGTTGTTGTCAAGTCTAGGGCAAAAAGTAGAAGAAATTGGTAGTTGTTAATCCAAAGGTAAAGGAGGATGTGAAGAAGGTTGTCACACCACCAGAGTTAGAACCAAAGATAAGAATAATCACAAGAATAAAGGCAACTCAATCCCTAGCTACAAAAGGAAAAGGAAGCCCAACAAAGAGGAAGTCAACCAAAGTACAGAAGAAAAATTTACCAAAGAGGCTAAGGAGAAAATCGATCATCACACCTAATGAGGAGGAGGAAGATGAAGAAGAAATCAAGTCTAGTGATTTGAGAAAACTTACAATTTCTCATACACTACCTCTGATGAATTGACTAGGTATGTGAGGAGATTAGGGACTCAACCAATTTTTAAAGTTTAAAGAATATTAATTATGATTCTTTAAATAAAGATGATCAGGAGAAGCTTGAAAAAACTATGATAGATATGATGATCAAGTCTAGGTTTACATCTATAGAATTAGGTGAAGGCATTCCTAAAGATTTGTATAATAAAGTTTTAGATTACGGTAAAAGTAGGTTTTGAAGCGACCCTGAAACCCTTTAACAAAAAGTAGAAAGATAAAGCATTATAGCCCAACCAGGTAAAAGAAACCTACAACAAACTATAGAACAGTATTAAAATCAAGTTTTACAGGGACCTGAAACCACTAGAAAAGTCAAAGAACAAACTAACCAGGTTTTACAAGGACCTAGAACCACAAACAGTCAAAACGATAAAAACCAAAAACCAAGACCAGAGACCCCAACCAAAACTAGAACAGACAGAAGCTAAACCAGGGAACTTGACCCAGAGCCACTATTGCAACTCCAAGATCATTTTAGCAACTTCCTTACCAATTGCAACAGTCTCTTGAATGGTGTCAGCAGTTGAAGCAGCAGCAACTTTCATTGCACTCTTCCTTGAGCTCTGCCTTGTTCTTTTCCTCAGACCCTGAGCCGAAGTGATATCTTCATTAGCCCTTTTTCCCAGGCTTGCAGTGGCCACACATATACTCGAGGTGACTTATTCCATCTTAGTGCCACTCTCCTTGATTAGCATTCTGAGGTTCTTCTCATAATTGTTAAGTTTATTAGGGATGTCTCCCATTTGCCCTTCCAGTTGGCTAAGTTTGACATTGATAGTATCCAGGTTATGTTGGAGAATTTCCACCTTTTTCTTCAAACCCATCATTTCATTGTAGATCTAGGAATTTACTTTGAGCATGGTGTCAGCTTTATCCTTTGCAGAATGTAGGAAGGAGAGCATGGTATCCCTCTACATTGAGTTGCTATCATCTTCAGCAGTCCCATGTGGGGGGGGAACGGACATTTTCATTGTTTTTCTCCATTTCCATTTGATCCTCCTTTTGAACCCCAGCAGAGTCCTCTATGTGAGAAGAGTCTTTCTTTTTTTCTTCCTCTATCCCCTTGATAGGAGAAGCATTCTTAGCCATATGGTCCTCCTTACTCTTCTCAACAGGGTTCCCAATAGTATTATCTTCCTCTTTATCACCCCCACTAGATATAGCCTGGTTACCCTCATTAACAGATTTACTCTGTTTAGAATTGCCTTCACTATTGGCTTCCTCTTTCCCTTTTTCACTATTACCTTCAATCTCTAGGTACCCATCCAAATTAGATCTTAAATCCTCGACGTCGGTATCTTCCTGAACCTCAGAGTTAATATTCTCATGACTTTTCAATTTCTTGGTCTCAGACTCATCATCCTCATGTTTTTGAGAAGCTGAGGGTTTCAAATTCAGGGCTTTATCTTTACCCTTAACAGAGTCACCCTTCTTACTCTTAATGGAGTCCTTCTTGTCTACTGAAAGATATAATAAAGTTTATGCTAAGTGGAAGTGGCATTATCCACTGAAAGATAGATTAGGGAGACCACTTCAGGAAAAATAATGCCTAATTTGGGAAAGATGCATATGCCTATATCCCTAAAAGATTTGTAAAGAAATTTATACCAAAAGAGTGAGCATATTAAATTTTGCAGAATAAAGCTCATGAAGTAGAGAAAGAGAGTATAATAATATGGAAGAAAATATTTGGATTGTGTGTTCCATTGGCTGATGAAGAAGAAGAACAAGATAGAGAATGAAGAGATGCAGTAGAACTAGAATAACATGACGATGAAGTAGAAGTTGCAAAGCTAGAAGAAGAAATAAGGAAATTGGTAAAAGGGAAAAAATAATAAGATGTTGCACAATTGAGTGGATTCTTGATTCATCTCCACAGAATCAAAATGTATTAACTGAGGAAGACTTGAAAAATGCTACATCATATGCCTAAGACCCCTTGTTGGTGTTTTAAAACTACAGGTCTAAAACTAGCACTGGGATTCAAAAAAAACTTATTTAGATCTAGACCAACTTAACAAAGCATAATGGCCTTCTACACTTTAGGCTCTATAGGGCCAAGGCAAGTACACCTAGGGATTTTATCATTTACATACTTTCCTTACCCATTATTCATTCCTTATAGTAGAAAGTGGTCTAATATTTTCTTAGAATTGAAATCAACCTATCTATTTATAGCAGCCAACCATAAGCTCAAAATTTATCACAATAACTAAATGACCAACATGTAATTCATTGTTACAAACTTTAGATAATTGACTTGATTTAAATGTGAATTATGCAACCAAATGACTATTCAAATTTGCATCTTAATTGATGACACAAAGTCATACAAGTAAATTTTGATCCATTCAATTGACTTAAAATTAAATTTATCAGTTGTTAACTCTAAATCTCATTCTTATGATATCCCTCCCATATACTTAGAAACCCTATCAATTCATAGAAGAATTTACTTAATTTCTTAAATCAAAAGAAACAATGAATTGACATACAACCTATCCAAGCTACATTAAATTGAAATTAACCTTGTTCATTTAGCCTCAAAGTGAAAAATATATGAGAATGGAGATAGAATTTAAAGACACGGATATTCAGAAAATTCCTTTTATATTAATCTTCTTGAGAACAATACACATATCTAATACAAAACTCAAAATATAACTTAGAACTTGACTAATTTTTCATTCAATGTCCATTATATTCTTTTCATACAAAATTGAAACAACACCTATTTGACATAAAATTTGGACTAACTGTAAATAACATAAGCACTAAAAGAAAACATAACTCAGACCATCACTCCACATCTTGGGAATCCTTTTATAGACAAGGATTGCAAAAATCTATAGATAGGCAAAAATTTGTCAAAATTTGATTCAAACATAAAGTACAAAGATAATTAAAATATTTTATCTTTACAAACATTCATTGTACAATTCAAAGATTGGTAGGTGGTGACTTTTCTTCAAATGTTTCCAAGGTGAGTATTTGTAAACTTTAACAACTTTTCATAATCATTGGCTTTTCTCTATTTTTTTCCCTTGTAGTTATGATTTTAAATTCTTAATCACTATCTCCAAATGCTAAGGCCTTTATGCCAGCTATGACCTCCCAAATGTAAATATCAATTTCAATGTCTAGTCAAGTGGCATCCCTAATTACATTCAGTTCATCAAGGTATTTATTTTATTTTTCATCTGTAATGGCCTTGACTTCTACATTTATCTTCTCCATCTATGATTCAATTTTATACAAAACATCACTCATGTCATAGAGTATTGAGACATCTACCCCATAATTACAATATGCAATAAATCCAGCATGCCTTAGAATATCATCAAAAGAGAATGATCATTCCTGCCACTCCTTTACGCCTCCAATTTGTTCCAAAATATTGTGCACAAAATTGGGAGTCCATGTAGCAATTATTTTTATCTTATTTTGGATTAGCTGCAATTTTTTGAGAAAGAAGGCATTCAATTCTTTAACCTTTTGAATCAGTTTTCTAATAGAGACAATTACCCCCTTTGGCAACTCTTTCTTCTATGTCAACATGGGTACAAGATTTTCAAAAAATTGTGTGTATGGGCACCATGTTGTGAATAAGGGAGATAACAATAAAATTTCCTTTGAACACTGATATTCAACACTTTATAAAACAATATAGCTACTAGTAAATTTTGTGAGGAATTTTTCAGAGAGCTTATATTATGAATCGATGAATTTTGCATTATTTTAATTTATGTCTCTTTGCTTGATTATATCTCTTCCTCATCAGTAACCATAGGCTGGCCTACTATATCACTTACATTTATTGCATGATCCTCTATTTGTACATTTTTATCTTCTACCTCAATAGCATGTCTAACAGTATCTTTAAGTATCTTTACCTCATTCTCTAGCAAGGAATTCCTCTATTCTAGGACATATTTCCTTTTTATCTCCTACCCATAGTGTTTACTTGCATCTACATACTTCTCAAAAGTTGCACACAATTGTGCCTCTAACACATCAATTCTATTTTTTCCCAATAATGATGTTGAGGTTAACAACCCATAAATTTGATTGCTTGATGTAAAATAAACATTCCAAAAGATTACATTCCCACTAGGGGAGTCTTTAATTTCCATGAGAGTTGTTTTTTCATTTTCTGGAGCTAAGCTCCATCTTTTCATAGTCTGAGAATCAATGTTGTAACCAGACCCTCTCAATTCTCCTTATTGATTCACATCTTCAAAAGAGATGGTCTTTTCTTGTCTCCTCATTTGGTCTAGAAAGAATGAAGAACTGATTTTCCATCGTAGAAAGACAATCATACCACTTCTTTTTAGTAGTTCTCTTGCTTCTTCAATAGTTAAGGTCTCACTTTCAAGATTATACTCTTGTAGTCATCTAATCATTTCTGCTACCTTTTAATCAGAGTCATCTAGTTTTAATTGTAATGATAATTAATTTTGCTTCAATTTAAAAAGGAAGCTTTTAAATTCTTATATCTTTATGAAATTTTCATCCATCATAAAATCTCTAGCTTTTATAATCCTTGCATCTACCATTCTAACTCACAGCTCTAATTTATTTTCCTTTTGTTCATCTTCAATTGTCAGTGCCATTAAGAATCTTTGCCTTACATCATTGAAGTACTGGCTACTCCTTGGCATAATTTTTAAGGCTTTCTCTCTTTCCTTTTGATGAATCTTGACCATTTTTTGTTTCTTTTCTACTCTTTTGAGCCCAGGTTGAGCTTTCAGGTTGTTCTTCATCATCACTTACTTCCAGTACAATATTAGGTTTTGAATATTCAAGGTTGACTCTATTTTTTATCTCCTTTGGAACTTGGGCTATAATCTAATCAAACAATTTAATGCACTTATCAAACTTATGCCAATAGCCTTCTTCATGATAAAACCCCTTAAAAGATGGGTCAATTATCTTCATTTCTTCTTCAAAACCCAATATGTATCTCCATTTTATTGTTCTATATCTACACATATTATCATCCAAATAGTTTACAATCACATCCTCTTCCAAATATTTTTTTCTCAATGGCAGGTTATATCCTCTCATTTGTCTCAAAGCATTCCTAACAATAGCAAAAGGATCATATGTTCTAGCAGGAGCAGTTGGAAATTTATAATTTCTAAGAAATTCACTAGTTTCTTCAATTTCATTCTTGCCAATTTAAAAATCTACACAAGAATGTCCCTTTTCTGACATTTTGGTCCAAATATTCCAGAAGAATTCTACAATTCCTAATCTTTGTAGAATAAATTTAGGGGGGGACATGTAATGGTTGGGGGCACCCAAAAACCCTAATAACTATGTAAATTTCAAACATAAAAACACTTCCCATATCATGCCCTAATTATTTTCCTTCATCAAAGCATCTAGAGGGTTTAATCAATTTCTTAACATTTCTAGGAACCCTTTCTACTATAGCCCCCAACACATTTACATAGGGTAGACAAGATCATTGTAAAATGAAATAGTATTTGAATAAGGGTAGAATATTTTCCATACCCTATTCCATTGTTTTTGAAATAAAAAGCAACCAAAAACAAGGGGGTCAGCCCTTACAACCAAAAAGCTGGTAACCAACACATTACCAACAGAGACCAACAGAGAACCTTAATAGAATGAACTAAAGTTCCACTAAGCCCTACTAAAACATATGCATGTTACCAACCAGCATAATAATATGAACAAAACCACCTAAACTACAGTAGTAGTCCAAAAAATCTATCAAACTATGAGAGTTCATCATAAAAACTATTGATATAACCATGCCTACCCAAGTCTGAGCAATAGTTGAAAACTAGCAAAACCAGAACTAGCATATAAACATAAACTTTTGGATCCAAGGATCCCCAAAAACTAGAAAACTCAAATAACAATTTTCTCCTTTCCCTTCATAAGGAGTAGAATTCACTCCCAATCATCTGCAAGGAATTTAAAGAGGAGCTTATGATCCTCCATATTCATTATAGTGTCCTCCTTCTCTTGAGCCAGCAGTTGGAGGGTAGTGGTAGCAGCGTGGGTGACCTTAAGGGAAAATTTAGAAAAGGGGAAGAACCCTTCCTCTAAAGATTTAACCCTCATTTCCAATTTGGCATACGCCTCCAATTGCTACTATGTCTCTTCTCGATTATCTGCTTCCACCTTCTTAGCTTCCTCTTTAGCATTCTGCACCTAGTTATCATCCTACAAAACCCTAGGGTTAGTAAAAACCTTAAGTTTATCTTTGGCCGAGGAGGATAAGGTGATTGGGGAAGTGTCCACTTTTTTTCTATCCTCATAGAAGGTAATGAGATGAAGAGTAAACCTGGTTGAAACATGGGCAGTCTCCATGTTAGCAGCATTGCCAGCTACTACTTGAGTGTTATCCACATACAATTGAGCATTTCTAACAGAATTGTTTGCTAAGTTAACACTTTTTTCTACCTCCTCCATTCCTTCTTCTCCTTTGGAATCCTCCTCCTCCCCTTCCTCTTCATTATTTTCTGCTCTCTCTTGTTCATCTTCCTCAACCCTGAACCTATTGGATTTTTGTTTGTGTCTTGCCTCAGATTGAGAAAATCTCCTATACCTTCTTCTCACCTTTCCCTTAGTCTCCTCCTCTGGTTCCTCCTCTTCCACCACCATAGGTTTTTCCATTTCAATTTTTTTACTACCCTTTTTTTGCCCAGTTGTATCAGGTTTTTTTTTTTTCTTATTTTCACGACTAGGGGAGGGTCATGGGGTATGAATTTTTGTTCCAATATTAGTGCTCGAGGGTGAATTTTGACAATGGTGTTGGTTGTTAAGAACCACCACTCTAGGGGGGGAAAAGGGCAAGGTAGAATCATTATAGGTGAAAGATAAGGCCTTTGTGGATAATGGTAAATTTTTGCCCTTTATTTCTTTTTTCCTAGCATCACTGATCATATCTTCAAGAGAATGCAGTAGAAAAAATGGGATAGAAATAAAATCCCTAATCCTGAAATGATTCGACAAAGGGAAGTGATAATAGAAACAAACATCAAACCTACCCTCCAGCATTAGATATTTCATAAGAACTAGGCACAGATCATCCCTAGGAGCTAGCAGATTGTCCCTCTTAAATCCTCCTCTATAGTGCACTGGTTCCTCACTGTCTGCAAAAAAACTATTCTTACTGGCCTCGTCCATAGTTTTAGTAACCTTCTTCCATTTCTTTCCTCTCATTGAAAGACCAGTATCCATGGCTATCACCTCCTCATCCACTTGAAAATTTATTCCATTAATGGTGACCTTGTAGTCATTCCACCCATTGACAAATTCAAGGGAAAAATTCTCATCATACCCTGCCATCAACTGCATGTAGGGCAAAAAGCCCCCCTCCTTCAACAAAAACTAGGTCGCCATCCTATCTTTGAAGTTCTCCATTTTTGTGGGCTCTAGCCTATTCAAGTCCCCTCTCATATCTATCCCACCAATTTCTCGTTCCCCCACTTTAGTAATGCACATCTGAACCTCCTTGTCTACAAAAGCACTACACCTACAATCAACCCTAGGTCTTTCAACAATAAGCAAAGAAGTTGTATAGTCTCATTCTTGATACACTTCAAAATCCCAATCAAATTCATTATGGGATTTGTCAATGTATGGTATCATAATTTTAGCACCCCAAAAATCTTTGACAATCTGATAAATGATATCATTCATGCTTCTAAATGGGGATAAATTTGAATTTCATGATGTGTTACCATGATGATGAAGTGGCATTCCTCTTAATTTTCATTCACTCATATTTTTGTTAGTATAGCCATGTCTCCTCATTTCCCTAAAACCTTTTTTAATTTTAGCACACTTTGACTCACACATGCCAAATTTGGTCCTAGTATTAAATAATAAAGACATTATTAGATAATACTCCCTCTACTTTCCTTGCTTATGAATAATTTAATGTCTTCATTAAGCTTCTCCATATTCCTCTAGCACATGACTATCGTAGATTTAAACATCATGGTAGTCATCGCGTTGGCCACCTTATTTCCTTCCCTGTAGATGTGTTGTAGGTGGACTGTTTCCATCCCATCTAAAATATGTCTGATATCCATACTTATAGTCTTGATATTCCATCCTGGTTGGGACACCCCATTAGCCAGGTCAATGATTAATTTGGAATCCCCTTCTATTGTTATTTCCTTAATTTACATTTTACAAATCAACTACAATCCCCAGAACAAAGCCATTGCCTTAGCTAAATTACTACTTCCATTTCCCACCTTGCCAGCATAGTCTAACAGCGCATCACCCTTCCTGTCTCACAGCACTCCACCCACCACTCCAACACCTCCTCTAGCAGCACCACCAAAATTTACTTTAAAATGTTTAAGGGTTGGTATTTTCCATCTCATTTTTTATCTCCTCAATATTTTTGAGTTGTCAAAGAGGAAAAAATCCTCATGACAACCCCATTTTTCTGCATTTCTCAATTCCAAATCTATAAAGTCCATTCGGCTCATAAAATCATTTAGATCTTGCAAGCTTTCTGGGCAATCTTTATTACCACCCAAATTCTCCAAGTGGTACAAGGGAGTACTATAGTCACCCATACACATCAATTGCTTATCCTTCATATTTAATGTAACCCTAGCTAATTTATCATGTGTTTCCTTCCTCCCTAGCTTGTTATTAGAGGCATAAATATTAATCAGTCCCCAACTTTGAATACTAGATTAGAAATATATTATTATAGAATTTTTATCCTTCCAAACCTCAACTCCCATCATAGAGTTTAGGTACCACATAGTAGAAATACCCCTCGAGGCTCCATCAGCCTCCATATGCATGTAAGTAGCACCAAGCCAAACATGACAAACCATTTTATCAAAATTCGTACTAGACATTTTAATTTCTTGTATTAGAACACAATCAACTTTTTCCTAAAAAATACATTATTTCAGAGCATATTGCTTCTGGGTCTTATTCAACCCCCTTAAATTCCATTAGAGGAAATTCATTTCTTACCTCTAGTAACTATCTCCAGTGTAAGTTGCTTACCATTGGCAACATCCCTTGCTACTTGTTTTCTCCTGTTGCTCTACTAGATGGCCTTCTAGTAGTCCCAAAAGCACCCACATTGAGCTTTTTATCCCCCCTCCTTTTCTTTTTTTGGACCTCTCATTCCCCATTATCCTCATCATGTGGTGAGGTAGGGCTATGTTCCTTATCTTCCTTATCAATGCTTGCCATGACTTTAGTTGCAATCTCCACTAGGGATGCCTTAAACATTTTTAAGAGGGTACAAACTTTTACTTGAGTATCACATTCCACGGCCATAAGACCTTGCAGGCTATTACCTCCTCGATTTTTTGGTGAGCCAAGAAGAGGGTGGAAAACCTCTATTTCTCCTTCCTCCAACAACTCACCTTCCTTAAGTCCCCCCATGGGTGAACTCAATAGTTCCTCTAATTCTCTTTTAAAGGGATATTCCTCCAATTTCTTCTTGTCCTCCAAGGCTTCCCCATCCCCAATAGCATTATGCTCTATGCCTGGGGTGGAAAGTACGGGGTTAACCTCCCTATTTTGTGTTACAGCATTCTCTACCTCCTATCTTGGGGCCTTCGAAGGTTCCCCTATAGTTTCCATAACAATCCCTGGCTCACTCTCCTTCTATTTTTCTTTTGCATTTGAGCCTTGTAGTCCACAATAAGGTGTCTAAACTGGCCACATTTTTGGCAAAACAATCCTGCATTCTCATATTCAATGGACTGGACTTTCTCTCCCCATTTGGTCTTAAGTGTAACCACAGTTGCGAGTGCATGATTCACTGCAACATTCACACAGAACCTTGCATAAACCATACATGATTTTTGCATAGTTACGTTATCCACTATGACAAAGTGACCAAAAGAATTCCCCACCCATCTTAGGATCTTTTCATCCCAAATTTCAAGGGGCAATCTAGGTAATCTAACCCAGAGTATTGCTAGTTTACTTAGCTTAGCACTACCATCAAAACTCAGATGCCACTTTGTCAAAGCAAGAAAATGCTTCCCATAATGCCAGGGACCTCAGAGAACAAGATTGGTATCTTCCTTTGAAGTAAATTTGAAACAAAAGAGGCCACTGGGCATAGCAGAAACCTCTACACTACCTCTAACTTTCCATTTCTGACTCATCTATTTTTGAACCATCTTGATTGTCGGTCTAAAAGCAACCAATCTGCCAACAACACAAAGTTTAAGACCAGAAGTTACACTGTCCATCAAAATATCAAGGAGGGAGATCACCAAACCATCAAAACCA
Source organism: Cupressus sempervirens (assembly GCA_028749045.1). Taxonomy (NCBI): domain Eukaryota; kingdom Viridiplantae; phylum Streptophyta; class Pinopsida; order Cupressales; family Cupressaceae; genus Cupressus; species Cupressus sempervirens. The sequence goes on from CM053784.1 coordinate 471,347,704, forward strand.
CAGGCAATCTTGGGATACTCTAAATGGGCCTTAGTCCCCTTTGAATGGGTATTAGTACCCGAGGATCCCATAAGCACATTTTTCCAACCCGTCAGGGACCCATTAGCCATCATCTAACTGCCCTCTGGAGGACCACCAATAGTGCCACCACTATCCAAGACAACAGTGTCGACAGAAGGTAACCCAAGATCCCCCTTGGACCCACAACCATCCCTCGTGTCCTCCAAGTCCCTACATAATGCTAGCACCATTTGCAAATTTGGTCAAGGAGGTGAATCTAGGGGCTAAAGGCCCGTCATAGATTTAGAATTAAAATTCAAAGTTGAGCGGCAAGTTGTAGAATTTTTATTCTACCCTATTCCATTGTTGTACATGAAGATTCTCTCCAAATTCTTGTGTGCTTTCAATGAAGCTTTGATTAATGTACCCCACATTTTAGTACATAGTCAAATGCATCAGTAGAGAATAATGATGAAATTTGAAATTCTCTAGTTTTCCCTCTTGAGATGAGACAATCTCATCATGAATGTGATTTTCTATGTAGGTGATGAAGTTGTACCCAATGTTGGTGTGTGGGTCTTAAATATTCAATGCCATGATATAGAGTCCACCAGAATCATCCATAGTCCCATCTAAACCTAAGACCTTGTTCAATCCAAATATTGTACTCTAAAGGTATCTTTGAAAATACTCTAGAGGCATGTAATCTCCCACTTTCTTTGGTATGTCTCCTTCTTCCTTTTTCACTTTTGGAATATGTCTCAACATGACCTTTCTAGTGTAGAAATTTTTGTGATTCTTGAAATCTTCATTAAATTTTTCTAAGTCAATATGGAATTTCATAGGTCCTCCTAAATCAAAAGCCTCAATAAAAGTTTCTTTGTCCATTGTGCAAAGTATACTCCTATCCTTTTTAAGGAATACACAACTACCTAGATTGTATGCTTTGATTAGTACCTTCAGCAAATCAACATTGAAAAAGACCTCAAGCACAATTAATTTCCCAAATTTCTAGTCCAAGGGTTCAATATAGGGAGCTTTTCTATAAAAAAAATTATAGAAGAATTGAAACAATGCATTCCCATTTCTATATGGTACCTTTGCATTTCTACAAAATTTGTATGGGTCTCTAAAAGCATGGTCATTTGCAAACTAGAGATTGGATGAACCTAGCAAGAAATATAACCTTTCATCAGCAAAAGGGCTGGGATTTTTTCCCTTTGAAGAAGTTGATGGAGCTTCTTCAATTTGAGCTTGTGCAAATAACTCTCCCTCTTGTTGCACCATTGTGTCAACTTATCACAATAATATTGAACTCTGTCTGCTAGGATTTTATCTACAAATTCAACTCTACTCTATAATTTCAAACACTCTGCAAATAGTAATAAAATTTTGGCACTCTTTACCTTTTATCTCTTTTCTACAAATTTGAGTGTGGCATTAATGGCATTAAAATAGCATGCATGAAATCTATTTAGTACTTCAAAAGATGTTCTGCATTCAAATTTGATGTTGTTCATACCTCCAGCTCTTCATATGTTTCTAGCTTGCACATGCAGTTTAGTTTTTGTTTTTTGTCTTTAAACTAAAACTAGCAATGTGGCAATGGCTCATTTTTCTCCACTTCTCGTCAACTTTACTTTCTTTACTTTAAGCCATGACCACACGAAAATGGTAACCATAACCATTTCACATCTTTGCCACTTAATTGTCACACTGCCAACTTCATCATGTGAAGTCACTTCATACACTTATCTATGCTTCGCCATGATGTTTTCTTGTTCATCATATAGACCCGTGAAGTAGCAAAACACACTACTTAACCTTCTTTGCAACATCATAGCAATTAAGAGCTTAGCATTCAACACCATGGAGATGCGGCATTAACTATCAAAACAAACACTATCACTTCATGGCAGCCCAAAATCAAATAGTTTGCAAGTGACCCACGAAGTAATGAATGTAGTGATCACAACAATCTCACAAATTTGCAACTATTCAAGTAATTGTCTTACTAACCACAAAGACCCAGTGATTCATATCATGAATGGTTACTTAACCCTTTATCAAAACATCTCTCTTTTAAAATCTTATCATGGCTTAACACCCATGAAGGTGCAACAGATTTGTATCTCCTCATCGTAACCTGTTATCTTTTCTCACCTTTCATCCTTGTGAAGCATTGAAACCTCTCTTTTAGACCTATCACTGAGTCTCTATTGTTTATGACTTAACATCTTCCAAACTAGTGATGTTGCGATCACCAATTATCTCCACTTCTCCATTCTAACCTCACATTATCCTTAACTATAGGAGTTGTAGTGATAACTTAAATCTTGATTACCATGGTTATATTTTGTAGCGTTGCAACTTAAAAATCACTATGAAAATCACAAATGGTGACCCTGCGATTTTAAGCTTCTCTCCATTTCACAACCTTAACTTGAATTCTAGCCATATTTCCCACAATATAGTGTAAACCTTGTAATTTTTTTTCTTTTCAACATCGCCACCTTCAAAATGGTTAGACAGCATAATGGAGAAATCTAGCGATCAAAAGGCTTTCACAGTTTTGCAACTTAAAACACTTAGGACCACAATCTTATAACATATGAAATAAAAGAAAGAACTTAGGGATATGGAAATTTATACCTATAATCAAAGTTTTATTGCATCCCTATTTATCATTTGCATACCAACTCATGAATGACCTGGCAAACCATAAGGTGTGATCAACAATTTTATATTTTTCTTGAGAAATGATGACACTTTAAGAAACCCTAAATGCAAAAATATTTTTTCTTCCTCATTTTAACAAGAAATAAAAAAATTTAAGCTTAGTGAAATTTCAAATCATCACCCCTCTCTACCATGCACCAATCCATTTTGGTTTTGAATTCAAGATTATCCAAGGATTGAAAGTGCTAAGACTGGTGAGTTTGAAGTTATATCAATTACAATAGTTTCTAACATGAGTGTTGAGTAGTAGGGAAAGCTGATTATTGTGTTTCCACAATTTACCCATGTCACAAATGGCACCATAGAAGAACAAAAGGAGGAGAAGAAAATAGATTCAATAGAGTCAAATAAACCAAAAGAACAAGAGGCTCTTCAAGATCTTATACAACTATCAAGTGTCATGCCAATATAGACATTAAATTTTACACCTATACAATAGGTTAGATCAAATCCATAAGATCACACATGTAGATCGAGTGCAAAGGAAAAAAACTATAGGTATCACTACCTAGTGATAGCACCCCTCAATCACATATAGCTTGTGGCACAAAAAGATGAAACACCAAAGGAAACAGTCAGTTTAGATGAGGTAATTGCATTGCCTATGTATGACTTGAACAATATGACTCTAGAGAAAAAGAAATATTTGCAAACCTTGTTAAGTTGCAAGACAAAGAAAGAACATATGAGAAGAGAACACGAGAAGAAACAAATATTAAATAATATTGAGGATATTTTTGTCAATGCTTTTGAGATTCATGATGTTAATGAGAAACATCAAATTTTGGATAAACTAGTGTTACATTTGATAAAGCTAAAATAGAAGATATAGAGACTAATAATAAATTGATGAGATGGTCTGAAAAGAAATTTGAACACAAAGTTTTGGAGAAAGTCTCAATTGAACTTGCAATACAACAGTTTCAGCTTTCTACTCTTGTAACAAATGTGAAAGAAATATTGACAATCATTCATTCTTTGTATATGAAACTTTGTGATATTGTTTTCTTCACATTGGAGAATCAACATGCTATTGACAAGTTACAAGCAAATACAAAGGCTTGTATAGTTTCATTGAGCAAGACCACAAATTCAAGCTCACATTCTTTCAATAAAATGGCATATGATTAAGGGAGGTTAGCCAAGTTGATGGCTAGAGATAATAACATTCAGAAAACATTGATTTTAATTCAATTTATATTATTACCCCATTGGAGATATTTCAAAAGGAATTATCAGTGGCTTAGGACTTATCAAGGAAATATGAAATATCCTCATCTTTCAATTGTAGAGAACCTAATTGATCTAGTTTCTCAGCTAGAGATTCAAATACAAGTCATGGATTCAGTAAGAGTGAGATAGAATAAAGGAATTGAAGAGATTTTGGTGTCTCACAAATTTTCTTTGGATAAATATCAGCTGAACCCTGAAAACCCCAAGTCGTAAGTGTCAAAAACAAGGGGGAAATGTTCCCATGACATAAATAAAGGGGGTATGTAAATACAAGATGAAAGGGGGAAATGTCTACAGAAACAAAGGGAAAATGAAAGATTAGATGTGTTAGCATCAAATTGTAGACATGTATGTATTTTATAACAGAACCAAGTTTTTGAAGATAGGATCACAATCTCAGGGGAAGTGCTACATTTTATTAAAAATTATTGCTAAAGTCATGAAAAAGTGATTTTCCCACTAATTTCAAAGGGGAATATTGTTGATCTCTAAGCCCAATTTTCCTATTAGTGTCCAAAACGTAGTCATTTCCAAGGCAGTGTTGGCTAGTCATCACTATAATCAAGCCATCCAAAGCATTCCAAGCTACAAAGGACTTGTTTATATTTCATTATATGTCAAGCAAGTCAAAGGTTTTTGAGCACCCCAATAGAGATCAATCCAACATACATGTGCCAAGAAAAGAAAAAGATACCAAGAAAAGAAAAGGTTAACTTGTGCCAAGTGAGTCAGTATATGTTGAGCGTATAGAAGTCAAGTGCTAGCATGAATCTTAGTTATGACCAAGTGTCAAAATATTCAATTGTTGAGTAAACTAGTTTTGACATATGAGTTTGTAATGGAACAAACACTTATGTAAATCATTTTAGCCAACTTCTATGTGACATTTAATGATTGTAGAGATATTAAGGAGTATAATACACATTTTGGTAGAAGGCATTAATCCAAAGAAAATTAGATAAACCAATCAGAAAATCAGAAGGGTAAAATGGAAAATGGATTGAATGTAAATCATTGATTAGGATCTAGAACTTTCTATGATTATCTATTTAAGGAAGGGATCTAACCCTAAATTAAAATTATTTGAATGAGAATTATGAGCATGAAGATATAAAGGAGAGAAAAAGCTAAGTACAAGGCAAGGAGGCTAAGTCAGATAGAAGATCAAACGGACAAATCTAGTAGTGAAGGATAGAACATAGCATATCAAATAAGGAGATCAGATTGAGACATTGAAGGAGGAGATCTATAAATATCTTACACAGAAAACTAAAGGATCAGGCACTAAATAAATTTTAATAAATTGATTCAATACAAATCTCTCAACAGAGTGCTTTTAACAAACCTTATTTAAATCTCCTAATAGAGTCCTTACTTTATTGTAAGTATAATATCCTTTAATCAAGGTTTGTAAATATTTTAACAAAGAAGACCCCTCACATGGTAGATCATTAGAAGTGATCAAATTGTGGTCCTAACATGCAAACGTTGTTGTTAGAGCAATAAATATTTGTGGGTTTCATTCCCACCCCAGTTTTACCTTCACCTTGGAGGGTTCCTGGGTTACCAAATCTTTTTTGTTATGTATTTATGTTTTCATAGGTGTTATTTTCAGATAGATTTCACTTTCACCACTACAACTTTATGATTATATGGAATGAGATCTAAGATATGAGATGGATTGGCAGTGAATGTAGTTAACTTGAGATATATTTTTTAGCAGTGAGAATCTTTATTGATCTTGAATCACCCCCCACCCCCCTCTCAGTATCTTGTTTCCCAATAAGACTTCCAACATTCTCTTCTCTAATAACAAAGAGGTCTTCTAGGTAGTGTTTCCTCTCCTTGGAGTTCATGGTGAGTGAAACACTATCTATCGCTTGAGGAGTGTTGAAGAAAGTATCAAAGAAACTATCAGAGTGGTAAAGTGGGTTGTACCAAGTAGTATTTTTAGTCTCTTCCTACCTATCAAGAATAGGGTCTTCTCCACAGAATTTCTTACAAGGATGTCTAGTATAAGTGGAAAACTATGTAAAATTAAAAGAGGAATGGCTTCCTTTATCAACTTGGAGTCTAGTCACAACTGGCATGTAAGGACAGGCCTTTATCATAATAAGAAGATGTAAATCCTTTTAGGATCCAAACTTGTATATTAAAAATATTCACTTGTCGAAAGATAAAGCAGAGAGAATAGTTTAACAAAAGTTCCCAAGAATTTATGGCACTAGTGATTCTAGCCAAGAGAGGGGGCAAGAAGCCTGATGGCAAATAACCGAGAGAATGAGGTAACTGAGTTTTGACAAGTGAGAAATAGAGATATTAAGTTCATGTCCGAGAGACAAAACTCATCTTTTTAGCTTAAGATAGTACCAAAAAATGAAGGTTTTAGACAAGATCATGGTAAGACCAAGTACAAACATCCTTACTTCAGCTAAAATGCAATATGGACTCAATTATGCAATCAATAGAAACCAGGCGATATTTCACAGCAAACCAAGTGATAGTACATCAGTGTTGGGCCCATTTACCGTTGCACCAAAAGCCATGACTATTAGTGAACATGGAACACCACATAATTAACCACCTGTGGGCAGGGGAGCATGTCGCATCACCCAACAATCTCCCCCTCGACGCGCATACCAGGTGCTTACGCAAATCGGGAAGGCACCGGGGAGATTTGAACCCATGACCAAGCCAAAACCAGGCTTTGATACCAATTGTTGGGCCCATTTACCGTTGCACCAAAAGCCATGACTATTAGTGAACATGGAACACCACATAATTAACCACCTGTGGGCAGGGGAGCGCGTCGCATCACCCAACAATCAGCATATTCTATCATGTAATTATTTTTACAATAAGCAGGTGATACTTTTCAAACATGTGATACTCTCCAGCAAGTCATAGAAAAAACTACACAATAGGAGGGTGATAAACTTTATTAAGTAGTGCGACACTTCTGGAAATCTAGAAGTATTGCACGATATTTATCTTTAGTGTCATGCAATAAATGTTTAGTAGACTTTGTAGTATGTGACTTGGTCCTTAAAACATCTACATTGTGACTCAATTTTTGATGTGTTCAAAAAAAATAATAGCTAGACAAAGTGTTTTTCAGTTTGTAGCAATAAAAGTAAGGTTTTGAAAGTAAGTATAGTTACAAACATGCATCTCAAAATAATTAAACAAGGACAAAGAAACCATTTCAATACAAGCATATGTGAGGTTTTCAAAATAATAGCCCTATGAATGCTACCATCATGTGTATGTTCAAAAATTTTCCATGGATCTAGCACATTTGAAAACATGCTAAGAAATATCTACCTAGAAGTCTTAGCTCATTACTCAACAACTTGGCTCATTCTTGATGCCTCCTTACCTCGCACAAAGTGGTTTTCCACAATAGATGTTGCCTTTTTCATGGAGTTTTCATTGGAACAACCAAAGGGACACAAATGGCGAGTATAAAAATCTTGGGGTGATCTAGGTAGTCCACTAGGATCAATCATTGCACTAATTTGTTGAGAAGATAATAAAGGTAGCTTCAAAATCCTAAAGTGTTTAAAAAGGGTCTCATTTGCAACATCCCTCTTACACCTAATAGAAAGAAAACACCCATCTTGCAATAGGTAATGGACCTCACAACCACAAGAATACCTTAAGCATTCTCACTTATTATTTTCCTCATGGTCACAACCCACAAGTACTTCCACTAAATGAAGACAAGAGTTATGCCCCCTAAGGTTTTGGCCTTTGTCAAGGCATTTGTGATTATAGTGGGTTGGGTTAGTTGGGTTTTTCTCATTCCCACTTTAGGGCATCCCTATTGGTATCTTTCCACCAATAATAGGCCCTCTAAAGGTGAAAACTCATTAAGAGATTGAAAAAAATGGATCTACACCAAAGAGGTCAAGATTGTTGATTCATGCAAAGGGTGAAGAGAATACTCTCTTATTCTTTAGTGCTTTCTCCAAACACACCAAGAAGATGAACTAAGACCACTAAAAATTGGAATATATCACTCACTTTCGAGACTCAATCAAGGGTCAATATTTTTTATTCACCTCAAGGGTTAAGAGCACACTCTCCTACCAGCAATGAGACCTAATTGAAAACTTTATGCACCTAGAAAAGGAAACAACTAGTAGATGCCACACATTGAAATGAAATAAAACACAAAAGATTTTGGTTTGTTTTTCTTTTCTTCTAGGAAGCCCTATAATAATATTAATAGCCCCTTTTATCAAATATAAGTCTTTAACATTCATTTTTTTAATGAGAAAATAAGAAAGTAACTTAGGAAAACCCTACAAAACAAATGTGTTAGTGTAACAAAGGGTTAGCAAAATGTGATAAATCTAAAAAAGCCCACTGGTCAAACTATAAATAAATCAGAAATCTAAAAATAAAATGCTTCAAGGACTCAAAATATTAACAAAAAAATCTAAATAGCTATATGTTTTGAACTGGGTGATACTTTATGCTCAAGAAATATCGTATAACACTTCCTAGTATATTCAAGTGATAGAGTCTTCCCAATTGATACTTTGTGTCAAATAGTATGATATTTCACACAACTACAGTGTGATAGAATGTAAAATAGTTGTGTGATGCTTTAACTGGTAAAGTATCACACCAATATATAATGAAAAATTTTACCATATTGGAAAAGTATTACACAATAATTATTTCCATAAAAAAGAAAATAGATGGGGGAAAAAAAGCAAGACAGTGGCAAAAATACAAAAAGAAGGACAAAATAGAGTTGTTTGGCCCCACAATTGGGCACAAAAAATGTACACTCAAAAAGGTGCACTCCTCTAAGTCCTTCTATTCAAGGGATCTCATGGATTGAGATCCTCAAATTCCAACCTAAAGCTCCCTAGTCATGACATACAAAGGAATGCAAAAAGAAGTAGAATAGCTCTCAAATGAGCCTAAGAATGTAGCCCCTTGCAAGCACAACATAAAATGGGAGATTCTAAGAAAAGATCAAGGATTCTAGTGTCTAAGATTCCACATGTTATGCAATGCAAGTAAAAACTAATCTATAGAATAAGACACAAAGTGTAAACTAACTAGCAAGATGAGAGTGGTACAATCCTTCTAATTAAATTAGATGTGTTACTCTAATGCATAAATGGAAACTATACTAAAACAACATGATGTAAATCTCATATGATATTCAAATATGAATATGAGGCCACAAGATTTTCCAAAGCTTCAAGGGTACCTAGAAAAACCTAAAGCATAACAATCATGCAAAAGGAGTTGATCCAAGATGAGGAGAGAGCTTTCCCTTTTAAGAAGAATGGAAGATGGAGATCATGAAGCAAGAGGATCTAATAAAGGGTGGGAAGTTGACATTTTCATGGTCCATGTGCTCAATCATCACCACCAATCACAAAGAGTTGACTTTTGTGTCTTCATGTGAGACAAAAAGACTTTTTTTTATTTTTAAAGTGAGAGAATGTTTTTATGTGTGCAACTTAGGATAAGAGATGACTGGGTTCTTTTTATTTAATTAAAGGGTAGACATGTTAATTTTAATTAAATAAGAGCTTCGGATATAATGGTCATACTATATGATAAAATCAAATAAATCAATTTTTGAGGATTTGATCAAAATAAGTGATTTTAATAATTTTAGCGAAAATGTTGAGAAGGGGGCTAATAGTCTAGATGACCATTTTTGAGTGATTACATATGTCACCTGATACACTCTTAGTCCTCATTAGACCACATAGGTCAAAGTGTTCTATTTCTAATATGTGTTCATAAGTAAATAATTTTCTAGAGAGACTATAACTAGCTAACTTACCCAATTGACAATATTTACACATTGAATTATTTGATTTTTTGATTGGAGACAAACCTCTCTCAGATTTATTTCTTCCTACTTTAAAAATGCTATCAAATTTTACATGGAATTGTATTTTATGGCATAAACCATCTATTTTAGGCTTAGCTACAAAGAAACAATTTATAGTAGATTTTAGATAAAATAGATTACCTTTTCTTTTCTCAAATATAGCCAACAATTTACCTTTCTTGTCTAAAATCCTACAAGACCCTTGGTCAAACTCAAACCTCTAACCCTTATTACTTAGTTAAACTATGCTCAACATATTATATTTTAATCCTCCCACTAAGAACACATCTTCACATTCTATGGAATCATTTAAAAATATGGAATCCTTTCCTATTACAACACACATATCATGATTGTTGAATCTTACCATTCCACCATCATACTCCACTTTGTGGAATTTTCTCCAATCTCTAGTCATGTTGTGAGAATAGCCACTATCTATGATCTAATTTTTGTTGTGATTCATACTCTTTACTAGATCTCTCTCAACCCATTATTTTTTATTCCAATGAAGGTTATCTCTTTATCTTCATCATCAAAATAGTTTGACTTCTCATTGATTACAACTTCTTTTGCAAGGTGGTGGTGATTCTCGCCTTTTTCTATAAAGCTTTTCCACTTCTTGTTTTTTTCCCTTTTGTTTGGCTTGAAACATAATGCAACTATGTGTCCTACTTTATTGTAGTTAAAACATTTGGAAGGGAGCTTATCTTTATACTTCCCTTTTCCTCAAGGTAATCTTGTTGCCAGTAGGTCTTCTAACTCTTCATGATCACCCTTCTCAGCAAAGAGAGTTTCAAGGTGTTTTTTGGTATCTAGAAGTTCTTTCCACTTCCTTTTATTTTTGGGTGCAATAGGTGAAATAGAAGCTTTGAATGGAGCCTCTCCCTTTGGAATACTCTTGTCATAGTTATCTCAAATGTTGTTAGCTCTCCTATTAAGGCATCAAGTGAAACCTCATCTTTCTATAGTGATCTTAGTCATGAATGGTTGAGACCCTTATAGCATATAGAGGTTCCTTAGTATTTTCTCACTACATCATCTTCTTCCAGTCTGCATCAAGCTCATCTTATGCCAACCACCACATCTTTTATCATTTTTCTACACTGCTCAATATTTTCTCCCTCGCACATCCTCATGTCATGAGATTTCCCTCTTAGGCTATCATCCTTTATCTTATGGATATGAGTGTCCCCTCCATAAACAATTTTGAGATTCTCCCATATCTCATGAGTAGTTTCAAGATCTTCTACACTTTCATGCTCAACATATGAGAGTGTACTTACTAGTGCATCTATGGTAGCAACATGTATTTTCTTCTCCTTTGTTTGATCTACATAAAATGGTAGTGCAAGATAGATGTATTTTTTTCAACATGAATCAATATACTACTGACAACTTCAAATATTTTCTTCTTATTTATGCTGATTCAAATACCACTATCTAACTAGTTGAAGAGTAAACAGTAGATTAATCAAGAAATAAATATATCATCCCTCAACAGAATATTTATCTCATAAAGACTCGATTAGGGTGAAAGCTATGGGGTGTGAGACAATTCTCATGAAGCTTACACTCTACTAGAGTGTGTCTAGTCAAGATCTTATCCATGCTAAAAGATTACAAAGACACAGTAAAGTATCACTTAGTCAAGGGTATTAATAGAGACATGTCAAATTCTTTTAGTTGGTTAAAGGTAGCCTTGTTAGAGTACTTAAGGCACAAATTAATGCATCACCCTATCAAGGGATTTAATATAGAGAACTTTTTTAGCCTCAACTAATGATGTAATTGAGAATGATATGAATGTATTTGAAAAATTCATATCATTTGCTATGTTTTTATTGTGTCAAAATCTTAGTTGGCTAGACATTGTGCTAATTTAGTAGAGTGTCATATCATTTGATTGATGAAAAGGATTTGATTGATGAAGAGGATTTGAAGAAATTATGATGATAACAAAGTGTTGATAAGTATGGTGTTCAATGGGCACTTGAATGAGTTGAATAGTGATAATGTAAGATTGGTTTGATTATTTCACAATCATTTAATCATGTAGTGTAATGATAAAATCTATGTATTCACCAAGCTATACAAGCTACACCAACTAAGAAGGTAAATAAGAAGTACAATATTAATTGTGTTTGGAAAAGAGGAAGTTAGGTTTTAACCGAGTAATTCATATGTTAACCGAGTGATATATTACCTAAGTGAAATGTAATTTTCATGGAGTATGAGCTAGGGGAACAAGTTAAGAATGATGGAATCTAAGGCTGATTTATGATGAAAATAAAGAATGTTCAAGAAGTTAGAAGGTGAAATTCAAATTTAGTTACAAGATCTATGACTAGAAAAATAAAATGAATATCTGATGATTAAGATTGAAAAAAGATAAGGATGAGCACAAATTTCAATGAAAGTTATATTTTCTAATAGAATAAATACATTGAATCTAAGATCTATGGATGTGGTTACGCATAAAAAAACCTAGAATAATCTAGAAGTAGAAAGTGCACTATTTAAGGAGGTGTTCAAGAAACTTTTTAATTTTTGGTCAATTTTGTTAAGTTGGAGATTTGGGTGAAGTAAAGAAAGGAAAGGAGCTAGGTGGACCGAGCATAGAAAAAGGAACATCAAGAAGAGTTAGAGAAAAGTGAAAGTGTGAAGGAGTAAATCAACTAGATAGAGATCAGAGAAAGAAGAAGATAGAGCAAAACTAAGATCTGAACAAGCAAGGTAGTGCTAAATATAATAGATCATTTGAATATTACTTTCTTTCCATTGTAGAAGAAAAATATCTTAATCAAGTGGACCTAAGAAGTTTGTCAAATCTTATATGGTAACATATAGTAGTGATTTTTGTAAGTCCTTTAGAGTAGGCCATCTTTAGACAAAATCAAGGAGTGGTAAGGTCTTAATGATCTTTATGTTAAAACCCTCTGACAAGTTCATGCTAAAAATGTGCATGTAACCTTTAACAAGGTTCACTCCTAACGAAGTTCACTTCAGAAGGGTGAAGTTTATTTGGGTTCTCTATCCTGGGTGGTTTTTCCCTTGACAAGGTTTCCATTTTAAATCATGATGTCACATGTGTGATTTTTTTTGTATTGCAAGTTGATTTTCATGGTATTTACTTAATATTGTAACTCGGTAATAGTAAGGTAAAAGCTAAGTCATATTTATGATACTCGGTAATAATAGAAATAGTGAGATAATATTTTGAAGTAAATTCATTATGAGATTGAATTATGGATTTGAATGAGATCACTCAATTATTTCACTTCATGTTTATTAGGTTGCATTGATACTAAAGTGTTTGAAAGGCTTGTAGAATAACTAGACATAACTTATTCACACCCCTCCCCCCCTCTCAGTTATCAAATAATTGGAATTAGAGCACAGTTCTTGGAGGAAGAAGCTTGAAGAAACTTGAGCTAAAGCTCCAAAGATGTATAAGAGAGAGGTACCAAAGTTAAACAAGGAGATTCTCTCCTCATGGAAAAATAGAGTGAGGTTATATTTGTCTTGAATTAGTGATAATGCAACATACTGGTTGGATAATGAATATGCTACACCACCCCTTCCTATGAACTTGGGATAAATGGGTGAGAAGAAATATCATAACAGTTTGATGATTGAAATTACATCTTCCTTAAATGACCTTGAGTTTGATTATGTTAAGAATTGTCCTAATCCTTAAAAAATATGGAAAAAGTTGGCACTTGTACATGGTGGAGATCCAAATGTGTTGAAATGAAAGGAAGAAAGTTTAAGACATGAGAATGAAAGAATGTGAGAATGTTGCATAGAATGTGAACCAAATCAAGGAAGTAGTAAGTACAATCATATCTATTAGAGGATTTATCAATGACAATGAAATTGTAAGTAAAGTTCTTAGAACTTTTTACCCATCAATGCTATAAAAAGAAATTATAATTCAAGAATTTAGACTTATTCTTGGTAATAATTTGACACTAGATGATTTAGTTGGTCATTTGATTGCATTTGAGTTGATAAATTATGATAATATTCTAGTTACGCTTGGAAATGCTTTTTTGTCTTCACTAACCATTGGTAGTTCAAAGAAAGAAAAGAGTAGTAAAGATGAAACTGAATCTTAATTTGAAGATGATATGGATAATATTGAAGCATTTATTTCAAGGATATTATCAAGAGGAAAAGGTACATTCAAAGGTAGACTACCCCTGATATGTTTGAAGTGCAATGAAGTTGTTCATTTTGTAGCTAAATATCCTAATAGAAGTAAGAGTGACAAAAATGACAATAAAAATCACAAGTATAGGAAGAAAAAGGACTACAAAGACAAAGGAAAGAAATCATGCTACATTACTAAATAAGAACATACCAATTCCAATATTGATGATGAGAAAGAAGCAGTTGATATGGTGTATGTTGCTATCAAAGAAGATCCTAATGCAGAAAGGTGTGAGAGTGACAAATCCTTATGTCACATGTTAGCAAGAATGATACATGGATCATAGATAGTGGATTCTTGCATCACCTAACTGGTGATATAAGTAAGTTTAACAAACTTGAAGAAATTTATAATGATGGAACTATTAAGTTAGGTAATGATGTTCCATGTCTGATGAAAGGTAGAGGATCATTAATGTTGAATGATAAAATCAAATGTAATGATATATATATATGGTACAAGGACCAAATTATAATCTATTGAGTATTTCTCAATTGAATAATACACGCCAGAATCTAGAGTTTCATAACAAAAAAATCAAGATCTATGATTATGAAGAAAATATCACTGGAACTGGAGTGCAAAAAAAAGGTAATCTATTTTATCTTGATCCTACTATTGATACATATTTTTTCCAAGGTTAAGGATTTATGTTTGTGGCATAATAGGTTGTGTCATGTAAATTTTGAGAATATGGTGAAGGTTAGTAGAACAAAAATAGTTAGAGGCTTACTGAATCTGCATAAACCTAAGAATGTTATGTGCAAATAATGTCATCACAATACAATGACAAAGCCAAATTTTTTAAGAAAGTCACACACTTCTTATGATATTTTATAATTATTTCATACTAATTTGTGTAGTCTAATTAGAGAAAAAAGTTATTTTGGTGACAGTACTTCATATTATTTGTTGATGATTATACTAGGATGATGATTGTCATGTACATGAAGGTAAAATCACATGCTTTTGATATGTTCAAGTGGTATAAGGCTAGGGTTGAGAAAGAAAATGGAAAATAATTGAAATTTTTAAGATCTCGTAGAGGTGGTGAATTTATGTATATTGAATTCACTAACTTTTGTCTTGAGAATTATATTAAAAGACAGTTATCTAAACTGAGGACACCATTAAAAAATTGGAATTGCTAATAAAGGAAATAGATCACTTTTGGACTATGCAAGGACATCTTTTATTGAAAAATATGTTGCACAAATATTCTAGAGAGAAGCCACAAGCACTACATTTTATACTCTCAATCGAGTTCAATTGAAGAAAGGAACAAACAAGACACCATGCAAACTCTGGTATGGCCATACACCTAATGTAAGTTATTTTAATATATCTAGAAGTAGGCATTACAATTAGTAGGATGCAAGGCTAAATTTTATTCAAAAAGAGATGAAGGTATTGGATATTTATCTAAGAGAGAAGCATATAAATGTTTGAACAAATCTACTAACACAATGATTAAAAGTGCAAAGGTAAGAATTGACGAGTTTGCATACAAGAAAGATGTGGAAAGTAAGAAGGAGATAGAATATTACAATTGATTTTTATATTTGTATGAAGATTTACTTGTTATAAATAGGAAACATTGAAAGTGGTGGGGGCGGGAGGGCGGGGGTGAATCTTTATTTTAAAAACTTTAGCACAAAATTGGACATTATTAATAAGACTATAACTTGCATATGAAAGTAAACTAATTATGTTGAATAGTAACATAACCATGCAATAAGATAACTCATAACATCATATATTGTTAACTA
Source organism: Cupressus sempervirens (assembly GCA_028749045.1). Lineage (NCBI taxonomy): Eukaryota > Viridiplantae > Streptophyta > Pinopsida > Cupressales > Cupressaceae > Cupressus > Cupressus sempervirens. The sequence continues at coordinate 471,363,533 of CM053784.1, forward strand.
GGGAAAGCCTGGCCAAGGTAAAACCTCAGTGGGGATGGTAGCCACAAAATGATCCACTAATCAAAAGTATCTGGTTATAGATATTGACCCTGTTAGGAGTCTACTACATATGTATAGTGTCTCAATCCATGTTAGAGGACTTAGACCTTGTTAGAAGGCTCAACCCTATTAGGAATTTTAATATAAAAATACAATATGTATGCAAGATGAGCCTTCTACCCAAACATGCAATATACAATGTAGTTTTTCAATACAAAGAGATAGATACTTTTTCATACTGATGTTGATATCTTCAATATTTGATATTGCCTTTGTTTCTCAACCCAAAAAATTTTCTTGGTTCACATTCCCTTGATCATACGTCATAATTTTCATATCAAATATTACACGTATCACTTCTTTAAACTTTGCATTCCCAAACTTTCTTGTATACCTTTACAATTACAATATTTATTTCCTAGGCTACCTTTGTGCATTATTACACTTTAAAAAATACATTATTAACTTTCAATGACTTAGGATTAACATATAGGATTTCATCCCTAATTAGTTAAGTAATTATTTTGTTTATAATCCAAAATACTCATTTCTATGTTATGTCGATATACTATCGTAACTGGTAATCTTCCCATAACTCTATTCATGTTGTATGCACTAACCTATGCTCTTGCATACATCATCATCATAATCTATACTATATCTCCTCAAGTGTGGATGTGCCAATATAAGTTTTGTGAATCTCTCCAACCAAAACTCTATATATTCTGCCAAATAAATTGTATGATACTTAGACAATTTTCTAAGTAGGAATGTCATAACTTAATCCTCAAGGTATGTCTTCTTCATATTGAACATATGTTTCCATAAATGAAAACATCCAATGTATACCTTAGCCAAATTTTCAACAATCTCCCCCTATGGCATTGATGGTAACATGTGACAAAATTGGCTAAGTCCCAAAATCTTGCAATTACAAAATTGGCCTAACCAAAATTTATAAAATTTTGGAACGTAGATCATTACATTTTGACCATCTTTCTTTATATCTCCTAATTAAATTATATCTTAATTACATAATAACTCCCCCTAAACATATATCTTATTCCTCCTTTACACACATATACATATATACAATTTTCCTTATTCCTCTTCCTTTGACATCAATGATAAATGTGTCAAAAACATATGTACAAATCAAAATTTGTTGTTATACCTTCATGGTTGCTACTGGCTAAAAATTTGTGCAATACAATCACCAAAGTTTTTATTTAACATGGTTAACTCCATGTCTTGTTTGTCTTTTACTACATCTATTACACTCAAAATTGCACGTGGAGAATAAGATGTTATCTCTACTGTGTCTAAATCTGTGTAGGCTAACTCATCATAGGATGCCTTCACTACCAAGCATTCTTCTAGTTGTCTGTGTACTAAATCAATATTCAATGCAAAGTGTTCCCTTAGCAAGGAAAATATTTTCAACTTCATCTCCTTTTGTAGCTCTAAAATCCTAATGTCATCATTTATTTTGATGGTTCTATTCTTAAGATCTGTAATCTTGAACTTCTCTCATTATAGCTTCAAGTTCTATGATTTTTCTATTCATCTCATCTTTTATATCTCTAATTAGTGTGTGCACTCCAACACACTTCCCATAAACTATCTTTCCTTCAATCAAATAGTGTCTTAAAACCTTAATATTTTCATCATGGTTCTTTAGATCTCCCTTGATGTTTTCTTAAAAGATTCTAAATAACTCTACATCATGTAGAGTTTTTGTCTTAACTGCTACAATGTCTGAAAAAATTGTGAATTATGTATCAAAAGCTTAGATTACAGTTTTTTCTCTATCCTAAGGATCTAGCTTGGTCATCTTTACTGAAATAGTATTATGTAGATAAGTAGGAGGTAATTTCCACAGCAATACAAATTGTGATATTTCTATTAGGATTTAACTATGTGATTTTGAATCAAACTCATTGGCCCATGTTTCATGATTAGTGATTCAGCATGAATCCATCTCTCATGAAAATAAATGGAACACTTAGCACTCATTGGATCTAGGTGATACCCATAGGTGTGAAGCACTGGGACTTCTCAAGAGGTCACCCATCCTAGTACTACTCTAGTCTGAGCATGCTTGACTATGGAGTTTCCTCCATGGTTAAACCCAAAGCTTGCAATCCCATTTGCAAAACCTTCACCAACTATTGTGCCTGATGAACCATTCATTAGAAAGCTCCTTAAGCTCATCAATTGATAAGTAGGAGATAATTTCCATAGCAAGTCAAATTTTGATATTGCTATCAAGATTTAACTGTGTGATTTTGAGTCAAACTTGTTGACCCATGTAGTCAAACTTTTTGATTCAAACTCATTGCTATTAGTATTATGTAGTCTATTTGTCACTTCCATCAATGGACTCTATAATTTTTTCACTTTCTTATTCTTCTATATTATTTTGTTGAGTGATGAGATCAACTCATTTTGATCATCGTCATCAGATTATGTTAGGGTTGCTAGAGTAAGGGGTGTCCTAGAAGAACTAGGTGAATTTACCTTTATCTTCTCTTCCTCTTTTTCTTCTTCTCTTCTTCCTTCTTTTCCACTTCTCTTCTACCTTATTTTTCTCTTCTACCTCCTTTCTCATCTTTTCTTCTTTTATTTTTCTATCCTCTTCTTCCTTCTTCTTTCTTTCTTCCTCTATCTTTGTCTCTTCTTCTTTTCTCTTAATTTGTTCTTCTTCTTTCCTCTTTTTCTCATCTTCTTCCAATGTTTTTTTTTTTTTCATTCTCTTTAGCTCTTCTATTCTCTTCTACTTCCTTTATTTTCTTTTCTTCTTCTATTATTCTCCTTTCTTCTAGTTTCTTCTTTTTATTTCTTTCTTTCTTTCTTCTTTTTTCTTTTCTCTCTTCCCCATCTTCTAAGCTTGTATAGCTGACCAAATTGTCAAAATTAAATCTATAATCCTTGAATGGATCCTCTATAGTGTCTAAAGTGGTCCTTTTACTATCCACTTGCATAGTATTAGTACTAATAGAGACTTGCAAAGTTGATTCTAATATTGTTATTGTTGTTGTTGCTACTCCTTGTTCTTGGCTTGATGTTGAGGTCATAAATTTTACAATAGCTTTCTCATTTCACTCATTCACCTTTTCATAATTACCACCCATTAGAAAAATTTATCTATTCTTTTTTTCTTAGCAAGGACTCAATACCCTTCATTATCCTTTCCATGTCATCATCATTATTAACTTCACCAAATTTCTTGATCAGATTTTCTCTAATTCTTTTATCTTCATATGTTGCTCTTCTTCTTATATAAATTAATCTATTGTATAGATCCTTTAGTATGTCCTTCTGAATGTCTTCAAATCTCATTTTTGTTAGAATCATATGTCTAACTACAGCATTCTCCAACTGCAATTCATCCATGTTATTATAATGATCATAAAAATTATTCAACTATACAAATTTGTTGTTGATGATGATTTAAATATTCAAATTCTCAACCTTTGGCTTCCATGATTTTCTTCCAAAAAATTTCTTCACTTATGTCTATACTTTCTCAATTGGTCTATCATTTGTTCTTCTAATTCCTCTTCATCTAATTTAAACATCTATAAATTTTTTCTTCTCTTGCCCAGTCCACTGGTCATCTTCTTTTTTCTCTTCTTGGGTTGTGATTCTACTGTTTCAAATTTTACCTCTATCAATCTTGTTGATCTCCTTGTGTTGGGAGAGATAATTGTTTGAAATCTTGTTATATGTACTTCCTCTTCACCTTTCTCCTTTTCCACTGGTAGTACAATAGTAGGTTGTACCATATAAACTGTGACATAGGGTATTGTTGGTGTTGTTGCTTGAGGTTCTGTGATAGTTATACATTTTGATGGTTATATTTCTACAAGTGGTTTCACATACATGATTTCTTCTTGACCACACTACATTATTCCAGTCATTTTTTGTCTTACTATTGCTACTTCTATAGGATTCATTTTAGCTTCCTCCATGATTTTCCTCATTGTATCCTCTATCTTTTTCTTTGAATATTCATCAAGATGAGCTACAGTAGTTTCTTGCATAATTTTCTCATAGTTTCCAAACCTATTGAAGTCATCATCTATTTTTGAGTTTAGAATCACTTCCACATATCCCTCAACTTGATCTTAAATAATCCCTTAGCCAAGTGGTTCAACATAAGTCATTCTTGGTTCAACTGGTTCTATATAAGTAAAATCAGTGTCAACCATAAAGCATATATCATCCTTGAGTTTCCTCACAATTGAAGGTGGGATAATGTACCTTTGTTTCATTTCTTCTTGAAATGTCTTCACAATAAGATTTGTGTTTTTGTTAATCTTATCAATTGGATATCTTATGTACACAATAGTTATCTTCTCAACTGTGCACTTATCATTGTTAAGCAATTTAGTCACAAATGGGAATGGAAATCTCTTAATCAAATGGAAAATATGTAGGTAATTGGTGATTTAAATCTTAATTTATTGTTCTTTACTTTCTTAATCCTTTTCAGGTTCTCTATCAACAATGCTCTGAAGATTTCACACATGTTTACCTTTACCTTTTCCACACACATCTTATAGTCCACATGTATAAAACATATTTATGTATCATCCTCCCTAGAACTAGCACATATTTTAGATGCCATGATCCTATAAATGAATCTTACATCATGTTTTAGATTATGGTGAAAATAGGTTTTGAAGGGGCCCCGAAACCCTTTAACAAAAATAGAAAAGATAAAGCATTAAAGTTCACCAAGTTTTACAAGGACCTGAAACCTACTAAGAAATAGCATCAAAATCAGGTTTTACAAGGCCTTGGAACCACTTAAAATATCCAATAAAAGTACCCAAGTTTTACATGGACCTAGAACCTAGTTTAAAGACTAGATAAAAACCAAAAAATAGGACCAAAAACATAAACTAATAACCACAACTAGCAAAAATGACCAAAAGCTGAGACAAAAACCAGAGATCAAAACCTAGTGAGAACTGCTACTGCATCTCTTTGATCATGTTGACAACCTCTTTTCCAATCTCTATAGTGTCTTGAATGGAATTAGTAGCTGAAACACCAACAGCCTCTTGAGCCTGCTTCCTAGAACTCTGCCTAGTTCTCTTGCTTGGACCCCCTGGTGATATAATCTCTTCATTTATGTGTTTTCCAAGACTAGCAGTAGCAGTGTAGATACTAGGAGTCACCTATTCCATTTTATTACCACTTTCCTTAATAAGAATTCAGAGGTTTTGTTCATAATCCTTGAGTTTGTTTGGGATGTTTCCCACCTACACTTCCAACTAGCTAATTTTGGCACGGTCAATATCCTAGTTTTGTTGCACAATATCCATTTTATTTTTCATACCCATAATTTCATTATATATCCATGAATCAACTTGAAGTATGGAATCATCTTTTTGCTTAGTAGAATGCAAAAAGGAAAGCATAGTTTCCCTCTACGGAGAATCATTATTGTCCTCTTCCACAACTCTCTAGTGGGTGAAGTAGTCTTATCTGTCTGTTCCTCCTCCCTTATAGCAATAGGGTCCTCATTTTTGTCCTATTCCACAACCTCTCTAGTGGGTGAAGCAATCTTAATAGTCCAATCCTCCTCCCTCATAGTAATAAGGTCCTCTTTAGCCTTTTCCATCTCTTCTTCAACAGCATCAGTATCACTCTAATTACCCTCATCACTAGTATTACCTTGTTCTGTGTTTTCTTCACTATTTTCTTCCTCGTCCTCTTTCCCACTTTTTCCTTTTCTCTCTAAGTAATCTTCCAGGTTAGAACTAAAATTTCCAACATCTATGTTTTCCTCTTCCTCTGGAGTATCATCCTCTTTTCTTTCAGAGTTCTCAGACTCAGTGTTCTCTTCCACCTTGTGTTTTTCAAAATGCGAGGGTTTTTTTCTGAGAATCCTCTTCTTACCCTTAACATTCTCTTCATTTTTATTCTTTTTAGAATGAGAATCAATAATAGAACCCTTATTTATATCTAATGAAGGAGTAGAAATAATAGACTTTCTTTTACAGTAACCCTCAATAAGGAGAATTAAACCTTCGTGTAAGATAGGACGCGACTCCTTCTTCCTATGAGCATGCAAACATTGAAGCAAAGAAAACTGCAAATAGAAAGGAAAAAAAAGTCTATCCTTATGTCTGAAATGATTGAGGAAGACAAAATGAAATTTATGTACTCTTTTATTTCTACCATCCAGAATGAAATACTCACAGGTACAGGAGAGTACATCCCGCCAAATTTCCTTTATCTGCTCCAAATCGTAGAAATCTCCATTTTTTTCTAGATTTCTCTCCTTAGCATCTATTTTAGGAAATTTTTTGAAAGCGGCATTTGAAATGTTGGTTTGTTTAGTGAACTTTATGCCTTCTGTGGGTAAACCTGTGATCTCAGCTATGAAGTCCTCCATCAATTTCACAGTAACACCATGTAAAGAGACCATGTCTTCCATCTAGTTTTTGAAAAAGGTCATGGTGACATGTGGTTTGAACCCATGAAGGAATTCCAAATAACTGGTCACCTTCTCCTTCTGCAAAATCTTCAAAACATCCTTCCTAGCCTTCCATTCATTGTAATTGTTGGGTTCTTGTTTACATGGCTCACCTCCCATTTTTAGAGAATTATAGAGAATGGCTAAAACCAGAAGCAGTCAAAAGATGAAAGAAAACAAGTTAAATAGATACATCACATCACATAAAACCTGCTTTATAGATGATACGTGCAAATCCAACCTTGTAATCACATAAATGTACCTCCTCGGGGAAGGAACACTGACAACCGTAGGCCCACTACCAAAAATCATTGAATTTCTAATCTTGGCAAATCTTTCCCACCTTCACATGAGTAACATCATAATTAATAAGAGCTTTAAGATCAATGTTCTTGTTTAGCTCACCAATCCACATCATTTTATAACCCATCTGGACTGCATAATTGGCAACCCAGTCAACTACCCCATTAGCCTCACGGTAAGTGTGGGATATTATGACTTTTTCAAATTTATTAATAAGAGATTTAATCTCCATGACCGTTGCCTCAATCAACCGAGTAATTAAATTTTTTTTATTGAGCATGTTAATAATATTTAATGAGTCACCTTCCAACCATAGTTTAAGTTAACTCATATCAGCTGCTAACTTCATAGTGTATAGAGCAGTAGTAGCTTTAGTAATGTGGCTATTAGAATTACCTATAGGAACTGCAATGGCATCAATTATATTGCCAGAATGATCTCTTAAGACCCCTCCACATCCTGCTCTTCCTGGATTTCCCTTTGCAACACCATCAAAGTTCCCTTTAATCCATCCATTAGGAGGAGTATTCCATCTAGAAGTTAATCTTGGGTTATCAATTTTCAAATTAGGACCTTGTGATCGAAAAGGATTGTTAATTTGAAAAGTTTGAACAGCTTTCCTTAGAGATTTAAAATTTTCCTTTATTGTTGTAACAATATTTTGTCCAAGCACCCATCCTGAAAAATCTTTATTTCTAAAGATTCTATTATTTCTTTCTTTCTAGATGCCCCACCAGAGATGGGGAAGAGTTATTTTCCATAGCAATTCAACATCAGGATCCCTAGAAGGACACTTCCAACTTTTAAAACAAAGTTCAACATTATTTTGATGAACCCAAGTTATATTCTAGTAGTTAAGAATCTCGGCCCAAACTTGTTGAATGTAAGAATAGTTCAAGAACAAATGGTCTCGATCTTCAAATCCATTCTTACATAAGGTACATCTATTTACCACATTAATACCTCTTTTTGGCAAATTATCCTGGGTGAGGATTTTATTTTGAAGCATAATCTAGTAGAAAAAGTTTATTTTAGGTTTGAGACCCTTAATCCAAGCTTGAGACCAAAAAGGATGATTACCCTTCTCCCTAGAAGTAAAGAGAGTAGAAACTTTAAATTGACCACTATGATCAGCATTCCATATCATCTCATCCTCATAAGTAGGATATAGAGAAAAAGCATTCAAAATTAATTGTATGTTATTGAAATCTTGACCAATATCAGTCAATTTCACCCAAGAATTGTTATGCCAATAATGACTCACTAAAATGTCATACCTTTTCTTACATATGTCAACTTGAGCTATATCTTGAAAGTCTTCGAGCAGAGGATGATCCATTAACCAAACATCTTCCCAAAATCTCATCTTTTTCCCATTTCCAATTTTTTCAGGAACAACCCTTTCCAAGAGTATTCTTTGTCCCCTGAACTGCTCCCCATATGGCAGATGGATGAAGGACATCATAGGAAGAAAGGAAATCAGCTAAAGTATTAACATTTAAAAGATACTTATGTTTCCATATCGTACTCCATTCTTTGTCATCATGATAAGTTCTCCATCCTTGTTTAGCCAAAAGAGCTCTATTCATGCTTCCAATTGTCTTGATTCCCAGTCCATCTTCTCTAATTGGCTTATAGACTTGGTCCCAAGCAATTAAAGGTAGTCTCTTTTTTTACCTCAATCCAAGTCCTCAAAAAATTCCTCTGAATTTTTTCAATAGTATCTACAAATTTCACTGGAATTCTAAAAAGGCTCAAATCATAAGTTGGTATACTTTGAAGACAAGCTTTAAGAAGAGTTAACTTACCTACCTGACTTGAAAGATTTCCTTTCCAGCCCACCAACTTCTTATTGAATTTATTTATGAGATCTTCCTAGAAGGAATCAAGGACTTTCAAACCTAAAGGTAGACCCAAATAGATTGAAGGGAAAGATCATATAGAACACCCAAGGATATTAGCAATTTTATTATATCCAGGAATAAGGGTGTTAATCAAAAACATAGCACTTTTATTCCAATTAATCAATTGACCCAAAGTTGAAGAAAACAAATTTAGAGCTTGCTTTAGGTGTCTAGCTTCATTAACTTCAAATTTACCCATAAAGATAGTATCATCAACAAACTAACCATGAGAGAAAATAAGAGGTTCGGAAGAGGGCTGCAAACCTTTAATAACACCTTTTTGAACCAAATCCCCTATGTATCTCGCCAGACAATCAGCCATAACAACAAAAGAATGGGGGATAAAGGGTCTCCTTGTCTCAGGCCACATGAAGGATTGAAAAAATGAGAAGAGCTACCATTGACCAAGGCAGCTATAGAAGAGGTTGAAATCAAATAATAAATAGCTCCAACAACCTTATGGTCAAAACCAAAAGCATGTAAAATTTTAGCTAGGAATGTCCATTCAACTCTATCATAGGCCTTAGCAATGTCCACTTTCATAATAAACCCTTGATTATTGGAACAGGACAAAGAATGAATATTCTCATAGGCTAAGATAACAGAATTAAGAATTTGTCTACCTGGTATGAAGCCATTTTTCTGATCAACAATAATTGAAGGAATCACTAGAAGTAATGTAGAAGTAAGGATTTTGGAAATAATCTTATAGAAAGAATTAGAAAGGCTGATCGGTCTAAACTGATCTGGAGAATCAGCTCCTATCTTCTTGGGAATCAGACAGAGGAATGTGGAATTGATTTCCTTTAGCATTTTTTTTGCTCCAAAAAATTCCTTCATAGCATCACAAACATCTTTTCCAACAAGTTTCCATAATTTCTGGAAGAAAAACATGGGAAAACCATTTGGACTAGGTGCTTTGTCTCCTCCTAGAGAACAAACAGCTTTGAAAATTTCTTCATCTTTGGGAATAGAGCTTAACAATTTATTCTATTCCTTCAAAACCAAAGGTGGAATTACTTTGAGAAAATCAACCTAGTGGTCCAGATTAATATTGGGATCAGCGGTCATTAAAGAAGAGAAAAAGGCAACCATTTCTTCCATAATGTCTTTATCCTCAGTAATCTTCAGATCCCCCTTTTTCAGATGTGAAATGTGAGTTTTAGTTCTATGCTTGAGTGTAGAGAGATGAAAGAATCTAGTATTTTTATCTCCTTCGCTCAACCATATCAATCTTGATTTTTGTCTCCAGTAGATTTCTTCTTTAGTAATGATGTCATGATATTGGGCCAACTTTTCATTTTCTTTTGTAATAAGTTTAGGAGTGTATCCTTCCTTCTGAATTTTATCCTAAAATTTTTGGATGTCTTCCTTGATAGCAAATTTGTTCTCATATTACCAAAACAATTTTTGTTCCATATTTTAACTTCTTTTTTAACATTTTTGAGCTTAGAAGCTACTCTATACAGAGCAATACCTTCAATTTATATATTCCACCATTTATCCAGTTTGCTTTCAAACTATGGATGCTACAATCACATCTTTTCAAATCTAAAAGGAAAGTTTTTCTTGAAGTTTATCTTTGCAATAGTAAAGATCAGAGGAAAGTGATCTAACCCAATTTTCTGATAGTCTTCCAACTTACAAATAAAATCTTTTGTCTAGTTAGGAGAGATAAGAGCATGGTCAAGACGAGCCTAAATACATTCATTACCAACTCTCTTATTACTCCAAGTAAACTAGATACCATGGAGATCCATATCCATTAAACCCTCCTTGTTAATGAAATCCATAAGATCTAGTCTACCTTCCAATTGACTCACATTTCCTCCCTTTTTCTCATGGTCATAGAGAGGAACATTAAAATCACCCATAATGATCCATCAACCAAGATAATCCTTACTTTTTATATTGGAGAGAGTATCCCAGACCTTTTTCCTAAGGTTCTTATTGTTGGGAGCATATATATTGACAATATACCAATCTTCCTTATGATCAATGCTAGTAATTTTGGCTACCATTAGATGTTTACTAGGATTCAAAATGGTTCCCGAATGACAATTTTTCTTCCATAACATCAGAGTTCCCCTTGAAGCACCTTCTGAACTACTAGCATTTATTGAGTAATTTTTAAAAGATTTAACAAAGATTTAACTTGCTCAGCTTTCTCTTTATCCATCTTTGTTTCTTGCAATAAAAGAAAATTTGGCTTTTTCTCTCTAACAAAATTCCTAACAACATCAAGTTTATGGATACTATTCAACCCCCTAATATTCCAAGTTATAATTTTCATTACTATTTTTTGGGGTAAAATCCAAAATAGTTGCTTGTCTTGCACCAGCAATATTCTGCATACTCTCTAATTCTCTGGTTTTCCTAAAGGATCTTCTTCTAGGTTTATCTGGGATACCAACATCTAGTTTCACCTTTTTTTGCTGATCCACTCTACTTCCTGATTTTTCTGGGGTACGATCAATTTGGTTTCACCTTAACTTGGTGATCCACTTTACTGCTTCTAGTCTCTACCCCCTTAGAAACTGTATTGGTCTTTTTTTCGACGGTTTTCCTTTGATTTGGCTTATGCTTTGAGTCTTTTCCTTCCTCCTTTGAAACTTCTAAGACAAGATCATTCCTTAAAGGAACAATATGTTTACACTCAGTAATATCTATCTCCTCTAAAAGAACTCCAGAGTTAGCCAGGATTTCCCCTTCCTCAAGAATGTCCTTCTCATCTAAATCTCCCCATCAATCTTCCATACTTTGATAAATAACAATTTGTTTCATTAAATTTTCCAAGTCATCTATATTTTGTTCTAGCCTCATAGATTGAAACATAGATCCATTATCATCTTTTTCAGAGTTCTCTTTCTCAGATTGTAGCACAGGTTTATTCCCCACAGATCTATTCCTTTCCTTTTGACTATTCTCAAAATCTTTATCAGTGGCTTCATCTTGAGCTTTTGAATTCATGATCTCCTCCTTCTCTTTCAGGTGAGAAACTTTAGGTTTCCACACTTTCTTCTGAACTTTAGCCTTCTTCACTTCCTTTTCAGTTCTTGAATGATTCTTACTTTTATTGGGACAATTTTTAACCAAATGACCCTATTTTTTATAAGCATAGCATGAATTTGGAAGATCTTCAAAAATAATTTCCTGTGTTTTCTTTCCAAGCTTGGAAATTAATTCCACCTTTTTTGGAAGATTATTCAAGTTTGCCACCTTAACATAAAGTCTGGCACTATGAAGTTTGGTTATGGCTGTGGTAGCATTATCCAAAGCCACCAATTCACCAAATGAACTAGCAATGCCTTTAAAAATATCTTTGTGCCAAAATTATAAAGGGAGACCAGGGAGTCTAGCCCAAATCGGAGTGGTTAAGAAAAAAGTGTCTAATAAATCCATATTAGGCTCCCATTTTTTAATAGTGAGAGAACTTTTCCCAAATGACCACAGGCCTCCATAGAGAACTAGATTCATATCTTCCTTACAGTTGAAAATAAACAAGAAAAATCCATTTGACATGGGAGCAATATCCACATCCCCTTTAATAACCCATTTTTGTTTGACCATTTTCCTTAGAGAATCTAAATCTGGTCTAGCCCCTAAAAATTTTTGAACTAGGGTGAAAACTATGGAAGACATAGAAAAATCAACTAAAGGATTTGAGATAAAAATTTGAAACTCACCTTTCTCCCAACAAGATTCAGTAGTAATCGATGGAAAGGATGATTTACCAATAGGTTTTTTGCCAAAAAGAGAAGACCAAGTCCTTTTCTCTGAAAACCTTACCTTTGGCCCTTCAGAAAACTTTTCCTTATTGGTCTTGACAATAACCAAAGGGGATTTATCCTTTTCAGAAACCTACCCCAGCTCGTGAATTGCAGAAGGGGAATCCAAGAGAGGGTCTCAGACCCCACAACATGTGCTTGAATCACACATAGACTTACCATTGTCCACATTGGCCATAAAAATACTTTCTGTCCCATCATTCTTTGGCAGATTCTTCTCAGTACCCCCTCCAGTTCCTCTAGGATCTGTACCTCCTGCCAAATTCTCCCCAACTAGTTTCCCACCTTCCTATGAACCAACTAATTCAAAAAATTTGAGAGCACCCATGTTGGTAGCACTCACTTAGTATATTGTTAGTGTTACTAGAGATCTTACATCATGTTGCTTTATCTTGATTATCACAATTCCTCTCCCATTGTACTTAGACTTGGTGCTTTCTAATACAAGTTTCTTCACATTATTTTCATTGACTAGAATTGATCCTTCATTGTACAAGCTAGACACTTCATGAATCAATTTAGCCGATATACCTACTATATTGTCTCCTAACTAGAAGTACCCACCATGAATCTTTCTTAATATAACATTTTCCCAATCCTCATTGTCAAAGTTGTGTAAAAATAAGAAATTAATTATCTCAAATTGTTCAAGGTATTCATAACCAATTTTAAGTCTCATGTCTTGTTTGTACACATGATTGAACTATCTTGATATACTTTCCTCTCTTACTATTCCAAGCTTGCTTTTAAGATAACTTCTTATGTTTTCCAAATACAGAACTCCATTTGGAATAATAGAAAGTGTTTTCATAGGGTCTTCTTCTAAGGGTTGAATAGGGTTAACCTTGACCTAATATTTAGCCTCATCCTCAAAATTTTGAATCAAACTCCTATCCATGTCTACCAAAAATTTTGAATTCAAATTTGCATTTAGAACTTTTAAATTTTGATAAATACCTCAATTTCACAGAACTAAGGTTTCTTATGTTTGTACTTGAAAACTCTTTCTACTTCACCTTGAATTCACTATTGGAAATGATTGAAAAGATCATGAGGGAGATTGTTGGAAATGATTAACAGATCATACATAAACAATAATGGAACTGGTAAAGAATGTTCTCAATCATTGTTTTTTCATTGATGTCAAACTTGCTACTTGCAGGAATGACAATTGCTTTAGTGATCCAAGTACTATCAATTGGTTGATTGACAAGGAGGAGGCAATCAATAAGATGTAACTAGAAAACCTAAAGAAAGGTTGAAGTTATGATGTTGTAATGAAGTAGAAGGATCATCTAAGCCATTGATGAAAAAGTGTATTGATGACATACTCTAAGACACAGAGAATGGGCACACTAAAACATATCAAAGATGTAAGGTTTTAGCCAAGTCATTTGTAAAGCCTAACTAAGTTCATTAGAAAGAAAGTGCCAAGCAAGAAACAAGTGCCGAGCAGATACAAGTGCCAAGCAGATACAAGTGCCGAGCAGAAACTAGTGTCGAGCAAGAAATAAGTGCCGAGCAGAAAAAAGTTTTGAGCAGATACAAGTGCCAAGTAGATACAAGTGCCGAGCAGAAACAAGTGCCAAGCAAATACAAGTGTCAAGCAAAAACAAGTGTCGAGCAAGAAACAAGTGCCGAGAAAATACAAGTGCCAAGTAACACAGAGGTGTCGAGCATCAGTAAACCAATAGTGTCGAGTTGCTGCATTATTTCAAAAATCAAAGATTCGTCAGATCTAAGCCGACAAGGTTGTTATCTTAAACTCTATAAATTAAATAGAAGATAAGAATGATGAGCTGGTGGCACAGAACACCATGTAGAATGTTTTTGGAGAATACAACTGGACTCTAGATAAAGTTTCTAGATAAGATCAAGATATGGGGTAGATACATTATATCCTACCTAATCCATTTGAAACCCTAAAATTGGTGAGGGAGAATCGAGCAGCAAAGACAATCCAGATTTCTATTTAAGGAGTCATAAGGTCACGAAAGAAAAAAAAGAGAGAAGAGGAGGTCAAGCATGAAAGCATAAAGTGTTGAAGGAGGTGCTAAGGAGTAAGAAAGCACAGTTACTCTGCTTCAACAGATGACCACAGATATGGTTGCATTGGTATGATGAGTAAGAAGACTTAAGAAGGTGAAGCTTGAGATGACAAGCTGTCAGAGCTTAAGTGATCAAAGCCAAGAAAAAGGACTGAACTGAAGTGTGATCTAAAATCTGCAAAATATGTTGTAAGTTGTATCAGATCAACAAGCCATTATTGTTACTTTCTAGCAATTGTAATAGATAGTTTAAATCCTATGGACTTAGGTTGGTTTAATAGCCATGTTGTAAATCCTTTAACAGGGTGACATTCCAAGTGAATGTTCTAAAGTCCTTTGATCAAGCCAATTCCTAACAGTATGGTGAAATCCTCTAACAAGGTCACATTTAACAGTGTGTTGTAAGCCTTTAACAGGGCATCACTTTAGAAGAGTGAGAATTAAGTAGCATGTTACTGGTGGTTTTTCCCAAATTGGGTTTCCACGTAAATCACTGTGTCATGTGTTGATCTTGCATGTTTTATTTCTGCATGTTGATTTACTGTAATTTGCTAGGATAATTGATTTAAGCTTGGATGGATGAAAATTTTATGGATTCACTATAATTTGTGAAAAAGTATTATTAGGGTATTTGGGCCTTTGATAATTGATTCACCCCCCCCCCCTCTCAGTTATTCTAAACAATTCTAACATTCAGTCCAAGTACTTCTTCAACTCTTTCATTATCAAATGGTGTTCCATCAATCAATTTTGATCCTTAAATTACTTTCAATTGTTTGTTATATTAATTGTCCAAGTATGCAATCACCAAAAATTTATTTCAAGTTACCATGCAACTTAATTTATTTTGTACACTCCCATACGATTCCAAATCATCTATTCTCTTAACCATGGTTTCCACATTTGATATTGTACCTCATATCAACTTTGAAAACCTTAACTGTCTCTCTAACATCAATACGTCCTTTCTGATGTTTGATCTCTTATATAAACTACTTAATTCAAGTAAGATGAATAAAATATAATTGTTGACTTTAATCTACCTTTTGGTGCTTCAAATGACTATTCTTATAACACCACTTGTCATCTAGATGGATCTTTATCTTTGACAAATACGTCTTTGAATACTTCTAAATGTTCTTTTAATTTTTCTTTTGGATTGTAATTGTTGCTATTTCTTCTTCTGACATTCTTGTTCATATTTCTTATGAAGTTTAGATTCTTGTTGATATTTCTCATGTCCACTCTATAGAATCTTGCTATATGCTCAAAGTTATTACACAACTAGCATACCAGTACATTGATTCTAAATCTGGGTCCAGGTTCGTTTATAGGTGCTCTGTAATTTCTAGCTATATGTCCAAAGTTATTACACTTGTAACACACAAATTTTTTTCTTGCTCCATTGTATCCTTTTTTAGATCTTCTACCTGTAGGGTTAGTACCTCTAAACATTCTACTAATGCTATTATTTCTATCAAACTTAGGTTTCTTAAAATTTACTCCTCTATGACCAAAACCATAACAATTATAATAATAAAAATCAATAACTAATTTAAAAGAATTACATGTACAATTTATTTTCATATGACCAACTTCATTACATTCATAACATCTAGCTTTGAATTCATATCTTACTTATTTAGGTGACCGAGTTTTCTCAGATTGTTTTGGTTCATCAACTTGTTTAAGTTGATCAACTTGTTGAATCTTCTTAGGTGCATTATCACATTGATTTGACTCAATCTTGTATAGATCTTATTTTTCTTGCATTGGCTGATGAATTTCAAGACTTGGTTCATTTCTTGTTTTAGATTTCTTAGCTGATTTTTCTCTAATAAAATATACAAGAATAGTTTTATCATAAGAGGGTCCCTAAAAATATATTTGATCATCAATCTTTCTCACTACTGGAATATAACTTCTCTAGTTATTGGCTAGTTTGAGGTATTTCTCCTTTCACAATAGTATTGTACTTCTCAAATTCTACATAATACAACTTGGTAGCTACAAGTTTAGAAGTAACATGTGTAAGGTTGGATCTCAAACTTTCATTTTCAGATCTGAGATCTTATTCAACTTTCTTTAGACTCAATATTTATTTTATGCTTCAGGGTCTCATTTTCTATCTTCAATCTTGAAACTTCATCACTATCCTTGATTTGATCTTTAGGCTCTTTTTTGGACTTGAGATTATCAATCTTGTCTTTCAACTCTCCAATATAGTCTTTAGCATCTTGATATCTCTCTTTCAAAGTATCTCTTTCCTCGGTGAGCATATCAATCTACTAGAGAGCTTCTTCTAGGTTCTTCTATAATTGTTCCATGTCCATAGGGATCTTACTCAAGTAGTTAAGCCTCTTCTAAGTAACTATGCTCTAATACCAATTATTAGAAATAGGAAATACTGAGAGGGGTGTGAA
Source organism: Cupressus sempervirens (assembly GCA_028749045.1). NCBI lineage: Eukaryota > Viridiplantae > Streptophyta > Pinopsida > Cupressales > Cupressaceae > Cupressus > Cupressus sempervirens. Next base: position 471,380,531 of record CM053784.1, read on the forward strand.
TCAGTATTTTAAAAATTTTAGCCCAAAACTGGATATTATTAATAACCTTATAACTTTCCTATGAAAGTAAACTAATTATGTTGAACAGTAAACATAACCATAAAATAAGAGAGCTCATAACACCATATTTTGTTAACTAGGGAAACCCTGGCCAAGGGAAAACCCCGGTGGGGGTGGTACCCACAAAATGATTCACTAATCAAAAGTATATGGTTAAAGATATTGACCCTATTAGGAGTCTATTACATCTATATAGTGTCTCAGTCCTTGATAGAGGACTTGGGCCTTGTTAGAATCATGAACTCTATTAGGATTTGTAATATACAAATACAAAATGTATCCAAAATGAGATCACTTCCCAAACATGTAATATATAATGTAGTTTTTCAATGCAAAGAGATAGATACAAAAACCTCTTTCACACTAACGTTGATATCTTCAATGTCAGGTATTTCCTTTGCTACTCAACACAAAACTTTGTATCAGTTTGTATTCCTCTGATCATACATCATAATTTGCATATCCCATATCACATGCATCACTTCTCAAAACTTCTTATTCATGAACTTTCTTTTTTACCTTTACAATTACAATATTATTGCCCATTCAGCCTTCATGCATTATTACACTTTACAAACTACAATATTAACTTTCTTTGGCTTAGGGTTGATATCTAGGATGTCATCCCTAATTAGTTAAGTAATTATTTTGTAAACAATAATTCCTTAACCCAAAATACTCATTTCTCTGTTATGCTTTGTTTTGCATATATATTGTTGTAACTTGTAATTTGTCCATAACTTCATACATACTATGCATATTGACATGCACTCTTGCATACATCATCATCATAGTCTATACTATCTCTCCTCATGTTTGAACGTGCCAATATGAATAATGTGAAGCTCGCCAACAAAAACTCTATCTATTCTGTCAGATAAAGTGTATGATAGATAATTTTCAAAGTATGAATGTCTTTATTTAATCCTCAAGGTTTGCCTTCTTCATACTAAATATATATTACCATAAATTAAAACATCCAATGTCTACCTTATCCAAATTATCAACAATACTAATACACTACCTGAGTTACAACAAATATCTATAGAGCAATATCCTACTTTACCTAAGCAGCAGACAATACAACTTGAGGAGAAAGTTGAGGTAAAATTGAGTAAAAATAATACTGAGAATCAAAGCCTTGAACTTGTGTTAGACAAAATCTTAGAAAGAATCATTTACCTGAAAAAATCATTAGAGACAGGAGTGTTGGAGTAATGACAAGAAGTAAGTTGAAAGACAATACATATTTAATAGTTTATTTTGAGCCTAAAATAGTCAAGGCTACACTTGATGACGGGGATTGGATAAATTCTATGAATGAAGAGATTGATCATATTGAAAATATCAACATATGGATATTGGTACCAAGACCTAAAGACAAGAACGTGATAGGAAAAAAGTGGAATTTCATAAGTAATTTGAATGAAAATGGAGAAGTGTTGGGAAACAAATTAAGACTAGTTTGCAAAGGGTATGCTCAAGAAGAAGGAATAGACTATGGTGAGACTTTTGCACCCATGCTCAAGAACATTTTTAGCCTATTCTACTTATAAGAAATTCAAAGTATATCAAATCAATGTCAAATCTATATTTTTGAATCAAATACTTGAAGAAGAAGTCTACATAGAACAACCAAAAGGATTTGTTGAACCTAATCAAAGGAACCTAATTTGCAAGTTAAACAAGGCACTACATGGACTAAAGCAAGCACCGAAAGCATGGTATGAAAGGTTATATTCTTATTTGGTTAAGATTGGATTTTCTAGAAAAAATGAGAACATTAATCTATATTTGAGAAATGAGTCTGAAAATAAGGTGTTGATTGCTGAAATGTTTGTGGATGACATTATATTTAGTGGAAATTATTTTCTATGTAATTTTTTTCTGATCAAATGAGTAAAGAGATTGATATGTCAATGTTTGTTGAGATCAAAATTTTCATTGGCCTAAAATTTAATCAAACAAAGAATGGTATTTATGTGACTCGGTCTAAATATATAAAGGAAAACTTGAAAACATTTGGAATGGATGAGTCAAGACCTATCGATACACCTATGGTGACTAGAGTGAAATTTTCAAAAGAAGATACTATTTTTGAGGTAAATGAAACTCAATACAACTCAATGACTAGTAAACTTCAATATGTTGTTCATAGTAGGCCATAGATTACACATGTTGTTAGAATTGTTGCAATATTTTCCTCTAATCCTAAGGAAACACGTATTATTGTTGTCAAGAGGATATTCAAATATCTTAAAGGGACTGAAGATTTTGGATTATGGTAACAAAATGGTGACTTTACTCTTAAAGTGTAGTAACCCCAACTAGTTATAACTTCTTCAAACACCAAAATTCTTCTCTAATTCAGTTGTTCAACATTTTGTCAAACACTATGCAAGCAAGCTTTGATACCAATGTAGTAACCCCAACTGGTTATAACTTCAACAAATACCATATTCTTCTCTAATTCAGTTTTTCGGCATTTTTTCAAACACTTTGCAATCAAGTTTTGATACCAATATAATATCCTCTCACAAGAAACTAATATGCAAATGCAATTTTTTTGGTATTATTAGTGCAAATACATGGAAACGAGATGCAAAACAATGATTACAGTAATGCCAAATTTTTTATTCTAAATTATCACAGCAAAATCATATGCTGATGAAGTACAATGATAATAGTGATGCCTGAGAGTGGAAATGAATCAAACAAAGATACTGTAGTGCAGCATCGTGTATGTGTACTGTAGCAATCAAAATCTATTCTCCAATTTAAGCACAAAATAGAACTCCTGAATTGAAGCTCTCCCAAATACCAAATTCAATGGATATTTCACCACCTCAAATGGCTGCAACACTAAATAGTTGATGTTCTCCAATGGTTGACTAAAATTGAAAACCTTAGTTTCTTCTCCCAACTTGATATCAAATGCAATTCACAAAATCGGATCATAAATAATGAAGCTCTCACCTCTATTTATACTTTTCCTTGACCCTCATAGAAGGAAATAAAATATTTAATAATTGCATTCTCTAGAAGTTTCCCCCTTCCAACAATTAATGCACTTGCTAGAAGCTTCTCCCTTGCAATACAATAATTAATTGTGCTTCTAGAAAATTAAATTACTAGAAGCTTCCCCCTTCCAATAATTAATGCATTCTCCAATAAATTAAATTAATTAAATATAAAGTCACTGTTTTTTTTAACTTTATAAGAAATTAATTTAATCAATTTTTCCTTATTTCTCCACTTACCCTTCAGAGAATGTAAAGGCTAAGAACTCCACTGATCTGCTAAAAATATGGGGACATTACATAAAGTATTCACTGAGTGTAATTGGGCTAGTAATGATGATAGAAAAGGCACAAGTGGTGGAGCTTTCTTTGTAGGAGAAATATTGATAACATGGTTGAGCAATAAACAGAGTTGCATTTTGCAATCTTCTACGGAAGATGAGTATACTATTGCTACAACTAATTGTTCTAATATTGTAGATTAAGCAATAATTGGAAGGAATGCAAGAAGAGATAATCTGATCCTATTACTATTTATTGTTATAACACTAATACAATAAATATTACAGAATTTAGCCATGCATGCAAAGACAAAGCATATAGCAATCAAATATCACCACTTGAGAGAGCGAGTACAAGATAAACAATTAAGGCTTGAATATGTGGAGTATAAGGAGAAAATTGTAGACATCTTTACTAATTTGTTGCCTAAGGATGCTTTTGAGTATCTAAGAGATAAATTGGGGGTTCTTCCCCCATCTAAAATTCACTAAGTGAAGATGCATGTTGCATCAATTCATGTTTGAACATAAATATATTTGTGGAGTTGATGTTAGAGTCCATTCTTTATGGATTATTTCCTCAAGTTGTGAAAATGATTGAAATGAAAATGATGTAAATAGTACATGCAAGGTACAACTACAAGGTTTTATAAGTTTCACACTGGAACTTATAGTCACCTTTATAATGGTCTCAAAAGGGGTCTAAATAAGAAAAGGGGGAGAGAATGACTAAAGGAGAATGAGATAGAGACAATACATGTGGAAAGAATATTTAGAGAGAATAAGTACAAGGAGAGAAAGAACAAAAGAGGAAAGAATTTGATGAAAATAAAGATAATTGGAAATATTGATGAAAAATCAAAGGGGGTGCTACTACAGAAGAATGAAGATATTGTTGAACAGAAAGAAAATATATCCTAAGAGGGAGAATGTTGAAAATGTTGAAGATTGATGTTGCTAGCAATACAAAAATATGTTCTAAAGAATATGAATGAAGTCCAAGAGCTGAATTTTTTGTATTTTTGTCAATGCATACATTTGATTATCTTATGTAAAGTTTTGTAATGTAAAATCATATGTTATGTGTTGCCATCAATACTAAAGGAGGAGATTGTTAGCCCTAACTGATGATGTAACTGAGAATGCTATGAATGTATGTGAAAGAGTCATATCAATTATTATGTTTTCATTGATGTCAAAGTCTTAGTTGGCTAGATTTTATGTTAATCCAGTATCCTAGAGTGTTAGATCATTTGATTGAAGTATGATGATGACAAAGTGTTGATAAGTATGGTATTCAATGGGTGCTTGAATGACTTGGATAGTGACAATGTAAGTTTGGTTTAGTTTTTTTACAATCATGTAATGTAATGATGAAGTCTATGTATTCACTAAGCTATACAAGCTACACTGAGGAACAAGGTAAAAGGAGTACAATATTAACTGAGTGTAAAGAGGAAGTTAAAGTTCAATTTTAACCAAGTAATTCATATGTTAATCGAGTGATATATTATCCAAGTGAAATTTAATGTTCACTGAGTATGAGCTAGAAGAACAAGTTAAGAATGATGGAATTTGTTGTTGACTTATGATGAAAATAAAGAATGTTTGAAAATTTTAAAGGATAAAGTCAAAGTTAGTTACAAGATCTATGTCTAGAAACATACAATGAAGATCTAATGATGTAGATTGAAGAAAGATAAGGATGAGCACAAAGTTAAATGAAAGTTTTATTTTCTAATTGACTAAATATATCGAATCTAAGATCTAGGGATGTGGTTAAGAGGAAAAACTTGGAAGAATCTGGAAGTAGAGAGTTCAATATTTATGGAGGTGTTCAAGAAATTTTTTGGTTGTTAATCAATATTGTTAAGTTGGAGATTTCTACAAAGTAAAGAGAAGGAAAAGAGCAAGGTGAACCAAGTAGAGTAGAAATAAGATCAAGGAGAATTAGAAAAAAGTGAAAGTGTGAAGGAGTGAATCAGGTAAATAGAGATTAGAGAAAGAAGAAGATAGAGTATAATTGTGATCTGAACAAGCAAGGTAGTGTTAAATCTAACAGATCATTTGATTGTTACTTTCTAACCATTGTAGTAGAAAAATCTCTTAACCAAGTGGACCTAACAAATTTGTGAAAACCTATATGGTAACATCAGTTAGTGATGTTTGTAAGTCCTTTAGAGAATGTCACTCTTTAGACAAGATCAAGGAGTGACAAGGCCTAGATGATTTTTATCTTAAAACCATGTGACAAGGTCATACTAAAAATGTGCATGTAACCTTTAACAAGGTTGGCTCCTAGAAGAGCTTGCTTCAGAAGACTGAAAACTATTTGAATTGTTGGTCCCAAGTAGTTTATCTCTCTACAAGTTTTCATGTTAAATCATGATGTCAAATGTGTGATTTTTTTTGTGTTGATTTTTCATGGTATTTACTTAATTATGCAACTCAATAACAGTAAGGTAAAAGATAAGTTATATTTATGATACTCAGAAATAATAAAAACGGTGAGATAACAGGTTGAAGTAAATTGATTACAAGATTGAATTGTGAAGTTGAATGAGATCACCGAGTTATTTCAACTTATGTTTATGAAGTTGCATTGGTACTAAAGTGTTTAAAAGGCGTGTAGGATAACTAGACATAATTGATTCCCCACCACCACCAACCCCCCTTCCTCGATAATCTAACAAAATTATCGAAGTCCACCCTTAACAGAATTTTTTATTGTAATTATATTAGAATGGCATAATGGATGACCTATGATAAATAGCTACTTATCTTGATTTAGATCACTTGTATACTCATGGACCGGTCTATAACTTGCTCTACTCTTCCTCAGCTCTGCAACTTAGACACGATCACTTCTATGCTCATCTCTCCTTGGCTATACAATTCAATCGCTTGTGTGTTTCTTTTACTGCATCTTCTCAAGACTATTGTTTATACACTCAGTCTTCACCTTTTCCTCTCACATGTTCACTAGTGATTACCCTCAGCCTAGTTCGATTATGTTTCAACTTAACAATGTGCAATCCATAATTGTTCATACATAAATGAACTACTTTATACATGCATTTTCTCATCCTTAAAACTCTAAACTGTGAATTCAAATTTTGAATTCAACTACCTTTGTCATGCATGTTTACTTTTGTTTTTCCTGTTTCATTTTCACAGATACCTTGTGTCAGGTGTACTTTACCATTTATAGAGAGTCACAGCTTTCATATGACTTTTGTCTTCTCACTAGGAAGAATTCAAATTTGAATTCTCCTGCTTATCTTCTCATTCAAACTTGATGTAACAACATTATGTGCATTCTCCAAGGTGTCAGATCAAATACACCTACATAGTGATTCATTTAGTCATGGGTTTCCTACCTTTTTCCTTTTATAGTTTCACTATTTTGAACTCATCAATTGTCCTTGAAGACTTCATCTCATCATATCTTATTTGATAACATGTTTCTACTTCTTGTCTACATGTCCTATCTCTTTCTTGATGTTGACTTATACTTATAAGTCCTTCTTTCGTCATACTCTCATCATGTACTCTTCAAACTAGGATGAACTATGTGTTCTTTCCTTTATTCACCAATTATATTTCTAATATCACTAGGCACTTTGATCTTGCATTGACATCAATGAAAACATTTTCTTTTACATCTCTCATTACTAAGATCACCTAGTCTCATAACATGACTCTATTTAATAGTTATGCCAACACATTCATGTTGCAATATTACGTGGTTTACTCATTTGGGTCTAGACTAATCTAGAAAGCAATTTACATGCTCTAGAATATTGTTTGAATTGTGATGTATACATCCTATCATTTTGGTCCTGGATGTTATGGTAAATGTGTAGTGTGTTGAATTGAGTAATGAGATTGTGTGTTCTCCATGTTTCATTCCTTATCATCGTGGGAATATTATGAAGGTACTTATTTCAAATCATGCTAGGATGAACTAGAATTTTATAAAGCATGATGTGGCATTAATAAAATGTTTTTTTTTGACAGGTGATATAGAAGTGAGTGTGATGAATGTGAATCTAACAAGGAAGGATATGTGTATTCATGAGTATGTGAATGTTTGCAACAAGTAGTGACTATAGTAGTCTCCTCATGTTGTTATTATTGATGGATTTATTTCAATAATGGATTCATTTCATTGTTTTTCTTCTGGAAGTGATCCTTTATCTATTTTTTACTGAGACTTATCATTTAAGGGCAATTAGCTAGACTGGAAATGAACCTTACTTGCAATGAGAAAACTAGTAGTGACCCTTTATAAAAATCACCTTAGCTAGTATCTCTTAACTAATTTTGCTCCATAGTATTCATGAGAATTAGTTGCTCCATGGTGTTTCCTATCTTGGATTTCCACATAAATTTTGGTATTCATGGTGTATGTTTCTTATGTGCTTTCATCTTCATATATGTTTAAATTATCTAATATTTTTAAGTTTTCCCCAAACTAATTGAAGTTAAGAAAAATATTTTATGATATATGATTCACCCACCACCCCCGGCTCCTCCCACCCTCTCAATTATCCATCATGTTCATCAATTGGTATCAGAGCCTTGGTTCCTTCAAGAATATCTTAATCACTTGATGTAAATGGCCCATAAATTCACCATTCCTACATTTGATGGATCTAGGTATAGTTTATGGAAATTTTAGATGATAGGTTACATGATTTTTATAAGCTACAATATTAGAAAGTTGTTAAGACAAAATATGTTAAACCAAAAAATGTTCCTACTACTATAGATCATATTTCAACCTATGAGGAAAGTGAAAAGGCAAGGAATGAAATCTTTAGTATATTCTCAAAGACTGAGTTAACAAAAGTTATTTCTTTAAACATTTATTATGAAGTTTAGAAATAGTTCAAAGACATATATATAGGAACTGGTAGATTTAAATCATCAAAGAAGTTGACAGCTAAGATACTTTCAAAGAGTTGAGGTAAACTAAGTCAAAAATCAAGGTGCCACTCTAACTAATGAAGACGTTATGGAGAAGATTTTGATAATTTATTGGAGAGATACAGTGATAAGATCTAAATAAGTTTATGAAAAAAACAATTATTTGGCTCGGGTTGTATTTAGTAACTATTGGAATGTTCCAAATGGGAAGAGTACTTCGGGGGGGGTGGTCAGAAGTACACAATTTTTATCCTTTTAACTAACACATATCTGAAAAACAATTTGCATGCATGTAAACATATAAACAAACATGAAATGAAAGCATGCATCAACACATAACACAAGAGATTTTGGTAACCCAAAAACCCTCTAGGAATAAGAAGGTAAAACTAGAGTGGGGATGACACCCACAAAAATTACTGTAGCAATCAATGTTCAACCACTTTTGATAGTTTGCCCTATTAAAGGCTTTACACTGTGTCAATAGTGACCTGGTTAAAGGATTTACAAACCCTTACATGAAGTGTCACCCTGTTGAAGGATTTACAATAGGTTGTTAAACCCACCTAATACATAGGATTTTCATGACCACCTCCAAAGGTTCTCCTATCTAGCTGTTAAGCTAACCTATCAACATAGGATTTGTCAACCTCTAATACAATTGTGAGAGAGTATTAGAACATTTAACCTGATTGAATGCAATCTCAAATTGCTTGATTTAGGTACAAGATCTACTCTTCCTATTCTGATCCTTACTTGATCTAATCTCTATATGTACTCTTGGTCCCTTGTGTTGTTCTGATCAACTTAATATGAAACTGTTGCTCTGTTCCTCTAAGTCTTTTCTCTTCACACTGAAATTTCGCTATTATCTTCCCCTTATGTTGTTTTCTTCCACACATGCAATGTTGCATTTGTTCTCCTTATAAAGAATGCGAAGACTTAGGGTTAGGTATGGATCTACGATCCATATTGAATCTCAAATTCCTGCTCATACTTTGCATTTTTCTTATTGGTTGCATGCCTTCACCATTTTTCTAATTGGTTGCATGCAGATTGCATAGGGAATGTAAATGATTTTTCCTTATCCCTTTTCTCCTTCAAAATTTCTCTAAGTTGGCTCCAAAAATTGTTCACATCTTAGTTTGTGCAAATACAAACTCTTATGTTGATCTTGTGTTGCTCGGCACATGAAGTATTACTAATGCTTGGCACATACTATTTTTGGATTGCTCAGCATCAACTACGTTTTTTGGTTTGCTCGGTACGTGTTATATCATGTATTGCTCGGCATATGTTGTTCTGAATTGCTCGGCATCTAAATGATTATGTTACTCTACACATGAACAATTCATGTATTGCTCGGCACATACTACACTGTGATCTACTCGGCACTAACTGTGACTCGATACCTATTGAAATTCTTGGCTCAGCATCTATTGTGTACTTGGCATGTATGATGAAAATGGTTAAGTTTGTTGACACTCATTTGTCAGTACTATTTATTTGACCAACAATAACTTTCGAAAAGAGGACAAATCTGAAATATTCTTTAAAGCAAAAAAGACAAAACATGATCCAAATACTGATAGTTTAGATAAGATGGAAGCAAATTTCACAATGAAGATAAAAAGGGTATTGATAAATACAAAGGTATATTAGCTCTTAAACATTTTAGGCATAGAAAGATTGGTCATTTAGCAACTAGGTGTCCATAAAAATGTAACTTGATAAAAGATCAATAAGCTCAATAAGAAGATCTATTCCTAGAATTTATATTTCTTGCATTTTTCTAGAATCTAATGATATTGCTAAAATTGTATTAATTCTTAGAAGAAATAAAAATTATTAGATGATTGAAAGTGGATTCATATGGCTGGGTGATAAAAGTTAGTTTGTGAAACTTGAGAAATATGATGGAGGTCCAGTTAGATTTTGAGATGATAAAATGGCATAAATTATTGAAATTGGTTCTATTACTTTTGATGAAAAACATAACACTGACATTGTTTATTATGTGAAGGGTTTATATCATAGTCTTTTGAGTGTTGGAGAAATGTACAAAAAGGGATATGACTTTGTTTCTAGGATGGTGGTTGTGTTTCAGAAGAGATATGGAATTGTTATTGCAGTTGGTAAAAGAACACGTGGGAACATGTAGTAACTAGAAAGAGATACAAAGATTATTATTATCTTAGTCTAATAATAGTTGGCTTTGGCATTAGAGGATGTTAAACATCAACTTTGACATCTTGGTAAGGATATGTTTGATAAGTGCAAAAAGATATTTTCTAAGATGGACCAAACTAGATCTACAAAGGATGTCAAGAAGGAAAGGAAACAAAATACTCATTCAAAGGAAAATATCCATCTATTGCATTATCAAATCTTGTACAAACTGACCAATGTGGTCCAACCAAAATAAGAAAAATTTAAAAGGTGAGAGATATTTCATGATTTATATTGATGATTATTCTATATTAACTTGGGTTGCATTTCTAAGAGAGAAGTTGGAAGCATTAGTGAAACTTGAGACATTTATAAAAAGAGTTGAGAATGAAGTTGGTAGGAAAATAAAATGTTTAAGATCTAATAGAAGATGAGAGTTTACATTTGATGAATTTAACAACTTGTGAGATACGTGGCACTAAAAGATAGATGTCAACCTCTAGATCACCACAAAAAAATGATGTAGTAAAAAGAGTGAATTAAAAAGTTCAAGAACTAGTAAGTAAAATGATCGAGGAAGTAAGTTTACTTTAGGTTTATTAGAGAGAAACAATACATATAATAGTATATACACTTAATAGAGACCTTTATCAGAGGAGATATGGTAAGACATCTTATGAGTTGTATCACGGAAGAGCTTTCATCATGAAATACATTTTTAAAAATGGAAGTAAATGCTACATTCAAATAGATGAAGAAAATTATGGAAAATTTGATAGGAAAGCTAATGAAGGTAAATTTTTGGCATATTCTACAAAAAGAAAACCATACCAATTGTTCAAGCGACTAAACAAGATAGTTGAAAGTACAAATGTGAGAGTTGATGAAGATATTTGAAGAACTTGTGACAGGCATATTGAGCACGAATTAGATGACTCGAAGGATAAATAAAAAGAAAATAGGAAAGAAGAAGAGAAGAAGTAAGCTCAAGAATCTACATATAATACCCTGAGGTATGTAGAAAGAAATCATTTAGAAAATTGAATTATAGGGGATAAGTTAAAGAATTATTATTAGGAGGAGCATATTAGGAAGAATTGTTATTATGTTTACTCTTGGAGATTTAACCAAATATTATGGAAGAAGCATGTAATGATAAAAATTGGGTGAAAGCAAAAAGAGAAGATCATGGTCAGATAGAGAAAAATTAAACTTGGAAACTTGTGCCCAGACTGACAAACAAGAATGTGATTGGAACAAAGTAGGTATTTTAGAACAAACTAGATGAAGATGGAAAGGTAATGAGAAACAAGGAAAGATTGGTTCGCAAGGGTTATATTAAGATTAAAGGGATTATATTAATAAACATATGTCATTGTTTCCCAAATGGAAGTGATTCAAACATTATTATCTTTTGAAGATTTTTAAGATTTTGACGCTTAACAAATAGATGTAAAGTCGGCATTCTAGAATGAAGAAATGAAGGAAGAAGTATATATTGAAAAACTAGAGGGGTTTAAGTCAAAATGATTCAGATGTTGTTTTCAAGTTAAAGAAAATATTGTATCAATTCAACTATACACCTAGGGTCCATTTAGCTAGGGGAATAGAAATATCGGAATTGGAATTGTTATTCAGGAATAGTTATTCTAGAATAAACAATGGGGATACATATTCATATTCTTGTTGGGTTTAGTCAAATTTGATGGGGAATTCACAAACCCAAAAATTTATATTTTCTAAAATAAATAAAACTCGAATAGGAATATGTATTTTGATTCCACCTATTTAGGTCGAATTGCAAATGCTCAATTTTTGGGCCAAAATTGGAATACCTATTCTTGTTTGCAATTTCGATTTGGTGCACCCAAATGGAGAATTTGAAATTTTAAGAATTTGTATATGCCTATTCCACTCATATTCCCTCTGCCAAAGGAGCCCCTAGAGTTTTGTGTGGGAGATTAGATAAGTATCTAATTTGACAAGAATTTCAAAGGGAATTATTGATAGTAACTTGTATTGAAGAGTTTATTAAGAATACATCTTTATTATTGTGGTTTATTTTAATGGAATAATTTTTGGAGGAAAAGATGAGTTGTGCAAAAGATTTGTAGTAGAGATGTAAAAGGGATTCAAAATGTCTATGATTAGTGAGTTAATTTTATTCCTTAGATTATAGGTAAATCAAAATAGTAAAGGGAGTTTCATTTCTCACTAAATTGGTATGCACACCTATTGTTATTGGATATAAGTTGACAAAAGAAGATGATTCACTGAAAATTGATACAAGCAAATATAGGTCACTAATTTGAGGACTATTATATTTGACTACTACTAGACTAGATATTATGTATGTTTGTTTAGCATCCAAGTTTCAGCAAGAACCAATAGAATCACATCTTATGGAAGTTAAAAGAATTTTTAGATATTTGAAGGGTTAAAGAGATTTTGGATTATGGTACCCAAAGGGTTGGGATTTCACTTTGACAACTTATATTGATATTGATTTGGTTTAATGTGTTGATAACCAATAGAGTACAAGTGGTGGAATTTATTTTGTTGCCCCATGGTTGGTTGAATGGTCAAGTACGAAGCAATATTTTGTATCATTATCTATTGTTGAAGTTGAGCACATTGCAAACTCTTCATGGTGCAATCAAGTGGTATGGATGAAACAAACTCTAGAGATACTCTAGCATATCATTTGATAAATTGGACTCAATTATGTGTGATAAAACCATAGCTTAAAATATTTCCGATAACACGGTATATCACTCTAGAAAGAGAAAAAAAAACATTAGATATCATTTCTTGAGAGAGGTGTTTGACAAAGTGGTTGATTTGAATATGTACCTACAAAAGAGAATTTGTTGATTTTTTCATGAAAGCATTTTGCAAAGATACTTTGAATATCTCAAGAAGAAGTTGGGGGTTCTACCCCTTCCTATTGTTTTGGTAAATGCACCAATGTTTGCATTGGTCAAAGCTAAAAATGTCCACTCTTATCTAGATCAATTCCTAGTGGTTTCCTCTCAAGGGTAGAAAGGTAAGTTTGTTAGAAGAGTTTTTCCCTTTGTTATTATAGTCAAAGAGGAAGGTGAACAATGATTTTAATGCAAACATTATTTGATGTTAAGTTGTTTACTCTTTTATTGATGAATGTTGCCAATGACAAATGGCTAGATTGTTGGAATGTGATGTGGATGATATCATTATTTTTTTCATTGGGGTTATCATTGATATTAACATATCTTAGCTGTTTGGACGAGGAGTCAATGCTTTGGTGATTTGAATTTGAGTGCTTCAAATGATGTGTTAAATAGATCTTTCTTGTGTCATAGTTTTTCTAGTCCCATTCATATTGCAACATAATGTTTTCCACTCAATTGGTTTGGACTAATCTAGAAAGTGGTTAGTGTGTTCTAGAACATTGTTTGCATTGTCACACATATATCCTGTCTTGTTGGTCCTAAATGTTACCTTAAACATGTATCGCATCGATTTGAGTGAGGAGGTTTTGTATGGTCTATATTTCATTCCTTACCACCACACAAATATTTTGTGCTAATCTATTTCAAATTATGTTAGGTCAACATAAACATTTATATGTCATGACATGGTATAAGTAAAAGATTGTCTTTTCTTCGATTGTATAGATTTGAGTCTGATGAATGTCAACCTAACAAGGATATATATGTGTTTTGATGGGTATGCAAGTTTGTGCTACTCGTAGAAGAATTTAATATCCTTGTGGTGGTGGTGTTGTTGGTGACAATTAGTTTAGTGTTGGGTTCTTTTCATTGTTTTTTATTAAAGCAAAAAGAGGTTTTGATCGGACCCCATAAACCAGTACAAAAAATCAAAAACGATAATTTGATGAAGCTCGCCACAAGAATCGGGACACAACCAAAATAAGGGTTTTACCAATAGGCTCCCTCAACATAAAACAAATGTTGCATAGAGACAACCACATGTAGCCAAAAACCAAAGAAGGCCCACAAAAAATTAACATTTCCCCTTAGACTAATTCTTGCGGGAACAAGGGTCCTATCAAAAGAGGAAGATGAAAATTTTGATTTCTTCCCTTTCTTTATTAATCCAACCCTCTTCCAATTTAGAAGCAACGACATGTCGATCCAGTGAATCAAGCTCTGAAATCTCAACAAACATAGGGACCAAAGCAACAACATATGGCCCAAATGAAGAAACCAAGATAGGGGAGCCACCACCACCACTAGCAACCTAAGAATCAATAGCCTGGGGGTTTTACCAATAGGCTCCCTCGATCTAAAACGAGTGTTGCATTGAGACAACCACATGTAGCCAAAAACCAAAGAAGGCCCACAAAAAATTAACATTTCCCCTTAGACTAATTTTTGCGGGAATAATGGTCCTATCAAAAGAGGGAGAAGAAAATTATGATTTCTTCCTTTTCTTTATTAATCCAACCCTCTTCCAATTTAGAAGCAACCGCATGTCGATAAAATCCTTACAAACGTAGGGACCAAAGCAACAACATATGGCCCAAATGAAGAAGCCAAGACAGGGGAGCCACCACCACCACTAGCAACCTAAGAATCAATAGCCTGACACAAACCAAACCAACATTTACCTAAGATATAGTACTAGCAACAACCAAAGAGATGACATCAGTCCTATCATAGACAAAAGAAGGAACAGGCCCCATCCCCTAGGAACACCTACAATAGGTGAAGACACCAACATGGTGTTGACCTCAAGAAAGTCACCATTAGAGCCAACTAAAGGAAGAGACATAGAGCACTCTTGCAACCACTTGAGAGAAGCTCCACTGAGAAGAGGACTTCTCCACCATATAATGTTGCAAAGAAGCACCACCCACCATGAGGCAAACCTCCTAATATCATGAAACTCACATTTATCTATGACAACCCCATAATCCAAGTGTTGAATCCTTGATCTCGTAGAAGAACAAAGTTTGATCTCCAAAGGAAACCCCATCGAAACATCAACTTCCACCAATATACAAGCATGTCGAGTGAAATGTGTCAGAAGAGTCCTTACCCACCATCAACATGCCCCCAATAGTGTCACCCATAATCTTTAGCAAAGGCTCAACTAAAAGATGAAGGTGGAGATTGGAGATCTTACCCAATTTTAAACATTTTTTTGTCTCCCACACATAAAATACAATCTAATGGTGTAATACAACTTATAAGTAGTCTAAAATTAGTTGCCTAATGTGACCCCAAAACATCTCATAGATGTACCCCAAACAAAGAATCTTTCAATTACAACATTATAATAAATAAATTTATGCAATATGTACAACACCAAATTCTAACATGGAAATCCATCATAAATAGATCATAATTATATTTTGTCAAGAATCGTTATGGTGACTATCTTCTACTAATCTTCACTAATTAGATTTGGCATGTAAAAACATGCTCCCCTTTTTTCTAGATGAGAAATTGATTTATTATTAACTTCTAGAAAATTGGTAGAAAACAATTTTTTTCAATCTTCAAACTTTATAAATGCTAATTCAAAAACCATAATATAAACCTAAATACTTATGGGAAACCACAAAGCGGGATTTTGGCAACCAAGTTGTAATATACTATAGGATAAAACTTCTAATGACTACAATCTTCTTTTTCTGTATCATATTCATAATAAATCAAGAATCCTCATTTATATCTATAATGTGGAATCTTATTATTTGTTTTCTATATTATTGAATTACTAGTCTTTAAACTTTGGAAGAAAAGTGTTATTTGAAGTATTGATAAATTTAAATTTAATCTATTGTAGTTTGACCTCAAACTTTTAATGGTGTTTCTTCATATGTTCACATTTTAAACCTAATTCATATTTTTCCTTAATTACAAATTACAATGCCGTTTATATTGTTAAACACCTTAAATATTTTCAAAAATTCATATGATATATTTTTTCCTTATTCTCAAATATCCTTTCGATCATTTCCTCTAAATATATGAACAGAATTAAATTGACAAGGGTTTGAAAATTGAGATCTTGAGTTTGAAGGTATATAAGTCGTGACTTGCCAATTGTCTATAATCAAAGGGAATTTAAGGAAATGATATTCAATGTTTACTCTAGGTTCTCATTAACTTTGTTATGTTGATGATATTCAAGCCTCGTATTTAGATTGGGGCCAAAAATTAACCCTCTTTAAAGTTCACATATTCAAAAAACTGAACATAGAATACTTATGACAGTATTGAACACATAATTAAAGGATACAACTGCAGTGGAGTGGTATAAGTGACAGTAGAAAATTTGATTAATAAGAGGATATCAATCTAGGATTTTCTTGAATCAAATTAGTTGAGATTTTATAATAAACATGTGTTACCATACCCGCGAGAGATATTAGGGAATCGCTGTTCATATTTTGTTTTAAGAAATCCAATGTCTAGTTAATTGATTTTGCTTTGCTATATTTTATTATTTTGTAACGGTAATTTGATTCAGATTGGCATACAGCCCAATCATATGCCCCATAATCTAGAAGTACGAGTTGCAACATCCAACATCCAAACGTGTGCAATTCAACTCTGGCCACAGAAATATGTATTCCAGTATCCATAAAGTGGACAAATTAACACTTCTTTTACCTTAAGAATGGGGCAGTTGGTCGTTTCCTTCACAAGTGTCCTTTATCTGATGCAGTTTAATTACATAGTAAGGTCTGATTCTCGTCTTTGTGACCGGTAATAGTAAAAAGAAAAGAACATTTTCCACAGCAATTAGCTTTGAACAAAAATCTCCTGGTTGGCTAGCATCACATAAATTGCCCTTGACTCTTTGTAGGCTTGGCCTTATCCACATGCTTAACAAGGTGGTAAATAATATAAATAAATAATTGGATTGACATTTCGCCAATACTCACCATGAACGAATAATTTTTATTATTTATTGCCATTAAGAATCATAGTATACAAACAGAATAGTCAAGAAAAATATAGTTGTAACAAGCACTTTCTGCAATTTGGATGGAGGGCTCCCACTGCCATTTAGTGTTGCAGAGTGAATAGAATTGTTATCATCAGGAGTTGTTGAGACATTAACAGTTGAGGAGCCTGGAAAGATTCATGACAAAATAATCTAAGTTAATCTCAATGCATTTAGTACCAAATATAACCATTGCCAATATCAAGCAATAGCGACTTTTGGAATCAAGTGTGTGTAGTATTTAGATAAAACCATGAAAGAATTAGTGTCAATCGAAAAATTAGGTCCAACAATATGCAAAGATCTAATCACTGTGCACAAGGTCAAACGAAGCACTAAATTGTAAATTTCAAACATCTAATAACCCAGTCAGCCGCTCCTCTTTCACCAACTGAAGGAAAAGAATTTTCCTTTATCTAAAATTATTTCAGATCGATTTGTCATCAAGACTTAACTCTTTTCATTTGCACTAGAAATAAAATTAATTGTGGCAAACAGATACTGATGTTAACTAAAGAAACTAGAATAAACTTAATCTTAAATCAGATTTCATGGTAGGAACTTACAGTCATAGTTGGTCCACCCTATCCGCTGGTTTTCCAGATCATATACAAAAATCTTGTCTTTAAGAACAAGATCTGCAAGGTAAAGTGGAAAACATAAGCAATAGCATCAAAGATTTCAGATGAAATAAGATGCATTTATTACAATCCAATGACTATTTAAGGAAAGAAATGACAATTCAAAACACAGAATGATCTGCCCACAAAGTATCAATGGAATAGGTTATACAAATCTACACATGTATCAATTGATAGTCTACCATAATTCCTTTATGCAGCCTTATAGTGATATGCAGAGCATCCAACAAAGGGAACAGCAAATCTATCTGATGGCAATCAAAAATGGATCTTAAGTTCACTCATATGCTTTCAATCCGTAGGCATCCATCATTACCAGCAGTTGAAGTTCAGAAATATCAAATGTAAATTGTAAGATCTGAAATTCTCTCTTTAAATTTATATTTGTAATCTATCATCTCCTGGATCTTCCTTCGTTTTTGATACATTCCAGTTCTCCCCTCAACAATGCTGAGAGCATAAAACACACTGGAATCCAAACTACGGCCGGCTTCCTCCCAATGCCTACTTTCAGCAGCATCAAATCAGTGGGTAGGTTGTTTGCTGACTTCTCAATGAGCTTGCCATGGTCCTAGTTGAGTGCACTATCACCCAGTAGATTGGTAATGGCCATCTTGAGTTGTGGCATGGCTTGCAGAAGGTCAGATATATGGGTACAGTGTCATGCAACATTTCTCATGATAGCCTTCTTGAACTCCAACCACAGTTGAGTATTGGCAGCATTGCTTGATGCTCCTCTCCTCTGCTATCGCATGTTCAACATCAGCCTTCACTTCCCTAAGTCCTTCCTTCTCCGTATGAGGGTCCGGAAATTCTGCCTTCCTGGTTTGAAGTCTAGTGATTGCCAGCACCTTCCTCCTCTAGGGCTTTCACGTCCATATTTACTCCCTTTTGCTTTGGGGAGTCAAGGTACTCGTGTCTCCCCAGACCACACCACTTGCACAGAAAACTCCCATTGTTCTGCTTGCTGTGACAATCCCATGCAAAGTGACCCAACTCATCACATTGTTGGCATTGTATAAAAGGACATCCTCTTCAGTCTTACTGTATTTGATTTTGTCGTTGATTTTGATAACCACCTGGTGATCCATTTTGTTGTTTGGATGTAGGCTCTCCTTATGTGAAGAGTACTTGTGTACTTCTAGTTTCAAATTATAAGGACACTCCTTTATTGAATGACTCACAACCTGGCAAATCTCACAGAAGAACATTTTAAGAAAATTACCTTTTATATGCCCTTCAATGTTGCACCTGGTACACCATAGTTCATTACTTTTTTTACTGGTTCCTTTCTTGGACTTCAGTTCTTTCATCGTTCTCATCAGGTCTTGCTATAGGATTTCACTACTCTCGGTGCTATCGTCATCATATGTCTTCCTCTTCCCTAGGAAGGATGTGTATTGTTTTCACTCTTTATGTTCATCAGCCAATTGTAGGCATTAAAGTACGAGGGTGGAGGCACCACTTCCACCTTCTTGTGCAAGGAGGGAATCAACCCCTCAATGAACCACCTCTTCTTCAACCCATTCCTTGAGCCTACAATTGTAAGCTCGTACACTCTCGCTTTTCCCTTGTTTGGTATTATAAATTTCATCAACAATCTCATTGTCGTCCCGTAGCAATTTAAACTCATGCTCAAGTGCCCTCTTGAGTGCATCCCAAGAAGCTATGGATGAAGCATCTAGTTTAATGAGTCAAGCAATGGTTGTACCTCGTAGTGTTATTGGAAACACTCTCAACCAATAGTCATTGTCATCCTGGCCATTTGCGCTACCCAAACAGTCTCACATGTCTTCTAGTGCTTCGTAGGGTCTTCCGACCTATTCCCCGTGAACTTGGGCAATTTCTGCCAATCCACATTTGGACTTGTCAGAGGAGTCACCATCTTTCTAGCCTGCTTGCCCCCTTGTGCATCAGATCTGGATGGATTATGTCGATGGCCATGTTTCAATGCTTTCCCTGCACTCTCAGCCACACGTGTTCTCTACATGTTCACCTCCAATGTCCCCAACACCTCGGGTACCTCCAAACCTTGGCTCATACTTGTACTCCCTCATCTAAAGGCCTTCAATTCAAATCCTCTAGTGATGGGTTCTCCTAAGATGCATAGGTTCTCAATGCCCTGCAATATGTCTATCAATTAAAGATTTACTATGTACTCGTATGTCAGCATTTGTACAGACAAACTATCTTGCTTCATAGACAAGGTATGTTTCACCAACCATTTTTGTAACTTTCTTCTTCATTTTGCAATCTGAAGATCGCCTAATTACTTGGTATTCACCACCTTGTAGCCTCTTCTCGCCTTTATTGGGATCCAAGGGTATGATTTCACAACGCTGACCTGGTTTTTTGTAAGGCAACATTGCCAAATATTTGCTACTAAGCCTAGTACATTAAATACTTGAATTTATGATACAGATGGCAATGCATACTGGATATAGGAGTAAAATATATCTTTATTCACTCATGAATTCATTATAGAGAAGAAGACAAGAGATGGTGAGCCAAGAATTACAACTTACCCGATAATACCATACCCCCTTCCTTGGCAGTAGACAACATATTTAAAGGACCTTACAATTGCCAAGGAACTCAGTTGTCAACCAACTACCACAACTCCCTGACAATGATAATAAACATAATACAAACAATTAATACATTCATGGATAAGCAATATTATCAAACATAACAATAGGCATTTTATGCCGACTAAAAGGCACAATTTTGACTATTCAACGGAAGGGGGCATTACAATATCACCAGCTATTTACAAATTAGGATGGATGAATATACTCCACATTGTCAAAGGATTTGTTCCATTTGTTCACACATGAGACGAAAAGGAGCAACTTACTTCCAGGCAATTCATATACTATGTAGTCCAAGGGTAGAATCACTCCTTGTATAGAGACAAAGGTGTTCTCTAATACCTTTCTTACAGTATCCTGATCAAAGATGTATGGTTTTCCTTATTTAAGAAGTAATTACTTAAATAGAGACAAAGGTGTTCTCTAATACCTGTCTTACAGTGTCCCGATCAAAGATGTATGGTTTTCTTTCTTTAAGAAGTAATTAATTTAAAGTTTAGAGCCCCTAAAGCTACCCAATTGATTGTCTCCTCATTTTTCCCCCTTCCTTTCTATTACCACCCTAGTTGCATCACCCCATTAAAAAAAAAAATGAGGATTGCATATCTAATATTCAAATGTAAAATGGTAGGTGCTTTCTAATGTATACAATGTGCAAAATTATATATCCACCCTATAATTAGGAACATAGCAAGTCCCAATATGTGAGTGATTGAATGTAAGAAAAGTTTGTATTAGAAAGAGGCATCACTACTCTGTCTTGGATTATATTAAACATTTATTTTACTACAATAGTATCAGACGACTATCAGCTACAAGATTGTACTTCCAACTATGCAAAACTACACACAAAGTTGAGAACATGGTTCTCTTAAGCATAAGATAGAGTTAAGGACACAGTTCTCTTAAGCATTAGCCCTCAAATTGAAAACACAATTTTCTTCCTCATTGACCCTGATGTTTGAGACACAATTGCAATAAAGCATTACTCGGGGAGTTGAAAATGCAAGTCATTTGAGTATTTTACACGAAGTTCAAAATAGATGTTTAAAGAATTTACTTGTTTTCTTTTTACAATCTTCAATTAAATTAGAAGCTTTGTTAGACCTCACCATGCTCCAAGCCTCCATTGTACCATAAATTTTCTATGTTACTAGGTTCGCACCCTAAGCCCTCGAACCAAGTTTGGGTGTGAACCTGGTACAGAATTGTGCTGAGTGCACACAGGGTGCACGCCTATGATTGTGGTTGCGGTCGAGTTGCACACCTATGAACCCAAGTGCACCCACATTCCTAGGCATGCACCCAAAACGAACCCAAGCATATCCACTGAGTACCCGAGTGAACCCAACGAGTACCCAAGCAAACCAATGAGAACCCATCACCCAGAGTTCAAAAAGTGGGCCTAGACTTGAATAAATAAATTCCTTTTTAATTATATTGTAATGTCCCCATTTTTCGCAAGTCCATGCAATTGATGGAGTTAGCTCATCATAGCGACCCTCATGAGCTGACAGGGTAATTTGGGGTCCCAATTGTGGACTTACTATTTTTAGTAAGTCTATTTTTGGCAATGCAATGGGTGGCTTTGGCATTTGGTCGTCACCTACAATGGATGAGGCTAATAATTGCATGAGCTCTTATTTATTTATTAATTATTATATAATAACATTTATGTTATTATAATAATGACATTAAGAGATATTTCTAAAAGAGTGTGATAGAAAGTTTCAAGATTAGAGTTCTTTTGGGAAACTTCCACAATTTCTGAAGTGGAGTTCTTTAGGAAACTTTGGCCAACAAGGGATTATCAATAGGTCATTTCATTGGAAAAGAGACGCTTGGATAATTTTTTAGCTTTTGTTGCCTTTGTGGCTTTTTCCGACGTTTGATACTTCGTGGCCCTTGCTGAAGTATAAGGGTTGAGTCTGAGATTCTAAGAAGTTCTTGGCAATTGTGTTGAAGTAAACAATTGGCCAACATCTCCTACTATATTTGCTTTGGCTAAGGTGAATAATTTGGATTATTTTATTGAAAACTATTGTGCATCTAGCAGAGGGTTTTGAAAAGTTCTGAGGATTTTGAAATTGTATTTTGCAAATTATGCTGAGGTATATAATTTGCAATATCTCCTACTATGAATTTCATGTGTCTTAAAGAATTGGTTTGAAACTTTTGGTTGCATTGTGAAGGAGAATTGAGGAGACTGATTTACATTGTTGTGACTACAAATCGGTTTCATAATTGCCTTGGGAATATTCCGCTTTGCTTCTACAGGCAACATTGGATGATTGAATTGCATTTGCCAAACACTACTGGGCTGGTGAACATATCCTTGATACCTGTGTTTATTATTTCTGCAATTTGTAGGACCATTGTTGACTGCAATTAGCTTGGGACTTAGCCGCACACCATCCTTGCACCTCCTTTTCACCTCCTAAGCTCCTGATTTGATCATTGGTATGCAAAATTCTTTATATGCTTGGTCACGTCAGGGTTTGAACAATCATATTGCAGACCAGTACTATTTTCATATCAGCTGGGCGGCCATTTTGAATTGGAGAAAGCTGCTGATTATCTCACATTTGCGACCCAAAGGTTTCGAAGTCCTATGCTTTCATAATGATCACATCAAAGGCATCCAAATTACAATCAGGTTCCTCATTATTATGTTTGTATTTGTATCCAATTGCTATAGCAATCAGATTTGAATTCAATAAAGGTGGATGTTAGTTAATGAAAGTTAAAGTTCAGCATTGAAGTTTTCCATAATTGGTTGCAATACGAGTTATGATTTTTGTGTTCAAACTATTTTAGAGTTTCATATATGTGTGTTCTGAATGCAACTACAAGAGATTTCTCACAATTTTGAAGCATTCCCCTAGATATAACCATTTAACCCAATGCCCCGCTACATAGTTCTGAAGATAACCCTCCACCCATTTGTTTACTTTCTCAATCTGCCTGTCCGTTTGTGGGTGGTAACTCATGCTAGGTGTCAATTCCGTACCTACAAATTTGACTAATTCCAGCCAAAATGTGTTGAGAAATTTGCTACCTCTGTCGCTCACAATGGTCTGAGGGAGACCATGTAGACGAAAAACCTCTCTAAAAAATAACTCGGCTACCCAAGAGGTCAACCAATCTGCCGCGATAGCATAAAAGTGAGCAAACTTAGTCAATCTGTCCACAACCACGAACATGATCTCTACCCTGCACTGTCGGCAATCCTGTAATGGAGTCCATGGAGATACTCTCCCATATCTATGATGGAATAGGGAGAGGCCGTAATAATCTAACCGGAAACTCGTGCTTCGACTTGTTCTGCTAACAAGCTCGGCATTCTCTACCATGCTAAAGGACATCGTTCTAAAGGCCCTTCCATCAAAACCTCTCCCTAACCTACCTATAGGTTTTGAAGAAACCTGGGTGTCCAGCTGATGGTGCATCATGAAGAGTCTCCATAATTTTTTCCTTGAGCTTAAACTCTGGCACGAAATAGATCCTATCCTTATAAAAAATCACATCATCGATTACCTTGTACCTATTGTCATGGAGCTCATGATCTGACAAGCTTGAGTGCTCAACCAGTAACTGGGACTTCCAATCAATTAATATCTCTGAAATGGCACATCACTCTACTACTGAAGGTCTCCTGGAAAGCACATCAGCAACTATATTGGTCTTTCCCTTGACATACTCAAGTCAAAATTATAGGCCTGAATCTTGCTGACCCACTTTTGTTGTCTTTCATTGAGATCCTTTTGTTCTAAGAAATATCGTAAGTTGTTCTGGTATGTCTTATCCCTGAACTTGCCACCCACCAAAAACTATCTATGTTGGAAGATTGGTGAAATTGTTAGAAGATTGGTTGCAAGCATAAATGATGATGATATTCCTATGGGAGAGTATTGTAGATATGTTACATTCATGACTGAATTTGTCATTGATGTCAACATAGCAATTTTTTGTAGTATTTGACAGAAGAGCAACGGAAAGATGGAGCTTACAGAGGCATGTTCTGGTAAACTTGTTATATCTCTTAGCAGAGTTGTTATTCTGAGAATCGAGGTTGAGGACATGAAGAAGACATGTTGGTGATGACGTGGCTAAGCTCACTCGTCATAATATTGCGTGTACGGAAAGTTATTCAAGTTACAAGGCGAAAGATTAATGTTATCACTGAGTGTAACGTGTTCTTAATGTGGTCCTATATTAATTAATTGATAAGGACTAACAACTAACTCAAGGAATTGTTTTAATGATTTGGTATAAAGGAAGGACATTTTCCTTTATCATGAGAAGTGCGAATGTATGGGATGATATGTTTTATGATTGGTGATAAGCAATAGAAAGTGTGGAATGTGAAGTTGAGCAAAGTAATGCCGAAGTGAAGGAAGCTTCATTGTTGAGGTTTTGCTGAGTGATCCGACGTTTGATATTTGGATCCGAGGTTCGTGACCTGGTCTACAAGGTCTGACAGTGATTGGTCTGGTTGACAGCACAGAGGAAAGAGGACGATAACAGTAAATTACTTGTTTGAGCAGTGAGCTCTTCTTATACTTGAAATTGCATGTTTGGGCAGTGGGCTCTTCTTGCATACATTGTACTACAACTCCTAACAAAGTTGGCACAACTCTTCACAAGGTTGGAATCTCCTGACAAGGATTAAAAGTCTCCTAACAAGGACTCATTGTACTAAATGTTGTAATAGACTCCTAATAGGGTTCATCCTCTAACAAGGAATATTTATATTAGTACATCATCTTGTGAGCATCATTCCCACCGAGGTTTTCCCTCTAATCAAGGTTTTCCCTAATCAACATATCTAGTGTAATTGTCTATGTGCATTTTATTATGGTTGTTATTTACTTTGGTTGAATGGTTAAGTTTGGTTAAAGAACATAAATATTATAATTCTTGGATAACTGATTCACCCCCCACCCCCCTCAGTTATCTTGGTGCACTATTGTTTCTAACAATTGATATCAAAGCATCCGGTCCTTGAAGGAAAATTTTAACAACTTTGGGAGATCCATGGCGAATATGTTCAGAGAAGATAGTCCTACATCTGACAGAAGAAATTTTGACACCCGAGTAATGGAAATTCTTGATGAATTATTAGATTTGTGTAAAGAGCGAAGTATTGAGTTTACAGATCCAGAACCCTTCTATTGCATACAACGGAACAGTAGCACAAGCGAAGATAAATCCAGAGCAGAAGAAGACATAAAGATAAAGGAAGGTATTGATCTACTTACAAAGAGAGAACTTGAAGGTATGAAAAAATGTTGGACATGTAAAGAGTTTGGTCATTTTTCAAGTAAATGTCCTAAGAGGTTAAGGAAAACTAGAAATAGTTTACTTTTTGATCAAGTTGAAGAATTTAGATCAAGTATGGAAAGATCCTTGAAAGACTGTGATAATGAGTCTAGATTGATTAAAGAAAAGGAAGTAATAGAAGAGACGGCTTTGGTGACTATTTTGGAAAGTGCAAATGTGAGAATTAATGAAAAATTCATAATACAAAAAAGAATAGTTGATTACAATTCAGATGATGATGTTGTTACTAAGCCAAGGAATGATGAAGTATTTCTTGAGACTAACAATGATTTGCAGAATGAAGGAGAGCCAAGGCAGGAACAAAGCTCAAAACCTTTAGTAGAGCCAAGAGTTGAGATAGCAACTCCTACTTCTAGGAAAGAATATGATAAGGAATCACCCATCCGAATAGATCATCAGAAGCAAAGACAAAGGTGTGATGACAGGAAGCGGAGTAAATGAAGAACTATGCTTGATACCTCAAGTTGAGCCTAAGAATGCAGATGAAGCATGTAAAGATGATTACTGGAAACAAGCTATGAAAGAGGAATAGGATCAAATAGTAAAGAATGAGACATGGGAATTGGGAATTGGTCCCCACACCAGCAGACAAGAATGTGATAGGAACTAAATGGGTATTTTGGAACAAGATGAATGAGCAAGGAGAAGTTGTAAGAAACAAAGCAAGATTGGTGTGTAAAGGTTACTCACAACAAGAAGGAATAGATTATGAGGAGACTTATGCTCCAATGGCTAGAATAAAAGCAGTAAGATTATCCTTAACCTATGCAACACAGAAGAAATTAAAAGTATATCAAATGGATGTCAAGTCAGCATTTCTGAATGGAGAACTTGAAGAAGAGGTATAAATTGAACAACCTGAAGGATGTCCTTTGACAGATGACAAGGACATAGCATGCAGACTAAGAAAAGCATTATCTGGATTGAAGCAAGTACCAAGAACCTGGTATACAAGATTAGACAAATATTTGACAAAACTTGGATATAGCAAAGGTATGGCAGATAGTAATCTGTATTGGAAAAAATTGATGATGGTTTAATGATTCTGGTAATATTTGTTGATGATATCATATTTGGAGGAAATAATGAAGAAAGTAAAAAGTTTGCTGAATAGATGAAAAGAAAATTTGAGATGATTATGATAGGAGAGATGAAATATTTCTTTGAATTGCGGATTGTACAGAATAAAGAAGGAATCTTTATTTCTTAGACTAAGTACTTGAAGGATTTACTGAAAAGGTTTGGTTTGGAAGCATGTAAACCCGTTGGAACACCTATGGTAACTAGACACAAGTTATCTACAAAAGATGAGACACCTACTATTGAGCAAAGACAATACAGATCTATGATCGAAGGTTTGCAATATCTGACTCACAAGGCCGGATATAGCAAACGCAGTTGGAAATGTTGCAAGATTCTAGGTTGATCCCAGAGAAGCACATTATGCAGCAGTAAAAAGGATATTTAGATATCCAAGTTTGGATTATGGTATGACAGATCTAACGATTTCACTCTAAGTGCTTATACTGATGCAAATTGGACAGGCAATATGGATGACAAAAAGAGCACCAGTAATGGAGCTTTCTTTCTTGGAGGAAGATTGGTTTCTTGGTTAAGCAAGAAGCAGGATTGTACATCTCAAAATATAGCAGAAGCAGAGTATGTTGCAGCAGCAAATAATTGTAATCAAGTCATTTGGATGAAGCAGATGTTGAAGGATATAAGGATAGAAATCAGTGAACCTGTTGTCATACATTGTGACAACACAAACACGGTAAATATGTCTAAGAATCCAGTGTTGCATTCGAAGACTAAGCACATTTCTATTAAGTATCACATGTTGAGAGAGAAAGTTGCAAATAAGCAAATCGGATTGGAGTATGTGAGCATTAAAGAGCAGATTGCAAATATATTCATTAAGCCTCTTCCGAAAGAGACTTTTTGAGTATTTGCGAGGTATGCTTGGGGTTATGCCCCTTCCTACATCAGAGTATAAAATGCAGGAGTGCATCAGTCTAGGGTAACAAAGCACCATTGTTTATCTGGACTGAATGTTGATGCTTCCTGTATGGGGGAGTATCTATGATGGACAAATCATCTAGGACTCTTGTTGGATATTGTTGTGAGCAATGTCTTTTGGCACTCGAGCTAGTGAGAATCAGTTGTTGCAAAATTTGATGCAGAGATATTGATTGCTGAAACCTTTGACATTAATATCAATGGGGGAGAATATTGCATGAAAAACTTTATGTTGAGAGAGAAGTATTGCATGAGAAATAGCATGGAATAACAATTTGACAGAAAGCACATTGAGATATATCAATGTGGGAGAATGATTGATGAAGAGGATTTCAAAATATGTTTACCAATCTTTTGTTGGTATTCTTGGAACTAGATGTTTTTTCATCTATGTTGCCATCAATGCCAAAGGGGGAGATTGTTGGAAAATTGGAGAGAGTTAGAAGATTGGTTGCAAGCATGAATGATGATGATATTCCTATGGGGGAGTATTGTAGATATGTTACTATGATGATATGTTACATTCATGACTGAGTTTGTCATTGATGTCAACATAGTAGTTTTTTGTGGTATCTGATAGAAGAACAAAGGAAAGATCAAGTTGGTACGAACAGCTAGTTGAGTATTATAACTATCTGAGGTTATGGGAGATACTTCTGAGTATCTAGTATATGCAGTTAACATCAGAAGAAGAAAGGATAAGTCTAGAAGAAGTTATGTAAGTTTTGGTGATGTCTGTTCTGAGATAGAGTTTACAAAGGCATGTTCTGGTAAACTTGTTATATCTCTAAGCAGAGTTGTAATTCTGAGAATCGAGGTTAAGGATATGAAGAAGACATGTTGGTGATCACGTGGCTAAGCTCGCTCGGCATAATATTGCGTCTATGGAAAGTTATTCAAGTTACAAGGCAGAATATTAATGTTATCGCCAAGTGTAACATGTTCTTAATGTGGTCCTATAATAATTAATTGAGAAGGACTAATAGCCGACTTAGAGAATTGTTTTGAGGACTCGGTATAAAGGAAGGACATTTTCCTTTATCATGAGGAGTGCAAATGTATGGGATGCTATGTTTTATGATTGATAAGCAACAGAAAGTGTGGAATGCAAAGTTGAGCAAAGCAGTGCAAAAGTGAAGGAAACTTCATTGTCAAGGTTTTGGTTAGTGATCCGAGGTTTGATATTTGGCTTTGAGGTTTGTGACCTAGTCTACAAGGTCTGACAGTGATTGGTCCGGTTGACAAGATAGAGGAAAGAGGAAGACAACAATAAATTACTTGTTTCAGCAGTGAGCTCTTCTTGTAGTTGAAATTGCATGTTTGGGCAGTGGGCTCTTCTTGCATACATTGTTATACAACTCCTCACAGGGTTGGAATCTCCTAACAGGGATTCAAAGTCTCCTAATAGGGACACATTGTACTAAATGTTGTAATAAACTTCTAACAAGGTCCATCCTCTAACAAGGAATATTTATATTAGTACATCATCTTGTGGGCATCATTCCTACTGAGGTTTTCCCTCTGATCAAGAGTTTCCCTAGTCAACAAATCTGGTGCAATTGTCTATGTGCATTTTATTATGGTTGTTGTTTACTTTGATTGAATGGTTAAGTTTCGTTAAAAAAGATAAATGTTATAGTTATTGGATAACTAATTCACCCTCTCCCCCCCCCCCCCCCCCCCCAGTTATCTTGGTGGAATATTGTTTCTAATAGTCTAAACTTGGCTAAAGCGTGCATAATGGCTAGAATTTCCTTGTCATACGTGAAGTACAATCTCTCACTGTCCTTGAGCTTCTGACTCTCATAAGTTATCGGATGCCTATCTTGCAGTAGAATTGCGCCGATTCCGCTCCTTAAAGCGTCACACTCTAAGGCAAAAGAGTGAGAGAACTCAGGAAGTGCCAAAACCAAGCATGTGCTCATCACCCTCTTAAGCTTATCAAAAGTCACCTCTACATCATCTGTCCACCTGAATGCCCCTTTCTATGTGAGATCGGTGAAGGTGGCTGATGTCTGAGAGAAGCCTTTAGCGAACCTTTTGTAATAAGAGCAAAGATCGAGGAAGCCCCTCAAATCTGATACATTCCTCAGAGGTAGCCAACCTAGGATTGCTTGTATCTTTTCCTGGTGTACCTTCACCCCATCTATATCAATAACATGTCCAAGGTAAAGAATCCTAGTCAAGCCAAACTCACACTTTGATTCCTTCGCAAACAATGAATGCTCCTCCATAATGCTAAGTACCTCATCTAGGTGCTACAAATGCTCCTCCCAAGTTCTGCTAAAAACCAAGATATCATCAAAGAATACCAACACGCTCTTGCACAACTGTTTTTTAAAAATATGGTTCATACATGATTGAAATGTAGTCGGCGCATTAGTGGAGCCCAAATGGCATAACCAAGAACTCATAGTGTCCATAGTGGCATTGGAAAGTTGTCTTATGCACATCCTCCTCATGAACCTGTATCTGATGGTTTCCAGAGCTAAGATCTATCTTCAAGAAATAGACTGCCCCATGTAATTCATCTAGTAACTCATCAATGCTAGGAATAGGGTTCCTTAATCATCTAAGAGTTTCTTAATCGTCCTTTCTATTTCCTCTTTATAGTGCCTAGGGTGACAATAAGGAGTGGTAATGATGGGTTTGGCGCCCTCCTCTAACTCAATGATATGGTCAAACCCTCTATTTGGGAAAATACCCGAGGGTATGTCTTCGAAAACCCTCTTGTGCTTATCAAGCATCAATTGAATGTCACAGTGAAACTACTGTCCAGAACCTAACGTAGCCTTAGAGGAAATGAAACAGTGTGCTACCCACTCAATGTCATCATACCTCACAATAGCCTCCATCCTGTGAGCTGAAATCACTCTAGGTTCACCCTTTGGCATGGCCTTGAGAATCACCTGTTGGCCATCCTGTAAGAATTCTAGCTTCATCTTATTATGATCAACTGTACCTGCCAATAGTCTACAACCACTATCTTCCCAACATGGCGTCTAATCCATCCAAATTAACAACATAAAAATCTACCTCTAGAAAAAAGTTATCAAAGTGAATCGAAAGCCCTAGCACTTTCCTTATGCACCTCAATCTATCACCTCCTGCTACTCTAACTTCGATCTCAGGTATGTCATCAACCTATAACTTTCTCTTTGAAACCTAGCGTGTACTGATTAAGTTATGTGATGTACCTGTATCTAAAAGACACACAATACGCTGCCCTCTAACTACACCCTTCAAGTGAAAGGGGTGACCCGTGGGATTGCTAGAAAGGAATGCAAGCTATGATAAGGAACTGTACTGAAGTGGATTCCTTCTTTCTCTCTTTAGGAGGTTGCTCCTCACTTTTTTCCTCATCGCTGTCATCAACATCGCTACCACCCTGTTGCTCATCCTCCTCTTCCGAAAGAACCTCGACATAATGTATTTTACCTTTGCCAAGGCATTTGTGATCCAGTGTCCATGGCTCCTTACAAGCAAAGCATAGCTTTTTCCTCCTAAGTTCATTCTGTGTCTTAAAGTCCAATCTGGGAGGGGAAGTCTTATGCTGACTCTTGTTCTTCTGGAACGAAGTAGACCCCTTATAAGGTTTCTTAGGAGGCCGTAGTATCAAAGAAGGTCAATCTAGATCATGTGCGATCTTGATAGCATCATCCAATGTGTTTGGTTTAAGGACCTTGACCAAACCTCTAAATTTGTCTTGTAAGCCCTCAGTGAACTGCATTACCTTACGTTGTTCTGTCATATCCGAAACCATAACCAAGATCCGTTGAAACTCATCAATGAAGTCATCTAGAGATCCACCCTGTCGCAACAGCGCCAAATCCCTATAGTATACCTCAATGTCCTTCCTGTCAAAAAGGGTGATTAGCTTAGAGTTGAAAGTCTCGTAAGATATAACGAGACCATGATCCTTGGTGACCAACCCATGATGCCACCAATCATATGTTGCTCCCTCTAAATGAATTGTGGCGAATCTAAAGGCGTCTGCCTCCGACATGGGCTTAAGTGTCGTCTCCCTTTTTTAATTCATGTATTGAACAAAGGTCAAATTATGTTTAATATGATTAGAGAACAGATCCCATTCATCGTACATAGCCATAACATTATCCGGAAGTAAGCCTTGTGCCACGGGTTGTGCTTCCTCTTCCTCGGCATTATTCTCAGCAAAAATGGGCATCAATGATCTGTCAATGTTTTGTGTGGGGGCCCTAGCAGCCCAGGGTGATCCTACCACACTACCACCTCCATTGTGATGACTCAATGCTCTCCTGTGAGTTGGAGCTAGCTGTTGCATAGCATCTATAAGCTGCTGTAGCGATATTATTCTCTCCATCTCTAATAGGCCACAAAGTTTCCCTCACTTCTCGTTCCTGTTCATTCGCATCGTGTACCTGTGCAACCTGTTCACCCTGTATGCTTGTCTCAAAGGTTAGCTCCTCACCAACTGAGTAACTGTCCTCAATATCAATCTGATCTGAAGATCTTGCTTGTTCAAGTCGGATGTGACTGAAATTGTATGGTTTCCTATTCATGCCTATCTAACATTTTTCCTGTTTAAAACAAACTTGCAATTCAATAACTTACCCACAAGTCAACAGGTCTTGTGGCTCTGATACCACTGTAAAAATCTGAACTCAGCAAAAAAAAAAGTAGGGATTGGTCAACTCAGAACACGTGATAAGAGGTGATGCTAACTCCAATCAACAAGGTAATACTTTGCAATGTAGCAGTAACACAATGTAATAATGACAGCATTCAAGAATAAAGTTTTGAGTTTACATTATACTTCAAAGAAAACAAACATCCAGCCAAATATCTAAATTCTTCTCATAATGCTTATTTCATAAAGGATTTGCGATAAGGAACAAATCACGTCTCAGACCCCAAGTTGAAAGACAATACATGTTGCTCACATACAATAATTTAACACAAATGCAAGTAAAGTAGATGTTGAAACCTGATATTTTCGCCGACGAGAATGCTAGTCATGTATCCACTGTATAATGTCGATTTGTATTCTCTCGA
The DNA here is from genome assembly GCA_028749045.1 of Cupressus sempervirens. Lineage (NCBI taxonomy): Eukaryota > Viridiplantae > Streptophyta > Pinopsida > Cupressales > Cupressaceae > Cupressus > Cupressus sempervirens. Next base: position 471,413,584 of record CM053784.1, read on the forward strand.
ACCTTAGAGTTGTTGTGGAGGATGACCGCCTAAGCCCCTACAACTAGCATACTCCTCATGCTACAGGGAATGAAGAGACGTCTTGCTGATGACAATAATCTACCTACTACTGCCACAGTCAACCCACACACCTGCAACACTATATCCCTCCCAAACAACGTGCAAACATATACTTACTACAGGTTTGGCATTCCCTTTTTGCTGATATCCTATGACCTTGGTAATACATATCTTAGGAGACCTGTTCTACCGCAATGATATATGCTTCCCCTTCCGCAGACTAATCCCGCCAACTCTGGCTATTACTATGGGCTCTTACCTCGATACATATGACTATTAAGTCGGATTCTCAACAGAGCCAATGAGAGTAGGATATTACTTCTCCTAGATCACGTCAAACTAAATGTATTCCCAAGAGTAGTTGGGGCTACATCCAACTCCTCTACTGCCTTAAGGAGTTTAGTCCCTAGGCAACCAGTCACATCCAAGCAACTGATTTCATAAACATATGTTGATATATTTCATGGTACCAATCCCAATGAAGCTTTGTGCTTTTATAACCTCGATATGAGGGGAAATACAAACTAGGCAATGTGGGATAAAAGCCATTTTCGTCTTTTAGTCACTTAACTTTTGTTATAAAATGACTTTAAGTTATAAAGTAACTTTATAAATCAAATTTATAAAATAAAGTCACTTAACTATAGAAAGCTCCACGACTTAAATATCTCTCTAATGAAACCAAATAGAATCTTGTGACTCGCTGGCATCCTCAAGAATAATGCCATATCCAGATGGAAAGATAGACCAACAAGGCGCCAAAAGGCCTAGCACAGAGAAGGGGACAGTACATTATCCCCCATTGCACTCATATTCTATCATATATATACTGGAGAAACGCTACAGACCACTAAAGGTACCCATGTGGTTTCCAAATAGCCTTTTGTTAGCATTCTAATTTGTCCTTTTTGGAACTATATCAAACCTTTACAATACACACACACATGAGAAAATTTTACTTTTATGACTTAGAAAAGAAACTAATCTAACCTAATACGAACAGGAAATTTCTAGCTAGATTCGCAGAAACTAAAACTACAAGAAAACAAAAACTGGATTGAAGATTTATACCACACAGAAGAGAAGATTCCACAAAACAAACACCCAAACAATGATATGCCAAGATATCAATACTTGAATGCATAATAATCACAAGACAAAGTTTGTTATCACTATCAATCTGTACTCAGTGAGCACGACCATTCACATTAGATGATATAACATGCATATATGAAAAAAGAAAGCGATAAGATATAAGAGGTGTGTGAAGGGAGGTGGAAAGTAATGTTCAAGTGTCTCCAAGTGTTTATTTGATTTCTACAGATATGATTCATGGACCTTCTATCTTGGGGAAAATAACCTTTCTTATGTGGATGGTATACTTGTAATGCCTCTTAAAGGCCTTAAATTCCTTAAATTTGTCCTGTTCACTGTGGCTTTTCAAGTCTACTTAGTTGATTTTATTGTAGATATGGTTGGATTTCTTACGGTCGACATGGATAACATAAATGTCCTGATAATATAATTATTGTATTAACAATAGTTATATTATATATGTTACATGAAATTGAAAATATAATAATTATATTATATGATAATTTAAGTATATTATAATATTTAATTATGCAATGTCCCCTGTTAGGTTTGGACAAGAACATTACAGAATTGAGTCATTTAATGTTATAGGCTTCTCAAAAATCTATGTTTATGAATTATCCTTCCAGCATACCCAATATTATCCTTATTCGATTTATGGCTTGAAGTGTATCGATGTTATCCAAGTTGCCTAGATACCAGCTAAGGACTCTCAAAGTTTACAGGTCCAAGTTTCACAAAGATTTAAGGATCGCTAACCCCTACCCTCTGTGGTTTCTCAAGTATTAACTAAGCTTGGCCAAATGGTAATCCCAATCTCATTTCTAATTCCTGTCATTTCTCAGAATTTAACAACAAAAAGCACAGGTGATGCCTAGTTGATTCTGTGGGTGGTCTATTTGCTAAGGTTTGATGCATATATTGACACGAGTAACTGAGTTTAAATTTTTAGAAAGCATGCCATTATAGCCCATTTTTTCAGCAATAACAACTCAAATACAACTTCACTAAATCAGTTTTTTGAAGTCGAGTATTTGAGTTCATAATCAATATTTATGAGGAAAAGAAGACCTGAATCATCTGAGGAAAGAGAGGAATAGGGCTGAACAATAATAGGTCAAGGAAGTTAAAAAAGAGATTTATAAGAAAGCAATTTACAAAGATTCATGCATTTATAAGTAGGTTATCCCAAAGCCAACAGAAGTGAAAGGTTTTTCCAGTCACACCAGATCTGTGAGGCCCCCACAGCTGATTCACTCAGCAGCGACCCTCCATCTCCAGCAGTACTCAGAGATGGTCCGCAATTCTTGGTTGCCCCGGACCGTACCCCTCAATGTTGGACTTCTTCCTGCTGAGGAAGGGCCACTAGTCTTTCCTTGGCGATTCTTTGGCTTTCTTGCTTGCTCTTTCCCGGACACCATTTGGTGTTCCTGTTGTGGGTTGTTTCCTTGTTTGTACACTTTCAGTCCCTTAGAACCTTTAGATGGTCTCTTATTGGGCATTTATAAATTTATATTATCTCCTTCCTCCAAAAGCCAAGGCACAAAGGAGTCTCAAGGGTCATTGAGAAAAGCACAAGTACCCTTAACATGAGGCTTATTTTCCGAGAAGCTGATGAGAACATGTTGTGTTCGTCTGTATTCTACTATCTAGTAATGGTAGGCTAAAATTAAAGAGAATTGAACATATGGGACTTACAAGCTGAACGAATTGAGTTTTTACATACCAGAGCTGCAGATGGTTCTGATGGCACAGGCTGATAGAAAAAAGCAATATTATTGCAGCAGATTGCTAATATAGCTATTTCTGGAACTGATGATACACAGTTTACTTATTTCTCACTACAGATAAGTGCTATCATGGTGACCCACAAAGCAATCTGCTGTGACCAGTCAAAACATAGGCTGAAATCTATGATAAATTCTTGTAGTCCTCTCTATGAGAGTAACTTCTGGTCTTCTTATCTACTCATCTAGGTACATAGAAATTCAATTAACAAAGAGTAAATCTGCATTTATGACTGTTAATAGTTCTGATTCATCTCCATTTTCCTTTCAAGGTTAATTAATGTTGATTAATTATCTCTGAAAACCTGAGTGCACATGGAAAAGACAGTTTAATTATATTTAGCTGACCCTAAGCTAACATAAACCTAAGAAACGGACCCAGGGAATGATAAAATGTATCAAGTTACAAGAGGGTGCCACCTGCGCTAGACACACAAGGAAGTCACTTTATACCCTGGTTAAAATTAGGCCCGTCAAAAAAACTGATCGCACATTAGTATTATTTCTTAACACTCTTATCATGCATAGAGTTAAATACTGGTGTCACAATCAGGTTTACCCCACATTTACTGATCTTGAGCCAAATTGGGTATTCCTGTCACATAGTCGAACGGCTGGAAGCAACTAAAGATATCCGCGATGCTCACAAGGTTATGGCATAGGAAGCAATCCATAATACTAATAGACAAGAGGTGACAGAACTGGACCATTGCAATCCACTCCCATGGCTGGGTTCACTGCCTAGAGACCTTTTTCTAATGGCATCAATTAGGCTCCCATAGTTGTCTCAATTTATATAGCTCCAGATGAAGTATAACAAACAAGTTCTCAGATGATCATTTAATAAACAGAATCGAGGATGTAGCATCTCACTATACTAGGGAGGCATCTGACCTTATAGCAACCCTTAATGACAAATAGGTGGTGCATTAACACAAAAAAGTGCTGGCCAATTTGCTCAATTAAAAAACTCAGACTTACCATTAGAAATGGACATTACTCTTACACGCCTAGGAAATTGCTGACTGTTATTCAAATCATTGACAATGGGGAAAACATTGAATATTGCGAAAAAAAGATGAAAAAATGGAGTTTTTTGTTAACCAAGAAGAGTTTTTAGAGAGTAATCCAAAAACTTAGCAAGTACTCACAATTAACTCGGTGGCAATTTAGTTGCTGGTTTTAATCTGCAAGTACTTACAAGTCAGCAAGTCACCCATGGGTTTCTGAAGGTGACTTCTGAATCTTCTCGGATACAATGTGCTAGGGAGGGATCCTGGAAAACCCAAGTTACATTGCCATAAAACTCCATCAGTTTCTGACTTATAATAACTGCTTCTCAAATCAGTGGAATCGTCTGTTTGAGTTCACAATGCCTTTGCTAACCTCCAAATCCATCTTGAAATCCAGAATAATGATAAATCAATGAGGGCTTCCTTCAACATTGAGAAATATGCCTGTTATACCTGCAATATGATACTGCTTTCAACAAGGATAGCAAGAGGCTGACATCACGAAAGGCCACATAGCGTATAGATTTGTTCGGAAGCTGTGATTTGTCAAGAAAAGCTCATTCTGTGTAACCATTAAGTTTCTGACAATATTTTTACACCTTGCAGAAGGATGAAGAAAATACAGACAGTAACACATTGAAAGTCACATTATATAAGATGGCTTAGATGCAGAGATCAAAGCAAGAAAGAAATTTCACTTAAGAATTTCGTATTTACAATAAAGAATAAGGTCACTCTAAAACTAGAAGGTCAAAGTCCAGAGCCATCTAGACACAGAGAAGGTGACTCTAGAACTATTTTTTTCCACAAAACAGCGCAGTTTCATTGCTCCAATTTGAATACAATAGATGAAACCATGTTTTTTTCCTTGTGACTGTAAATACACCTATCAACAAAAACAAATAAAAACTGGAAAGGAAATAGTCAGATAAAAATTACCTCCCAATATTGTCATTTTCTTATCATTCGTATGAGCTCCACTCTTCAGCCAGCCCATACACCATATGGGAGTATTGTCCTGCCACAGTAAATTCCACAAGTATCAATTATTTGCCACTCAGAGAGACACTGTTTCGAAGGTATCTTCACAATCAGCAAACAATGGCAAATGCCACCATATATTTGCTTAGCTTCAAAAATGATTTATTGGCTTCTACCAAATGAGCTTCAAATTTAGACAAAACAAAAACAGAATGTTGAAGATAATATGTAAGGATTCAATTCTTACAGATGTTGTTTGTTGAACAAGATAATCTTGAGGCTTCAATTCCATAGCTGCACCCTCAAAGTACAGTGTAACAGGGGGGAAAATATCATCAATGCTGATGAAATGGGATGCTTGAATAAGTTAGAATGGGAATTTAAAACGAGATATGCAACCATCAGAACCATAAGTCAACAAAAAAATTATATCAGAAAAAATCACTTAAATATACACGAAAACACAAACCTATTAGAAATAAAGAAGCATGGATCTCCTTTGTAGATAACAAGTTGTGTCGATTTTGATACTGCAGCAACAATCTACAGTGATTGGCATTAGTCACAAATTAACAAATTTAAGTTCAATAAGAACAAGATAAAAGTGTGATCTATGTACTTACTGTATTGAAAAATGAATCATATGCTTCCTCTGCTAGGTATGCTAGTGTAGTTCCACAATCAACAATGGTTCCACGAGTGTTTGTTGTAGTAAAAACTTGAGGATCAATAGGCAGTTTCTGCCCATTCACAGCAATACCCAGAAGATTTAAATTGTAATGCGACCTACAAATTGTAACAGAAAAAAAGTCAACTATCATGTGACAAGCATTTATTGTCTGTGCTTTCTAATTCTTACTTTTTACATGAAGCTGAGATAATAGCACCATATTAATTGACATAAATAAAAATACATAAGAAATCTCTTGAGAACAAAACCTATTTTGCATATTGCTGATACAATCCAAAAATTTGAGAAAGGGTGATATGGTTCCCTCCTTCCTTCGGCTATCTAAAAATTAAACTTTGCTGGTAATACCAAAGGCAATCCTACCCCAGATGATGGAGGAGGATTATTACAAGACTCATTCTATCAAACATTAATAATACATACTATTGATAATAAAATATCAAAATGATTCACACCATAGTACCAAAAATCATTCTTGAAAATAGCTAAGCAAACCCAAAAGACAAAGCTCTTGCCATTTAATTGAAAAAATTGGGTTGAGAATAGGGTCAAGTTCATTGTTAGGTTTAGGAAAAGTATTCTGCTGCAGAAATGAGAAGAAATGATTTAATTTATGAAAAAATGCAGTTTTTGGCTTCAGTGATTAGTTGCCAAAAAAAAAACATAATTTATTCGGCAAAGACACTTGGGCTAACCAGTGATTAAACAGAATAAAATGCAATTTTTTGATGATTTCTGCAACTTAAGTTATAAGTTCAAACAAACAAGCATAGGCAATGCACCTCCTCTGAGGACTTCAAACTGCAATGCTGCAAGGGAGGAAAAGAAAGATTGTGGAAGGTGAGTCCTAAATGAACTTCAAAATTATGGATAAAGGACAGGTTGATGCATGGCAGCTGAATCAATATTTCAAGAAGCCTTATGTCTCCCTAGTAAAGTTGAAGCAGTGCGCTTCGAGTTCATTCAAACTAAGAGGAAAGAGGAAAGTCGCCTATCTTGTTGAAAAAGATGTGCTGTGATGTTGTATGTTGTGTGTTACAAGACAATCAAAATAGATTTTTCTTCAGGTTCAGGAAAGAAAAATGTGAAAAAGTGTTAAGGGCAACTAGTGCTTTCCTCACAGGAAAACCAGTTGGTTGGCTGGATAAAATGAAGCTTGCTGCCTCACACTTACAGGCTCATTTCTCATCTTAAATAGAACAGTGGAACCAAGAACCCTACAAGGAACATTTGGACTGAGTTAAAAGAAAGATTGAAATAAATGTGAAACAAATAATGATTAAGCCTAATCAACAAGAAGGAAGAATGTCTTTGATGGAGCTGACAAACAAACAATGTTATATTCTATCTAATGATAAAATCACCTTTTTCTTCCCTGAAGATCATCATTATCAAGAGGCAGTTATTCAGTGTAATGGTGGTGAAGATGCAACTCACTTTGACTGTGTAGTTGGTGAAGATGCAGCTCACTTTGACTATGTTATGGACTACACACTCATGATAGTAATATACAAATTGCTAGTTGACTGTAGTTTAAATCTCCCCACTTAGCAATCAGAGCCCAGCCTGACAATTGCACTGGGCAGATTATGATGAGGAATCTAACAGAGATAAAGATATTATTAAAAATGCAAGGCCTTGGGATGCATCTAAAACTACATTATATTTTGGTCTGTATAATCAATTTGATAAAATTCCTTTTTGATTGAGTAGTAAGGGAAAACCACCATCGCTGTGTTGGCAACTTGGCTAAGGTAAGTAGTGGGATGTTGTCATTAAAGGCAACTCTATGCATGGTTAAGGCTGCTCACAATGAAGACACAGTTCGGCTATATTATTATGAAGAAATCGACTAAGTATGACAAGAGAAAACGGGGTACAGTCAGATTGCTTTCATCAGCAAGCTTCATCGGAAGCAGATACAAGGCTGTAGTTTTGGAATATGATAGAATGGGGAGTATACATGATGCATCTATGTTTACTAATGTTAGTATGACAGTTAGTGCATGTTTTGGATAAATAATCAGAAGACATTTTGACATCGCAGAGGCAGAGTACACAGGACAGATTGGTTATTTTGGCTAAGGCATTGAATTGACTTGTCAATTCAAGGACTTAGGAATATAGGGACAACATACTAGTTGCTAACCCTTACTTAGCAGATTGTAATAATAAGTTTTGGAAACGTGTAAGTCAGTTATTCAGGCCGACTGAACAAAGAGTTAAGGGAAAATGGTATAAAGGAAGGACTTCTTGATTAGAGAAGACACACATGATTATGCTATGCTATGTTTATGATATGCAAGCTTTATTTATGCTGGTTAGATTATGTTTTGATGGTCAGAGCAGAGAAGAGGTATATGGGCATGATTAGATGAATGGAACAGCAAACGACTAATCAGATATTGGAGATATCAGTATAGTCAAGCTTTTGGTATTTCTCTATACTACTCGCAAAGTTGTATATTGTTGTGGTGCAGTGAGCACATTTTGTAGTACAACTCCTAACAGGGGTGAGACCTCTAACAAGGTCAAGTCCTCTAACAAGGATAGACACACTATATTCATGTAATAGACTCCTAACAGGATCAAAACCTTTTACAAGGTACTTTTGGTTAGTGGATCATTTTGTGGGTACCATCCCCACCAGGGTTTTCCCTTGGCCAGGGTTTCCATAGTTCACAAAATATGGTGTTATGAGTTTCTTTGTGGGATGTTCATTGATACTTTTCAGTTTAGTTATTTATACATGTATATGGTTTATTTCTGATATCCATAATTGGGCAAACAGTATTGGAATGCTGATGCCTCAAAACCCCCCACCTCCCTCCTCCCTGCCCCGTCCCCCCTCACCCTCACCCTCACCCCCCCTTCAGTATTCCCTATTTCTAACAGGTTGTACCACTTTACTCTTAACCGAATAGAGTCATTTTTTATCACAATGACTGTTTGCAGGGGTTGTGGTATCAGGTGACCAAAAAATGAAATAGACCTGTCTAAAAGTCTACCATCTCTGCTTATTTCAAAGAGTGATGTCTCCTTACCTTTTAATGCATTACATCAATTTGTGTCTGCACATAATTGGATTGGCATCTGAAGGGCAAATTGGGTGAAAGGTGAAAGCAGGGATTGACTTCTATTTTTCTTTCATCTTTCAATGGCAGTCGATATTGAGCTAGCCTGTTGTAGAAGACACGGAAACAGAAAGTACATGCTTTTGCAGGTGTATCACAATTACTTGGGAAGTGAAAATGCTTAATAATTTTTCTGTTTGTTGAATTTGTAGAGATGGTAAACTTTTAGTTCCTTCTCTTTTTCTGTTCTAATAAGCAACTTTGTAAGGATTGATTAAATTCCACAGCTGGATATAAGCATGGAAGGAGTGTGATGAAATCTATTTTTATACAAGCGAATGGTTGTAATGCTGTTGTGAAGTACAAATTTCAAATTTTCTTTTGTGCATGGGATGTTGCTGAATTGTATCCAAATTCATCCTACAGCGCAATCTGTGAGCTGCATTGGGTATCATCATCCTGCCTAGATGATAAAGGTGATAAAAATCCCACAGATATGTATGAGACCCTGGCTTGATTAGTATATATTATCAGTTGGGATCAATATTTTCACATATTTTCTATTCTGTAGAATTTCATAACAGAGGGATGGGAGCTATTCACCAAAATTTGGAACAGCCGTCGGCTATGAAAATATATAACATTCATATATGTATGTATGTATGTAAACATGCATCCATATATAATTGTATGTATGTACGTATATACATATACGTATCTAGTAAACATGTTTTCATGTACATAAATTATATGTGTGAATATTTATATAAAAATAACTTAAACTAAGCTAAAAATGTTAAATAACTTGATACACGATCCAACATTGAATGATTTTGTAACATTACTACAAATACAAAATACTCTATTTATAATGAAAATTCATTGATCTAAACATCCTTCTATGATTCATGATTCATTTCAGCAATTCATAAGGTTAAAGTGATAGTGTAATCAGTTACTCCAAGACATATAATTTGACTTGTGGTAGTCATATTCTTCTATAGACACATATGTGAACATCTACAGAAGTCAAGAGTCCAAAAGAAAATTCTAAAGTCTCTATAAGCATTGCAATTAAGGTCCCAGTGCCCAATGAATGAAGGCAGCTTGGGACTTGCAGCTCCACACAAATATAATTCTCAGGACACAAGATTGAAGAAAGAAAAAACAAATCAATTTTTTTTCTTTTGTTTACTTAAATCAGATTTGGCCTTACACCAATGTACAGGCATGCACCATAGCTAACAGAAGCTAGGTATCCATCCCAAGTCTCTCCTTGTTGACAACCATGTCAAGACCTGTGTTTCTATAAAAGAGAGGTGGCCTAGTGGTGGAGAACTTGTACTCTTGAAAGAGAGGTCACAAGTTCAAATCCCACTGGGGGGTAGGGTATGTATGCCTCATTTGTAGCGCCAAGCACCTCTCGAAAAAGAGTACGAGGTAGTCCCATATCACTGTCACCATATGTAAACCCAAAAACTATGGCATAGTGTCGTGGACTATAAAACTTCCTTTCCTTTCCTTTCCTTTCCTATAAGTCCAGAATTTTTTAACCCTTTTTTTCCTTTTTTCTTTTTATTTTGTTTCTTTATGTACTCTACCTTGACCCCATCCAAAAGCATTTTTCTTAAAAGAAACTGGCATGGAAATTAGGTGAGCTAGCAATTAGTAGTCTAACACCAAAAAGCAAGGTAACTGTCCCCTTATTATGGATATGTTTTTGCATAGGAGTGAGACCTGAACGGAAAAATCAACTGCAGCAAATGGGCAGGAGGATACGTAAAGGCCCAGACCACATTCTCCTTTTTAGCTGCACAATAAAGAGTAACCACAACCTGCTGGGTGGAAAGTTTTCTCCAAAATTCCCACGAACTCATAACAAAAAGGTGTTAGCATAGTCAAAAATAAAAGTAATTAATAAGTTTAGCTTAGAGGAAGAGTTTTGTGCCATTAATGACAAATCATGAGTCCCACCAGAGAATCACAGGGGTGAAAGACTTAAGTTCAATCGCTCCAGATAGAACTCAGAGCCGCGAGACCCAGGGGAACCTCTTATTAGAGAGGGTCTTGTACAGGTACAGCATAGGCCCCAGCAGGTAAAATTCCTTTTTAATTTTTGTCATCAGATACAGCGGGGATATTCAATTTCCATCAGGACTGCAAATATATTGTCCAAGATCTGGGCTATATTTGGTGAAGTGCATATAAGAAACCGCTGCCACCAAAATCAAGTAACACAAACAGCAGCCTTTAAGGCATTTACACGTCTATCCATCTGCCAAGCTAGAATAAGAACTGCCAAAAGTGACCTCATTACAACTAATGCTACACAATACCCAACAAGAAGAAAAAAATCACAATGCCAAAAAGACTAAGGTCTACACACAACAAGAGACAACACAGAACTAAATTTTAACACCAAACAGGACCTACAACTCAAAGAAAAATAAGAAAGGAAAACAAAACTGGTTGAATGATGTTTCTGGGCATGCAGGATTGCCAAAGCCCTAGATGCTCCTGCATCAAACACTCCAGGTTGGTGTTATATGTTTCATTAGATTGATAACTCATAAAGAAACTGAAGTGAAATCCCCCACTTGAAAACCTCAAAAACATGCATCCAGGTATGCTTCATCTGCTGTCTTATTTTTCCACTTAATCAAGTATTCCCTGTACTCCTTCCCTCTTGTTTTCTTCGTTGTTAAGGAATCTATACAAGCTCAACTTCATCTCTTTCCCTTTCTCACAACTGCCTTCCTTTTGACAATCAAGTCTTGCATTTCCTTCTTAACTGGTCTGCTCTTCATAATATTGATATAATATCGGCAAAATTGAAAATAGGTGACACATCTACAACTTCAAGGAGCTCTATCTCATTGGCAATGGGATGTAAACTTCCGTAAGATCTTACATGCCCCGATTTCTTTCATTTGAGAATTTGTGGGCTCCTAAAGGAAACTTTTGTTTCCTTAAATAAGTGAACAGCAAGTTTCCAACTTCAAAGTTTTCCTTCCTTCTCTTAAGCCTTAAAATTTCCATTTACTTCATTGCACTTTTTTCCACATTCTACTCGACTGCCTGCTGTAACTCAAGTATTTAGTCAGAATTTTTTCCTGCAGCAGCACTTTTTCTATCCAAACCATCAGTGATTCTCAAAGTATCTACCCCTCTCAGGCTGCACGGCGCACCCATACACAATTTGGAAAAGGGTTTTGGTTGTACTCCTGTCAATTGAGTTATTATAGGCAAATTTGGCCTGTTCCAAGATCAAAACCCATTGAGTGGGATTCTTTCCAATCAAACACCCAAACTTCCACTATGCTCATCCAATTCAGGAAGATAGGATGGGCTGGAACTCAGTTTCACAACTAGCTTTTTCCACAAAGTACACTAATAGCAATCCACGAATTTAATTTCTCTATCCAAGACTATCCTCTTTCGCAATCCATAGAGTCTAAACACCTCCTTAAAGAATTGAATGGCGACAGTAAGTGGCATCATTTGACTTTTTGCATGAAATAATCATTTTCAAAACTTTATCTACTACAGCATAAACAGGACTATTACCTCTTTGAGTTCTCCGAGCCCAAGAACAAAGTCGCTGCTTATGTGAGATGCATATAATCCAGTTTTTCGGCTCCCTATTTTGGCAAGTTAACAAACTCTGCAATGCTACATCATATGCTTCACATTCTTACCCATTTTTGATAAATAATTACTTCCATTCAGTTGTGTCAAAGTTTTGTCCATGCCAAAGTGTCCCACTAAGCATACACTATGCTTCTCCCTCATAGATCCTTGAGGGATACACAAGCATTTTCCTTTCAACAATAGCCCCTTGAATGAAATAATCCAACCATGTTGTTTTATACTTTACAGCTGGGTTTTTGCATGCAGCCCATTCCTCTTTAAGTACTACAATGCCTGATAATCCGTGTATAAGACAAACTCCTTTGACAACAACTAATGTCTGCAACTTTTAAGTGCCTTGATGATGAACTGTACTTTTTAGCCTCAATGAACTGTACAATAAAGCAAGTTATCGTTTTATCTTCTTAGCACAAGACTGGTCCAACTGTTGCCCCACTTGCACCATGGTCTACCTAAAAAACACTTCGTCAAAATCCAATATTGCTAAGATGGGTTGTGTAATTTACCTTTTCTATCTAGAGTTGAAAACTCTTATCTACTGCTGTGTCCATTAAAAATTAGTCATGCCATATTTTTTTATCTCTGCAACAAAGGAACAAATATCACTACAATTTCTAGCAAAGTTCCTATAAAAGATTGCTAGGCCATAAAAAGTCCATGTCTCAAATGTACTTCCTGGTGATGGCAACACTTCAATGGCTTTTACCTTTTTGAATTTTCAAATCCATCCAGCTTTCCAGTGAAATGATACATCTGAGACAAATTAGTTTGTTCTTCATAAAACTGCATATGTTTCCAATCAATCAACAACTTTTCTTTCAATCTTTACAAAACTAACCTCAAACGCACCAAATGCTCTTTTTTTATATTGTTGAATCACTAAATAAACAATCACAAACTAACCAAGAAATGGCTTCAATACCTCATTAATCAATGGCATGAAGTTACTTGGTAAATTACCAATCCAAATAGAAGTACAACCCATCCTTGGTCTTCAACGTAGCTTCCCGTTAATCTCCCTTTCTAATCCAAATCTAAAGATAAACACTCGTCAAAAAGTCAATATTTATGAACTATCTAGCTCCACTCAAGCAACCCATCAAATCGTCTATTCAGAGTAATATAAATTGATACTTTACAGTACTTGTTGATGACTTCTGAATCCATGCACATGAGCCACTTGTAATCCATCTTAGGTGTCAATACTCTTGGCACAAGAAGACCACAAACTATCTTTTATCAAAAAAAATCCAATAGCTCTTGGCCTTGCCTCTTCACTTCCTCATTCTCCAATATTATCATTCGTCATGCTGTCTTGTTTGGTGGGCCTGCTTCTAGGATCAAATACAATTATACAAGTGATGGCTAATACTTTGGTGGTGACACATCTAGCAACTCTTGTAACAGCTCTAGGTATTATTCTAACAAATTCCACACTTCCAATGAAAATCCATCTTCTATGCTTTCTGTTTTAATTACTGTGTAATAAAGAATAAGTGCACAATATATTCTTTCCTCTATTGATAGTTTAAAGCATCTAAATCTTGTTTTTGTAAAATCAAACATAAATTTGGCCTGCTGTCCACTTGTTCTCCACTATCCTTCAATAATGATACAATGTGAATTCTCTTCTATCCCTGGTAACAGTATAAATGTTCTTGCCATCTTGCATACCCATAGAAGCAGAAATCTGGAATGAATCGCAATTAATCCTTGATCAGACATTCTGCCGATTAATTCGCCAAAAAATAAGGGTTTTTTGGTTGTCTTTAGTCAACAATTTTTTGGGTATTTTTTGGTGACTAATAGGTAGAAGTCGCAACCACTCCTTGCAAAAAATTGTGATTATTTCATGTGAAGTTTTTATCGGGAAGAAGCCTTAAACCCTAAATCTGATTTTTTCCCCATTTTTTCAAAAAATCCTACTCTGGTTTGCTGATTTATTCCCCAAACATATATGCTCATACATGCATACGTTTCATGTCATGCTGCCATGGTCTACCTCACGAGATGTGTAGGCATTCATACGCATATACCACAAATACCTCACCCTAATATGCTAGGTTGCATGGACACACATACCCACATACCCAATTACTGGGTACACATACCCCAAGTACCAGGTACTCAGTGGGGAGCATCATAGCTAAGGACCTTGATTAAGATTTTTGATTTTTGTTTCGGTTTTTTGTTTGCGTATCAGCTTGTTGTTTATCAAGCTTAATTCAATAGGAAATCAATTTGAAACTTTGATACGATACCCGAGTAACAATAAACTTCATCATTGTTCAAGTCAAAAGTTTATCATTTGCAACATGTCATTGTTAAATGATTTATGATCTTCTTGTTCATGTTTAAAGTCTGCATTCTCTGTTATGCATCTAAACATTTAGCATATATTATTATTATTAAAAACATATTATAAATCTATAACTTAAAACAATACATTACATCTGCAAATTTTATCACTACTCATATTTTCAGAATTTCTAAAAATATTTTTTTTAAATATTGAGATACCCAAGTACCCCCATCCCTAGTTTTGAAGAAAGTTGTAACTGTACCCTGAGTACCCCTGTCCCCATGCAACCTTGCTAATATGCTTCAAAATATGAAATCAACCAAGCATTTATCAAAAAGTTGGTGCTCTTGTTGCAACAATAAGACTTTGTACAATCTAGGGTGTGGGACTCTTTTCAGCTGAAGCTTCTCCACCATCTCACTAGATATGAAACTTCTGTGCTACCATTAACAACAACCTTGCAACATTTTCCCTTGGACTTGCATATAGAATCCTGAAAAGATTCTCCCTTTCAGCAGGTGCATGCTACTCTTTCTACAATCTCAGCAATACCCTCTTCATCATGAGAAACCCCCTTGTTATTGTTCTTCTACATATTGAGCTGGTGCTACATATTCTTCATCAACGTCTGCCAACTTCTCCACATTACTAGCAAAAGCAATCCTCTAACTCTTCCTCTTTCGTAGCTTTCTCTTCCATTTGAGGAACTTTCTCTATTGCTCATATTCAAATCTTATACAAAAGAATTTTTCTGTTTAATATTTGAGCTGGTCATGTGAAAGATGACAAAAGAAAAAAAGTGAAATGGTACATCAATGAGCTTTGCTTGGCTGTCCAAATATGAATTTAACATAATTTGAGTGAGAGAAAAACAGAAAGTTAATCAAATTTTCCTGAAAGCTAAAGAGAAGTTGGCCATAAAACAATAGAACAACTCTAGAGAAAGAAGATCCTCCAAAAAGAGAACGATATTGTGAAGATAAAAGATAGTAGAATAGTGGGGGTGAATCTAGCGTGAGAGCAAAACAATAAGCTTATCAATTTTCTCTGAGAGCTAAAGAGAAGTTGGCCATAAAACAATAGAACAACTCTAGAGGAAAAAGATCCTCCAAAAAGAGAACAATACGGTGAAGATAAAAGAAAGTAGAATAGTGAGGGTGAATTGAGCACTTTGTGTCTAGAATCACCCCCACTATTCTACTATCATTTATTTTCACTAGTATTTTATGGCCAACTTCACTTTAGCTCTCAAGGAAAATTGATAAGCATCTTGTTTTGCTCTCACTCAAATTATGCTAAATTCACCCTGGACAGCCAAGCAAAGCTCATTGATGTACCTTTCAACTTTTTTTTTCATCTTTAACATGACCAGCTCAAATATTGAACCGGAAAAACTCTTCTGTATAAGATTTGATATTCATCTCTCTACTTGTTTTGAAATTGCTTCAACAAATATAAGTGGTAATCTACAGGAATTCTGATCTCATCTTCGCCACCATCGACCCTACAATGACATGTTCTTTGTGATGCTGAAATTCATTCTATCATATGCCCCGCTGTCCTCACATGAATAATGACTGCTGTCTCCAACATGGACCCAGTAAGCAGCAGCATGTAGAGAGTACCATTACCAGAAAATTCAAACCAAGCATCCAATTCCACCCCGATATCTTTATCATCCAAGCTGTACATCTTTCAAATAAGGATGCATAACCCTTCAATTTGGTACTAGTGTGCTTTGTCATCTTCCGGTCTTCTATGGAGTCAAATTCAAAGTACTCCTCCATATCTACATTTGAAGTCTCCATCTGTGGTCAAATTCAAAGTACTCGTCCATACTTACATTTGAAGAATTAATCCAAATCACAAGATTTTTAACATTTGAAGTCTCCATCTGTGGTCGATTTCCCATGAATGGCATTCCCTTATAAAAGGCTTGTCAATATACTTTCCCCATTGGACAACTAGATGTTCTTTATCTTTGCTTTTATTCTGAACAACCACACCTTTCTTCTGTGTTTTAACTTCTTTCTAATGCTAATCTTCTTCTTCACTTATGTCCTCAACAAGCACACCCTTCCTTTGTGTTCTTTCCAATGCTTCTAACGTTGCTGCCATTTCACCCAACATCTATACCATTGCAATATTTCCACTTGCCATGTCTTTTCAACCTTCTGCAACTATAAGATCCACAAGCCCACAAAATAAACTCTTAAGATTCTCAAGCCCAACAAACTAACCAATTGCAATACCATTTAGTGTAGCCAAACTCCTAATGCCCAGTGAATGACAGCTTGGGTCAACAAATATAATTCTCAGGAAACAAGATTAAAGATTAAATATATATTAGAATTTCTCCTTTTTTAACATCAAAGATCATATTGAACAGGTATACAGCCTGATGACAACAGTTCAACAATGTGATCAAATTGCCCCTACTACAGGCATGCAGACACAGATAACAGTAATTTTGAATTCATCCCAACTCTCTCAGAACAATAATCATGTGAGGACCTTCATCTCCATAAGTTTAGAATTTTTTCAAAACTTTTAGTTTTATTTATTTCTCATTCTTTTTATTGTATATCCACACATGAATATATACATACATATGGGCATGCAGACACACAGATAACAGTAATTTTGAATTCATCTCAACTCTCTCAGAACAATTATCATGTGAGGACCTTCAACTCCATAACTTTAGAATTTTTTCACAATTTTTAGTTTGATTTATTTCTCATTCTTTTTATTGTATTTATATGCATACATACATACATGCATGTATGCATCCACACATGAATGCATACATACATATGTATGTATATTTATAGAGAGAGAGAGAGACTAATCAAAAGTTTGTCACCAAATATAATGCCCGGATAATTACTGCCGGGGGATACTGGATCAACCCACAGGAGTCACACGACACCAAGGCCGGAAAACCAACTACATCAACTATTCATCAAAAATAAATAAAAACAGTACAAAAGCCCTCAGGGTGCAAGAGCAGTGCCAGCTGAGGGAGGAGGATAATATTTGTCATCAAAACCCATACATCAGCAGATTAAGAGGTTGGTTTGGAATAGACCACCCATTAATATCATTTTTATCTTTTTATTCTTCTTCTTCCCTCCGAGAGGGTGAAATCGCAAGCATGAACCAAGGAAACCCCTTGTCATTAGTGGCGGAAGGCCACCTAGAAGCAAAGGCAAGATCAAGAACAACAGCAACAAGGGACCAGCCAGACCTGTGTCGAGAAGGAGAAACAGAGTGGCGACGCCACCCATCTCCACCTCCACCCGAAGAATGGCGAGGGGCTTGGGATCTTAGGGTAGGCGAGCAATGGGCAGAGGAGTTGTGGCCGCAACCGCGGCATCCCTCAGCGGAGTGCAATCAGCAGAGGAAGCAACTGGCGACACCTGAGCCACCGTACAAAGGGCATTGCCCTATTGATCTAAGAACTCTTATAGGTTCCTTTAAAATTTTAATCCTCACAACCAATAGGAATATTTGATTGCAATCAAGAGTGTTATACCGTATTCGACCTAATACATATTTGGTCAGGTGAAAATAAGAATTGCTACTATCTACAAGGTAATAAATGGCTCTCATGCCCAACCTAAAAGTATGAGCACATGTCTATCCATCAGATATCCACAAGCTTCCAATGGTGATTTCATCACAGCTAACACTACACAACACTCAATACGAAGAAAACCTAAGGTACAACATGACTCTCGTGCCCAACCTAAAAGCATGAGCACATGTCTATCCATCAAACATTTACAAGCTTCAAATGGTGATTTCATCACAAATAATGCTACACAACATTCACTACGAAGAAAACGTACGGTAAAACACCAAGGACACTAAGGTCTACACACAACAAGAGACAACACATGAGGAAATATCTTTGAACACCACATAGGACCTACACCAAAAAGAGAAAGAAAATCGGTCAAAAAATGTTTGGGGCATGAAGAACTGCAAAAGCCTTAAGCATTCCTGCATCAATAAGTCCCTAAAAGCATCCACTAGAAGGTAGGAAAAACCTTCAATAAAGGTCTCATACTCTTAGTCATCACTAGTTAGGATGTCTTTTCTATCAATTGCTTAAAATAGTAAAAAAGAGTATTCATTATTGTATATAGAGCTAATAACCTATACTCTACATTATAAATGTAGCATTTATAGTTCTCACTTGGTACATACCATGTTTCTTAAATAATAATGTTCCCAACCAAATCAATCCCAATCTCCTGTACATGAGACATCTCATTTCTATTTCAATGTCCCCTATTAGGGATAATGAAATATATCCACTAAATTTCAATAAGATTGAACAATCAAAATAAATAATAATAAATGATTTGATCATAGCATAAATCATTTTGGGAAAAAATCAGCAAACTAGAGTAGGATTTTTTGACAAAAAGGGGAAAATATATATTTCCAAAATTTCAATATTATGCCTTCAAAATTCAAAAGTAACAAAAACCTTATGGTGAAGAGAAATGCTAACTATAACAATATTTAAATCCAAATGGCATTTGCATACCCATGATTAATAACAAATCCTCTGCTAATGGCAAAGCTCTGCATAAAAAAACAATGAAGCTCTGTTGTTCCGCTAATGGTTAACCTCTGCTTAAGTAGAATGGGAACCTAAAGTTGCTCCACTCATGGTGAACTATTGTAGAAGACATCATGCCACCCGCACCATTTTATAACAAATCGCCACGTTTTCCATCGCACACCTTATGATTTCCATTCGATGGGGATTTTTTAACTTCTTGGGCCAAAAATTGTTGACCCTTTTACCAATTTATTGAGGGAAAATTGGCAACATGCCTAATTCTCAATTAATCGGGTTTAAACATTACTTTTACCAATTTATGCTTCTATGGATTAGATAACTACAGAAAATTACAACTTTCTTGAATTTCTCATATAGAGTTTGATTTGCACATATTTGAGGCAACCTTGTGCGAGGAGGTTTGAAGGTTGATATGAAATTTAGAGTAAGTATGACATTCCATCAAAAGCAACCTTGACTGGAAAAAGTCAATTGATTGAGAGGGAGAAGTTCAAGGTGAAATTACTTGTAATGCATTCTTCTTTGTGAGAGAGAAGTTTGAGGTGAAACCCCTTTTCCACCATCTAGGAGCAATTATGGTGGATCTACCCTCTAACATGGTTCATGGTGTATATCATGTGAGTTACTACATGATTCTATTGGCAAACATCATGAGAGGTGACGATCTTTCATCAATGTTTGTTTATGGTCGCTATTGTAAGGTGATGACTTTAACAATGGTTTGACCTATTATCATGACGGACTACATTAAGTTATTATCCCCAAGATCATGATAACGAACGTGTCATGATGGACTACATTAAGTTGCTACCCCGGAATGAACTAGAGATCATGATTGTTATTTGATAGACAACATTCAGTTGTTGCCTTGGAATGAGCCGAAGATCAAATAACACATATCCTTCTAGGATATAACATATTCTTTGGGTAGGCATCATGAACTTGATGCTAGTGCACATACCATAAAAATATGAGATTGATAAGTTATCATATGAGTGATATTACAAATTGCAGATTACCATTTCGTAAGATGGTTGTGTTGTTTAAATCCTCTCTCGCTAAGAGGGAGTGTTGATGTTACGAAACTCAGACTCACCTCTGGCTTGGAAAGTCAAAATTGGGCTCGGACTCAGTCTCGGCGACTAAACTCAGCAAGAACTCATAAAATTGAAAAATCCAATGTCCCTGGACTCGGCAAGTCCATGGTGACTCTACCAAGACTCTGCTAAGTCCGAGGACAAAGACAATCTACCTCATTTTGATGGACTCTGGCTTGGACTCGATGATTCGTGCTCTGATTCGCAAGGTCGCGGAACTATGGATGAAATAGCATCAGTGGGATTATATCTAATTGACATAATTATACATGCATACATATAAATATTGATGGACTCTGGCTCGAACTCAATGATTCCTGCTCTAATTCGCAAGGTCCCGGAACTATGAATGAAATAGCATCAGTGGGATTATATCTGATTGACATAATTATACATGCATACATATGTATATGTATATGTATATGTATATGCATATGCATATGTATGTGTGTGTGCGTATATCGAAAGTTAACATCTATTTTGATGGATATATGTTGATATCCTTAAATATGTCATTCTAAGAATATCATATTGAGATGATATCTCTCTATATGCTTGAGAGCATAATGTGTTCTATAAAAATCCTCTCTAGCTAAGAGGGAGTGTTAATTCTGTAGCTTGAGTCGGATTGAATTGACCTAGAGATAATCCTTTTATGGTTATTGGTTAATCATCAATTAGGCAAACTTTCATATGTGTGTGTGTGTTTATATTATTGTTAATATTGTCGAATTGGTAATTACCTTACAAATTACCATAGAGACATGTCTCTTCATGAGACATGTCTCCTCTACTCATATTTATATACGTTTCGAATCTGCACTTGGAACACATAGAAATAATTGCAGTGTCATTACATTTGCAGCGATGCTTTCTCTTAACACAAGAAGATAATGTTGATCTGTATCAAGATCTGCCTGCTGCTCCAGAATAATGTCCTTTAAAACCATGCATTATTTGGATATCTATCTGTCTATGTGAGATACTGCTGCTCCTGATTTATGACACTAAGATTGTGCATTAACTTTGTATTAGTCTGCCTATTGTAGGCCCTTGAAACTCGATTGCTTTACTTGATTGAAATCCCTGTAATTATGCATTTCAGTTATGAAGCTTCACCTGATTTATATATATGAAATAGATGCTTCCATATTATAAATTTTGGCTGCTCGATTGAGCCCTTCAGATTTAGGTGATAATAAAATATAGTCTCCATATCTCACAACACACCATTACACCCTTCAAAATAACTTGGTTTTATACCCTTATCTTCCAAGAGTCATACTCTTTGGAATTTAAGAGTCATATCTTTCTATTTAACTATTGCCTTCCACTCTTTTACTTGTTTTGTTTAAAGCACTTTTAGTTTCCAAGTCACACGTATGATTTAGCCACACCAAATCATTCTTTAATCATACATGTAATGTCCTTATCTTCAAAGATTTAGAAATAAAATTCAGGTCTAAAAATAACATGCATAACAGCAAACCAAACTACGGCTTCATACAACAAGCTCAATTACACAAACCATCAGACGATACCAAAAAAAACAACACAAAAATATACCAAAAAAACAATACTATGGTTCTGCTCCAAACTTCTCCAAGAGTAACTGTTTGTTCATCGAATGAAAATGACAATTCATAGGACTGATTACAGACTCAAGAACAGCAGCATACTGCTGTTACACATTTGTAAAGCTAACTCAGAAGAAAAATCACGAACTATGTGTCAAAAGCACTCCAAACAACACCTAAAATAAACCTGCAAACTACAAAAGCAGTAACAAACAAAGCCACCAATTCTCCTTGAGCCCAAATACAAACAAAGTCAGAATGTCGTCGATGGACAAGGATTTTCGGCCATTGCTCATAAATGCTCATGAGTTTCTGTCCACAAGCTCTCTCCTTCAACGGGGTCCCATCCACTGAAGAAAGCTTCCAGAAAATCTGCAAATTTAGAGAAGAAAATGATAATCAACAACACTCCAAATTACAAAAGAGTGACCCAGTATTTATATCCATCATGTATGCAAGATTTGGGTGCTCAAATTCAAACTCCCTCCATTAGAATTCCCACTAATTTAATTATGATATGTAATATCTAAAATTTATCCTGTGTCAGCTTTCCCAAAATGGAACAAATTCAAATCCAAACTCCTTTGGAATTCCTACTAATTTGATTATGACAATTGCCAAAAGTTGTCATTATCAAATATTTTCCTCCACTTGTAATGATAGAAACTTTCTATAATTTTTCCTGCAACAGCTTTTCCATAATGGCATAAATTCCAACAGCCCGTTGAGAGTTAAAATAAATTAAATGTCCTTTTGATTTGAGGATATTTGGACATATCGAAATATTAAATAAATTATTCTAAAAAGGGGACATGACAAGTTGTTCAAAAATCCCTGGACATTCCCAAGTTGCATCCTCTGCTGGTAAATTCTTCCATTTAATCAAGTATTCAAAAATACTTCTATTTCTCAACCTTTTATCCCTGGTTTTCAAAACTCCTTTAGAAATCAAGATCAAATTCCCTTCATCACCCAAGGATGGCAAATCAAGTGAAGGCACAATCTGTAATCCAATGACTTTCTTCAAACAAGAAACATGAAATACATTGTGGATGACTGTTTGGAGGAAGCTCCAACTCATATGCTACCTCACCTATTCTTTTGATGATCCTATATGGTCTATAGGACTTAGGCTTCAAATTTTCAGCCCCACTATTTTTTAAAGAGTTTTGTCTATATGGCTGCAATCTTAGGAAAAAAATTCTCTAACATCAAAAGATCTGTCTGTTTTTTCCCTGTCTGCATACATCTTTTGTTGTTTTGTACTTGCCTTAAGTTATCTTTCAGTGACCTTAATATATCTCAATTCTGATTAAGGTCACTATCTGCGGGTACTCTACTGTCTGAAAACAAATGAATCAGAAAATGAAATTGCATCATATCCATATAATGCTCAAAAGGGTGGTGTACCAATGAAAATGCAATATTTTTGTTGTAGCAGTACTCTCCCAAGGGTACTCTCCCAAGTGCAACCATTTTACCCATTAGTTTGCTGATATTGATTCCTCAAGTAGCCCTCTATCCACTTTTAACAATTTATGTCTGGCCATTTGTTTGTGAATGACAACTTGTGCTAGGAGTGAGTTTTGTACCTGTCAAGTGGAAAACCTCCTTCAAAAAGAACTCATATATCTACTATCTCTATCACTAACAATTCCCTTAGGCAATCCATACAATCTAAATATCTCCTTGAAAAAAAACTCTGCTATTTGGAGAGTTTTAAATTCTGATGTAATAGGAAGAAATGTACATACTTTGTCAATCCATCTGCCACAACATAAATGCAATCTTTACCTCGGAAATTAGGAAGTCCCCTCATGAAGTCCATAGATAAGGTTTTCCCTTTTTTTTTCATGTGTGGCAAGTGGTTGTAGTAAGCATGGAAAGGAAACTTGTTCTCCCTTGTCCTGTTGGCAATTCATACATTCCATAATGGATTTGTGTGCATCCTTTTTCAACCCTTTCCAAGAAAATCTTTCTCAAATCTGCTTATCAGTCTTGTAATACCTCTGATGACCAGCCAAGGGAATATCGCAAAATGTCCTCATGATCTTCTCCTTGATCTTTGACTTTGGTACTAAATAGATTCTTTTCTCATATTATGTCAGCTCATCTATCATTGTATACCTGACATCTTGCATCTTTGTATCCAAGACATTTAAAGCAAAGGAATTCTTAGCACATCCAGAGATAAATTTAGCCTTCCAATCATCTAAAATAGTAGACAATGAACATAAGTCAGTTTCCTAGAAAGTGCATCTGCAACCACATTTGCCTTGCCTTTTATGTGTTCTATCTCAAATTCATAAGAGTGCATCTTGCTTGCCCATTTTTGTTGGCAATCATGTAGGTTCTTTTGATTCATGAAGAACGTCAAACTATTATGGCATGTCTTCACCACAAACTTGCCACAAACTAGATATTGTATAAACTTTTCTAGAGCATAGGAAAGGACGGGCATTTAATGTAGTAGTAAATGATGAAGAACATTAATCTAGCTCTACACACATGCAAAGTCAATTGGCTGGCTACCCAAGGAAAGATGGTGCACAAATGGCATGCAGAGTATATTAATTTCAATTTGCATTTTGCATTGCTTGCTATCCAAGAAGAGTGAAGGAAACTGGTGACAAGCAATCATGTAAGCCAATTTCAGCTTGCAGTCTCCAAAACAGCAGATGCTTTTCTAGGGAGAGGTCTCAGTGGAAAAGCTTAGCAATGTCTTCACCACGAATGATCCATGGTTCCTGCTAATGGTGTGTAGGCTCCTGGGTTACAATTTGAATTTTCTGTTGGCAGACTACAAACTGAGAGCCAACACAGACATTTTATTGTTCTTTAGTGCATGATGGCTAGAATTCAGTTTGAAGTCGAAAGTGTGACAAGTAATGACCAGATGTACAAGAGCCAAGTGGAGAGTGAGGCTTGCGACTTTCCTGTTCATAGCAGAAGCAGGAAGAGGCTCTCAAACAACAATGAGTGACTGAGATGGATTTCACAATACCCATTACACCTGCATCCTTTAATTCTCTACAAGGATGGCACACTTTGCCAAGGCTGAAGGGAACATGCCCAACGAATGTGGAGGGTCTTGTGTGACTACACAAAGGACTAGGAAAAAATCATAAACTTGGGGCAAATCTGAGCAGTTTACCAGACTCAAATTCAAGTTATCGTACTACTGGAGGGACCCACACCATAACGTGGGGATCCAAAAACAATTAACCTGCAAGAGGGGTAGAGGAGGCAAGAGTGTGAAGAGATGTCGAAGTGTGGACAGCCAGAGCTGAGCCAGAGCAAGGATGAAGATGGAGACCACACATGGGAACCTTGTCAGTGGCTGCAGAGAAAGGTACGCTTCATGCACAGGCGACTTGATGCAGGAAAGAGTGTTATGGGCCTCAAGCCTTCAAACTGCCAGATGTAGAAACTGGAAGTGGTGTTGTAACCTTTTTAGAGGTTTTGTGATTTTTGGTGGCAACCTGTCGAGCAACTACAAAGTATAGATCAATTGAATGAATACCATAAAATTGTTTTCCCATCTTTTTCGGCTTCTAATGTTAATGTTGATTGTTTATAACTTTATAGTTGAGGATGTATGTATTATAGTGCTGATGTGGTAGGATGGGGGGTGTATTTTGCCTGACTTGAAATATGTGGTTTGTAAGGATTATGAATGACAGGGGAGTAATGATATATTCTGAAATATGATGTAACTACTTTTATTATTAATAAAATAACAACCTTACTGAGTAAAAATAAATAGAGTTTCTCCTCAATACATTTGTAGTTTTATTTGCTAACTTGCCAATTAGCCTTGCAAGTAGTACCATCCTTTTGGTGTGCCTCAAGAGGTTGACTATTGTGTGTTTCAACATCATTGCATCATCTTGTAGTCACTATCACATATTAGCAAGGTTCCCCGGCATAATTTCCCGTCCTAGTACTGGGGACATTTCGAAGACTTTTTTTAGTTTTTTATTTCTACTCTATCATTGACAGCAGCAGAAAGAGTTTGAAGTTTTGAGTTGAAGGAGCAGCAACAACGGTCTTTTGGAGTGATTTTATCATCTTAGGAAGCAAGAGCTTGGAGGATGTAAGTTTAATCATCATTTCATGCTTGCATTTTTCATTTTTTTCAATGTTTAAGCTTAAAGTAATCCGATTTTTTTTGTTTGCGTTGTTTCAGTTCAACTTCTTTCCTCAATCCCAAAAAAATATAAAAACCAAAATGAGCATCAATGAGAATAGTGGTAGTGAAGAACAATATGGGGGTGGTCAAACTCGTGGTGTTGAATTTGAAGATAGAAGTGGGCAGCCACGATTTCAACCTGATATGTTTAAGTGCCCTTCAAAAATCATGAGCAAATATGCAAAAAGTCCTTTCAACAAAAAAAAAATCTCTTCTCCAAGATGTCACAAATAGGGGTCAGAAGAAAAAAAATGCAGGAGGAACTAAGGTGTGGAATTGTCATGCAAGGGTTAAATCTCACTTGCTGGGTATTGCATGCCATGGGGCTATAGCTTGTCCAAACTTAACTAAAGAGGAGAAAATAGAATCTCATAGATTGCATGATGATCCTGATATGTGGAGACAAGTTTTGACAATAACACCTACTTTATCAAATGCACAATCATCTAGGCCAGTCTCACCCACTATTGGTGCTAGTCCCACTGAGATGAGGAAAGAGGAAGGTGGATGATAAGGGGCAAATAATTGAAACTATGTTTAATGCACTACAACAGAAGCTACAGAGTCATACATTTCTAAATTCTTTTTTCCTAATGCTGTCCCATTTCATGTGGCATAGTTTTTTTATTTCAAACAAATGATGAAAGGCATAGCCACAATGGATCTCTCATTCATAACCCCTGATGATCATAAGCTACGAACAACCCTCCTAGAAAATCAGTTCTCAAGATTAATGTGTTGTTCGAGAATATGAGATGGACTTGCGTTAGGACAGGATGCTCTATTTTGACAGATGGGTGCACTGATGTTAAACATCAGCCACTCATCAATATCATTGTCAAATACCCTGTTGATTCATATATTGTAAAAGCCATGGATTGTCCAAGGAAACATGAGGATGCAAAGTTTCAGTTCAACATTTTGAGACATGCCATAGTGGAAATTGGGCCAACTAATGTTGTACAGGTGATCACAAACTAAGCATGTGTGTGCAAATCAATCAGTTTGATGTTGCAAGGTGCTTATATCTCATCTTTCGAACCCCTTGTGTTCATGCATTAAGCAATGCATTGAAAGACATTGGTAAGATACATTGGGTGAATCAAGTGGTGTTAAAAGCTAGAGAGGTTCAAATGTTCATTTGCAACCACCACACCTCAGCTGCTCTTTTTAGGTCCTTCTCAAAAGAGTTTCTCGAACCAGCTGAGACAGGGTATGCCAATTTGAATTTCTTCATCTTATTACTTCATTTTAAAATTGTTAAATTATTGTTACGTGTTTTGATTTTCTAATTATTGAAAATATTTATAAGTATGCCACATACTACATCTTGATGGAGAGGATGCGATGCTTGAGGTGCATGAGGCTCTACAATTGATGGTGGTGAAAACAAAGTGGACCCGATGGTCTAATTACTCTTTAGATTGTTGATTTTTATGTTATATTAAAATTTCTAATTCTTATTATATAATACTTTCAAATTGTTTGCTTGCATTTTGCAGATACCTTTGTGTTGTCATCTCCCCTAATATAGATGCCATTAGATATGCCCCTAGTAGATATATGAGATATTTAACAGTATGTTGGAGATGATTGAAAAAATAGTTGCAAATAAGGATCCTACTTTGGGGTTTTATGAGGAGCATATTAGGCTCACTGTGATGCGGAGGTGGGACACTATGAATTCCCCGCTTCACATGGCAGCCTACACTCAGAATCCCAAATAGTATGCAGAAATGGATGCAAAGATGCCCTCGTGCAATGATCCTGATGTAGAGATGGCAACCCCTTGATAAGATGTTTTCAAAAGCGAGAGGCTAACATACTTCCCACACAATTACTTGACTTCACAAACCTCTGTGGCCCAAGTTTGAGTAAACCATAGGCAAGGTTCGACAAAGTTATATTGGCACCGAAAGATCCTACTAGATGGTGGAATTGGCATGGGAGAGACACCGGAGTTGAAGGTGTTTGCTTCTCGCCTCCTTGTATAGGTTGCTAACTCCTCAGTTGTAGAGAGGAATTGATCTACACATGGCTTTATCCCTTCCCTCAAGAGGAATAGACTTACCTCTAGACGAGCAGAAAAGCTATCGGTGGTGCATTGTGCTCTTCGACTTTAGGATCGTCAGACTCCAGAGTATAGGCAAATTCTAGCATTATGACGGCATGTTGAGCCTAAGATGTGGCCCAGATTGATGGTGTTGGGGTTCCATTAGATGAGAATCCCTTCTTCCTGTGGGCTATGATGGTGATGATTCAGATGACTCTGATTCTGATGCAGAGTTGGCTGAATCGAATAGGAGCAGCAGTGTGCTTTGTTTTTTATGTATTTTAATTTGAACATGAAACTATATGGCAGCACTTAGCTTTTGGGCATTTTGGTTTTGCATGTTAAACTTATTTACATATTTTATTTTATCACATGCATATATGATATTGACAATGAATTCCGATTTCCAAATTTTGAATGCATATTGTGTTTTAAGACAATGGCAATGGAATGTAACAATGGACCAAAGCATCTTACAAAAAGTATATCAATGGTGTTTGAATCCTTTTTTATTTCTATTTTAGTCCAGGGAGAAGACAGGTTTTGCTAAATGAAAGTCTGAAAGAAAGGGGTGGATATTAAAATTTGCTAATCCTTGCTGTCTTCACACACACAAAATACATTTCCATGTGAAATATAGAAACAAAAAAGGAAAAAGGTTAGCCCCAGAATAATAACAAATCTTTTGACATGGGAATACTGTCAGAATCAGAAATGGACTCCACAAATTGTCTAATGGTTCTGATTTTTCAAAAAATAAGCCATGCTAAAGTCTACAAAAAGCAATCAAGCCTCCTTGCACTTTTCTCTTCCCACATATTTTTGACAAACATCAAAAGATACAAATTACCATTGCCCAAATGGGGAGGATAAAACTTGATTACATGACTTAACAAATGGTTCAGTATCTACTAGACTATTTATATTTTCAGCTAAAACTTCCTTAAATAAACTAAATAACTTTAACTTCAAAGAAGGCAAGGTGAAATAAATGGGCAGAGGCAGCTATTAGAAAAGTTCCTTAACTACTTATCTATAAGCTAAATGTAAAGTTCACACAATTTTCCTGTCACATTTTGGAATATCAACGGCAATTTTATCTTCAATATTCCTTGCAACCATGGGCTTTGTTCACAAACCTCCAGATAATGATGGGATCAAAGAA
The DNA here is from genome assembly GCA_028749045.1 of Cupressus sempervirens. Lineage (NCBI taxonomy): Eukaryota > Viridiplantae > Streptophyta > Pinopsida > Cupressales > Cupressaceae > Cupressus > Cupressus sempervirens. The sequence goes on from CM053784.1 coordinate 471,442,922, forward strand.
TGTGCTTAGAAGTGCTGCAAAAATCTTATTGAGAATACGAATGATACAAATAACTATTCTCAAGAAAACATAGAATGAAAAGGCTCAAAGTTACATAAGGCTCCAGTTCCATAACCCACATGCATACTTAAATACTAGTCCTAGAGTGATTTAAGCTGAAGAAAGCTTAAGCTATTACCTGCCAATGGAAAAGGGCCACTTATTTATGATGAGGCAATAATTTGTCTGAAGATAAATGAAACCTAAATGCACTATAAAAAAGCATGCAATTCGAAAATGAATTATGATCCATATTTCAAAAATGAATTATGATCCATATTTCAAAAATGAATTATGACCCATACTAAGTACTAACTACTTTCAATGAATATTACATACTGTGATTGGACTATAGGTGTATAAACCATTCCTGGCTCTATAATCTCTCCAAGTACCATGATACCACCACCACGGTCTGGTCCCTGTAAGCAGTGGGAAAATACATTTGGTGCTAATCCCTTTGAATGAAGTTGGGAAACCACAGAAAGATCATGCTGTCCAAATCCAAAAATTCCATCCACAGCCCTCTCTGGCTTTGTCAAGTCACCAGATTGGTTGAAGCTGCACCTATTCATAGAAAGGAACAAGCATTACAGCTCTGGAAAGCAATGGAGATTCTTAGTCCAAAAACACAGATTCCAATTTGAGGCACTTTTGTTATAAACAACAAAATAAAGAAAGCATCAATAGTGTCAAGAAGAGAGATATCCAAGTACAAACCCAAAAATTATTGAGGGCGAAGTATTGTATGGTTCAGCCTCTCCAACAATTTGATTAAAATGGAAAACATCAGACACATAGTAACCAAGAGTGGAACTTCCATCGCCATATGCGAAGGAGTAACCACAATAACGATCAGGCAACGTGCAAAGGTAGTCCGAAATTTGATTTGCTTCAATGCATTTGGCATCGTCACATGGCAATGGTGAGGTTGTTGATGATCCTTGTGTATCAAAAAAATTAAGTGTTATCTGCAACATATTTCAAAGCAGATCAATTGTAGGAAGAGAAACGTGTTAAAATTTGAAATTTTGTAAATTTTGAAAATTAAAAAAAAAAAACCATGTACAAACTTTCAGATTACAAATTTAAATCAATAAGTTCAAGGTCCAAATACAAAATTTCAATTATCTAATTTTTTTGCTTGGAGATTGGATTTTCATACATCAAAAAGCAGCTATAATTTTCAACAGGTTTTTAAAATCAAGTTCTCCATTAAGAAAAGGGATGTATGTCTATGTCTCTCTAAGTCCACTTTGATGAGGAAACAAAAATGTTTAAATGCATATAGGATGCATCCTAAAGTATCAAAACTTATAGGAATATTAGTTGAACTCTAAGAGGTTTTCAATGTTCATGCATGGATAAGGATGGAAAACAAAAGGTGAAGGTGAGCCCCAATTCAACAAGGAAAAGTTTGACTTGTGATCAAGTTCTCTGTTCAAAGAGGTGATGAAACCTCAATGATCCTGATTAAGAAGCCAACCACTCCATTCACATCAGTTCTGGAGTCAATGATTGAGGTCATCAGATTGGTATTTTCATATAAACAGATCAACCTGTTAACTAGAGGGGAATGAACACGTCCACTAGACCATTGAATCATTCAACATAAACCTAAAACAAAGAGGGTTGCCCATTAGAATTTAAATCCAGGTTATACTGGCAGTAAATGCCCAACCACCACTAGATCACAGCCAGATGTTCCATCACCAAATTAGTATATCCCAGAATAAAAATGTTTTTAAATATATTATTCACCTCATACTCAGAACAAGAGATCCACCAAATACGTTTATAAATTACCTTAATCAACTGATTTTTATCAGTGATCCACTATCTTCTCTATTTTGTTATTTCCTACCAAGTGATGGGAAACAAACACTACTTTTCCCTCCATTGCAGCTCAAACCTATTGAAGAATTGTTTTCAAACATCGAAGTGAATGTTTTGGAAGCTAAATCCCTCACATGTTCCCGGTGTGGCATTTAAAGGTCATTCGGTCTGATTGAGCCTCATTCAAATCATTAAAAAAGACCTAGTGTAATATTTGTATCATTCTAAAGTTAATATTGACATTTGATGCTCACTCAATATTTTTTTGATAAAGCTTACATTGTGATTGCTTAGATATGCTTTCTGTAGAAGTAACCCATGGAAGGATAGATTTTATAGTTGATTACTTATTTAGAAAATTACATATGATACCCTCTTCAATTTAATCAATCGTTTCTTTCTTGGCACATAGTAAGAAGAAAAAATATTATTTGATAAAATGACAAGAGATGTAGCCATTGGATTCACCACATAATTCAGTAAACTACTGAATGCATTGTACAAGCAATTAAGCTCACATCCGTCATGTGATTCACTAAAGTCTTCAATACTTTGAAGTCTTCATTTTTTGGAAACTAGTTCAAAGTCTCATGATTGCTAGAACATAAAATACTTACTATTCAAGTTGCTAAGTTCTTAATTTCACCAAATTTCTTACTTTGCAACTTTCAATGTTAACATCTTCAGTTTACTATTTGTGTGCTTTTGTGAATCTCAGTCTCATCCATTCAAATAGTGTTTTATTTTTATGCCTTCCTTGATTCGATGGCATGCTCATTTGAAACTTCTTCACATGTACAGATCACACAAACAGGCAATGAATCATCACTGTAAACAACCTTTGTTGAAGAATCACAACTGCCCACCTTTCTTATTAAATGCTCCTTCCAATATTGGTAACACCATTTAATAAAGGCGCAATAGTTTCAGAAAAGAAAAAAAAATTGTTGCTGCAAGTGTAGTTTGATTGGCAAGACTTATTGACGAGGTTAAAACATAAAGATACGAGAAAACAATTCAGTATGTTTCTCAAGGAACCTTGTATGCCAAAGTAGGTTTCGAGCAGTCTTTTATCATTGAGAACAATAACAAACTTCGATATGCAAAGCAATTGCTTTACTAAAAGGCCATGGCGGCCATGAACATGTGAAAGAACGTCCCAGGAAACACTCGCAAAGGAAGCTACTGCAGTGCAGTACAATGTAGTCACTGGTCGATATAAACTTTTGAAAAAGAAAAAGAAGATTTTTTTTTAACAAAAAAATTTAAAAAACACTCGCAGAACTTAAAATGATCTTACCCCCAGTCCACTGGTGACGGGGCATGCATTGCAAGGCCTGCAATTCACCCATAATACGTCGCTACCGGTATCGATTTGTACATAATATGCCCTCGGTGGCGTGCCAAGAACAACCTTCGTATAGTAAAGCCTGCAAGTGCCCCAGAAACCACCTCTAAATACCAAAAAAAAAAATCAAGAAAATGAACCCAAAAGGACTCCCTTTAAGTGCACAAACAAGTTATCAAAACAACAAGAATAACAACAAACAAATAAAGAATTAACAGTGCATATCAAATGGAAGCTAAAAGGAAACCAAAACCCAACAGCAGAGAACGAGTAAAAGGATAAAATATATTACCCTGCAATGAAAGGATCGGACGAACCTCCAAGAGGAAAGGCGACGACAGAATTTAGCATGCGGCCATGTCTCCCCCTGTCGTGAGCTTTGAGCATCTGAAAATGCTCACTGCTCATTCCTCTCCCATCCTTGTTCGCATAGATATGCTGTAAATTCAGAACAGCTGAAGTGCTGACCGCTGTAAGACCCAAACTAGTGATAAGCCCTGCCAGAAACAACCCCACCCACAACATCCTGATTTGCAGGTTCCAATTCACCTGTTAAAAAGTCTGCAAGACGTCTGCTGTGCAATTTGCATCGCCCAATAATCAATCAACAAAATTGAATTGAGAAAAAGAACACAGTGTGCATAAACATGGAGAAATTTAAACATTCAGAGCTCCAAAATGCAAACCATGGATTCGACAAAGAGGCGACAGATATAGAGATGGACTTTTGGTAAAGATACGTTGGGAAAGCGGGTAAAGGCGAATAAGCCCCAGCAACAATTTCCCACCCCATTTGAAAAGTTAGCGTGGAATTTGCAGCAGATTTGACAGGGAAAATACCTCCCAAATCCATTGCTCACCGCCTACTACCGGTGGGTCTGGTGCGAGTCGGTCCATCAACTGGGCCCTCATAGACTCCAATCGTTGTACACCAGTCTTCTCATTGGTGGGCGCCATTGTTGCCAAGTGTCGGTTACTCCTCATCTTTTGAACTTTATCCGGTTTGTAAACCTCCCTCCATTACAGTTGATATGTTGTTGTTGAGAACAGTAGGAAGATTCCACACATTTTTCCTTCGCGGATGCTCTGCTCATTCTAGTGGGCCTCTTTTGAGTCTAAATAGGAAAGACTTAATTATTAAGAACTTTCTCTCTTTCCTTCCTTATCTCCAATGGATTAGTGAATTTATATCATTATTAATTAGGAATATTTGACATAATTTAAAAGTTTTTTAAAAAAGAAAGAAACCATGATTTCCTTTTAAATTGAAGGTGAATATGGAGACAATTTTGTAATGATCACTTTTTAGATTCTATTTGGATTGTTAATTATATAAAGAAATAAAAAGTTAGTTTATAATATGAGATAGATTTTCTTTTCTTTTTTATTATTTGTATTATTTGTTCTTGATTTAACATTTTTGATATGAGATGAATGTGATAAGATTTTTTATTTTTATATGTTGTTCATAATCTATTTTGAGACACATCCTTAGTCAAACATAGTTGTTCTTTCTTACAAATGTAAATGTCTTAGAGACATGGGAATTACTAGTGTCTACTACAACCACAAAAAGTTTAAAATGTTTGAAACATTCTAAGAAAAAAATTTATATGTATTGGTGATGGATCCTTTGCACGAAACTTGAACACAAAAATAGCATTATAACATCCCAAAAAAAAGACTTTGTTTGTATATTTTTGCAAAGTGAAGAGGAAGAAAAAAAAGAACATAGATGTGAAAGACCAAGCAAGAGAAGTAAAGAGAAGTGAGTTGAAGTGTTAGGAGATGACGTTTAGGGACAATAGTATATTTCTATATTTTTGTCAATTTATAATTGAAAAATGCAAGCTTTGGGCACTTTGTTGTAATCTTTACATGACATGTATGCACGTTTAAGTGCAATTCAAATTTTAATAAAACTTTGTTTATTTGTCACTTCCTATGATATAGAAATTTCAATTAAGCTCTATTATAGTATGTTAAGGTGTAGTGAGGTGTATAATTATCGTCCTATCAATGCTATCATATGGATATTCTATTTATTTATTTTAATATAGTTCAAGAGCTTTCTATGCCCATATATGATTACATTGGCATGTGGTAATTAGCATTCTCAATCCCTAAATCATATAAGCATATAAATATTTTTAGTCCTTTATATAAGCATTGGACTTTCAAACATACTCATCCATCACACACAGGGTCTTGGTAATTGATTTACTACATCTCTGTTTCCCAAACTCCAATAACATCCACTCAAAAAAAATTCAAATTCAAACTTTTAGCCTCGCCCTTAATTAATATTTCATTTTAACCAACTTATAACTCTTGAAACTATGTTGGTTCCTCTATACAATGTGTTAGAGTCATAATTGTAACCATTATGTAATTAAGTGCCTCATTTGTAATGATAAAAAAACAATATCAGTTTCTTTAGATACTATTTAAAAGTCAAACTTTCAACCATTCCTTAAATCAATATCATTTTAAGCCACACCCAAAGTGTTGATCTCGTCAGCTTTCATCTCCTTATTATACAACAAAAGTTATCCAAACTCAAAAAATGACATGAGCGATTCCTCAACATCTATGAGATGTCTACATGCCTCATCATATATATGACACACATGGAAAGAAAACACAATAGCGTTATTAAAGACAACCAAATTTTAAGTGAGAGGTTTTTTTTCAGTCCCTGCCTTATGTAAGGCAGGGAACTAATGTTCCCGTTTGACCCCTCATTAATTTTTTCATGTAGAAGTATAATGTTTGAAGCTAAGGTTTTTGATTGAATATTTTTTAATTCATTTACATCATTCTAATTTTTAAATTCTGAGTGGCTCAACACCAATTTCCTGGACAAAAACTGAGTTTTTGGAAATTGAAAAATGCAAAAAAAGGGGCTCAGGATCAGAATGTTATAAATGTTTGGCAGGAAGTTCTGGCAACGTGTCTACATGGTGGAAATGATCTGATTTGCTTGAATCACTGTTCTATCTCATGCCTGCGATGATTTTGGAATCACATTTTAAAGTTAATATATTATGAAAAATCATAAAAGCAAGCATGGCACACACATTCCTAAATTGGTATTGGGGTCATGTAAATCATGAGCAAAAATGTCTAAATTTGACATAAATATAGTGCCACTTAAAAGTTTTGTCGCTTTTTTACATAAAATATATAATTTCATACATTACACTCCTACCATAGAAATCTTTTAATATAAAATTTAATATATGTAAAGGATGTAATATTTAAAAACTAAAATAAAATCTCTATTTTAATTTAGTAGAAAGAATAAAAATTAATGTGATAATGATAGTTTTGTATCATTTAAAACGAAGTATGACTTCAAAATTGGGAATGCAAATTTTCACTTTTCTTATTTTTCAATTGTTAATTTATATTACTAACATTCAATATAATTTAATATATGTGAAAAAATTAATAAAGTATAATGATATTTATAGTTGGTTCTTATGATTGAGGCATTTAATACTATTGCATGCAATGAAATATTTAATTTTGCATAATACCAAGTATAATACCATTTTTTTTTAAATACAATTAAAACTATTTTTAATTGAATTTGTATATTCATTTATTGTTTGATTTTTTACATTTATTATTTTATTCACTTTAGAAAACTCAATTTGTCAAGTTACAAACAATATGTTTTTAGTTTTTTTTTTTTTTTTAAATGTTTGAAAGTTAAATCACATTCAAAGAGCTATTAAGTAAAAAAATAAAATTAGTTATGTAAATCAGATTTTATTACTTTTTAAAATAATTTTTGCTTTACTTTCTAAGTTGTTCCCTTTCTTTTAAAAAATAACAATAATCAGTTTATTTTTTAACATTTTTTCATTTCTTTAAAATTTATTCTATTTTATTTATGCATCTAGTAATTTATATACCTTTAGTAACTATGATTGAACTATTGAATAAATTTATCAATTTATCTTTCCCTTTTGACCAAAAGCAGGGACTCAAGCTCCATAGAGCTCTTGTTTGGTATAGCGATGATAATCATGTTTTAAGCAAGACAATTTTGTTGATTTTTTTTTTAAATGTCTAAAAAGGAAGTGGAAAAAATAAATGGTAAGAAATATTCTCACACTCAATGCAATTCAAAAATAGTTGAATATAACGAAAAAGATCTGAAATATATTATGGAAAATGATGGAGAGATTTATTTTAAGAAGCCAATGTTTTCTTCAAATTCATTGATTATGGAAGGGTTTTTTTTGTTCAGTACATGTATTTTTTTTAGAATTTAATGGAGCATAAATTTGGAGGTAAGAACGTCAACTTTGTAGTGTGCTTTCTGATTTCTATAAAGTCCAATGTTGCAATTCTTCTAAAAATGTAAAATCGATTGGATTGTTGCATTAGACCTTTTTTTTGTAGTGAGATGCTTGCACTTCTTCAAAAAGTCAGTGTTTTTTCAATTAAACTTCTCTATGTACCTAATTTCAATATTATTATTTTTGTTCTATCTATAAGAGCACATAAATTGTAGATATTCAAAGCTAGTGGAACCATACAATGCTATATTCTTCTATATTTTTGTAGTAATGAAAATAGAAATTATAATATATGAAATTTATGATGTCACTCACCAAGAAATCTTGAATCTATAAATTTCTATTGATGTCAATTTTTGAATCTAAGAGGGATATAGAATGAGTTTGTAAACCAAAAGTATTTGTTCAATATTAAGTAGATTTTTTTGGACATCCACGAGAGTAAAAAAATGTGAATTATATTATTTTATAATTATAATTATTATTTGGTTGGTAAGTGTCAATTTAAACTTTATTCTAAAAATGTATTAATAATATATTTTATATAAATAAGGAGTAAAAAAAAATCAAGATATCATTTGATAATATTCATGAAAAAAATTACAAAACCTTCAACACTATTTTAATTTTTTTTTGTATTTAAATTATATGTCTAATTATAATATCAGGTCAAGCTCTAACCATAGCATTCATAATTAATTTCAACTAAAATAATTAATTCTCATTACATACAATAGCAAACTTGGCTTATATTGCACCCCCTAATGCTTTCTCAGAGGTTTGATCTCACCTTGATTAAAGTTTTTGATTTAATATATCATTATATATTGTTTGACCATAATTTTAAAGCTTAGTATTTTGGGGAGTAATTTGTTTAATCGTTTTACTCTATAGAATGTGTGTATGTTATAGGTTAGTAAAAATTAGATTAAGGTTTAATAAAAGAAAGAGTAGGAACGATGATAGTCAACATTAATCACTTTTTAAAAGAGCAATAAATGTTGAAAAAAATACTTTGATATTTTATATATTTACATAATTTTTTTATATATAAAATGTATATGGCATAAGATTCAAATTTGAGCATGTAAAAAGATTTAAATCTTTGCCCTATGTTAAAAAAATGAATACTTGCATCATGGTAGAGAGGTATGTAGAGGCGGGGTTTGCTCATAAGTCAAGTCTAGAAGCTTAAGTGATCTTCAAGCTTAGTTAGTGGGTGGAGATAAATTGCAAATGTCATGTAAAGAGGTATGGAAAAGTGAAGATTAGTACTCATATTTTATTTTTGTAGGTTTTTATAGGATTTCATCATTCATAATAGGTCACGACACATTATGTGTAATTAAAAAATTTAAAACTTATTTTATTATAATATGTGTTTATTTTTCCTCATTTCATGTTATCTCAAATGAATGTATCGATGTCAAAATATTAGTTCATGATTGGTAGGGTTGAAAATATCATGATATTGAGTGTCATATGAATGTCATCAATTAGTATAATGTTGAAGTTGATGAAACATCAACCCCACAGCTCCCAAGGATCACCAACATGCAAACACCTATCACAAAAAGAGAGGAGTAGAAGCTATGAATGTTGGAATTCCCAAATCCACATATGAGACATTCTTGATGAGCAAAAAGAGAGATTGCTAAATTATCAAAAGGGAATGAATGAAATTACAAAAAGATCAATCCTTATTAAAGGAGAACAAAACCCTAACAGGTAACTAACCTAGGTTGCATGATAATAATTAATAAAATAATTAATTATTATATGCCCAAATTTTAGGTTAAGTAAACTAGAGATAGTAAGTGACTTAATAATTAAATTAATATGCTTTAATTAATAAGAAAATATTGTATTACTCTAACACTCCCTTAAGATAAACTTAGGGAGTAGCTAAAAACCTAGAAACTACTACTGAAAGTAAACTTGGATCTTGACAACAAGACCTGATGAGGTACCCAAGCACAACCAAATCTCTAAAAATAGGAGAAATAGAGAAAATCACATGGGGAAAACTTTACTTCAAAAAGAGATGGAAGTAATGTTGAAAAGAACTAGTGAAGGACTAAAGAATCCTCAAAACTAGGGAATGTCCCAAAAGATTGAAACAAAAGATGATTGTGAAGAACACCACTGAAGCATGTAGAAGCTGCAAAGCTCTATCAAAAGTAATTTTTGAACTAAAGAACCTCCACTAAAATAGAACCTCACCAGGTAGAGAAGACTATAATCTGCATGAGTGTTCTCAGAAGACACTACTCAAATCAGGAGGCGCACTAAGGCAAATATCTAAACTTGAAGATATAGATGGTGTAATGCCACCCCTAGTTTACTTTTCATGTTATTTTGTCGAATTCTTTTAGGCCAACTTTTATGGTTGTGTTATGATTTAGTGGTACTTAGTTACCTAATTTGATCAGGTGTTTTTGATTAGGTAAAACAGGTTTTACAGGGATCTTGAAACCCAAAGTTTTACAGCGAAAAGAGCGAGATGAAACAGACTAAACAAACAAAAAACTGCAACAAAAGGCAGGAGACAAAAGAAGGCTCGAAGCCAAAGTACAAAAGCCAGAGACAGAAAAGAAAACCCAGGCGAACAGGCTAGTGGCCATCCATGTCCATGGCTTGCAGGGTTTCTGCAGCACCATTGTCCTTCTGACTGGCCGCGCCCTCCTGAATCCTGGTAGGAGTGTTCATCTGGTTCCCTTGATTCACCTGGTCATTAGCCTCTTTCTGAAATCCATCCCAGTTGAATCCTTGCTCTATGTTCTGCTCCACATCCCTTTCAAGGCCAGTTGAATTCAGATAGTCCCCCAGATTGACAATATTCTCATTCAAGGTGTGAAGGGTGTCCACTATTTGTTTGGTGATATCTAGTGGACAGAATCCAACCTTTGGACCGTCTGCTCAAGCTGGGTGAGTCTGTCATCCTGATGGTCTCTAGAGACCTGGCCTCTATCTTTCTCCTGGCTACCCACCTGGTCCTTATCAAAATCATGGTTGTTGGGCTAGTTTCTCATGTCCTTCAGAGTCTCAACTTCCTGAAAAAGCCACTTGATGGAACGAAAGTTGTTAATCAGGCTGTTCTTTGCATTGTTCAGGAAGTTGAAGCCAGTTTCTCGCACATTGTCAAAGATGACCAAAAGAGCCGGGTCAATGAGCTCGTCGTAGTGGGTACTTTTGTCAAGGTCCTCTAGCACCTGGATTTTAGCAGGTTCTCTAACAATATGCAAACTGACCTTGTCCCCATAGAAGTTCCTCCAAGCCCTCCTTCTTGTTCTTTCTGATTACCTCCCCCCCTTTTTCAACCATGATTTCAATCATCTCCTCCAGGGGTGAAATGGGAACCTCCTGAGGCAAATTGGGCAGGGTGGGGCTGGGGGGCACATCAACAGGGTCGCTAGGATGATCCTGGGGCAGGGCCTGGTTCACTTTTCTTTTCTTGGGGTTAACCTTGGGGTCCATAGGGGTCACCACCTCCTTGTCATTTTCTCTCCCCTTATCTTCTTCCATCTCACTTTCCTTCCCCATCTCCGAGCCCTCCTCCTTAGACTCTATATCTGACTCCACATCATCATCACTGGCCTCTTTCACCACCTTAGGATGAGGAGGGGGGGGATAGGGGGAAGACATCTGGGGCTCTTCCTGCTAGGGATGCGGGGATCACAGGTAACAGGGATATCTATGCTCGGGGTGTCAATTTTCTCTGATTTCACTACAAGCTCATCCCCAAAATCAGAATTGGCAGTGTCCTCCAAGGCACTACCCAAGACCCCAATGGTTTTACCTCTAGTTTGGGTTTTCAAGAACTCATAAATCAAAAGCAAGAGACCCTCATGGAGGGCTAGATTTTTGACCGGGCATTTCTTGAACCCCTCTATATTCTTGGCCATGTAGGTGAAAATGTAAAAAGGAAAAGAAATTTTCACTTTGTGTCTAAAATGATTTAACAGAACAAAATGATGAGTCCTGATTCTATCAAACCTGGGGTCAAGAGTGACATATTCAATGATAATCCTTAGAACATACCTCCAAAATTTTTTGATGGAATCAATGTCATAGTAGGTGTCAATCTTGACCAATTTGCTTTTCTCCATATCATCCTTGACAAAGTCGTTGACAGTGTTGGCGGACATCTTCTTGTCCCTGTAGAAGTTCAAGCCATCCTCAGAAAAGCCAGTCACCTCCGCAATAAGACCCTCAATGATTTGGTGGGAAACACCATCAATTTTGACCCTGCCATTTTGCCAGGAATCAACCATAGCTTTAGTTACCTCCGCATCAAAACCATGAAGCTTCTCTATGAATTTGGTTATACCTCCCTTCTAGAGCTTTCTCTAGACCTTCCTCTTCTCTTTCCATCTCTCTGCTTCGCCCCATCACTCTCTTCTGATCCTTTTACCCACCATTGTAGTTTTCGGCTCAACAAACCCTAAACCACTAGCAGTATTGTCGAGTTCAGAGTAGAAAAAGGCACTGAGAGCAAAAATAATTATGTGCATGTTTATGGGTTTATTTCTGGCTTCCTTCAGCTCATGTCTTCCGTATATGTGATTATGGAGCGGAGGGGGTTCCGCATAACTCCAAATAATTTCCTTTTTGAAGTATGATTTTGAAAATCTTATCATCATTAAAAGGACATTATGTTGCTGTCGTGGATTTTCTCCTTTCAAATTAGCTCAGTCACCGCCGCCAAAAAGTCATTGTTGCTTCCCCACGTCATCACCGAGTTGCTAGCAACCGCTTCGTTGGCGAACTAGTCAGCGACTATGTTTGCTTCACGATAAATGTGGCTGACATGGTAGTTTTTAAATTTCCTTAAGTCTGATTTTAGGTCCTCAATAATGCTTTCGATGGTGCAAGAGGGTTTTGTGACTCCTAAAATGCAATTTATTATATTTAAGGAGTCACCTTCAAGTCACAACTGCTCAATCCCTAAGGCCAGGGCCAACTTAACAGTGAACCTAGCAGCACTGGCTTCAGCTAGATGATTGGTTTGGTGGCCAATAAGGGAAGAGATAGCAGCAATGCCACCTCCCAAACTATTTCTTATGATACCTCCGCATCTAGCTGGACCTAGATTCCCCTTGGTCACCCCATTGAAATTGGCTTTATGCCAGTTCTCAGGGGGAAAAGACCAAGTAGCCTCCTATCTTCTTTTGATCTTGTCTTCTTTCCTAGCTTTACTGTTCCCTCCAACCTTTATGTCTCCTTCTCTGGTTATGGCATAGTTCTCTGTCATAAGGTTTTCGATTTTCTCAGCTATTATAATCTCAAGGGCTTCTCTGTCTCTGAATATCCTGTTGTTGCACTCCTTCCAGATTCCCTAGCAGAAGTGTGGGAGGATCCAGGAGCTCAATAACTGAGAATTCAAACCTTGGTGGTGGCTTCTCCACTGACTAAAAAAATCCTAGATGCAAGCTGGAGGGCACCAATTGAAGTCCAAGTTAGTAGTCAGATGGCTCCACACCCTGGAGGAGAAGGGGCAGTGGATGAATAGATGATTAACCATTTCCAGATCTTGCTTACAGAGGCAACATTTATTAGGTAAGATTTGGCCTCTCTTGGCTAAATTATCCTGGGTGAGGATTTTATCTTGAAGGAGGAGCCAGAAGAAAATGTTTATCTTAGGCGTAAGCCCAGGGATCTAGGCTTTGGCCCAGATAGGTTTCTCCTCTTTACTCACAAGGGATAGATAGTCGGTGGCCACAGAGTAAATGCCCCCTGAAGAATCTCCCCAAACTAAAGAGTCGCCATTCTGGTTGATGAAGATGGCATTCAGAGAGGACATTAAAATCTTGAGGTCCTGCGAAAGTTCAGTCAGATTGTGCCATTCATTACCATTTTTGTAGTTCCTTACCATCAAACCGTATATGCCAATACATTGATCAACCCACCTACCAAATATGGGGTGATTAATGAGGGGTTCCTGACACAGCCAGCTATCCTGCCAAAAAAGGATTTTGTCTCCCATTCAAACTTTCCATTTAGCTCTGGATTTAGCAAGGGGGAGGGCCTTCAAGATCCCATTCCAAATATGGGATCCCGTCGGCAGCTCAGCCCCTTGAAATATGGAGTTAAGAGACAGTCTACCCAGATATTTCTCAACCAAAATATCCCTCCAAACACCAGTGCTTTAGAAGATGCACCAAGGATGTTTAGCTAAAAGGGATTGATTGAGGTGAGAATTTTTTCTAATACCAAGACCACCATGGCTTTTGGGCTGGCAGACTAGGTCCCATGCAACCAGGTGGTATCTCTTGTGGTCATCCGTCCCTGTCTAGAGAAAATCCCTCTGAGTCCTCTCCATTCTTTCCACAAACTTAACCAGAATCCTAAAAAGACTAAGGGCATAGGTAGGGAGGTTCTGGAGAATAGAGTTAACCAGAGAGCATTTGCCAGCTTGACTAAGGGTGGCCCCTTTCCAACCTACAAGTTTCCTGTTGAAATTGTCTATAATGCTGATCCAAAAGGAATCTGGAGGTTTCGTTCCAAGAGGTAGCCCAAGATAAGTTGCTGACAGGGACTCGATGCCACATCCCAGGATGCGAGCAATTTTCCTCTGCCTCTCCAAAGGGGTATTGAGGAAGAAAATCGAACTCTTATCCAAATTGATAGCCTGTCTTGAACCCCTAGTGTAGGAGTTTAGAATGCTTTTGAAAGTCTTGGCCTCTCGGACAGAGGCTTCACCCCTTAAGATAGTGTCATCCACAAATTGCTAGTGGGTGAAAGTAGAGGGTCTCGAAGAAGGCCTTAGACCTTTCGAACTCCTGTCCTGGATCTTCATCTGGATGATTCTGCCTAGGCATTCCACCAAGATGACAAAAAGGATAGGAGATATGGGGTCACCCTGCCTTAAACCCCTTGAGGGGGAGAAGAAAGGAGTGGGGAGACCATTAACCAGAACAGACAAAGAGGGAGAAGACACGAGCTGAGAGATGAGCTTGCATACTTGAGCATCGAGACCAAAGGCCCGAAGGATAGTAAAGAGGAACTTCCAGTCGACCCTGTCGTAAGCTTTAGACAAGTCCAGTTTGAGAAGGAAACCTTCCTTATTGCCCGCCTCAAGAGAGTGGATGACTTCGTGAATCGATACGATGGAATCAAGGATCTTCTTGCCTAGGACAAAGCCAGTTTGTTGGGGAGAGATGATCAGGGGAAGAATGTTGAGGAGTCTGGAAGTGAGAACCTTGGAAATGATCTTGTAGAATGAGTTGCAGAGGCTAATGGGCCTGAATTTTTCCAAAGAGTCAGCTCCTAGAATCTTGGGGATGAGGACAAGAAAAGTACCATTAAGTTCTTTGAGCAGATTCCTAGCCCCAAAGAATTCTTGAACCGCCTTTGCCACATCCATCTTAACCACATTCCAATAAGTCTGAAAGAAGAAGGTAGGGAAACCATCTGGGCCTGGAGCTTTATCCCCTAGGAGGGAAAAGAGGGCCTGGTGAATTTCCTCCAGGGTGGGGATAGCTTTCAGCAAGGAATTCTGATGATCTTGCAGCAGGGGGGGATGGCTGCCAAGATATCCTCTTGATCAGATGCAGAGAGGGAGGGATCAGCTGTGAGGAAAGAGGAGAAGTAGCAAACAGCTTCCTTCCCTATCTCTTCTTCCTTAGAAACTAGAACCTGGCCCTTTTTGATATTAGATATCCTATTGTTAGCCCGATGCTTAAGGGTGGTCAGGTGAAAAAATCTGGTGTTACGATCTCCTTCTTTCAACCAACTGACTCTAGATCTTTGTTTCCAATAAAGCTCTTCCTTAGATATGATGTTATGCAAATTCGAGAGGATTGCCTTTTCCTCCTGCCTGTTGTGAGTGTTATATCTGGAGAGCTGGATTTCTTCCTGGATAGAATTGAGCTGATCAATTTTCTCATCTTTCTCATAGAAAATGTGGCCAAAGTCAGTTTTGTTCCAAGATTTAATGTTCCTTTTCACATTTTTTAGCTTCTGGGCAACTCTGTACATATATATTTGATGAGCTATAGTTTATACTCAGTTTATATATTTGATGAGCTACATGATACTTAGTTATTTCAGGTGTTTATGTTTATTCTTTCAATGATATTTCAGGTGTTTATGTTTATTCTTTCAATGATGATGTTTTGTACATTCCTATAGTGATTTCAGTTATTTCATGATGATAGTTAGATGGATGATTTATATGTAATTTTTTATGGTTACTCACCCCATACTTGCATGTGTATGGTGTACTTGTATGTTTTACTTTATGTTTGACGTTTCTAATGTGGTTGACGGAGGGAGTCAGAGTCACCTACTAGTTGGGATCTACACAATGCACCACTCCCCGCCATTGCATGTTTAGTTTAGATTTATATGTGTATGTACATGCTCAACTTTTATGTAGATTACAAGTACTTGGCATCGACTTCCCTGAATTGTCAGGATGAGTGTGCCTTATCACAGTATCTCAATGGTAAAGAGGGGAGATAGTTCATGAGTCGAAATCTTAAAACTAAGCCAATTGTCCTAGAAAATAGGACAAGTATCTAAGTTATTTACCCTTCGTCAAGTGATGTGAATTCGAGATTTTGACCCTTGAGCTTGATTTAGTACTTCGCCTTTAGATGAGTTTTCCTGTTTCAGTTTGCGGGATTTTCAGTTATAATTAAATCAAATTAAGAGAATATTAAATTATTTGAATTAACAAAAAATTATGAAGAAAAAATGAATTTTAATTATATTTAATAAATTGAGAAATTAATTAATTAGAAAAATTAAATTTAAAAGATTTAACTAAAGTTTCAAAATTGGCGTAAACTTATTTATTTAATTTAATAATAAATTATTTAGGAGTTTCATTTTGATAATAAACTCTAAATATTATTATTAGCTAAATTAATAAATATATTATTAAAGACATCTTATGATTCAATAAGAGAGAGAGAGAGAGAGAGAGAGAGAGAGTAAATTTAATAAAGTTTATTTTAATTAAAATGTAAAAAGTTTACATATGAAATTAAAATAATAAAGAAAAGGGTTTGCGTGATTGTAAAACCAAAACCCTAAAGGGAGAAAGCTTTTTATTAAGAAATTAGAGCTCATTTCTCCACACATAGGTTTGGAGGAGCAAATTTTGAGAAAAGAGGGCTTTTGAGAAGACAAGAGTTCTTGCAACTTGTTGTGGTGTCCACAACACACGCCCCATTCCTCATCTAGGAATGGGGACCCCCTACTTTTTTTTACTCCCGGACTCACTGTTCGAGAGTCGGGAGAAGAAATCAGTATTAGAGTTAGAGTTTTAGAGTCAGAAATTCAAAAATGTGAATTTAAAGAAAAATCAAAAAGTATCAAAAAATTAAATTAAAAAAAAAATATATATATATATATATATATATCAAGCACTCTACACGCGCGTGGGAGCAAAGTATGCCCCATGCGCTGAGGTGCGCTGCAGACCTTGCCCAGCGCGAGGGGCTATAAAACCCCCACCCTTACTAATCAAACTTCATTTTAAAACAAAAGTTTTTGGCAAACGCATTTTTTAGAGGTAAGCGATGATATATGCGCACTCCGCGCCCACACCCACGCTACGTGCCAATCATCTTAGCGTTGTGCACTCCACCATTTGCGCGCGTGCGCACTCAAACACAAGAGCGTTGTGTGCCCTTGATCTCCACCAGCACGCTCTAAAAACTACGTGGCACCGCGCGCGACCGCGGTAGCGCCTCACGCACCCGCTGCCCATGTGCACCCCCCTTAAAAAACTCACCATTTGCTCTGCCATTCAATCTGCGTGCGCACCTTGAAATGGCGTTGCGTGCGCTCAATGAACCCACCACGAGCGTGCAATAAACCCATTGCGCGCTGACCAAAGGCACTGCGCGCCTTCACAAATACACCGCACGAGCTCAAATGCGTGTCGTGCCTCCTCAAATGTGCGTCGTGCCTCCTCAAATGTGTGTTGCACCTCTGCAAATGCGCCGACTTGGTGACCGGCGCCACCTTCATCTCCAATCTACCACACGACATTTCCACAGTGTAACCCCGCCAAAAAATCATGTCGCACACGCACATCCTGCACTGTGCCACCTCCAAAGCCCCCACACAGTCCTTAAAACCTTCACCATGTGCTCCTTGCACGCGTTCTCCCCACACACACATTTTTTTTTTTAATTTTTTTTTTAAAAATAAAAATTTAAAAGAAATTTTTTTAAAATACCCAAAGGGGACATTTTTTTTTTCTTTTATGCTTATTTTTAGGTTAATAGTTTTTACGCTTTATCCTTGAACTAATAACATTTTTTTTTCTCATTGTGTGCAGGTAATCAAATGGCATCCACGGCTGGAGTTGCACCCAAGCCTGTAGTCTTCAAGTTCCAAGGTGTACCATCCAAGTCAAGATTCCACGACGAGTACACTAAGATCAGAGATACTGACCTGGGACACATTTACTTAAGGAAATTCTTGAAAACCTGTAATAAATCAACCAAGAGATTAGATCTAATTTCATCATTGATACGTTCTGAGTTGGTGAACATAGCATCACATCCCATATCAATGCAGTCAATAGAACTAGTAATGACATTGGCACAACATTTTATTTCTGAAGAGAGAGTGGTGAAAAGTGTGACATAAGAAGTGGTTCTTGATCTTCAACATGGCAACATTGAGAGGGTCTTCCATCTCCCAAGAGCGGATCAGTTCATTAGGCTCTCCCATGAATCAACAAAGAGATGGTATAGGGAACATATGAAGCAGGTGACATATATTATACAATCATCTTATCTCATTGAGGGGCCTCCTCAAGGAAGGATAACAGGTAAAGTGGATATGACTCGAGGATATATGAAGGAGGATATCAGTTACTCCATCATCCTTTTGAGTAGAGTCATGGTTTTATCTGCAGTAGGCCACCTCAGTACTTTCATGATCAACTTCATTGAGACCATCAAAACAACAAAGATACCATTGGACTGGGCTACCACACTAAGTGAAAACTTGTGTGAGCAATTAAGGACGGTGAAAGACAAGAAAAAGTTTTATATGATGTCTTATATAGTATACCTGCTTGCAGCAAGGGCAACAAATTATCCCAAATTGTATAGAAAGGGAAACATGCAGGAACCCAATGCCTGGCCTTACATAGTCTACCCTCAACTCGTGAAGAAGAAACTATCTGCTCAAAGCAAGGAATATAGAATCGTGAATGATGCGTTCATTTTTGCGATCATTCGATTCATTAAAGGAGATTATGGAAAGAGGCTATCTGATGAAGCAAAAGCACATATAACAACTCTCAAGGCCTATTTCATTTAGTTTAAGACATTCACATACCTGTGGGTAGGTGGTGCCACTATCAACCCCAAGAAGCTCCCCAGATATCCGAGTGACAAACTAGTGTTACTAGAGATTTCTCAGCAGATTGAATCAGCATATGAGAGGGTGAAAAGACAAAGAATACCTTGTTGGACATGGCCTCTCGTCATTGGACCATACCAAGTAAAGCAAAAGCAAGACACTCTGACAAGAGGCCATGTCCAACAAGGTATAATTTCGAGAGGCCATGTCCAACAAGGTATTCTTAGAGAAGGGGGAGCAATCCATATGGATCCATTTTTGAGAGCTTGTCAGCAATGGTGAGAAATTTTTGAAGAGAAAGGAGTCATGATTATCATAGCAAACTTAAAGATGTTGCATGCTACTCAAAAAAATATGAATAAAATGGTGGCAATTTTGAAATAGGACTTCAACATTATTGATGAGGTACGACCCTAGAGCAAAGATTTGCAAACTTTACAAGCCATAAAGGGGCAAAGGTACCGAGTTTTGACCGATGTATATATGGGAGATGAATTAGATATGATTGATGACTGGATAGAAAAGGTAGCAGATAGCAATAAAGTAATTGAAACATTACATGATGAAATTCATTGGCTTAACGATCAAGCCCGAGAGCAAATTTTGGAAGTAGAGAGGCACTATAGCAATACCTGTTTGGATATTTTTGAATATGAGGAATGTGAGAGATTGCTACCTGTAGATATAGTAGTGGAGAATTTTAAGAAGATTTTTGTGGAAGTTGATGATGAGGAGGACATCTGACAGGCCTTCAAAATCGAGGAAGCATTGTTAGAATTGGATACTAAACTTGGAGATTTTGTTGATACCCGAATTGAGGTAGACAATTACAGATGAAAGGTTAA
This sequence comes from Cupressus sempervirens, assembly GCA_028749045.1. Taxonomy (NCBI): domain Eukaryota; kingdom Viridiplantae; phylum Streptophyta; class Pinopsida; order Cupressales; family Cupressaceae; genus Cupressus; species Cupressus sempervirens. Next base: position 471,462,637 of record CM053784.1, read on the forward strand.
GGACAAATATGAGGCTTTGAATTTTTTGGATGCAGCTAAAATCACTGAGATTATAGAGACATTCAAGGGCAAACATCCAAACATACCTTTGGGATGAAGAAGAACAAAACCCAGATGCCAGAATTTCAGTTTTGACAGTGAGTGAAACTTTGTGATTTTGAACCTATCAAGGTCCACAGCTCCGCAGCTTTGGAGCTCCTCAATTCCAGAGGTGCACCGACAGTTAACTACTAGTTCCAAAAATAGAGCTTTCCATGCATCAGAAATGCATTCTAACGGCAGTTTAACTCTGACTAACGCCCTGTGAAGGATCAACTTCTAATTTTGGCATCTCCAAACACTTCCACTTTGACTCGAAGCTTTCACATGCTTTTCTCTCATAATTTCTTTGTTTTTTGACATGTAAAGGTTCATGCATCTGATTAATGAATATAAAATGGATGGAGTCCTACTAAGCACCAGTTAGATAGGTAGTTTGTATATAATTAGTTTGTTTTATTAGTTTAAAAGCATCTTATTGCATGAAGATATCTCTCACTCTCAACACAAATTGAGGAGACAATTTCTTATAAATACCCTATTGTAATATGTAATCAAGGCCACCATTATTTTGCAATAAGATTATGCTTTTGGTGCTTGCATTTGGAGTGTAGTTATTCTTGCCTGAATGCGTCATGGTTTTGTGAATTTTGTTCATGAGATTGTGATTGAGACAAAGGTTTATTGCATTGTTTCTGGTTGTGTGATCTTTTAGTTCTAGTGTTTGCTACAGATTTACAAATTTTGCTAATGTACCGAGCTCAAGGAGAAATCACCAAATTGTGCCTACATAATTCTTTGTCTCGCATGAGCGCACTTTCTGTGGCCTTGCGATTTGATCAAGAGTGAAACATCATTCGGTTATTGAAAGTTCCCATCGACGATTGCATCAATGGAATCTAGGAAGCGTTGCTCTTGTTTTCATTGGTTACCTACTAGTTTCTTCGAAAGCTTAACTCGCAACGTGTTGTTTTCTGTAGTTTATGTTTGTTAGGATTTCAATTTCAAGTTATTTGCTTTCAGTTCTTGTTATTTGCTTTATTAACCACCCTTGTTAGAATAGGATTTCATACTAGTTGCATGGTTAGATTGCATTCATAAAAAAACATAAAATACAAAAACATAGTTCTTTTTAGTGTTATTTTGAAACAACGTGCAGATTCTTCATTTCTTCCAAAGTCAACACAAACCAGCAAAGGCCTCCTAGTGAACAATCACATTTATCTTCAATTGAGCTGATTTTAGTGTGTCGTAAGACAACCCGAAACCTTGGAGTTGATTCACAAAGATCGGCTTTTCAAGAGAGGAATTCGAAAGAATTCCTGTCGTTTAGCATCGTGTAAAATGACAGCTCAACACAACTTTCGAGTATTCATCTGGTTAGCATTAGATCGAGGTAGGATCTTTGTTGGAATTATCAAAATAAATATCCCTTTGAATTTCCTCTATCTTCTCTGTGATTGTTTATGGATCTATTATTAGAAATAGTTCTGATTGAAACCCTCATTTGAGTAATTATTATTCTTCGTTACGGAACCATCTGTGAACAAAAATCAATTTAAAACCCTCATGTTGTGAAATTTTGTCTAGATTATCAACATTTATAGGATTTGCTTCTATTTGAAAATGAGATCTGTATTAAATTAGATATCATTTCAAGAAAATCATCCTTGTCTTTATTAAAAAATATATATTTATTTTAAAACAATTTACATTGTTATGTAAATTTTATAAAAAAAATAACAATGTTTGAAGGGGGGGAGGGGGCACCACATCCCCAACCCTACCCCACGGCTACTTGTGCAAACCGCACGATAGCCTGTTGTCGTAATAGTAGGTACTATCACAAACTTAAAACCTATGGGCTTAAAAAGGTATAGGTAGATGAGGTAAGTTTTATTTAGCTTTTTATTAGTAATTTAATATTATTATTATTATTATTAGATTTTAATAATGTTTAAATTAAAGATATTCAACGTTAAGAGTATCAAAATGGTGAGAGCTCTGGTAGGCGGGAACTTAGCGGTAGGAATTGATCCTAGCGATGCAGGGAATCCAAAAGCGAGGATCTCGGTAGGGATTGTTGGGAAGTTGGGGATGAGTTTTAATGGTCAGGAGCAAGAAGAGGACAAATTTTTGCTTGGTTTTTGTTCTAGAAGATGTGGGGATGTTGTTAATATTCTTATTGATCCTCTGACCGAGTGTATTGTCCAAATTAGGGACACACTACAGGAAGGGAATATTTCGGTGGATAGGGGTAAGGAAGCAGAAGGATCACATGAGAAAGAGCAGAAGAAAGATGATCTGGAAATAGGTCAATGCAAGTGGTCTTCTTTATTTAGGAGAAAGGTAGGAGGAAAGCCTTATTTTCCACCTGTTACTTCCTTATTTTCCACCTGTTACTTCAAAATCCTGCTGCGAAAAAGGTGAGTTTCAAATCTTCATCCCAGATTTGATTTTAGATTATTGTATTTCAACTATGGAGTTTACCCTAGTTGGAAAATTTCTATGGGCATGTCCAGAAATTGATGCTCTTAGAAATATGGTTAAAAGGAAATGGGCTCTACATGGTCAAGTGGATATTGTGCTAATGATGAGTGGATTTTTTTCCTTTGTCTTTACTTGTAAGTAATATTTAAATATGGTTTTATGTGGTGGTTCTTGGTCGTTTTCCAGTAGTACTCTAACGATCAAAAAGTGGGAACCTAATATGGACCTGTCTGATGCCTTTTTTCTTAGTACTCTGGTATGGGTCAGATTACTCGAACTCCCGCTTGAGTTTTGGCATGAAGACATATTTAAGGGGATAGCTAACTCATTTGGTGAGCTTATAGCCATTGATAATGGGACAACTAAAAGGTCTAAATTTCATTGTTTTCAGATCTATGTGAAAGTTGCTCATTTGAAGAACCTTCCCCAGAAGGTGGAATTAAATTCAAAACTTGGAAAATGGATGCAAGAGATAGTCTTTGAAGACCTTCCTAATGCATGTTTTGTTCATAAAAAATTGGGCCATTGGGCTAAAAATTGTCTGATGAAAATAAAAAATAAACTGAAGATGGTGAACATGGAAAAAATGGTGGAATCCAAGCAAAAAAGGGTGTGGAAACCTAAAGCTATTGCTGAAAAGGCGGTTGAAATTAAAATAGTCTGAGATAATCAAAACAAGGAGATGTTGTTGGAAGCAGAGGAGAAATCCCAAAAAAATGAAGACTCTAGGGTCAAAGATAAAGAGGAGTATTAACATCCTATGAACCAAATGATAATCTATCAAAATAAAGATCTTGATTTGGAAAGAATTGAAGATTTAGAGGAGGTTGAGGAAGGAGAAATCCTTAAGGAAAGAAGTGGTCAACTCGATGAGTTTGAAATTTTAGAAGAGCCACATAATGAAAAATTTCAAACCCTTATAAGACCCTTATGTCAAGAGTTTTCAATTCTTGAAAATGTTATAGAGTCAAAATATATAGCTCTTATCATTGATAAGAAATAATCTAAACATAAACAGGGTCAAAGGAAGAAAATAGAGTAAAAAAATCTAACCCAACCCCTATATCTATAGGAGTTGAAACCCAAAGAAGTAAAATGGAAATTGGTTCTCTCAAATTGAAACCGAATGTTGGAACTCCAAAAAAATTTGGTAGAAAAGCTACTAAGAAGACAAGAGAAAGTGAAAGCTTATATAATATTGCTGATGGGAAACATGCAACTATTCTAGATTTTACTCCTAAAAAGTTTTTATTTTTATTTTTATCGGTAAACGACCATAGCCATTATTATCTTTATTAATTTAAAATTATAATTTATAAATAGATCCCCCATTCTGACGGGCACTGGTAGGAAAGAACGGGTAAAGAAAACCTCCAGTCTTGCCCGAGACTTCAGTCCTTTATTATACATTAATAAAAGGGGCATACCCCAATGTAAGCGTCATTGTAATATCCATATATTAAATCTGCCTTTCTGTCGAAGCTCCAAATTGGTGAAGATGTTAACAATATCTGTCTTTAGACACCATAATCATCAAATGTTAAGGGTTAATAAAACCAACATAATTATTATCTCATTTTACAACCAGGAGGGCCCATTGTAAATATAACTTGAAAATTAAGTTTTAACAGGAAACTAATTAAATTTAGATATTTATTTCCTGTTATGTTTTCAAAAGTTTTACTTCTAACTTCAGTTAATTAATATAGAATTGTAGTGATTAATGATTAAAGTTTAGATTTTAATAAATTCTCTAAACTAAACGAGAATTAAGTTTATGGAGGTTTTAACTAAGGATAATTTGTTAATGCTAGGTCAGATAGTTCCAGCCGAATCCAGAGGGGCAAGCCATAATGATCTAAAGATTGTTGAAGGACACCCAATCTTTGAAATTTATGCCTCAAAATTTATGCATGTATGAGAGACCAGGAAATAGAAGACTGAATTTAAACAAAATTAGATTGAAAGCTCAATCAACAGATCCAAAAGGATAACAAAATATCACAATCAAATCAATCCAGATATCGAAGCCACATTATATCTAACAGTCATTTCATTACTATAGATAATATATACAGTAACATAAGTGTATCCAAAAAGTTTGATATGGACATTTTTAAAAAATATGCCCTGCGACCAATTTAAACCAAATAACCACTAGATCTACTATCTACTAAACACCCATAACTAAATATCACATGAATCCAAAATTTGGGTCAGAGTATTTTACAAAAGACCCAATATCATCTTAATATTATTCTATCATAAAAACCATAACAATTTCTGTAGCTTCATGCAGGTTGGTGGCTTTGGATCCTGGCAGAAACTCGAATGTTGATCTTCCTCTACTTGTCCTATCATAGTTTGGCAAGCAAAATTCCATAGTTTCCAGATTATTAAAGTCAACATCTGGATGGATATAGGCATCATACATTCGTAGGTAATTTGTTAACCAATTTCTTTCATGATCTTTAACAATTCCCCTCCATCTTAACAGAAAGTTGATACTCGCCTCCATTCGCGGCCATTCTCTAAAAAACTAGACATTGTCTCTGACTACCAAGCAAGGGCGTCTAGGGCTCCTTCCAATTTCAGGACTGTTCACATCAAATTCCATGTAAGCTTCAAGAAGAGGGATACGAAGCCGGGCATCAATATTTGCTACAGTAATTTCCAACCCAACTAACCAACAGGGTTCGAAAATATTATGGGTAATCCTGATGATATCCCATTTTTCTACCCCGGCTCTAGCCAAACATCCTACCCAGAGCCCAACGATGTCGCTATTAGTCCTCCATGAGTATTTGTAACTAAAAACCCCCTCTCTTAAGACACGACTGACTGCTACATGACTCATATCATCTATGGGCCTTAACAAACAATTCTAGTGCTCTTGTGTTACCGGCCCAAAGAAGGCCATTGTGCATTTTTCAAAAGCATGAAAAAGACTTATATTAGTATCCATGATACCTAGACCAGACTACTATCTGTCAATTGAAAAGGACTAAATACAAACTAAGGTGAGCGACAAAGTAACCCCTGTTCCTTAAATAAATAGGTGAGGTCAAAATTTCTAGAAACCTCATAATGGTGATGACATTCGAATGAATAAAGCATTTCCTTGCTAATTCATCATTTAGAAAGGATATAAATACTTAAGTGAGAGATTTTGCGATCTTGGTACTCTACCCCAAAATGTGTGGAATTACTACCTTCGTAGTAACTTGAAGGGAAATGATTATATCCCTATCGAAAGTGGTTTAAGGTTATGATTAAATTTTAGTGTATTAAAGCCATCTGTGCCTAAGTTGGCTAATGTATCTGCCTCCTTGTTGCCTTCTCTATAAATGTGTAAATATCTTATTTCTTCAAATGTTAAAAGGGCTTTGTTAATAGCTTCTAGTTTGGAGTTTAATACCTAGTTTGGGGTACTTCCTTTCCTGAGAGCATTTATAATGATTTGGGAGTCTCCTTCTATGATTAGTTTTTTAATTTTAAGTTTAATGCATAGGTTAATTCCTTCTTCTACTGCTTCAAGTTCAGCAATATTATTTGATACCATGTTTAGAGACTTGGATCTTTTGACAATCCAATTACTTGATTCGTCCCTAATAATACATCTAATTCCTGCTTTCCCTGGGTTTCCTCTGGAAGCCCCATCAAAATTCAGCTTTATCCACCCTGGTGGGGGAGGTTCCCATTTACATTCGTGTCTGGCTAAATCATTCTTTTTTTTGTAATAGAGGGGAGGATTGATTAGTAAAGGCCATCTTTTTTTGATTTTTGCATCCCATTCAGAAAAAGATCCTTCTTTTCTTGGTCTCTTTCTGAGGTCACTATTCGTTACTTCTGAAATAGCTACTTCTATTTTTGTAAATATGGCTTGTTTTGATAGACATTGATCTTGGAAAATTCAACGGTTATGTTCTTTCCAAATTTCCTAGAGAATAATGGCCGGAGAGATATTCCAAAGTTTGCCATAAATTTTCCTTGGGTTGTCTTTAGGCCACCCCAGTAAGTGATCTATCCATGTTCTTGCTAACAGGGAGGACCAGTTAAATTTACTTTGAAGCTACCACCAGCATTCTTGAGAAAATTTGCATGTATATAAGAGATGTTATGCAGTTTCTTCATCCTCTTTACAAAGAATACATCTAGATGGCCCTTCAAATCCCATTTTCCAAATTTTATCAGCTGTTAGTATCCTCTTTTGCATGGCTTCCCATAGAAATGTGCCTGCTTTATGAAGACCAGCTGTGTCCCAACATAGGTTCAGGGGGAGGGTGCTTATTTCCCATTTCTGTGAATTTGTGATCATTTTGTATCCTTCTTTTACTTTATATGTCCCATCTTTTGAGGCTGCCCATATTAGCTTGTCCTCCCTATTCTTAGGTAGAATGGTTCTATTTTTTAGTATGTTTTCCAGTTTCTCTTTTTCTACTAGGTTAATATCACAAATTGATAACTGTTTCCATTTCCATCTTTTAACCATATCTGAGTCAATTTCCTCTAAATAGTCTTTCACTTTTGTTCCCCATAAAGTTTTAAGGGTAGATATTGCTACTTGAGATATTTCTGCCCCTATCAAAGGGGGGTTACCATCCCATGAATCTTCCCAAAACAAAGCTTCGTCTCCATTCCCTATATCCCAGGAGAGATATTTGGAGATCAAACTACGATTGTGTGTAATAAAATTCCATCCTGCTGAACCCTTGGGGGGGGGGGCTTTGATTCTGAATAATGATGTTTTATCTAGGGGATCAAGATATTTGTTATAAATTATTCTAGCCCATTTCCTTTCCCTTTCTTGGTAGAGTCTCCAAACTTGTTTGGCTCCTAGTGCTTCATTCTGCCACTCCAGATTTTTTATTCCTAATCCACCAAATTCTTTTGGTTTGCATATTTTATTCCAGCTAACTAATGTTGCTTTTTGCTTGTCCTCTAATCCTTTCCAAAATAAATTTTTTAGTTTACTTTCCAATTTAGCGTTGATATTTTTCGGCAGATGTGAACACGAGAGTTGGTATGATGAGGTAGCTGCTAAGACTGCTTTGATCTTTGTAATCCTTCTTGCTTTAGTTAATCATCTTCCTTTCCAGGATTCAGTATGGTTTTCAATTTTCTTAAGAATGTGTTCCCATCCCTGATTTGAAAACATACTCTTATCAAGGTAGATCCCTAGATATTTGAAAGGTAAACTTCCTTTTTTGAATCCTAATTTCTGACAAATTTGATTTTCCACTTCTATCTTTGTATTTAGGAAAAAAAATTCTGATTTCTCAGCATTAATCATTTTCCCTGATGCTTTGGTGTATGTTTCCAAGATGTTCTTAATTTGCTCTGTCTCTTGTAAAGTGCTAGTTCCAGTAAGTATAGTGTCGTCAACAACTTGTTGATGTGTAGTATTATCGACATCCTTTGTGACTTTCACTCCTTTGATTTTATTTTCATCTTGTGTTGCCTTGATTGCCCTTGCAAATGCTTCTGCCATTATGATAAAGAGGAATGGGGATATTGGGTCTCCCCGTCTGATACCCTTAGAGATATTAAAAAATCCTTCCGGAGTTCCATTAATGAGAATCAAAATTTTAGGAGTTGATATACATTGAAAAATCATGTTAATCCATTGTTTTGAAAAGCCTCAAGCCTCCAAGGTTTTACAGAGAAATCTCTAGTCTACCTTATCATATGCTTTTTGGATATCTAGTTTAAGCAACATGCAAGGTTCCTTGTTTTTAATTATTGAATGGATAGTTTCCTGTATAATTGATATGCCATCTAAAATGGATCTGCCAGGGACAAATCTAGTTTGTTCTTCTAAAATGAGTTTAGGAAGGAAGCTTTTGAGACGAATAGCTAGGATTTTTTAAAATACTTTATATATAGTGTTGCATAACGTGATAGGTCTGAAATCCCCTGGCACTACACTTTCATTTTTTTTGGGAATGAGAGTTAAAAATGTATGATTAATTTTTGTTAAAATTGCTCCCCCCTTACGTGTAGCTTCTAAAGCTTTCCACAACTCTTCTCCTAGAATATCCTAGCACTATTGGAAAAAGAAGGCTTGGAAGCCATCTGGACTTGGAGATTTATTTGGTTTCCTACTGAAAAGTGTCGATTTCACCTCTTGAAGGGTAAGGGGCTTGTTAAGAAATTTGTTATCTTCTTCTGATATTATCTTAGGGATATATCTTAACAACTCTTCTTGAGCAACTTTATTTGACGATTCGAAATTGTTGACAATATCATAGAAATACTTGGTGAATATTTCAACAATTTCTTTTAGGTTTTCAGTTTGCTTCCCCTCTGGATTCCTGATTTTAGAAATGGTTTTATAGTTTCTATTATTTATAGTGCTATTATGGAAGAATTTTGTATTCCGATCTCCTTCTAGGAGCCATTTTTCTCTGGATTTCTGCCTCCAAAATATTTCTTCTTTAGTTAGAATTTCTTCATGTTTAATGAGGTATTCTTTTTCCAGTTGATATGATTCGTTATTCATAGTTTTTTTTAGAATATCTTCATTTAATTTACTCAATTTTTTCCTCTAATTCAAGTTTCTATTTAAAGATGTTTTTGAAATGTAGATTATTCCATTTACAAAAAATTGTTTTATATTTTTAAGTTTGGAGACCAGGCAAAGCATTTTAGAACCCTCAAACTGTTCCTCCTGCCACCAATCTCTAATATGATCCACAAAGGTTTTGTCCATGAACCACATCTTTTCACATTTAAAGGGGTTTCTACTAGGTTTAAATTGCTCTTTGATTTCCATTTGCACTGGGAAATGGTTTGAACCAGCCATAGGTAGAATTTCCGCATTAACCAAATTATTCGTGCTAAGATCTCCTCTTAGAAGAAATTTGTCCAGTCTTTCTACTATATAACAATATCCTTTTCTTCTATTATTCCAAGTATATATGCCATTCTTTGTTTTTATATCCATAAGAGAGTCTTTTTGGATCCAATCTTTAAAATCTTCCATTGCTTTATTTTTTTGGTTACTACCTCCCTGTTTTTCCTCCTTACTTGATATTGCATTGAAGTCTCCTCCTATTATGACTATTTCAAGGGGTAAAGAATTGATGAAGGAGTTGATCGCGTTCCAGACTACAAGTTTCTCTTCTGTAGGTGTCAGTCCATAAACATTGATTATAACTATTTGTAAGTTAGATTTTGTATTGACTACTCTAGCTCACATCCAATTTGTTTGTGGTGGGATTATTTCAATATTGATTGATCTGTGATTCCATATTATACCCAAACCTCCTGAGGCCCCCTATGCCTGCTGAAATTCTGATTTCCATTTCCCTAGTTTCTGGTTCAGCTTTATTCCTTCTTGTTTATTTAATTTAGTCTCTTGTAATAATGTAACATCTGAATCAAATAGGGTAAGATTACGCTTTAATAAGCATTTTTTGCTAGGGGCATTAAGGCCCCTAGCATTCCAGGTTGTGATCTTCATTGCTCGTTGGGATGGAACCTCCCCTTCCCAATGTGAAGAACATCAATAATCTTAGTTTGATCCTTTACTTGCCCTGCAGCCTCTCTGAGTTCTTTTAAAGATTTCCTGCCCCATTTTTGTTTTAGTTTCCCACAAATTGGAGTCTTCATTCCTTCCTGATTCATAGCTATACCAAATTTTTCAAGATTTTTCTCTTCTAATACCTTTTTTGCAATATTAGAAACCTCATCCTCCTGACTCTCTTCCATGATAATCTCTTTGATTAACTTTTTGTTGATTTGTTGTTCCTTGTCCTCTAATGACTCGATCCTTTTATAGCAATCTTGTTTGTTTGGACTCTCCATTAACCCACTCTCCAAATTTTGATCTAATTCTGCTAAAAATACAGATTCTTTTAGTGTTGTTTCCTTGTTCTCTATTTCTATAGCAAACATGTCTTTCCCATCATTAGGTGTTTGCCAGAACTTATAACTCTTCTTTTTCCCTTTCTTCCTGATGGTGATGTTTCCCCAATGGGCAGAGTCTGCTAGTGGGATCATGACTGCCTGCTTTGTTACTTCTTCATAGGGAGCCTTTTCTTGCAGATTTTCTAATCCTTGTTCTTTCCTTCTATTTGATCTTTGCTCTGTTTGTATTGTTTTGTTATTCCAAATGTGATTTATGTCAGCCATCTGATTCTGTTCCTTATTATGATTTCCACAAATTCCTGATGTCTCCCCTGTTTCTATGTTTAGTATTCTTTTCCCTTTATGTTCCTTATGCATTTCTCCTCCTAATATACTTTGATCAATTAAATCATTTTGAATCAAGAGTGATTCATGTAGGAGCTCATTTAATTTGAAGATATTCAAGTCCATTTCTTTAATGACTTCTTTTTCCAGCTTGCAATCCTTACATCTCTTAAATTTGTTAAGTGAATGCTGGTAGCTTATATTCTCCTTCCCTCTTATTTCCTTTATTTCTTCTAGTTCGTTTTCATTATTTATTGGTTCTGCTCTAAAATCTGCATCCCTTTTCTTAGGAGATTTTGCTTTTGTTTCTTCTTTTTGAGCTTCTTTTAGTTTTGGGGATTTTTTAATATCCTCATCCTTTCTTTCTTCGCTTTTGCCTAGTCTCCTTTTGATGGTAATTAGGTTTTTGATATTATTTTTGATACCAAATTTTGTGAAATCTACATCTACAATTGTTAGTATTTCTCCTAAGTATTCATTGAAGATTAAATTGTATATGGATCTATTTGTGATGATCTTCTTGTTGATCGAGTTATTTTGATCAGTTTTAACAAACACCCTGATTTTATTGGTTTTATTTTGATTTTCTTCAAATCCAATTATAGTACCTAACAAATTACAGATTCTTTTAATAGCTCTTTCCTCCATTAATTTTGAGGGGATTTCTTTGCTCTCCATCCATTTGATAGTTTCAATATTTTTAATGTGGTTTTTGTTAAAGTTTGGTTTCCATTCTAGAAATTTAATATGGTGCCCTCTATAAAATAGAAGATTATTTTCCAGAATATCCTTTTTGTCCTGTGCATTTTGACATAAAATAAACCAAAATTTATTTGCAAATGGGTTAAGAGTACTTACCTTATTGCCCGAGATCTTAGATAGCATACCTACCAGCCTGGAACTTTTCCTTGACGGTCCATTCTAATACATGTAGATGCCCTTATCCTTGCAATCCGCCCATCTTTTTTCACTATGTGAATTGGTGATGATTACTTCATCCCATTTTGTGTTTTTTTCTGGAAAACTTTGCTGAGACCTTTCTAATGTTCTTCCTTGGAGTTCTATTTGACTTGATTTTCGGTGCGATGGGATATACAGTAATTTCTCTTTAGAAGGATTGTTAATTTGTGCTTTTCTATCCAATGCGTGCCTAGGTGGGGCCTTCATTTTTTTAGAAAACTTTTCCATGCCTTGCCCTAGAGGGATGTCATTGACTTCTGAGATCCATTGTGGCCTTTCCAGTTGCTCCTTTTGGATTCGATTTTTTTCTGACTTGGCTTTATGATTATTTGCAGGTTCTGACACATATTTGGTTTGAGAGTAAAAGGATTTTTGCTTCTGAATTCTTTCTCCTAGTTCGTTTTGATCTTGCATGATTTGGGATCTCTTTTGTCTCCTATGCACCGAATGCCATCCATCTTCTTTTTTTAGGGTTTGGATATCGCGAATTTCCCAATTTACCTAATGTTTTGCTTGATAGTCGAATCGAATTTATTTTGATCAAAATAGTGAGTTACTCTTTGATGCAAATTTTGCTATGAAAGGGCTACAAATTTGTTTTTGCTCTCCAAGGGATGCTGCGGATCGAGCTTCTACTTGAAAGAGGCAAATCTTGAAGTAGGGCGACTGGGTTTAGTTTGAAATTTTGTCTTTTTCGTCATTGTAGCAGAGCAGAGCTATTTTTATTACTCCTAAAAAGTTATAATGAAAGTGATCACCTAGAATATTAGAGGAATGAATAGTATTCATAAACTTGATATTATTCAAAATTTTGTTAGAGAGCACAAACTTGATATCTTAGTGCTCTAGGAAACTAAAATGGCAAAAGATAAAGCCAAAAAGCTTAAATATTTTAATAATTATTGTATTATGGCAAGTATTTCTAGAGGAATGATGATTTTGTGGAAACAATCTTTGTTCTCTGTTACTTTGCTAGATGTTAAACATTTAATGGTTGTCAAGCTAAAGAGTTATGCCTAGAATAATTATTAGTATATAGTTAAAGTGTATGCGCCAAATTACAAGAAAGCTAGAAAAAAAATTGGGACTCTTTATCTATTTTTAAGAGTGCTGATTATTATGGTAGATGGTTATTTTTACGGGTTTTTAATGTTCCTCTTTATGAACATGAAAAAAAAGATGGAAATTCTAGTCAATTGGAAAGAAGACTGGATTTAATGGACTCTTTGAACAAGGAGGGATTAATGGACTTAGATCTTCAAGGAGTTGAGTTCACATGGAGCAATAAAAGAGTGGGAAATGAATGCATCCAAGCTCATCTGGATAGTGTGGTAAAATCTCCGAACTGAACTAAAGATTTTGTGTGTAACCTTATGGCTCTCTAGAAGATTGCTTCTAACCATTTTCCTCTTTTATTTATGGTAGAGACTATTCAAGCCAAGAAGAATTTCCCATTTATATTTGAGAAAATGTGGATGCAACATCTACAGTTTGAGGATTGGCTTGCAGAATGGTGGAACATTAACATTGAAGGAACAACTTTATTCCATGTGGCTCTAAACTCATAAATATTTTTTTAAAAAGGTTAGAGAATGGAATAAGAGATACTTTGGGAATATCTTTGAAAGTAAATCAATTATCAAAGATGATCTAATAGTTATCCAAGATAGAATCCAATAGGAGGGTTACACGATGGATCTGGTGAAGGAAGAAAATGAGAAATTGGTGGAGTACTATGACATAATCTCTAAAGAAGAGATCTATTTTAGACAAAGGTCAAGATCCATTTGGCTCAACGAAGGAGATCGGAATATGAAATTTTTCCATTTGTCTACTCTGAAACACAAAGCCAAAAATTGTATTTCCAATCTCACTAAAGGAAGACATCAAATCACTAATGAAAAGGAAATCTTTGATGAAATGGTTTCCTTTTTCTTATCCTTGTTGTCTTCAGACCCTAATATTGATCAAACTAAATAAGCTGAGTTGTTAGATGTTATTCCCTCCTTGGTCACAGAGGAGTAGAATAAATTGTTCTATGTTATTCCTAAGGGAGAGAAAATCTATAAAGATGACTACTCACTTGAAGGAGATAATTCCCCAAGGCCGGATGGTTTCCCTGTGCTTTTCTTTTAGAAAGAGTGGAAACTGGTTGGCAAATATGTATGTGATGTTGTCAAAGAATTCTTTAGGGATAAAAGAATATTGAAGGAAATTAACTCTACCTTCTTTTGTTTGATTCCAAAGAATATTAGAGTTGATTCTCTAGACCAATTCAGACCTATTAGTCTCTGCAACTCGATTTATAAAATCATCTCAAAAATCCTTACTTTGAGATTGTTGAAAATTCTTCCTAACTTAATTTTGGACCAACATAATGGTTTTATTCCTAGTAAACAAATCCTTAACTCTATAATTTTTGTGCATGAAAATATTCATTCCTTATCTCTTTCTAACAATTAGGGTTTTATTATGAAAGTTGATATAGCCAAAGCCTGTGATAGAGTTGAATGGTCTTTCCTCCACAAGAGCCTAATGTCTTTTGGCTTTAGTATCATTGTGATTAAGATTATTATGTAGATGGTTTCTACTATTTCGGTGGCTATGTTGGTCAATGGAAGATCTACTGAATTTTTTAAACCCTCTAAGGGGTTGAGGTAGGGTGATCCCTTATCACCAATTATCTTTACTATTATGGTTGATTACTTGGGTAGATATATTGGGAAGTTGATTTTAAAAGGGTATATTCAAGGGTTGAAACCTTTGTCTCATCCTCTTGTATGTTCTTACAAACAATTTGTGTATGATACTATCTTCCTTGGAAAAGTTGATGTTAGGGAGACGAGAAATCTTTAAAAGGCTCTAAATATTTATTCCTTTGCTACTAGTCAGTTGATTAATTGGAACAAGAGTTCTTTATTTTTTATTAACACTCCAGTTTTTAGATAGGGAAAGATTGCAAATATTCTTGGTTGCTCTATAAGATCTTTTCCATTTACTTATCTTGGTTTACTCTTGGGGTCGAGTCCTTTGAATTTTTTTTGGGAAGATCTTGTCAAGAAATTCAATAAGAAACTGGTGGGGTAGAAAGGTAATATGTTGAGCCAAGCTAGTAAAGTTACTCTACACAAAGCATGTCTTCAAAGTATTCCTACTTATGCCTTGAGCCTCTTTAGGATACCAACTAAATTTGTTGACGCAATTGATAAAATTCAAAGGAATTTCCTTTGTTTTGGAATAGAGGAAAATAAGAGAATGGATTTAATTGTGTGGGATAAGATCTATAAACTTAAGTCAAAAGGTGTTTTGGGTATAAGATCTATTAGAAGTATGAATATAGCATTATTAGCTAAACAAGATTGGAGAGTATATCATGATAACAAGGAATGAAGTACTATCTAGAAAGAGTGCCTTTATGAGGCTCCCTCTTTTTCTGATTTCCTTTCCTACCCTATTGTTCCTTCTTCTTCTGCTATTTGGAATGTGGTCTAAGGAGCTAAACACATTTTGAATAAAAGTTGTAAATGGAAAGTAGGTAATGGGAGCAAGATAAGGTTTTGGATGATGAATGGCTTTTGGATCACCCTTTGATTGAGGATTTTGAGGATAGGGCTTTTGTTGATAGATGTAGATAGGTTTATGGTGGTTTTGTGGAGAATTACTAGATTAATAGTGAATGGGCTAATATTGCTGACATTAATCATGATTTTTCTAGCATCCAGTTGGCCTTGAATGTTGTTATCCTTTATCCTCAAAAAGAGGATATTTTGGTTTGGGGGATTGAACCAAGAGGATGTTTCAAGCTCTCTTATGTTTTTAGATTGAAGGACAAAGGTAATATTCCTATGTGGGCTAAAGCTTGGATTAAAAGGGCTTATTCCTAAAATCAGTTTCTTTAATGGACTATGCTTCAAAAATTTTTTAACTATGGATAATTTGCAAAGGAGAGGGGTTTACTTGGTCAACAGATGTTGTCTCTGTAAGATGGACCTTGAAGATAGGAATCACTTTTTCTTAAATTGTAGTTTTAGCCAAAATGTTTGGAGACATCTCCTTAACTACTGGAATTTAGTATGGGTTCAACATAATAACATTGATCGATATTTTTAGAGCTAGACATGCCCAATTAAGGATAAAGATATTGGTTTTCTTTGTAAGATTTCCCTGCCGCATCTTTGGTGGGGTATTTAGAAGGAGAGGAACAATAAAATTTTCAAAAATAAGGAGACTCCTTATTGGGATTTGGGTCAAAATATTATCAGATCCATCAAAGAGAACTTCAAATCTCAGAGAAAAATGTTTGATGAGACTCAAATAAGTAATCCTATGAATGCTAAAGGTACTAAAATAAAACAAGGGGATCAAAGACAGAATGCAAAGTGGAGATCTCCACTAATGGGATGGATGAAAGGTAATTTTGATGGTTTAGCTAAAGGGAATCTGGGAAAATTTGGATGGGAGGTGTTTTGAGAGACCATTGCATTAGGGTAGTGGATGCCATTGCTATACCTATAGGCAAGTCTACTAGTCATAAAGCAAAGGCAATGACTACTTTGTTCATTATGAGGATGGTAGTGGAATCTAGTTTTTAGAATCTATGGTTGGAAGGAGACTCCCTTAATATTATTAACATGTTGTATAATAAGAGTTTGATAACCTAGAGTATTGAGGGAAGTATATTGGAAATAAAAGACCTTATGAATAAATTTGATAATGCTTTTATTTCTCATATTTTTTGGGAGGGCAACAAAGTCGTTGACTGGATTGCGAATCAAGTGGTCTATAGGGAAATAAAGTTGATTTGGCAAGATGACCTAAGCAAGGACGTGGAGCTGATGACAATTATTAATTATGATATGACACATGCTAGCGAAGGAAAGATCATGCAAGATTGAGGAATTTATTAAGGAAAGTGAAAGGCTTATGGTGGATTTTATGAGTATCCCAAGGTGGTACCTTTGTATAATTATGGATTGTACTTGGCACACATGCAAGGTTAAAGGTTTCTTGGAAAATAATTACACATTAGTTTTCTTTTTGGTTATCATTTTTTAGACTAGTTGCAGGTGCAGAGCCGAATATGTGATGGGAGGGGAACCAAGAAAGTAAGAGCAGAATAATTGTAAAGAATGGAAGCCAAATTTAGATGTATGGGAGATCCTAAAAAAAGGGAAAGTCACAACTTATATCAAGAAACTTCATGGGTATAAGCTCTACATTATAGAGTATTACTTAAAAAACTAGATTGAAGATAGGGTTACGTTATATGGGTTCATTGTGAAGCTATCAAAGGAATTTATTGTTGAGATTATGGGTCTTCCAATGGAGGGTCTTCAATTCAGCAAGGAGACTAGTGTCTCGAATGTGACCTTCAAGAAATTCCCTAAAACTGATGAAGAGGAGAAAAAGCTTGAGAAGAATGGAAATTTCTACAACCTAAGCTAGATTAAGGTTATCTAGAGGGAAGTTTTATCGTGCATTTGTGAGTATTTTATCCTTAATGGTAGAGCTAAGAGAGTCCACAAGTTTCATTTTGTGTTCCTAAATCATTTTAGGTATAAAGATAGAATTTCTTTTCCATTTTACTTGAAATACTCTTTGATTCAAAGCCTCCAAGCACATAGGAAGAAGGAATCATGTCCTTTGCTCCATAAGGGTTTAATCCCACTTATTGAAAATTATTGTAAGGGCAAGGCTATTAAAACCTCTCTAAAAGTGGAGAAAAGAGGAAACGGACTGGTAATGAACCTCATTCAAAGAAAAAGGTTAAAAGTGAGAAAGGCACTAGTGATAGTAAGAGTACTAAAAAGGGTAACAAATGGGAGATTCAAAAGGAAAAATGGAGGAAGTTATGGATTTTGAGAATTCTACCAAGGATGATAACAAAACAGAAATAGGAGACCTTAGCTCAAACCTAGAAGGTTATTCTAGGAGCAAAGGAATATCAATTGGCAAGGATCATGTGGAGGGTAGTAAAGACAAGAAAACTGAGTCTAGCATAGGATTTGAAGCTTTAGGGGACGAAGAGGGGAAACAAAGTGTTCACCTTTCTCCTTTTAAAAGGAATTCCAACAAGGAGAAAATGGACATGGACACTAGAAATAATAACAAGGGTAAATTCCTTGTCATGAAGGAGCACAACCTGAGTAAGGAGAACAAAAAGGAGCTCAATGTGAAGTAGGATGCAGACACTAAGATTCAGGTCAATATAGAAAATAAGGATACTACTATTGACACAATGAATATGTTTGATAAAGGGTGCAGGGATGAATCTCATTAAGAAAAGTTACCTTTCCTTCATACTGCAAATCTTAAAGTGGAAGTGTCCCTTCAAGGTTGACTCATGACTCTACAATGAGATTATGGTGCTCAAGAAAAAAATTGGGGTTATTCAGAAAGATTTGGACCAAGAACATGTTATGAGAGCCCATCTAGAAAGACAAGTTGGAAACATCCCTGACAAACTCAAGGAGTATGAGCTAGAATTTTGTCAACTTATAAAGGATAGAGGGCAAAGAATGGAGCAAGTTACTTCTATTTTGTGTGTTGCAATGGCTAGTCTGGGAAAAAAAGTAATGAGGAGATTATGTCTCCACACACTGTTGGGGTGAGGAATCCAAGGGGGCCAAGTAAGAGAATGAGGCTGAGTATGAGGAAAAAGATTACTAAAGCACCTGAGGTCCCTGGTTTTACCATGATTGGTGTTATCCAGAGTACCACAAAAGCAAGCAATGAGGTGGAGAAGATCATTAAAGAGTTGTCAAAGGTTTTGGTCATAGTTGCTGGTGTGTTGGTTGCTAGTCTGTGTGGTTTTGCTGGTTTTGTTTTTATTTTTTCTAGCATTGCTTAAACTTAGGTTCCAAGTCCTTGTAAAACTTGGGTTTGTTTGGTTTAAACTTGTAGTTTTAGGTCCATGTAAAACTTGGTTTTTTGTCCTTTTTGTTAAACTTTAGGTTTCAGGTCCTTGTAAAACCTGGTGGTGCTAATGTTGATCTTTTTCTTTTGTTAAAGGGTTTCGGGTCCCTTCAAAACCTATTTTTACCTTAATCTAAAATGTTTAAATTAAAGATTTCCATTTTTTATTGTTATTAAAATGTACATATATTAAATTGATAATTGTAAATTTTGATTTGTAATTAAGAGACTTTATTTATAAAATTCAAATTTTGTTTTAGAAAGGTATTTCTCTTTATATGAAATGGGTTTTATGCTAAGTTGATTTTAGTGGATTTTTGAGTCCTTTGAGATACTTGCAACTTGAAAACCTCGGCATGAACATTGACACTTGTAAACGAAAAAACTTGATCCTATTTGTGAAAATCAAACTTGTATATTTTCAAACCAAATGATTTATGAAGTTACATTTAATGTGTTGTATGGTTTATTATACTGGGGTTTGGGTTTGAGTTAGTACATTGACCAGTTAAGATGTATATTAGAGGCTTGGGAGGTGATTGATTTTATGATGCTGTTAAGTATGGCATTTGGTCATGATCTTTTATTCCTAACTATTGTGACATAATCATGTAATTCTATGGTAAGTTTTGGATTAGTTATTTTCTAGTGCTTTCCAATTGCTTGTATAGGACTGAGGTAATTATTGTGATTTTCTTGTTGTAACCTTTGAGTTTGATCGATTATCTTTTGGTGCTTTCTAGTTCCTTATATAGGACTAAGGTAAATATTGTGATTTTATGAGTTGTACTTTTTATGAGCTTAGGGTAGGTTATCTATGTGTATGTTGGGAGTGGCTTGCAATGGAGGTCGAAGCACTAAAGAGGTTGCCTGGGTAACCCATTGTAAGTAGTATTAAAAAGTGATAACATTTCATTAAATGGGTTAAAATGAATCAACAAGAGTTAGTGTTTTACCTCGCCCATGCCTGGAGTGCTAGTATAGGCTAGGATGGGAGTAGAGAGGATTCTTGGTTGTGACCTTGTCTTGTTAGTATGCCTTCTCTGTATGAAAGGATAGTGATGTTGCATAGAGTTAATAGGGGGCTAGAGTCTAGAGAGGTTGCTAGGGCAACCTTAGAGTTGACTCATGGGATGACACTTGCCCTCTTACATAGTAGATTTCCTATGTGTCTTTATTGCCTCTGGGATTAGATGTTACTTGTGTTTTGGTACCTTTGAGATAGATTGTATCATGTTTTCCTTGACCTAGATGATGGTTACAAATATTGGATTTGATATGCATATGGGAATTGAGATTATCTCCTCAACACGATGGGAGTGGGCCATTTAGGTTCCACAAAGTTGGGTGGTAGTGTTTCTTATACCATTGAGATTTGATAGCTAGTTGACATTGCTAGATGTACTTGTACAGTTGTTCCTTTAATTCTGATCTTGTGTCTCTATTGGATGGTTATATTTTGTTGTACTATACTTTATTTTCTGGAGATCCTATGAGATGTTGTATTTATTCATGATGTATATTCTTTGAGCTTTTCATACTCTGTGACTTGTACAATGGATGATTATACATTTTGGTTATGCCATGTGGCATCTTATGTAATTGTTTTTTATTTCATTTGATTCATACTTATGGTTATTCTATGATGTGGATTTTGTTATGTAGTAGATTTAGTATCAATAAAACTTTTGTATGTGACTCAACATCATGGAACCCTTAAGAGATGTAATATGTTTATGGATTTTTGTATGTATGTGAGTTATTGCTTCCACTATGATATGTCTTGTTGTTTTAGTCTTTAAAAAAAAATGTTTGGCAAACTTAGTGACACTTTAGGTTAATTTTTTTTGGGTTCCCTGGCAGGGTATTACAAATGGCATAAAACACCAAAGTTTGAAGTGCCGATCAATCGAACATGGAAAGTTGCAACCATAGTAGGAATGAAAAGAAGAATGTCTATATGGTAAATGGTCCATCTCACCAAAATGTATAG
Organism: Cupressus sempervirens; assembly: GCA_028749045.1. Classification (NCBI taxonomy): domain Eukaryota; kingdom Viridiplantae; phylum Streptophyta; class Pinopsida; order Cupressales; family Cupressaceae; genus Cupressus; species Cupressus sempervirens. Next base: position 471,483,230 of record CM053784.1, read on the forward strand.
GTACCCAACCACTGCATCTGCCTAGTAGATAGGAATAAAAACTAAACACATAGCTCAATCCATCGAACCTAGCAAGCATAAGAACCAATAAATGACCCCCCCAATGAAGACAAGGGTGAGGTGACAGACAATTAGAAAAGTGAGCCAAAAGAATTGCATGTCAAGAAACCGTGATCAAGATGCACAAAAGAATACATATGTGTGTACTGAGGTGATTAATCTCAGACATGTCATGAGGCTAATGGCACTAAAGGGAAACTCACTGGAAAAAGGAAGATGACAAACAAAGGCAAAATATCAACCCCCATGGCACTTTAATCAAGGTAGTGCATGCACAATAAGGTATGAGATATGGTGAATCCAAAGAATACAATAATCTATACGAGTGTCCTCAGATGACATGGCTTCAATCAGAAGACAAAATAACTAAAATAAAAATATAGATAGAATATGACACATTATCTCAATGTGTTTGCAAGAATGCATACAAATGATGACTACACAGACTAGAAGAGATATAGGGCTAATAAAATAGATAGTACAAACCATGATGTATCATCTGAAGCAACAAAATTGATCCCTAGACCTGAAACAACCAAGATATCCACCATAATGCAAAATAGAAAAAACTAAATAGAATGTGCCTGGAGCAGAATTTGGAGAAACAACCAACATCAATTGAAAGAGTACAGAAAGACCTTTCCAATGATATATAGAATTCCTAAATTGAAGATCAAATGCTTAAGATATGTCTCTCAAAGTGCAAAATAGAATGCTCCACTTTGATAGAAAAATAAGTACCATTCTGGAAATATTTACCAGTAAAACCTACACCAATGTGTCCAACTCGAAATTAGCTTTACCACGATATCTTGTTTGCAGAACACAGAGTTTGTATGCTTGAGATTGAGCAAAATGTGAAGGTAGGTCCAAATAGAGTCAAAATGGCAAATATAAGTGAAATGCCTTGATTTATGTGCCAACATGCCTTGGTTTCTATACCAAAGTGCATTGGTTCCCATGCCAACATGTCTTGATTTATATACCAACTTGCCTTAGTTTTCATGCAAATGTGCATCAATTTTAGCACACATGCACATATCACCTCAATTTATGTGCCAACTCACCTTAATTTTAGTGTAAATGCACCTCAATTTATGTGCCTAGATGTACAGATTGTCTGAATATCCATGCCAAAAATCTTGATTTTTGTGCCCAAATGCACAGATTGCCTCAATTTGCATATCAAGATCTTGTGGAGATTTTTTCCCTTAATTATAATTATGTCCAAATTAGACATGCCTCATTGGAAATAGGGGTTTTTTGGGTGCTCTAAGCTAAACGACGATGTTTGTTTGGGCTCAAAGTGACCTAAAAACTAGTGATCCCCTAGATAGAAAAAAAAAAGTTCTGAAAAACTAAAACCCTTTGGAAAAAAGAGCATAGATTTGAAATCCAAGCCAAACCTCTCATAAATAGAATAGGGGCATGAAGTGTTGGAAAGAATTGATTGATTGTGTATTGTCTTTGATATTACAAAAAAATTCATATCATTGCCAGTCAGTGTATGTTGAGCTCACTTGGGTGATGAAGACAATTTCTTGTGTCTGTTGAGCATTCCAAAGTTTGGTTAGTTTAGAAGATAGTGTCTACCAAGTTCACTTGGGCGACAAAGGAAAGTTTACAGAAGTTGAGTGTTAACTAAGCTCACTTGGTTAATGAAGGAAATGTTGGATGGAACCAGTGTTAACTGAGCTCACTCAGTTACCAAAGGAACTTTGTGAATATGTAGTGTTAACCGAGTTCACTTGATTAACACAGGAAAATCGTTGTTGTGTTAGTGTCTACTGAGTAGGGTCGGCTAACGAAGGATTTTCTTGTTTTGGCATATTGAGTTTAATTAATTTGTTTGTTGGTTCTAACTGATCAAGGAGATGAATATTAAGTATTCTAAGTTGTATTCAAGATTATTTGACATTGTGTAAGATATAAATATAAGATCAAATTGAGGATTGAATGTGTCGAACATAATAGAAGATTTGATGAGGCTTAGAGGAAGTGAATTAGAAGGATAAAAAAAATATCCTTGTTGAGTTGCAAAGATAAATTTGATTAGGAAGGATCAAGTATACAAGCTAGAATTGAGATCTATAATGAAAAATTTAGCTGCATCAGAAATAAAGTCATCTCATTGTTACTTTCTAACCATTGTAGCAGTGATCTAAGTCTCTTAACCAAGTTGGCTTAACAATTATTTGTAAATCCTCTAACAAGGTGGCATTTTTAGATTGAATTGTCTAAAGACCTCTAACAAGGCCATTCCTAATAGGATGATTAAATCCTCTAACATAGTTACACTTAACAGTGTGTTTTGTAACCTTTAAGAAGGTTGGCTCCTAACAGGGCTCACTTCAGAAGAGTGAAAATTAGTAACTAGTTTCAATTGGTGATTTTTCCTAAATTGGGTTTCCACACTAAATCTTGGTGTCAATTGTGTTCATGCTATTTCCTTTATGTGTATGCAACTAAGTTAAGTAAGATTAATCCTAGATAATATCTTAAAAATTTTCATGTTAAGCAGTTATCGAGTTATTTCAATGTTTACTGAGTTACAACATATTCTAGTATAAACTGAGTGCATGTATGTTTGCCGAGTTACAAAAAAAATAGCTTAATTAGAGTTTTGATTTGTATTGACATCTAAGGGATCTAGGATTTATTTTTTTAGTAACTGATTCACCCCTCCCCTCTCAATTACTTCTCTTATATTTCCAACAATTGGTATCATAGCTTTTGGTGCTTGCAAAAAACGTTTCAAGGACCTAAGCTAAAGATCATGATGTCTTATAGAAGGGAGATCCCAAAGATGAACAAAGATAACTTCAAAACATCTAAGAACTCATGAGGCTACACTTGGAAACCATTGGAGATTTTGGACTGAAGTATCTAGACGCCAAATACAAGGCTTCTCTTAGAACTATGACTATTGAAGAAATTGCAGAGAAAAATAATCCTAATATCATGATGATCGATATTGCTTCATCTCTCAAGTATGTCGAATTTGATGAGGTCAAAGATTATGGAACTCCTTATGAAATGTGGATCAAGCTAAAAGCCATCTATGAAGGAGATGACAATGTAAAAAGAGCCAAAGCTGAAAGTCTTAGAGGACAGTTTGATTAGATGAAAATGAGAGAGGATGAAAATATTACAAAATATGTTAATAGAATTAAAGCCAGTGTCAGTGCTATCAAAGCCTCTGGAGGAACAATAGAAGAAGTAACAATGGTAAGCAAGATACTTAGAACCCTTCTTCCTATCTATGCAATCAGAGTATCTGCTATTCAAGAAATGAGATGTGATCCAAATAACGAGATAAACTAGGATGCTATAGTTGGAAAATTGACTGCATTTGAACTAGATAACTATGATAATTATATTCCTAGTTCTAGCAATCTTGAGTCTGCATTTTAAGCCAAGGTATCACTCAAGAAGAAAGCCAAAATGTCTTAAAGAAAACAATTTGGAAGTGAAGAGGAAGATAGTTATGACAATGATTTGAAGCCATTGAAGAATTACTTGCAAGAAGGTATCCTAAAGGCAAAGGAAAATACAAAGGCAAAATTCCTTTAATCTATTTCTCTTGTGAAGAAGTTGGACGCATTATTACAAGGTTCCCAAAAAAAGAAAACAAAGACAAAAAGAAGCACAACAAAAACTTCAAGAATTTCAAGGACCACAAGGACAAAGGCAAGAAATCTTGTTTTATAGCTAAAGATTCATATAGTAGTGAAGATGATGAAATAGTATATATTGTTGTAAAAGATGAATCTAATGATGAAGGAGATAAAGTGAAACTTATCTCTCATGTTAGAAAAAATGATACACGGATTATTAATAGTAGCTGTTGACATCATATAACTAGTGATAAAACAAAGTTTGAACACATGGAATATTATGATGGTGGTAGTGTAAGATTTGGAAACAATGAACCTTGTTGCATAAAGGGAAAAAGGTTGTATCTCACTAACCAATGAACTTAGATATGATAATGCTTATTGGGTTGAAGGACTAAAGCATAATCTACTGAGTGTGGCATAGTTGAATAACATTGGATTCAAGATATAATTCATGAATGGGAAGGCCAAAATACATGATGGAAAAGGAAACTTGGTTGGGTCTGGCAAATAAACAAAAGGTAATTTATTCTACCTAGATCTTAGTGAAAGTTCATGTTTTATTGCTCAAGTAGAAGAAATCTGGCTATGACACAAAATATTATGTCATATAAACTTTGATTATCTAATCAAGATAAGCAAGAAGAAAAGAGTAAGAGGTATTCTTAGCCCGAGGAAACCTGATACGGGTCTATTCAAAAATTGTCAAATTGGTAAGATGAGAAAGACAAGTTTTAGAGGCAAGGACTATCATTTAGAAGAAGTCCTGGAGCTAGTCCATACATACTTATGTGGACCTATTGGAATAGAGAGTTACAGTGGAGATAAGTACTTCATTCTTTTTGTTAATGATTATTCTAGAATTATGACTGTAATGTATCTAAAAGAAAAATTTGAAGCTTTTCAAAAATTTAAGTGTTATTTGGCAAGAGTAGAAAAAGAAAATGGAAAGAAGCTAAAATGTTTGAGATCAGATAGAGGTGGTGAATTTATTTCCAATGAATTTTGCATTGAAAAAGGAATTAAGAGACAAGTATCAACCCCTAGTACACCTCAATAGAATGGTATAGCAAAAAGAAGGAATAGATCTATCATAGATTGTGCAAGAATCTTGATGATAGAAAAGAATGTTGCAATCAAATACTGGAAGGAAGCAATTAGTAATACAGTGCATACCTTGAATAGAGTACAGTTGAAGAAAGACTGAAATCAAACTCCTTATGAACTATGGTATGGCTACAAACCTAATGTAAGTTACTTGAAAGTATTTGGTAGCAAGTGTTATATCTTGAAGGAATCTAGGAAAGGTAAATTTGATGTCAAAGGTGATGAAGGCATATTCCGAGGATACTCCTGTAGAAGTAAAGCATACAAATGTTTGAATTTATCTACTCATAAAATCATAGAAAGTGCACATGTGAGAATTGACAAGTTTGTAGAAAAGAGTGAAGAAGAGAGCAACAAAAAACCTAAGAATTACAGAAGATTTGTTTATTATGAACCTGATAAATTTCCAAATCTATTTGAAAGTCAGGAGGCCTCACCTCCTGAGTCCCTAAAATCTCCTAAGGCTATCGAGTTGCAACAAGTGCAACTTGAGTCATATTCTGAAGGACCCGAGTCACAGTTAGAAGCTACTGAGCTAGTGCCAGAGCTAATTGAGTCTGATGGACCCGAGTCATAGATAGTGAGACTCAAGCTTGATATAGAAGATCATGAAGAGGTTAGTGGAACATACTCCAAATCTAATGTACCTGTGTTAGCAAGATATGTTAGAAGGCATCACACACCTATTTAGATAATTGGAGACAAGTCAGATGGAACAATCACAAGAAACAAATTGAAAGGTACATGTTTGCTTGCTGAGTTTGAACCTCGAAATGTTAAAGATGCTTTGGATAATGAAAGTTGGATTGAAGCTATGAATGAAGAAATATAATAGATAGAGAAGAATAAGACTTGGACTCTTGTTCTTAGACCCAAGGATAAAAATGTAACTGGCACAAAATGGGTTTTCATAAATAAGCTAAATGAAGATGGAGAAGTTTCTAGAAATAAAGCAAGGTTAATTTGTAAAGGTTATTCTAAAAAAGAAGGTATTGATTATGGTGAAACTTTTGCTCCTATTGCAAGATTAGAAGGCGTTAGAACTTTACTAGCATATGTAACACATAAAGGATTTAAAATTTATCAAATGGATGTGAAATATACGTTCTTGAATAGAATCCTTGATGAGGAAGTCTACATAGAATAACCTGAAGGTTTTGTAGATCCTAACAAAAGGGATATGGTCTGTAAATTACACAAAGAATTGTATGGTCTCAAGCAAGCTCCCAAAGCTTGGTACGAAAGATTTCATAACTACTTGATAAAGATTGGTTTTCAAAGAATAAATGATAACAATAGTATGTACATTAAAGAAGGACTAGACAAGAAGATTGTGTTGGCAAAAATATTTATGGATGGCACTTTATCTATAGGAAATGATGACTTGTGAAAGGTATTTTTAGAAGAGATGAGTAAAGAATTTGAGATGTCTATATTTGGAGAGATAAAATTCTTTGTTCCATTGTAGATTCAATTGAAGAAAGATTATATCTACATTACTCAATCCAAATATATCAAGGATATATTAAAGAAGTTTGGAATGGAAAATTCAAGACCAGTTGGAACACCTATGTCTATTGGATATAAGCTTTCCAAAAATGATGATTCCAAAGAAGTAGATTAGACCACATACAGATCAATGATTAGAAAATTACAATATGTAGTACACACAAGGCCTGATATTGCATTAGTAGTTGGTATGGTGGCAAGATTCTCAACAAATCCTAAAGAAAATCACATGATGACGATCAAGAGAATTGCAAGGTATCTAAAAGGTACTAAAGAATATGGTTTGTGGTACAAAAAGGAGGCAATTTGGATTTGAAAACAATCATAGATGTTGATTGGGCAGGAAGTGTTGATGACAAAAAAAAGCACCAGTGGTGGAGCATTCTTTCTTGGTAAAAGACTAATGCCTTGGACAAGCAAGAAGCATAATTGTATTTCTCAGTCCACAATAGAGGCAGAATATGTGACAACATCAATTTATTGTTCAAATGTTGTTTGGTTCAAGCAATTGTTGGCAAGCATGAAGATAGAGATCAAGGATCCAATGGTTATCTTTTGTGATAACACCAGTGCAATTAATATATCAAAGAATCCTGTAATGCATATCAAAATCAAACACATTTCTATAAAATATTATTTTTTGAGAGAATTGGTACAAGATAAAGAGGTTAGATTGGAATATGTGAATACTAAAGAGAAAATTGTAGATATACTCACTGAGCCATTACCCAAGGATGCATTTTTGTATCTAAGAGGTAAGTTAGGGGTCATTCCCCTATTCGAAGCTCACTAAAAGAAGTTTAGTGATGCATCAACTAGAGCATGTTGAAGATTAGTCAATTGATGCAGTATTGACAAGGTTGCAAATGAATCAATACATAAGGTACATTGATATTCATAGAATATTATCTTTTTCATGAGATGTCAAAGAGGGAGAAGTTTACTATCATACCTCACAAAAATTTTATAAAGAGGAAAAGTATGTATGTCTAGAGATGTCATAGAGAAAGAACTTGGCTTGATATCAAAGAAGGGAAGTTTTCTATAAGAAGAAGATATTGAAGACAAAATTTTACTGATAAAGGGAGAAACTGATGGCAGACGGAGTTTACACTGATAGAGGAAGTTCTCATGGATGAGAATTAGAATGAAACTAAGGATATGTTCCTTACTAAAAATTCATTGTATTATGACATGTTGTGTTGCCATCAATGCCAGAGAGGGAGATTGTTGGAAATAATTGATTAATTGTGTATTGTCTTTGATGTTACATAAAATGTCATATCATTGTTAGTTAGTGTATGCTAAGATCACTCGGGTGATGAAGATAGTTTCCTGTGTCTGTCGAGCATTCCAGAGTTTGCCTAGTTCAAAAGATAGTGTCTATCGAGTTCACTCAGGTGACAAAGGAAAATTTATAGAAGTTGAGTGTTAACCGAGCTCACTTAGTTAATGAAGGAAATGTGTTGGATGGAACTAGTGTTAACTGAGATCACTTGGTTACCAAAGAAACTTTGTGATTATGCAGTGTTAACTAAGTTCACTTGGTTAACATAGGAAAATCGTTGATGTGTTAGTGTCGAGTAGGGTTGGCTAATGAAGGATTTTCTTGTTTTCGCATATCGAGTTCAATTAATTTGTTTGTTGGTTCTATAGTCAATTGAGGAGATGAATATTAAGTATTCTAAGTTGTATTCAAACTAACTTGACATTGTGTAAGATATAATTATAAGGTCAAGTTAAGGATTGAATGTGTGGAACATAATAGAAGATTTGATGAGGCTTAGAGGAAGCGAATTAGAAGGATAAGTAAAATATCCTTATTGAGCTATAGAGATACATTCAATCAGGAAGGATCAAGTATACAAGCTAGAATTGAGATCTGTAATTAGAAATTTAGTTGCTTTAGAAATTAGGTCATATCATTGCTACTTTCTAACCATTGTAGCAGTGATCTAAATCTCTTAACTGAGTTGGCTTAATAGCTATTTGTAAATCCTCTAACAAGGTGGCATTTCTAGATTGAATTGTCTAAAGATCTCTAACAAAGCCACTCCTAACAGGGTGATTAAATCCTCTAGTAGGGTCACACCTAATAGTATGTTTTGTAACCTTTAATAGCGTTGGCTCCTAACAAGGCTCACTTCAGAAGAGTGAAAATTAGTAACTAGTTGCAATTGGTGGTTTTTTCTAAATTGGGTTTCCACATTAAACCTTGGTGTCAATTGTGTTCATGCTATTTCCTTTATGTGTATGCAACTAAGTTAAGTAAGATTAATTATAGATAATATCTTAAAGATTTTCATGTTAAGTAGTTACCGAGTTACAATATTTGCTAGTGTAAACTGAGTGCATGTATGTTTGCCAAGTTACAGTAGAATACAGTTTAATCAAAGTTTTGAATTTTATTGACATCTAAGGGATTTGGAATTTATTTTTGTAGTAACTAATCCACCCCTCCCCTCTCAGTTACTCCTCTTATATTTCCAACATGAAGATTTGGAGCTCTGATACTATGTTAAAGTTGATGCAAGATCAACCCCACAACTCCCAAGAATCACCTGCATGCAAACACCTATCACAGAAAGAGAGGAGTAAAATCTATGGAGGTTAGAATTCCCAAATCTATAGATGAGCCATTCTTGATGAGCAAAAATATAAATTTTTATTGATCAAAAGTGAATGAATTAATAAAGAGATCAATCCTTATAAAGGAGATCAAAGCCCTAAAAGGTAAAACCTAGGTTGCATGAATTAATTATTATATGCCCAAAGTTTAGCTTAAGTGAACTAGAGATAATAAGTGACTTAATAATTGAATCAATATAATTTAATTAATAAGGAAATACTTTATTACTCTAACATATAATAATGGATTTAAAATGAAGCTCATCAATGCGTCAAGGAATGTGTGACATTACATTAATGGTGAAAATTTTACCCTAATTTGAATCAAAACTATAAACCCTAAACCTAATAAAAAACCTAAAGCCTAAGTCTAACCAAAATACCTATCTTATTCCTAATTAAAATACTAATCTTCAAACTTAATCCTAATCCTAAAACCCAATCTTAAAGTCTTAGCCTAATGATAATTGTAAACCCTAGTCCTTACCCCAATCATAATTATAATCCTAACCCTAACTTAACATTACATTTAAATATGACCTTGATCCTAAGTATACCTTTAATCCTAACCTTAACCCTAGCAAATAATCATTCACTTATAACTAGGTCATTGACTCATAATTAGTGAACTTTAACATAATTAGTTAATGATCACTCACTCATTCAACACTTAAGTTCTTGATCGTATCAAGTTATATTCTTTTTTATTATGCATTAGGAATTTAGATCTACCTTTTACATATTTTTTCGTACTGTTCATAGATCTAGATCTCCTCTGTATGCATCATATAGGTTGATATTAAAATGTCATATTATTGAAGTTGATGAAGGATCAACTCCACAACTCCCAAGAATCAACTACATGCAAACACCTATCACAGAAAGAGAGAAGAAAAAGCTATGGAGGCTTGAATTCCCAGATCCATAAATGAGACATTCTTGATGAGAAAAAAGAGAGATTGCTATTATCAAAGGTGAATGAATGAAATTACAAAGAGATTAATCCTTATAAAAGGAAATCAAAACCCTAATAGGTAACTAGCTTAGGTTGCATGATAATAATTAATAAAATAATTAATTATAATATGCCCATAGTTTAGCTTAAGTAAACTAGATATAATAAGTGACACAATAATTAAATCAATATATATGATTTAATTAATAAAAAAATATTTTATTACTCTAATACCCCCCCTTAAGATAAACTTATGAGGTACCCAAGCATAACCAAATCTCTAAAAAGAGAAGAAATAGAGAAAATCACATGGGAAAAACCCTACTCCAAAAAAAGATGGAAATAAAGCTGAAAATAACTAGTAAAGGAATGAAGAAGCCTCCAAACTAGGGAATGTCCCAGAAGATAGGATCAAAAGATGATCACGAAGAACACCAATGAAGCATGACATTGTAAACATTGCCAAACTACTGATATGAAGAATCTCCATTGTATAGAACATGACCAGGTAGAGAAGACTAAGTCTGAAGAGATGATCAATCAAAGATGGAAGGTATTTTCATGGCTTCCAAAAATAGTAATGAAAGAATGTTTATATGGTAAATGATCCATCTCACTGAAATGCATAGGTATCTAGCCATTGCAATTGCCTAGTACATAGGATCAAATACTAAATACATAGCTCACTTCATCAAACCAAGAAAGTAATAAAACCAACATAACCCCCTATAATGCTGAGAGGCAAGACATGAACACTGAAACTAAATGCAATATCTCTTGCAAAAAGAAGAACTAGGAACATTAAGAGTGCAAACAAAGTACAAACACCTAAAATGGCACATATCATCAATACATCATGAGGCTAATGTCATGGAAGGAACACTCACTTGACAAATGAAGATGACAAATATGGCCAACATGAAACCCCCCAAGGAACTTTATAATGTAGTGCGAGTACAACAAAACACAAATATGCACAAAATCTTGAAAAGCAATAGAGTGGCACTTTATCTCAGTGCATTTGCAAAAATACTACAAAAAGATGTCAAAAAAGATAAATAAGAGACATAAGGTTGTACAAGAGATAGTACAACCCATAAAAATCATTTGAAGGAATAAAATTGATCCCTGGACTTGAAACAACCAAGATATCCACTAGAGTGCAAAAAGAAAAAACTAAATGGGATGTGCCTGGAGCATAATCTGAAAAATAGAATGTCCCAAGATATGTCTCCCAAAGTGTAAAATAAAACCTTTGACTTTGAATGCATAAAATGGCAACCAAATAGAATCACAAGTCCAAATAAACTACACCATCATGACGGGCTCGGAATCAACTTTTCAACTTGTTTGCAAAAAATGTAGTCAGGATGACCAAATTATGGCCAAAAATCACAAGTAGGTCAAAAAAGAGTTGGAAGGGAAAAATAAAAAATCTCCACCTCGAGATCTGTGCAAAATGTATTAGTTTTTATGCCAAAGTGTCACGATTTATGTGCCAAAAATTCTTAATTTTTACAATAAAAATCTCAACTTACGTGCCAAAAAATCTCGATTTGTGTGCTAAAAATCCTTATTTGCATGGTATAAAATCTTAATTTTCATAGTGAAAAAAATCTTAATTTCTATGCTAAAAATCATAAAATCACTGCCTTAAGAAACATGCCCAATCTAAGAGCAATATTTTTTTTGCCTCAGATTCCAATTGTGTCCAAATTGGACAAATTTTAAATGAAAATAGAGGTTTTTGGGCGCTTTGAGCTCAACGGTGTGCTCCATTTGGGCTCAAAGTGCACCAAAAAAGGTGATCCCCCAGATCCAATAAAAAAATTGTTTAAAAAATAAAACCCTTTGAAAGAAAAAGCACAAATTTGAAAGCCAAGCCAAACCTCTCATAAATAAAACAGGGGCATGAAGATCTAGAGCTTTGATAACATGTTGAAGTTGATGAAAAATGAACCCCATAGCTCCCAAGAATCACCTGCATGCAAATACTTGTCACAGAAAGAGAGAAGCAAAAGCTATGGAGGCTAGAATTCCCATATCCATAGATGAGACATTCTTGATGAGCAAAAAGAGAGATTGCTATTATCAAAAGTGAATGAATGAAATTACAAAGAGATCAAACCTTATAAAAGGAGATTAAAACCCTAACATGTAACTAACCTAGGTTGCATGATAAAAATTAATAAAAGAACTAATTATTATATGCCCAAAGTTTATCTTAAATAAACTAGAGATAATAAGTGACTTAATAATTAAATTAGTAAGAATATATTGTATTACTCTAGCATATATATTTGACATATAATGCATTTATATATTTAGGCTTACTTACTATACATTTAGGTGAACTATATAGATAATAATTCCACTTCTTATTTGATGTTCAGATTTCATTTTTGCATCTCATTATCATTCATTTATTAAAAAAAAAATAACAATTTCACATTATCATCTCCTTCATTCTTTAATTTTCATAAAAATTACACCAAAAATATCTTCATTTCATGCATTTTGGTTTTCTTTTATCGACTTATATGCATTTATTTATTTATGTTCATGATGCAAATACTATTTAGGGCATTTTCCAAAAACCATTTGGTCAATTTTGAGATAAAACACCATCCTTCCATCAACTTTCCTTTATATTATTTTAGCACTAATAAGAATCAATTTAATGCATGTGATGTTTCTTTGGATTCTCTTGTATAACCATCTCCTATATATTATCTTCCTCATAAGGATATATTAATGCAAGAAGATATTTTTAACCTTTCTCTCAATAATCTTAGTCTTTGATGAGAAGCAATGATGATTGATGTTAAATTTTTTCCCTAATATGAGCCTCCCCTTTTAGAGCACCTTGTTCAAGGATTCTATGCATGATACCTCACCTTATATTCATCTCAATAACTCACACTTTAGGGATGAAGCTTTAGAGAGTTGTGATAATCCCACTCCTAACATTTTCTTTACTGATAGATTCTTGATGTTACCCCTATTTGGAATGAGCCATTGGACTTTGATTTTCCTTTGCATATTTAGATATATACTTCGATGAACTCTCTCCAAGATCCAATCTCTTATTGTCCTTAGAAATAGAAGTTTTGAATGTAGTCTCAACTTTAGGAAGGGCATCTCCAAATTCTCTCATCTCAAAGTAGTCAACTTACCAAGTAACATGTCTCTTGTAACCTCTATCACTTTTTTTTATTTCTACAAAAGATGCAAAATTGTATTTGTAGGAATGAGGTAAGGATTTTGATATCTTATCCACAATATCATTTTTGTCTAACTTTCTACCAACATTTAATACTATAAAAAAAGTCAATCACCTTCTACATATAATAAGTGATATCGTCATTTCCACTAATCTTCAAGGTCCTAGACTTTTCTTTCAAGGTTTGCAAATTCTCCATCTTCACTTTGGGGTCTCCTCAAGTGAAGTCTCCAACTTTAAATAGCTACCATGGCCAGTCTGTAATTCTATTATATTTGAATATAATGAATCCTATAGGGAAATTAACAATGCTTCCTTGGCTCTCATGTCAAACTCATATTTATTCTTCTCATCAATAATAGAATGGACAAGATCATTAGCAGGAATTTAGTATTTCATTATGATACCCCAATAATCACTTCCAAGGCTATAAGGTCATGGTTTAGGATTGGGGTTATATGTTGAAATTATGATTAGGATTTAGGTTTAAGTTCAAGAAGTAGTGTTTAGGATTAGAGTAAGTGTTTTTCTTAGGGTTAGGGTTGAGCATTTATACTTTTAATTAGGATTTATTTTTACCTTAAGGGTTAAGGTTAAGGTTTCTATTAGGATAGTATTTTAATTAGGGCTAAGGTTTAGAGTTAAGGTTAGAATTAATATTAGGGTTCAAGTAGTAGTTAGGATAATGGTTCAAGATTAGGGTAAGGATAGTGGTTAGAGATTAGAGTTACGTTGTAAGACTTGGAATTAACATTATGACTAGGTTTGGGATTATGGGTAGGGTTTAGGAATTTGATTGGGATTGGGGTTTTGTTTGTGTGAACAATGATTCTTTGGTTGGTTGTGTACATGATTTGATATGCCTTGCTTTGTTTATATATGTATACTGCTTGTTAGAACCCAAAATTCATACATTTTATAGTTTCATTTCCATAAAAGAAACCTTCAATATTTTTGTGTACAGGTCATAATCAAGATTTTATAATTGATATCCTCTCCCAAATGTTGAGGCTACAATAAGGATTATACTTAAAGTGATGTAGTCACTCAATTGGAGAGACCTTAATGATATATGTCTAATTGTACATCAAGATTAAACACAATGAAAATAAAAAGTATATGAAGAGAACAAAATGAGATCAACATTTATTCATGGGAAATTAGACGTATAGATGTTCGACATTATGCCAGGCTCATACATGTCTTCTTGATTACAATATTTGGTTAGAGACCTTAGATCCAATTCTAATAACTTATAATGGATTTTTTCCCTAACAAACCCTTTAAGAGATACATTACATTAAATTATATAGGCATCAAAACACATAGGTGAGTCTCAAGATCCATAAAATTCTCCAAGAATAGGAAATATATTACAACAAATAGGTTTGTCTAAAATCATAAGGAAAATAAGGTAAACCCAATCAAAAGATTGTGGATGTTGATTTAGGTCCTCACATGATGCAAGAACATTGCTAGAACCACTAAAGATCCATGATTGTGGATTTTTATTGTAAGATCAAAATCTGCCAACTGTTTGAAAAATGGCAAGAACACGTTATTTGAGAGAGAATGAATCACAACTCAAGCAACACAGATCCAATTAAGCTATGGACCTAGGAACAAGAACAAGACTAGGTTTGGATCATTCTTTGAACATAAAAAATATTGACTCAAACAAATCGAAGAGTGCTAAATCATTCAATGGACTAAAATAAACTTGTAGTGCCATACTAGGGAACCCAAGAGAAGTTAACCTATAAAGATGATAAGTATGCTAAACAATTTTTAATTTTTAATATTAAACATATAAGAGATAATAATGTGGAAGCAATAACTCAAATACACATCACATACATTTATAAGTAAAGCAATACACTAGCATATCTCAAGGGTTCCATAACATTGAATCACACACATAAGTTTTAATTAAGAATAAGTTTGATAAATAAACAAAGTCCATGTCATAGAGTAACCATAAATACAAAATTAGGTGAAAGAATATACAAGTACATAAGGTGCATACTCATCCACTGCACATGTCACAGGGTATTAAATGCTAAAAGAAAATACATCATGACAAGATATAACATCTCATAGGATCTCAGCAACTGAAGTAAAAAATATCAAAGTATGAACATACAACATAATCATTAGATAAGAAGAAAAGAACATCTACAACAAGGTACATCTAGCATCAGTGTCTAGTTGTCAGACCTTAATGGTCAAAGAATCACTACCACCTAACCTTGTGGAGCCTAAGTGGCCCCATTCCCACCATGCTACGGAGATAATTTGAAGTACCAAATCTATAGCAATACAAAAGTCACAACAAAAATATAAGTCTTAGAATCCTAGAAGCATTCTAACTCAAAGGTACTAAGTACACAAGGTAAAATCTAATCCCAGAGGCAATAAGACATGTAGGAAACCTAATATGCATATGGGAAAGTGTCATCACATGAGTCAACTCTAAGGTTACCCTGGCAGTCACACAAGACTTTGGCACCCTAGTGACTCTATGTGGCATCAATATTCTTTCTTGCAAATAAGGCATATCAATGAGGCAAGGTTGAAACCAAACATTTGATTTACTCCCATCCTATTTTGTACTAGCATTTAAGGTATGGGTGAGGTAACATACTGCCTCTTGTTAATTCATTACTCCATTAATGAAAATGTTATCACTTATTAATATAACTTACAATGAGTTTCCTAGGTAGCCTCTTTAGGACCCTGACCCCCACTGCAATCCACTTTCCAACCCTAAGATCATAAAATTACATCTCATAGAATCACCAAAATCACATCAGTTCTATAGGAGTAACTAGAATCACAAATAAGTAATAAATCAAAACCTCAAAGGTTACATCAAAAGAGTCACATCATATGAGCTTAAATAGAAGAACTGGTTCTTAACAAAGAAAAACATATATAATCAAATTTGACATAAGTCATTGGAAAACATACACACAACTCCTTGCCTCTGGTAATATTCCTAATTTGGCTAACTACAAGCTTCCCCAAACCCATCACCAAATAGAACATAACATCACAAATTACATTAAAGTAAGTGTGGTTTACAACCATGTAGTTTTAGTACAACCTCCATAAAGTTCAAATTCAGTAAAATCAAGTGTTCATTTGTAAAAGTTTCCCATTAGATAAGATTCGTCAAGTTTAGTTTAATCATAAGATAAGTTTAATTTTCCTTAGTTTAAGCATCCATGTTTTCCTAAGAATTATGTAGTTATTAGAACACAATAATAATCTACATTAATTACTGTATTTAATCATTACATAAAACTTCATTTTTTAAATTTCTAAAATCTAATAAAAATAAATAATCACATTTAAAATATATTGAATTCAAATAATAATAATAAAATTTAATATCATTAGATTATAATTAAAATTTAATAAAACTAAACCAGATCTAAATATTATTAAATGTAATTCTTTTTTTTTCAAAAATAATAATACAATTTTTTTAATAATAACATATTTAGATCATATTTAGATCTAAATGGATCATGTAGTGTGATCCGAAACGTTGATGAAATAAACAAACACAATCTAATCCAGAAAACTCAGTACTTTACAAATGGATTGTGGAAATCTGTTACTGTTAATAACATATTTATTATTATTTTTTAAAAATCAAATAAAAAAACTTTATTTATTTTCTTAAATCCCCAACATGGGGAGGCTGCAAGCAAACACACTTGCTATAAAGTAGCCATAAGTGTTGCTTGCACTGCACGACACAGTCATGAAAAGAAAGAAAGAAAGGGGGTAGGGGGGGAGGTGGTGGCCCCTGCCACCCACCCCCTCTTCCCCCCCTATATATATATATATATATATATATATATATATATATATATATATATATATATATATATATATATATATATATATATATATATATATATATATATTTACATGAAAAATTTCCCCTGTGTACATGTTGAGTAGTTTTTACTACTATGGTAATTAATTAGTATATCATTTTTTTAAAAACTTTTTCCACAATGAATCTAATAGAGGAAATATAGATGACCAATTGATTTTAATTTGTAAAAATATTTTCTAGTTTTCAAACCCTAACCACAAATTCATTTTCTAAATTCCAACTTTGCTAATGAGGGTTTCAATATTGTTTTTCATAGATGTTTTCAGAAAAGATCATTGCAATAAGTAGTACAAAGCAACATCAAAACCAGAATCATTATATTAGAACAATCATAGAATTAATAACTATAGGATTAGATCCAAAATTATTATACTAGATAACTAAAAGTGATAAATGTGTCGAGTTAATGCAATTAAGCGAATGAATAAGCATACTTCTATGATGTAGAATCCACCTTGCGATAAGATGACTAAGAATCATTTTCAAAATACATGGTATGCAGTCAAACAAAAAATTCATTTAATGTGCTAAAGATAGATGATCATTACACTACAAATTAGAAGAATGTTACAAACATGGCACAAACTAGTATTTCTATTCTAGCCAATTTGGTAAACTCGATCAAGGTTGGAATGTGACCCATCATTAATGAAAAGGAATTACAAAATTTCCTAGGCAAAAAGTTACATGAAAATGGAGCCATACAAAGTAAATTTATTATTTGCAACCTGCAACATTCATCCCTCATGAAGAATTCAGTAGATATCTTAAACAATGTCATGTCTTTTGGAGATCATAATTTGTAGTACTCTTTGTCAAGTCCCTCAACCCTCAAACTACCTTGGAAGATGATTAGAGAGAATGGGCGGAAGCTTGATCTCACTGATCACACAAATATGATGCTATAAGATCAAGATTAGGGAGTAGAAGGAACCTAAAACCCTATGCAAAGGTTCCACCTAAGCATGGAGTCATAAGCAATACCAAGCTTAACTCAAATTCTTTCTTCATTCTCTAGAGCGAACACTAGACCCCCAAGAAGTTGACAACAATGCATCCTCCAACTTCAGATCTGGCAAAGCCTCCAAGTAACAAACCTAGGATGAAGGTAGATGATCTCCTTGTTTTAAACTTGACAAGTCATTCAATGGAATACATCCAATTCTAATGCTAGAAATTTAGATTTTTTTCTCGATGGATTGGCCCAAGTATGGATATAGATATTATAGTCAAATGGATTAAAAAGCTCTTAGGAAATTATATGTACTTAGCAATTATGTAAGGAAACTCAGGTGCAGAAATAACTTCCTATACTAATCCCTTAAGGAATATATTGTGCAAATTCCTATTAAATCCTAAAATTTCAGATTTGTTGTTATGTAAATAATAATATTGCAGTCAACCATGAGTACCAAAAACAAATAGAGAAAGGAAAAACACACAAACACAAAGATATGTCAGTGGGGAAAAACCTTTCGATAAAATGACCCCACCCCTCCAAAACCTACACAATGTATATCTTCAACTCAAAGGTTACAACGCACTTGCAGTGCAAGTTCTTTCAGGACATAGAAGACTAAACAACAGCAACCAACAATACACTTTTCACTCTCTTTTATCTGTAACCATAAAAATGCTTATATCATGCACTTTCCATTTTAGGAAAACTTCTAAAGAACAACTGTATTAGGGTTTTACCATTCTTCGAAAAAGTAAGAACTCAAAAAAAATTGGGGTGATGCCTCGAACCTTGCATGCTAGATGGATACTCGAGTGTACATTACTCAATGATCAATTGCCACATGTCTTCATGTCTTCACCCATCATCAAATCTTCCAGAGATAGTGTTGTGGTATTCACAACACACACCCCACTCCTCACTAGGAATGGGGACCCCCTACTTTTTTTTGACTCCCAGACTCACAGTTCGAGAGTCGAGAGAAGAAAATTTGGATAAAGTTGCGTCAAATTTCCAAAAAATAAAAAAATAAAAAAAATGAGAAAATTAAAAAAAAAAGAAAATAGCAAAAAACCCAAAAACATTAGAAAACTCGAAAATAAAGATGCAAGTTTCAAAAAAAAAAATCCCCCTCCCCTCACCCGTGTGTGCACATCGAGGTGTGGCATGTATGGTTTTTCACGTGCGAGGGGAGGAGGGTTATAAAACCCTCCCTCCCCTCCATTTTTTTGAAGTGTTTGAGGAGGGAGAGGTAAGCCTCCCCCCCCCTTTTTCCGCAACACCCTTTTGGGCATGCATGGCTGGCACGACGCCCATGTCTACGCCCTCATGGCATTAGATGCAGTGTTTGTGACTGCACCCATGCCCTCGCGGTGCCCACGCCTATGCGACGCTAGGCACAGTGCCCACAAGGAACCCTTTGGGATGCTGACAAGATGCTCATGCCTATACCCTAGCGGTGCTGGCGGCAGTGCCCACATGGTGCACCCACACTCACACGGTAGCACCATGGCCACGATTGCATGTCAGTGCTTGCACCTGCACGACACCTGCGCCCTTCATTCATTATGTTTTAAATTTTATTTTATTTTATTTTATTGTGAAAGATGTAACATTTTAAACTTTGATTTTTTTTAAAATAATAATAAAATATATATATATATATATATATATATATATATATATATATAAATAATTTAAAAAAAAGAGTCCCCAAGGGGGGATGTTTTTTTTTTTTTCTCTTACACTATTTTTCATTATCTAATAATTGATTGTATTTTCTTTTTCTCGTGATGCGCAGGTAACACAATCAGATGGCGTCCACATCTGGATCAACAACAAAACTAGTTGTTTACAAAATTCAAGGCGTGACCCCAAAATAAAGATTACATGATGAGTATGCTAAGATCAAAGATACTGACCTCAGACACACAGACTTGGGAGAATTCCTGAGAGTTTGCAACAATTTGACACAAAGGTCAACCTTGGTGTCTGCATTGATGTGATCTGGATTAGTCAATGTAGTGTCACATCCTGTGTCGGTACAGTCAACTAAGTTGATCATGACCCTATCTCGGCATTTTGTTCTTGATGAGAGGCTAGTTAAGAGCATTACTAGAGAAGTGGTCTTAGATTTGCGACTTGACAACATCAAGAATTTTTTCATCTACCTAGAGCCAATCAGTTCATCAGACTTTCCTATGAAGTAGCTGAAAGATGGTATAAAGATTCTCACCAAGAAGCCATCGGTATTATACATTCCTTATACTTCATTGAGAAGCCACCTCAAGGAAAGATAATTGGCAAAGTGGATATGACTGGGGGATACATGAAGGATGAAATTAGATACTCTATCATTCTCTTGAGCAGAGTCATGGGCTTACCTGCAGCAGATCATTTCACTCCATTCATGATCAACTTCATTGAGACCATCAGGCATGCAAAGATACCACTGAATTGGGCCACCACACTTAGTGAAAACTTGTGTGATTAGTTGAGGATAGTAAAGGACAAAAATAAGTTCTATATGACTTCTTATATGGTGTAAATACTTGCAGCAAGGGCAACGAACTATCTTGGGTTATACAAGAAAGGCAGTATGTAGTACCCCAATGCTTGGCCATACATAGTCTATCCTCAGTTGGTGAAGAAGAAATTCTCACCATAGAGAAAAGAGTACAGAATCATAAATGATGCTTTCATCTTTGCGATCATTTGATTTATCGAAGGGGACTATGGGAAGAGATTGTCTGAGGAAGCCAAGGCACAAATCACAGTTCTTAGACCACATTTCATCTAGTTCAGGACATTTACATATATTTGGGTAGGTAGTGCATCTATTAATTCGAAGAAACTCTCGAGGTACCCAAGTGACAAGTTGGTCCTAATGGAAATATCCCGATAGATTGAATCAACTTATGAGAGGATCAAAAAACAATGGAGACCTTGTTGGGATTGGCCTTTTTTTGTAGGAGCATATTAGGTGAAGAGAAAATAGGATATTCTAACATTTGAATGGGAATGGGAGAACTATCCTCTTGAAGAGTACAACTCTCCTCGACCATATTTTGACAATGTGGGCAAAGTGAAAAATCTGGCAGGAAAGGATTTCTATCGTGAGGATGCCATTGAAGATCATTGGATGAATGCCACAAATGACTACGATGTTCGCATCAAAGATTATTATATAGGATGACTTTGTATTTAACACAAAAGGCTCTCTATTTGACCATCCCTGATGAGATAAGGCTATAGGACTCCAAGGAACTACTGGATCCCCTATTCAATACAGATAAAGTTGGTGAGAGACCTATTCTAAATGTAGAAATTGATAAAGAGGAAGGAGATGATATTAATAATCGAGCGAGACATGTTATTTGAATGACAAAGAGTTGGATTAAGAAGCCTTTTCCACTCGATCCAATTTTGGATACAGTGATCTTCCACGCACATGCTCGTCCAGAAAGGGGTAAAGGGAGGAAAGTCACTATTCCTACCTTTGCACTCTAATCTCCTATCAAGCCTGAAACAATCTACCAACTTGATTGCCTAGTGGGATATTATCACCCTTTAGAGAGAAAGGGAAAGAGGAAGGGAGCCTCTCCTCAGAGGATTTAGATGGAGCATGTTGTGGAACAAGTCTCTTCCTAGCAATGGGAACCAAGTCCACAAGAGCCTCATGATGGTGGAGCTACCCAAATCCAGGTTGAACTTCAGTTGCCTCCTATTTTTTCGAGCCAACTAGAAGAGGGAGAAACTCTAGAGACCTCTATTCCTCCTATGCAAGAAGAGTTTTCTTCTCCTGTGGTTCCAAAGAGACAAAAGAGGATCAAGGTTAGGATGAACAAGAGGCAAAGAGTCAGTAAGAGATTAGTTCCTAATCCATTAGTTCCTAAAACCATTCCGAAGGAAGAAATAGATGAGGAAGAAATAGAATCAAATGAGGAGGAACAAGTGCCTCTACAAAGGAGAACTTGGTTGGCAAAAGCCACAAAATTGGAGAGAAGGAAGAGCGCCATGAGTACCTTGCCACCCACCCAAGCAGAACCTCTAGAACTCTCTTCTTTGAAAGATGAAGTGCAATGATGGGTGAATGAGCAAAGGGAGCAAGGTGAAGATGTTCTCTCCATCCCATATTTTGATTTCATACCTATGGGTAGAGAGTTAGTTGGGGATAAGATCAAAGACACCCCTACAGGTGAACTTTAAGAGCAAGACTAGATGTAGATGCCACCAGAGACACAAGGACCTCGTCTTACTCCTCCATCTCCACCACAGATCATAGTGGTACATAAGGGTTTAGTAACTCCCCCATCTCCAAGTTTAGAAGAGGAACATGTTTAAAAGGAACCATCATTACAAGAGCCACCAGAACCAAGGGCTACTGATGAGCCATCAAAAGAGGCACATAGAGTAGATTATGCACAACAACCTTTTCAAGAAGTTGAGGATCAAACTACAAGATCTACAGAGATCGAGACTACAGAAGAAGAGTCCTCACAGTAGGAGACTCTGAGCAAGAGTGATAAAGGGAAGGAGGTAGTTGAACACATCCCTTCATCATCAAGAGCTAGGGTTGTAGAGAGACACATCCTGAGATAGTTCTGGAAAGAAATAATGAGAAGTGCCAAGCATTAGTTCTGTGCTTTAGAGGATGACATTTGTGATATTACAGAGATCCTGAACAAGCATGAGTCTGAATTATATGATGTAATGCCATTTGTGTTTGTCACTTCCATATGGAACAAAGATTTATTTGCACAAGTGGCTCACCCTCCTGAAGGTATAGATGTAGAAGTTGTTAGTCTCGAGGACTATGAAGTGAAACATATTATGTTGGGAAAGCCTACACAGGATACATCCTGATAGATGATGACTATGGGAGTCAAAGGCATTCTCAGGCACATGGAATAGGATGAGATTGAAATTAGAACACTTCGAAGGCAAGTTGAGTTCCTAAAGGGATATCTAGTTGAAGTTATTGGTCCTCTTGATCCTAAATGCCTCGAGGAGACTCTAAATACCATTCTTAAAGAAGGGGAAGGTGTACCGCTCAATCCATTTTTGAAAGCTTGTCAAGAATGGCGAGATAGCCTTGAGGATAAAAGTGTCATTATAATCATAGGAAGTTTGAAGTTGCCACATGCTACACAAGAGAACATGGATAAGATTGTGGCAATTTTGAGACAAGATTTCAGTATCATGGATGAGGTACGAGCATAGAGAAAAGATTTGCAAACTCTAGAAGCCATAAAAGGGCAAAGGTACCACATTTTGATTGATGTATATACTGGAGAAGAACTAGACATGATATATGATTGGATAGAGAAGATTGTAGATAGGAATAAAGTGATGGAAATATTGCATGATTAGATACATAGGCTTAAGGACCAAGCCTGAGAGCAAATTTTGGAAGTAGAAAAGTTGTACAGTGATGCATGCTTAGACATTTTTGAAGATGAAGAATGAGAGAAGTTGTTTCCAATTGAGGTAGTAGTGGAGAATTTCAAGAAGACTTTAGAGGAAGCAACTAGTGATGAAGACATTAGACAAGCTTTCAGGACAAAGGAAGCATTGTTAGAGTTGGACACCAAACTCAGAGATTTTGTAGAGACTTGAATTGAGGTGGACAACTACAGACAGAAGGTCAAGGACAAGTATGAGGCTTTAAATCTTCCAGATGTGGCTAATATTACTGAGATGATAGAGAAATTCAAGGGCAAACATCCAAACATAGCTTTGGGTGAAGATGAACAAAACCTAGATGCCAAAATTTCAATTTTGACTCTTGGTAAAATTTTGGGATTTTGACCTAGTTGAGGTTCAGAGGTCTGCAAGTTCACAGCTCCACAATTCAAAGGTGCGCCGATAGTTGATTGCCAGTTCCAAAAATAGCACTTTCCATGCATTGGGAGCACATTTTGATGGCAAGTTAACTCTGACACACGCCTAGTGAAGGGCTAGCTTCTATTTTTGGTGTCTCCATGCACTTCCACTTCGACTGATGGCTTCCTCCGACTTTCTTTCTCATGCTTTCTTGGTTTTTGACATGTAAAGGGCTCATGCATCCAATTAATGAATAAAATATGGATGGAGTCCCTCTAAAGCACAAGTTAGATTGTTAGTGTGTAAATATTTAGTTTATTTTTATTGTTAAAAAGCATTTTATTTCATGAAAGATATCTCTCACTCTCAACACAAATTAAGGAGACGATTTCTTATAAATACCCCATTGTAAGATGTAACAAGGGCCACTATTATTATGTAATAAAATTATGCTTTTGGTGCTCTCATTTGGAGTGTAGTTATTCTTTTTGGTTGTTTGTGTTGTTATTTTGAGCCAAAGGTTTATTGTGTTGTTTTTGGTTATGCGATCTTTTAGTTCTGGTGTTTGCTACAGATATACGAATTCCACTGACGTAACGAGCTTGAGAAGAGATCACCCGATTGTGTCTACATAGCTTTTCATCTTGCATGAGCGCACTTTCTGTGGCCTTGTGATTTGATGAAGAGTGAAACATCATTTGATTTGTTAAAGATTCTCACTGACGATTGCATCAGTGGATTCTAGGAAGCACTACTCCTGTTTTCATTGGTTTCCTACCAATTTCTTCGAAGGTTTAACTAGCAGCGTGTTGTCTTTTGTAGCTTATGTCTATTTAGGAATTTCAATTTCAAGTCATTTGATTTCATGTTATTTCCTTTTAGTTTTGTTATTTTCTTTACTAACCCCTTGTTAGAATAGGACCTCATAGTAGTTGCATTGTTAGAGTTGCATTCATTAAAAAATAGAAAATACAAAAATATTGTTCTCTTTTGGTGTGATATTTTGAGACAGAAAATAGATTTACTTCAATTCTAAGATAAAAGAGTCTTTTAGTACTAGCAAAGGCCTCCTTGTGAACATTCACATTTATCTTCTACTGAGCAGATTTTGGTACGTCGCAAGACAAATACTGAACCTTGGAGTGGATCCTTAAAAAGATTTGCTTTTCAAGAGAGGAATTATGCAATGGATTCCTGTCGCTGACCTCATGCAAAACAAATGCCCAATAGAAGTGGTGCTAGAAGGAGGGCCACAAACTAAAGAATATACTATCAGAAATGAAGAAAATTTGACAAAGTTTTAGAATTTTTGTACCTTTGCAATAATTTGCACTCCATACAAGTTCATAAAATACTTCTAAAATTTTCAAAAATTTAGGTACATAGCTCTATAGGTTTGCATGTATGTAGGTCTACGAATCTACAGGTTTGCAGGTCCACAAAACTTTATGGTGCACAAAATTCAGAAAGGTGAGAAAGTGTACTTCTGCAGAGGTGCACTTTTCTCCAAAATTGGCTGCAGGTTGGAGGATATTGATCCAAAATCCCCATTCCAGTGAGCATTAATATCTATTCCAAGTACACATGAGTTTCTCAAGCTTACCGACTTCTGTAAACCACGTAGTGACAAGGGAACATCCCGAGTTCAACCACTCCCTTTCAAACTTTCATCATCTTCTTCAACTCCACCTCCACTCCAACCACCTGGTGAACCACCACATACTCCGATACCAAAAACCACCGTTAGGTCCACCAAATCCTCCCATGGACTTTTTTGCAAATGATGTAGACTCACCAATAAACTTGAGAGGTGCACTGCATGATCTCCTAAAGAATCCCGAGAAATATTACCCAAGGTTCATCTATGGGGAAACACAAACTGTTGAAGATCATGTCAAGGTTTTTAAAGAAATTTTCAACTGAAAGCAAGTGTCTAAGGAGGATGTGGTTCTTTATTTATTCCCCTACTCTTTGGGAGAAATTGCCTTCAATTGGTATGTCAATTTACCACCCGGATGCATTCGAGATTGGGATACATTCGAAAAATTATTTTTGGAACAATTCAAAACATTCATCAATCTAGCTGTGATACATCAACAACTCATATCAATCAAGAGGGACCCAGTTGAGACAGTGTCACGCTTCAACCATCACTTTCATATGGCCTACCGCAAGTTGGAAACACCATACACAATATCGGTTGAAGCTGCCATTCAGATTTATTTGAATGCTATGGACCCTCTTACTGCAATCTTTCTGAGAAGACTTCCTGCAATGAATATTGACACATTGGACAAAGTCTTTGCAGAAGTGATCATGTTTACGAAGCAAGCTAATCCTAATGGGGGAGGAATGATGGTTCCAACATAAGTAGTACCTACAATGCCAACATGCCCCGTAGGAGCACCTATTGTGCCTAGCCAGTTCATACCTATGAATCCAATTCCATTACAATAGGCACCTGATCCAAAAACTCAAGCAATAACACATCCAAGGTATGAGCCCTCAAAAATAGCTTTCTTTGAACAAAAAGCAACGGTTCCTGTGGAAGCAGATAACAATCTTCTTTCAAAAGTTGGTCAAATGAAGAAGACCATGTCACAAATGAACAACAAGCTAACACATCTTAGATTGTCACAAGGAAAAAATAACAACTTCCAAAGAAATAATGCTGGCCCCTACAACAACAATTTTGGTTAGAATTACAATAAGAACTTCAAGAATAATAGTAACAACAATGCAGGAAACAATGGCAGAGAAAACAACTTCAATCCTCCTGATCACAATGATGGCTTCCAAAGGAAAAATTGACAATGGAACACTCAACTGAATAATGGAAGCATTCCTACTGATAACAACAATAACAACATTCAATATGTTGATATCAATCAATATGATGATAGCCAAAATGTGCCTAGCAATGATGGTTCATACTACAATGGTAATCAGGAGGTGAATCAAAACTCACAAGTGAATGAAAATCCTCCTTTTGTTCAATTCAATGTGATGCTATTGGAATCTTATGATTCTACATAGAATACACAAGTGGAAGAACAAGCAAGTGAGGAATTTTCATTCCCATTTAGCTAAGAACTAGATCTTCAACATGACGAGATGTTTGCCTTCCAAAATGACAATCATAATACATACAATCCCATAAATAGAAATGATCCCTTGACTGATGGGATCCCTCCAGGTCTGCAACCAACTCTGCCTGATCCTAGAGCAAGTAACAATCTACCACTGGTGAGACTAGTGTAGGGAGGACAACAATATCAGAATCAAGTTAATGTACCGACAATATTGAAGAATCTTGCTTGGTCCACTAAAAAGTACAACACAATAGAAGATCTGAAGCAAACTAAAGCCAATATGTTCATGTTTGACATGTTACAGATTTGTCCACAACAAAGAGAAGCACTCATGAAGACATTGGATGACACCAAGGTTTCCCACAATACAAATGTTGTCCCTCAAAAGATAGTGCCGCAACAAGTAAATGCTGTAGAAGCAATGCCCACCATGTTCAAAGGCAAAGTTGAGGTACCCCCATTTTTGCTAAGCATAAGGATATATGGGAAGAATCTTCACAATTGCCTCATTGATTTAGGAGCTTCATGTAATGTAATGCCATTATCAATAGCCCAAAGACTAGGAGTTAGTCCTCAACCCTCTAATCGAGTGGTGATATAGTTGGATAACATGGAGGTAAAAGTCATTGGAGTATTGAAAGATGTGTGGATACAGTTAACAGTTGATCCTCAGATCCAGGATGTTATTGACATACATGTGGTTGATATCCCGAAAACATATGGATTACTTCTAAGCAGAGAATGGACAAAATGTCTTAGAGGATGGTTCTCTACGAACTTCACTCAATTGTGGTTGCCACAAAAAGGATTGAACAATCAAATCAAGATAGATGTTGAGCCCAAATTGAAAACAATGATTACAGATTACAATGCCACAAATGAGATAGTATTCTTACAATCAGATTTGGGTTCATACAAAGTGATGGTATTGGATATGGTTCCAAACCATACGCCTCAAGAACAAAATGAAGAACCTAAGGTGCCAGTACCCAAAAGTGAAACCGTAATATAGTTCATAGATAGTATGGTGACTAATTTGTAATGTTTAGGAGAAGAAGCTAATCCTAGCATCCTCCTCCTTCCAGGATTTTGTCATTTACACAAAGTTAGTCACTTTGAATTTGAATGTTCATCTTGTCAAGAAGCAGTTGTGAAGATATTGACCCACATGATGGAAAACAAGGATACAAAGACCTCAATAGATGAACTCACTAAAAGTCAAAATTTAGTGAATTCATCTAACCTTGTTGAAAAGATTGAAGAAGAAAGTGAAGATCTAAATGTATTGTACAGTAATATCTCTTTAGATGGTGGAGGTTTGTCTCCTCCTCCTCCAAGGATGATTAAAGTTCAAAGAAGAAGATGATATGTGAAAGGTAAAGGATGGACTTCAATAGTCATTCATCCTGAACCTAAAGTTGAGGAAATCAAAGAGATGATAGGGGAAATTTAGGATAAACAAGAAAAATACACACTTCCTCTATCTATAGGTTATGAAGGGGACTCATCAAGTCCTATGCAAGGAAAGTTACAATGGGTTCCTCTGAAACAATCATTCAAGGCTCAAGTGAAAGAGAAATTAAGGATGAATAAGCATAAAGTTAGAAAACCCAAGGAAAATGCAATTTGGGCACTCCAATTTGATGGTTCTAGGTGCAAGATGGGAGCCGATGCTGTATATGCAGAATGTGGCCTTACACTTCACACACACACTTCAACATGGTACTTATTTGCGGATTCATCCTGGAATGAACATTGGATTGTTCATCCGAAAATCAACCGGCAAGGTGACCTGTTGCCTTCTATCTAAAGGGATTTTTCTTGTTAGATATCCTCAGATTTGAGGTGTTAAGCAACCAGACCCTCTATGAATGAAGGATTTAAAAGAAAATGCAACTAATCTATATGAGAATGCAGATTAATCTAGAATGGAGTATGCACGTTTAATCTAAGAACATGTAAAAGAAAACTATGCTAAAATGTATGCATATTATGCTAAATGAGATTAAACTAGAAAATGAATATCTTATGAAAATAATGAGCTCAAACGAATGCACAATCCAGCAGCAATTCGATGCAAATTCTCATTTAACCTCCTCTTCTCTTTTTTTTATGAGGAATTGAGAGCTTCTTCAATAGAATCCAAGAATTGATCAATGGTCAAGATCAATTTGGATGGACGATCGAGATTAGAAATGAGATTCAGTTAGAATGGAAAGTTTCCTTATGAAAAGGAAGTTAACTGATTTCTTTTGAGTGGAATAAGGAGTTAACTAATTTAATTCCTTTTATGATTTTAGTCAACTGAGAGTTTCCATTTCTGAACTAAAGAGAGAATATTGGAGAAGATATTTGATTTAAGGAAATTAAATATGACCTCATAATTGAGTATTCTAAATTGAATAATTAAATTCAACAATTAGAATGAGGATATTTAATTAAATCAAATATATTTAATTCCTTTGTACATTAGCTAAATAAGTAATTTAATTTAATTAAAGTATAAATACTTATAACTAAATTAAATTTAATTAATAGGTTTAATGTAGCTAATTTGAGTCAATACTTGGGAATTAAATAAAGAGTGTGATTAATGCAGATTAGGATTTTCTACATTTGACAATTAAGTCAATTAGCGAATGTTAGAACAAGGATTTGCCTAGTGAAATAGGACTTTAGAATTGATTTAGATAGACTAGAATTGACATCATGGCAATGAGCCAATTTTGGGGTATTACATTTTGCCCCTCTTTGGATGAATGTGTGAGCAACATGTTCAATTCAAAGAAAATCATAAAGCATGATGTAAGGATCAAAAAAATGAGATTGGTTTCGAAATTGATGATATGAAGACCAATTGATAAGCTTTTAAGGACCATCTCTAGAATAGAGCTTAATCCCAAGGAATCGAAGCAGAATACCTAGATACCCAAAATTGATAAGCATTTTATTTTAAGGATCCAAACAGAATGTCTAGATACTCGAGATTGATAGCATGTAAAAGATTATCTCCAAAATAGAGCTTAACCTTTAAGGATCCAGACAGAACACCTAGATACCTGAGAGTGATAAGCATTTAAAAGATTATCTCCTGAACGAAGCTTAACCTTTAAGGATCTAGATAGAACACCTAGATACCTGAGATTGAAAGCATTTAGCAGATTATCTCCAGAACAGAGCTTAACCTTCAAGGATCTAGATAGAACACCTAGATACCCGAGATTGAAAGCATTTAGAAGATTATCTCCAAAACAGAGCTTAACCTTCAAAGATCCAAACAGAACATCTTGATACTTGAGATTGAAAGCATTTAGAAGATTATCTCCAAAATGGAGCTTAACCTTCAAGGATCTAGATAGAACACCTAGATACCCGAGATTGAAAGCATTTAGAAGATTATCTCTAGAATGGAGCTTAACCTTCAAGGATCCAGATAGAACACCTAGATACCCGAGATTGAAAGCATTTAGAATATTATCTCCAAAATGGAACTTAACCGTCAAGGATCCAGATAGAACACCTAGATACCTAAGAGCAATAGCAGATAACAAAATTGAATTATGAGACATAGAATCATCCCCAGAAAGAGGCTTGATCCTCAGGAGTTGAGGTTTATACTTGTAATCAAATGATGACAAGATGAAAAAGATAACAAAGATGCCAGAAAGGGGGAACAAGATGCCCCAAGTGATGAGATGCCCTGAGTAATGAGGACATAAGATGGGAACTAGATGCCCCAAGAAATTAGATTCAAAAGGAGTTGAAGTCCAGTTCAATGATTTAATCATCCAGCCCCCTCAGGAGCCAAATTGAAAGGTGACACACCAAAAATATGATGTAGACATAATATCAAGAGATACAGAAGAAATCTATGTTTAAAAAGGCTATAGAAGAGATCAAAATGATTAGAAGCAAATTCAAAGTCAGTTCAACATGATTTCAAGGTCCAAAAGACCAAGTTTGACTAAAGGTTGACCAAAATTAAGTACAGTTGACTTGAGTTGACAATTTCCAAAATGAATTTTGAAAACATGAAGAATTTAGGGTTGAAAGGATTTTAGGAATCCCAAGGTATTAGAAAATTTTGGACTGCACAAGCAAGCTATTAAAGTGTGTTAGATTTCGATTTCGATCCCAAAAAATGGGTTCAAACAACCAAAGTAGCCAAAAAGGTGATTAATTAGTCATTTGTGCAGTTGTGAAGAACATGATGCTTTGAAGAAGCCAACAATTCCTCATCATGAAGGATGAAAGCAGATTTGTAATTGAATCATGTGCTTATGCAAGTGAAGCATGCAATGCAAGACTATGCTAGATGCAACCCTAGGTTTGGTTACCAAGCCTCAACAATTTATCATCAGCGGATATAGAACAAAGCTTGTATGTTATACAATTCTCACTGACATTGCAATCATGGGAATATGAATAGAACATACATTATAGGTTTGTCGAGATTAAATGTAAGCATTTGAGGCACAGGAAGCCAGAATGACCAGAACATTTGTCCCTTTTAATTTAGCAAGTTAACATAAGCATCAAAGCATAAATGCTAGGATGACCTAAATGTTGCTTGCATATAAACATGCCAGACACATGAGAGATCCATCTTATGCTAAGTATTCAGTATTTATTCTGTCCACAATGACCCTTGCGTTTGTAACCTAAGACAAAAGTGTGCTAGATATACTCACAGTGACCCGTACGTTCACTTAGCAGGATGAGTATCAGTATTTACTGTAGCATGAAGAGTTCACTCCAACAAACAAGGAGAAGAACCAATATTATTGACATATTGATACAAAAGGAGTCGAGGTACACCTGGGCATCCAATATGAGATGGAGGCTCTTACGGTGGACACCCCTTTTATAGGAATGTATCAACTTGTTAGAAATAAACCACAAACATAAAGAAAAGAAAAGGTCATGCCCCCAATCATTACTTCTCTAGTCGAAGATGACATCTTCGAGTTGCTCGAGGAGATATGATAAAGAAAAAAAAAGCAAACAAAGAAAATGCTTAGTATATCCACAGACAAGTATATCATTTTTAAGTTCAATGTTTTGGGATTGATGTTTAAGTGTTAGTGTCTAGAACATGTTTGAAAGAAATCTCTTCAGTAGGGTGACAACAGTAGGCAGATGCAGTTAGAATGACTGGTGACTGAGGTCAAAGAGAAAACTTCAGGGTGAAGAACCTCAGAGGACTGAGTGATAATAGATAGACACAGCCAAGACGACTGGTGACTAACACAAGAGAGATCTTCCATAAAGAAATCTCGAGATGTGACCCAAGCAACAGTAGGCAGACACAGCTGAAATAATTGGTGATTGTTGCGAAAGAGATTCTATGAGGAGAATCTTGAAAATGAGGTATAGTGGAGACAATAGGCAAACGCAATGAGGACCACTGGCGATTGTCGTGAAGGAGATTCTATGAGGAGAATCTCAAAAATAGTGAGACTAGTGACAGTAGGCAGACGTAGTGAGGACCACTAGTGACTGTTGCAAAGGAGATTCTATGAGGAGAATCTCGAAAATAGTGACACTAGTGACAGTAGGCAGACGCAGCTAGAACAGCTAGTGACTATCACGAAAGAGATCCTATGAGGATCTCGAAATGAGTGACACTAGAGGGGAATGCCCTCGAGCTGTAACAAGACTCAATCCATGGATACATGAGTAGAAAGTAGGAAAAGCAAGAAAGTGAAAGCATGAAAGTAACTGTACAAAATAGCCAGAAGATGCACTGTAGGATGGAGCATTGGGAACAAGAGGCACCTGTTTACCAGGTTTTCACCTTCTTGGCAGGATTTTACTTTTTTTGCTACCATGATGCCTGTTTCCAGGTTTTCATCAATGACACTTTTTCTTTTTGTTTTTCAATTTTTTTGTATTTTTGTATTTTTTGATTTTTTTGTATTTTTGAGATTTTCAATTTTTTTTGGTGTTACCAAGGCGCCTATTGCTAGGTTTTCACCAGGGTAACAAATTTTTTCAGGACTTTTTCTAATTTTTATGATTTTTTAAGAAATTACTAGCTCTCAAGAAGGATTACCTTGATTTTGTTCCAGTGTCTAGCAAGGTGCAGGACAATATGTAGTAGCAAGCTAGTGGATAAGTGGAGATGGAAGGCAAGGAGTATGAAGCGGTGAATGTTACCCTCAAGGAAAGCCTTCACAAGATTACCCAAGCTAGGGAAAAGGATATAATAATATAAGCTCATGGTGTAATGAAGGATGTCATGTAAGTAATCCACAAAAATGACCATGTCAAGATATTGCTAAGAGCTGAGTTTTCTTCTTTCTTTCGTTGATCAAGACCAAAGGGTTAACTGAATAGGACAAAAAAGTTTGTTATGGAGGTTATGAGTGAATGACTTCAGGAATGAGGACATCTGAAGGATAAGCAAGATCATGATAGGATGTCATGGATGGAAGAATTATGCATGATGCCTGTTTACCAGGTTTTCATCATGGTACTTATCTAAGGTGCCACAAGAAGTGGTTTTCACCATAGGACGGATTTATTTATCTTTACTTTTGCTACCAAGGTGCCTATTTCCAAGTTTTCACCAAGGCACTTTTATTTTATTTTTTATTTTTTTTGAATTTTCAGAGTTTTTGGAAAGAATTCAAGCCTTCTTCAATTTGAATAATGCTCCTATTGGAAGGATAAATTATGATAAGCCAAGACCATAGAAAGGTATGCTCAAAGATGTTGATAGGGTAATGGAAGGGAGATACTAGAAAAGATATATGGAGGATAAAGTTTTAGGCTATGGATGAGATAAATGGGATTGAAGGATAAAAGAGGGAGTATAGAAGGTGGAGTGGATAGGGTATTGAAAGGGATGTGCAAGGGTAGAAGAAAAAGTGGGCAAGATCAACATTGACACACACCTTGAAGGGTAGTGGAATGATGGAGGAAGTATGGATGAAATTGTATGAGGTTTAGATGTATGAGGCAGTGGAAAAATTTTGGAGGAAGGTGGAGTATAAGGTTTTGAAACATTTTTAGGAAGATGTTGGGAAGAAGATGGAGTGAGAGCCTTTGGAAGCTTAAATGTCAACTTTGATTTGTTTTCAATATTCAAGTCCTTCAAAAGAGACTTGGGAATCCATATAGCTTTTGATTTTTCATTAGATGATGTAGAACACATTTCTTCAATAATAGATTTAAGAACCCATACTTTCTTTGGTTGAGCTATTTGAATAGTGGACCTTTGTGGTCTCTTTTGTGTATTTTCCTTCTTGACATTCACATGTCGATTAGAGGAGACAGTGTGAATGTTTGAGGATGGATTCATGCACTTGTGTTTGAGTTGATCATCCAAATTGCTTCCAAAGGACTTGGGACTTGTGGATTAATGAGGCCAATATGACTAGTTTAGATGGAAAGGTGGATGTGAAGAGTTCAAGTTTGTGTATCTTTGTTGATCCTTGGGTAGGGTAGGAGGAACGTGTAATGAGCTAAAAGTGGAAGTAGGAGATGGAGGAACATAAGGTCCCAAAATAGATGAAAGGTTTGAAGGCTTTATCTTAGATGGATAAGGACCAAGAATAGATTTAGAAGATACAAATGGATAGTGGATAGGGATATCAGCATCCTTAGATTGAGCAACATGACCCAGGCCATTAATAGAATCATGAATAACTTTAATAGGAGCAACACCTTTGATAGGAGAACTTAAGGCTTGAGTATAATTTTGAAGTGGATATGGAGAAGTAGAACAAGATGGGATACTTTGATCTTGACAAGGATTTTCAGATAGCATAGGAAAAGTATTTTTCTCATGATCTTCAGTAATCTTATTATGGATGGTGGAAGGAATATTATGATCTTGCCTAGTAGAGGGGTATGATATGGGAGATGGAGGACTACATGGTTCTAGAGATGGAGGGATGACATCTTGAGGGATATGCGAGGGTTCTTGATCTTGATCTTTATATTTTTTTAGATCCTCTTGACATGGATCCACTTCTAAGGACAAGGTAGGATGCAAATTTTTCATGATAGGCTCTTGAAGAGATAATGAAGTGCTAGTTGGAGTGGGAATAATGGGAGTAGCAACGAATGCAAGTTTTGGATCTTTAGTTTGAGTGTTATGGGAGAGGCTTGTAGCCAAGTCAAGATTGGCTTGGGTTTCTTTTAGAGGCAACCCTTGAGGGTACACATAGTCAATAACAAAAGAATTAGGTGCTTTGTTTTGTGGAGGTATGTTGGAAAGCTTAGACACTTTAGAAGGTGATGGTATGTTGGCAAAAGTAGAAGTTGCATTTGAACCATTGCTAGACATGGTTTCTTGATGTTGATCCTTCTTAAGAGTAGAATCTATAGTAGATGAGAGCTTATATTTTTTAATTTTACCATTATCAAAGAGATCTTGGATCTTGTTTTTTAGCTCCTTACAATGTGAAGTTTTATGTAAATTATGTCTATGATAGGCACAATAGTTACTGATGAAGGAAACTCCTGCCAAAGTGACCTTACGTAATACAATGAGTTTCTTTTGAAGAAGTTCTTCCAATGTTGATTCATAAGATCTTCCCAAAGGGGTGAAATCACGCTTTAGTTTAGGTTCCCAAAGTTTTTCTTCAAAAATATTTCTAGATTTCTTGGGTGTTTGCAGATTGTTTTGAGATGGCTTGGACTCAACATTATAGGAAGGTAAATAATCTCACAAGGAGAATTTGTTCGATGATGTGTCATCTTCCTACTTTAGTCTTTGAAGTTGAGTTCTCATTGATTGGATTTTTTGCTTCATGTTTGCAATAAGTATCTCTTCTTTCTCACTAGGCATATTGGATTTAAAGCATTTTTTGTTAGCCATTGTGATGTCCTAGGTTTAAGTGAACAACCACACATAAAAGGTTTGAGAGGTTTAGACTAAGGCTATACCTAAAATGTCATCTCTATGTAGATTTTGGACTTTGAGTACTCAAGCACACTAAACACATCAACAATCCTATCAAGGCTTTCAACTAGGATATACAAAGTCAACTATAAGGTGTCTTCGATATACACAAGGTACGTGAGGCCCAAATCTATAGATGAAAGAAAATAATGCCACATAGCTGGGAGGAGATGGTAACCCAAATCTCCACCTTCAATTCCCAAAGGTATAAAGTTCTTTGGGGCTTAGCCAAGAGTGACAAGATTATACTTCCAAGAGAGGTGTCTTTCGATTCACCTCCCGATATTTATACTCTGCCAGAACACGAGAGTTGAGGTCATCCCAAGGGGTGATGAAATCCCCAAGCAGGCCTCCTAAAAAAATAAAACAAGTCCACTTATTTCTTGTGCGCTCAAGATCACCCAAAGATGTGAGAGGAGTGAATATGTAAGTGGACTTGGGGTTTAAAAGACACTCGTTCTTTCCCAATGAATCTTTAGTTTTTGTATTCTACTCTTGAAGACACTCATGTTTAGCATGCAAGGTTCTTTCCAACTTACATTGTCATCAACATAATAAATTGAGAGTTCATCAAAAAAAGTAAATCGAGCTTTGTCAACATAAGAAATAGATAGAGAAAAGATTCAATTCCTTTATGCATTCAAGATTGAATGTATTCATTTTAAGGACCAAAATCCAAATATTTCATCACAATGGTTCTTTGATCCTTAAGCACTCAAGATTGTGTTGATTCACATACATTCCAAAAAAGACGTGTTCTCTTTAAGGTACTCAAGAGTGTGTTATAACATTCATTCCAATGAAAAATATGTAGATTTTAATCCATGACATTCAAGATTGAGTTTTTAGCACATTCATTCAAATGAAAGATTTGTCAATTTATTAAGGCATTCAAGAGTGTGTTTGGATTTTAATTTTAGTTGCAACATTCATTCAAGGAAAAATGATTAGTCATTCAAGTTCATTCCTTTCTAAATTAAAATCCTCCAGTGTCCTTCATTTTCGCTTTCCACATACCTGCAATAAAAAAGTTTGATTAAAACTCAAGGATTTGCATCATAAATTAATGTTTTTATGAAAAAAAATATTAAAAAAAAAGATTTAAAACAAATTTATAATCAGAAAAATCTAAAATTTTTTACTGTGAGCTCTTGAAAGTGTCCCAAATTGGCAATAAAAATTTCAGATTAAAATGTTGAGATTTATCTCATAAATTAATTTTTATATTGAAAACCATAAAAGAATTAACAAAAATATATTTTAAATCTAAAAAATCTGAATTTTTTATTACCAAATCTGGACATCATCCTAAACTTTCAGTAAAATTTTTAGATTTTAATTCGATAATTTGGTGTGTAAATTAATTTTTCAATCAAAAAACTATTAACGAATTACTAAAACTCCAATTTTGATCCAAAAACTCTGTAGTTTTTACTGTGCATATCAGACATTGTTTCAAATCTGCAAAAAAAAAT
This sequence comes from Cupressus sempervirens, assembly GCA_028749045.1. Taxonomy (NCBI): domain Eukaryota; kingdom Viridiplantae; phylum Streptophyta; class Pinopsida; order Cupressales; family Cupressaceae; genus Cupressus; species Cupressus sempervirens. Next base: position 471,520,507 of record CM053784.1, read on the forward strand.
TAGATCCAAACGTGTTATTTTACTAGCTCAAATAATTCGCATATGACAAAATCATTAAAAATATATATAAAATAAAGCTTTAATCAAAAAAATCTAAAATTTTGCATGTGATTTTTTCCTATTTTCTAAAACCTTCAGTAAAAATTTTAGACCAAAATTCATCAAGTTGGTCTACTTTTTATGATTTTTATGAAAAATCATAAAAAGGATTAAAAAAAGAATTTTGATCAATTTTTTTATTTAAAACTTTAGAACATGAGAAGGAAGAAAAAGAAGAAGAAGAAGAGAAATAGAAGAAGATTAAGAGGAGAAGAGGAAGAGGTTTCTCAAATGCTCATTTTCTCATCATTGTTGGATGCCTTCTTAAAGTGTCTTCAAACCTGCAAAACAAGATATAAACAAAAAACTAAAATGTAAAACAAAAAGAATGAGGCCAGAAAATTGATTTCTCGGCCCCACGGTGGGCGCCAGAAATGTATATGCGAAATGTGGCCTTACGCTTCACACACACACTTCAACATGGTCCTTATTTGCGGATTCATCCCGGAATGAACATTGGATTGTTCATCCGAAAATCAGCCAGCAAGGCGACCTGTTGCCTTCTATCTAAATGGATTTTGCTTGTTAGATATCCTTAGATTTGAGGTGTTAAGCAACCAAACCCTCTACAAATGAAGGATTTAAAAGAAAATGTGACTAATCTAGATGAGAATGCAGATTAATCTAGAATGGAGTATGCATGTTTAATCTAAGAACATGTAAAAGAAAACTATGCTAAAATGTATGCATATTATGCTAAATGAGATTAAACTAGAAAATGAATATCTTATGAAAATAATGAGCTCAAATGAATGCACAATCCAGCAAAAATTCAATGCAAATTCTCATTCAACCTCCTCTTCTCTTTTTTTTATGAAGAATTGAGAGCTTCTTAAATAGAATCCAAGAATTGATCAATGGTCAAGATCAATTTGGATGGACAGTTGAGATTAGAAATGAGATTCAGTTAGAATGGAAAGTTTCCTTATGAAAAGGAAGTTAATTGATTTCTTTTGAGTGGAATAAGGAGTTAACTGATTTAATTCCTTTTATGATTTTAGTCAACTGAGAGTTTCCATTTCTGAACTAAAGAGAGAATATTGGAGAAGATATTTGATTTAAGGAAATTAAATATGACCTCATAATTGAGTATTCTAAATTGAATAATTAAATTCAACAATTAGAATGAGGATATTTAATTAAATCAAATATATTTAATTCCTTTGTACATTAGCTAAAGAAGTAATTTAATTTAATTTAAGTATAAATACTTATAACTAAATTAAATTTAATCAATAGGTTTAATGTAGCTAATTTGAGTCAATACTTGGAAATTAAATAAAGAGTGTGATTAATGCAGATTAGGATTTTCTACATTTGACAATTAAGTCAATTAGCGAATGTCAGAACAAGGATTTGCCTAGTGAAATAGGACTTTAGAATTGATTTAGATAGACCAAAATTGGTATCATGGCAACGAGCCAATTTTGGGGTATTACAGGTGTAGGTATCAAATTAATCAACCCAAAAGGTAGATCTTTCTATGCCGCATATTGATTGCAATTTAGATGTACCAACAATGGTGCAGAATATGAGGGATTAATCTGAGGACTCCTCTTTGCACTTGAAAAAGGAGTCACAACTCTCAAAATCAAGGGGGATTCCCAATTGGTCATATGACAAGTAAATCCCATATATTCTTGCAATGACAAAATATTACTTGCTTGCAGGAAAAGGGTATGGGACATATTGGATGACTTTGAGGCCTTAAACATCAAATCCATTCCAAGGAGAAAGAACATGGTAGCAGATGCTCTTGCCATCTCAGCTAGTGCATTGCAACCAGTTGAAAGAACCAAGTTGAAAAGATTTTCAGTAGAATTGGTTGTTGTTCCATCCATCCCTGACAATATCACAAACTTTCAAGTCTTTCAAGATGATCAACATATACTTGACTTTATCATGTATAGTCGTCATTTTGAAGGACAAGAAATTGATGATACACTAGATGATAGACCTGAAGATGATGGACTTGAAGATGAAGATGTGAATTTGAATTTAAAAACTAGCACTATTTCAAAAGGGATGGTTGAACTTGAATTCATCTTTGATATTGATGAATCGACACTCAATAGAAGGGAAACACAAGAAAAGGGAATCGAAGAATGTGATTCGTACAATTTGGGTACTGATGAAGAACCAAAAATGGTACATATAAAAAAAGAATGTAACTCACAAGAAAAGGATGACATGCTCAAATTACTCACCGAGTATAAGGATGTCATTTTCTGGAGCTATGAAGAATTGAAGACTTACAATCCTAAGATTATCACACATGACATCCTGTTGAAACCCGATGCAAAACCATTCCAACAAAGACAATGACTGGTAAATCCTCTCATTGAACCATTGATCATGAAGGAAGTAAAAAATTTACTGGATGCTAAGATCATATTTCCTATCTTCCATTCGACATGGGTGGCCAATTTAGTTCCCGTGTGGAAGAAGACATGAGAGATTTGTCTTTGTGTTGACTTTTGTAACTTGAATCTAGCATCTCAAAAGGATAACTATCCTCTACCCTCACTGGATGAGGTATTGCAAATTTTTAATGGTTCAAAAATCATGTCATTCTTGGATGGTTACTTGGGATATAATTAGTTGATGGTTGATGAAGAAGATAGGCTAAAGACTGCTTTCACAACCAAGTGAAGGACTTTTTCTTATAGAAGGATGCCTTTTGGATTGATTAATGCGGGAGCTACATTTCAATGAGCAATGGATGAAGCTTTCAAAGGATTGATAAACAGTTGTATAGTCATCTACATGGATGACTTGACTATCTTTTCAAAAGATTGAAGTACCCATATTGCTGATCTAAGGTAGGTATTCAATAGATGTCATAAATATGACATATCCCTTAATCCCAAGAAATGTTCATTTGGCGTTACTAAAGGAAAGCTCTAGGGACACATTATTTCTAAGGCTAGAATCTCTACTGATCCAGATAGGGTTGAGTCTATTTTGAAGTTAGCACCTCCACATAGTTGAAAGGAATTAAAGTCTTTCTTTGGAAAGATAAATTTTGTGCAAAAATTCATAATTGGATTTGCAGAGATAGTTCATCCCCTCAATGATTTACTCAAAAAGGGGGCTAAGATAGAATGGGTACCAGAAATAAAGAAATCTTTTGAAGATATTAAGGTAGCCATTTCCACAACCCCAGTTTTGGTAAGTCCAGATTACGAGTTACCTTTCAAGATCTATTCCTTTGATTTTGAACACTCTTGCGCAGGATCCTGACACAAAAGTGAGAGAAGGAAGATGAGAGACCAATTGCTTTTATGAGTTGTCCTTTGAAGAACACAGAGTTGAAATATTCAAACCTTGATAAATAGTCCTTTGCGTTGATCAAGGCAGTAAAGAAGTTTCGTCGCTACATACTCAAAAGTAAGGTGTATGCAATTGTACCTAATCCAATAGTAAAGACTCTTTTGATGTAGAATGAACTTGGTGAAAGGAGAGGATAGTGGGTGGTCATACTTAAAGAATTTGATCTCAAGATTCAATCTATGAGATTAGTCAGAGTAAGGGTTGTAAAAAATGATAGCTGATAACCAAGATGGAAATGAAAAGGATTTCAAGTTTGACGATGAAACATATGAAGATGATCAAAAGAAGATGGTTGTATCACAAGTTGATATAAACCAAGGTGTGGTGATAGATGTGTGTTACCAAGACATTGTGTATTATCTCTTACAAGATCAATGGCCCTAATGGATGAATAGTTCACAACATAGGGGACTTAAAATGAAATGTGAGTCTTACATGCTACTTGATAACACGTTGTATAAAAGGAATTACGAAGGGATCTATCTGAAATGCTTAGGACGTGAAGAAGCTAAGGATGTCTTGGAACATTTCCATGACAAGTATGGTATAGGAAATGGTTTAGCAGAAGCAACAACTCACATGATTCTAAGATTAGGTTATTTTTTGCCATCGATATTCAAGGATACTTTTCAGCATGTACGTTCTTGTCATATATGCCAAACTAGTGCTAACAAAGAGAGGCACCCGACAATGCCATTACAACCAGTGTATGAGGTACACCCCTTCATGAAATGGGGATTGGATTTCACAGGTCTAGTCAATCCACCATCATCAACTGACATGCATTCATCCTTATAGCTATGGATTATTGTACACAATGAATGGAGGCAGAGACATTCAGAAATTACACTGCTAAGGTAGTGATTGACTTTTTAGAAGAACACATTATTACCAAGTTTGGAATGCCATTTGCCCTTGTGTGTGATAACGGATCTACTTTCACATCTACATTCTTGAACCAATGGGCATTTGAAAAAAAAGTCATTATCAAGTTCTCTTCAAATTACTACCCTCAAGGAAATGGGGTAGCATAATCTACAAACAAGAAATTGATCACAATAATAAAATGGTTGTTGAAGGAGAATCCTAGGGATTGACATACACAATTGAAATACACCCTATGGACAGATTGAGTGAGAGTAAAAAATGCCTTGGAGACTTTTCCATACTTGCTCATTTATGGACAAGAACCAATATTCTCACTCAATCTCAGAATTTTAGTTTTGAAATTAATGAGTGGGTATGCTGAAGATGCTGACAAAGTTCAAATTAGATTGATGAATCTCCTAGAAATGGATGAAAAATGAATAGCTACATTGGAGCACATGGCTAAACATCAAGCTGTTGTGAAAAGATGGTTCGACAAGAGGTCCACGATTAAATCATTTAGGATTTTTGACCTTGTTCTACTCTGGGATAAGGTGAAAGAAAAGTTGGGTAGTCATACCAAGTTTCAATGCTTGTGGACGGGCCTTTATCAAATTGCAAAAATTCTAGGAGAAAACACTTTTAGGCTCAGTTCCTTACAGGGGGAATTTCTCCCCTTGCTCGTAAATGGACAGTTTCTAAAGCATTACTTTGAAGCCTAGGAGACACAATAAAAAATAAAAAATTAGTTAGATTTCATTTCTACATTTAGCTTAGATTTTCATTCCTGTAAGTGTGTTTATTTTTGCAAGTGTGTTTACTTTCATGTTGTGTGTTTTCTTTTAGTCATGTGTTTCTTTTTAAAGTTGCGTTAGTCTTGGGGGTTAAGGTGTACTTGAGATTTTCTCTTAAGAATTCACTAACCACTTCTTGGTCTCAATTTTAGGAAGAGGTATTTCCTTGTCAAAACATTTAGACAATTATGTGTCTTATACCAACCAAGCAACATATATTTCTTGTGGAAATAGGGGACTCTCAATTTGGAAATCAGAAGCCTAGACCACCAAGTTCTCAACACTTTGCAAATTTAAAGATTTGATTGTTTTAGGTGTTGTTGATTTGAAGTCAAAAATGGTGAGGGATGATCTAAATTTCAACTAAGTTCAAACAGGAAGGGTCTCCTCGAGAGGTTACTAAGATCATTGATTTGGCGTGAGAGTTTTCCTAAAAGTTCTAAAAGAGGAACACAAGGGATGTTCACAAGAGATCGAATTTGAGAAATGACACTGATGTTCTAACTACACAGTCTAAGCATAGTTAGGATACAAAAAAAAAGAAAAAAGAGAAAAGAAGAAAAAAAGAGAATAATACAGTGTTAAGTCTAAAGGATTCCAAAGATCTAAAATGGCAAAAGATATGCTCTCAAAATGGAGTATCTTGTATTCAAAGTATCGTTCCATCAAAAATAACATTTTGAATGACATGGAGTGATTATTCAAAAGGCTAGAAATTCAATAGAATGTGGCATCCTACCAAGGGACCTCTAACTAATTCTCTCATCTGGTCAAGTAATTGATTGATAAAAATCCTTCATGTAGATCCTGAATGAATGAGCTAGGAGGAGTGGAAGATTGTTCCAAGTTGTTAGAAAACTTTGATTGACTGCATCCTAGCACGTCAAAAGGAAATGAATACACAATGTACACAATGAGTTGGAAAGTTTTGAGTTCTGAGATTTTGATTAAAGAGTCATCTAAAAGATGCTCGAGATGTTCAAAGTCTGGTTGGTGTTTGACACACATCGAAGAGATGTTTGCTGATGAAGAAATGCCTTGGTCATTTCTTCCTTTTTTTGGGGTTATTTGTTGTGGTATTCATAACACACACCCCATTCTTCACCAGGAATTGGGGCCCCCCTACTTTTCATGACTCCCAGACTCATAGTTCGAGAGTTGAGAGAAGAAAATTTGGTTAAAGTTGCGTCAAATTTCCAAAAACTCACAAAAAATAAAAAAAATGAGAAAATTAAAAAAGAAGAAGAAAAAACCAAAAAACATTAGAAAACTCGAAAATAGAGATGCAAGTTTCAAAAAAAAAATCTCCCTGCCCTCACCTGTGCGCACGTGCATTGAGGCATGATGCTTATGATTTTTCACATGTGAGGGTAGGAGGGTTATAAAACTCTCCCTCCCCTCCTTACTTTTTAAAAAGTGTTTGAGGAGGGAGAGGTAAGCCTCCCCCCATCTCTTTCGCCGCAGCGCCCTTTTGGGCAGATGCGTGTGATGCCTACTTGGTGCCAACATGACGCTTGCGTTCGCGCCCTTGCAATGCTAGGTGTAGTGCTCGCACCCGTACACATGCCTTGACAGTGCCTGGACTTGCATGGCACTAGGAACTGAGCCCGCGTGCTACCCTTTGGGATGCTGACATGATGCTGGCGCCTGCGCCCTAGTGGTGCTGGCAGCAGCACTCGCACTCGCATGGTAGCACCGTGGTCGCGGTTGCGTGTCAGCACTTGCGCCCACACCCTTCATTCATTGTTTTTAGAATTTAAAATTTCTTTTAATTGTGAAAGATGTAATATTTTAAACTTTGAATACATACATACATACATACATATATATATATATATATATATATATATATATATATATATATATATATATATATATATATATATATATATATATATATATATATATATATATATATATATATATATATATATATATATATATATATTGCTATATAATAACTGATTGTGTTTTCTTTTTCTCATGATGTGCAGGTCACACAATCAGATGGTGTCCACATCCAAATCAGCAGTGAAACCAGTTGTTTACAAATTTCAAGGCATGACCCCACAATCAAGATTACATGATGAGTACACTGAGATCAAAGATACTAACCTCAAACACAAAGACTTGGGAGAATTCTTGAAAGTTTACAACAATTCGACACAAAGGTCAACCTTGGTGTCTGCATTGATCCAATTTAGATTAGTGAATGTAGCATCACATCCTATGTTGGTACAGTCAACTGAGTTGATCATGACCCTATCTCAACATTTTGTTCCTAATGAGAGGGTAGTTAAGAGCATCACCGAAGAAGTGGTCCTAGATTTGTGACCTAACAACATCGAGAGAGTTTTTCATCTTCCTAGAGCCGATCAGTTCATTAGACTTTCCTATGAAGTAGTTGAAAGATGGTATAAAGATCATCACCAAGAAGCCATTGATATTATACATTCCTTGTACTTCATTGAGAAGCCACCTCGAGGAAAGATAATTAGAAAAGTGGATATGACTCAGGGATACATGAAGGATGACATCATATACTCTATCATTCCCTTGAGTAGAGTCATGGGCTTACCTACAGTAGGTTGTCTCGCTCTATTCATGGTCAACTTCATTGAGACCATTAGGCATGCAAAGATACCACTGGATTGGGCCACCACACTTAGTGAAAAATTGTGTGATCAGCTGAGGATAGTAAAGGACAAGAAGAAGTTCTATATGACTTATTATGTGGTGTAGCTACTTGTAGCAAGGGCAAAAAACTATCCTGAGTTATACAAGAAAGGCAATATTTAGGACCCCAATACTTGGCCATACATAGTCTATCCTTAGTTGGTGAAGAAGAAACTCTCACCACAGAGCAAAGAGTACAGATCATAAATGATTATTTCATCTTTGTGATCATTCGATTTATCAAAGGGGACTATGGGAAGAGATTGTCTGAGGAAGCCAAGGCACAGATCATAGCTCTCAGAGCATATTTCATCCAGTTCAATATATTTACATATATTTGGGTAGATGGTGTATCTATCAATCTAAAGAAACTCCTGAGGTACCCAAGTGACAAGTTGGTCCTAATGGAAATATCCCAGCAGATTGAATTAGCTTATGAGAGGATCAAAAAACAACAGAGACCTTGTTGGGATTGGCCTTTTGTCGTAGGAGCATATCAGGTGAAGAGAAAATATGATATTCCAACATTTGAATGGGAATGAGATAACTATCCTCTTGAAGAGTACAACTCTCCTTGACCATATTTTGATAATGTGGGCAAAGTGAAAAATTTGATAGGAAAGGATTTCTATCATGAGGATGCCATTGAAGATCATTGGATGAATGCCACAAATGACTACGATGTTCGCATCAGAGACTATTATATAGGATGACTTTGTATTTAGTAGAAAAGGCTCTCTATTTGACCATCCCTGATGAGATAAGGCTATAGGACTCCAAGGAACTACTGGATCCCCTATTCAATACAAATAAAGTTGGTGAGAGACCTATTCTAAATGTAGAAGTTGATAAAGAGGAAGGAGATGATATTAATCATCGAGTGAGACATGTCATTTGAATGACAAAGAGTTGGATTAAGAAGCCTTTTCCACTCGATCCAGTTTTGGATACAGTGATCTTCCACGCACATGCTCATCCAAAAAGGGGTAAAGGGAGGAAAGTCACTATTCCTACCTTTGCACTCCAATCTCCTATCAAGCCTGAAACAATCTACCAACTTGATTGCCTAGTGGGATATTATCACCCTTTAGAGAGAAAGGGAAAGAGGAAGAGAGCCTCTCCTTAGAGGATTTAGATAGAGCATGTCTCTTCCTAGCAATGGGAACCAAGTCCACAAGAGCCGCAGGATGGTGGAGCTACCCAAATCTAGGTTGAACTTTAGTTGGCCCCTATTTTTTCGAGCCAACCAGAAGAAGGAGAAATTCTAGAGACCTCTATTCCTCATGTGTAAGAAGAGTTTGCTTCTCCTATAGTTTTGAAGAGATAAAAGATGATCAAGGTTAGGATGAACAAGAGGCAAAGAGTCAGTAAGAGATTAGTGCCTAACCCATTAGCTCCCAAAATCATTTTGGAGGAAGAAATAGATGAGAAAGAAACAAAATTAGATGAGGAGGAGGAACAAGTACCTCTACAAAGGAGAACTTGGTTGGGAAAAGCCACCGAATTGGAGAGAAGGAAGAGCACCACAAGTACCCTGCCACCCACCCAAGCAGAACTTGTAGAACTCTCTTCTTCGAAAGATGAAGTGCAACAATGGGTGAATGAGCAAAGGGAGCAAGGTGAAGATGTTTTCTCCATCCCAGATTTGAATTTCATGCCTGTGGGTACAGAGTTAGTTGGAGATAAGATCAGAGACACCCCTATAGGTGAACTTCAAGAGCAAGACTGAACATAGATGCCACTAGAGACACAAGGACCTCATCTTACTCCTCCATCTCCACCATAGGTCACGGTGGTAGATAAGGGTTCAATAACTTCCTCACCTCAAAATTTAGAAGAGGAACATGTTCAAAAGGAACCATCATTACAAGAGCAACTAGAACCAAGGGTTACTGATGAGCCATCAAAAGAGGCATAGATAGTAGATTATGCACAACAACCTTCTCAGGAAGTTGAGGATCAAACTATACGATGTACAGAGATTGAGACTACAGAAGAAGAGTCCTCACAGCAGGAGACTTTGAGAAAGAGCGATAAAGGGAAGGAGGTAGTTGAACACATCCCTTCGTCATCAAGAGCTAGGGTTGTAGAGAGACACATCCCAAGATGGTTCTGGAAAGAAATAATGAGAAGTGCCAAGCATTAGTTTTGTGCTTTAGAGGATGACATTTGTGATATTGTAAAGATCCTGAACAAGCCTGATTCTCCATTACATGATGCAATGCCATTTGCGTTCGTCACTTCCATATGAAACTAGGACTTATTTGCACAACTGGCTCACCCTCCTAAAGGTATAGATGTAGAAGCTATTAGTCTTGAGGACTATGAAGTGAAAGATATTATGTTGGGAAAACCTACATAGGATACATCCTGACAGATGATGACCATGGGAGTCAAAGAGGTTCTCTGGCACATGGAATAGGATGAGATTGAAATCAGAACACTTCAAAGGAAAGTCAAGATCCTAAAGGGATATCTAGCTGAAGTTGTTGGTCCTCTTGATCCTAAACACCCCGAGGAGACTCTAAATACCATTCTTATAGAAGGGGAAGGTGTACGACTCAATCCATTTTTGAAAGCTTGTCAGGAATGGTGAGATAGCCTTGAGGATAAAAGTGTCACTATAATCACAGGAAGTTTGAAGTTTTTGCGTGCTACACAAGAGAACGTGGATAAGATTGCATGATGAGATACATAGGCTCAAGGACCAAGCCCAAGAGAAAATTTTGGAAGCAGAAAAGTTGTCCAGTGATGCATGCTTGGACATTTTGGAAGATGAAGAATGAGAGAATTTGTTGCTAGTTGAGGTAGTAGTGGAGAATTTCAAGAAGACTTTAGAGGACACATCCAGTGATGAAGACATTAGACAAGCTTTTAGGATAGAGGAAGCACTGTTAGAGTTGGACACCAAACTCAGAGATTTTGTAGACACTCAAATTGAGGTGGACAACAACAGACAGAAGGTCAAGGACAAGTATGAGGCTTTAGATCTTCTAGATGTGGCTAAGATTATTGAGATGATAGAGAAATTCAAGGGCAAACATCCAAACATAGATTTGGGGTGAAGATGAACAAAATCCAGATGCCATAATTTCAACTTTGACACTTAGTAAAATTTTGAGATTTTGACCCAGTCGAGGTCCGCAGGTCCAAAGCTCCGCAATTCAAAGGTGCACCAATAGTTGACTGCCAGTTCCAAAAATAGCACTTTCCATGCATGAGGAGTGCATTTTGATGGCAAGTTAACTTTGACACACACCTAGTGAAGGGTTAGCTTCTATTTTTGGTGTCTCCATGCACTTCCACTTCAACTGATGGCTTCCTCCTACTTTCTTTCTCATGCTTTCTTGGTTTTTGACATGTAAAGGGCTCATGCATCCAATTAATGAATAAAATATGGATGGAGTCCCTCTAAAGCACCAGTTAGATTGTTAGTGTGTACATATTTAGTTTATTTTTATTGTTAAAAGAATTTTATTGCATGAAAGATATCTCTCACTCTCAACACAAATTGAGGAGATGATTTCTTATAAATACCGCATTGTAAGATGTAACAAGGGCCACTGTTATTATGCAATAAAATTATGCTTTTGGTGCTTGCATTTGGAGTGTAGTTATTCTTGCCTGAATGTGTCATTGTTTTGTGAATTTTATTCATGAGATTGTGATTGAGCCAAAGGTTTATTGTGTTGTTTCTGGTTGTGCAATCTTTTAGTTTTGGTGTTTGCTATAGATATACGAATTCCACTGACGTAACGAGCTTCAGAAGAGATCATCCAATTGTGTCTACATAGCTTTTCATCATGCATAAGTGCACTTTTCTTGGCCTTGTAATTTGATGAAGAGTGAAACATCATTCTATTTGTTAAAGATTCTCACCGACGATTGCATTAGTGGATTCTCATTGGTTTCCTACCAATTTCTTTGAAGGTTTAACTCAGAGCGTGTTGTCTTCTATAGCTTATGTCCATTTAGGAATTTCAATTTCGAGTCATTTGTTTTCATTTTATTTGCTTTCAGTTTTGTTATTTTCTTTACTAACCCCCTATTAGAATAAGACCTCATAGTAGCTACATTGTTAGAGTTGCATCATTGAAAAATAGAAAATACAAAAATATTGTTCTCTTTTGGTGTGATATTTTGAGATAGCAAACATATTTACTTTGATTCTGATATAAAAGAGTCTTTTAGTACCAGCAAATGCCTCCTTGTCAACATTCACATTTATCTTCTATTGAGCAGAATTTGGTACGTCACAAGACAAATACTGAACCTTGGAGTGTATCCTTAAAAAGATTTGATTTTCAAGAGAGGAATTATGCAATGGATTCCTATCATTGATCTCGTGCAAAATGAATGCCCAACAGATAGCTCTTATGCATCATTGGAATCCGTCATAACTATTTCAGCCATGATCTCACTACACACAATTCAAGATGCTGACACATATAAGTGGAGTGACACATCAACATGCCAACTAGGCATGTACACTCACACTTAATTACTTTATCTGCAAAAAATACATTTACAAAAGAAATAATAAGAATAGGAATTATCAAAGGTTGAGACACCTTATTCCTAACAAATTATACAAATAATTTTTTTTACATTGCTTGTGATAGTTTAGATTTTAAAATTTGTCTTCTTAAAGGGGAAACCCTCATTTTCAATGGCTATCCATTCAAAGTTTTGGACTAGGGACCCTTTTTTGATCCAAGGAATGTGAGAGATTTCATAGTAGATTGCACAATAATTTTACCAAATCTCCAAATAGAGCCACTTGTTAGGGAAACATTTAAACTTATAGGTAATACTCTAGGATCTTTTTCAAGATTTATAGGAACCAATCTTAAGTGCTCTGGTCCAATTATTAGTGTTAATATGAATGCTAACATATTAAAACCTAAACTACTGGATATTAACATCAATGGTAAAACCATTTCTATCAAACCTAAATTTGTCAAGGGTCCCTTTTGGGAAGACCTGATTCTTTGCAATCGTCTTTCCCCAGCTTAAAACTAGTTAGTAGATGCTACCTCTACCTCCAATTTCTAGGTCATTCTTAACGAGGATGGAGGAGGTTTATATTTTTGCATGAAGAAGAATAGGAAGAAGGGGAAATTAGGGATCCCTCCCCCATCACCGATCAATAATTATTAGGATAGAGAAACTAGCGGAGGAAGAAATATCCTCCCTTTTTAATGCTGATATAGCTTAAGTACAAATCTCACTGATAAAGGATCAAAAAAATCATGGATTTGATTATGAATAGGGTACACCCAATACTAATGTAGTCAATCAAAATTCCATTGATATTCCTCTATGACAGGAAACCATGGAGAACCCAAGTCAAGTCGAAAGAGAGGTTGATATTGTAGTAGAAGCCCTAAATAATATGGTGGTTGATGATATCATGAACCAATGTTTAGATGAAATTTATGATGAAGAATAACTTAGAAGAAAAAAAGTAATTCTTATCAATTTGATTCTTAAAAATTACAAGGAGCATGTGGAGGATCCCCTCAAGTCTAGATGATGGGATGGTTTTCTTAGAACAAGATATAGTGTCAGATATGGAGCAATATTCTATATGGCTTTCCTTCCACCATCTAAGTCAAGCCAATCTGGATTGTTCCAAATCCTTAAAAAAATGTGGTCACAAATATCTTTAGGAGCTTAGATCTAGAGATGGAGTAGCCCATGGGCAATCAAAATTAATGAATATATTTTATGTTGGGAAGGGGAAGATCCTTCCCACAACATCATAAATATCTTAAGCTAGAATGCTAGGGGACTTAATGCCCCCTAACAAACAACATATTCTAGAATGTTGTATCTCATCTACTAGAGTTGATATCATCCTTATCCAAGAAACCAAGCTAACTAAGGAAGAGATGGATAAATTTAGAAGATCCCTAGGTTGGGATAAAATTAAGGACTCTCCAATAGAGGGTTCCTCAGAGGTATTTGTTATTTTGTGTTATCCTAGGAATGTTTCAATATCTTCCCTAAAGTTTCACAAGAATTGAATGTGTGGGCTAGTAAAGGGCATTAGATCTGATGTCCCTTTCAGACTCTTTAATGGTCCAGTAAGGAATCAGGATAAAGTAAGGGTGTGGATGGAAACATAAGATAAGATTAGTCTAGGGGGGTTAGGGATTTCTATTTTAGGAGGTTTTAATGCTATCCTTAGACCTTCATAAATGAGGTGGTAGCATCTATCTCTCCTCACCATCCAAAGATTTTATGGACTAAGTCCATAGGCTTGGTCTGTTGGAAATTGAATGCTCCTTGCACTTATTCACATAGAATAATAGAAGGGTTTTAGTAATATTGCTGAAATATTGATAGGTTCTTCATTCATGGGGATTTATCTTCCTTATCTATTTATTCATATACAAAGTTAATCTAGTTTTAGGATTAGACAACTTCCCTATTGAGCTTCAAATTATTGAGGATAAAATACCAAGTACTTGCCCTTTTAAGTTTCAAAAAATGTGACTTAAGGATGATAACTACCTTTATTTCATTAAGAAATGGTGGAATAAAATCAAAGTATCTAGCTCCAAGCTTTTTCAGGTGGTTAGTAAGTTAAATATTATTAAATGAAAATTGAAAGAATGGAACTTATATTTCTTTGGAAATGTCTTTGAGGACAAACTCAACCTAGAGGATAAATTGGAATCTCTCAAAAAAGAGGTTTTGGAACATGGAATGGGCTTACCCTAGCTCCTCGAAGAGAATAAGCTCATGCAATAGTATGAAGATGTCCTAGCTAAGGATGAACTCTTCTAGAGGTAGAAGCCTAGGGAAACCTGGTTAGAGGCAAGGGATAAGAAAACAAAGTTCTTTCATAATAATAGCAAAAAAAGGAGAATTATTAACCATAGAACATCCATCATAGATGTTGAAAGTCAAATTAGGAATTATCCATAAGATATTAGCTCAAAAGCTATCTCATATTTTGATCACATCTATAAAAATTTGAAAAGCTCTAACCTCAGGGCCCAAAAGGATATTTTAGCCTTTATCCCCAAACTTATCTTTGAGGATAAAAACAAAAAGATAATGCAAAAGTTCACTAAGCAATAAATTGAGATAGCTCTAAATCTTATGAACCCAGAAAAATCATCTGGGCATGATGGGTTTGTTGAGCTGTCATTTTGCATGATGCTTAATGACATGAATCCTTTTGAAATCCTCTCTTGAAAAGCTGATCTAGGATCAAATCCAAGGTTCTCAATGATTTTTTGACCTACTAGAATATGCTCAGTTGAAGATAAATATATTTGTTCACAAAGAGGCTTTTCCTAGTTCACACCAATTTTAGATAAGATGATAAATCTACCTATTGTTTCAAAATTAACCACAAAAAATAAAATGTTTTTGGCAGTTTCTATTTTTTAATGAATGTATTCTAACAATGTAACTATATGAATTCCTAATTTAATGAAGGGTTAGCAAAGAAAATAAAAAAGATAAGGTAACAGGAGATGAAAGTAAATAACATGAAAGGAAAATTCCTAATAGACATTAACCATGAAAACAACACGTCTGCGAGTTAAATCATTGAAAAGATTAGGTACAAAACCAATGAAAGTATCAACAATGCTTCCTCAAATCAATTGATGCAATTATTGATGGAAACTTAGTAAAACCAAAAGATGTTTCACTTCTTATCAAATTGCAGGGCCATAGAAAGTGCGCTCATGCAAGGCAAGAAGCTATGTAGGAACAAAAAGGATGATCTCTTCTCCAACTCTGTACGTTAGCAAAAATTGTCAACACACAAAAAATATTAAAACTAAAATATTGCACAATCAAATCAACACAAAAAAACTATTGGCTCCATTATTATCATGAACAAGAATCCACAAAAATAACACACTCTGGCAATAATAACTACACTCAGAATGAGAGCACCAAAGAATATATTATTGCATCAAAATGTCCACCTGTAATACATAGTTAATTCCTCAATTTATAGGAAATCATCTCCTCAATTTGTGTTGAGAGTGAGATATTCCTTCATGCAAATATATACTTAAAAGTAATAAAACAAATCTAATTATATATGAACTAACTCTTTAAATCGTGCTAAGTAGGACTCTACCCTTGTTTATATTAATTAATAGGTGCATGAGCCTTTACAAGACTTAAAAACAAATATAGAAGTAGTAGACAAGAAAAAGGAAGTTGTTAGATGATGTAAGAATCTTTGGAGATGCCAAAAATAGAAGCTCAACCTTCTCTGGATGTTTGTAGGAGTTAAACTGTTGTCAAAGTGCATTTCTAGTGCATGGAAAGCTCTAAATTTAGAATTGGTAGTTAATTATCGGTGCACTTGTGACTTCTTAAAAAAATTTCAGCACACCTTTGGAGAAGCACACATTAGTGACAGGTTCAAAAATCCAATTTTTTTCCAAGTGTCAAAACTAAAACTCTAGCTTTTCAATTTTCTTTGCCTTTATACCAGAGCTATGTTTGGATGTTTTCTCTTGAATTTTTCTATGATCTCCATCACTTGGGTTGCATCTAAAAAATCCAAGAAGCATACTTATTCTTTACTATTTGCCAGTAGTTGCTAACTTCTACGCGAGTCTTCAAAAAGTCTTCTAGTTTTACATCTAATTCTAGCAATCCCTCCTTTGTCTTAAATGCTTGTTTAATGTCTTCATTAGTCAAAGATTCTTCAAAGGTCTTCCAAAAATATTCGACAATTGCTTGCATAGACATGAGTTTATCCCTTGACTCATCTTCAAAAATGTCAAGGCAAGCATCGCTGTAATACTTTTCAGCTTCCAAAATCTGCTCTTGGGTTTTATTTGTTAGCTTATGAATATCCACATGTAATGTCTCCATTACTTTATTACTAAAATAAATCTTCTTGATCCAATCATCTATCTTATCCATTTCTTCCCCGTATATACATCCATAAGCATATGATACCTCTAGCCCTTTATTGACTATAATGCTCTGAGGTCTTTACCCCGAGTATGTACCTCGTCCATCAATCCAAAATCCTAGTTCAGTATAGCAACCAACTTGTCTACATTAACTTACATATGGTGCAACAGTTTAAGGTTTCCCTATATTATCTACACACCTTTTTCCTTAAAACTTTGTTGCCATTGCTGACATGCCTTAAAAAATGGATCCAATTGTACACCTGCATTCTCCTTCCCATCAAGTGTCACACCTCTAGAATTGGCTCAGGATGATTAGGGTCCAAAGGACCCACCAATTCATGCAAATAGCTTCTTAGAAGCTCATTCTATTTCTAGAGCCTCAACAATTCAAACTCATCTTGTTCTAGGTGGTTAAACACTTCTTTAATTCTTGTAGCGACCAACAATTTAATAGTGTCCACAATGGGTTTTCCTAGAAAAACCTCTTTAATATGATAAATCTTTTGGGGTTAGATCTTTAATATCTGTATGTAGAGGAGGGATGCCAATATGAATGAACAAGTCCTGATTTTGATTCTTCATAAGAAAGGCCAATATTTGTGCATCACCCATAGGTGCCTTAGGTCTCTTGAGGGCTTCATCTAATTCTTTCATTCCCTCATCCATACTACAATATAGTAGCCTTTTCTGCCTAACCATCACCTCCTTCTTCAACTAGCTTGGAGTAGTTCCCATCGAAGACATAAATACTTAGTTGAAGAGGGGGTTTATACTGCTAGACCCTTTCCCTTATTGTTCCTTTCCAGAGTCCTCTCTTTCTATGAGAGATCTACATCAGACATCCCTATGTCTGTTGAGTCCATGGTCCTCACCTCTGTATCTTGAAAATTTTGTTGAGGTTCTTCATATATTTTCCTCTCTTCTAATACTTCATCAATGGGTCTTTCTTGTGGCTCTTCTTCCTGCATAGCTTGTACTTTCTCTTTATTAACAAGAGGGAGAGGAGTGGTTTAACCTTCATCTAAGAAAGATAAATCTTGATTTGGTGATGGTGGGGTACCTAGAGGTCCTTGTGAAAAAGGTGGAAATTGACTCCACCTTTCTTCAAAAGGTTAATTTGTTGGTGTATCCTTTATCTTGTCGCCTATGAGTTTAGTACCTACAGGCATGAAGTCAAAATTTGAGATCTTAAAAACATCAGTCCCTTGACCCACTTGTTCATCAATCCATTATTGTTGCTCATCCTTCAAAGTTGTTGTTTGAATAGGTTGTGTGGGAATAGATGGTAGCATTATAGTGGAACTCATTTTCATTATGCCTTAGTAGCCCTAGCTAGATGAGTCCTCTAACTCAAGGGAAGGTTACCCTCTTCATCTTCTTCATCCTCTTTAGGAATGGTTTCTGGGACTAAAGGAATAGGAATAACCTTTTGTTGCACTTTTTGTCTTCTAGTCCTTTTGATTGGAGTTTTAGTCTTTTTCCTCTTAGGAGCTGATGGAGGAGCTTCTTCCTCTTGAAAATGCTTTGGGGACACCTCTTGTGCTTCTTTTTTAGGTCCTTATGTTGGAAGCATGAATGCTAATGATATTCCTATGGGGGAGTATTATAGAAACATGATTAGATCATTATCATGATGGTATGTTACATTCATGATTGTGTTTGTTATTGATGTCAACATAACAATTTTTTGTGGTATCTGACAGAAGAACAATGGTAAGGATCAAGTCGGTACAAACAAATTGTCGAGTATTTTCACTAGTGAGGTTAATGGGAGATACTACCAAGTGTCTGGTATATGTATCTAACTTAGGAGCATAAGATATTAAGTCTGGAAGAAGTTATGCAAGTTTTGGTGAAGACTGTTATGAGATAGAGTTTACAGAAGAATGTTTTGGTAAACTTGTTATATCTCTTAGTAGAGTTGTTATTCTAAGAAGAAAGGTTAAAGGTGTGTAGAAGAAATGTTGGATATGACATGGCTAAGCTCACTTGTCATACTATTACATGCATGGAAAGTTATTTAAGTTACAATGTGACTGATTAATGTTATCACTAAGTATAATGTGTGCTTAAAGAGGTCCTATAATAATTAAATAAGAAGGTGTAATAGTTGACTCAATGAATTGCTTTATGTATTCGGTATAAAAGAAATAAATTTTCCTTTGTTATGTATGAATGATTGCATGAAGCACAAAGAATGGAATAGAAGAGAAACAAGTTGATATGTGAGGATAAGCAATGCTGAGCGAAGTTGGAGAAAACTTTGTTGCCAAGGTTTTATTTTGAGATCCAAGGTTTAATACTTGGATCCAAGATTTTGGACCTAGTCTACAAGGTTTGGCAGTGATTGGTTTGGTTGACAAGACAATGGAAAGAGGATAAAGCATAGTACTAACTATTTTTTAGCAAGGAATATTTGAGAGATCAGTTAGATAGTGAAGTTTAATGGTCTTTCCCTAGAAGCTGTTTGGATAGTGGGTCCTTCTGCCTTCTACAACTCCTAACAGGGTTGGAATCTCCTAACAAGATTTCAAAGTCTCTTAATATGGACTCTTATATACTAAATGTGTTTATAGACTCCTAACAAGGTCCATCCTCTAACAAGGAATATATATATATATATATATATATATATATATATATATATATATATATATATATATATATATATATATATATATATATATATATATATATATATATATATATATATATATATATATATATCTTTTTGGGCATAATTCCCACCAGGGTTTTCCCTCTGATCAAGAGTTTTCCTAGTTAAAAAAATTTGGTGTAATTGTGTATGTGCATCTTATTATGGTTTGTATTTACTTTTATTGAATGGTTAAGATTAATTAAGGTTGATTTTTTTTTTAATTGGATAACTGATTCACCCCCCGCCCCCTCTTAGTTATCTTGGTGGACTATTATTTCTAACAATTAGTATCAGAGCATGAAGTCCTTGAAGATAATGTTTAAAAACTTTGTGATATCCATGGTGAACACTTTCAGAAAGGATAGTCTTGAGACAGATAGAGGAAATTTCAACACCCAGATGATGGAGATTATTGGTGAGTTATCAAATTTGTGTAAAGAACAGAACATTGAGTTTCCAAATCCAAAATCCTTTTGTTGTATACAAAAGAATAAAAGCACAGGCAAAGATAGATCTAGAGAAGACATGAAAGAAGGTATTGATCTACTTACGAAAAAAGAGCCAGAAGGTATGAAAACTTTTGTTTGTTGGACATGTAAAGAATTTGGTCATTATGCATCTAAGTGTCCTAAAAGAGAGACAACGTAAATGGAAAGTTCAAACCTAGAAGAGATAGAGATTGTTTGTATGCCAATGAAGAAGATGATTCCAATGAAAAAGTAGTAAGTACTAGTGATGATGAAATATGATTTGTAGCTATTAAAGAAGAAAGTCCAAAGAAAATGGCTTTGGTATCACAGGTTGAAAAGAAATCTGATTGGATAATTGATAGTGATTGTTCACATCATATGATTGGTGATATGAACAAATTTGTTGACTTCAAAAGTTATGTTGAAGGCATTGTCACAATTGGAAATAATGTAGCTTTCCATGTTAAAGGTATTGGATCTATAACTCTTGATGGTAAGACTAACACTGAGGATGTATATTTTGTTGATGGTTTGAAACACAATCTTTTTAGTGTGGGACAACTAGTGGATAAAGGTTATCATTTACAGTTCATAGAGAAGACATGCATGATCAGAGATAGAGATGGAAAGGTAATTGGAACAAGAACCAAATCTAGAGATAATTTATTTCAGTCAAATCCCACTGAAATGACATGTTTGGTTGCAAAGGTAGATGATAGTTGGTTATGGCATAAGAGATTTTGTCATATGAACTTTGACAACATTGTGAAAACTAGTAATATGTTTGCAGTTAGAGATTTGCCTAAGGTTGTAAAGCCTACTAACACAATTTGCAAGGAGTGTATATTGGAAAAACATAACATAGCTTCTTTTCCCAGCAAGAAGTTTACTACTACAAAAAAGTTGGAGATTGTACACATAGATCTTAGTGGTCCTACAAAGACTAAAGGATTCTATGGTGAAAGGTACTTCATGATTATTGGTGATGACTTTTCTAGAATAATATGGGTTGCATTTCTTAAAGAAAAATCTGAGGCATTTGACAAGTTCAAGATATTCAAGAATAGAGTTGAGAATGAATAAGGTATGAAGATTAAATGTTAAAGATCAGATAGAGGAGGAGAATTTACTTCAAATGAGTTTAACATCTTTTGTGAAGCTAATGGAATCAAAAGATATTTTTTCACTCCAAGAACCCCTAAACAAAATGGGATTGCAGAGAGAAGAAATAAGTCAGTAATAGAAGAAATAAGAGCTATGTTAGCTGAGAATGATGCATCCAAGACATTTTGGAGAGAAGCTATGAATACAATAGTCTACATATGAACAAAGTGCAAGTCAGGAGAGACATAAACAAGATGCCTTATTAACTATGGTTTGGTTACTCACCTACACTTAAGTATTTCAAAATTTTTGGTAGCAAATGTTATATCAAAATAGATGATGGATTTATGATTTTGGTAATATTTGTTGATGATATCATATTTGGAGGAGATAATAATGAAAGTGACAAGTTTGTAGAAGAAATGAAGAAGGAATTTTAAATGAGTATGATAGGGGAAATGAAATATTTCCTAGGATTGCATATTGTGTAGGATAAAGAAGGAATCTTTATTTCTCAAACTAAGTATTTGAAAGATCTATTAAAAAGATTTGGTTTGGAAACATGTAAACTAGTTGGAACACCTATGATAAATAGACTCAAGTTATCTACAAAGGATGAGACACTTGCTGTTGAACAGAAGGAGTACAGATCTATGATTGGAGGATTTGCAATATTTGATTCACATAAGGCCGAATATAGCAAATGCAGTTGGAATTGTTACAAGATTTCAAGTTGATCTCAGAGAAGCACATTATGTAGTAATTAAAAGGATATTTATATATCTGAAGGGAACACCACATTTCAAAGTGTGGTATGATAAATCTAATGATTTCACTTTATATGCTTATACTGATGCTAATTGGGCAGGCAATATGGATGACAGAAAGAGCACTAGTGGTGGACCATTTTTTCTTGGAGGAAGATTGGTTTCTTAGCTAAGCAAGAAGTAGGATTGTATCTCATAGAGTACAACAAAGGAAGAATATGTTGTAGTAGCAAATAATTGTAATCAAGTTGTTTGGATGAAGTAGATGCTAAAGGATACAAGGATAGAATTTAGCGAACCTATTGTCATACATTGTGATAACACAAACACAATGAATATGTCTAAGAATATAGTGTCACATTCTAAGAATAAGCACATTTCTATCAAATATCACATATTGAGAGAGAAAGTTGTAGAAAAAGAGATTAGATTGGAGTACGTAAGCACCAAAGAACAGATTGTAGATATTTTCACCAAGCCTCTTCCCAAAGAGACATTTGAGTATTTGTGAGGTATGTTAGGGGTTATGCCCCTACCTACATCAAAGTAGATGATACACGAGTGCATTAGTCTAGTGATACAAAGCATTATGTTTGTCTGGACTGAATGCTGATGCTTTTTATATGGGGGAGTATTAGTGATGGATAGAGTCATCTAGGATTCTTGATAGACTTTGTTTTGAACAGTGTCTTTGGACACTTCAGCAGGTTAGAGACAGTTGTTGCAGAGATAATGGTTGCTAAAACCTTTGACATTGATGTCAATGGGGGAGAAATTACAACATGAAAAACATTTTGATACAGAGCACATTGAGGTATATAAATGGGGGAGAATGATTGATGAAGAGGATTTGAAAAGAAAGGATAACAATCTTTAACAATTGGTATTCTTGGAACTAGATGTTTTTCATCTATGTTTCCATCAATGCCAAAGGGGGAGATTGTTGGAAGCATGAATGCTAATGATATTCCTATGGGGGATTATTATAGAAACATGATTAGATCATTATCATGATGATATGTTACATTCATGACAATATTTGTTATTGATGTTAACATAGCAATTTTTTGTGGTATCTAATAGAAGAACAATGGTAAAGATCATGTTGGTATGGATAGATCGTTGAGTATTTTCACTAGAGAGGTTAATGGGAGATACTATTAAGTGTCTAGTATATGCAGCTAACCTTGGGAGCATAAGATATTAATTTTGGAAGAAGTTATGCAAGTTTTGGTGAATACTATTCTGAGATATGATGTGGCTAAGCCCACTTGTCATAATATTACACATACAGAAAGTTATTCAAGTTACAAGGTGGCTGATTGATGTTATCACTAAGTATAATGTGTTCTTAATGAGGTCCTATAATAATTAATTGAGGTGTAATAACCGACTCAAGGAATTATTTTATGGATTCACTATAAAGGAAGGACATTTTCCTTTATTATATATGAATGATTGCTTGAAGAATGAAGAAAAAAATACAAGAGAAACAAATTGATATGCGAGGATAAGCAATGCAAAGAAAAGTTGGAGAAAACTTCATTGCTAAGATTTTATTTTGAGATCTGAGGTTTGATATTTGGATTTGAGGTTTGTGATCTAGTCTACAAGGTTTGAAAATAATTGGTCTAGTTTATAGGACATAAGAAAGAGGATAAAGCACCATAATAACAATTATTCTACAAGGAATAGTTGAGAGATTAGTTAGACAATAAATTTCAATGGTCTTGCCCCAGAAGGTATTTGAACAATGGGTCCTTTTTCCTTCTACAACTCCTAACAGGGATTCAAAGTCTCCTAATAGGGACTCTTATGTACTAAATGTGTTTATAGACTCCTAATATGGTCCATCCTCTAACAATGAACATATATATATATATATATATATATATATATATATATATATATATATATATATATCTATATATATATATATATATATATATATATATATATATATATATATATATATATATATATATATATATATCTTTGTGGGCATCATTCCCACTAGGGTTTCCCTCTAATCAAGGGTTTCCCTAGTTAACAAATTTGGTGTAATTGTGTATGTGTATCTT
Source organism: Cupressus sempervirens (assembly GCA_028749045.1). Taxonomy (NCBI): domain Eukaryota; kingdom Viridiplantae; phylum Streptophyta; class Pinopsida; order Cupressales; family Cupressaceae; genus Cupressus; species Cupressus sempervirens. The sequence goes on from CM053784.1 coordinate 471,544,266, forward strand.
GTTATTGTTGTTGTTTACTTTGATTGGATGGTTAAGATTAATTAAGGTTGATAAATGTTTTAATTAGATAAATAATTCACCCCCCTCTTAGTTATCTTGGTGGATTATTATTTCTAACACCTTGTCCCTGTTCTAGTGGTGACACATGCAGATTATCCCAGTTTGAGTGGCTTCTAAATTTTTGGGCTCTTGGTTCTTAGGTACTTGAGTTGCCTCCTAGGTTTGAGTCCCTTCAAATTTAGGCTCAACTTGCTAAGGATAAACTCTTTTCCTTTTATTCTTGCCCTTTTCTACTTTAAAGTATCCAACTTCCCTTTCATGTGGATACACAATTTCCAACCTAATTGGAGATTGGGCTGTGAATGTTGGTACTATAACTTTCACCCCTCTTCCCTTTATTGGGCAGGTTGTGGCCTTTAAGACTATTGTTCAAGGAATTAGGTACAACTTAAATGGCTTCATAATCCATTCCTTGGTCAATTGGATGATATGCCTCACCCTATAATTGATATTTGCATTTTCTTCTCTATCAATTTCTGCGTTCATGATCTGTCGATCATATATCTTATCCCAATTATACAGGGGATCCAAGACATCTAAAGTGTCTTGTTGAACAACCTTCAATGGGACCTTTATTTTCAAGGCACTACCTACCAAATAAAGAGTCATCCTACAATAATCCCTTATCCAGATATTGTAGTCCTCTACTGCATTCATCTAATGATCCTCTATGGTATCTTCATGTTGAAATTCTTTTCTTGCCAAATATTGAACTTTGCCAATATTGTCAAAACATGGACAAGGAGAATTATAGTCCTCCAAGGGATACTGATCCCATTTTAAATAAAAAGTCATATATCCCGCTTCTTCTTGACTCCAAATAGACCTACGGTGATTGGCCATACCCAAGTCTTTTTGCTGTTTCTTTACTCTATCATATACAAATGAGAGTTATCTCACAATCTCCAGAAAAATGAGTCTATCTGACGGATATCTTGGGAGTTTCTTTGGATTCATAGTTGTGCTTGCTATCCTTAAGTAGGTGAATGTCATAAATTGGATGTAGTAGGCGCCTATTTCTATAATTCTTGCTACTGCCTCTATTGACATTCTTTTTGCATAATCTCCCTCAATGAACCAGATGATTGCAAAAATGAAAGCATCATTCACTATTCTATATTCTTTTCTCTGATCTGAGAGCTTCTTCTTTACTAACTGGGGGTATACCACATAAGGCCATGCATTAGCATCTTGCATGCTTCCCATCTTCAAAAATCTTGGATAATCCATGGTCCTTATTACTAACAGATACACCAAATAAGATGTCATATAAAACCTTGGATTGACATTGCCTACCACCAACTATTCATCTAAATTCCCATTGAGAATCGTGGCCTAGTCAATTGGCATTTTGGCTATTTTAATGGTTTCAATAAAATGTACCATCCATATGTTCAAGTGTCTTGTTGCTGGGAAACCCATGATTCTACTCAAAAGCACAATGGAATATCTAATATCATCCTTCATATACCCTCTAGTCATGTCAAATTTTCCAACTCTTCATCCCATAGGTGTCCTATCATGATGATTGAATAATCTTTGTAGCTTTCTATTCATTATCCCTGTACCACCTTTTTGCTTGATAAGTTAATCTTACATATTGGTCTGCCCTTGGGAAATGAAAAAAATTCTTGATATTATTTGCTCTTAGGTCTAGGATGATCTCCCCTGCCATGCTCTTCACCACTCTCTCCTCTAACACAATTCTCCGCCAAGGTCATAACAAGCTCTGGAGACTACATTGATGTAGGATGTGAGGCTACATTGACTAACCCTAATTTGATAAGTGTCAAGATCATTGGGGACCTCTCATTCAGTTTGTTGCAGAGTACCAAGAATGCATTCCAATCAATATGACCTAATTTAGTGTCCCAAATATCTGAATGTGCATCTTGGAAGCATGATTTCATTTGTATACCTTTAAACTTAAAGACAACTAGTTTTGGAGCAATATTTGCTGCAAGTGAGTACGAGAAGGAAGCCATTTTATCTACTCAAAACCATAAACACATTAGTTCAAAAGGTTATAATTTAAACCCTAAACCAACCCTAGTTACTAAAAAATTAAACCCAGAATGCAAAAATCTAGTAAAAACACTTAAAAACCCTATTTATGCCTTGATAGGCAATTTTTAGCAAACCTTATGCACCTTGAGTGTGCGCTAGGTGTGCTTAATGCATCTAAGCACATAAGAAAACTCTAAAAATAGAGGGTGCATACATAATGCTCCTTGTGGGGTGCGCATGTAATCTTGTGATGAGGGTTATCTAAGTATAAAATAATGGTACACACATGTGCACCTTAGACAGGGTGCACATGTGCACACTGTTTGCCAAGGAGTTCTTTGTTAATTTCTTTAAAAGGTGCGCATATGCACACCTTTCACTTAGGTGGGTTTTCCTTTTGAGTTTTGTGAATTAAAAGGTGCACACTTGTGCAGCTTGGATAGGTGTGCAAGTGCACACCTCTTAACCTTGGTGTTTAGTGTTGTTTGTGCAAGGATATGGAGAAAATGTTGCACCTCAAAGGGTGTAGAGGTGTGCTCATCTACGGCTAGGAGGAGAGAATGAATGAGGAAGAGGGAGGGGTCTTGGGCTTTTATAAGCTTGGGATGAAGTGCACCCTTTGAGGGTACATGCACAAGTGCACACTTCCAAAGGGAAGCACTCCCACACTAGCACATTTAGTGCACTAGTGCACCTTGGAAGGTGCACATGTGCACTAGGTGCGCTAGTGTGCTCCTTCATTTATAAAATCACATTTTCTTCAAAAAAAATCTTACTTTTGGTACATGGGTTTTTTAGGCAGAGGGCTAAGAAAGACCCAGATTTTAGATAAAATCCTAAAAATGATTTAGACCCTAGACTAGGGGCCTAGGAAACAAAAATTTACTAGGGGGTCCCTATTTCTAGGAGAAATGGGGTGTGCATTGTGAAAACTGAAAAAAGCTTCCCATCAACCTTCTTTAAAAAATGCTAGGATTTTTTAGGTGATGACATAACAAGTGCTCTAGAAGGAGATAGGAACTCAAGTAAACTTCTAAGAGAAGTAAATAATACCTTTATTTCTTTCATCTCTAAAAAAGAGAAACCACAGTCTTTTGATGAATTTCAACCTATAATACTCTGTAATACTCTTTACAAATTACTTACCAAGACTTTTTCTAACCAACTTTAGTTGCTCTTACCTAATGTTACTAGTGAGGATCAAACTGGTTTTGTCCCTAGTTGATTGATTTACAACAAAATTATTATAGCATAGGAAGTGATACACTTTGTCCAAGTCAACCAAAAACTATTTATGTTGATCAAACTAGACATTAAAAAGGCATATGATAGAGTAGACTAAAGATTCCTATGTAAATGTCTAAAAGCTTATGGTTTCTCCAAAAAATGGATAAACTTGATCTTTGAATGCATCTTGACACCAAAATCATCTATCCTAGTTAATAGCTCTCTAGAGGGCTTCTTATTGTTTCAAGAGGTTTAAGGTGGGGGGATCCAATCTCCCCCTTTTTGTTTATCCTTATGACCGATGCTTTTAGCAAATCTTTGTCTAGTGCTAGATCTTAAAGCCAAATTAAAGGCATTTCTATTGCTAGTAATTTATAACTGATTATGAATCAACATTTTGTGGATGATACCATCCTTAATGGTCAGAGAAAGATTGAGGAGGATATTTCTCTAAATGTAATCTTAAGACAATACTCTTTGGCCTTTGATCAAGAGAACAACAAAGATAAATCAACCATCTTTTTTCTTTAACACCCAGCCAAGTGTGAAAAATCATATTTGTGATATTTTCAACTTCAACAAGGGATCCCTTCCCTGTAAATACTTAGGGATACTTTTAAAATTTGGTACTCAATCAACCAAATTATGGGGTCCTATTTTAGATAAGCTTCAAAAAAGACTAGCAAGATGGAAAGGCAAATGGATTTCATTTGCAGGAAGAGTTACTTTAGTTCAATTAGTCTTATCAAGCCTACCTATCTATCAAGTTTCCTATATGGATATACTAGGTAGTTAACTAAATGAAATTAATAGACTTCTTAGAACTTTTTTCTAGTATGGTTCGAAAAAGAAGAAAGAGTTCCCCCTTGTTTCTTGGAGTCAAGTTTGTAAACCAAAAGAGCAAGGTGGGGTTACTATCAAGAATATCAAATTATAAGGGAAGGCTTTAGGAGCTAGGATAACATGGAGAATGCTAAAGTTCCCAAACCTAAAATAGGTTAGGATCCTCTGTCACAAATACCTTGCCTCTCTGGTTCCCTCTAATCTATTTAGAGAAGCCAATCGCCCTAAAGGCTCAAGAATTTGGAATTTCTTGCTTAAATGTAGATCTATCATTCATAATAAGTTAACTTGGGATTTAGGGAATGGGGAGGACCATTGGGATTTTTGCATGACCATTGGGGTGGTTACAAAGCCTTAGAGAAATTTCCTTCTCTCCTCCATTCAATGGGTCATTTAGAGTCCAAGTGGAGTTCTAGAGTTAAGTATTATGTGGTTTTTGAACAAGAAAGTCTTGAATGGCATTGGAAAAGCTTGGATGAGGAAAATATTTGGATGGGTTATAAGTGAGAAGGACATTCTAAAGAATTTTCTACCTTCTAGGAAAATTTCATTTTAGGGAGGTAAATATTTCCTTATTTGGGATGGATGCAAGAGAAATGTTTATCATTCTAGGATGGGTTATAAGCTTATAGAATCCTTTCTTGGGTTCTGTAAGGGTCCTCTTCTTACTAATATTTTTTGGGATAAATTTTACCTCCCCAAGGCAAGAATGTTCACCTAGATTTTTCTCTACAATAGAGCCTTGATATCACATAGGTTTAGGAGAATTGGCTACCAGGATCCTAGTAGATTCTCCCTTTGTGAATTAGAAGAGGAATCAATAGATCTCTCTTAATTTCCCTTTCTCAAACCACTACCAGTGCTAGTTGTGTTGTAAGTTAGGGTGGAGTCTGACCTTACCCAACTTCATCTTGAGTTTTCTTTCATCTTGGCCCTTGTTGAAAATGAATAACATTTATAAGAAGATCTCCTCTCCTTGAGAAATAAAAGAATATTTCATAACAAGAAGATGGAGGTTGATCATCTTGTAAATAAAATTGAAGCCTCAATCATTGAATTAATAAACAATCAATTGATGTCTATGAGAACACATGTCGAAGCTACCAATAAGTGGGAATTTTTTTTTCTTTAGTAGAGGGTTTGGATGTTTGAAAGGAATTAGGACTTAAGAAACTAGAAATAGAAGATGACTCATCCATAATAATAAATTCCCTTCTAAAAGGCTCCCTCACTAATTGAAGATTAGATGTCCAATTATCGAAATCCCTAATTCTTTGTAATTATTTTGACACTTTTAATAAACCATGTCTATTGTGAAGGGAATAAGAGGGTAGAAGAGTTAGCTAATCAAGGAATCAATCTTTCAATTAGCTAATGTAGGTAATATTTAGATTTTAATGCAGATAAGACATCATTAAAGGGATAAATATGCTAAGGAATATGTACTAATGTGAGTGAGATCTTCCTAAAAAGGTAATTTATTTTAGTAATGAGGGATCTTAGAGGAGGAAGAACCTCAATCCTCTTTTTTTATGCCTACCAATTGACTTTTATTTGAGCTATGTACTTTGAATTTAGTTTTTAAATAAACAAATGCTTCTTATGTTCATATGCATTTTTTATACCTCTTATTTGTTTCATTAACAACAGTTCTTAGGCCTCTTATCTCCTTTTAAGCTATATGGTTTACAAAATGTCAAATCTCATATTCGTGGTTTTATTATATCACAAACTAACATATTAACAAAGTAGACCAGGAGTTGTTTGGAGGTTTGGTTGTGTTATTTCAAGATTGAATTGGATGAAGGGATTTGGAATGGACAACTAAATGTGAGAAGACAATTTTGATTCACATATTGTATCTCTCTTTTCTATCTTTGAAATGATAGGAAAAACTGAAGGACTTCTACCCAACTTCATCCTCTCAGTGCCTCTCAAGTTCGGTTGTAATTTTTTATTTAATCAATGGCTTCAACCTCTTACTTAGCAACAAAAAAATTTCATGCACACTTAGTGCCTTTAAAAAAAAAAAAAATTTCCACTCATTTTAAATTAGCAAGATGCTTTTAGAGAATAATATTATTATTTTAACTAAAATAATATTAAATTTGGTTATTTATTAAGAAACTTCTAAATTAATAATAATATCAAATTAAATAATTATAATTACACCAAGTTTAACCTTAACAATTTTAATTGTTAAAAATTTAAAGATTAGACTTTTATTTAAGTCTCTTTGATTTAATTAATTCCCATTTAATTAAATATATTATCATAATATTTCCTTCATTAAATTTTCCATTTAAATATTTTATTAAATTAATTCTCTTGGTTGACTAAATACATTCAAAGCCACAATGTAGACCGCATACTCAAAAGAAACTCAACAAACATGCAAAGCATAAAAATTAGACTCAAGGCTTAAGTTCTTGAATTCATGTCACCTTGATGAATTCAAAAGGGTAGAGAAACATATACTTGTCCTTCACCATAGGACAAACTAAGTTCAAGGCTGAGATTTGGACTTGAAAACTATCTTCCCTCTTTTACCATTGAGATATTGCCATAGAGCATGCTCAACCTGGCAATTCATGGAAGTTGATGTCCAGTACTTGCAACCTGCACAAAATCCAAGCATGCATGTATGAATATATATCTAAACTAAATAGGAAATTACAGGGAGTGGTACATCATGTAGATCCTGACTCGCAAGTGACTATGAGTCCCTCTCTCAACCACATCAGATACATCAATCAAAAGTAAAAGTTGACATGTACACCATACACATGCAAGTATGGGGAAAGTATCCATAAATTATATAATACATTATCATGATTATAACTGTAATCATTATGTAAAATTTTTTTAAACATCATCACATGCATAACCATGAATTACAATAGTACATGAAATATCTCAAGAATGAATTAGCTCATCAAGTATATGATCAAATCATGAAGATAATATCAACCAACCAAGTAACCAAGTAACACTAGAACAAATAACATATTATGAAAATTGGCCTAAAAGTGTTCTACAATATAACTAAAAGAAAAATGAATTGGGCATTACAAAACTAGCAAATTGACAAAAATGAAAATAAAATATTTTTGGTTCATGCAAGATTGCTCCAAACCCAAGATGCTCCTTTGTTAGAGACCCAAGGTTGATAAGAAAGAAAGTCTCTCACTTTGATGCCTATGAAGAATTAAAAAAATCCAACTCACCTTCAAAAATCTTTTTAGAATCTTTGACTTTTATGTCATTCTACTTAATTGGATACTCTTTATATTCTTTACCTCTTGTACTCCTTCTAACTCTATTTTTCAATACTTTCTCTATCTCATCCAAATGCTTCTTAGGATATTTTTTCTTCACATTTAAAGTATTATTTAAACTTCCTTAAACTTTATGATAGTTTTTGATCAAGTAAAATAGGTTTTACAGGGATCCTAAAACCCAAAAGTTTTTACATAATATCTGAAATAGAAATATAAAGTAAAGTCCAACTACTATGCATCTACTTATAAAAAGCCAAAACTAAAAGACAGGTCCGTGGCTAGGAAACAAAGGCCAACAACCCTAGATAAGGATGAAACAAAAATGAAAACTAAAACTATTAGTTCTCCCTATCTAAAACTTGTAGAGTCTTTGCAGCTTCATTGGCCCTTCAGTTGTTCAACCCCACTTGGTCCTGGTTCTAATCATCTGTTGATCCCCTGGTCTCTTTCATTTCTCCCTCAGCTTGCCCAAAATCCATACTAGCCTTATCTTCTTTTTCCTTGCCAAATCCAACATTCTTCAGTGATTCACCTAGACTATTGATATTCTCATTCAGGGTGTTCAAAATTGCAATCATCTGATTGACTAGGTTTTGATTAGAAGTCTCCATACTTTGAACTCTTTTTGAAACCTTTGAGATTCGATCCTCCTGGTCAACATGGTATCCCTAGTCACTACTTCTCATATGGCCTTCCTTCTGGCTCCTTTTCTCCTTGAGCTCTTCTATCTTATGAAACAACCACTTGCTAGAGAAAAAGTTATTTATCATGCTATTTTTAGCGTTATTGAGCAGATTGAGCCCATATTCTCTTGCATTGGTAGAAATTACAACCAGAGTTGGGTCAATAAGTTCATCAAAATGGACTTTTCTATTTTTATCCTCCATCACTTGGGGGTTCATCGTCTCCCTGACAATCCCAATCTTCACTATTTTAGTGTTGAAATTTCTCCATGACCTCCTCCTGTCTTTCAAAACCATCTCCCCACTATCTTCCACCAAAAATTCTATCTTCCCCTGTGGCAAAGAAATAGAAGGGATAGGGCCTGACATCATAGGAGTCTGGTCTTTTGTTTCTTCCAGCAACAAAGCCTCCTCAACCTTCCTTTTCCTGGGGTTCCCTGACATAATTGTCATATCCTCCTCAACCTTCTCACTATCCTCTCCCTTCATCTCTTCCTTTGACTCTGTTTCCTCTTCTTCAGTGATATGCTCCTCCTTCTCTTGTTCTTTAGACTTGGGGGATTGGAGGTTAAGACTCGAGGGCTCTTTCTACTAGGAACAATGCTGGCAGAGGGAGAAATTTTCTCCCCTTCCTTTGACTTCTTGCCTTTAGAGGGGGTATTATCCTCATCTTTTGAATTTATGCTTTGAACTTAATCAGAATCTAAGCTCTTAGTTTCTTTAGATACATCCCCAATTTCATCGAGGGATTTTCCTCTGGTTTGAGTCTTTAGGTACTCATAGACTAGAAGGAGTAAAACCTCATGAAGGGTTGGGTTTGCAATAGGTTTTTTTTAAAAACCCTCAATGCCCTTACTCATTGAAGTGAAAAGATAAAAAGGAAAGGAAATATTTATGCCATGCCTAAAATGGTTTAACAGAATGAAGTGATGTGTTTTGACCCTATCAAATCTACTATTTAGAGATATCTATTCGATAATAACCCTTAAGATATACCTCCAAAGCTTTTTAATCAAACCTGTTTCATAATATGTCTTAGTCTTCATGAATTTCTTCCTTTCATCCTCATCCTTCACAAAGTTTTTGATTGTGTTAGCTAAGATTTTCTTGTCTCTGAAAAAGTTTACCCCCTCCAAGGGAATTTCTATGACCTAGGCAATCAGTTCCACATTAACCTGATGAGTGACCCCATCAATTTTTACATACCCATCCTTCCATGATTTCACCATAATCTTAGTGATCTCCATATTGAATCCATGGAGTTTTCTATGAATCTTGTAATACTACCCTTCTCCAGCTTATGCCAGACCTTTGAGCTTTTCCTCCAATTTTCCACCTTCCCCATCAGCTCCTTCCTACTTCCTACCATAATGTCCTCTGGTTCGAAAAACCTACACCTGCTCACTATTTTATCACAAATTTCAACTTCTTTCAAATTTTGAACCTCAATTTTTTTTACATTTGGCAATTATAATGGTAGAAGGAAAATTGACCCATAAAATGTGCCACGCATAATTGATATGATGGATAGGTAATACCTTCTCATGGCTTTCATTTACACCTTGTTCGATGTGTAATCTTACAAATCTTTCCATAATTAAAATTGGATTGCCTTCGTACTTCCCTGGATACGATCTAGCAAAATTAAATCTTTTACAGCCCTCAGAAAGCTGTCATCATTATGCCATGTCATCATCATGTTTTTGACTACCACTTCATTTGCAAACTAGTCCTTGGCTGAGTTGGTCTCCCTGTACACATGGCTAATATGGACCTTATTAAATTTGTCCAAGTCAAATTTAATCTCCTCCACCACATTCGCAATGGTCCAAGAGGGAAAATATTGACCATTTAAACAATTAATAATATTTAAAGAATCCCCCTCTGACCAAAGGTTCTTGATCCCAAAAGCCAAGACCAATTTAACAATGTGACAAGCTGCACTGGCCTCAGCAAAATGGTTTGACTGAGCCCCAAGAGGGTAAGAAAAAGCCACAAAACTGCCCCATGACTATTTTTGATAATTCCTCCACACTTAATAGGACCGAGATTCCCTTTGGCTACCTAGTCAAAGTTGGCTTTATACCAATCTTCAGGGGGAAAAAGCCACCTAACCTCCTATCTTTTCCTATCCTTGTCCTTTTTCTTTTCTATGCTATTTCCTCCTTCTATGTCTCCTCCCTTTCTGATGGCAAAATTCTCCTTCATTGAACCTTTAATTTTCTTTACAATAATAAAAACACGAGATTCCCTATCTCTGAAGATACAATTATTTCGCTCTTTCCATATTCCTCAATAGAAGTGTGGAAGAGACCAGAAGCATAACATTTGGGTCTTCATTCCAATATGCACACTATTCCATTGTCTGAAGAACTCTTGGATGTTTGTTGGGATACACCAACTGACCCATAGTCCCTAGTCAAAAGATTCCAAACCTCAGAGGAGTAGGGACAATGAATAAATAGGTGGTTAACCATCTCCAAATCTTGCTTGCAAAGGCTGCACCTGTTAGGGATAATCTGAGTTGTAATGTCCCCATTTTGGAGGAGTTAATTATTTATAAAGTTATCAAATAAATAAATATTAAAAGGTAACTTTATATTTAATTAATTTAATAAAGTGACTTGAGTTATAAAATATTTTATAAAGTCACTTAATAAAATAATGTTCTAGAGGTTGCTGGAAGAAGCGGAGAAACAATTAATAAAATAATATTCCTTCTAGAAGGTAACTTAAGAAAAGTACAAGAAGGAGGCTGACCTATTGAGTAAAAAGAATAAATAGGCATTGAGGGCTCATTGTCTATCATCAAGATTTATTGTTGATATTTGTTGATGTGCATTGTGGAGCCTAGGGTTTTTGCAGTAGTCACAATTGGCCACTGAGAATGAAAACTCTCAATTGGTACACAATTTTGAGGGTATGAAAGATCACTTGAATTATTGTAGCTGGGAGGAAGATACTTCAGTCTTCTATTTGTGCTACATTGAGAAAAAATATTCGAGTACAATAGCTGATGTATTATTGTAGTTATCTGAATAAAGGGTTGCTTCTTCATCTATTCACAAGGGAGCTTCAAGCCAACCATGTTTCATTGCATATAGTCCATCTTTTCCTAACTTTTAGTTACAGCTGAGTGCATTTTCATACCATCATATCATATATTTGAATTTCTTGTTAATGCCAAAAGTCTTGTCTTATGGATGAGCATTGTATTGTATCATTATGTTGAAATAAGAGACACTGATTTGCTGATCATTTGTAGTTGTCATTGAGTAATTCTTTATCATCATTTTAAGATCAGAATTGAGTAGGTTCACTACAATGGTATCAAAGTAGTTTCCTGCCAGCCTAATAGGGTTTATGTAGCCACCATTCAATTTAGTTTACAAAAGTAAAAAAATAAAAGGGCTCTATTTACAATGGGAACCAACACAGCTGAGAACATGGTTGATAGACACTCTCAAAGCCCATCTAGAATGATGCAAGATAATGAGGCTTTATAGCATCACGATATGGTTCTATAGTTAATAAAGGAAAGTACATAGGAAATGATGGTTATGATGCAACATTTGATTGGGGAAAATAGGATAAATAATCATAATAATGACTAGGATGGTAGGAACATAGCAGGATCACAACATAGGACATGGTCTGGAATAACTGACAGACCCACACGTCCTACATTCAGGGAAGAAACTCCAACACTCACACCTGATGCTATGGTAATAGATATTGTAGATGAACTTTGACAAGCAAGGAATGAGTGGGATTCATTACTAGCATATGTATAGGATAGATGGACATTTGATAGGTACCTGAACTACAAAGCTGCTAGGTAGAAGTAGGCAGATAGACATAGTGGGTTGCAACAGGTCACTAACAAGTTGGCATTACTCACATTTGATGGCAATGGGAAAATGACTACTCATTCTTGGATTCATAAGGTGGATACTTTCCTATCTTTGAAGACTATGATAAAATTTGAAGCACTCAGGTATGCCACTTTACACTTAGGCAAGGCAGCTCATGACTAGTGGACACATGGCATGATCACATTGCAACACAATCAGGTAACCACTTATCAGGAGTTTGTGGATAGATTGATAGAAAGATTTGATAAAAACATCCTGAAATTTATTTTCAGGAGTTAGCCTAGTTGAGATAGTCAGGAGGCTTAGAACAATTCATCAATGACTTCTAGAAGCTTGTAGTGATGGTGCCTGACATTTCAAAATGAAGGCTAGTCATTTTATTCATAGAGGGATTAATTGAACCACTCAAGGGGTGGGTAAAGGCCTTTGATCCTCCTACATTACAAGAAGCCATGAAGAAAGCTTGTAGTATGGAACTTGCAGCTCCGACAAACTGGTTTAGTTCAAAGGGTTCTTCATCATTTAGAGATAACAAAGGGGAATTCAGCAAGGGTAAAGAGAAGGTTAGTGACTCAAAAGGCAAGTCAACTACACCTTTGGATAAGGAAATGCTTAATGACCTATGTAGGAAGAAGCTATGCTTTTTTTGCTAAGGTCCCTATGAGTTTGGTCATGACTGTCCTATGAGGCCTAAGGGGAAGGCTAACTAGGTGATGTGGGCTTATTAGGAGGGTTTAGATTCAGATAGCTCAAAGCACCATGATGAGGATCCTGAGGAGGTAGAGGGTGAATACGAGGTAGATAGTGCTGAGAAAAAAGAGGCTCCAGAGCTACATTTATAGGAGGCACGTTTGTCTAGTATTCAAAGAGAGGGATCTTTTAGACTTTGGGGAGTCTTAGTGGGACATAAGGTTATTACTCTGTTGGATACAGGTGCCACACATAATTTCATTGATGTAAAATTTTTGGAGAGACATGGAATCATTACTAAGGAGTTCAAGGGATTGAGAGTCAAGGTAGCTGATGGATATACTCTTTGTTGTAATAGGATGGTGCAAGATTTACCTTTGTGCCTAAACAACTATGAGTTCAAGGCAGTCTATCATATGGTCAACATGGGTGACATGGACATAGTACTTGGGATGCAATGGCTACATTATTTGAAGAAGGTTACCCTAAGACTAGAGGATATGGAGATACGATTCGAGGTGGATGGTAGGACTCATGTGCTAAAGGCTATCCATAATGGTGAAGTTAGGACTATCTCATTTAGGCAGTTGGAGAAATTAGCTAGGCATAATAATATAGAGTGGGCAACAATATGCATCTTGATGCCTACCCAGGAGGAGAAACATAAGGCTAAATATCATCTGGATATTCAAAAATTGAGAATCAAATATGAGAAGGTATTCAACGAGATTCTACTAGGCAGGCCACCAGATAGAGGCATTGAGCACATTATTGAGCTGGAGGAAGGCACTAAGCCTGTCATGATCACACCATACCAACACCCAAAATGAATCAAAGATGAGATCGAGAGGACTGTCAAGGGGTTGCTAGCAATGAGACACATCTGACCAAGTAAGTCACCTTTTGCGTCTTCTATTGTTTTGGTAAAAAAGAAGGATGATACTCTATGGATGTGTATTAATTATAGGGTGTTGAATAAGAAAACTATAAAGAATAGGTATCCCATCCCACACATCGATGAGTTGATAGATGAATTGTATGGGGTTGGTTATTTCATAAAAAATGATTTGAGATTAGGCTATCACCAGATTAGAGTTTGAGAGTAGGATATTGAGAAAACTGCTTTCAGATGTCATTATGGGCATTTCAATTTTGTAGTCATGCCTTTTGGTTTGACTAATGCACCTACCACCTTTCAGTCCACTATGAACAAGGTCTTCCACCATCAGTTGAGAAAATTTGTGCTAGTGTTCTTTGATGATATTTTGATATATAGCAGGACATGGCAGAAACATTTAGAGCACTTGGAGACAGTATTGAGCATTTTACAGAGGGAGTCCTTGTATGCCAAGGAGTCTAAATGTGATTTGGGGATGATAGACCTGTTGTATCTTGGACACATCATTAGTGCAGAGGGAGTGCAGATGGTTCCTAAAAAGATCTGCACTATTGTTGATTGGCCATCACTAGAGAACCTTACACATTTGAGGGGGTTCCTTGGTCTATGTGGATTCTATCATAGGTTTGTCAGTGGCTACTCACAACATGCAGCACCCATGACAGATTTGCTAAAGAAAGGGACATTTGTGTGGACTCAGGAGGCACAAGACTATTTTATGTGTTTCAAGGAAATAATGACCACATGCCTAGTATTAGCATTGCTTGATTTTACAAAGCCATTTGAACTTCAATGTGATGCTTCTAGAGAGGGAGTTGGTGCTCTACTCATGTAGGACAAGCATCCTATAGCTTATGAGAGCAGGAAACTCAGAGGGCCTGAGAGATCATTCAACATATATGATAAGGAGATGTTGGCCATCATGCATGTCTTGGCCAAATTTAGATAGTATCTTGTGGGCAACAAATTTTGTATTAAAACTGATCATAATAGTTTGAGGCACTTTTTGGGACAGTGGGACTTGAATGATCGTCAATCAAAGTGGGTGAGTAAGTTATAGGGATATGATTATGATATCACATATGTTAAGGGGACACAAAATGTTATTGCAGATGCTTTATCCCATAGGTCACACCTCACTTCTATGATTTAGATATCGAAGGATTGGCGACACTTGATTGTAGTAGAATATGCTAGAGACACATGAGCCTCTGATATAGTGGAGGGAACAATGATTGACACCAAGTATACTCTTGTAGATGATTTGATCATTTAAAAGAAAAGGATTTACTTAGTCCCAAGATCAAAAGTGAAGCAGTTGATTTTAAGAGCACTCCATGATTCACCTACAACAAGCCATCTTAGGTATTTCAAGACTTATAGGTTAGTACATGAGCAGTTCACGTGGAAGGGGCTTAAGGATAATTTTTTTTAGTATGTGCGTGAGTGTCTTGTTTGCCAACAGAATAAACAAGAGCACACTTATCCAGTAGGGCTCCTACAACCACTTCCTATTCTTGATAGGAAGTGGGAGTGCATCTCGATGGATTTTATCATGGGCTTGCCTAAGGCCCAAGGGCATGATTGTATCTATGTGGTGGTGGAAAGGCTAAAAAAATATGCTCACTTCTTCCCTATCAGCTACTACATACTCGGCAGCTCAGGTGGCAGAGGTCTTCTTAAGGGAGGTTTTTAGATTACATGGTTTGCCTTGGAACATTGTGAGTGATAGGGACAATCACTTCATGAGTCACTTCTGGCAGGAAGTATTTCGGTTGTGTGGCACAAAGCTTATACCTAGCACTAGTTATCACCCATAGACCAATGGTCAGACATAGATTGTGAACAAATGGGTGGAAGGATATTTGAGGAATTATGTGGTAGATCAACAGCGAGCTTGGGTTAGATGGATATATCTCTATGAGTATTGCTACAATACTACATACCATATGACTATACAAATGACACACTTCATGGCACTTTACGGTTATGAGGCACCTAGTTTCTTAGATTTGTTGTTGGGAGATAGTCAGGTACCCTGTGCAGGTGAACTATTATAGGAGAGTAAGGATATAGTTACTACTCTTAGGGACAACATTGCTAGAGCTAAGAACCAACAAAAGTAGTATGTAGACAAGAAGAGGACTGAGCATATTTTTGAGGTAGATGATATGGTTTACCTCATGTTGCAGCCATATAGGTAGTCCATTCTCAAGAAGAGTGGTGCAGAGAAACTCAAGCCACACTATTATGGACCATTCAGGATCATCAGGCAAGTTGGTGAGGTGGCTTATGAGTTGGAGCTTCCCACAGATAGTAGAGTGCATAATGTGTTTCATGTATCACACCTCAAAAAGGTGTTGGGTCAAAATGTGGTGCCTTCTGCAGTATTACCTCCCTTGGATGATGAGGGGAAATTGATCTTAGTGCTAGAATCCATTATGGATAATAGAGAGATGAAAATTTGAAGGAGAGTAATCAGAGAGTATCTAGTTAAGTGGAAAGATTTTTCTATTGAAGATGCTACTTGGGAGGGAGAAGCAATCTTGCAACATCTAGCATTGAGATTGCTTGAGGCCAAGCAATTTTAGGAGGGGTGGACTGTAATGTCCCTGTTTTGGAGGAGTTAATTATTTATAAAGTTATCAAATAAATACATATAAAAGATAATTTTATATTTAATTAATTTAATAAAGTGACTTGAATTATAAAATATTTTATAAAGTCACTTAATAAAATAATGTTCTAGAGGTTGCTGGAAGAAGTGCAAAAATAATTAATAAAATAATATTCCTTCTAGAAGAAGACTTAAGAAAAGTGCAAGAAGGAGGTTGACCTATTGAGGAAAAATAATAAATAGGCATTGAGGGCTTATTGTTTATCATCGAGATTTATTGTTGATATTTGTTGATGTGCATTATGGAGCCTAGGGTCTCTGCAATAGTCACAATTGGCCATTGAGAATGTTTGAGGGTGTGAAAGATCACTTGAATTATTGCAGTTGTGAGGAAGATACTTCAATCTTCTATTTGTGCTACATTGAGGAAAAATATTCGAGTACAATAGCTGATGTATTATTATACTTATATGAATATAGGGTTGCTTCTTCATCTATTTAGAAGGGAGCTTCAAGCCAACTTGATTTCATTGCATATAGTCAATCATTTCATAACTTTTAGTTATAGCTATAGGAGTGCATTTTCATACCAACATATCATATATTTGAATTTCTTGTTAATGAAAAGAGCCTTGTCTTATGGATGAGCATTGTATTGGATCATTGTGTTGAAATAAAAGACACTGATTTACTGATCATTTTTAGTTTTCATTGAGCAATTCTTTATCATCATTTTAAGATCAGAATTGAGTAGGTTCACTACAGACCTCTCTTTGCCAAGTTATCCAAGCTAAGAACTTTGTCTTGGAGAAGAAGCCAAAAGAATATGTTAATTTTTGGGGTAAGACCAGGAATCCAGGCCTTAGCCCAGATGGGTTTCTCCATTCTATCCCACAGTGAGAAGTAACCTAAAGCAATAGAGTATTACCCATTTGAGTTGTCTCCCCAAATGACTTCATCCCTCTTTTTATTAAGTATCATATGATTTAGGATAATCATCAAAGGTTTGAGGTCCTAAGAAATAAGGAATAGGTCTTGGCATCCTTGACTAGCTCTGTAGTCACTAACTTTTAGACCAAACCTTCTTATACATAATTCTACCCATCTCCCATAGTTAGGGTGGTCAATAAGAGGTCCTTGGCTTAGCTAATTATCTTGCTAGAAAAAGTATTTTCACCATTGCTTGCTTTCCATTTTGCCTTAGACTTGGCCAAAATTTTTTCCTTTAGAATCTCATTCCATATGTAAGATCCTTGAGGTATCTTAGCCTCACTAAGAAAAAAATTGAGAGACTACCTTCTCAAATATTTCTCCACCATGATGTCCCTCCATTCTCCTGAGCTCTAAAAAATGCACCATATCTGCTTGGTTAATAGGGCATTGTTGAGATGTCTGATTTTTCTAATGCCAAGACCACCATAGCATTTAGGGAGACAGACATGGTCCCAAGCAACAAGATGATATCTCTTATTATCTTCAACACCTATCCATAAGAAATATCTTTGAATCTTCTCCATTCTATTTGCATGCTTAACTAGGATCTTGAACAGGCCGAGGGCATAAGTAGGGAGATTTTGAAGGGTAGATTTCACCAAAGTACATTTACTTGCTTTATTGAGGGTGGTTCCTTTCCAACCAGCTAGTTTCTTGTTGAATCTATCAATGATACCATTCCAGAAGGATTTCAGAGGTTTGGACCCTAATGGCATTCCAAGATAGCTTGCTGGAAGAGACCCAACACCACATCCCAGGATACAAGCAATTTTCCTCTGTCTCTCTAAAGGTGTGTTGATAAAGTATACCAAAATTTTATCCCTGTTTATGGCCTAGCCTAAACCCCTTGTGTAGGTATTCAGCAAACCTTTAAACACTTTGGCCTCCTAGACCGAGGCATCTCCACCTAGGATATTATCATCCACAAATTGCTAATGGGTGAAAGAAGTTTTCCTAGATGAAGGCTTGAGACCATGCAGGCTTTCATCCTATCTTTTCCTCATAATTAACCTCCCCAAACACTCAACCATAATAATGAAAAGAATAGGGTATAAGGGGTCACCATGTCTTAGCCCTCTCAAGGGGAAGAAGAAATTTGAGGGAAAATCATTGACCAATATGGACAGAGAGGGGGTTGAGATAAGCTAAGGATGAGTCTACAAACCTGGGCATCAAAACCAAAAGCCTAGAGGATAGCCATCAAGAAATTCTAGTCCACCCTGTCATAAGCTTTAAATAGATCCACCTTAAGCAGAAATCCTTCCCTCTTCCCAGCTTCCAAGGAATGAATCACCTCATGAACCATAATAATAGAGTCTAGAATTTGTCTCCCTAGGACAAATCCAATTGGCTACAGGGAGAGTATTAAATGAAGGACACTGAGAAGCTTGGTGGTCAAAACTTTTGAGATGATTTTATAGAATGAGTTGCATAGACTAATGGGTCTGAACTTATACATTGAGTCAACCCCTAGGATTTTCAGAATAAGCACCATAAAAGTAGCATTGAGTTCTTTCAAAAGGTTCCTGGCCCCAAACAAATCTTGCACAACATTCAAAACATCCCTTTTGACCACCTCCCAATATATCTGGAAAAAGAAAGTCAAAAATCCATCCAAGCCAAGAGCTTTATCACCAAGAAGAGAAATAAGGGCTTGATAAGTTTCTTGCAAGGATGGAATAGCCTTCAACATAGAATTATGGTGATCTTGCAACAGAGAAGGAATAGCATTTAAAATGTTCTCTTGATCTGTCAAGGAGAGAGAAGGATCCTTAGAAAGAAGTGAAGAGAAGAACTTCACAGCTTCATCTGCAATCTCATTATCCTTAGAAAACAAGGTCTGCCCCCTTTTGATGCTTGAAATCCTATTATGTGCCCGATGCTTTAAGGTGGATAAATGCAAAAACTTGGTATTTTGGTCCCCCTCTTTGAACCAATTAACTCTTGATCTTTGCTTCCAAAAGTGTTCTTTCCTACTTATGATTTTTTGGAGATAAGATAGAATTGACCTTTCTTCAATCCTATTCAGGTCGTTATATCCCTTCAACTGAATCTCTTCCTGGATAATACAATTCTGGTCTAACTTCTCATCCTTCTCCTAGAATATATGCCCAAAGTCTGACTTATTCCAAACTTTAATGTTTCTTTTCATATTCTTCAATTTTTAGGCTATCCTCAACATTGCAGTACCTTCCACCTCAATATTCCACCAAGAAGGAATCTTGGCTTCTAGATCCAAATGGGAAGTCCACATCTTCTCGAGATGAAAAGGGAAATTCTATTTGACCATCAAAGGACTAAAAGAGAGCAAGACGGGAGAGTGGTTTGATCCAACTCTAAGGAGAAGGGACAGTCTACATGAGTGGGTTTGCATCCAAGTAGGGGAGATTAGGGCTCTGTCAAGAGAGACCTGGATGCAATCCCCATCAACTCTCTTGTTAGACCAAGTGAAACTACCCTACAAGAGATCAATATCCATGAAAGCTAGATTGTTAATAAAATTTAAGAGGTCTAATTTACTATCTTGATTCGGGGCTAGCCCACCAGCTTTTTCATCATCAATAAGGGGGGAGTTGAAATCCCCCATAATAACCCCTTTATTTATGTTATAATTATGTATAATATCAAGGATCTTAGCCCAAAAGACGCTTCTCTCCCTTTTAGTGTTGGAAGCATATAGATTTAAAATAAACCAAGAGTCACCACTATGTACATGGATAACCTTATAGAGGAGAGCATTACCTTCATTATGAACAATATAAATTTGAAAATCCTTTTTTTTTGTAGATCATCAATATCCCCCCTATGGCTCCCTCCAAATATATAGCCTCACTACTCATATTTTTGCTAAAAGACATCTTGCCTACCACATCTTTTCTCATTTTAGTTTCTTGGATCAGTAAAAAATTAGGTCTTTGGTCTCTAAGCACATTCTGAACTATCTCTTGCTTGTGGGCACCATTTAGGCCCCTTATTTTCCAAGATATATTCTTCATCTCTTTTTTCTAGACTATTCCTTGATGGTTCTCTAGCTCCCATCTACCAAGTTCTTTCTGGTCTCATCCTACAATGTCTGATTCAGGCTTCTCTTACCTGGAGACTTAAGCTTTACCCCAACATTAGCCTTGACTCTACTTCTGGTCATCATTGGAGATAGTGGAGGAGTGTTGTGATTTTTATTCTTCTTCTTTTAAACCATACTCTAGTTACCTTTAGTGTCTTGAGATCAACTGTTAATACATTCCTCCCATTTTGAAATATATTATGGGGAAGAATTGTTGATAAGCTCTAAAATCTTCATCCCCATATCTTTGGAGACAGATAGATTCACCAAGGGAATAATAGGTAGATCCAATTCATTCCAACCTGAATAATCCCATCATCATTGATTTCGTCTCTTAGGCTAAGAGCATCCACCTTGGGAGACCACCAACTCTACTATTCAGGGTTCTTAAAATTGTTTTTTATGAAATCTCTATTCTGGGGGTCTCTGGCCTACCAATGTCCTGCTCTTTCTCAATCAACAAGTTATTTCCTACCAAAACTGTAGCTTCAGTGGCTTGGCCCTCAAATTCAAATGTTTTTGGTCTTGTATCACTTTCCTTTCTCTAGTCTACAATATTGAATATAGGTGAGATTTCCATATCCTCGGGTAATTCCAGTTCATAATTATTCCCATTTTCAAATTTCATCAAGATCTTACAAGGTCCAAATTTTCTTATCTTCAATTTATTTTAAAACCCAATATGTAAATATTCCTTTCTTTAAATGAATCATAGCTTCATATCCTACTGACAAATCCTTATGTCTTCCAGTCGTATCAACCTTCTCCTTATACTTTTTGTTCATACTTTCTAGATGATGCTTGACCTCCTCACATAATGACTTCATGTAATTCACAAATTTTTCTTCTTAAGACTCCTTAAGTATATAATTCCCATAAGACTCATGCCAATAAATATTTTAAGTGGTGTATTTCATATGATTCTATTTATCAAACTATTATATGCAAAATTAGGTTGTGCTAAAACCAAATTCCAATTACCAAGCTCGTCTCCAATGAAGTTTCTTAATAAATTCCTTAAACTCCTATTTAGCAACTCTATTTGTCCATTAGTTTATGGATGAAAATAGAACTATATTTCAAATTAGTATCCAAATTCCTCTAGAGTTTACTCCAAAAATAACCTACTTGTCTAAAAATATAATCTTTAGTAATCTGTGCAATCTTACAACCTCCTTTAAGAATAAGTAAGCTATATGTACTTTATTTGATGTATTCTTAGAAGGAACAAAATGTGACATTTTAGAAGATATATCCACCACCACAGACATAGAGTCATTACCTATTTGCGTCATCAATAAACCCAGAGCAGAATCCATGCTAACACTTTTCCAAGGTTTACTACGTATAAATATAGACCTAGATTCTGACTACTGCCATTAGAAACTTGGAAAATTCTATATCTTTGATTAAATATCCTAACATCCTCATTAATATGTGGCTAGAGTTACCTTTCTCTCAACAAACTTATTGTCTCATCTATACCAAAGTGTCTTGTAATTCCACCACTATGTTTCTCCTTAATCATATTGTGTTGACTCGTACAAATAAAAGATCACTAAATCAATCCAGAGACTAAAATAAACTAAAAATTTGACAAGATTATAAATAAGATATTTTTGGTTGATGCAAGATTTCTTCAAAACTAAGACAATTCTACATCGTAAAGGTTTATTGTATGCATGATGGGTTGAACTATCTATATAACTAGCTACATATGTATATTGATGTCACAAAATATACTATTAAAAACCCACAATATGTTACCTCGATAGAAAATAATTAACAAGAGGGAGATTGTAGTAATATTATATGTCAACAAAAGATCCCAAAGGTCATCCTTGATAGAATTAGGTTACACTAACGAGGCATATCAACAAAAGTAGCACAAATGAAAGAGTGTGATCTTACAAAGAAAGTTGATTATAATTGACAAATTTCATACCAATAAACACCTAGGAATTCCTAAAACAATGATTAGTGTAACACAACACCATCAGGAGAGAGTAAAAAATGTCTTGCCAATGCTCGATGAAAATATTGGGGATATTTATGTTGATAAAGTAACATTTGAATAAACTATAAGGAACTATCAAGAGGACTTATGCCGATAGAATACACAAGGGAAAAATATCAAGAAGAGTCATTATAATCAAAGACATCAATATAGTTGTTAACTATAAGAAGTATAATGGACACATTATATCAGCACTTGATGATAGATCTAGGGAAACATATGTCGATAAAGTGATAGTTTGTGAACCCATGTTAATATATCTATATAACCTATGGTGATGGGCAATTGGTAAATAATATAATAGGGTGAACATATGAAGATGAAAAGTTGTGCACATGTCATTGATGTAAGGTATATTGTCCATGATAAATGATAAGTTATGTTGATAACTTGATCAATGTAGCTTTCAACTATGAAGGTAAAAAACAAAGGGCATATTGATGCATATTGGAAAAAGTGGTGTACAACCTATATTGATGACTATGAACTAAATACCCAATTAGAGTAGCATGCAAGGAGTTCTATGGAAAATGCATAAAATTTAAATTTTATTAGTGTATCCTATGGCAATTATAATGACTATCATATCAATTGTTTGATTTTCATAAACCACCAAAGAATACCATTAAATATGGAAATTAGAGGAATTTAGAGGCTCTTCAAGTACTACTTGTTAATCGTCTTGTTTTTTCATTACCCTAAAAGATTGATTTCTTAGCACATGATACAATAACATGAATTAAAGAAGACATAAGGGGTTCTTAAGCCATGCTGTGTTATCCCATGATTGATGCCTGCCCATTGCCAACACCCCTAAAAATCATGAATTAACCATGAAAGAAAGGTGTGATGTTCAAGCATTCATCAGAGATAACATCAAATGAGAAAAAATAAACACATATTATTAAACATAAATTAAGATTCATAAATTTAACAACATAACATGTATCTTAACTTAATGTGAGCGATGGCATTTTATCATAGAACTACAAAAATAAAAGATGAGTAATTTAATTTTCTTTTTTTATAGCTCTTTTGAGTGAAAATTGAAAAGTTTACCATTTTGTGGATCCCACCAAATTTTAAGGACATATTTGAGATGAGGGTTGCATCTCATTTCTCTAACTCATTTGTGTTGTAAGTTTTTTGATCTATTTGGTTACTTTGATTTCTAACTCTCTTTGGAAGGTTTGTCACTAGAGAGTTTGCAAATTTTTGTTGTTTCAAATCTTTTATACAACCCTCTTTGGAAGGCTTGTCACCAAAGAGTTGATTTCTATTTTTCCTTGTTTGGTTGGATTGCCACTAAACCCATTTCATTTTCCTTGCTTTGGAAGACTTGACACTAAAACTATTTCACTAATATCTTTGTGTAGATTTTTCTATCTTTCATTCAATTCATATTAGTTTCTTGTTTAAATCTATATTATATTTTAATTTGATTTAGCTTGCATAACCTTTGTCATGTTAAACACAAGGTTATTGTTTGCTTGTAGTATCTTTTTTTTTTTTTTCAAAGACTACACTTTATGTATTACGATTTTGATTTCAAGTTCATTATTCTAACATATTAATCTGCAAGTTTGAAAATCTAATATTTTTATGTATAGAGATATATAATAATCTCTTTCCATTATTCATTAAAAAAAATTGTGTAGTTTTAAATTATTTGTTGCAATCTATTTACATTTAAATTTAATGTTTGTTCATCCTGAGGGCTTGTACCCACCCACCTCCCAACCCATATTGTAGATCTTGGATTTTAGACTAAGTTTGGAATTTTTTTTAAAGAGGGAGATTTGTTTGTTTTTGTTTTTGCGTCCATTTTCATTTCAAGCATCCTCATCTCCTCACCATATCACTTTTTTGTCCAAATTCTTGCTCCCTTGTTGGTGTGTCTAGTATTGTTTGAAGTATCCCACCCCCTTATCAATAGTTCCTTTCCCAATCACATTATAGTATGATCACCCATCAAAATTGGTGGAGTATGACAAGAATCAAATGATGAAAACATAGACAGTGAAGATGACATATGATGTAAAGCCATTGAGTCTAGAATCCATCTCCCTAAATCATGACTTGAAGTAGCAAATAATTCTTGACATTTTCCCTTCCTTTATCAAAATTGGATTGTAAAGAAGAGGATGAAGTATGAATTCTTGAAGGTAGACTTATTTGATTCTTCTTGACAATATTCTTGAGTTCATTAATCCTGCTTGTAGCAGTGATGTTCTTCATGCCTATCCTTCTTGAAATATGCACAAGTGAGAAACTCCCTCTTTGATATTTTTCTTAGAATATATAGTTCACCAATATAAGTGAGAGGTGGGGGTGAGTGGTGGATCGGTTATATAACTAATATCACAATATCAATATTATTAAACTTTAACTATATGAGCAATATAATCAGAGACCACAACAAGATACTCATGCATAATAACCTAGATATGTTAATTAGGGAAACCTTAATAAGAGGGAAAACCTCAGTGGGGATGGTACCCACAAGGTGATGTACTAATATAAATATTCATTGTTAGAAGATGGACCCTGTTAGGAGTCTGTAACAACATCTAGTGCATATCAATCCCTGTTAGGAGACTTTGAATCCCTATTAGGAGTTGTGCCAACCCTATTAGGAGTTACGAAAGATAGTTGGACCTACTACCTAAATAACTTCAAGGGAAAGATCAATGAAATCACTATCCAAATGACTTTTGTATTATTCTTTGCAGAATAATAGAAATGAATTGCACTTCCTTCCTCTATCCTATCAACTGGAATTTTGCTCCTTCAGATCTTATAACCAGATCACAAAAATTGCATGCAATAATCCCTTGGATTGCTCACTTGCATTCAATAAACACTCTATCCCTTTTCACACTTTACACATAATACAATACTTGATACACTTCTAAAAACAAGGAAAAAACTTCCCTTTATACCATATCTTCAAATTAATTCCTTGAGTCAACCTTGAGGCTTTCCCAATTAATTATAATAAGATAGTTAATTAATTACAATTACAATAGCACTGTTGGCTCATAGTATATAAAAAACTTCACATGTGTGACTTCAGGACCTGCACACTTCCTGATGTCACCATCAGACTGTCCTCTATCATTGGTTGACCATGTTGGAAATCTGATTGAAAAGATCATTGTTGAAGATCAAAGAGGGAGATTATTGTAAAAGATTGTTTTCAATCATTTTTTTACCATTGATGTCAAACCTGCTATATGTAGGGATGATATTCGCTTATATGATTCATGCACTAGCACTTAGTTGATTGATGAAGAGGATTTGATCAACAAGATGTAACAAGAGCACCTAAAGGAAGGGTTGAGTTATGATATTGTAATGAAGGGAAAGAATCAGTTAAGACAATGGTTAAGTAATGTATTGATGACATACTCAAAGATATAGAGGTTGGTCACACTTAGATACATTGGAAGAAGAAGTTGTAACAAGGTTGACTGCAAAGCTTTAACTTTGATCATCAGAAGGTGCCGAGCAAGTTAGTTGAAGCTGAGCAAATTCTTAATAGAAGCCGAGTAATAGAAATTTTAATTAGTGCCAAGTGATCTTCAAGTGTCAAGTAAAAGATTAGGTGCCAAGCATCAGGAAAATTTTAGTTAGTGCCGAGTGATCTTTAGGTGTCAAGCATTAAAAAAAAAAAGCAAAAAAAAGCACATAGTTGATGTTGAGTAAAACAATATGTGTCGAGCACTAGTATTTCAATAGTGCCGAGCTGCATTATTATTTCAAATGATGAAGATTCACCAAATCTGAGCTAACATAGTGGTTGCATTGAATTTTGTGAACAAGTTAGAATATAAGGATGATGAGTTGTTGGCACAAAATCTTATGTAAACTATTTTTGGGCAAATTCTAAAGGATTATTCAAGAAGTTTCTAAAGGAAATAGAATATGGGATAGATACAATGTATCCTACCTAATCCATGTGAATTGAAATTAAAAAATGGAAGAATCAAGTGGGAAAAGGAACTTCAAGACTTCTATTTAAGAATTCATAGACCAAGAAGCAAGAAGCTACTGATATTGTTGCTACAAAAGTGCCAAAATCTGTGAAATGATTGAAAGGGTGTCAAGAAGGAGACATCTAGGAGAAGGAAGAGCACAGAGGCTCTGCTTCTACAAGTGGTCATGAAGAGATGATTGCACTGGTACATTGAGTATGGAGACTAAAAAAGATAAATCTTGAAAGAAAAGGCAAGCAGTTAAGAGTTGCAGAGATAGGCCAGACAAGGATATGAGCTGAGAAGTGATATGAAATTTGTAAGATAGGTTGTATGTTGTAGTCAGGTCAAGATTTTCTAATATTCTATAGAAATTGTATTAGATTTGAAAGTCCTATGCACTTAGGTTTGCCTAACAACCATTTGTAAATCCTTTAACAGGGTAGCATTCCAAGTGAATGTTCTAAAGTCCTTTTACCATGCCAACTTCTAACAAGGTGGTTAAATCCTCTAACAAGGTCACATTTATCAGTGTGTATTGTAAGTCTTTAATAGGGTAGGCCTTTCACAGGGCATCACTTGAGAAGGGTGAGAATTGAGTAGCATGTTACTGGTGGTTTTTCCCAAATTGGGTTTCCACTTAAATCACTGTGTCATGTGTTGATTTCCTATGTGATATATTTGTATGTTAATTTATAGTAACTTGGTAATTAAACAAGTTAAAGTTTGCATGAATGAATGATTGAATGGATTTATCACACTTAGTAAAAATTATGAAAGGGACATCTGGACCTTGAATAACTAATACACCCCCCTCTTAGTTATTCTAAAGCAATTCTAACAATAGGTATCAGAGCCTTTTGCTGATTTAGTTTCAAGGTACTAGAAGCAAGAAGATCAAGATGTCCAATAGAGAAGTTCCCAAGATTAACAAAGACAACTTTGCTACATGGTAGAGTTTGATGAAATTGCACCTTGGATCAATAGGTGACTATGCAAAAACTTCAATTGGAACAAAACATGTAACTCCAGCAGGACCTCTTACTGCAAATGATTTGAACAAAAAGAAGGAGCACAATCAAGCAATGTTGGAAATTTCCTCTGCACTTAGCTATGCCAAATATGATGATGTCAAAGACTGTGACACTGCATTCAAGATGTGGAAAACCTTATCAAAAATCTATGGAGGAGATCAGAAATGTCTAGAGAGCAAAAAGAGAAAGCCTAAGAGGGAAGTTTGATGACACGAAGATGGAGGAAGGTGAGAATGTTGTTCAGTATGCTACAAGAATAAAAGAAGTGGTGAGTGCAATAAGGATTCTAGGTGGTCAACTAGAAGAAGAAACATCCATCAGCAACTACTTGAGAACTCTACTTCCTATCTATGCTATAAGAGTATTGGCCTTTCAAGAGCTAAGGTGTGTACAAGGGAACACACTAACTTTTGAAGGAATAGTTGGAAGACTGATTTCATTTGAGCTATCCAATTTTGACAATTATAGACTTGAGAACCTTGAATCTTCTTTCAAGGCCAAAATGACAATAAAAGATATCGAGGAGGACACATCAAGAAAAAGAAGAAGAAAAGGAAAACATGCATCCAGTGATAGCAGCACAGATGAGGAAGATGTGGAATAGTTAGAAGCACTACTGGCTAGGAGATTTCATAGAGGTAAAGGTAAATTCAAAGGTAAGCTTCCTATCATATGTTTCAATTGCAATGAAGTAGGTCATATAGTTGCAAGATGCCAACAAAAGAAAAACTTTAAAGAAGGAAGCAAGTTTAGGAACAAAAGAGAAGATGATAGCAAAGATTATAAGGAGAAAGACAAGAGATGCTACATTGTTGAAGAAGATTCTGATAAAAATGATGATGACATAGTCTATGTAGCCATGAAGGATGAATCAGAAAAAGATGAAGATGAAGCAACAAATTGGTTACTTGTGTGAGAAAGAATGACAAGTGGATCATAGACAGTGGGTGCTCACATCACATGACAGGAGATAAAAGTAAGTTCATTACCTTTACTGAATATGATGCAAATATCGTTAGATTCGGTAATGATGCCCCATGTCAAATCAAAGGAAAAGGCTCTATCAAACTTATAGAGAAAATTTCATGTGACAATGCATACTATGTTGAAGGATTGAACTACAACTTGTTGAGTGTATCTCAGTTAGGAAATGTAGGTTGCAAAGTGGAATTTGGAAAAAAAATGGCCAAGATCTATGATATTGATGGAAATCTGATAGGAAAAGGTGAACAAACTAGGAGTAATCTATTTTACCTAAATATGGAAGAAGCAAAATGTCTTATTGTTAGACTTGATGATGTGTGGTTGTGGCATAAAAGGTTGTGTGATGTTAATTTTGATAATTTGATCAGCATTAGCAGAAAGAACAAAGTTAGAGGATTGCCCAAGTTAAAGAAACCTAAAAATATAGTGTGTAAACAATGTCAACTAGGGAAGATGACTAAATCTAGTTTTAAAAGAAAAGCATACGCTTCCAATGAAGTTCTAGAATTAGTTCATATAGATTTATGTGGCCCAATAGAAGTACAAAGCTACCTAGGAGAGAAATACATAATGTTGTTTGTAGATGATTATTCCAGAATGATGACTGCTATGTTCTTAAAACAAAAATCTGATGCATTTCAAATGTTCATGTGGTATTTGGCTAGAGTTGAGAAGGAAACAAGAAAGAACTTGAAATGCCTAAGGTCAGACAGAGGAGGTGAGTTCACATCAAGAGAATTTGAAGTATTTTGCAATGATAGAGGTATCAAAAGGAAAATGTTAGCACCAAGAACTCCACCACATAATGGTATTGCTAAAAGGAGAAATAGGTCAGTGATTGACTATGCCAGAACCTTGAAGATGGAGAAAAATGTTGCACTTAAGTACTGGAGGAAGCTGTAAGTACTACAATCTACACACTAAATAGAGTTCAAGTCAAGAAAGGTACAAATGCAACACCCTTTTAATTATGGTATGGTCATTCACCTAATGTTAAACATTTCAAAGTGTTTGGTTGTAAATTCTATATTCTAAAAGACACTAGAAATGGCAAGTTTGATGCAAAAAGTAATGAAGGAATATTTCTTGGGTACTCCACTAAAAGTAAGGCATATAAGTGTTTGAATACTAACACCAACAGAGTTGTGGGGAGTGCAAATGTAAATTTTGATGAGCATGTAGAAGTTTAGGATAATGAGTCAAAGCAAGTAAAGGATTATAGATCATTTGTATACTTCTATGAAGGAATGCCAACTGAAGACAATGCTGCAAATCAAGTTGAGAATCAACAACAAACTTCAGTATCTGTCGAGTCTTAGCCTATGAATGTCGAGTTACATTTAGAAGCCGAGTTGTAGAATGGAGAGAATGAACAAAATGGTTCTAAAAATAGTATACATGAAAGGAATGATGAATTATCTAATGAAGAAGAACAAAATGACTCTGAAGCTGAAGAATCAAACATGAAAAGAAGGACTAAACCTAGATTAGCTAAGTATGTAAGAAGACATCACCCTGCAGATGAAATCATTGGTGATAAGGATGCTAGACCAATAACAAGGAATAGACTAAAATATGAATCATGTCTACTGAGCAAGGTTGAACCCAAAATAGTCAAAGATGTACTACAAGATGATGACTGGTATAAGGCCATGAAAGAGGAGATAGATCAGATTGAGAAAAAAAAAACTTGGTCTCTAGTCCCCAGACCAACTAATAAAAATGTGATTGGTACCAAGTGGGTGTTCATAAACAAACTTGATGAGAATAGTGAAATAACAAGAAACAAAGCTAGACTAGTTTGCAAAAGCTATGCGCAAGAAGAAGGACTAGATTATGGAGAGACATTTGCTCCTGTTGCAAGAATGGAATGAGTAAGAACATTACTTGCATATGCTACATATGAAGGTTTCAAATTTTACCAGATGGATGTAAAGTCAGCTTTTCTGAATGGTATATTGGAAGAGGAAGTCTACATAGAACAACTAGAGGGGTTTGTTGATGAGAAGAACAAGAACATGGTCTGTAAACTACACAAAGCACTCTATGGACTGAAGCAAGTGCCAAAAGCATGGTATGAAAGGCTACACAAATATCTTGTGAAGATAGGATTTGAAAGAATAGATGACAACAACTTTTGTACATCAAAGCTAAGGAAGGTAAAGACATTTTGATTTTAGAAATCTTTGCTGATGACATAATATTTCAAGGAAAAGATGTTTTATGCAAAGATTTTGCTAACCAAATGAAGCATGAATTTGAGATGTCAATGTTTGGAGAAATCAAATTCTTTGTTGGATTACAAGTACATCAGTTGAAGCATGGAATATTTGTAACCCAATCCAAATACATCAAGGAAGTACTCAAAACATTTGGGCTAGAAGACTCAAAACCAGTCAGCACACCAATGGCAACTGGACATAAGCTATCCAAAAATGATGAGTCTACTGAAGTAAATTAGATATTGTATAGGTCAATGATTGGAAAGCTAAAATATGTTGTACATAGCAGACCAACTATTGCATTAGTGTTTGGAATAGTGACTAGATTTTCTGCCAATCCAAGAGAAAACCACTTAATGGCAGTAAAGAGAATATTGAGATACCTGAAAGGAACTAATGACTTTGGTTTGTACTAAAAAAAGAATGAGAAATTTGAATTGAGAGCTTATACTGATGCAGATTGGGGAGGTAACATTGATGATAGAAAAAGCACCAGTGGAGGAGCACTTTTCTTAGGAAAAAGGTTGATTACATGGACAAGCAAAAAACAAAGTTGCACCTCATAGTCTACTACTGAAGCTAAATATGTGGCAGTTGCTATAAAGTGCACTAATATTGTGTGGATCAAACATTTTCTGCAAGGTATGAAGGAAGAGGTAATTGAGCCTATGACACTTTATTGTGATAATACAAGTGCTATCAATATATCAAAGAATCTAGTAATGCATGCTAAAACCAAGCATATTGCAATTAAGTATCACTATGTAAGATAGCTAGTGGAAGATAAACAAGTGAAGATGGAACATGTTAGCTCAAAGGAACAAATTGCTAATATCTTCATAAAAGCACTGCCTAGAGATGCTTTCAAGTATCTTAGAGATAAGTTAGGGGTGATACCCCTAGCTAAAGTTACTTAAAGCAAAAGCAAGAATGCCCTGCATCAGATAAGCTGAATGTTGAAGATTTTACACATTGATGTGAAGGATGTTTACTTTGGGATCCATGCCTAAAGTAATAGAAGTACTAAAAATTTCAAATTAGTCACAAGCAAGGTGACAGAGGGAGATTGACTAAATTTGTAAAAGCTACATCTGCACGTTAAAGATGTTAATAAGTCTTTGGCATTGTTGTCAAAGAGGGAGAAGTGAACAATTGATCAACAAGATTGTTAAAGATAAAGGATCAAAGAAGTAGAGGGAGATTTTAGAGGTTGATCAAAACAACAAAAGATGAATAATATAGAGGAAGAAAGATAAAGATAAAGGATACAACAGCAAAGAGGGAGAAGTGAAATGAAGATGTGATGTTACAACTTACTTTTTGGCATTTGACTTGCTATTCTAACCTAGTAAGCTTTTGGCAGAATAGTTTAGTTTGATGGTTGATCAGTTTGGTTTGCCATCAATGCCAAAGAGGGAGATTGTTGGAAATCTAATTGAAAAGCTCATTGTTGAAGATCAAAGAGGGAGATTGTTGTAAAATATTGTTTTCAATCATTGTTTTTCCATTGATGTCAAACCTACTACATGTGTGGATGATATTCGCTTACAAGATTCATGCACTATCACTTAGTTGATTGATGAAGAGGATTTGATCAACAAGATGTAACAAGAGCACCTAAAGGAAGGGTTGAGTTATGATATTGTAATGAAGTGCAAGAATCAGTTAAGACAATGGTTAAGCAATGTATTGATGACATACTCAAAGATATAGAGGTTGGTCACACTTAGATACATTGGAAGAAGAAGTTGTAATGAGGTTGACTACAAAGCTTTAACTTTGATCATCAGAAGGTGCCGAACAAGTTAGTTGAAGCTGAGCAAATTATTATTAGAAGCCAAGTAACATAAATTTTAGTTAGTGCTGAGTGATCTTCAAGTGCCGAGTAAAAGATTAGGTACCAAGCATCAAGAAAATTTTAGTTAGTGCCGAGTGATCTTCAGGTGCTGAGAATTAAAAAAAAAAAAAAGAACACATAATTAATGTCGAGTAACACAATATGTGTCAAGCACCAGTATTTCAATAGTGCTGGGCTACTGCATTATTTCAAATGATGAAGATTCACCAAATTTGAGCTGACATAGTGGTTGCATTGATTTTTGTGAACAAGTTGGAAGATAAGGTTGATGAGTTGTTGGCAAAGAATCTTATGTAAACCATTTTTGGGCAAATTCTAAATGATTATTCAAGAAGTTTCTAGAGGAAATAGAATATGGGATAGATACAATGTATCCTACCTAATCCATGCAAATTGAAATTGAAAAATGAAAGAATCGAGCGGGAAAAGGAACTCCAAGATTTCTATTTAAGAATTCATAGACCAAGAAGCAAGAAGTTGCTGATACTGTTGCTACAGAAGTGCCAAAATCTATGAAATGATTGAAAGGGTGTCAAGAAAGAGACATCTAGGAGAAGGAAGAGCATAGAGGCTCTACTTCTACAAGTGGTCACGAAAAGATGATTGCACTGGTACATTGAGTATGGAGACTCAAAAAGATAAAGCTTGAAAGAAAAGGCAAGCAGTTAAGAGTTGTAGAGATAGAAGGCCAGAAAAGGATATGAGCTGAGAAGTGATCTGAAATCTACAAGATAAGTTGTATGTTATAGTCAAGTCAAGATTTTCTAATACTCTCTAGCAATTGTATTAGATCTAAAAATCCTATGCACTTAGGTTGGCCTAACAGTCATTTATAAATCCTTTAACAGGGTGGCATTCCAAGTGAATGTTCTAAAGTCCTTTTACCATGCCCACTTCTAACAGGGTGGTTAAATCCTCTAACAAGGTCACATTTAATAGTGTGTGTTGTAAGCCTTTAACAAGGCAAGCCTTTCACAAGGCATCACTTGAGAAGGGTGAGAATTGAGTAGCATGTTACTGGTGGTTTTTCCCAAATTGGGTTTCCACGTAAATCATTGTGTCATGTGTTGATTTCCTATGTGATATATTTGTATGTTGATTTATAGTAACTTGCTAATTAGACAAGTTAAAGTTTGCATGAATGAATGATTGAATGGATCTATCACACTTAGTAAAAATTATGAAAGGGACATCTAGACCTTGAATAACCAATTCACCCCCCCTCTCAGTTATTCTAAAGCAATTCTAATAGACCATGCATCACCAAAATTTATCACTATCAAAGGATATAATGCAAACATCAGAAACAACTTCTCAGGTACTCTGTCTCTGTACTGCTTTCTATAAATTAGGTACAACTTTTATATGTCTTTGACTTATGTGTTGTGCATTAAATGTCATCATTAGAACACTGTAGTAAACATTTCCATGAACACACATCACCAAACACTCAAAACCTTATCTGTACAACTAAGATCTCTGTCTTCTACTTTGCCAGTCTTTACATACTTATTGCTATGTTGACATCAATGTCAAACATAGTCATGAATGAAACATATCAATACTCTCCAGTGCTTAGGATACTCCCCCAATGTAGTATCACTAGCATTCATGCTAATATTTTCCCCTTATTTTTGTCTTTTTGTGAGAGTTTTATTTCTCTTGGTGTGTCTTGTGTTTCCACTTATTTTTCTTATTTTTTCCTTGATTCCCTTGATTAACCCTAATGCATTAGGATTTGAAGACTTGAGAATTCCCATACTCATCAGTTTTAATTGTTCCAACATCAAAATCTCTTCAAATGACTCAAATTAAGGTGTAGCAAATGCACTTCACATGGTCAACTTATGAGTATTGTATCTTGAAATAAAGGCTGCATATTATGAAGGAATATTGTTTATCATACAATGAACCAATTGGGAATCCTAGATGATAATACCACATTCCATAAGTTGTGCTCTCAACACATTGACTTAATTGATGAAATATTGAATTGTGTCAAATTTCTTAGGATCCAATTTGAAAATATTTACTTGAATTGTGAATCCCTTATCTTCATCATACAACCTTTCAAGTTTATCCCAAGCTCCCTTGGTAGTGCTCAAGGCTATAATGTGAAACAATAGATCTTTAGTAACAACTTCTCTACTAATTTCTAAAGCCGTAGAGTTTGTATTATCCAATAATTAATGTCCTTAGTATCTACTTAGGACCATAGGGAATTGGATTTATTCCATTCATAAAGAGAATCAAGCCTTTCTCCATTAACCTACTCCTTATATTCTCTTTCCATGTGGCATAGTTATGTGGAGTTAATTTTGGAAATGATGAAGAAGAACTCATGATACAAAATTCAAAGAGTGCAAGAGAAAGAGAAGCACAATCACTCAAGACACCCCCACCACCAAATTCACTAAATCAAAGAACCCCCTACAATAGATATTTTAACACTTTATGGTTAGTGCATGTACAATTTCCACTTGTCAAAATGGACCAAAGCATATTTCTAAGTTTGATGGTTACATCAAAATATATGAAGCTATAGAAGACACAATAAGACAAGACACAAGATCATTCAAGGAACTTTTCAACTACAAGTGCAAAAAATAGGCCAAAATTGACCAAATGATGAGAGTATTGTGTCTGCTTAGAATTACTCCAAATCAATATTAGATTTGGAAAGTAGACAAAAAAACATACAATTACAAAAAAAATCTACCTAAAAATGTTTCTGTATGAGCCCAAATGGAGCCTCTGAAGTTGCAAAAATTAGAATTGGATAGGTATTATTACAAAAAAATGTCAATTCTACAAATCATGTCCATCAAAATGAGAAAATAGCTACACAAATGGAAAATTTAGGAGATTTTAGCCAAAAAAAAAAATTACATCCAATTTGGAGTCCAGATGACCAAGTTATGCCCTCTTAAAGTTAGACTACAAAATCAAAACTACCAATGGAGAGGGGTGAAATATGCAAGCATCTAATGATGTCTACAAAAATATAGAGCTAAAATTTATAGTTAAATGACCATTGCATAAAAATAGAGCTTCATAGTTTTTATAGTTAGATAGGTGTCAAATTTAACTTACCAATAAGCTTATGTAACCATGAGCTCAAAATTGATGTTTTAAAGTTGTCAAATAAAGAAAAATAGAAACCTCAATGATGCCTTTGAGGGGATCAAATTTAACCCCTTGAGTCTATGTGAAATGCAAAATAAATATTTGGAAAAACATGCCAATTCACTCATGGATCTTAGATCTCCATCCCAGTTGGATAAAGGTGTAAGAAAATGTGGGTTTCAAGTTTGGAGTTTCCAATTTGGACAATGGAAATGCTCAAGGATTGATGTCAAGATAGAAAAGTCTAAAATTCTCCTTGGTTTCTTATCACCATGATGTGTCTTTGTTAAAGCTCATTGTTAATATCTAGTCCACATGTCACAAGGTCGCTTGGTAGATTAAATCACCGTGGTCAATTTGGATTGATGAGGTCACAAGGAGGGAAGCACAAGCCAAGTTGAAGAGGGCAAGACTTATATCTACTCACCCAATGCAGATCATAAAATATAGTCAATATTACTTTTGTGAACTGCATGGATGTGTATACACCTTTCTTGGATTGTAATGGCAATCATGAGATACCCTTGGGGGTTTTATCACTCTACTAGTTGCGTAATCAATCCAATGATAGATAGGGATCTTCCCAGTACTAAGCCTGAACTTGGATGTCTAGTCAAATATGATGAGGGGCAATATGGTGGAGTAGATCAACAATGATCAATGACCTCAATGGAGGTGTTTGAGATGTCAAAATAAGTCACCTCTAGTCCAGTGTAGTGGAGAGAAATCATAGAGCTAAAAAATGTTAGTCTCACTGATATTTGATTTAATATAGATTAGTCCCACATTCACAAAGAAATATTTATAATCTTTTTTTACAATAAACATTTTCCTAACTTTAAATATGAGGAGCTTTCTTCTATGGTGTTATGTGATGCTGATGATAGTGTAATATAGATGACACAACACTAACAAAATATTAGTGATTATTTAACTATTTTTCTTGTTGTATCTGAGTTAACATTCTTGCACTACTAAAATTTGGAATATTGATCTGGCCAACTATTTTGCACAAAACTCTCCCAACAATAAAATGACAAGAAGACATGAAAAATGACAAAAAGTAAATTTAAAAAAAAACCAATTTTGTCTCTAATTTGACTTTAATCAAATAAACATAAGTTCATAGTCAAAATTCATGGAAACAATCATCTATACACAATTGTGAGGTCAAATCTTGCTCTTAACGCTCCTATTAACTACTGATATCTTAGCTCTAAATTATGGCCCTTCAAAATATGAGACAAATAATTCTCTCCAATGGATAACTAATAAACACCCATTTAGTTTTGATACCATGTAAGAATATGCGT
Organism: Cupressus sempervirens; assembly: GCA_028749045.1. Lineage (NCBI taxonomy): Eukaryota > Viridiplantae > Streptophyta > Pinopsida > Cupressales > Cupressaceae > Cupressus > Cupressus sempervirens. The sequence continues at coordinate 471,581,035 of CM053784.1, forward strand.
AAGGAAAAAAATAAAAATGCAGGGTTTAGAAGCCCAATTAATAACACAAAAGAGATAAATGATATGATCCTCAAATGACTTGATTCACTGATGATCAAAATAATAGATAATAAAATATTCAAATTTAGATATCTAGATATTCAAATACAATACATGTAGATGTGCTTGAATATATAGGCAATGCCAAATAACTTGGAGTGATGATAGAGATAACTTATCAACTAGATAAGGTGGACTCACATGTCCACTAAAGGTACATCATCCTCTATTGTGTAACAAAGTATGTGCAACATATGCAATAATGAGATGATCATGATGTGATAAGAACACAAAGATGGAGCTCACAAACAATGAGATGTGAGATAACAACTAAGTGCAATTGGATTTCTCCTACACCATTTGGTAAAATAAAGTGCAAAGTCCTAGGTGACTACATGACAACTAATATGCAAATGCATTGTCCTAAGTAAACTTAAGTAAAGTATAATTAGTGATATTTAATTACATCAAAAAATATAAATATGATAATAGGAAGGGTGAAGTGTGGCCAGACATATAGCTTTTTAACGAAGATTCTCTAGATATAATATTTCTTTAAATTAATAAAATATATTCAATATTATCAATAAAAAATACATTATAAGAATTCCATTTCCATTTTACCATTACATTTCAATGGTAATTTTAATATCTTATTTTTAAAAAAATTGGTATCCCCCAAATATTCATTATTGTTAATGCACCATCTTAAAATGGACACACTTTCCTTTTAAAACCACTGAGCTCCCTCCTCTTCATGATTCCCTTTTTGGACCATGAATATGCTCATGCTCTCTCTTCTTTTTCTTCTTTTCCTCTTCTCTCTTCCATATTTCCACCTTATCTTGTTGGGATTTTTCTTGGCTCTTTTTGGCGTCCAGGGCTTGTCCTCCTAGACTATGTCAACCTAAGTCAACCTAGTCCTCCTAGGTTGACATAGCTTAGAGTAGGTCAACCCAGTCCTTGATAGTTTTTGATCTCTAGGCCCAAAAGTGCTTAGGGGTTTAATTAGTTAATGACCATTATCCAGCCATCCTATATTATTTTACCACTCAAAAACTCATATATAAGGATACTTGGACGATTCATTTTCATATCTCATTCATATCTCATATCAATCATTGTTCATGCACTTAAGTTCTTCTCTCTAGTGAATATTTTTAGCCTTTTGCATTTAAGGAGTTCAAGCATTTTAGCATTTTTCAATCATTCAAGCAAGGAGATTTTATCTAGCATTGGAGAATTCTTTATGAGCATCTCCTCTTCAAGATCTAGCATATTATTGGTCACCAAGGGAGGAGATCTATATTGAAGTATTCATCCTCTTCAATGATGCATATCCATATCTATGGCACCATGATGGAGTTATGATACATCCATTGTAAAGTGTGGAGATATCCTACATCCCTAATTCAAGATCTACATTACATACACATTACATACACATGGACATGGTGAATCCTAACATTTATCTTGTTCTTATAGTCATGTACATTTAAATTTCTCATTTATGGTTAATTCCTTAACCTAGGGCTTGACCAAGGAAAGCCCTCATCAAACTCCAACCCCCAAACCTTTCTTTTCTATGGTGATTTTTAGGTTGGGAGTGAAAAAAATTGCATACATAGAGCCTATAGTTCACAAGTTTTATGGAGTCATTAGTTTCAGAGCCATAGACTACATCAACTTAGTTGTAGGATGTCCTCCCATGTAGACCTAGTCCTCCTATCTCAGATTCTAGGGAGATTTATGGGTTTTGTTCCTTCCATCATTTCATTCCAAGACTTGTGAGTGAAAGTTCATAAAAGATTCAAATCTAAAAGTTATTGAGTGAAAACACATCTTCATCTACGTACTTCAAGATGAGTCTTTTACATTTGATTTGATTTCATATCTTTACCCTAGATTTTCATATCAATTGGACTAATTATCTTTACATAACATCTATATTTACATTTCCTAAACAATTAGTTTAATTTCACATTCACATTATCCTATTCAAGGCCTAATAGAGTGTATTTCTTGGTATTGCATTCCTCTTTACAACCTGGATTTAGTATTAGCACCCTTCTCCCTTTGGGTCCTTTCTAATCTAGTTTGGATCATACATGAAATCATACTTGGAAATCCCCCTCTTTTCCTCACATACATATTTGAATGGCCTAGTGCCTTGTAATGTGGAGGCCTACATCCTATTAAAGTGCTTCCATTTCATGAGCAAATAATTTGGTGAATCGAACCTGAACCCCCTATGTTTTGGGTGTTTGATTATTTTTCATATCATTTCCTCTTATATTGGGTGTTTTTGATAAGATAAATAGGTTTTAAGGGATCCTGAAACCCATAAGTTTTTCAAAAAACAAGGTTGATAATAAGCAAAAGAAGCCCAACCAAAACAGAGGTCCAATAGCTGAAAAAAGCTCAAAGGCCTAGCCCAAAACAAAGGCCCACAGAAAGGCCAGAAAACAAACAAACTAAAATAGACTACAGAAAGCCTGTCCAAAAGCCAAAAGCTAGAAAGACAAAAATACAAAAGACAAGAAAACTAGTCTTCAGTAATCTTCTCCATTTCCTGCATAGTCTAAATTGCCTCGACTATCTTGTGTTTCTCCTTTGACATTTGATCCTGGACCTTCTCCATTCCCTGATCCATACTGGTGAACGTACTGATTGTGGCCTTGTCATCATTCGACCTAGCCTTATCCCTATTCTGTCCTCCCTCCTCCACCAGGAAGCCCCTGTCCTTAAGTTTACTAGTAAGGGATTGGATGTTGTCATTCATCAAACTCAGGAGAGAAATCATCTGACTTGCCAAGTTGTGGTTGTAGTTTTCAAGATTTCTAATTCTCCTTTCATTTAAGCTTTCTCTGTTATCCTAGTCCTCCTGGCTGTCAATACCTATCTTTTTCTTAGTACTTTCCATCTGGGATACCTTTTCTCTAACTTCCTCTAGCTCATGGAAGAGCCATTTGATTGATCTGAAGTTGTCAATCATACTACTGGCAGCATTATTTAGAAGGTTCATTCTAGTCTCCCTTGCATTGTCTGAAATGGCTAGGATAGCTGGGTCTATGAGCTCATTGAGCCTAGGCTCCTCCAAGTTGTCCACCAGGATCTAAGGGTTCATAACTTCCCTAAAAATCTCCATAGTAGCAGTCCTCACATTGAAATTTTTCCAGGCCTTTCTTCTATTATTGACTTGCACTTCCCCCTCATTCTCACTAGTGATGACATTCACTTTTTCCTCCGAAGGAGGCTCAGATTGGACAGGGGAGAGGGGAAGATGAATAGCATCCATCCTCTAATTTCTAGTCTCCTCAACTCTCACTACCTCCCTCTTCCATTTTTTCCCAGGTTTCTCCTCTTCCAACTCCTCCTCCGACTCATTGTCAAAATCTTTCGTATCCATTTCCTCCTCCTCTTCAACATAACTCTCTTTTGCTTGAGCTTGGCCATGATCCCTAGGGCTTTTCCTACTGGGAGTTGTAGCTGTGGACTGTGTCCTGCCTTGACCTTTATTCTTCTTTCCTGAGGTAACATTCTCCTCCTCCGAGCTAATGCTCTCAATGTCATCAGAGTCTGAAGAAGAGTTGGAGCTACCTTTGTCAACATCCTCAACTTGAGGAGGGTTATTGCATATAGACTGAGCATTGAAATGCTCATGGATGAGGAGCAATAAACCCTCATGCAAAGCAGGGTTAACAGTGGATTTCTTCTTGAAACTAGAGATAGCCTTGTTCATAGAAGTGAGAAGGTAAAAGGGAATGGAAATTCTACTCTTATGGCAAAAATGATTTAAAATCACAAAATGGTGAGTTCTAACCCGATCAAACCTAGGGTCCAGGGTAACATAATCGATGAGGGCATATAAAACATACCTCCAGAACTTCTTTATAATCTCTATCACATAGAAAGACTCTTTCTTTTCCAGCTTGTTTATCTTTGCAAAATTTTTCATGAACTCCTTGATTGCATTGGACGAAAGTTTCTTGTCCCTGTAGAATTTGAAACCCTCCATAGGGATACCAGTGACCTCCGCAACCACCTCCTCTGTGATTTGGAAAGAAACCCCATTCACCTTGACCTTGCCATTGTTCCACGAGTTCACCATGCTGTTGGTGACCTCAGGGTCAAAACCATGGAGTTTCTTGAAAAAATTCACAACCTCGCCCTTTTCCAAATTTTTCCAGACTTTGCCCATATTCTTCCACTTCTCCACTTCACCCACTAGCTCCTTTCTGCTCCGTTCTCCAGTCATGACATCCATTTTTTCTTCAACTATTCTCATGAGCCTCAATCTCTACAAATTTTTTCCAGCCAAGATTTTGGCTCTATTTCTATTGTTGGGTTCGTGATCATTCGCCTCTCTGATAATCTTATAGTGGGTGTTCTTTACTTTGGTTAGATCTCAATAGGTTTCCCTTTGTGATCTCGCCTTTTTATGAGCTTAATTACACAAAGTCTTACTTATAGAATTCTCATTAGGCAAAGCCATAGACTCATGGGTTAGTTTCATGATTCTCACATTTTTTCTCATGATCTTAATCCTATCATGGAGATAACTCCTCCCACTCATCTCATTATGAGGATGATTCTTTAAGAGTTCCTCCTTCACAAGCTGATAATCTTTCTAGTGAATTTGATAAATTTGAAACTCAACTTGCTCAAGAAAATTAGAATCTTGATAGCATTGCTACTATTGATGCTCTTAAGAAGCTTGTTTTAGATTAAGGTAAAAGTAGGTTTTGAAGGGGCCCCGAAACTCTTTACATCAAAAAGAAAGATATACCATATAGGTTTACCTAGTTTTAAATGGACCTGAAACCAACAGTACAATTAAACTAGGTCAAGCAGGGACCTGAAACCAACAGAAGTGTTCTGAAAGAGAAACCAACAAGGACACTGGAACTTGGAAAGAAAATAGACTAGAAAGAAAGACAACTAGAGAATCCTCCCAGACCAGAAAAATCACCTAGGATTGCTGATGAAATTTGTTCTTCTAGTCACAACTTCCTTAGTAATGTTCTTTCTCTAGAACTTTTTCTTGAAGCAGGAGAAACTCAAGCTTTTGTTATCTAACAAAATCCTAACAATATCTAGATTATGAATACTTTTCAGCCCCCTAATATACCAAGTAATGATTTTCATATCTATTTTTTAGGGGTAAAATCTAGAATAGTTGCCTGCCTACCATCAACAATATTATGCATACTTTCTAACTCTCTAATTTTCTTAGTGGTTCTTCTTCCAGATTTTTCTAGAGGACCAACATCCTGTTTGACCTTGGAATGTTGTTCTGCTCTTTTTCTAGATTTATCTAGAGTAGAAGCAAGAGAATTTATCTTGGTTTGTTGATCTATTTTGTTGCTTCTAGTCTCTACCCCTTTAGTAATGTTCTTAATATCAACTATTTTTCTTTGGTTACGCTTATGCTTTGAGTTTTCTCCTTTTTCAATCGTAACATCTAGGGGAGGAGGATCATCCAAAGGAAGGTCATAATCAGCCTGAGATAATACCTGGAACTCCTTGGACTGAGAAAAAGGAAGATCACCCATCTCTAATTTATTTCCAGCTTCAGCCAAGAATTCACCTTCCTCTAACACAATTTTATCTTCTAAATATCTCCTTTGATCTTCTATCATTTGATAAATAACAATTTGTTTTGATAAATCTACTAGATCATCTATTCTTTGCTCAGGCATTATGGTATTAGATTGAAAACCATGTCTTAAGAAGCTTGTTGATAATGATGACAATGACCTTTCTATCTTGTGTGGTATATCTCATCATATTAGTATTCATGCTAAGTCTTTGACAAAATGTGCTCAAGAGTTAGGATACCCTCCTTCTTCCACCACTATTGAACATTCTATCCCAATTTATACCACTCTTTCTAGCATAGCTACCTATGCTCTACCTCTTATGACTACTTCTAAACAAGTTTCCACTCGTTTAAGTGAGTATTCCTAGTCTTTCATTTCTTGTGAGTGCCTCCTACCTCCATTTTTTCTTCATTACCTTCATATAATGTGGTTCCTTTTACTTATTTGAACTCTTTACCCATTCCTTCCTATTCTTCATCAATATCCTTACACATTGCTTCCATTTCTAATACCTTTCCTAATCCATCTAATATACCTATGGATACTAGATTATCTTCTAATCCTACTATTAATACCTTGGTGCAAACCGTCTTTATTTTACAACAACAACTTGCTCATTTAACCCAATTTAAGTACAATATTCCTATATGTGATGTGGTGAATCTCATTTCCTTATATATCCTTTGTGTTGTTATCCCATAACATATTGAGGTTCCCCATCTTGAGACTTATATGGTAAGGGAAATCCCTCTATTCATGTTAAAACTTTCTAAGCTATATGTAGTGATTTTACTCATGATTATAGGCTTATGGGTAAGTCATTTCTATGCGCCTTTAGGGGTAGAGGCTTGCAATGGTATTGCTCTCTACCTCCTTATTCTAATGTTTGTTTTCAAACTCTATTTAATGCTTTTATTCAATATTTTCATAGTAATATTGGTCTACAAGTTTCTTTAACTGATTTAATGCATTGTAAGTAGAATGTTAAAGAGAATGTTACTAATTTTAGTGGTAGATTTAAACATTTGTATGCTCATATTTCTTATCCTATACTTGATCATGATATTCAATGCATTTTTATTTCTAATTGAAAAAATACACCAAGGATAAGATTCTCTTTCTGAGTATACCTCACTTTCACACCTATGTGCAGTACTTCACCATTACTAGTTACAAGTGAGCCAAATTGAGAGCTCTACTTTGATGGCTCCTACTTCTAGTGATAAGAGTGATGCCACCAAAAATTCAAACAAGTCATCTAAATCTAACAACTTTATCAGAATTAATTCTCCACATACAAATGGTGATCAAGTAGCTAATACATCTTGAGGTATGATTTCTTTTTCCTTTGTATTTCATCCTAGTCATCACTATACTAACTTATCTGAGCCTTTATTTAAGGTGATGACTAAGTTGATTCATGGTCGTGTTCTTAATCTTCCCCCTATTTGTCCTATTGATCCTAGTAAAGCTTTGCATAAGTCTTTTGATTCTAAAGCTTTCTATTAATATCAATGTCAACCGGGTCATGATACTTAAAAGTGTTATGGTTTAAAGAATGCTATTCAAGAACTTATTGACTCTAAGGATTTTTCTATTGATGCTCAATTTAATCATAAGAATAAGTCTATTGCATTGCCTAATTAGAATCTGCAAACTTACATTGATCCTTTGCCTTCATACTCAAAAAATATCATTAATAAACCTTCTTCTTCTAATTGTCATATTTATTATGATAAGAAGATAGAAGAAGCTAATCACGTGATTAATCATGCTGAGTTAGAATCTTAACTTTCAACATCTTCTCCACCCAATCCTCAACAAACATCACCTATTATTAGCTTTAGTCAGTCTAATATGTTTAAGGCACCTAATGGTTCTCTTTACATCACTACTAGAGTGGCTCATATTCCTTATGATACTTTGGTTGATCCTTCCTTTGTTATGAATGTTATTACTAAAGAATTTTTTTTTAATAAAGGATTGCATAGAGATACTTATGATTCAACTTTGATATGGATTCAAAATTGTAATGGTTTTCTTTACCAACCTCAAGGTTCTATCACTTTATCTATTACTATTTTAGATAAAAATGTTTTGACTTCCATTGTGGTTATTCCTACTTTTGATCAATTTCAAGTTGAGCTTGGTATTCCACATGAGAGTTGTTACTTCTCCTATCCATAAATGTCTTAAATTTCCTCATGATGGAGTCATTATCAATGTTAATCATTCTCTTTATAAACGATCATGTCCTAGAGATTGTGTTGAGATTGATTTTTATTGGCTATCTTGTCCTGAAAAACCAACTATTCGTCCTGAACATATTTATAGAAACTATCAACAACATAAAGTAGCTAAGACTATGGAGCTCAGTCTTCCTAAGGGTGGTATACCTCCACATGTATTTCTTACTTCATCTTCACCTTCTACTTCTGCACCTATTTTACCTTCTCCAACTCCTGTATCTCAACCCGTTGATGTTCCTTCTATGGAACTTATGGTTGTTAATCCTAATCCTTCTGCTACACCCCATAAAATTGTTCATAATCAACATGCTTGTCAATGCCACAAGAACTGTCAAGATAGAGCTAAGGATTAATCTCGTTCTCTTGCTTCTCAACCTACATCTTCATATCAACCTTTACCTTCCTTAGATCACACCCTACATGCATCTTTGGAGGAGGTTCAACAAGGTAACACTATGCATTTGGATAAACATGATGATTTTGTTCATATTTTAAATTCTATTCATCTAGATATGGAAGATACTTTAGCTAGTAGTGATGATGATTTAATTATCATAGATAATGATTTACCTAACATGTTTTCTATGCAACTTACAATCACTCCTAGTAATGAGCATAATAACTCTCAAAGTTCTTGCTTATAACTTGTTGTGAAAACTACTATTATGGATATGGTTCCTCTCACAAGTTGTTATCCTTCCCCTACCATTTCAAACTGAGATGGGTGTGGGGAGGCATGCAAAACACTTGATGTGAACTCCATCCATAATGGTATTTTTTAGTGTTCTTGTGTTGTGCTTCTATTTTCTATTTTCCTTTTTATTGCTTTAGATGATCCTTGTTGCTTTGTTGAGAATAAGGAGATAAAGTGATCCCTCTGTCATCTACATTCTTCTATTTGTATCTATCTTCTTCTATATGTCATTCTGTGTTATGTTGTGCATGTGATATTGTTTTTTACCAATGGTCTTGTTTAGTTATGATATGGTAGCATTGATTCTTTTTGGTCTCCATGTTATTTTCCCAAAAAGACTCTTCTTTGTATTTCTCTTTTGTGTCTTTTACTCCATTATGTTGTAGTTCTACTTCCTTTTGGGAATGATGATATTATCATACTTGGCATAACATTACATGTTATCATATAATCTTACTGACCCCTTAGTTAGTAGATCCCTTTTGTGCTCTATATTTTGTTGTTCTCATTTCCCTTCATATGTTTCTATTCTTGGGGCATATCATAGTGGAAACATTCTTTTGTAGATGCATGTGTACTTTTGTTAAAGCTATTGCTCCTATTAAGGAATTTGAAATTTCATCCTTTTTCCATGGAATACAAATACAAATTATGTGTATAGCTTGGAATACTTCATCTTTAGTGCTTGGTATGATTTCTAAGGTATACCCAAATCTATGCATTTTATCTTCTCTCTCTCTCTCTCTCTCTCTCTCTCTTTTCCTTTTTAGTTTCTAAGAACTCTAGAAAATTCTTGGGGGCTTGATCTCCCTCTCTAAGCTTTGATAGTTTGGGAGGCCCAATCCTTGTTTTTTACCCTTCTTTTGACTACTAATAGTCTAGGAAGCCCGATCTTGATCCCATAAGGACACACACATCCTTATGCCTAGATCACCTTTTGATTCTTCTTTTTTGGACATGGAGTTCCCTTTAAGTTGAATCCCTCGATGAACTAACTAGCATGCCACACACACTTGCTAGACCATTCAGTTTATCTTTGATGGGTTGAATAGCATGCCACACACACTTGCTAAACTATTCAACGCCATTCCCTTTTGTATAGATCTTTTTCCCTGGTTCTTTCCATGCTCATTTTTCTCATGTGGTTCACAAAGAGGCACATAAAAATTATTGGGAAAGTAACTACACCCTCTTGTTTTGTAGTGCTCATCTCTCTTATTTTGACTCTAGATGTGCTATGACTCAAGTCTGTTGGGGGCTTGATGATTTCTTTCCTCTTTAGTCATAATAAGATCTACTCTTTTTTACTTGATCTACTTTACCGTGAGTTTGAGGAAAATCATACTCCCACTAAAGTGGGGGCTCAATGTACCATCTTAAAATGAATGTACTTACCTTTTAAGACCTTTGAGCTCCCTCCTCTTCATGATTCCCTCTTCATACCATGGATATGCTCATGCTCACTCTTCTTTTCCTTCTTTTCCTCTTCTCTCTTCTCTCTTTCCACCTTATCTCTTTGGCATTTTCCTTAGCTCTTTATGGTACCTAGGATTTGTCCTCTTGGACTAGGTCAAACTAGTCCTCTTATGTCAACATAGTCTTAGAATAGGTCAACCTTGGTTTACCTAGTTCCTAACATTTTTAAATCTTGGGGCCTGAAAGTCCTCGATGGTTTAATTAGTTAATTTTCATTATCTAGCTAGTCAATATTGTTTTCCTACTTAAAGACTCATATATAACTTAGAGGCTTCATTTTCATATCTCCTTCATATCTCATCTTAATCATTGTTCATGCACTCAAGCTTTGCTCTCTAGTGAATATTTTTAGCCTTTTGCATTCAAAGAGTTCAAGCATTTTTCAAGCATTCAAGCAAGGAGATTTTATCTAGCATTGGAGAATTCTTTGTGAGCATTTCCTCTTCAAGATCTAGTGTATTATTGGCCATCAAGGGAGGAATACTATATTGAAACATTCATCATCTTCATTAATGCATATCCATGTCCATGGCACCATGACAAAGTTATGATAGATCCATTGCAAAGTGTGGAGATATCCTACATCCCTAATTCATGATCTGCATTACATAAACATTAAATACACATGGCTAAGGTGAATCCTAAAATTTATCTTGTTCTTTTTAGTCATTTACATTTACATTTACATTTCTCATTTACTGTTAATTCCTTAACCTAGATATTGACCAATCCTAACCTACAAACCTTTCTTTAATGTGGTGATTCACAAATTGGGAGAAAAAAGAATTGTAGAACTAGAACCTATAGTTCAAAAGCTTTCTAGAGTTGTTAGTTTTGGAGCTGCAAACTATGTCAATCTTGTTGTAAGATGTCCTTCCATGTTGACACAATCCTTCAGTCTTAGATTTTGGGGAGATATATAGTTTCTATTCCTTTCAACATTTCATTCCAAAATTTGTAGATAGAATTTTATAAAAGATTCAAATCCAAAAGTCATTGAGAAAAAATACATCTTCCTCTATGCATTTCAAGGTGAGTCTTTTATATTTCCTTTCATTTCATATCTTTACCCTAGATTTGCATCTTGATTGGGCTAATTATCTTTACATAGCATCCAGATTTACATTTCCTAAATAATTAGTTCAATTTCACATTCACATTGAGTGTATTTCTTGGTATTTCATTCCTTTTTACAACTCGGATTTAGTATTAGCACCCTTCTCCCTTTGGGTCCTTGCTAATATAATTTGGATCATAAGTGGAATAATATTTGGAAATTTCCTTCTTTCCCTAACACACATATTTGAATGGCCTGATGCCTTGTAAAGTGGAGGCCTACATCCTATTAAAGTGCTTCCATTTCACCACTGAATAGTTAAAACAAATTTGTTATTCATTTAACAAAATTTAATGTACTTTGCTTTTAAATTATTTTTGGAGAAAATCCAACTTGATAGATTAATATGTCTATTATGAGTCAAATATTAGTGAAAAGAATTATTGGAATGTTTTTTTTATTGAAAGAGGTGTCAAGGTGGTCTCTTGTGAATTAGAATACATATTTCATATCTATTGCATGTTTCTTATGCACTTGCATTTTTTAATCTATACTCTTGGTTGAATAAAGACAATTGTATGATTTATTTTGGGTCAAAAACCACTAAACTCATTTACTATAGGGTTGAAAATATTTGTTTCTACATGAATTAAATTAAATATATTTATTATTATTTAATATGTTCATGAAACATCTCATACAACATGTACAAATTGAAAACAACAAGTTGCATATTAGGAATACTAGGCTAGTTTTTCTTTTTAAAGAGTTCTTCCTTGTAATACAAATTTCCTTCTACTGAAAATTAATTATGTTTTGCATCGTACTAAGAAAATTGCAAATTCAAATGCATGCATTATATATTGGTACCTTTTACTACATGGTTTGAAGTTCGTAGTGAGAGATTGCTAACAAGATGCTCTAGAAGGTTGCATTCATTTGTACAATATATTTATCTTTTCTTAAATGGATCAATTTAAGGATTGCGTATGCAAAAAAATTTGTGGATTTTATGGTTTGAACTCATTTGTACCATGATATTTAAAAATATTCATAGCTCAAAGGACTTATGATTATCAAGAGGATAGCAATAACTAATCCCTTGTCATTATATTGCCACCTATAATGCACAATAAAAAGTGGTTGTGACGGTGTTTCTAAAAACAATTTTTTCTAGTCTACATTCATTTGACCAATATATTTACATATGCTATGCTTGAATTAACTAATTTAATAGTTATGCATGCTATTGATTTTGGTTGTTCATTCCTTTATCAACCAAATAAATTAGTGGTCTTATTGTTTGCCAAACATAGTACAAGCCAACAATTACAATCAAAATAATTATTTTTTCCATTTAAATGTTTTGATATATAAGTATTTGCTAGGCAATGGTTGTTCAAGAGGTAGCACCATATAGATAAGTAATGGTCGTACAAATCCAATTTATTTGTTAATAAAATTAAATGGAATGACTATATTCACTAAGTGACATGTTTGTATGGTCCTAGTTTGGTTTTTCAGACATTGGCCAAGATAGACTGCTTATTTATAAATTTAGTTGAAATACATCCATATGATGGACAAGACACAATAAAAATACGTCAAGAAAATTACTTGTACTAACATGCCATATGCATAGGCTACTACAAAGATAGGAGGTTTCCTATAATGATGATGTTGTGCAATTTTTGGAGATCAAATTTGAAAATAAAAATAACATAAAGGTCTAATGAAACCACAAATGGGGGCTTGCCGGATCTCCATGCTCATGGGAAATAAAAAGAAAATTATTTTTATGATGTAGTCTCAGGGTTCTATATAGAGGTTATTGGGATTTCAAATATGCATTATGTATTAATATTAGATTTTGGATATGAAATAGTTCGAAGGGTTTCAGTGACTTTGTAAATGTTTGGAAGATTCTAAATTTGCTAACAAAATTAGGGGAATTTGAGGGCTTCAAAGAGGGTCAAATAAGAACTATGTTTATTATAATATTTTTTTTTCAAAATTAAAATCATACCAAATAATTAAATTTTTTTTTAAGGCAAATAGAAACTATGTAAGACTACAAAACTATCAATATATTGGAAAATATTTTTCACTTTATACTACCCAATCACTTTCTCTTACTCCTAATTTTATGTTTGGCCCAACATTCCCTTTACTATTTGTGTCTTGTTCCTCATTATGACCTCTTTTGTTATATACAAGAAGCTAAAAAGCTTCTTAAAATTCTTTAGACTAACTATAAGCCTATTGTAAATGTAAATCAAACCTATGATCAGATTGATGCAATAATGACTATTTGTATGTTTTATGTATTCTCATACATGTTTTTTGATTTGAAAATAATAGTCAAATAAATGTGGATTTGAATTTTAGTGTCATTGCAAATGGTATCACAGTTATGAAAGTATGAAACTTAAGTTCTAATATTGCCGATTAGAAGAGAACAATGCATTTATTGATTTTTATGACCTTTCTCTTGGACTTGGTCAACTAATATAATGTCACCAAAATGCATAAGGAGGAATGGTTGTTATTGTTCAAGAAAATGTCTCTTTGAAGAGAGACAAAGGAAAAGTCTTAGTTGTTAAACAAACCCAATGATTGGGCAAGATTAACCATTGAAACTTTTGCAAATGCACTCAATGGTTACATGTTAAACAAATATCACTAGCAACCTTTGATCTGTCATAAGTGATAGATCATTCACTCGATCCATTCTAAAAAACACATGATTGATATTGATCAGGGATTTACAACCCAATCCAAAAGATAGATATAATCCGATTGCTCATATTTTCATACTTAGATTTATAAGGATAATATTAGTTTAATGCAAGGATGATCTCATTGAAATTTATGACAAGATAATTTTAATGTCTATGTATATGTGTGTGTATGCAAGCACATTAGTTCACATGGTAAACTATTATACAAACACACACACACACACACACACACACACACACACACACACACACACACACACACACACACACACACACACACACACACATGCATACAATTTTCATGCTAGTATATCCTTGAATTTTGATTGATTCTATCATGTCCTAACACTCCCTCTTAGCTAGGAAATATAACCAAGTATGAACTAGTTTAAATATCACCAAACATGTGATATCAAGGAGTATACAAAGCAACAAGCTACATGCCATTCATATAGCCTAGTTATGGTATGTGCATTGACATCATGTCAAATCATGTCTACCATAACATATAATGACATATCCACCAATATTACGTCACATAATATCCACCAGAATTATCTCATAAAAAACATAATGATATGCAATAGATATCACATCTCATGATATCCATAAAAATATTCAAGATATACTAACTATCATGACATGCATAATAATATTAAGTCACATGATATCCATCATGATTGAGAATATTGTAAATTTTTCACCTTACAATGTTGAATACAAGTGTATATTATTAGAAAGATCTTAAGCTTTTAGTAATGTACACATGGGGACCATAAAGTCATAGTCACACATATGAAAAAAGAGTTCACACATTAAACATCATTATATATATATTAGTACAAAGAAAACAATTTTGAGTCTTAGTCTTAATAAATTACATTTCAACCATAAAATTTTCTTTCTAGAGTGCTCCACTTTAACTTTGGAGAGAGCCTTGGTGAGAATTTCTTTTGTTTGAATCACTTGTACTAATATACTCTAACTAGATTGCCTTTTTTTCAACCACATCCCTCACATAGTGATAAAGAATCTATATATGCTTGGACCAATCATAGAATACTAGATTCATTGAGAGCTTGATAAAACTTTTATTGTCATAGTGGATGGTGGTAGGCTTTAGGGGATCTTCAAATAGTCCCACGATAAACCTTCTAAGGCATACTACTTCTTTGACTCCCATAGAGACTGCAATGTATTCTACTTCTGTAGAGCTTTGTACTATTGAAGACTATTTTCTACTTATCTGAGAAATCACGGTTGATCCCAAACTAAAACAACATTTGAATGTGGTCTTTCAATTAGTCACACTTCCAAGCCATTATGAATCTATCCATCCATGTAGATCTAGGTCAACTTTCTTATATTTGAGATCATATCCAATAGTACATTGTAAGTACCTTAGAATGTGTTTAACAATAATAAGATGTATCTATCATGGTTTACATATAAAATGGCTCAAAGAATTCACTTCTTAGTAGTATTGACCAAGTACAATAGTTATCCAATAATGTATCTATAAAGAATAGGATTTACAAATTTGGATTCTATTGCTACCTCTTTTAACTTATTTGACTTTGTTTCCATGGGTGTGGAAATTAGTCTATAATTTAGCATGCCAATTATTTTTAGAATATCAATAGTGTATTCTCCTTGATTTAGAAGAATACCATTAGGTTTCCATGAGACTTTCAAACCTAGGAAGTAGTGCAAAACACCCAATTCCTTCATGTCAAATTCTGAAGAAAAGTCCCTTTTGTATTAAAAAATAAGATGATCCTCTCATGTAATTAGTAGATCATCAACATAAAGGATTATTATTAACATGTCACCTTTGATAATTAAAAAATAAAGATTTGGATCTACAACACTCTTTGTGAACCTTAGATCCATGAGACAATTGTTGACCCTTTCATACCAAGCTTAGAGAGCCTACTTCAGTTTGTATAGGGATTTATTTATTTTTCAACATGAGATGATACACTATGAACTACAAACCCTTTAGGTTATTCTAAGTGGACTTCTTCTTCGATAGTCTCATTCAAGAATGCAGTTTTTACACCTATCTAGTGTATTTCTAGCCTTTAGCTACTACAATAGCTATTATTTCTCTAACATAAGTATATATAGAAACATGTGCAAATGTTTCCTCATAATCAATTTCTTCCTTTTGAGAGAACCCTCTATCAAAAAAACATGCTTTGTATTTCTCTATACTTCCATTTGCAACATGCTTAATTTTGAAGAGTTATTTGGATGGGATAACTTTAGGCCTAGGTACTATGTCCCAGACCTCATTGTTTGGAATGGATTAGTACTCTTTTGTTATAGAATCTTTCCAAGCTTGATGTTTGAGAGCTTTTGTTACACTAGTAGGTTCTGAGTTCATAATTTTCTCTTTAAGACCACATAGCTTGAGAATTTCTTAGGCCTCTTATTCTCTTTAAAAGTGCCTTTGGGTGCTGTAAAGTTTTTAGCTTACTTAACAATATTCATAGCCCAAAGTGGTTGTTTCATTTTTTGATATTTTAATTTTCCTCTTGATGCTCCCTCTGATTCTTAGGATCATATTGGTTTTCATTTGAGGTTTCTTCTAGATACTCACTTTGAATCTCAAGAGAATAATTTATTTCCATGTTTGAAAGTGAGTTATGAATTTTCCACTCATTTGATTTCTTTTCCCTTTTAAAGGAAATATCTTCCTCAAATATGACATCTTGACTTAGCTCTATTTTTCTTTGTCCAAAAATATAAATCATTTAGGCTTTTGAGGTTTCACTATATCCTACAAAAATTATTTTCCTTCTAGAAGGTTCTAGTTTTGAACTCTTTGTTTTGGGTACATGAATGAACATAGAGTAACCAAATATCCTTACATGTCTTATATCAAGTTTTAAGCTGATAAAAAGCCTCTTCATGGGTTTTATTACTAAGATGTGAATGTGGACATCTATTTTGAATGTAAACAACTACTCTAGATACCTTTTCCCAAAAAGAGGTGTCCTCAGCCTCCAAAATAGTTCTATTTTTCCTTTTGGTTACCCCATTTTGTTGAGGATTATATGATACAATGAAATCCCTCGTAATGTTAGTAGTAAAACATAATATTTAAATATTTCTAAAGTGTATTCTTTCCCATTGTCATTTTTTAGAGTCTTAATTTTCTTTCTAGAGGAGTTTTCTATTAGGGATTTGAACTCCTTAAACCTCTTAAGGATATTTTTTGATTATTTACACTTCAAGAAGTAGATCCAATTTTTTTCTTGAAAAGTCATCTACAAAAATTACATAATATAGATCACCTCACTTGGAGGGTGAAGACATAGGTTGACACTGGTTAGAGTGGACTAATTGCAATATACTTTTAGTTTTTCTCAAACTATTTTGAAAGGATCCTTTGGTGTCTTCCCTAAAGAACACCCTTTACATATCCCACTATGTGTTGGATTTATCTTGGGTAGCATGTTACTAATTTATCCATGGAGGTTAGGGTACAAAAATTTACATGACCTAATATTCTATGCTAAATCTCATTAGAGTCACATGTTTCATGAATGAGTGCTTGTTTAGGTTCAATGCAGAGTTTGTAGAGGTATCCTTGACTTATACCTATTATTTATACTTTCTTAAATATAGAGTTCTTTGGACATGCCATAAATTTCCCATCCATGAATGTGACCATGTATTCATTATCTTCAAGCGTGGATATAGATATTAGGATTCTTTTAATTTTAGGTACAAATAGTACATCCTTTGGTTGGATAGTGATGCCTGATTCTACCTTGATGATACGAGGTCCTACCTCTTTTATAGGATGTGTAGAATCATCTCTGATGGTTACTTATTCTTCAATATCTTCCACCATAGTATCCATGCTTTCCTAAATTCCAATGATGTGTTTAGATGACCCGCTATTAATTACCCAAGTGCTAGATTTGTTTGATACTTGATTTGATAGTGTTGAATAGAATTAGAACTTCATAAAATCCTCTTCTGAATTTGATCTTCTAACTTTGGCATAGGATGCTTGTTTCTTTGTCCTGTTAAGGTATTTTACAACAAAAATGTCCATATTGATCACATCTAAAGAATTGAACTTGCAAAGCATCTCTTCTTGGCTTTCCCTTTCCTCGAAAGTTTCATTTCCTTTTGAAGTTATTCTTCTATCCTTTCTTGTTAGTATTGGTATTAAGAACATGAATGCCCTCATCTAGAGATTTTTATTTGTTTCCTTTTGACATATGTCAAGCTTCTTCTTGAAGGCAATCAAATCTTAATCTATCCACTTTAGGAAGTTTTAGTCTTGCACTTATCCCTTGTATGAATGACTCCCAAGATTTTAGTAGGCCATCTAAGGCTACTAGGGATAATTATTTTCCATCAATTTCATAACCAATAGAAGATAATTAATCCCTTAGTTCAATCATTCTCATGAAGAAATTATTTACAAAATTCTCCTTTGTTCAAACTTGTAGTGCCTCTTGTGTTTGTAGTCTATACCTTGTTATTTTGATTTGAGAGATACTTGTTACTCTTATTATTTGTACTTTGAGATGACCTAATGGTCAGATGTTATAGTTTAAATTTAGTACCATAGATGCTTTACTGTTATGCTATTCAATTTATCATATTTGCATGTTGATCCCATTTTGAGATGATAGTAGGTCTATGATGATATCTAATTATCTAGTATTTGGACATAACTCTGATTCTTTCATGTCATGGATATGTACTTCATTCTTGTTTCATTATGCTTTATGGGAATGTGAGTGATGTAAATGGGTTATTTTAGTATGATTGAATAAATGGTTAAATTAGTCATTTAATGCATTTATTGCTTTGACTATGATATTATATGTAATTGCACTTGATCATGTGTTTAGTGTGTAGGATTTATATCCCTGGCAGTGACACATGGAGTTAGTGATTTAACTATTCATATTTCACCAATTTCATTCGTGTATGGTCAATGTTTCCTTATTTTAGGTGTTTAATTACACCTTTTAGTGATTATTAAATCTGAACTCATCTACATTATATGATGAGACCAGTAAACGTGTCTATGCATTTAGAGGTTTGCATTATCAGGAAAGTTTTTAAGGAGATTTTTATGATTTTGGGTATTTAGTCTTTAATTTTTTTTGAATTTTAATTTCTGGCAACTTTTCCTTAGGTGAATTCCTATTACGAGGCATTACCTATTTTGCTTTGGGTCAATTCAAGGTTTAGCTTGTCTAACTGGCTATTTTCCCTAATTGATTATTCACTCAAAAAGTGAATAAGTATTGAAAAAGGGATTTTTTTTCTCACTTCTCACTTTTGCAAAATACAAATTTGAGAGATTTTTTGAGAATCCTCTTCTAGAGGATCACGTTTCTATTCATTGTGAGAGTTATGAGCATGAGATCTTCATGAGGTCAGTCTTGTTGGATCTATCTCGGGTAGACCTAGCTTTGCCAAGATTTTGGGTAGTTTCAGCGAGCAATTTATTTTATTGTGCTATTTTCAATTTCAACCCTTTTTGCTGTTAGGTAGTGCTCTCTCATTTTCTTGTTTTAGCTCAAATTCTGTATCTATTTCTGATAGCTATTAGTTTGGAGGCTAAGAACTAGTGTTCCCCTCCGTTTTTGTTTGCCAGTTCTGCCTGGTTGATCAGGTATAATATTTTCCCTATTTTTGGGATGGAGGTTTGGGGTTTTGCATTGTTATGCTAGCTATTTTTGCTCATAGTGTTTGAAAGAAATTTTTATTAGATTTTTGAGGCTTTGGTACCCAAAGACCAATTGGGTTTTAATTTTGAGGTTTTCTAGTTTTGGTGTTTTTACCTCATTTAGTGTGTTACATCCATCCTCCTGATACTATTTTTGGTGGAGGAATATTTTGTGTTGTGTTCTCATCTAGTCCTTGTGTTATTATCTTCATGATGGTGGTGCACCACACACGAGTATGTGTGTGTACATTTGTCAGGTGACTTGTGAGACCTAATCTTCCATGGTACTTTCGAGAGTTATAATCATTGGGGTTGGGTTGGGAATATGTATGCCTATAGGCACTCATCATTGGATGAGCATGGGTAGGGTAGGGTAGCATATAGAGGGGGGCTTCTATCTTGCAACATGGTGGCCATTCCTAAAGGGTTGGAAGAGGAAGTTTTAATCAAGTGATAACTAAAGAAAATACTAGGTGGTAATAAAAATTAAGATAATAGAATGTGTGTGTGGGGCCTTCCATTGAGGAGTTGAAATGCACAATCTGAGCTTGGGCTTGTCGATGCCAAGTGAATCTCCATGATGTTAGACCCTACTTAGTAGCCCATTGAGTATCTAACCAAGACCTATAGTTTATGCATTGTCTAAGTTCTTGGTTTCAATCATCACACTATTTTGTGTGAGTGTTAGCCATGGATGTTTTCTTTATGTGTGTTTGTGGTTGGATCATTATCTCCATCAACATAGTAGGAGTGGACCCATGGGTTCCATGTGGTTGGGAGGCATATCTACCTAGACCCTTGCTAGGGACTGGTGTACAAAGACAATCTATTATCCTAGTGCGACCGTTGCTAGATGCTTTCACTTCTTGCTTCAGGTTCCAAAGTATGCTTTCTTGTGAATTATGATTTCATTGGAATGGTTGGATATCATGTTAGAAGATGTTATTTTATTTGTCACATTCTTGTATTATAATATTTAGCATATGATAGATGATGAGTTTGATTTTTAGGATTATCTTATGATTTACTTCTATCATGTTAGATTTCCTTATTCTTATGTTGTAGCACATTTTAGTAGTGATGTCCTCATAAGATAACATTGACGATCTAGTTGGTGGTTTGGGATGTTACACATAGGGGATGACTAGGGCCCGCGATGGTCTTTTGATGCTATTATGGTTGGGAGAAACTACATACTTATCATTGTTTTAGTTCATTGTGATGTTACTTCTATACACTATGATGTTACTTTCAATTATTTCCCTTTACTGCTATATCGGATGGATAGATGCGAATTTCTATCTAGTAGTTTTGATTGAGTGTCTTTCTGCAATATGTGGATCCCATACTCTTTGATGTGGAGGAAATTATTTTCTTAGCTTTTTCTCTTTTTGGTTTTAGGTGTGCTATCTTGGATTCTTGCACAAAATTATACTTTCTCACATGAGAATGCAAGATCTTGCATCGTGTGTTGGGTTTTCTCATGTGGCCTTTGGTGCTTTCTCACACGAAAGCCCACACTAGTTTTGGGGTACCTTGGCTACTGGGCTGAGCACTTCTTTGCACCATTTGGTGCACTTCCTCAAACATAGGGCAATTTCCCATGTGGCTTGTTGCACATCCTCGTGCAAGAATCTGTTACTCTATGGTCCTCATGTGAAAAATAGGGGGTATCTAGGCTTGTCTAAAAAAAGTACAGAAGTTGGTTTTGGACACCTTGTTAGGTTTTATACCTTCCTAGTTGAAAAAAGATTTCCTATGGGGCTTAAAATATATCAATTAAGTATAAGTTAATTCTTTTTACTTAAGATATATTTTAATATATGTAACAAGTCTTTTGCGATAGGTTCTAGATCTTTGCGAGCTAAGATAAAGATTCTAAGAGATTTTAGGGCTTCAGGATTTTAGACTTAGCCAATTTTCAGGAGTCAGCATTTGTCTTTCAACATGGTGTTTAGTTGTTGAGTTGTGCTTCCTTTACATCCTCGATGTGTGTGAGACCATGGTTGGTCTCTATTGTTTTCTTGTTTATGTTTTGGTTAGTGGTGATGCTTGGAAATATTTGGTGTTTAGTTGTTTGGTTAGTCTTCCATTGTAATCTTTGTGATTCATGTATGATGTTGTCATGTGCACTCATACTTGTTCAAAAAAAATTTGTTTGGCTTTTATCTATCCTTGTTCCAAGGATCTCCAGGCGAGGCATTACAATACTTATGTGATTTATTTATCTTTTAAGCAAGAGTTCTACCAGTGTTATTTATCTCAAATGTACTCTCAAGGGATTTGAGCATAAGATATGCTGTTTCTTTCTTTGCTATTATAGTACCATGTGGTCCCTAACTTAATCTACTGTTAACTTAATAGCCTTTTCATTATTTTCAATTCATTGAGATTTTTTTGGTTCATTCTTAGGTTCTATACTTTTGTCTTTTACATATGAATCTAACTTGTTCACTTTTAATATCATTACAATTCTCAATTTCCATGCTCTCAAGTTGTTAGAACCTTCAAGGAGGTCCTCAAATTTGATTACATTTTTTAATCTTAAATAATAAAATTCAACTTTTCTATTAAGGTAAGAAATCTGATTTGTCAAGTTTGATTTTGGATCTCCCTTACCTATGCTCTAATACCATATAAATGTAATTCAAACTTATGACCAAATTGATGAAATAATGGCTATTTGTAGATTTGAGGAATTCTAGTACTTTTTTTTTTGATTTGCAGATAATAGTTAAATAAATGTGGATCTAAATTGTAATGTTATTTCATAAATGATCACAATTCAAAAAGTATGAAACTTAACTTATAATATTGATGATTAGAAGAGAATAATGAATTTACTAATTTTGAATATGATAACTTAAGTTCTTACTTGTCAATAAGGTCCCTCCTAATTCCAAACCAAATAGTTCACAAGAAATTTTTTTATATGCCAAATGCAAAAGTGATATCACCATAATAATCATTTACTAATATTATACAACAAAATATATTAATAAAAAAAGGATATAGAAAAGTAAACACACAACACATCAGAATTGAAAAATAATATTTTAAATGATTGTACCAATGTATTACATATGCATAATGCTCCACAGTCTTAGTAATCCTGTACATATAGTATTCCTGATTGGTTAAGAATAACGATTATTGTAACCCTTCAGTACAACTAACTTAATAATTTCATACTAACAAGTATTAATGGCCTACATTGTCCCACTCCCCCCAAAAAAAAAAAAAAAATAAAAAATAAAAAATATCATTCTCCAAACAACCAAAAAGAAAAAAGGAACTAGTTAGCAAAAATCTTCCTACTGGGATGGGTGAGAATACATCCCTAAAGTAATGTGTTGAGAATGTAGGAGATTTTTGGTACATGGAGAAATTGTTGAGATGGTAGACATGTTGTATTGATGATAAGTTTTGTCATTGTTGGTAGTCTTATCTTTTACCCCTCTTTTGGGAGCGTTGATTTCAAAAGAAGGTTCATTTGACTTGTTGTGACCCTTGCCTAGTCCCTAAATATTAGCCTAGAAGAACCTTTCTAAATCACTTGTGGAGTACCAACTTATCTAAATCACTAACTCCCTACCATCATGTGTTACTCATCATTCTTCATAGGTTTTTTCAAGCCTAGAAACCTCAATCACTAGTTTTCAGTTTAGGTTGGTGAGTGTCTGAGAGACCTACAGACCCCAAGCCATCCATAGTCATAACTCTTCTATATGCATCCTTTCCTTTTCCATGTGTTGGTGAACAGATTGTCCCACCTTTAAAATTAACTGATTTTACTCTATGCCCATTTCTTGGGGGAAAACAACTATTCACAACAATTGAAGAAGTTTCTACCCTACTCTTTAACTTCTTCTCTGAATTTTCTCAAGGTACAGCTCCCTTTTCGGATTTACAATGAATTGAAATTATTTTTGAATTTTTACCAGAAAATGCTTAAGGGTCTCTCGGTTGCTCTTTGGCAACGAGGTGATTAACAACATCAATCATGAAACAATAATGAAATTGAAAACTAACATGTAAATGGAGTTCATTTCAAAGCATGATTTCGCTTCATTACATGCAACCTTTCAAGAAAAAATGATACTGAAACTAAACTAATTCTCAATCAACTTACATAAAAAGAACAACAGCTAAGAATTCGAGATTCACAGTTTTCACTCACAAAGTAATGATAACATAATGCCTCGAACACAAAGTCTCAAAGCGTAAACCCCAAATCTTTAATAGATGAATACCATAACTTTCATGCTCAAAGTCTTCTAAAAGCTCAAAGATGCATATATTATCTCAGCTTGCTATTTTTTTTTTTAAAACACTGTCTACTATTAAAAAAAACTTAACTATCTATTGCTAAAGATACTATTACTTGAAACTTAAAAAGGTTTAATGCCCTAGCATTTATAGTTTGAAATCCCAAAAAGAGCCTCCATTAAAGCCCAACTCTTTCAGTTAAAAACAAGAAACAGTTATAAAAACTAAAAAGAAAGAAACCTAGCTATTCCTTTAAACTCTCACACCTTCACTTGTTTCCTCCTCTTCTTCTCCGACCGTTTGCCACACTAATTTCTAGCTACGAAACGTGGTCACCAATTCTTGAGTTGCGGCAGGGTGGGGGTTTTTTAGGCTTAAAAGTCGGGCCCGACACACATCTTTCTACCACCTGTATTATTTCATCTTCAAGCTCTGTCGTGGCATCAAGTTTGGGTTAAAGTGCAACATGGCCTCAACACTCGCCAGCGTGGAGAAATCTTCAACCTTGGGGTGTTCGTTGTCCCTGATCTGCTCTGCCACTTTGGTGAAGCTCTTCGTTAGCACCTCTGCGTCCATGTTTCTCTCATCAAATTGCAGGATGCCCATTGGGTTTACTATCTTCATTTCATTAATAAGTTCCTCGTGTATGTTAGTAATCCTGCTTTCAATGCTCTGGATTTCTTTAATTGCTTCCCTGTAGACCAGTTCCTTCCAGTTCATGTTATTCTTCAGGATGAATAGCATGCACTAGTCTACGGTTTCCATAGGGTTTTCACCCAGGAACTTAAGGACGTTGAAGGTTTCTATCTCTGTCACCTGGGAAACTAGGGCTTGGCATCGTGATAACTCTATTTCCCACATGGGTACTAACGTTTGAATTTCCCCTAACAATGCTTCTCCTTCTGCGTAGACATTTGTAAATTCTAAAATAAATTCGTTACCTTCCTGAATTATGTTGTTTATCCAGACTCCCATGGCCTCCATCAAGAGCTTCCCCCTTTGCACCTATCTTGTCAGCAGCTGGCTTTCTGCAGAGTTGGGGTCGAAGGGTTGCGGCAATTGGATGATTGGTGCAACTCCAAGATTTACCAAGGAATCGATGTACTCGGCCATGGAAGTCACCATAGCTTTTAGCTCCTTCTTTTCTCTGCTGTCCTTTTCTGATTGTGTGAGCATATGATCGACAGAAAACTTGAAAAAGTTGTTGCCAGTGCTCCTGTTTATAGTCCCCAGGTCAATGGAAGTGACCTTCAGTCCTTCCTCATCAATTTTTGTGAAATCTTGCTTCTGTGTATAAGTGGCCACCTCTGCAGTTATCTTCCCGGTTTGGGGGTCCTTTACCAACTGGGCATCTGTTTTCATTTTCTTGGCCTTTGAACCTTTCACCACATATCTTGTGACAATGTCCTTAATTGGCATAATCACAAGTTGTAGGCTTATTTTCTTGTTGATTGAATTCGAGAGCCAGGAGGGGATGGCAGGGCTTGCTGGCCTCAATTGTGTATCCTTGATCGGAGTCAAGAATCTGAGCTGGTCTGTCTTGGGGGATTCTTTAAATTGGACATCTCCATCTCCACTATTAGATGGCTCTAATCCTTCACTTGAGTCTGGGCCTTGAGATGCCATTTCGGTGTTTCGATCCCTAACGCGTTCTAGAGTTTTGGATTTGGAGCGAGATCTTATCCTGGGGGCCGTTGTTTGTGGCTGGAGATGAGATTTTTCCTTCTTTGTTTGAATGACTGTGTCACCTGCAACAGGGGGAGAGGAAAAGTCAGACTGAAAAAATTCAAGAGAAGAAGTTACTTCAACAGGAGGCTCTCTGATACTCCTATGAGCTCTCTGCTGCAACCAATCATCTGTATAGGTAAGGATGAATTTGATTCTTCTATTAATGTCATCTTCCTCTTCTTTGAACCAGTCTACTACCAAGAACCTTGCTTCGTCTGACTTTTTCCAGCCAGGTTCAATCAGATTAAGGCCATCATCCATTATCCCTTCTACATTGAACTTCAATTTGAAAGCTTTAATTTTTTGAAGGGTCAGCCTAGTATGATCTTTCTGTAGCACTTCTTCTTCATTTCTACAATCTTCCCAAATATCTTCTAAATATGAAACAGTCGGAGGACGCATTTCTAGGCTAAGAGTCTCAGTTGCGTAGCCTTTACTATCAAAATCCCTCCTTCCGCGATAGAAGCCAAAATTAAACCCTAGTAAATTTCTCCCAATGATGGAAGCATTATCCATGCTGCTGCAGACAAATGAACTCAATTCAATGGGAAAAAGTAACCTCCAGTTCTGTTTTGGCAGATTGTCTTTCACAACAAAAAATAGCTGTCTGCACAATTCGGCCAAAATGAAACAATCCAAGGCGTACCTAGGTAACTTCACAGGTTCTTCTTCAAAAACTCCAACTCTTAAGTATGTGAACCTGGGAAACTATATATAGAAGCTCCCATATTGTAGTACTAACTTTTGAGCTTTTGTGGAGAGCCTTGGCATTTTTGTCTTTTTCAAAGACATATGGACATTATCCAGAAGCACATCATGAACCTTGCAGAAATCTTCTAAGACATTATCTCTTTGTAATAGAGGGCAATACTGAAACACACACATTTCTTCATTCCAAGTACCATGAGGCAAAGGGGTGAGGTCGCAAGTACATGCAATACAATAGGTTAGATAGGAGGCCATGTAGAAATCTTTACAGAACTCTTTGGCACACCTCAATTGTGTCCTCAGAGAGGTAGCAATGATTTCTGCCCAGTTCAACTATTGCTCACCCTTCAAAACAATTTCTATATATCTAAACATCCATTTCTCAAAGAGAGAAACATCTGCTGAACCCTTCACATGATGCAACATTACGACCAAGTCACGAATGTGAGGTTGCATGTGATCTTTTTTAATGACTTTCGGCAGCCTAGAACCACCCCCATAATTGACTTTAGTCCATTTCCTGGCTAAGGTATTTCGAAATGTACTAGGATTTGCTCAGTATTCAGCCAAGGCTTGGGTAGGTGAAAACACTGCAAAAGTATTAGTCGTTAGATGTAGGACTGAGGAAACAGTTTCTCTCGAAATGGAAAGAATAGGGGTGCCATCTTCACTCAGAATACTTTTGCTCCTCACATCATAGTGATCTATACACAACTGTAAAAGTTCAAGGCTTACAAATGATGGGGGGAATGCTGCGGCCTCTATTAACCCACTGGTTAACACTTCCATGCACCCATTATTTTCATTAGAATATTCTAAAAACTTGGTCTGCAAGCTTTCTATCTTTACCCCTCGTAGATCAGTGTCACATATAACTGGTCTCTTGCATTCCAAACCAAAAGTGTTACCCAAGAAATGCAAGACTATCCTCATGATAATCTAAAAAAATACAGAGACTAAACAGACAAATTTGGAAACGAATATAGTTGCAAAGCAAACAAGATTGTCAAATTCTCACCTGTTCTTCACCGAAAATCCAGAAAATCTCTCCTATTTCCTTAACAGCTCCCTGTCTATACCAGCTTCTTGCGTGATAATAGACTTTGGAGGTAATTACATGAGTTTTAAAGGAAAGCAGTAACTTCGTGTGAGGGTACGGGATAATAATTACCCACTACTTCGACATCACCTCCGCCAGCTTTCGCATGCTTGAAAACCCTTTGCATGAGCTCCGCATTAAATTTTTTCCTTTTTCAGATGCTTCAACATTAATCAAATTGATTCCTTTTGACGGCTTGAAGATCTTCGACATGATTTATAATGATTATCTTCCTTGGAAATAGGACTATCTTTTAGACCACGCTCATCTGACAGGATCACAAGTGAAAGGCAGCGTGCTGTCTTTCCACGCTTGAAAGTGATCATTACGTAAGTCTTGAACTACTTTGAACCAAGGTTCAAAGTGGTTCAAAGTGCTTCAGAAGAACAAACCACTGAGTGAGATACATTACCTGCGCAAAGAAAGCGTTAGTAATAAAAATCGCATCAAACCGCTTTGAACTACTTTGAACTATTTTGAACTAAGGTTCAAAGAGGTTCAAAGTGGTTCAGAATGGGGGAAAAAGGGCTGACCGCGCAGGTTTAAGGCTTTGGATGGGCACTTCAAGGGCATTAAGTTTCTCATGTGACAGTGAAAGTGGACACGCTTGAGAGAAAAATTAAAACCGAAAGTGAATTGGCGACTATAAATGTGGCTAACAGGGGCTCTGATTGGGGACTATGTATGCAGAATACACAGAGAACTCATAAATGGGAAAACATCGAAACCAAAGCAAAATAAAGAGAGGCAAAGCACAACAAAAAGAATTATGTACATGGGAAGGGGAAGGAACTGGAAGAGCTAAAGGCTGACTAACTTCAGTTCCTGCCCATTATAGGTAAAAGGTAGAACCGTCCTATCTGGATATTTTAGTCGAAAGGTATTTGGACCGACTGCTCCTGAAATGAGGAAAGGACCCTTCCAAAGAGATTCAAATTTTCCATGGGCTCCTTTAGGTTCTCTTCTTTTATCCCATAGAAGAACCTCATCACCTTTCAGAAATTGTCGTGGCCTGGCCCGCTTGTCAAAGATACGTTTCACCTTCAGCTAGTGTTTTGTTATGTGGTCAACCAATTTACTTCTTTCATTCTTGAGCTGATGAAGATACATTACCCTTCTCTCCAAAGAGTTTTTAAAAACCTGATCTTCAATTACTGATTGTAGCTTCGCGGCAGATAGTTCTAGTGGTAAAGATACTTGAGCTCCAATTCTATATACTAGTTCAAAGGGAGCCATGCCAATCGCTCTCTTTGGTGTGATCCGGTCTGCCCATAATGCCTCATAGAGCTTTTTATGCCAGTCTCTAGAGTTGTTAGATACCAATTTTTTCATTATTGCCACCAGATTCTTATTGCTAGATTCTGCCTGCCCATTCCCTTGTGGGAAATAGTTTGATGAATGAGCTAATGAAACACCATATTCATAATAGAAAATAGATATTTCTTCAGAGGAAAAATAAGAGGCATTGTCTGAAACTATTTTTTGAGGTACCCCGAACCTGGTGAAAAGATGGTCCAATAGGAGATCACAAACTACCCGAGAATTGGCTTTCTTTGTAGGAATTGCTTCCACCCATTTGGTAAAATAGTCTGTCGCTGTCAGTATGTAACAATGCCCGGCACTGGATGGTGGATTCAGAGGCCCTATAAAGTCAATACCCCATTGCTGAAAAGGTTCATCAATGACCACAGGTCTGAGGGGTAGTGCCGCTAACTGAGGACGCCCAGTGAAAAGTTGGACATTTTTCACAGCCCTTCACATACTTGTATGCATCCTTGAACACACCTGGCAAATAAAAACAATTCCTGAGTATCTTGAAGGCAGTAACTGTGGATGAGAATTGACCTCTGCAGGCTTCAGAGTGATAGGTCTTCAACAATGCCTTCTGTTGCTCTTCGTCTACACACCTTAGGAAAGTTTCGTCGATCCCCCTTTTATACAGAACACCGTCTGAAATCACATACTTCTCGGCTTTCAATTTGAGATTTCGCCTCTCTTTACGATTCATATGGGAAGGGCATTCACCATACGTTAAGAAATATGCAATATCTGAAAACCATGGATCCGTTAAACTGACAAGCAAAACAAAAGGGGTTTCTTCAGTTTTTGCAGAAAAGATAGCTTTACTTTCGGCGATCAATTTACACAAGTCTTTTCCCCTTACCAGAGAAGTAGGTTTGATTGTTAGGTCAAACTCTTGAACTTTAGCCACCCATATAGCCCTCTTATTCATTCCTACTTCCTGTTGGGTTAAGATACTCTTGATTGCAGTCTCTGGTACGTATACAATGGAATGGGAATGCAAAATATAATATCTGAACTGCTTCAATGCCTTAACCACTGCGAATGCATGTTTTTCAGTCTGAGTATAATTCAATTCATGCTTCTTTAACGGGATACTCATAAAAGCAATCGGGGCTTCATTCCCTTTTTCATCCGGCTGGGTCAGAATACTCGATACTGAATGTTCAGAAGCATAGCAATAAATGATAAAATCTTTTTCAAAACTCGGGCTTACCAGCATGGGAGCGTTTGCGATAGTTGTTTTGATGTCTTCAAAAGCTTGCTTTCCTTCTTGTTGCCATCTGAAAGGGTGCTTCTCACTCATCATATTTAGCATGTACCTTACCTTCTCAGAGAATTCTGGAACAAAATTTCTTAAGAAAATTATCTGACCAAAGAATGATTTTAGGTCACTTCTATTGGTGGGCAGAGTTAGTTTCTGTATAGCTTCCACTCTCTCCAGATCAATCCTTATACAATCTCATGATACAATGTGTCCCAAAAGTTTACCTTCCTCTACAAAGAATATGGACTTCTTGGGATTCAGAGATATCTTATGTTGCCTGCATCTATCGAGCACTTTTTCTAGATCCTCAAGGTGATATTTCCTCTTCGTAGAGTAAATTGTTAGGTCATCCAAATATATCACAATAATCCTATCTCTCAAATTCTTGAAAGAAGAGTTCATAGCTCTCTGGAAAGTGGCTCCTGCATTGATCAAACCAAAAGGCATCCGGTTGTAAGAAAAGGTGCCCCAAGGGGTAATAAAGGCTATTTTATGTTGGTCCTCAGGTGCAACACAGATTTGATTATATCTCGAGTATCCATCAAGCATGGACATTACTTCAGATCCAACCACCATCTACAGAACATGATCCATAGTGGGCAGTGCCTTTAGGATTCTCTCCACTTCTTTGAAAATAGCTTCTGATACCTTGGGATTATAGTTTCAGAGTTTCTGCCTGAAAGTACTAGCCCCAAGTTTTAAAGATATGTGGTGAACAAACTCACTATTTCTGAAGTTTTTTAGATCTTCATATCCCCAGGTGAAGACATCTTGGTATGAAATCAAAAGTTCAACCAATTTTCTTTTTTCTTCTACAGAATAGGTTTTTCTAATAGAAACTAACTTGGGGTTCTCTTTAGTGCCAATGTTGACTTTGTCATGACCATCCTTATTCTCTTTAGAATCAACCTCCTTCTTTAAGGAACTATCGTCCTTTCTGTCAAAAAGATTTTCTAAAGACAACAGACCTTTATGGATTTTATTTCCTTTTAGCTGAACAATTTCTCCAGTTTTAGTGAGCTCTTCTCTAACCTGTTTACCACCGTGTTTACAGCCTTCAAAGAAAACTTTAGAAAAATCTCCAACACACTCAAGGAATTCTTTCAGCTGAGCGTCATCATTGAAAACTTGCCAGTGGTTAATATTGTCTGGGACCCTGGATCTGTATATCATTTTGATTCTGTAAGTATCACTTTTAAACCTTGGATGTGGTAGTAATAATGATGCCAATACAGGCAAAGAGTCAGCTTTCATATTTTGAATGCGAGGAATGTATTCAATAGAGAAGGCTTCAAAAGATTCAATTTCATCCCATACTAAATTTCTGTAGTGCTTCAACTTATCGCTTCTAACAGAAAATTGGTCCTTCACCTGTTTCACAATAACTTCAGCATCTCCCCTTACCCTTAGCTGTTTCACTCCTTTAGATTTTGCTTCTTGTAGCCCCAAAAGCAATGCCTCATACTCGGTAGTGTTGTTAGTGTTATGAAAATCCAATTTGAAAGAGAAAGGGAAGACCTGTCCAGCGGGTGAAATAAGGACGACACCAGCTCCTGATCCGGAATGGGAACAACTTCCATCAAATTCAAGGGTCCAAAGGATATCTTTGCAGTCTGTTACTTTGCTCACTTCGCATTTTTCCTCCAGCAAGATTACGTAGTTCCCAAATTGACATTCTTGGAACAATATCTGTGCCTTAGGGTCATCTGAGGGTGTCACTATATATTTTTTCTTTGGTTCAGGCTCCAACTTTACCTGCTTCTTGCCTATGGGGATATATGACTCTAACCAATCTAGTTTGATTTCTCCCCCCAAATCCTTGCAAAAGGTTCTACTGAGGAGCATCCCATAACTGGGCGGAATGTTGGCTACAAGGATGGTGAGTTTTACCCTTTTCTCAGGGCAAGCATATAAAACAGCTTGTGCATCTTTCACTTGTCCTATTAGTGGCACTTGTTTTCTATCCATTGAATAGCAAGAACCAAGGGTTGGATTACAATTGAGGCCTAGGGCTTGAGCGATGACTTTGGGCATTACATTATCTAAAGCCCCAAAATCGATAATGCAGTTGCTAAGCTTCTATCCATTTAATAGCAAGGAGATATAGAATGGTTCAGGCTTCCTTTCATCTCTTTCTCCTCGAACAAAGTGCATAGATATGTCATCATAAGTAGCACTAGTCTTGAACTGTTCTGAAACAAAGATTGGTTCCTTGCAATCATTTGGACCACTAGAAGTATCATTTGTGAATTGAACATTATTGGTAGAACTACCTTTCACGTAATGAACCAGCTTGTCTAGTTCTTTAGGGTTGAGTCTTAAATATTCAGCAGGGGAGATAGTTATAGAGGATGACTTGCAGAACTCAACAATATCAAAGGATGAACTACCAGCTGTTGCCTCCATCTTCTTCAAGGCTTTTGGATTAGCACGTGTAAGGTCTTTCCCTTTGGGAGCAGTTGCATTTGGATTATTGCCGAGGTAAGGTTTCTGGTTTCCCTATCCCCTAGTCATCACTGTGCATGCAAGATTCTGTAGGGTCATGAACACAGTACCCCCTTTCTCAGAGTCTGATTCATATTCTAGAAAATAAGCCCCTTGATTTTCCTCCTGAACCTTTGATTCCTCAAAAGCTTGTTCTGCAGCAATAGCATTTTTGGCCATTTGTACACAATTTAGCCATTCAGGGCAATCATGTTTGTCATGATCATTCATCATATGGAAAGAGCACATTGTTTGTTTGGGCCTTTCTTCGATCTGTAGTCTCATGGGAGAAGAACTTGCGGTGGGGTTCTTGCCAAAATTCTAAGGTAGTGATCACCTTTGTGTGTCTTGGTAGGGGTTAGGGAAAGGGCCATGGGTTTTATTCTGTTGCCTCTTCATCATAGCAATATCATTCATCAATTTTTGTAATACAGGATTAGTGGAGTTTGAAGAGCAAGGCATCCCTAGGGTTTGAACTTCTCTTTTCCATTTTCCTACATTGATAACACATCCTCCAATTAGATAGCAAGCGCTTGTGCCGCAACAAGGGTGGCGCATGCATCTTTTATTAAGTGGAAACTTATATCAGGATGTATAGCATTGATGAAGAATGACTTTTGACTTTCTGCATTAGGCCTAGAAGCAATAGGGATTCTTTGAACCAGTCTGTTGAATTTAGCTACAAAATCCCTCATAGGTTCATGCATTTCCTTTTTCATTTGGCTGAGCTGGAAGAATAGGGAACTTTCATTTTTAGGAGTTTTGAACCTATCTTTGAAGCATTTTTTATATCATCCCAGGTAGGGATGGAGTGATGGGGAAGATGATTAAACCAGTCTGCGGCAGCATCGGTCAATGTTTTTACAAATAATCTTACCGTGACTTCTTGTTTGGGGACACTTATAATGGTGCAGGCTGAATTAAAGGCCCTCAGGTGGTCTTCTATGGAGATCTTGCCATCTCCACTAAACTTGGGTAATACTTCAGCGGCTCCTTTGGGCAATGGGGCAGGGTTGACTCCTAGGTTTAACGGTCCTATGTTCTAACCCCATGGTTGGATGGCAGCCATGTTTGGAGGTGGTATAGCTTGTAGAGGCTGGATGTTAATAGCAGTAGGAATAAGTGTATTCAAGGGGAGCAAAGACTGCACTAAAGGCGAAACAGGGGATTGTTTTGGAGGTGAACTAGGTCTACTTTGAGATTTGACAATCTTTTTCTTTAGGTCATCAAAATCAGGCAACAATTTCAAGTTCTTTAATGGCTCGAAGTTTTCATCACGAATCCCTTTTTTTCGTTCTCCTCTTGTGTATCTTCGGTTAGCCAGCTCTTTGTGGGTGTGAGTTCAAGGCCTTACTGGTGCTTGAGCTAACCTATCAACAACCACCACTTCTTGGACCTTTGGTACTCCTCTCAATAGTTTGGCTCTTTCTTCTTCTCTTTCTAACACAATTAATACCTGCTGGTATTGTGGACCATTCCTTCTTAATCTCCAAGCAGTTACAGCTAAGTCTTCTATAAGGTCTTCTTGAGTATCTTCAAATCGAAGATTGGGTTGTAATACAGGGAAGACCTCGTTATGGGGAAGAACCATTTTTATACATAATTCTCCTTAGGTTTTTTAAGGTTCTTTAACAAGACTCTCCCCAGCACCATGTTAGTCCTTTCACCTTGTAAATATAGCTTGGTATGAAAAAGTTGCATGATTATCAAGTTAAAATGATTTTTCATTAAATGCATGTCCTAACCAAAGTTAATATACTTATGGGTGATATAATTTAAAGTATTGCTCTGTCATACCTTTAGTACAATATTCACTCTAGCTTCTTCCTCAAAATACAAATTATGATTCAATGTCAATTGGATGAGGTGAAATAAACTTCATTTGAGTATGTATATATTGATTAGTTTGTGGAGAGGTGTGAAAACAATAAGGATTATAACTACTAAGAATACCTACTTATCCATTGTCTTAGTTCACATATGAGGTTTTCCTTCACCCATGCAATGTCTTTAGTTGGTAACCTCCTATGTGAGACATTATCACCCTACTAATTGAGAGCCTCAAATTCTTGACATAATAGTGTTAGCAAAGATTAGTTTGAAGAGTATTGTACAAGCCCTACACATTCCTCGTGATCACATAATGGAGAGACTTACCGTTAAAGTGAGGCATGCATATTTTGAAGATCACAAGGATTTTTGCCTCAATAATGTCACTAAATGTTGGCTTAAGATGGAAAGGAAAGGTAAATCTTAGCTTCCTATAAAACTAAAGAAATCTCATTTTAAAGATCTTATTTTTGACGTGATCACATTATTGCATTCGGTGGTTGGTAACCATATTTTTGAAATTGTTGAGTTTTGGATGTTTAATTTTATTCTATTGGTTTTGGGAAGAAAATTGAAGGTCATTAGGTTGGTCTTAAGAATTCTTACATCCATGCTTAGCAAAAGGATTTTTCCCAAATAATAGAGCTCTATTTTTCTTTTGTGTTAATGTACCACATTTCCAATTATAGAAGTATCTGGGAAGGTTTAACTCGACAAACCATACAACATGTTTGGGATTCTATTTATAAAATATTTCCCCAACTTACTGTATGTAGAGGTGACCCCCATTTCATCTTGGTAAATGATCTCTTTGTAATGAAGCTAGTCCTATAATTGGAGGGAAAAGCCTACATGATATTATCTCAAGAATATGCTAACTTTCTCTTCGACAATGTGTTTACTCAATTTAGGCAATTTACCTACCCAAGAATAAGAATATTTGAGGAAGAGACTTTACGATGACTTATGTATCCCTCTATTTTTCTTGTTTTTTTTAGAGGTTTTTCACCAAATAGATGTTGTGAATGTAAAACATTCTAACACGACAAAGAAAGGTTTCACCTTCCCTATTTCTATGTTATTTTATTCCTCTAAATTTTTATGGCTTCTAAAAGTGTCACAAAGATTAGTTTCCCCCTCTACCTAAAAGAATCTAGTTTGATATAAGGGTTCACCAAGAAGAACTTATATGGTACCAGAACATACATTTCCAAGCCTACATTGGAAGAATTTTGGGCATATTGCATTGATGAAGTAGAGATGTTTAGAAGGAAATTTACTAGGCTAACTCTCTATCAGATATGATCCTTCAAGGTCAATTTAAACATCCTTTTCAGAACACAAGAGGAAGATATCATAATTGATCCTAAATTTTAAAAGTTAAAGGATAAGGGTGTCCCAAAATAGATTTAAGTAAGACATAGGCCTTTTATTTGGAAGCACAAATAATCTCTTTGCTCAAGAGATTAATGGATTGACTAGAATACATGGAGGAAAAAAACTGTACATGCTAGTGAGGAAACACCCACTAGTCATTTTGGCTAGGGAAATACCCTTGATTCCCTTATGGTTATTGATGAAAATACCACCATCAAACTCTCTAAGGAAGACACCCAAAGTGGGGGAGATGGGGAGCAACAAAATGAAAACATGGTTAGCATTAATAGTGTTTTTAAACTAGATGAAGATGTTACTCTTGCAAAATAGAGAGAAGGTAATGATAATCCCAATGAAAGGTGATGATGATCCCAATGAAACATACCAATTATTCATGTAAAATAATAAAAATGCATCCATAATGGAGGTGCCTTCCTATCATGTGACCACTACCTTGGTAATGCTTCCATCTTCATCAAGAGTAGGTAATACTAGAGCTAGTCTTACTTCCCAAGTTTGGTTAACTCAAGAGGTAGATACAAAGACATGAAATGTCACCCCAAGAAATGACAAATTAGAAACTATCACCGTACTTTTCAAAATTTAAATAATTCGAAGAGGCCTAAAAGGATGTCCAAGGTTGTTACAAATTCTAACATAGGACACCATATCTTGTAGATAGCTTACCCATCAGAAGAAAATGTATGAATGTTATCAATGAGGTTGATTATAATGTTTCATGTGTCAATATGGGACCTTTGAGTCTAGACAATAAAGTTTATCATGTCAATCTTCATGTTAAAGTACTAAATGAGAAATCCCAAATTTGAAGAAGAAAAATTGTGATCTACATGAATGTCTTGCACATGTCCAACTCTATAAAGAGTTGGTGACCTTTGTCATAAGCTCTCTTAAAGGGAAAACTTACACTCCTTCCCTAGCCATTCAAGATGTTGATTAGTAAGATTCAAGCTTTGGCACAATAAACAAAACAAATACAAGAATATGGTATTACATGTTTGAATTCTCATAGAAGATTATATATAAGCATTAAAAATAAAAGTCAAACTCTAGTTCTAGAGTTGCAAAAGACAAGAGAAGACCAGAGTGGCTGATATAATCTTATTGGAAACCATAGGAGCATACTATAATTGAAGCCTACAATATTGAAAATCAAGAGGATAACAAATAGTACCATAAAAATCAAGTCTTCATGGCTATACTCTACTAAATGTAAGCTCTCTATGTACAACAATTTCATCAATTGCCTCATCCAGATCCTTGACAGGTATGCCCATCACCTGATTGAAATCAAAAGGGATTTCAATTCTTTAAAAGTAGATTTGATTGATGAATTTGAGGAAAAGGTCATCGAGATGGAAGAGATCAAGAAATGATACAATGAACTATTATTAGAGAGGAATGACTAGATGCAAGAAGGTGACATAAAGGTGTTGAACCATCTCAACAACCTATTTACATTTAGTTCTTAGAGGTCTCAAAGTTGTAGACATAGTTGTTTTGGAGGAATCATAGATGAAAAAATAGAATTTTCTAGATGGAGAACTAATTTTCTAGTTACTAGAGCCCCTAACTATAAAGAAATCAAATTCTATGTCAATAGGTATTAAGAGTATTGCCGAAGCATGAGGGAAGTTGGAGAAACCAAAGGAATTTAATGATTGGTGCAAAAAATTTCAAAGGCTTAGAGGATGTTGGAGCTAAAAACTCTTTGGGAGTTTCATAACTTTTAATTTCAAATATTCAATTCCTTTTTTCAATTTCAAAGGACTAGCAATAGGTAATGATTCTTGAATTTGTTACTTCATAAGTGTTTGAATACAT
Source organism: Cupressus sempervirens (assembly GCA_028749045.1). NCBI lineage: Eukaryota > Viridiplantae > Streptophyta > Pinopsida > Cupressales > Cupressaceae > Cupressus > Cupressus sempervirens. The sequence continues at coordinate 471,618,513 of CM053784.1, forward strand.
ATTTGCAAAAAAAATTCATGATCTTTTGCATGAACAATGACTGAATCATTAGAGCAACTTCAAACTTATGTTTGTTTTCATATTTTTTTGTAAACTAAATAATTGAATACAACTATCATATTGAAGTTTTATTGTTTGATTAGTTAATCAAATGTTGTGGATTCTTTTAATGTAAGAAGATAAGAGGAGATGAATGCATTAAAGTTGTTCTTGTTGTTATCTGTAAGTTGTAGGAGATTCATCTTTGAATGGATTACCTCTAGATTACTTCAATATTCTATAATGTTAGATATTAATCTTTCATTTTAATGCATCAACTATCTTTATATGCTTTTAGGTTAAAAGCCCACCTTACTTCTTTCAGGTTAAAAAAAACCCCAAAGTTATTTCTCATTTGCATTAATCATGTGTAGGTAGTGACAACCTTTTAAAATAAGAAGAGAACTAGTCAATAATGGTTATTGTTTGATTAGTTAAATTGTGGTTACATTTATCATCTTGTTTGATAGTTAGAAGATAGAGTTAGATGATAAATCTGTAAACCAATAAATGTTTGACCAAGATTTCCATAGGGTGATCAAAGTTCTGGATAAAGAAGAAGAAAAGATAGAAAATCTTGCTAGGGTTCCCAGGGATAACTGAATGACTTGGGTAGCTAATTTGAGACTTTGATAATCTATAATATTTGTAACTCTAGATTCCAAATTGTTTACAAGAAGTGAATAGAAGAAAGACACATTGGACCCTAATTTTTAGTTCTTGGAGTCTATAATTTTTTTTGTCTTTCCCCCCAAGAAGGAGGGTCAAATCTACTAGTAAGCCATCACCCCCTCCTAAAACTAGTCAAACACCTTTTGTTAGATCAAACCTTTTTTGTTAGGTCATTATTTTACATGTTATCATAGTCTCTCTCCAAGATATTTTTCTCATCCCAACTTCCCCCTCTTGTCATGGATCAACCATACCCTATCCCCTAGGGTAATGCTATAAGACCTTTAGCCTTTTCTACCAACATAGTGATCCATCCTCTTCCGAAGGGATTTGAAAATATCATATAACCAAATATACTTGTGATGCTAAGGTCAGTGCAAATGAACACAAAAATGCTTTCTTCACAACCTCCTTAATCTTGGTCATCCAAGATGAAGAAGAGACTATAATTTTATTTATTGAATCCCTTTGTGTAAATGTAGTTGAGTGGTTTTATTCCTCACCTCTAGGTTCTATCAAATATTGGGACAACCTAAAGACGAGGTTTGAGGATAGGTTCAAAACAACATAAGATGATTTGAGCCTGGTATCCTAGCTAGGTTCAATAAAGAAAGAAACACATGAACCCATGAAAGACTTTGTGACAAAATTCAACAAGTTGTGTCAAAATATTTTAGGGAACATGAGGCCTTAGGAAAAGTTGTTGAAGGATACATTCATTAATTCCCTACCTCCAAATATTTCATTTGTTCTTAAGAGATAAGGGGTTTCTACCTTAGAGTTATCCCAAACTGTCACCATATCTATAGAGGATGACATTATTTTTGTGGGGAAATGGAAATGAGAATTGCATACTAGAAAAACCTCACCAATTCACTCTATAAACTCTATTTTGTAGAGGTTGGACAATGACATCATCATTGTGAAAAGATAGATAAACAAGAACACCCCCTCAACCTATCCATATTTTTAAAGGAGGGATTATGGACATCTAGGACCTGGGAAGAACATGTATCTCACACCTCCTTCTTAGAGGCTTACACTAGAAGGACCATCTACTTCCTCTCCCGCCCAAAAATGAAACTAATACAACTCTAATGACACCACTAAGGATGATGGTTCCATGTGTATTGAAATGCTTTGATTCACATAAATGACTTTCTCTAGGGAATTTCCTATTATACTTTTTATGGAAGAACTCATTGCATCACAAGATGCAAATACCAACTTCTTTGAATATTTTTTATATGCCAATTATTCTGATGATGATTTCATCTCTCTAGATAACAAAAATTATACGATGTTAACAAGAGGATAGTGTGACAAAGCTAACACCGGTGGTCTAAGTGCTACACCTAAATACTATTTGACCAGAGGGAAGAAGCAAGAACTAACACCTCCTAAAGTAACATAACTAGGATAAGTCTCATTCCCACCTCTTCCTCTACTTTTGAAGCCAATTATTTTGATATTGTGGAATCCTACAAGAATGCCATGCTAAAAGTTTCCCAAGATGATTATTTAATGCTCTATCTTTCATAGTTAGATAGACTAATCAACTTTGTTAGGGGTAAAAACCCTTTACCTCTGTAGAACCATGGCTAGTTATTGCAATAAGAGGCCCTTGAGATTGAGGAGTTTGTGTGCATTGTATAGAAACCTTCCACCCCACTCTAAAATGATCCTTATTCTCTACCTAATCATTTCTACATATCCCTCTATATAATAGGTCATAGATTGAGTAATTTTATCATAAATTTTGGAGCATAAAAAAATGTCATGCCGAGGTCCATTGCAAATTCCCTAGGGTCATCCATTACCTCCTCCTCAAGTAGATGTTTTTCCATGGATGACTTAAAAGTTCCCCAATTCTGGAGTATCAAAAAATTTCATGTTGAGCTCCATTTCAAATTACCTAGGGTTATCCAATACCTCCTCCTTAGGTAGATGCTTTTCCATTGATGGCTCAAAAGTTACCATCATATATCAAATACAAAATTCTCAAGTTTCCCTTATCACATTCATCAAGAAAAGACTAAAGTTGAATATCCTAGTGGTAGATATCCCTTCTATTTATGGAGTACTAATTAGTAGGAAATTTTGTAAATATTTAAGGGGAGAGACTAAGATGGATTGGTCCCATGCATTAATCCCCATTGATTGAAAGAAGGTTCTCTTGGATCCCAAGCCTAAAGATAAATTTTTAGTGGTTAAGTCAGGATACCCTAGAGCTAACATTATGTTCATGGATTCAAGAATAGGTACATACATGTGTTCATCAATACCTCCCTCTAATACTAGAAATGTTATCCTTAAAGTATTAAATGAGATATGGACCATGGAGTTTGATGGAAGTTGGGATAATGCTAGATCAAATTTAGGAGTACTATTAATATCCCTTGGTGATCTAAAATTTCCTTTCACGTATACACTTAAGTTTGAAAACATAAACAATAATGCAAAATACAAAGCCCTACTATTATATCTTTCCTCACTAGGGAGAAAGGAATCAAATATTTGAGAATGAAATGGGACGTTGAACTAATATTAAAGAAAATAAAGATTATGTATATGGTAAAAAATAATAGACTCAAACATTACATAAATGAATTATGGGATTATAATTTTTTTATTCTTTTGCAATTGAGTCTATCCCCAAGAGTTAAAACTCAAGGGTTGACTTCCTAGCTATTTTGACATCCTTGTTACTCCCCACCCTATTTTTTTTGACAAGAAGTTTTAGGTAAGTAGTGTACAGACCCAATGTGCCTAAGAATGTGAATTAGTGGTAAGTTTTCAATGATGACAGATGTATAATTGAAATCCTTGAAAATGCTCATGCTTTTTCCAATTTTTATTTTGAAGGAAATTTCATAGATAAAAAAGGCCTTCAAGGTGAAATTGATCCTTTATCAAAAGGTATAGAAGAAAAGGTGATACAATTTAAGGGAAAAAAGATAGCCAAGGGGTTGGTACCTCTAGAAAGTTTGTTTAATAGAGATGCCTAGTATTTAAAGAAATAAGGAAGGACCTCCAAAAAATGGATTTGAATAGAAGCATATTAACATTAGAAGTGAAGAAAAACCTAATATGGATAAGATGTGAAAATGCTACTCAACTAAAGAAAATGACTAATTTTATGTGATTTCTTATCTTGTACCATGATGTCTTTTCTTGGAGTTGTGATGATTTGAAAAAATACAAGGATGCTAAGTTCTAGCATGAGATCACACTGAAGCCAAAAGCAAACCCATTCAAGGGAAAATAACATAATTATAGCCCCAAGATAAAATATACCATTTATAGAGGAATAAAAAAGATGGAAAAAGTTAAAATAATTTATCCCATCCATCATTCCAACTAGGTGGCTAATATAGTCCCTATCAAAAATAAAAATGGAGAAATAAGGATTTGTGTGGATTTCAAAAATTTGAACCAAGAATATCTAAAATATAATCATCCTCTTCCAATCATGGGTCCTATTTTACAAACCATAATGGTGTGTGAAATAATGTTATGTTATATGAATTCTTAGGGTATAATTAGGTCAAAGTGACACCTAATGATCAACACAAAATTACCTTCACTAGTCCATAGGGAGTGTTAGCCTATAGTAGAATTCCTTTGACCTTATCAATGCAAGGGCTACCTTCTAGAAATCCATGGACCTATCCTTTTGGGATCTCAAAGATAATATCATAGTCATATACCTCGATGATATGATTGTATTCTCCAAGAAGAGTGCAAACCATCTTTGCGATCTCAAGCTAGTTCTATAATGGTGTAGAGATGAGAAGTTTTCTCTAAATCCAAAGAGGTATATCTTTGTTGACACAAAGGAAAATTTATTGGGTCAAATTATTTCTCAATGAGGAATCAAAATTGGTCCTAAAAAGGTTAAGGAAATCCAACAAATCAAGCTCCTAGAAAATAAAAATAGAGTAAGATACTTCTTCAGCCAAGTAAATTTCCTCAGAAGGTTCATCCCATATTTTGTTGAATTGACTAAAGTCTTTTTGATATGATGAAAGACAACCCTATCTTTAAATGGATCCCTAAAGGAAATAAGTCTTTTAAAAATATTAAAGCTACTATTGCCAATGCTCCCACTCTAGTCCATCCAAATTTCTCAAAGGATTTCATTATTTATTGTTATGCCTTAAACCATATTCTTTCTGCCTTCCTACTACAAAAGCAAGAAGATGGTAATGAATCCCCCATAGATTTTATAAATATTCCCCTAAAAAATAAAAAATCAAAGATTTCCATATAGAGAAATAAAGATATGTAGTGGTGAAAGCTAATAAGAGTTTCAAATTATATATCCTACATTCACATTTAGTCATATATGATCCAAACACTAGTGTGAAAAGTATTCTAACCCAACAAGATGTTTGATCCAGGGGATATTTTTGTCAAAAATTCAAGTATCTCCAAAACTCCAACAATCAGCATCAAATTAAACTCCTTGAAATTCTGTACCCGACACAATTTGAACGAGCGAGAAAGGAGTCCATACACAAAAGTTACGACCAGTCAAAGGTTGGTCAAATTTAGGTACAGAGGCTATTAAAAAGGCAAAAAAATCAAATTCTCCAAATTTGGTCAAATTTAGAATCAAATCGAAGGTCTCAGCAAGAGCTCTCCAATGACGTTCGTTTTGTCAAAAACAGAGATCATATGTGAAAATGGCACCCGATTGAAGTCTGAGGTGGTGTGGCATTAAAATATATATATTTTTAAAAAATTAAAAAAAAATGCCATTCAAAAAACATAGTTGATGGTCGGGGGGGGTTTGAACCCGCGACCACGTGGCTCTAAAGCTTGGTTGGTGGCCGATGGTCTGCAAAAAATTGGAGGGAAACAAGGCCGTCGGCGGGGTTGGAACCCCCGACCGATGCCTCTTCCAAAACATTGAACTGCCAATGCGCTATTTTGGCGCTTTAACATATTTAGCGCAGTTTTAATTTATCCCTTTAAATCGATGGCCTAACCTTAGTAAAATAAGGTTATTATATATTTTGACCCCAAAATTAACATAAGCCAAATCTTTCAAAAATGGCTAAAGGTTAATTCGAAGGGAGGAATTAATTGAAGGGTCTAATATTACATCATTTTGTTATAGCCTTATTTTGGCTAATTTCATGTATAAAAAGGGGGGTTTAGGAGACTCTTGGGGGCATTCAGAAAAAGGAGAGAACATCCAAGTGCTGAGTATAAGGGAGATTTTTGAAGTGCTCATTCCTGTACTTTGAAACAACGTGATGTTGTTGTACTTCAAAGGAATGACTTTTTAAACATTTGTACCTAATTTTTGGAGATAATCGGATTGGTCCCCCAATTGGAGTAGGACCCGGAGACGTAGTCCATACGGATGAACTTCGAGATCAAATTGTTTGCGTCTTCTTTCTCTCATTGTCTCTTTTATCAGCTTAATCTTGTTGTTCTCTTATTTCATTTACGTTAATTTGATTCGTTAAAATTTTTAAATTAATTCTATGTAATCAATTAGCATTCCCCTATAATAGTCCTAGATCCTAACCAGATCAAATTTGGTATCAGAGCCTTTATTGGACTAGTATTGTAGATTTGAATGCTAACAAGATCCAGGATTGAGAAAGGCGAAGGAAAGCTTGAGGAATACAATCCTGAGATTGGAAAACGAAGGACTAAACCATCATCACAAATGGCAGATGAAGGTGGACAAGCTTTTCAAGATAAGAGTATTCAGAAGACTCTTCAGAATTTGCAAACAATGGTAGAAGTTTTGCTACGAGAAAGAGAAGAGAAGATGCAAAGACGTGCAGCTCGAAAGGACAAAGGGAAAAAGAAAGGTGCTGATCGTGATCCACCAAAGACACCTCCTTCTTCTCCCTCTTCTCCTTCTTCCCCCTCTTCTCCTTCTTCTACCCATTCTGAGTCTTCTAATATTTTCAAAGGAGGACATAAGCCTCGAATTAAGTTGGATGTAAAGTTTGACTTACCAAAATATTGTGGGGAGTTAAATGCCGAGAAACTAGATGACTGGATTCAGCAAGTAGAAGTCTACTGTAGAGTTCAGAACCTTGTAGATGATGTTGACAGAATTCAGTTAGCCACTCTTCGTTTAGGTGGTGTAGCCCTAACTTGGTGGGAGAATAGGTCTCGAGATGAAACTTCACAACATGGTAAGTTTAGTTTGTCTTGGTCAGAATTTGTTACTGCTTTAAAGAAACAATTTTACCCCCTAGGCCATATGCAACAGTTAATGATGAACTGGCAACATTTTAGGCAAGGGAAAGGTCAATCTGTCCAGGATTACACCCATGAATTTCGTAAAAAGGCTATTTCATTAAATGTCCCATTATATACCCAGGACACTTTACTCAAGTATATAGGTGGTCTTCATTCTTACCTAAGGCATTTTATTCTCATCCTGAATCCTTGTAATTTGGATGAAGTATGTGTCCAGGCAACACATTTAGAATCAAGGGGTAAGGGTACTTTCATTGATAAGTCTGATAAAAAGCCATCTAAGTCTGAGGAAATGTCCAAAGGAAAAGGGAAGGGTAAAAAGACAACAATAGTAAAGAAAGAGGGTGAGAAACCCACATGCTCACATTGCAAGAAAGAAGGGCATGATGATTCTAAGTGCTAGAAGTTGCATCCTGAAAAGAGGCCGAAGTGATTTGGTGGAAACAAAGGCAAACAAAAGATTTCTGCAATAACTCAACAAGATCTTGGATCTGACTTTGGAGATGAGGCAAAAATTGTTGCTACCGGGATCCAAGGTAAAGGAAAAGGTATATCTCTCTCATCAGCTATAAATTCTTCTAGCATAAGTGCAAGTACAAGTAAAGAATCTTCTCCTAAGGATGATAAACTAAGGAATGAATTATTTCACATCCGAGTTGTTATCAAGCATACTAAGGTCGATACATTATTTGATATGGGTTCTCAAGTTAATTTGATATCTGAGGAAGTTGTTAAAAAGATTAATTTGACTACAACATCTCATCCAAAACCATATCCTCTTGGATGGGTTTGTGATGATGCATAGTTACAAGTAACTAAACAATGCAAGTTAAGATTTGCTATCACTGCAAACTTTGTGGATGAGGTAGAAGCTGATGTAGTCCCTTTAGATATTTGTGGTCTTGTACTTGGGAGTCCCTATTTGTATGATCGACAGGCTATCTTCTATAGGGGGGAAAATAAGTATCATTTGTTTAAAGACAATATTGAATACATTGTACGAGCACATAAGGTTAAGACTAATTTGGCATTAGTCAATGCTGGTCAAATGAAAAGGTTAGTCAACTCTAGTAAGAATTTTGTATTGATGATTGTAAAAGCCAAAGAAGATGAAACATTTGAGGCATTTAAGGGATGTGATAAAAAACATAAATCTAAAATGGTCAAAGTTTTTTTCGCTTACGATGACTTGTTTCAGTAACCGAAAGGATTGCCTCCTAAGAGAGAGATACAACATGAGATCCAGTTGCAGCAAAATGCACCACTTCCTAACATTGGCATGTACCGCTTATCAGTGTTGCAGAATGAAGAAATCAAGAAGCAAGTTCAAGAGTTGGTCGAGAAAGGAGTTATCCATCCTAGTACTTCTCCTTGTGGTTCTCCTATTGTGTTGGTTCCAAAGAAAGATGGGACTTGGAGAATGTGTATTGACTACAGGGCTCTGAACAAGATAACGGTAAAGAACAGGTACCCTCTTCCTAGAATTGATGATTTACTTGATCAGTTGAAACATGCAATTTATTTCACTAAGCTAGACTTACGTAGTGGATATCATCAAATAAGAATTGTAGAAAGTGATATTTGGAAAACTGCTTTTAAGACAAAACAAGGACTTTTTGAGTGGTTGGTCATGCCATTTGGGCTTTGTAATGCACCAGCTACATTCATGAGAGTCATGAATGATGTCTTTCATCCCCTTATTGATGATTTTGTCATAGTCTATTTAGATGATATTCTTGTATTTAATAAGTCTTGGGATGATCATGTAATTCATGCAAAGAAAGTATTTGAAATACTGAGAAAAGAAAAACTATATGTAAAGATGTCAAAATGCGAATTTGCAAAGACATCCTTAGTGTACTTAGGATATGTTGTAGGGAATGGTCAATTGAAAGTAGACCCTGCGAAGGTTGAATGTATTGTAAAATGGCCTAAGCCAAGTACAGTCACAGAAGTAAGGAGTTTTTTAGGTGTAGTTCAATATTGGAGGAAGTTCATTGCAAACTTCTCTTACATTGCATCACCATTGCATGCATTAACCAGTATGAAGGCAACTTTTCAGTGGGGAGGTCTGCAACAAAAGGCTTTTGACACTTTAAAGGAAAAGTTGAGCACTGCACTAGTTCTAGCTTTACCAGACTTACATCAACTATTTGAGATCGAGACAGATGCGAGTGGGTTTGCCATGGGAGCTATACTCATGCAAGGAGGTAAACCAGTATGCTACCACTCTAAAACTTTTTCAGGAGTAGTAAGTAACTATCCTGCATATGATAAAGAACTTTATGCTTTAGTTTAGAGTGTTAAAAAATGGAAGCACTACTTAATGGGAAAGGAAACTGTAATCCACACTGATCACCAAATACTACAATATTTGCACTCACAATCTAAGTTGCAACAAAGTAGGCACTTTAGGTGGATGGGTTTTCTGCAACAGTTTCATTTGGTAATTAAGTATAAGAAGGGTTCCCATAACAAAGTAGCAGATATGCTCTCTAGGCCTCCTGTTCAGAATGCTTTGATAATCCTTCAAAATAGTTCTATGGTTCATGAAAGTTTTTAGGAACAATATGCTAATGATGAGAACTTTAAGGATATCTATGCAGCTTTAATCCAGGGTAAACATGTAGAAGAGAAAGATTACTATGTGTAGGATAATTTGTTGTACCACTTGGGAAAATTATGTATTCCTAGAAATGAACAAGAACATGTAATCCATGAAGCACACACCACGTTGATTGCAGGACATTTCGAGGTAAGTAAGACATTAGCTCAATTGCAAAAATATTGTTACTGGCCTCGTATGCAGGAAACTGTCACCAAGTATATAAAAGGATGTGTAATGTGTGCAACTAGTAAACCAAGTAATAGGAAATTAGGTTTGTACACACCATTACCTGTACCATCCCATCCATGGGAAAGTGTATCTATGGACTTTGTGGGAGGTTTACCTATTTCTAGGAAGGGTCATGATTATTTGTATGTAGTAGTTGATCGGTTCAGCAAAATGTGTATTTTAATGCCTTGTAAAAAGCAAGTTACTGCTGAACTGACTACTCATTTGTACTTTCAAAATGTATGGGTTCATTTTGGGTTACCCACTTCTATTGTATCAGATCGAGATTCTCGATTCTTAGGGGAATTTTGGTCATCTTTATGGGGACTCATGGACACCAAGCTGAAGAAGAGTACAACCTTCCATCCGTAGACCGACAGACAAATAGAGGTAGTGAACAGGACAATTGTGCATCTGCTTAGAGGCTACTGCAGCAAACATCCTAAGTTGTGGGATGAAAGTCTTCATTATGTGCAACATGCTTACAACCATGCCGCACACTCTTCTACAAAGAGGTCTCCTTTTGAGACCTGCTTTGGTTACTTACTTAAGACACCAATAGATTTTTCTTTTGGGAAGGACGATGTTGTAGATGGATGCCATGATGCAGAAAAGGCTTTAAAGTTCATCTAGAAGGTCCAAGCAATCCATTAGGTAGTAGAAGCACAATTAGAGCAGAGCCAAACAAAATACAAGGCTCGCCATGATAAGCATCACATTGATCACCAATTCCAAGTTGGTGACAGAGTTTGGTTACATATCAACAAGGAAAGAATGCAAGGTGAAGGAAGGAATCTCAAGCCTATCAGGTATGGTCCTTTTGAAATCCTATAGAAGATTGGTACTAATGCTTTCTGCCTCAATCTTCCTCCATACATGAAAATTTACTCAGTTGTCAATGTTGAGAATCTGAAGTTATATGAACCTCCAATGATCTTGGATGAAGACATCAGTGTTCAGGTTCCATCAGTTGATGATCTTTCACCAAAGTATATGTCAAAATTGCCAGAAGATGTTATCCTAGACAAGAATGTTAGAACTTCACGAAGAGGACCAGTTGAATACCTCCGAGTGGGATTGAAGGGAACGCATCCAAGCAAGGCAAGATGGATGGAGATTGGTAAAGTGAGGGAACTATACCATCACCTTCTTTCTAAGTAATCCAAACTTTCGATGGTCTGAAATCTTCTCAGTGGGGAGGCTTGATCCAGGGGATATTTTTGTCAAAAATTCAAGTATCTCCAAAACTCCAATAATCAGCATAAAATTAAACTCCTTGAAATTTTGTACCCAACGCAATTTGAACGGGCGAGAAAGGAGTCCATACACAAAAGTTACAACTAGTCAAAGGTTGGTCAAATTCAAGTACAAAGGCTATTAAAAAGGCAAAAAAATCAAATTCTCCAAATTTGGTCAAATTCAGCATCAAATTGAAGGTCTCGTCAAGAGCTCTCCAACGATGTTCGTTTTGTCAAAAATGGAGATCGTATGTGAAAATGGTGCCCGATTGAAGTCCGAGGTGGTGTGGCATTAATATATATATATTTTTAAAAAATTAAAAAAAAATGCCATTCAAAAAATATAGTAGATGGTCGGGGGGGTTTGAACCCGCGACCACGCGGCTCTAAAGCTTGGTTGGTGGCCGATGGTCCATTGTTTCGCACATTAGATATAACCTGTCCTTGCGGAAAATTGGAGGGAAATGAGGCCGCCGGCGGGGTTGGAACCCCCGACCGACGCCTCTTCCAAAACATTGAACTGCTAATGCGCTATTTTGGCGCTTTAAAATATATTTAGTGCAGTTTTAATTTATCCCTTTAAAGCGACAACCTAACCTTAGTAAAATAAGGTTATTATCTATTTTGACCCCAAAATTAACATAAGCCAAATCTTTCAAAAATGGCTAAAGGTTAATTCAAAGGGAGGAATTAATTGAAGGGTCTAATATTACATCATTTTGTTATAGCCTTATTTTGGCTAATTTCATGTATAAAAAGGGGGATTTAGGAGACTCTTGGGGGCATTCAGAAAAAGGAGAGAACGTCCAAGTGCTGAGTATAAGGGAGATTTTTGAAGTGCTCATTCCTGTACTTTGAAACAACATGATGTTGTTTTACTTCAAAGGAATGACTTTGTAAACATTTGTACCTGATTTTTGGAGATAATCGGATCGGTCCCCCAATTGGAGTAGGACCCGAAGACGTAGTCCATACAGATGAACTCTGAGATCAAATTGTTTGCGTCTTCTTTCTCTCATTGTCTCTTTTATCAGCTTAATCTTGTTGTTCTCTTATTTCATTTACGTTAATTTGATTCGTTAAAAGTTTTAAATTAATTCTATGTAATCAATTAGCATTCCCCTATAATAGTCCTAGATCCTAACCAGATCAATGTTAGTTGTAACAACAGAGGCTCTTGGGTATTGAAAGTACAATAAATAGATATTGAAATCAAGTTCACCAAGATGGTGAGAGGAAGATGACTTGCAAGCACACTCACTAATAAAAAACACAATGGAGGTGACCTCCCCTTAGTTCTATCAACTAGCACCACTGACAAATGGTTCTTTGAACTATCTTACTTCCTAGTATATGGAGAAACTTTGTAAAATTTATCAATTAGCCAAAGAAGAAACCTCAAATTGAATGTACATAAGTATATCATATGGGAAGATACTTTGTATAAGAAGGGATTAGATTTCACCTTTCTTAGATGTGTAGATTAGGAACATCGAAAGAAGTTTCTCTTTACCTTCTATGGTGAAGCTTGTGAGGGTTGTTTCTTAGCTTTTATGGATGTCTTTAAGATCCTTCACCAACATTTATATTAGTCAAGGGTTTTGAAGGATTCTTGTGAATGGGTAAATAAATGAAAAAAGTGTAATTGTTTCACTGGAAGACCTCAACTAGTTGCATTGCCATTAAGGATAGCAGTTATTGATGAACCATTTTAATAGTAGGGTTTGGACATCAAAGGCCATGTTAATACCACTTTGAGTGCCAAACATACCTATAAATTAACTACCACAAAAAAATTTACCAAATGAGTTGAGGCTATTCCTACTAAACAAACTACTTCAAAGGTGGCATGCACATTTTTGAAAGAGAACATTTTGGTAAGATTTGGGCTACCAAAAAGACTGATTGTTGATAATGCCATATATTTTAGCTTAGATAGTTTCAATTTATTTTTTTATCAAAATAGTATGATCCTTGGAAATTTTCTTGATTATTACTCTGAAGGGAATGACCAAGAAAAATCTAGCAATAAAAATAGTGAAAATCATTAAAAAGTTGAAGGATGAAAATAAAAGGGATTGGCATTAAAAGTTGTATGACACCCTCTAGGATGATATAATCACCTATAAGAGAGCCATATTCATGTCTCCATTTCAATTAGTATATGGGATAGATGCAACCATACCTCTTCCCTTAGATCTCAACATCCTCAACCTAAAAAAATCAATTGATGATGAATAATTCAAGCATGATATTGAAAAATGAACCATGTACCCACATTAGTTAGAAGAGAAAAGGGAAAAGGTGGTGGATATAATTAAAAGACATCAAATATTGTGAAGAAAATATTTTAAAAAAGAGCTCGGCAAAGAGACTTTTTTGTTAGGGATATCCAATGTTTACATAAGAAGTTTGATTCTTTGTGAAAGGGCCCTTTCAAGATTCAAAAAGTGTTGGGAAATAATTTTTATTTAGCATACCTAGATGGTATGTCTCTCTATATTTCCTATAATGGGAAATATATGAAGTTTTTTTAACCAAGTACTTTATTTTGCCCTTTCACATAGCTTTCCTTTATGTTTTTTTTGTGTGTGTTATTGTTTTGATTTTTGTTTTCTCTTCTTAGTCGCCTAATGAATAAGGATTTTCCATATGATTGTGGATTCTCTAGATCTTGTAAGTTATTATCCTCCCTAAGAGCCAATATTTTAGTCTTATCTTTTACTCCTCCTTTAGGAGCATTGATCTTAAATGCGGAATCACCTAATTTTTTAAGATCCTTGCCTAGTCCCTAACTATTGGTCTAGAGAAACATTTATAAAGTAGTTGTAGAGTTCCCAATTTCTATAAATGTCTTACTTCCCATCATCATATTACTAGTAGATCAGTCATAGACTTGTACAACCTTGGAATCCCTAATCCCTATTTTTTAGATTAGGTTAGTGAGAGATCGAGTGACTGATGGGTCCCAAGACATAGTTGTAACTCTATTATAGGAATCCTTTCCTTTGCCACATCAATCCTTCTACCTTATAAATGCAACCTGATACAACAATTGTACAATTTTCAAATCAAAATAATTATTCACTAAATTCATATCTTGTTCAAAGTTAATGTACCTTTGGGTGACAATTTTTTAAGTATTTCTCCTTTACTTCTCCAATACACTATTCACTTTAGCTTCACCCTCAATATGTGAACTATGATTTAGAGCCAGTTGGCCAAGGTGAAAGATATTGAGATTGAGTATGGAGAATTTTTTTAGATTTTGGAGAGGTATGAAAGCAATAAGGACTAGAAATCCTGGGCATACATTGGTAGCTACCTGTGTAAGACACTATCACCCTTCTAACTGAGAAGTTTGAATGCTTGATGAAAGAGTGTTAACAAAGATCAATTTAGAGAGTATAGTAGAAGCCCTATGCATTCACTATGATTGCATAATCAAGAAACTTAACCTTGAAGGGGGGAATGAATATTTTAAATACCACAAGAATTTTGCCTCAACAACATCGACAAAGGTTGGCTCAATACAGAAAGGCAAGGAAAGTCTTAGCTACCTAGCGTACCATCTTAAATTGGAAGTACTCCAATTTAATGAAGGTTAACATTTATTGAATGTGAGATCATCAATTTCTATTTCTCTTTCATCTCTTCTTCCCTTTTCTATCCTTCTACCTAGGTGAAATTGGGGTAAAACCTAATAGATGCTCTTTAAAGATCCTATTTTCATGGTGTTAAGCTCAAGGTGGGATCAATTTCCCCTCAGTCACTCCCTTTCATTCATCCATCCACTTGGAATTTGCTCCTCACACCAAAATAGGATTTCCTCATAATCTGGACATGATTTTGGGATTATGATGCCTATTTTGGAGCTTCAAGATAGCCCTAAGGGTTAATGCTCTTGATCATCAGGGAAAAATTCTATGCTTGATGGGGCCCTATTTTCGATCCTCTCTTTAGATCTCATGTTTTGGGATGTTTGGGTGTTAGTTCCTTGGTTGGCCTACAAGAGTTAGTCAATTTTGAGATCTATATAAACCCTCATTTTTTTCCATTTCTCATAACACAACACACAAGCATATCAAGACATCTCATCCTCAGGTGCTCAAGCATCCACAAGTTCCCTAACATTCAAGCCTTCAAGCATCCATTCAAGCATTCTATTGGAGATCAAGGATTCAAGTATTCAAGAAATTGAAGGAATTTATCTTAAAAATCTTCTTCAATCCATTTAATATCCTTTGTTGCATCTTCCACATCCATTCATCTTCATTTTCTTGACTCAAATCCATTGGTGAAGTCAAGCACATTACATTTGATTCAAGAGATCCAACTTTGAAAGGTGAATTCATACATTTACTTTACATTCATGCCATTTTAATTATTTCAATTCAAGGTTAATTCCTAAAATGGGGTTCGACTAAGGAAACCCCCCATCAACAATAAATAACCCCTTTATTGTAGGTTTCAAATATCTAATTGATGAATAGGTTGCAGATCAAAGTACCCTTTTCATTGTTTAACAAAATTATGAAATCAAAATCAACATTGGACACCATGGATTAGGGCCAAAATTCACCCCTGATCAGTTATTTCATCCTGAAGCATAATTTTGTCCTAACAGATCGCTAAAATATTTATGGGTTTTGTTTATCACACAGTTTTAGGCCCAGATCCAAAGACTTCCACTCCTTTTGATCAATACAAAAAGTGGAAAAGATACTTAAAAGATGTGTTTCTTTACCTTCTTTTTCCTTTAAATATATCTACTTAGATCTACTTTCCTACACACACATAAAGAATACTTTAGGAATCAAATACCTTTTCTCCTATTCTTGCTACATTTAGTTTGCATTAGTGTTGCTTGTTCATTTAGCTAGCACTAATCTTTCTAGACCTAGTTCTCTAGAATTGGGAGTATAAGGATTCTTTTCCTTATCTTACCTTCCTCTATATGCATATATATGTGTAGGTTATACGATGAACTCAGGGTTCTCCTCTTGATTCACATTTCCTACCCCACATTTATTGGTGAGCCCATCTATGTTGATTCTTTCTTTTGTGGTGTTCGAATCTCTTTTACATTCTCTTGTTTGTGTAGACACCTAAATTCGATTACACCGCTTTGGTAATCCTATTTAGCTATCTCTAAAGGCATCATTAATTAA
This sequence comes from Cupressus sempervirens, assembly GCA_028749045.1. Classification (NCBI taxonomy): domain Eukaryota; kingdom Viridiplantae; phylum Streptophyta; class Pinopsida; order Cupressales; family Cupressaceae; genus Cupressus; species Cupressus sempervirens. The sequence goes on from CM053784.1 coordinate 471,634,703, forward strand.
ATTCCTATTTAAATTAACCTTTGTCATCCCCTAACTGATTAATCTTATTAAATCATCTATAGTCCTAATTGATAAATCAAATAACCCATCATTTATCAATTAAATCCTATTCTCCTATCTAATTCCAAAACCCTCATTTATTAAATAAATTTATTTAATAAATAAAGCCCTCAAATCTAATAGCCCCTAAACTATCCTAAAATCCTCCATTTAGCCTAATCCACCCCATCCACCCATACTAACTAAGCTTAGCCACTAGCTCACCCACCCTCATGAATGCCATCCACTTGCACATCTCTAACATCCCTAATCTAATCCTAACCCAAGCCTAACCCATCCCCTAATCATTTGCACATTCCTAAGAAAGCTTAAGAATTTCCTAAACCAAACCAAAGTCTCCCCTCAAAATATCCCAACCACCAAGCCATAAAAGCTCTTACAAAGCCATGAATGACTCTTACATGCCCTTAAATGCTCTTACAAGCACTTATGAGGGCCATTTAAAGCCTTAAGCCTCCTTTGTTGACTCATCCATGCCCTTTCCTCTGCCCACTCTCCTTGTGACATGTGCCACTCTCTGATTGACTGTAAGGAAGCACAATCCATGTGCTCTCCTCTCATTCAATCTGAGCCCTCCTTAACCATTTCCCCATCCTTGCATCTGAGCCCTCCATCCCTCAAGCCTCTTGCCTATAAATTGAACTTCCTCCTTCACAAAAAGGATCCACCTTACATGCAAAGTTATAATGCTATTTTGAGAGCTCATAAACTAGAAAAATACCATTATAATGGCAAAATCACTCCATGACTCCATTATTGAAACCTTGCCTCATTCACTCCATCCATCCATCTAAGATTGAGCTATACTTGTGAGCATACATACCTTAAATTAGGGACATATCTATTGCATCAGTGTGTTATACCATTTGGAGCTTACCATTCTTGGTTTGCCTCCATTTGTGGTGATAACAAATCGGTCCTATCTTAAGTGTTTACTCATTTTAGTTTTGTTAATTCTTTCCTTAATAGTTAGTGTTCATTTTACTCTACTAAACTAGGTGATACAATTTGTTCACCTTTATTGGTGAACTTGAGGTATGAAATTTCTATTTCTTCTTTATGACTTATGTTTTTAGGCTTTATACTTTACATTATATTGGATATGAGTTCATATCATAAGGTTAGATTTATTAGTGCCTTCTTGCCTTATTTGGTACATGATATTTACTACTTTTAGTCCTACTTATAGTATTCCCATTAGGAGAAGTCATCCACTCATGGCTTTCTTTGATCCAAATTCCTCTTCTCCTTACCTTAGAAACTTGGGCTATCCTATAGTTTCTCATGATCATAATCCTTCTATGGAGCATGACTCTTCTCATTCATCTCATGATGAGGATGATGCTTTACAATTTCCTCCTAAACATGTTGATAAACTTGCTATCGGGATTAATAAAATGCATGCTTGAATTTTACAAGAAAATCACAATATTAAGACTATTGATGCTTTTGATGCTCTTAAAAAAGTGATCCATAGTGATGAACATGGTGTTAATATGTTGTGTGGACTTACTCATCTTGTCCATACTCATGTTAAGCCTTTTTCCAAAGTTTTTTTTGAAGCAAGAATGACTCCTATTTCTACTCTTCAACCCGTTTGGCCTATTTTTGTGCCTATGTCTAGAATTTCCACTTATGTTCCTCCTATTTTGACTACTTATCTTTAGATGCTTAATCCTCTTAGTAGTCTCCCTATTCCTTCTTTTCTTGTGAGTTTTCTTCTTGCTTCATTTTTGACTTCACAACCTTCATATAATAGTGTCCCTTGCACTTATCCTCCTATTATGGTTCCTAGCATTCCACCTATAGTTTCTTCTATTAAAACTAATTCATTCACCCTTCATAGTGTGTCAAATATTCCTATTTATTTTTTCCTTCTAGTGATCCTACCATCCATAGTCTTTCTCAAATGATGTCTTCTTTGCAGCAACAAATTACTTCCTTCACTCAATATAAGTTCAATGTTCATACATGTAATATGTGTAGTCCTTTGTCTTTTGATATTATCCATTTTTCTTCTCCTTCACAAGATGATATGCCACACCTTGACACTTATAATGGTAAAGGTGATCTTGTAACACATCTTAAGACTTTCTAGGTTCTAAGTACTTACCATGTTCATGACCATAGGATTTTAGCTAAGTTGCTTACTTGCACTTTCCATGACAAAAATTTGAAATGTTATTTCTCTTTTCCACCTTATTCTATTAATTATTTTCATAAACTTTCTAATTATTTTATACAACAATTTTAGAATAATATTGGTCCTTCTATTTCTTTGACTAATTTGATGCATTGTAAACAAGGTCCTAAAGAGAAAGTGACTCAATTTATTGGTAGATTTTGTTGGCCTAAGTGTTGTAGACTAACTAAAAATTAGATCAGTACGATTAGTTAATACAAGGGTTGTCATTGCTAGCAATACTCATGAAGGAAGGTGAATTGGTAGTAAGACACAATTGGTGAGATATGATAGTGTGCATCCCTCACTCACACAAGTAGTTTGAGTATGAGGAGACATTGGAGCCTAAGAAAGCAAAAAAATAAAGGTGATCCACTAAGCCAAAGGATGCTATTAAGTGAAAATATACATGGGCATTAGGCAACCAAGTGGAAGAAACAATGGACAAGTCAACAGGAATATCTAGCATAGACACCATGATGGACATTAAGTAAGAAACTTAACACTACCTTGTCATGCAAAGGGTAAGAGTATACTCAACATTGCATTTAATGATGATGGAAAAAGAGATCGAGAAATAGATGGAAGAATTTGAATTTTAATTCTTCCCAACTAGAGCAAACCATCGAGGGTACATGATGTAATCACCTAAAAATGGTCATCTAGACTATTAGCCCCCTTTTCAACATTTTGGCTAAATTAATTTAATCATTTACATAGACTAAATTGCTAATAATCAATTTATTTGATTATAACCTATAATTTGACTATACTATCCTAAGTTCATTATTTGATTAAAAGAACATGTCCCCTTTTAATTAAATAAAATACCCCATTCTTCTAACCCACTTAAAGTGCACACATAAAGTCCTTTTTCTATTTTGCAATTAAAAGAAAAGGCTTTGTGACTTTTGTCTTATATGACAAGTCAACTTATATTCTATTGGTTGACTTGTGTGTGCACATGGATCACTCCTATTTTCAAATTCCATCGTTGATCATCCACCATCTTCATCTTGATCTCTACTGTCCATACATCTTTAAAAGGGAGAGAGCTTTCCCCCTCAATCAATCCATCATTTTGAATATTGTTATGTTGAAAATTTTCTAACAAGTTTCTTTGGAGCTTTGTGGAGAACTTCTATTTCTTGTCTACATTATCTCATCCATGGCATCATGGCGTTCTAGATTAGCTTAGCTTTCATTTTTACTTAATCTCACATAGCTTAATAATGGTATTGTAACACTCTCATACATGTTTTAACATAACTCCACTTTGCATCTCATTCTAGCTTAATTTTCATTTGCATTGCATTCTTGAGGAACTCCTTGGGACATTTTCATTCTTGCATCTTGTCTTTGGAACCTCCCATTGCATGGTTTACTAGCAAGAAGCTTATCTCTAAGGCTTGGCTGAGAGCCTTCAAACTTGAAACAATACCTTCTTGCACTCCGTGGATAGGGAGCTCTAAGTCAGCATCTAAGCATTCCAACTCATGGAATTGTTTAGATAGAAGGGTTTAGAGTGGGACACAAATCTAGTGTACACATGACACCCATGAATCCTTTACGAACATGCTACATCTGATAGAAGAGATGCACTACTATAATGAGAAGACAAGCTAGTAATAAGGGTGAATTAAAAAATGTAATTTGAAGCTGAGGATTCTAAGTGAAGCTGAAAGGGAATTATAAAAGAATATAAAATGAAAGTGTGATGGTTAGATTTTCAAGTTATTAGCCACAAAGCTAGAGTGAGCTAAGCTAAGTGGAAACTCAAAGAGGAGAAGAAGAGTGACAAGATAAGTCTACAAAAAAGAGCTATTAAGTCAAGGAAATATTGGGAGAAGCTTCAAAGGAAAAGTAGTACAAGTTTATTGTGTTCCAGAGAAAGGAGAGCCAAACACACTAGTGATTTGAAGCTGAAGACTACAGAGCCAAGATGAGGCAAAGAACAATAGAAGACTAGTTAAGGGAGTAAACACAAGGATCTAAATAAAGCTAAGTTTAGTAGCTAAACAATTAGATCACTATTCTGTTGTTTACTTACCTTCACGATAGTAAATCCTGACAAGGATGGAAACTAGAAGGTTCTTTGTATAAATCCTCTAACAAGAGGAGACGTTAAAGTGTGTTCTAAAGTCCTTTAATTAGGCTTCTCCTAATAGGGAACTATTTTAACACATCTCATCCAAATCCCCTAATAGGCTAGCACCTCATAGTGTCATTGTAATCTTTCAAAAGGGATAAGCTCTTGACCAAGCCCTCTTTAGAAGAGTGCAAAATATTGAGGATTGACTCACACACTATTCTTTTAATCCTAAGTGGGTTTCCATGAGATAGATACTATGCTATGTGTTTCTAATTTCATATGATGAATTTTTTATTAGTCTTGATTGATTGAGTAATAGCTTGCATTTACTAGTAGATAGGTGTGAAGTATGATTTAGGGAATAAGGATGGAAATCAGTAATTATAATGATTCAACCCCCTCTTAGTATATCAACTTTTAGTTGGGACCAATAGATTTAAGCATTTGCATGCTCATATTTTTTATCTTACTCCTAACATTGATATTCAACTTATGTTTATTGCAAATTTATAAAAATATATTAGAGATAAGATTTTTCTTACTAAGTTTTCCTCTTTTTCTCAACTTTGTGTAGTGCTTCATCATTATCAATTACAAGTGAGTAATTTTGAGAGCACCACTTCAATGGCTCCTATACCTATTGATAAGAGTGATGCTGCACCTAATCCTAATGAATTCGAAAAACCTAATAACTATTTAAAGATCAATAAAGAAATGAATACAATAGATGATCAAGTAGGTACTACATCTCATAGTGCCACTACTTCTTCCTCTATATATTGAATAAACCATAAGTTTAGTCCTCTCTCTAAGTCTTTACTTTATCTTATGACTAGGTTGGTTAGTGCTAATATGATTACACTTTGTCCTATTAAACTACTATTACCTTCTATAACATCAAGTCCGCACTTTAATCCTCAAGCTTTTTGTCAATTTCATCACCATCCTTAACATGATACTAAAGCCTATTATTCTTTGAAACATAAGATTAAATATTTGATTGATGCTAATGCTTTATATATTGAGGGTCAAGATACTAGAAATAAATATGTAGTACCACCTAATCAAAATCTTCACAAATCTACACTAATCCTTTACTTCAACACACTAATACAATTGTTCATCACCCTTCTTCTTCTGTTCTTTTTGAAGTGAATGTTTCTTATAATACCTTACAATGAGATACTGATAATACTATTAATTTCATGGAACATGTAGTGCAACCTCCACCTTCACCTCTAAAAAACATTCCCTCTACATCTAATGATCTACCCAAACCTAAGCCAAATTGTAAGCATACTAGATCCCTTAATATCTCATGTATTGATGCTGATAATTTTAAGGCTCTGAATGGTTCTCCCTACATTGCTACTCAAATTTCCAAATATCCTTCCTATGGGTGTCTTGTTGATCCTACTTCTATGGTTATAGTCATCATCGAGGAACATCTTTATAATAAGAGGAAAAATTGTGAATTCTATGACTCAACTGATACTTGGATTTAGACTTGTAATGGTTTCTTGTATCCTCCACAAGGTTCCATATCTTTTCCTATTTACCCTTGTGGTAAAGTGGTGAATAGTACCTTTACTGTCATTCCTACTTTTGACTAGTTTCAATAGAAGCTTGTTTTACCTTGGTTGAGTGCCATGCAAGCTATTGCTTCTCCTATTCATCAATGTATTAAATTTATTTATGATGGTAAGATTAATATGTTCAATCATAGTTTTTATCACCCTTCTAGACCTCAAAATTATGCTACTCTTGATTTCTTTTGGCCTTCTCTTCCTACTCCTCCTACTCATCTATATTTTATGTTCCACTCATATCAAGAATATAAAATTTGAAATATTTATGAGTTAAATATTCCTCATGGTATTTTACCTTCAAATTTGATACATATCTCCTCTGATTCTTCTTTTTCTAATGGTTAGCCACCTCTTGCTTCCCTTGATCCCCTAGTGTGGTTCCTTCTACTAGTATGGATCCTCCTCCTAGTTTTCTCCCCCTCCTACATCTCAATCTTTTGTTATTCCTCCTTTGCTGTCATCTAAAGGTAAGAAACCTAAGATTTTTGATCCTCCTTCATCTTCTCAAAAAATTTCTAATAAACTAAGTGTAATCATGACATGCTTGAGAATGTTGAAAGAACTGTTTAGCTCACAGTAAAGCTCATATGAATGCTTCTCACCAGCCCATGTTTGTTGAAAAAGTTAATGATATTCATATACCTATTTTGGATCTCCTCCAATTCTTCTATTTCTAATGGTTAGCAACCTCTTGCATCTCTTGATCCCCTAGTGTGGTTCCTTCTACTAGTATGGATCCTCCTCCTAGTATGACTCCTAGTGTTCTCCCCCCTCCTACATCTTCGTCTTTTGTTGTTCCTCCTTTGGTATAATATAAAGGTAAGAAACCTATGATTGTTGATACTCCTTCATCTTCTCAAAAAATTTATAATAAACTAAGTGTAACTCACATGCTCGAGAATGTTGAAAGAATCTTTAAGCTCATAGTAAAGCTCATATGAATGGTTCTCACTAGCCCATGTTTGTTGAGGAAGTTAATGATATGCTGGATTCTATTGGTATTAATTTATATGAGGAATATACTTTAGATGATGATGAGCATGAGATTATTAGTATTGATATTGATTTATCAAACATGATTTCTATGCAACTTACACTTAAATCAACATTTGAGTATAGTGACTCTCTCGAGAGTCATTCTTTGGAGTTATCTATTATTCTTAATATGTTGGAAATATATCCTCTTGCAAGTTATCCACCTTATTTTATTACTATTGATTGAGATATGAGAGGAGGGAAAAATGATTGAAGTGAGTGATCTAGCATAGTAGAACTTTATGTGTTTTCTTGTTCTTATGTGCTTCCCCCATATCTTGTTTCTAAATGTATGTGTAGATTTATTTAAATGACCCTCATTTTTCTATTGGTGCAAGGTGATAAATAAATTTTCACATTGTAAAATTATTCTACTTGTATCTTACTTCTTCTATCTATCATTCTATGTTATGTTGTACATGTTCTATTGTTCATACTTGTATCTTTGTATTGTCTACTTGGATTTGTGAAATAGAAGCACCAATTCATTTTTGTCTCCCTTTGTAGGATGATGACATTCATAATTGATATAATACTTACATATTATCACATGATCACATTGATCCCACAATTAGTAGATCCCTTTGTGCTCTTGCATGTTATGTTCTCATTTCCCTTGATTTGTCTTTTTCTAGGGGAATCTCACAATGAAAATGTTTTTTGCTACTTGTGCATATTATCTATTAAAGCTATTGCTCCTATTAAAGTGTTAGCAATGAATTTAATGTGGAGGCATACACTCTACTCATTTTTGCATTTCAGGCATGGGGTAGTGCATACAGATTCTAAGTCTGGCTAGGGGTACTTTAACCCTAGTTTCTTAGTATGCTTCCTAAGTTAGCATTAAATCTATGCATTACTTCTTCATCCCTCTCTTTCAATGCAAGTATCTTATGAATCCCTTTATGGATTATGCACAATCCTAAAGAATGGATTCTCTATGCATACATTCAATCTTGGAAGTGGGCACCCTTGACATTTGGGTCTCTCTTTCCTTTACATGAACATATGCTAAATCTCATCTATGGGCTACACATAAAAAATTGATAAAGTCCCATATATGGGTAACACATTCATACTAAACCTTACCATGGTGATATGAAGAATTTTGATCTATGAGCAAGTCTTCTAATGGGTTGACTAGCGGGTTACCACCCCATTAGAGTATCTCAATGCCATCTTTTTGCAACTTCTCATTTAGTGATTCACAGTAGGGTGGGAACTCTACTAGGTGATATAATCACCCTTCTATTGTTTAGTCAATGATCTTGATAGCTCCTTTTTCCACTAATAATAAATTTTTAATTTTTTTGGTGAAAATATTTAAATAATTTGATAGGGTTATGTTTATATTGTTCCCATTCATAGTTTAACCCTAGAAAATTTACATGGTCTCCATTATTTTTGATCCCTAACCCTAGGCCATATAAGTGAGTGAGTTTTTATTTTTTCAAGCACATTGTTTCTCATGATGTTACGATGGAGGGTTAGCAAAATATCGTAAAAAAGGGTTTTAGCCTTTCTTGATATCACGATTGTTGTTGTGTTGTGTTATCATAGATAAAATTTTGAGTTTCCCTAACCATACAACATCCTTTGTATCATATGATCGTATAGAATTTTAAGTGGTTTGCATTATTGTCTTCTCTGATATTATGATGAAAGGCTTATCATGGTGTCGTGAGCAGTAAAAAGGCCAACTACGATCTTGTGATAAGGTGTTCATCATGAGATCGTAAAAGAAATATGAAGGCATTGTGATGACATGATACTATGTTATCGTAGGATCATGAATATATTAAAGGTGAACAGTGATATGAGTTGTCCAACAAGTGAATGCTTCCTAATTAGATAGAGAAAGTGTATGAGTGCCAAGTGTGTTTGATGTAAGAATTAGTGGGACCGAAAAAGGTTTAAGTTGGGTAGCAAATTATGGTCTCTGATCTTATAATGAATCCTTCATCATGAGATCTCAAAGTTATGAAGAAGGATCTCCAATCTTATGATTAGGGCATGATTGTAGAATCACACAAGAAAATTAATAAGTCATCGATGATATGATATGGAGGTTTCAAGTTTGGCTTAGCATCATAAAGGAAAATGAGATCATTGGTGATGTTATGAAAAGGTGAGCCTAGCCGTGGTCATATGATCATAGGTTAGGGAAAAAAGACCCATGATGCTATGAAGCCACTTGCCATGAGATTGGGGAGGTTGAGATTGAGTTGTAAGATGCTACGACTGGTGCAAGGTTGGGTAAGTCAAATTTGTAGGTGGAGATGCTATGACAAACCCATTGTTGTGTGATCGTGGAAGGATTCTTAAATGTTTGCGATGTCATGAAATTGAATAGCGATGTCATGAAAGGGAGGTGTGGCAACTAGAAAGTACATTGTTTTAGAAGGTTTCAGTCATGTGTTTCATGTCAGAGTTGTCAGAACTAGAAAAGGAACCAAATATAATGAAGTATAAATGGTGTCACAAGAATCTAGTTTTTCCAATGAGTCACTATGTTGCAGTCAAAAAAAGTTTACATGCCACCGTTAGTGACATAGCACCTTAACAAAAAATATAGAAGATGATGGTTTTAAAAAAATCTGGTGACCATTAAAGCTCCCAAGTGGCATTATGGACATGTACTTTTATTATTGTGTTAGAGGTATTCATTATTGTAATCATGTTTAAAATATAGAGGTTTTTTCCAGTACCATATTTCATCTATATCTGTGAGGTTTCTATGTTGTGACTGAAAAAATAATGGATCTTGTGGTAGCGACATAGAACCTAGCCAAAAAGTGAGGAAGATGGGAGATTATGAAATGGATGGGTGCCTAAGTTCTTGTTATTTATATTGGTCATGTGACTTTGTTTCTTTGTCAACAACATTGATTGCAGTAATGATGGTGGAACTGAAAAATTTTCGTAGCATCAAAATCTCTAAAGCCTTAAGGAGGTCACTATATTGTAGTTAGGAAATCTTTGTGCCTCACCGGTAGTGACATATTGCCTAGCTTGAAAATATGCATACGATGGGACCCAAACCACATGTTGTTACAGCTAGAATTCTAATATTAAACTACATGCCAGCTTGACATGATATTCCCATGTTAGCAGTCACATGGACCTATGCCCAAGTTAGAAGTTAGATGAAAGATTCTAATCATTGGATCAAGTTCAGATCAATGATCATTGCCAAGTTTCTATGAGAAGTTGTGTACTATTTACCCAATGCAACATGGTGACCCACCACAGTTATCTGTATGTCATGCAATTTCCTTACCCTTAGATTAAGCTTAGATCTATGGCTATCACTTTGTCACTATGGAGAGTTACTAGAAGTTTAAGGATAGTGACATAGCGAATAAGGTGAATAGATATGGGACCCACCACTCTGATATCAAAAAATGCATTAAAATGTCTACCATCAGATTGAGATGAAACCAATGGTTGTCACTTCATCTCTATGGCAACATGCTCACTCTTTATGTATAGTGATGTAGTGACTCAATGACATGTGTCCTCAAGAATCAGTGGGTCCAGTTTGAAGTGCCAGTAGTGAAGGAAAAATACATATGGAGAATTTTCTTTGGTTTGACTGCCAACATGTCACGTGGAAGATGAGTCATCCTTATTTTCACTCCTGGATCGTAGGATTTTCTAAGATCGACGATGCAAATTTGAAAAGGGAAGGTAATGCCACTTTGTATCACTTGTAGTTCATTAATGAGGAATGAAAGCTTTGTGTGCGAGCATAAAATAGAGTATATTGTAGAGGATCTTGCCCTTTTCATCTCACACGAACAAGATATTGAGCTTTTCAAGCATAAAAAATTAGTGAGAATTTGTGTTGAGTTTGATTTGAATGAGACATAGTTCCTTTTTTTTCGCAAGACATTGCAGGATTATAGAGTAAGCAAGAAAATCAAGTAAGTCCCGTATACTATAACCTTTGTAAGCAATCTTAGTTTCTACAAATTATAGTCAATACGCCTCCAAAGAAGATGTTCTCTAGGTAGGAGGGTTATTTGGCTAGAAATATTCATGATGACCTGCTATAATTGCTCCTTGAGTCTACCACTAAAACTATGCAAGTTGAAAAATTAACTTCATTAAACCCTAGGCTTAAAATCATAGATGGATTATATGATAAGGGAAACTGGGCCAGGATGCCAAAACTTCTCAAATTGGTCTTTCTCTATTTAAGAAATGGTTTGCAGAGAGAAATTTATTTGCCCCACATGCCAATATTTGGAATTTTAACTTAGGAAAGTTAGTTGTTCCAATTGTTTTTATGGATTATGACCTCATCAAAGTTGTTGTAAAAAATTATGACCAAGCAATTAGAGTGGCAAGAAGAACTGATAGTGAAATTTTGATCACAATCAACCTAGAGGAAATTCGATAGGTATTTGGTTTAGGGCCTCTCACTGACTATAATGTGTCTATTGACCTGAAGGAGTTAGAAAAGGAACATATGTCAAAGAAGGATGTAGTTAGGCAAGGTGCACTAAAGGCACATATAAGAAAAATTGTAACTCTATTAGCAATAACAACATCCTCTAGGGAACCCTTCAAAAGGGTATACTTCAATACCAAGGCTGTAGAAGCATACAAAACTCTCTGCAAAGTTTTTGGTGAAGATGAAGAGGAGTTTATGCTCATAGGTTTTATGTACATGATCACTCATATTTCCTCTTTTGGTGTGGACATTATTTTTGATTTTGCCTCTTATTTAGTGGAAGAAATTCACAATGGCTTGGTTGGGATTGTGAAAGGTAAGGTGGAGAAGATTTTTGGTCACTATTCTTTGTTAATGCATATTTTCTTGTTCAAGGGAGTAACATATTTTGGTAAAGAGATGAAATTGAATAGGGAACAAGATGGGGAAGCACTGCCAGTCCAATTATGGAGTGCAAATATGACTTGGGAAGCATAAAAAGCTAGTTTTGTCAAGTTTGATAGGTACTCTACTTCAAAGTTGAGGTGCCTACTATTAAGTGACAATCCCAGAGTACCCAAGGCATTGACAAATCTTATTAGGCCCCTGGACAATCCTATTGTTCTAAAAGTTTCACATAATTAGGGAGACATCATCCCATATTCAGTCTCAACTGTCATTAGGATTTATGTTTTCAGAGGTACTCCCCATGTGTTACCTTACCAAGTTCCTTTAAAGGTAGGAGTAACTAAATTTTTGTGGCAGCTAGGAGGGTTAGAGGAAACATATTTGTTGAAAAGGTCAAGAGGGTCAATATTCCCCACTTGCATTGTAGCCCATCAATTTGTAATCACAAAAAGGGGTTGGCTTTCTCTGCACAAAATATTAGATCAGTATAAGATGGCTATTTCTCATCCTCATTTTTGTGACATTGAGGGATTTTATAACTTGGCTTTTAGACATAGAGTTAAGCTTGGAAAAATTGATCATGAATTTTATTTTCCTAAAGACATAGTAAGAAATGAATACCCTTGCAAGAGTAGGAAAATAAGAAGGAAAAATGGAGAGTATTCTCAAGAGTTTTGGATTTTATTCATTGTTTTGATGTAGATTATAGTACTCTAGGTAATGCCATTACAGAGGTAGATAGAATAAATAAGCTCATGCTTACTTTTCCTAAAATAATGGAAAGTATGAATGAGAAGAAGAATTTTTTTATTAATTCTTTTCCAGATAAGGCCAAGGAGGTGATGAGGAGACTGGGATTCACTCCAAATCTAGGGGCAGGTCAATTGACTGTCTAGAAAAGGCCAGGTTATACTATCATTCATGATAAGAAGAACAATGTGGACAAAGGTAAACAAGTAATTGGATCCACTAGTGTTGTTTGGGAAGAGAGACCTCCTGAGCCCTCCTCTAAGAGATAGAAAATAATAAGGGAACAAGATCCTCACATTGAGGAGTATTCACCTTCACAGACCCCACTGAGGATTGAAGAGGAACAACTTTCTGGGGAGAAAATTGAACAACTGGGGTCCCAAGGAGGAGTTTTCATTACTTAAGGTGAAATAGATGAAGGAAACCCCCAGGAGCCTACTATGCCAAGTTTAGAGTTGACAGTAGTAGATTTTAGAGGAAGGGAATTAGACCCTATAATAGAACAAGCTATTCAACAATTTTTGTCAGATGATAGTTTTGTTCAGTCCAGAGCTTTCCACCAATTTGAAAGGAGAACTAACATTGGGAAATTCAAAGAAATATGTAATAAGTTGAGAAAAAAGCATCCAGAGCTAGAGGAGGCAACCTTATAGAATCAAATAAAAGAAAAGATGATGCAAGAATTCCAAAGCATAACTCCTATAGAGGGGAGACAGATGGTAATGGCATCAAATATTTTATTATTACCCAATTGGGATATAGTCGATGCTTTGATTTTTAATTCTATTTCAAATAAATTGGATTTACAAGACCAAAATAAGAAAGAGTTCATAGGTACTGATTTTAGTGAGGACCAGGTTGCTTTAGTCATATGGTAACTAAGGAGAGGATCTAGGGTTGTTTCATCATAGCCAGATGATTATGGTTTAATGGGAAATATCATTGTGAGAAGAGTAGTAGATACCTACCATGTGCAAGCAATCCATATGGGTGTTGGGACATCTCAATTTTTTTTGGCTACTGCAAAAAAGGAAGAAAAAACAATGTTTGAACTGTAGAGTAAGTATGAGAGTGTATTGGAGGCCTATAATAAAGAAGTTCAAAAAAGAATTGAACTTGAAAATAAGGTAATGGGGAGGTCTTCTAGGCAAAGAATAACATATCCTTGTCCTCCAGTGGAACCTTTTAAATCCACTCCTCTCATAGAAATGCCAGATACCCCACAAAGGCCAAAATATTACACATCTGAAGATTTTGAAGAAGAAAAGAGCAAACTATGGGCTTTGCATGTAGAGTTAAATGTGCAATATGAAGACAAATTGAGAAAAGCTCTCATGTATCTGGTAGATAAAATTGAATGGCTACTATTTTATGATCAGCTAGCAAGAACAATAAACATATGGGATGAAATGAAAGCCAATGATGAGGCCTTGAAGCCTATTGTGAATAAGTGGGTAAAGAAGAGGAAGGAAATGGCATTCTTCTGCTACTCTGTCATAAGGTCTTCACATGATCAAATTGAAAAAACCTTTGATATTGTTAATGATCTTCTAGAATTTGATAATAAATGAATTCACCTACAAAGAAGGATAGTTGGCTACTTGAATAAATATAAGAGCCATAAATTTGATTTATTCCCTCATGCCTAGATAGAAAGAATAAATTAAAGAACAAATATGAATGGGCTAAAGAATTAGATGATTTATTTTTCCTAAGAATGAATAAAATCATCAATGAAACAAGACATGCATGGTGGGCTACCACAACAGAAGAAATGGTGAAAGTCCAAATATTCTTTGATTCTTTGAAACAAGATTTTTTTGGTATTAACAAAGAGGGTGAATATGTTATCAAGAAGCAACAAGATATTTTGCAATTTGATTGGCCAGATGACACACTTTTTGACAAGTGGATGGTAGATATTGCTTCTAATGAATAGTTGAAAGAAGCTTAAATAAATGATGATTAGCAAGATGATGAAGTGCAAATTTTTGATGTAATAGCACCAGATTAGAAATGGGACAAAGATAAAGGTCAGTAATCAATTTTAGTTACAAGTTTAGAGGCCCAGTATGTGGACATGATAGAGGAACAAACAAAACTAAAAGTAGTTTTTTCAGTTCAGGGTGAAAATAGTGAAAATCCTCGGGTAGAAATTGATTTGCAAGTGCTACAACAAGATTCATCATTGACCACTATAGTAGCTACATATGCCAAAGATTCAAAATAGTAGCAGCCAACTAAATAACCAATAACTTGTGAAGGTGTAACAGAAATGGGACTAACCAAAGAATTACTTGATGTATTAACTTTCTGTTACACAAAGTTTTTGTCCTTTATGAATGTTAGCAAAATGTAGATATATTTTGTAAAAGGACACCTATCAGTTCTCTATGCCTAAAGCTTGTTGCATCTCACACTTTATAAGTGCAATTCCAAGGCTAGAGAAAGGGTCCGATTTTTGATACAATTTTAGTTTTACACTAAGTATGTTTTGGTCCAGTTATGGTAGCAAATTTCATGATGTATCTTCTTTGTAAATTTCTCTAAGAATAAATTGATATCATATGATCCTTGTGTGTTTTTTTTTAAAGTCATTCTGAGTGTTGCTGCAATTGTATACAATTTTCAAGGGAAATTAATACAAAATTGAGCTATCCCCATATCTGTTCTTGTTGGATTTTGTCTCCTTTGTTATTACGTAGTTATTCTGATATTGTATGAGAAAAGCTTTCCCAATTGAATGCAATTCACTTAGGTTGTATGTCAATTCATTGTTGCTATTGATTCAAGGAATTAAGTAAATGCTTTAGTGAATTTGATGGGATTGCTATGGTAGTAGAAAGGATGTCTATAAGAATGAGGTCTATTAAGAATTGCTGATAATATTTGTTGTAATGCAACAAATCAGATCGATAAATTGGAGTAGACTCTGAATCCCAATAGAATAGGCACTGATCTAATTAATCTAGTTTGTAGATAGGTAGATCATGAATAAGCATCAAGTCTAAAATCAAAATCACCTTTATTTTACTATTTGAAGAGTTTGAAAGATGGTCAACACTTGTTTGCATATAAAATTTTAGCTTTAGTTAGCTGCTATGGTTAAAAATACTTGCATATCTAAGAAGAATTGTGACCAAATCTACTTATAAGGGATGCATATCATCTAAAGGTGACAAGAAATAGATAAGCTATATATATGTTAGAGATATAGGATGAGAATTAGAATGAAACTAATAAAATTCTCATATAACAACATTCATTCTAAATTATCCCTTGGGTATACCCACCTTGGTTTTGCAGAGCCTAAAAAGTAGAAGGCCAGTCCTAATTTTTTTGAAGTTGGTTCTAGATAATATACAAGCATAATTGTTAATAAGACATAGCTAATCCTTAGATTTGTGAGTATTATTATCTTGGTATTGAGCCTTTGTTATTCAATAGTTGAAAAACACCAACAAATCTCTCTATTGTTATAATTTGGGAATTAGCAAAGTATCAATCCCTTGGGGGCTTTATGAATTCTTTATCTCCTAGATTTTAATAAGAGTGCCTTATGCCTTGTGCTCTACATTACAAAAAGTTTGGACTGAGTCCATACTCTCACTAAAGTGGGGGCTAAATATACCATCTTAAATTGGAAGTACTCCAATTTAATGAAGGTTTAACACCTTTTTAATGCAAGAGCATCAATCTCTCTTTCTCTCTCATCTCTTCTTCCCTTTTCTATCCTTCCCCCAGGTGGAATTGGGATAAAACCTAATAGATCATCTTTAAAGTTCCTTCATGGGTTTAAGCTCAAGGTAGGATATATTTACCCTATGTCCCTCCTTTTCATGTATCCATCCACTTGGAGTTTTCTCCTTGTACCAAAATAGGATTTTCTTAGAATTTGGACATAATTTTGGGATTTTGAGACCTATTTTGGAGCTCTGAGACAACCTTGTGAGTTTCTACTCCTGATCATTAGGGAAAATATTCACCCCTAATCAATGGCTAGGTGGAGAACTAAGTTGTAAATTACTACTATCCTTGACTATGAAGACATCAAATTCTATGTTAACAGGTACCAAGAGTATCACCAGAGGGTGAGGGAAGTTGAAATGATGAAAGACATTGTAATGTTGTGCTATTGCTATCAGGATTTAACTGTGTGATTTTGAGTCAAACTTATTGAACCATATTTCATGAGTAGTGATTCAACATGAATTCATCTCTCATGAGAATAAATGGAACACTTAACACTCATTGGATCTAGGTGATGCTCACAAGGCTGAAGCACCAAGACTTCTCGAGAGGTCACCCATCCTAGTACTACTCCAGCCTAAGCGTGCTTAACTATGGAGTTTCCTCCATGGTCAATGAGTTTGACTCAAAATCACACATTTAAATCCTTATAGCCACATCACAATTTAACTTGCTGTGGAAATTATCTCCTACTTATCGACATTGTAATGTCAATGTGATAGATGTCAAAATATCAGAGGATATTGAAGCTATAACTCTTAAAGAGTTTCATAGGTTTTCATGTCAAATCTTTAATTTCTTTGTTTTCCAATTTCAAAGGACTAGTAATTAATAATGATTCTTGAAATCATTACTTGATAAGTGTTTAAATACATAATTTCAAAATATTTTCAAGATCTTTTGGGTGAAACATGATTGACTCATTAGAAAAACTTTGAATTTATGTTTTCTTTCATTTTTTTTTGGAAAAAAAAAAAATTGAATGTAGTTATAATATTTAAGTTCATATGTTTGATTTGTGAATCAAATGTTGTGGATTCTTTTCGTATGAGAAGATAATAGTAGATGAATGCATTGAAGTTGTTCTTGTTTTTATCAATAATATGTAGGAGATTCATATTTGAATGGATTCCTTCAAGATTAATTAAATGTTCTATAATCTTAGATATTAGTTTATCCTTGTAATGCATCAATTACGTTTATATGATTTTAGGTTATAATTAACCTTGACATTATTTCTCATTTGCATTAATCATAAGAAGGTAGATGCACCCTTTTAAAATAATAAAATACATACTTAGTAATGGTTATTATTTGATTAGTTCAACTTTGGTTATATTTATTATCTTGTCTAGGTATTAGAATATAGAGTTAGATGATAAATGTGTAGACCAATAGTCATTGATGTCAACATATATTTTGTGGTTGTAGACAAACTCATTTTTTTATGTTACAAATTGTTGATTAGTATAATGAAAGGAATAATTAGTAATCATGAATATATAAGCATGATTTTGTTTTCAATTTGAGTGTATGTGTTATGTCTATGGTCATAGTATCTTATGTGATGTTTTTTAGATGTTTCAGATGCGTTACATGTCATTTAGTGAAGACTAGTAGTAGACCATTGAGTAGGGAATTATGTGAGAGAAAATTGTAGTATTTTGGCTGTAACTTGATGCAAAGTTGGAATTAATGTTTTCAAGCATAGAATATGGTAGAAGACTCATTAATGCATAAATGTTCAGATGTATGGATCATTTGGTTAATGTTGGAATGGTCACTGATGTGTGATATGTGATATGTATTATTGGTAACCAACAAATTGATGTAGTGTGTTGATATTTATTATAAAGAGTTAATAATGGATTGTAGCATGTGGATTACTTTATTTAATGGTTGTATAATTATTTAAGGAGGAATGTATGCCTTAGTGTGGTCCTATGTATTTAATTATGCATTGGGGAAGTCTTAATAGGTTGACCTAATTGCTTATTTGTAATGGGTATAAAGGAAAGTTAATTCTTCATTGGTAATGTATAGAATGGTATTATTGCAAACCTTGATGATGAGAAATCAGAGTAGAGATGAAATATTTTAAGATGATTGGAGAAGAGGTATAAGTGGAATCTATCACTCCTAGTATAATTCAAAGGAATTTTGGTAATTATGTTATTGTTCAACCAATTCATGCATATTGGATTTGTTATCCATAAAGATCTATCTTTCATCCTTTGCGCAATGTTTCTCGGGAAGTGAGCATTTTATTTTTCTCATCAAATCCTAATAGGATCACATTCTTTAAGAAGGTATTTATATATTAGTACAATATCTAGTGGATACCATTCATTTTTTCTCTCTTTTCTCAACAATTATCCTTGAGAATAAAAGTCAATGTATTGAGGTATTGGCTTTCTTGCAATTATTCATTTCCATCTTATTTGTTGGTAATCAGTGTTATAGATTTGTAATTAATTATATTTATCCACAACTAATTCATCCCACCCTTTTAGTTGTGAGACATGGATTTTTCTTATTAATGTAATAGATGTGGTGGTCCACAAAAGTGGT
Organism: Cupressus sempervirens; assembly: GCA_028749045.1. Lineage (NCBI taxonomy): Eukaryota > Viridiplantae > Streptophyta > Pinopsida > Cupressales > Cupressaceae > Cupressus > Cupressus sempervirens. Next base: position 471,653,578 of record CM053784.1, read on the forward strand.
TGCTAGAGAAGCTTTAGATCTCTCTCAGTAACTAACTATTTGATCATGCCACCTACATGATTCTAAGTGCATCCATTCAATATTTTTCAACTGTGGCCAATTTTTCCTCTTTCTTAGCTCATATAAACTTTTCTTTTCCTAGCTCTACCTCCAACTCCTATCTTAGCCTCTAAGACATTTCATTCCCCTTCTATCTTAGCAGTTCCCCATGAATCTTTTTGAAGCTCCATGAAGGTAGCTCAAATTAGTTCTTTCATTAGTGAGAGGGTACCAATCATTATTGGATATCCTATGTATTCCTATAGAATTTGTGGTTCTCTCCATTCCTAGAAATAGTCTTCCATCTCATTGCCTACCCACCCTTTCTCTATAGGAGCTTCTTAAAATCATTATGACATCCTTCCTTCATGAATCACAATAATGGCCCATCTGCCAAGACTATGGAGCCCATGTCTAATTTCTTATTCTAATTTATCACATCTCGTGTAGTGCATGTCCTCCAACATTATCGGGAACCATTGGGTTAGGTCCCCAAATAGTGGGATCTTGCTATATGTACTACCTATGGCTCTATTATTTGAATTTTCCATGTTTTAGCACTCTACTTCCATTCCCCATTCCATGAATAGTGATCTACTTCCCCTTATTGTCCTATTATCAAGGTGGGTGAGGGTGGTGGTATGTTGTTAACCCCCATCTGGAACTTGGCCAACAATTTGTTAGCCTCAACATCCATTTTGGTAACGTGTTCCCCTAAACTTATCCTAATAGAATACTTGCAAGAGAGACTATTGATATAGGAGTAGGGGATCATGTACTAATCCAAGAAGCTTGTGTCCCTATTGGTGTGATTATGAGGGAAATTGGTTTCACTATCTCTACCCCCCATGAAGTAGTAATTTTGATAGTATGAGCCACCTTCTTATGTGATATAATGTCCACTACCTTCTCGTGTGGGATCTATTTTGTAGGAACCATATGTGTTATGAATGATAGTTGAAATGGTGTAAATTATATCCTCTTGGAACCTCAATTAGGAAAGGATGATGCATTGGTAACTCCCTTATCCCCCATCTTGGTTGTCTCAACTATCATGCATGTCGTACTACCACGTGTGGATAGTTATCCCAATTTTTGTATCATCAAATGTGTAGATGGAAAATGTACATCCAATTGTACTCATCATAATTCAAACTTTTCTAGTTGGCCCCATAGTACTCTAAGCTCCAAATCCAACTCCTATATCAAGTAATACACTTTCCAATCCAAATACACTACCAAGAACTACCCAAAATTCACTACCACATCTTGTACCAAACCCACTACCAACCTTATTGTGTACAACTTGTACGTGTGCATATGGCTTTGATTATACCATTCTTATGTCTCCCAACATATTACCCTAGGTCACCTCTTGCACACTTTTTGGTATAGATCTAGGTAAAGGTCCATTTAATACAAACATAAACTCAATGTCCTTTTATGTTTCATCCACAACATCTTCCTTCCTAGTATGAGAAGGTGCCATCCTAAACTTTGCTACATTTTTTGAGTTGGGAGAAGTGTCTTGTCTAATAGTATCTTCTTCCTCCTCCTTGGTGCTATGAGTGTTGTCTAAAACTTCTTGTTTCACCCTCTTCTTCCTTGGTTCAAGGTTCTCTACTAAAAATGTGTCTAAGTGGAGTGGGTAGCTCATTTCAGGCCTATATCGCTCCACATGACCAACTAGAATGAAAGTGACCCACTACTCTAGTGTCACTTATATGAAAAGTGCATTAAAGAAAAATACTATAGAATTATGGGGCATATAGAATGTTTTGTGTTTCAACTTCAAAAAATCCTTTATCTTATTTGACAAAAGTTGAGTCAATTGTATATCCTACTATTATTCAAGCCATTCACATATGAAAACATCTATATGCTAGTATCTAAAGTTTGAATTCTACTTGTAAGCCTTCTTTTTAATTAATCTACTATGCACTTTAATTTAGAGTTGGCCATGAATTCTTTCTTCAAACCCTTCCTACTATTTTTACTACATATGCTCTGCCATGGTTTTTGGGTTAGGTCCTCCCCACAATTGAGTTGGAGTAACTTTTTCTTGTCCCATGTAGATATTTTAGAAGAGGCTTTTGTTTTAGGTTTCCCTTTATTTAGTACCCCAAATACTTTATTGAATTCTTTGGAAGAGTAAGACAGTATGACAATCTATTGCAAATACTTGATTGTGAAATTGTGTGTCTTTTTATCACATCCTTAAACCATGGTACACAACACATGTTCAAATTATTTTAAATCAATATAGTCATGAAAATTATTTTATCTACCCCAAATTTGTGCAATATAGCCTTTAATTGATGAGTGCTATCTACACTCTCTCACTAGCCTTGATAATCACTTCTAGAGGCACTTTCAATTATGAGATTCCTTGTTGTAATCACTTCATCCTTGTCCTTGCTATTGCTCCTCTTTTTACTAGAGGTCATGGTGTCTTATATTTTTAACTCTTTCCCTCCTTGAGATTTATAGCCAATGGTGTAATGTCCCTTTTTGGTATCTTACATATTTTTTCTTAGATTTCTAGATGAAACTTTTGTAGATCAATCCTATATATCTGATATTTTTTTGTATATAACTTTTTGGGTGATTGATATTAATTTATATACATTGATATGAGAAAAGATGCATCTTTTAAATCTAATATTAATTATATTATTATGTTATTATTTATTACTATTATAGCCATCTAAGTAACACTTCATTAGACATGTTCTCACAACAAGGATTGATTAAGTATTTCATTATCTTAGAGGGAGGTGGAACCATTTAACCCCCCTCCCTGTTAATTTGTTGTGCTTGGTTTCTCTATTAATTTTGATTACAGGACCACAACTAGTTGAAGTTTGGTCGACAAATGGGAAGCATTATATCCATCTTTATCCAACACATACACTTAAATTTCCAACTTACTCCTTTGGTTCTTTTACTTAATGTAGGGGTAGATATGCCTGCCCAAAGGGCTCACTCTGAGGAAAATGTAAATGGTGGCATGCCACCACTACCATCTAATTAGCTATTGTAAACATAGGGTATGCCCTCTTAAACATGTACTGGAGGTCCTTCCTTTTCCTCCCTTGTATGCAGAATTTTAGTCTTAGGCTACACTAGGGGTTTTCTTCCCCATTCTTTTCCCCCTAGTGCCCACACTTTGAACGAGATATAAAAATGTAAATATTCTATAAAATTAATAAAATTTGGTAATTGAATTTTACTAATTGAAAAAATATTATTAATATTAACACTAATATTAATAGAACTTACTTTATATTATGATTATTAAAGTTTTACATAATAATAATTAATTATCATGTTTTAATATTAATAAATTATGTAATATTATAATATTATTATAATAAATTATAACTATAAAATTAGTAATATTATATTATTATTATTAATTTATTATTTATGTATATTGCAATTATATGGATCTTATATTGATAAGAATATCATCATCCTCCCCTCTCAAATTTTTCTTGTCCTCAAGAGAAAAAGATATATTCATATCTTTTCTCATAGAGAATGCAAGAAAGCATAAGGGATTCATGAAGTATGTATAAAAATATGAAGTCAACATGAAGTAGACACATAAATTCCTGAAGACACAAAATAGACACATGAATGCATGAATACATGAAGTAGAAATGATGTAAATATATAATGTATGCATTCTTGAATAATACCTTGCAATTGGTAGGGTCAAGAATTTTTTTTACAAAATTTACTTCTTCAATAGAATCTTGTACCGATAAGTGATCATTAGTACACACATGTATATATAAGTTTCAAATAAAATATAAGTCATGATAAATTACTCCAAGCTAATAGAATACTAAGTCCAAGAGTGGAACTTTGGCCCTTTTGACCTCAATGGCGATGTTTACGTATCCAAACAAGGTGGCCTACTAGTGGGATGCTTTGTTTTTTTTGCACTTATTATTATTCTTATTTGAGAATGACACTTAGGATGTAAATAGATTTCTTAGTCACCAAATTGAATAGTTTCTATCAAGGCTTTGTAGATCCAAGCCCTTAATCCTTTCTTGGATGTGTCCTCAAGATTCCAAGGGACATTGAACCTATCCTTTCTTGGAACAACTGATTGGATGGATTCACACTAGCCTCTTTCGGAATAAACTTTTTTTTTCTCTCTCTCTCAAGGCTACCCTTATAGGTAAGTTAGTAATAAACTATATATGAATTGTAAAGGTCATGCTATCTTGGTTATAACTCTAACCTAGAAGGAATGATATGATACAATAGGTTGATTTGGCACCAAACTCCATGGTCTCCCTCAAGGTTTTGTGGATCGAAGCCCTTAGATCTTTCTTCAACATGTCCTCAAGGTGCTTGGGGATGCTAACCCTTATCTATATTAAGAAAACCTATTGGCTAGATTTATACAAACATTTCCCATACTGTATCCCTACTCATTTCATATAGTTGAGAATTATAACTGATCTAAGGATGAGTGTTAGTGAAGTGAATTGATTTTACTTTCCATAGTAGATAATATACTTGCCTCAAAGGCACATAAAGTCTTTCTCTACTAACAAAATATCCTTTCTTCTATGTTGGTGATGAATATTATTTCTGATTGTATTAGACACAAATTGTTGAGTTTATTTACTTATACTCTTTGTGGACACTGTATTTAGTATGTTGTCTTCCATATATCAATTGCATGTTGTTTGTGCCAAAAGTATTATAAATTTCTTTTTTCTATTTCATTCCTTATCCATGTAGTCGATACAATAAATATTATTCTTTTCTTCCAATATTCTTTTCATATTTGTGATATATTTCTTCTGTCTAAGAAACATACAATAGTGTTTAGATAAAAACCATGGCATCTACGTATACTTATCAATCCGTAAACATCCTTTAAATTTTTCATATACTTTATTCTTGGAATAGATTCCTTAGATGACCCCAATATTATTGCTTTTCTTTAATCCTCCCTTATTTAGTAATGATCAAACTTGATCACAATTCATTATGCTTGGGTTAGTCAATTGATTATGACTACTTCACTTTCCCTTGTTGGGTATTAGTTTTTATAATTAGAAATTATTAAACAAACATTACCTTAAACATTGTTACAATTGTGATATTAAGTCAATTATATTTGGACTCACACTCCCATCATTCCTACCCTTGAGGATATATATATATATATATATATCCTATTACACATTGTTCCAATCCTATCATATCATTCAATGATAAAATATAAAGTTTTTTCATTTTAATTGCAAAGGTGGTACATGTAATGCATAATTTTATGTGTTAGCTATATATTCTCATACTATCGTTGACTCCCTCATTTGTGATGGCTTTGTTGTTTATAATATTCAACATTGGTGAATGTAATACCAGGAATATTGAGAAAAATACACAACATGATGAGTTAGATTTCTATGTATTTTATTTTCTTTCTTCCTTTATACTATTCAAATCTCCTCCCCAAGAATGTTCCCCATGGTACTTCTAAGTGTTCTTCCTACTAGGAGGCTTTAGGCCATCTATCGATGATTTTCATTCCATTCTCCACTAATGGAAATTAGTTTATCTTCACCTCCTTGCACTTATTGATATAAACATAATGGGTATAATCTCCACTACTATTTTTGAACACTTGCCATTAGTCCATTAGTTTGTATAATAGGCATTTCTTGGTTTTTTTTCAAACATTTTTAGTATGTAGAAACATATTTTTTAATTTGGGAAATGAGATGTTTAGTTCCAAATATCCTCCTGCATTCATACTTGTTCATCTATATGTCCTCAACAATAATCTTGCAAAATAAAATGTATCATCTATTTCTTATTGTAAGGATCCTCCTCTTATAGGCATAATTAAACCTCCACTTTATGACCCTTTGATAGAAGAGTAGAATGGATTAGAGGAGTATGATGAGGTGGTTAAATGGGTATATTGATAGATAACTTCCCTTGCTAGGGAGTACGCTAGCATATGTACCTTCCTCCTTATGACAATATGATGATAATGCATTTTAAAATTGTGCGAGTAATTCCATGAGGATATTGTGTTGTATGATGTAAAATTTTTAATATGATGATGAACTCTATTTGACTATGTAAAAATGTGAATTAGATGTTATATGTTGATTACAATTACTTTGTATACTTTAATGCTTATAACTGATAGATTTAGATGATTAGGAAGATGGAAATTGAGCTAAGAGTTTTATGGTTTAATCATAATTGACATTTAAGTTATGTTCAAATAGATTTTATGCCATAGTGATTAGTATGATGTTAAATTTTTTGAAGATAACTTACATGGAATTGAATTGTGAATTGATGGATTATGAAAATATGAATTATACATGATTAGTGTTGATTGATTAGAATGTTGATTTATATTTTTTTTCTCAAATGAAAAATGCAATTGGAAAAATGGTGAATTATTTAATGTAGTTAGATTATTAATTGATTATGTAAATGATGCTATTTTCAAATCTTTTATATATGGTTTCTTGGTTTACTGATACTCAAATTGATATGTGCATAAAAATAACCATGGAACCAAACTAGAGAACCAAGTTTGAACCAATGTGAATTAGTTATGCCAATGATTTATCTAATGAAGAGAAGAAAACTCGTATTGTGTTTAATTTGTAATCATAAAAATGATTATTATTTATGTGTTTTGTATTTCATTAAGTTCCTTGATAGACATGTCAAGCGTATTGTGTGATGTGGATTTTTGTGGTGCCAATTGGTACTTTTGTAATGTGATGTGGCAATGAAATTCTCATATAAGGGTTAGTAAGTTGAAACCTAACCTAGTGTAGTAACCTATGAAGATACCCTATGCAAACCACATGGTTAGGTAGCCTTGAGTTGTGTCAAACCTTGTGATCTGTAGATGAGTTTGAAGTGAGGTTTTAGGGGGGTTAAATGAGACCCTAGGGTGTAGTTAGGGTCAAATAAAGTCACCCCACTAGTAGTACCTTAGTTTGGGGTGATTTTTAGTCAAATATGTAACCATATCTCATTTACAATTGTTCTAGAAGACATTTAATGAGAATTGAAAAAATTGGAAGGGAGAAAAAGTCCATTCCTCATTCTTTACCTTTTATCACTCTCTCATTTACAAAAGGGGACAAAGGGGAGTTAATAGGTTTGAAAATCCATATCCTCATTTATGGGAGTTGGTAGAGAGGCATTTTAAGTGAAATCGTAGAGGCATTTTTGGTCATTCACTCACTCTCCCTCTTTGTAGATATTTAGGAGTTAAGAGAATTCGTGAGATTTTGGAGAAGGTTTGTTTTGGAATAAGGGAAAAGTATTACACACCACACATTATCATTATCTTGGACTTAAGGTTGGTTCAATAATTTTTGTTGCATGTTGATGTGAATTTGAAAAGAAAAATATGTAAATTTTTTATTGTGATTATGTGTTTTGTGGTTTCGAGTTCATGTATTGTTCTTGGTTTTATTGACTTGATTGTCTACTCATGTGATATTTTTGGGAGTTCCAAGACATACTCACCCTTGAGAGGGAAGAGTAACCTTGGGGTGAAGGGCACTTTCCAACCCATTAAGTGCAATGTCTCTCCTTGTGTAGGAGAGGAATAAAGCATGGATGTATGGGTTATGTGTGACATTTATTCTTATGAGCATTCACAAATGATAAGAGATTGTTGTATGCGAAAGGAATGAGATTTTTGTTTTGGTATGTTTTGAACCTTGTTGAAGGAATTGTATTCTATGTATTATTGAAAATATTCTCATAGGTACTTGGTACACCTTCACCCCATTTTTGGGTCTTAGATTGATCCATTGTGATAGCCTTGGATGAGAGTTTTGTATAGTTTTGATTAAGTAAAAATAGGTTTTAAAGTACCCAAAACCTTTTACAAAGTAGCTAAAAACAAGAGCAAAGAATCCTAGAAGAAATGTTCATCAACAACAAAAAATATAACTAACTAAGACCATAAGCCTTAATACAAATAGTAGGAAAAGACAACAAAAAGAAAGTAAAAAGAAATCAATAAGATAGCTATAGGGTCTTCAGTACATCAACAACATGATTTACAAGGATATTCATGTTAACCATAGAGGCATTCAGATCATCCATTTCTTTGGCTTCCATGACCTCACTCTTGTTAGAGTTAGCCTTGGTTGATTTGCTGGGGTTGTGGTCCTCTTTCAAGTCCTTTAAGCCTCAAACACTCCCCTTTTTTGAGAGAGTTTTGTAAAGTTTCTTTCTTTCTTTTTAAAATCAATTATGTTTTACTATGATTTTTACCCATTCAAACTTGGTTCTCCAATCTCGAGGGAGGCCTAGGTTTGGAGATGAGCATCCCATGGTTAAGGTTTTTGGTGTAGGAGCACCTAGGTAGGCTAAGTGTGAAACCTAGGTATTTCCTTATTTTTGTCTTGTAGTAATTCTAGACACATAACTAGTTTAATAATAGGTGCTATGTGGTCCTTAGGTGTGTTTAGGAGACTTGGCAGGACCTAAAGTGACTAAGTTGCTAGAAGTTGCCAAATATTGTCAACTAGGTGACTTAGGTCTTGTAAAGGCTAAAATGGTCTAGAAAGGTTTCAATGGATTTGAATAGTTTATTTGAAGTTATTTTATTCACATTATATTTCTACTTGGTCTTTGTGCCAAATTTGGAGGTCTAACTCCATGTAGAACAAGAGTTGCTAAAATGTTGTCATGTTGTCATGACAACATTTTCTTACAAAAAAGCAACTTTTTGCATTTTTTGAGTTTGTAACATCCTAAATATTTAGAAAAGTTATAGAAATGATGGGGGATCCTTTTAAAAATGTGACAAAAACCATTTTCATGGATGGGTCAAGCTGGTTTTGCATTTGTACAGATTGTGCAATTGTTTTGTTGCCGATTTTATGCATTTGAAGGCATTTTTAATAGAGAAGGATTGAATGGCCTGATTTTTGTGTTTTAAAAGTTCTGAAATATTTTTTAAAATCTTTTTGTAGTGTTGGTTTGATCATTTCAATTCATTTGCATTAGTTTAGAAAATCTTTTTGTTCTTGCACGGTTACTGGTCTAATCAGTGCTGCACTTAGAAAATGGGATCTTAGGGCCACTTCCCACCATTGGAAACCTCTGGTATTTTGAGATTTGGAACTAAGGTCCATGTAAATTATCTACCAAGAAGGAGGATCCTTGGAAGCATCAATTTTTTTTTTTAAAGTGATGCCCTAGGCAAGCCAAATGCAACTTGTCTACAAGTCCTACTTGGAAAAATGAGCTATGGAGGGGATTGAGCATGCAAATACTCAATCCAGCCATATAGTGAGTAAGGAGAAGGTCTAAAATTTCTTGAATCAAAAGGAGAGGTCTTGGAACATTTTATAAGGTGGTGTTCCATCACAACAATGATAAAGCACTTGAAACCCTCATTTATTGTACTTTGGTTGTACATATAGTTTGGGGGTTGAACAATCACAAAATATTTTTAAGCACTCTAAAAAAAGTATCTATAAATGCAATTTGTTTTTAGGGTTGTTAAGAATTTTTCCAAGACATCTTGTTACCGACTATTTAGGAGGGTTAATTCCTAGTAGCCTTTTTGGAGTAATTTGGTGTATTTTCCCTAGTAGATTGAATGCACCTATGAAATCAACATTGTTTAGGGTCATGGATGTTAGAAGGACTCTAAACAAACCTTGGATGAAGAAATAAAACCCTTGGAGCTATATATGGACTTGAGGGTTAGTAGTGGATTGGAGCCAGTTAGTAAGAAATTTGATATTACTTTGTTGGTGTACCCCCAACTGAAGGATTAGGATCTCTTGAGCAAGGTCCTAGTAAGCACAGGGTGTGAAGAGGCCCTAGTGGCTCTAGTGAATACCTAAGGTATCCTTGAGAGAGCTTGGGATTTGGAAGCAAGGTTGGGGTGTTATATCTATTTTGTTGCATTTGAGGTCTATGAGAAAGAATGGAATCTGGGAAGAACGTGGAAAAATTATCAAGTTTGAATTGCTTCATATCAATTTGAGTTATAAATTTTTATGTACAAAAGTCTTCAAAGAGTGTATTTCTAATTCATATACAAGTCTATTAAAAATGTATGTTGTATATGTCAAGACGAGAGTCCTTCATTTAGTTGAATCATTTGTTTCATGATATGTGTTCTAAGAAATCAATTGTTGAGTTATAACTTGAAGGAAAATCTATGCATTTTTCTTATTAGTATTCATTGAAATTAGAAATGCATAGTTGCAGATTTGCAAGGGAAAAGAATGTGAAAACTTATTTTTGTTAGGTTGTAGTTTTGTTGGTTGAAGTCTTAGTTAAAAAGTTTGGAATCCTTTCTATGAGTGAAAGTAAATGATGTTGTGATGTGAAGCCTAGTCAGATTTAGATGTTAATTCCCCCCACTTTATTTAGCATGGTTTCCCCCTAGATTATTTCTACCAGGGTTTGGGGGCAGTGCCCCTGAGATGAGGTCAAGGGGCAACACCCTTTGGGAGGTCTATGGGCAGAGCCCTAGGTGTGTTCCTAGTCATAGTACATGGTGGGGTTGAGGGGCAATAACCTTGTGGGGGTTTTTAGAAGCAGCAACCCCAAAAGCTTGATTGACTTTATTATTGTAAAAGGTGCCAATTGCTATTTTTTTATTGGACAAATTATTCTAGCCCTAGTTTTGTAAGTGGAAAAAATCTTGTATAAAATGGCTTAAGTTAGGGATTTCATAATGTATGATGAGATTGTACCTTCTTGCGGTGGTATTGAGCTATAAGGGATCATAGATTGCAATTAGGTTGTAATCAATAGATAATAAGAATATTAGACTCACTGTTTGGTAAATGTAGTCTAGGGATTGGGCGACTCATGTTAAATCTTTGTGTCTTGTTTTCACTTCTATGCAATTTATTATTTTTTGATATTGGTTATATTTGCATGTAATTGTCATTTTTGTCTTGTTAATCCTAACAAATGATTATATTTTGAGTTACAAAAATATTAAAATCTCTTCTAGAAATAATAGTGAATGTTTATTAATATTGAGAAAAATAAATATGTAATTTTTTAAAAATTTAAAAAGTATAGGATGAAAGTATGCCTTAAGTGAATGCATAGATTGTTATAAAGAAAGTGCATTGGGTAACTAAGTTTATGTTAAAAAATAAAATAAAAAAATATTGTATGAAATTTTCTATCAGAGTAAGGTTTTGCAACACTTGGGTAGTATTTGGGTCCATAGTATGTTGGTTACTCATGCATATTTACGTAAGAAAAGAGACATATATGAAGTTAGAAGTTTTTGTGTGGATTTAGATTCATTTAATGAAGGTGTCTAAAATTATATTTTAAACTTGAAATTTCATCTCTATTTTTAAGGCATTCTAATATATATTGTTGCTCTATGATTATATTTCCATATATAATCATTAAGGCATTTCTATATTTGAAAGTAGATGCACAAGTATATAAATTTCAGATTCATATTTATGTCTATGGATCTTATGATATTTTTCAAAAATACATAGCTATATCATTTAATATATTGGTAAGGAACCATATATTAAAAATATATAAATTATCAAACTACTTTAAGAAAATTTATGTGCAAGTTTAAATAGATAAAGATATATAATCATTTATATACATGATAGGTATGTCATAACTAAATACATATTAATTTTAATGATCCATGTGTAGTATATACATATAGTCTATTAAAAAATGATTAAGCTATGTATTTTAATATAATATATATAACACACAAAATATACTTTAAAAAACCTACATAAAATAAAAAATTATTAAAAAGTTTTGTCTTGTTGAGGGAAACCCCATGAGCACCATAGAGACAACCACACTCATGACCATGCTCTTTCCTACGACCTAGAGATGTGGGCTTGCCTACAATTATTTTTAAAAAATTAAGAAGAAAACCTTGAATTGTAATACATAGGCTTCAGAGATAATTGTTGATTTCAAAAGATATTTTAGATTATTTAAAACAAGAGCTCTTGAAAAGCTATAGTCCTTGACTTTTGTGGGAAGCAGAATATGAATTTGTATTTGTAAAGAGTAGAAGATGTTGATGCTAAGTATTTATGATTACATGTTGATTTTTTCTAGAAAATTATGGTAAATATTATGTCATTCATAAATGTGAATCATTATCAATAATATTTATACTAGTGCTTAAATTATAACAATGGCTTACAAATAATAAATATAATTTTTATAGTAGTCACACCCTCGTAAACATTACATAAATATTATAAAATATTAAATAAGTATTTTTACATGGTTGATAATTTAACATTAAAAAGTATATTTATAATTAGAAATTTATAAACTAATCATAAGAATTATTGTTATTTTTTTTGGATCGGTAATAAGATAATTTTATTAAAAATAAAAGATACATAAGAGAGCATTACATCACTCCTACAATATCTAAAAGACCCAAAAATAATAACCCCCAAAAATAACCCCAAATTACATATTAAAATAACTACCAGCAACCCTCAGAAGCCAACATCATTAAACCAAGCAAAGAGCATACCGAATCCCACACCCCACCCACCTGGAACACTTACATCATTGTATCAATTGATGACTAACACTTTCTCCCTACCTTTTTATGAGAGCGAAGAGTCATATCAAAAGAAACCTTATTGGATTTTTTACTCTTCCTACCCTTGACAATGCACCATTCATCTTCAATCCGAGCAACATCATTTCACCATTCGAAATCACAACCATTTTGATCCAATGCATTTTCATTGCCCATGATAACATGTTGAGAATGAACCAAACATTCTCCCTAATCAACATTTCAAGACCCAATCGTGGTCTTCCTATCTTTTCCAACTGGAGTGCAACCAAATTACCCTGAATCCTATCATCACTTATCCTATTAATCAAGTTATCTATGCTTTCTATTGGAGGAATCATTTTCTCCTTGAGAGTAGATAGTTGTGGAGCCTTAGCCACCACTTGAGAAAATCTTTTTGTTGTTCCACCTTCTTCTCCACTATGTAGTGTTGGGAGGTTTCCTCCCATCACTAAGAGGCATGCATACACTTTTTCCCATTCCCGCAATCAATAGCCAAGTGACCAATCTAAAAATACAATTGTCATTTGAAAGGGATGCCTTCATAATCTAAAGGTTGTGTCCACATTCCCTTGGAAGTATTAATCCTAATCTGAACTAGAAGCCCTTTAATGATATCCACCTCTACAAGGATTCAAACATACGTAGGTTGAGTGAGGTAGATTGGAGGAGCTCTCATCCACCATGAGAAAATCCTCAATAGCATCCCCCATAGCTTCAAGGAATGAATTAAAACATAAGTGCTATGGAAAGTTTGGCAACCTTACCCATACAAGAACTTTATCAAAAATTTCATTACTTAGGTTAAAATCTGAATGCCATGGTTTTAACATCAATGCATATTTACAACCAACGGTTAATAATTTTAAAAAAAAATTAAAAATGGAGAGAGGGAGAGGGAGAGGTCAGGGGAGTAGACGGGAAGTATTTGTTCAAATTTTAAACTTGGTTTCAGGTGGGAGTCCTCAGGGAGGAGGATCTTTGAAACCAAGTACGAAGGAGGGTTTTCAGGTAGAGTGTGGAGAGGCAAAAAATGGGGATGGGGACCCATGTACTGATGGTGAAATCCAGATCAAGCCAAAAATGCAACCCAATGTGGTCAAACTAGGGAATCTTCCAGTGAAATGGGCCTCGCTCTTCGGTGTCAAACCATCTGATAAGTCATCTTTCCCTCCAGTTAAGATTGTATCAAGTCTGGAAGAGGGATCATGCATGATTTCTATTCCAAACAAATTAGTTTATCATAGAATAGCTTCGATGGAATCCATGCTAGTTGGAAAGTTTATCGGTCAGAGACAAAACATCGATGTGGTGCGGTCCTTCACCTTGAAGAAATGACACCTTAAAGGTCAGGTCAGTGTTACTACGATGGCAACTGGGTTTCTCTCTTTTGACTTTACCTGTAATGAGGACATGGATAATATTCTATGTGAAGGGCATTGGAGTATAGGATAGGCAACTCTGGTGTTGCAAAAATGTTCTTCAAAATTGGACTTAAATGAATCTTTTTTTCAGCAAGCTCCAGTATGGGTTAGACTCCCTGAGCTGCACTTGGAATTCTAGAACGAGGATGTTTTTATGGGTGTGGCCAATTCCTTTGGAGAACTATTATCAATTGATCTTATCATTGCTTCTAAGAGTAGACTTACCTATGTGAGGATATGCATAGGAGTAAGGGAAGGGGATGATATGTCAAAAGTGGTGTGCTTCGAGTTTAAGCTCAGCACCCACATACAATAGTTGGACTATGAGAGCATACCTTTTGGTTTCTTTCATTGTTTTAAGACTAGACATAAGGCTTTTCAATGTCAAAAGAAAAGATGGACAGGAAGAAGAAGTCTCTCCCTTTCTCTTACAATAGGGACAAGAAAATTTGGAAGAGGAAGACCACCAACATAGGCCACAAGACTGATTCTATTATGGTTGGTCAGAAGGCTGGAAAAGTTAAGAAGGATGTTACACATAAGCCAATACCTTTTGCCACAATAGCTCGAACCAAAGATAAGAAGAATTTTCCCCATTCTGAAGAGCATGCCTAAAAAAATTCAAATGGTGAAGTATCTGCAGATCTAAAGGATAAGCAAATGGTGAAGTATCTGCAGATCTAAAGGATAAGCAAATGGTGAAGTATCTGCAGATCTAAAGGATAAGCCAGAGGCAAATGCCCTAGAAGGAAACCAAGTTGACTTTCTTGAGTTAGAAGACTCTTAGATTGTGGAAGGTGCAACAGATTTGCAATAGGTAAAGCCTATGGTTAAAGATTGCAAGCGAGCTCCACATCAGATTATGAAGGAAGCAAATCTGGAAGGGATCCCTGAGTTTGAAGGGAGTAGTGTTTTGGTTGCCAAAGATAAAGAAAAGGATAGAGTTAATAAGGATATAATTATCTATCAAGGACTAGAGGATAATTTTGTTTCCTCTAGAGTAGGAGCTGAAAGTGTTGTGGAGAATGAGAAAAAAGTTTTGGTGAGGGTGCTTGATGATTGGGAGGATCCTCCTAGAACTCCAAAGAAAGTTCAAATAGTACCTAGGTCTTTGGAATCTATTTTGGAAAGAGAAGCTTTTCTTTCCCCTAAGCCTAGGAAGAATTTTTTTAGAGAACCCTCTTTGGCCTCTCTGATGGAGACTAGAAGCAGCTATAAACTGGATGCGGGAATAGTTGCTAGAAAAGGTAGAAAAATAGAGAAGCAAACTAGAGAGGAGGAGACTAGAAGATGCTTGGTGAATGGGCGCCAGAGAATTCTTTAGGAGTGTTCCAAGAATGGAGAATGAAGATCATATCATGGAATATAAGGGGCTTAAATAGAGCCCACAAACATGAAATTATAAGGAATTTGATCAGAGATCAAAGACCTGATATTTTGATGATCCAAGAAACTAAGATGAAAAAGGAATCTCTAAGGAAAGTTAAGTTTAGTAGCATGATGAGTGGAGAGGCTTTGGATGCAGAGGGTGACTCTAGTGGTCTGTTGACCCTATTTAATACCAATCATTTTAGAGTTGAAGCAGTGTTTAATGAGGGTAATATTCTTCTCTATCATGTTCATCATATTCAATCCAATGAAAATTGGTTTTTGCTGAATTTATATGCTCCTAACATAAAAGAGATGGAAAAAATCACTGGACTAAAGTAGGAAACCTAGTGAAAAGTAGTAATTTAAAGAAAGGCATCATCATGGGAGATTTAAACACTCCTCTTGTGGATGGGGAGAAGATGGGTGGTTTGATCCCGGACTGGGAAAGTAAACAATACCTCTCTAGCTTCATCAATGATTTGGCTTTTCTGGATCTGAATCTTATGGGAGGTGCCTTTACTTGGTCAAACAAATACTTTGGGTAGGACCGCAAGATCAAACTGGACAGAGTTTTAATCTCCCTTGATTGGTTGAAGTCTTTCTCTTGTAGGTTAACTCTCTTGCCTAGAGTGGGATCTGATCATTCTCCTATCTCCCTCTCGATTGCTCCTATAGAACCTAGAAGGAACCCCCTCTTCAGATTTGAAAAAATGTGAACTTCTCATCTTGATCTTTTGGATAAAGTCAAATTTTGGTGGGGTTTAGAAGTGGAAGGAACTAATATGTTTAGAGTTTCCAAGAAATTGATTAATGTTACGAGAATGGTTAAAGTTTGGAATAAGTCTAATTTTGGCCATATCTTTCATGAGAAAGATGTCTTGTCTGAGAAACTTATTTTTGTTCAAGCCTCTATTCAGCAAGATAGGTATGATGAGCTTAATAGGGAGGCTAAGTTGTCTATTCTTACAGACTTACATAATATCATCAACAAAGAGGAGAAGTTCTGGAGGAAAATATCTAGGATCAATTGGCTTAAAGATGGTGATCAAAATTCAAAGTTCTTTCATCTAACCACCCTCAAGCATAGAGCTAATAGAAAATTTTTTGGCATCATGAAAGGGTAGGATCTGTTGACTAAGGAGAAGGACATATCAGTTAAAGTTGTCTCCTTCTTCTCTTCTCTCTTGTCTTGGGATCCTCTTCTGTCAAAGGTGGACGAGGAAGATTTGGTTGTTTCTATTCCTCAGATAATCCAACCTCAACATAACTTAATGCTTCGATCCATTCCTTCTGCTATTGAAGTTCGAGAAGCTCTCTTTTCCTTACCTACGAATAAATCTCCTGGCCTTGATGGGTTCCCTACCTTATTTTTTTAGATGTATTGGTAGGTGGTGATGGATGATGTGGTGAAGGTAGTTCAAGAATTCTTTGGAGCTAGGAGCATTCTTAAGGAGATTAACTCCACTTTTTTGGTCCTCATCCCTAAGGTGCTCGGAGCTAACTCTTTGGACAAGTTCAAACCTATTAGCTTGTGTAATTCCTTTTACAAGATTATCTCGAAGGTTCTTACCTCTAGGTTTGTCAAGCTCCTCCCTTTGATTATATCACAACAACAAATAGGTTTTTTCTCGGGCAGACAGATTTTAGACTCGGTCATGTTGGTGCATGAAGTGATCCACTCTATGAAAGCTAGCAAATGAGAAGGGATGCTGCTTAAACTGGACCTATCTGAAGCCTATGACTGAGTTGACTGGACTTTTCTTGATATGGTGCTCAAGGCTTATGGGTTTGATTTAAAAGTTTTTAAATTGATATCTTAGCTTGCCTTTACTTCCTCTCTTACTATGTTGGTTAATGGAGCTCCTTCAAATTTTTTCAAACCCTCAAGAGGACTACAGTAGGGGGATCCTTTCTCACCAATTCTCTTCATTATCCTGGCTAAATGTATGGGAAGGCTTATTGAGAGAAAGAAGAAAGAAGGAAAAATCAAAGGGATAAAACCTTCCTCTAAAAGTGATCCTTTCTCACATCAACATTTTGTTGATGATAATATCATGGGGGGGAGGCTTCTATGAAGAAGGAAAAAGCCATGAAAGATGTCCTAGATATCTACTCCAGATGATCGGGCCAACTAATTAACTAGGAAAAGAGCTCTTTATATTTTATTAATACCCCAGAGGATAGACAGAGGAAAATTTCTAGGATTTTGGGATGTAATGTGGGAAAGTTTCCCTCTATCTACCTTGGGATTCATTTGGGTCCGATTCCTCCTGACTAGTTCTAGAATGGTATTATGGATAGGTTCAACAAAAAGCTTGTTGGTTGGAAAGGAGCTATTCTCAGTCAAACTGGAAAATGTCAGCTGGTTAAATCCACCGTTAAGAATTTGCCACTGTATGCTCTAAGCCTCTTTGTGATTCCAGTTAAATTTGTGGAGAGGATGGAGAAAATTTAGAGGGATTTCTTATGGACAGGAGTTGAAGGGAAAAAAAGATACCCACTAGTTGCCTAGGACAAAGTCTGTCTCCCTAAGAATTATGGAGGTCTTGGCATAAGGAAGCTTACTCATCTTAATAAGGATCTTTTGGCAAAGCAATTATAGTGTATCTTCAATAGCACTAGGGAATGGAGAGACATCTTGGTCAACAAGTACATTAAGAGACCTTCTATTCAGTCCACCCTTTTTAGCAAGGACATTCCTAGAGGATCAACCATCTGGAATGGTTTTTTGAAAGCTAAGGACCTAGCAAAGGCAAAAGTATCTTGGAAATTGGGAAGTGGGGAGGATATCCAATACTGGTCTGATAGTTGGCTTATTTAGGGCCCCCTAATGAACAATCCTATCTATGATGTTGGGGCAAACCATTGTAGTCAACTTTTTGGGCTGAAAGTCTGCAATTATAGGAATAACTAGGGTTGGATAGATCTATCTATAATCTCTGATGTTCTAAATCAAATCATGTTAATGTTAAATTCAATGGTTCTTAGCAACAAGAGGGATGAAATGATATGGGGGGACAAATCCAGTGGAAACTACTCTGTTGCTTCTAGGTATATGGCTCTTTGGAGCTTAAAAGAGAAGCCTCCTTGGTCGAAAGCTTGGATCCTAGGCCTCACTCCTAAAATCAATATATTTTATTGGCTGGCCTTATAGAAAAAAATTCTCACTCAGGATAACCTTATAAAAAGAGGACAAATTTTGCCAAGTAGATGTAGTTTATGTAAGAACCAGCTGGAAATAGGTAACCACTTGTTCATTCACTGTTCCTTCTCTAGGGAGGTCTGGGACTTCCTGACCCAAGACTTAGGGACTAGCTGGTGCATGCCAGATAATCTCCTAGATTTTTTTTGCCAATGGAAATCCATGTTCAAATCCCCTATTTTGCAGGAATTAGGAACCTAGATCTTACCCCAGTACTGTTGGAGCATATGGAAGGAGAGAAACAATAAAATCTTCAGAGATAGAGAGGAGCCAGCCATTGTTCTCGAGAAGAAGATTCACAAAAATATAAAGGAAAACTACCTAGTAAGGAAGGGGGGAGATATCAAAGTGGGCGGTAGGAAAATGTAGAAGGAAAAAGAAAGAATGTTAAATAGACAGGAAGCCAAGTGGCTTCTCCCCCTAGAAGGATGGCATAAAGCCAATTTTGACGGGGCCTCTAAGGGAAATCCTAGCTCCTCGGGATGTGGAGGCATAATTAGGAATGAATTCAAGGATAGAGTAGCGGCCTTCTCTCTCCTATTGGGATTCCAAACTAATCACTTTACAGAAGCAAGTGCGGCCTGCCATGTGGTCAAATTGTCTTTTGAAGTTGGAGTTACTAATCTATGGCTTGGAGGGGACTCAAATAATAATATTAGATGTTTAAATGGAAAATCTCATTATTTGTGGTCTATTGCAAATCTTATTGATGAGACATGTGAGACTCTTGCTAAATTTAATAGAGTCCATGTCACTCACATTTTCTAGGAAGCAAACCCAGTAGCAGATTGGTTCACAAATAAAGGTGTCCAATTCAACCAAAAAATGACTTGGCAATTGGGAAAGAGTTTTCCGGTGGATGTTAAGAGCCTGATCAAGCTGGATAAGATCTAAGGGAGTACAGAGGAGATCAATCTACAATTATGAATAGGAAAGGCTTATGGGGAAAGGGTACGTCTCTTAAAGGCTGTATCAGTAAATGCAAGAAGTGGGAATTATTACAGTTTATTCGACACGCTTTATGGGTCTTTTTTTGCATTTATAACTTGAGAAACAAGAAGGCTTATTTCTTCTGTCTCTCTCTAAAACAAAGAGAACCCTATTAGGTCGTGAGGTGTCAAAGGGATGTGCTTATGAGAATTGTAGGAGAGAAAAGTGCTGATATGGTGGGTGAAAGGTGTAGAAAAGAACTGGTGGGAAAAATGGAGAAATGGAGAAGCATGGAGAAAGTGTGGGAGAAGCTAGTTTAGGGCGAGATTTCAAGGTATATCATGAAGCTGCATGGTTACGACCAAAATGTGATTGATAGCATGGTCAATTCATGCAGGGATGGTAGAGTCCAGGTGAATGGGATTACTTTTTTGATAATGGAGGAGGTGATTTCGACTGTTACTGAGATTTTGATGGTGGGCTTTACGTTCTTTAGGGATAAAAAGCTTTCGGCCAGTGCAGTGAAGGACTTTGCTGACAACTCTAAGGAGCCGAATGCCTTGAAAAAGAGTGATACATTTTATGATCCGGATTCTATAATGAAGATTTGGAGGCATGTTCTGTGTGCTGTCATTGAGTACATTACTCTTGGCCCTAGGTTTGATCATGCTCGCACCCACCATTTCATTCTTTTGAATCATTTTCAGCATAATAACAAAGTTTCTTTCCCTTTCTATTTTTTGAACTCCATGAGCAAGGCGATGTCAAGCCTCAAAAAGAAACTCTCTGCTAACCCTACTTTGCATGAGGGGTTGTTATTGCTAATCTATGAGTAACATCCCTTCATAGGCTAGGAATGAGGAAATCGAAAGCTCTAGCTACTCCTCTAACTTGGATGATATTCAAAGCATTAGTTCTGAGGAAGGGGGGCTTAGTTTCTCTGGTAAAAAAGCAATGCCTAATGTAAAGAAGTCACCCTCCCCCATTACCCTTAGAAGAAAAAGCCCTAGAGATCATGACCAGAAGAAGCTTGGGAATGAGGAGCAGGACAACTATGATGAAGAGGAGGCTATGGAGCCTAAAGATGAAGAAAAGGAGAGGCAGGAGGAAAATAAGGAAACCTAGGGTGGGAAGAAATGCAAGAGGCTGGGAACAGAGGATGAGAGGTTGCAGTAGGACTCAAACTCTTCTCTGCTCCCTCTCTCCCCTATCCATCCCCAAGCCCACCTGGAGGAGCAAATAAAGGATAGTTCTGGAGTTGGGGGGGGGGGGGGGGGAGTTGTTGGCCAAAGATAGGAGGAAAGCTTGAATAAATTTTAATGTGAGGACTTTGAAAATGGGTATTTTCAAAGAAGTGATGAACCCCCAGATCTTGGTGGACAGCCAGGAGGAACAACATCTTGAAGAGCTCATTGACCCTGTGATTATGGAAATCTCTGATAATGCTAGGGAATCTAGGATGAACCTCTCAAACAATGCTCATAACAGCATGATAGATAATTACAGGTCAATCAAGTGGCTTTTTCATGAGTTGGAGGAGGATAAGGAGAAGGTGGATCAAATGGAAGGAGCCAGGAATCTGAAGGGCTTGGAGAAAGGGATAGATTATTAGGATAGGAATAGCCCAGTGAAAAGGAGGATCCACAACTTGGAAAATTACAATCACAATCTGTTAAGCCAGACGATCTCACTACTCAACTCCATCAATAACAACAATCTATCTTTAACTATTTGGCTTAAAGATAGAGGCATGCAGGGGGATGTGGATGGAAAAGATAGGGGTAAAGCTAGATTTGATGATGATAATACCACTAGTATCACTTTTTCTACTCTAGACTAGGAAGAACACAAGACTCACCAGTAGGAGGCCGAGGAGAACCAGATGGCCCAAGAGGCTTCCCAGGTCATGCAGGAGATGGAAAGAAAGATCGAGGATTAGTTCCTATCTTTTTCCTTTTTGGCTGGCTTTTGACTATTTCGTTAGTCTTGTCTTCTTTGTTTGGCCTTTTCTTTGGTCTTTGTTTATTTGGCTAGGCCTAGTGCTTATTTTCAGCCTTTAGACTTGTAACTTTTGTGGCTGGGCTTCTAACACTTATTTTCAGCCTGTTATGTTTTAACTCTAAGGTTTTAGGATCCTTGTAAAACCTGTTTATCTAATAAAAAACATCAATGCATATTTATTCTCCCAATACCATTAAAAATCACACAAAATTTTCTTCTTTTCATGTTTGTTTTAAAAAATAACAATAAAAATCCTTTTGCTGAAGGGTAAATCTGCACATACCCTTCTAAAATTGGTTCCCAAAAATCATAAATCCACCTATGCAGATCAACCAAACTAGGCTAGAAACCTCTAAAGTGCCCAATCAGACCTAGATTTGAGAAAACCATTAAGTTTTCATTTAGCTCCTGCATATCTGTATCCAAATCCAACATACATACCTTATCCATTGACACCATCGATGTTTTGGCTAGCAACAACCTAGTTTGAGGCTTGCCCGCCTGACCAAAAAATCTTGCCAAGCTGTTTGCGGAGAATATCTTTCCTTCTTCTTCCACTCATATCCACATACCACACTTGTCTTCAATTATTGCTTGAAACTGTGAGCATGCATCATCCCCTTACTTTGTTTCTTTCCTGAGCTGTCTCCCAACTAAAATCCTACAAACCCGAGCTATTTCAAACACTATTTTAGCAACACATAGTCTTTTTCCCTTGCCAGCAAGGTCACCCTCTAACTTCCATTTGAAAACTACAAGCCACAACTTGAATCCCCATTACCCCCACTACCAAAATTACTCGGCAAAGTCGCTACAGCAAGAGTCAAAACCCTAGCTCCCATAGGATGACCATCAAACTGGAGTGACATTTTTATCGTCAATATTATTTTTTAAATTTATTTTTAAATATTAAATATATATATTGATTTCTATAAAATGAGTACTATATCACAATCTACAAAAGGCAATAATATATAGATAAAATAGAAGTTCAAATAAATCAAAACCACAATTATTATAATGAATATAAAATAAAATATTTTAAGACACTATATTTGAAGAAAGTCAAATAAATCAAAACCACAATTATTATGATGAATATAAGTAAATAATAAAATAAAATATACACTTTTTGTCTCTATATTTAATACCTAGCCAAAGTTAATGGTAGTTTCACATAGAAACACAATCCGACTTTGATAGTTTAGAGGGAGTGATTGCAATGTTAAACAAGTGCAAATGTTTGAATAATTAATTATTCAAGCCTCTAGAATTATAATTTTTTAGAATTATAATATAACAAATAATAAATAGTCTTTGAAATTCTAACAGGTTTTTTTTAAAGAAATTAAATCTATCTTCTTTTAGGAGAAGATAGAATGAAGCAAGTATGATATTATGAATGGTATACAAGTCTTATAAATAGTTTTTAGATGGATGTTATAGCCGTGTTTTGTCTAGTGTAGGCTATTAGAATAATCATCAATTTTTTATTTTTATTTTTTATGATTAATTATTAATGTAGGGTTGAGGTCTATTGATTAAATTATTCAAGCAAGTGTAATTTTATAGTTATATATTGTACATTTTGAGGATACTATTAAAATCATGCACTCCTTCTTTGATGATAGTGAAGTAAAATTTGCATGCATTAAAACCTTAATTCATTATATGTTAGAATCAAAAAGTTTGAATCAAAGTGATGCATAATCTTACCCATAAAAAGTTGGACCAAAGTTGTACCTGTGCAAGCACAATGCTATAAATGTTTTAAATGTTTTTAGAAAATAATTTTATATTTTATTAGTATAAATCTAATAACCTAATATGAATTCATTCTTAGATACTTGATAAAAAATGATGAAAAATCTTGGTAATTATTTAGTTATCTATAATTGAAATCAACTAAGTCAAGTTTCAATCTTAACTTCATGAAAAAACTAGACACACATATACCACTATTTTACTTTAATAATACCATATATTTATTTCATTCATTGAATTTCACTTTTTTAAAATATTAAAAATAAAATAAAGAATTAAACATTTCAGCTTCAATAAATTTGAAAGATTATTACAAATTTATTGAACTTATTTTTTTTCTAAGAAAGTGATAGGTGTTAAGTAGTAAATCTTTTTATAGATTTTAAAAAGCTACATCAAAATAGTTTATTTCAAGAATATATCATAAATAATAATAGATTTTATATTTAGGTAAGAGCCTACAACACATCAGTAAATTGTGAACCTCTTATCGGGGATTTCTTGGGTTCAAAATCTACTCGAGATTAACACATAATAGTAATTAATCTAACAATAATAATAAAAATGAATGATAAATAATCTAGCCTTTAGTCAATTACCTATCAAAAAAATAGAAAAATAGATTTTATATTCATCCTTATATTGGAAAAAAATAAAAAAGTTAAACTAAAATATAGCTGGGGACATAAAAAATACATAAGATATGTGTAATTTGAGAAATGAAGCCATGCAGACACTAAGCTTAATTGTGCAATATCCTAGAGTGAATCCCAATTTAGAATACACTTTTTCTTTGTTTGGTATTATTTCTTTAGCTTTCTCTTTACTATCCCTCAAGTTTCTATCAAATGATAGAAATTACGCTACAAATGCTTGATGAAAGTGGGACATAGCTCCCAACTCTTTGAACAGATGTTTGAATTCATTGCAAGGGAAGGTATTTTCCTAATAAGGATCATGCAATAGTCTATGCCAATCAGAATTATCATCTGGAGATTGTCTCTTAGTTTAAAGAATAGTCTGAATAGACAAATTGAGATAACACCTAGGAGGCCAGTCTGAACTCACGTTACATCTAGAGGCTTGCCATCAATAATTTGGGGATTAGATTGATAGTTCTAGATCATTTTTTCATCCAGTAGGTGAAAATAGCCAAAGATCTCAACCATATGGTAGACCTTGACTCTCTCAACTAAGCACATGTTATTCTGTGTGATCTAAAGCTTGAATTTGGGAAGAATTTAGTGATTGCAGATTACTAGTGCGGTTCATACAAGATTGGGAGCATATTGGTGGTTGTATTTCATTCTAACAACCTCCACAGAGATTGCATGGTCATTTCCAGTAGTTTCCATCAGCTCTAAGTGACCACACTTAACATTTGACTCCATGCCATTACTTAGAATGCTTCCATATCAAAAGTTTGGCTGGAAGCTTCTAAAACTTTGCAATGACAATAGAAATGACTGAAGTTTCTACAAAAATTGTGGATAATTTTTTAATTTAAAAATTAATAAAATCCCCAGTAAATTAGAATCAACAAATAAAGAAAATTGAAATTTGTTGTAAGAAATTATTTTTTAAATAAAGGAACTTTAAACTTTAGGTTTAAGATTTTTTGATTCCCAAAAATTAATTGCACATGTTAATTTGGGAACATTAGTTCATTGCCTTATAGATAAGGTAGGGGCTAATAATAAACCCTAATCCTAGGTTGGTGTTAAGGAAGATTCCTTTTCAAAAAGAATATACTAATCAAATGCCCCATATATATATGGTAAACCCTTTTAGGGATCAATACTATTCGATTGAATAATCTTGATCATCCAGTTGTGTTTAAACTTATTTTGATATTATACTATATCATTCCATTTTTTTTAATCATATCATTCTAACATAAAGTTGTGAGAGAAATGAATTTTCTTTTGAAAAGTATTCCTTTAATGGGAATGACAATTTAAATGCAAACTCAAGATTTCATGAGGTATAGTGGTATAATTCAACATTAACAAAAAGTGGATTTATTCAACTTAAATGAGATAACAAGGGAACTATTTGAATCATTAAATCTTAAATCAAAGGGGATCTTATCATAAGACTAAAAGGGGTTAACTAATACATTAGTGTATTTATAATGGACTTTAGAACATTTTATTCAACTTTGTTTTTGAAATAAAAAGCAACCAAAACAAGGGGGTCGACCCTTACATCCAAAAAGTTGTCAACCAACACACTACCAACAAAATAAGCAGATGGCAGTCACAAACTACAGAGGAGTACCAACCAAAAAATACCATATGAAAAAAATAGCTAACAAAGTGTCAACTATACTAATTTAGAAACTATAGTACTAAGCATACTATGATTGTTCCCAACATGAACTATTGGCATAAACAAACCAACCCAATCCAAAACTAGCACACGATCATTTACATCTACCAGAATATCATCTATGCTAATTCGAAAGACTATAGTACTAAATATACTATTAAAGTTCAGAATATAAAACTGTTTGCATAAACAAGCCAACCCAAGCTTGAGAATAAGCTATAAACCAGCAAACTAGGTAACAACAAAAAACAAATAGATAACAAGGGCTAAAAAACCCCTAGAAACCACCACATTAATTTTCATCTTTATCCTTTCCTTTTCCAGTCAGAAGTACTCTAGCCCAATCCTCTACAAGAAACTTATACATGATCTTGTTGTCCTCCATGTCCAACCCCATCTCATCCTTCTCCTGTGCCAATAATTGGAGGGTGGTAGCAGTAGCATGGGTAACCTTCAAGGAAAATTTAGAGGAGTAAAACCCATCCTCCAAAGAATTGACCCTTTTCTCTATCTATGCATTCTTCTCATTTTGTTCCTCCTCCTTCTCCTTGTTTCTTTTTTCAACATTCTTATGCACCTCCTTGGTCTTTGTTAATGGATAGTTTTCATCCTGCAAAACCTGGGGGTTATTAAAAACATTGGTTTTTTCCTTTGTCGAGGATGAGATGGTGATAGGGGAGGTATCCACTTTATTACTACCCTCACATAAGGTAATAGGCTACAAGATAAAACTAGCCAACACATGCTTCATCTCAGTGGTATTGACATTACCAGTAGACACCCAGGTGTTATTAACAGAGTTTTCACTTTTTTTCTTTCTCCTCATTCCTCTTTTCTCTCTTGGAGTTAAAATGTTTCTCCTCCTCCATTTCTCATTCATTATTCTTAGAATTCTCCTCTTCTACCTCCTTGACCCTAAATCTATTAGCCTTTTTTTTTATACCTTGCTTGTGTTTTGGCTAACCTTCCCAACCTTCTCCTACCATTTCATCCCTCCTTTGAATCCCCAATGTCCACCTCAACTAGCTTTTCAATTTTGATTTTTTTACTACCCTTTTGTTCAAATACTAGATCTGGGTTTTTCTTCTTCTTATTATCCCTACTAGGGAAAGGGTGCGATGTTTGAGTTTTAGTTCTAGTGCTAGTACTCGAAGGAGAATTCTAGTGGTGGCATTGGTTATCAACAACAACAACCCTAGGAGGATAGAGGGCAAGATGAAACTGGTAAAGTCTAAAAATTAGACCCTGGTTATAATAATAATAAACTCCAAACCTGCCTTCGAGCATGAGGTACTTCATGAACACTAGACAAACATCATCCCAAGGAGCCATTAGCTTATCCCTCCGAAAGCCTCCCCTATAGCGAATAGGTTCTTCATCCTCTTCAAAAAAGCTATTCATGCTAGCCTTGTCTGTCATTTTTGTAACCTTCTTCCATTTTTTTTCCTTTCACGGACAAACCAATGGCCATCACAATAACCTCCTCATTAACTTGGAATGTGATACCATTTATGGTAATTGTGTGATCATTCCAAACATTCACAAACTAAAGAGCACAATTTTCATCATAACTCGCCATTGCCTACATATACAAAAGAAATCCCCCTTCTTCTAATAGGAACTAGGTCATCATTCTATCCTTAAAATTTTCAATCTTTGTTGGCTCTAGTCGATTCAAATCCCCACCCATTTCTTCCTCACTAATTCCTAACCCCCCAACCTCAGTAATTTGCATCTGAACCTTCTTACCCTCAAGCTTGCTGACAGCGGGGATATTTTTCATCAATTACAACACTATGATGTTGAAAATAACCTCTCTAGGGCCTTTAAACATCCTATAAGCAATTTTTCAAGGTGCTTCAAAATCCCATCCCTTTTCATTATGGAATTCGTGCATACTTTGCATCACAACTCTAACATCCCTAAAATCTCTGACAGTATCTGTAATAATATTTTTCGTACTTTCAAAAAGAATTTTAATTTTTTTTTATAGGATGTTATCATAATTGCAATGTAACTCTTGCCTCAAATTGCATCTATTTATTACCCAACCTGTTTGACAGTATCTCATCATCTTTCCTTTATATTTCTTATTAAATTTAGCAAGCTTTGTCTTCCTAGATATGATATTTCCAAATTTGGCATTGATATTTATTTGTCTAGCCATTCTCAATTTTTGCTCCCCCCCTTTCCTAGCAAATTAGGGCCCTAATTTCCTCCTTTAGGATATCCATGTTTCTCTAGCACGTCATTTCCTTTAATTCAAACCCCATGGCAATAGCAGCATCCACCACCATATTACCTTCCCTATATAGTTGTTGTAATTGAACTTTTTCCATCCCATTTAGGATATTCTAATATTTGTGATAATATTTTGGATATTCTAGCTTGGCTGAGAGACTCCCTTCACCATATGAATTATTACTTTTGATTCCCCTTATATGGTTATTTCATTTATTTTCATATCCCTAACCAATTGTAGCCCCAAAGTAGAGCCATCACTTCTTCCATGTCATTACTTCCTTCACCAAATTTCCCAAAATATACAAGCAACACTTCACCATTTCCATTCCTCAGCACTCCACCTACAGCCCCAACACCCTTTCTTATAGTACCATCAAAGTTTAATTTGAGTTGTATTATTGATGGTGGTTTCCATCTTGTCTGTTGCATCCTTATTACCTTAGAGTTATCAAAATAATTAAAGTTCTAGTGGACACCCCATTTTTTTGCTATTTGGCATTCTTTCCTTCCTAGCTCTTCCTTCGGTACCTTACATTTGGTAATCATTATATTTTCTTTTAGCAGTTTCTCCATAATTCCCATAACTACCTCCATAGGCCTTTCCTCTTCCTAGAAGATTATATTGTTTGTTTCCTTCCATGTGTGCTAGCAAATGTATTGTGGGGAAATTCTCCATAGGCATACAAGCCTGGGGTGATAAAAGGGACAATCCTAGTTTTCCACAAATTGACTCAAGTTTTCCTTCAGCACCCAACATAGTCCAAATTTCTCCCACACCAGTGACTAGATCTTTAGGGTATACAAGAATTCAAGGAAAAGGTGGGAGATACTCTCCTCTTTTTCTCTATAGAGATAACATCTATTTGTAATAAGAAAACCCCTTTTTTTTTTGAGTTGGCCAATGATAGTATCTTACCATGTTGAACAATCCACTAGAAGAAGTTGATTTTGGGCAAAAGATTACTAATACATACTTTATGCCATGTTGTGAGACAAAGTTCCAAATGAAAGAGTAGTTTGTAAGCAGATTTGACAATATAATGGCCACTAGAAGTTATCTCCCACACACTTTATCCTCTTGCATTAGCATTGGGATTCTTTGAGCTTCTATCAACTCCTCAAGTTCTTTGAATAGTTGAATATCCTCTTGGGGATGTGTATCTTTTTGTAATTTCTTCCACTTCCTTCTAGGGTCAATATAATCTACTACTCTCATCCCCACCTCTGCCTTCAATGTTTCCATTAGTCTTCTAAATTTTTTGTAGACCAATGATTTCCCCCCCCATCCAATTATTCTCCCAGAACCTAATGTTTTTCCCACTACCTGTAATCTACCTCACCCCTTCCCTCAGTATACTTCTACTTTTAACAATTTTCCTCCATATTTTGGATCCTCCTAGGAGATCATTATTAAAGAGATTATGAGTAAAAAGGGAGTTCGATAGGTATTTAGCTTTCATGATATGGCTCCAGTTTGTGTTGTTTTCTCCCAACCTCCATCCAATTTTAGCAAGAAGGGATTTATTTAGATATTTGAGTCTTCTCACTCCCAAACCCCCCCTCTCCTTTGGCCATTATTTAACTTTGTTATTGTAAGAAGAACTTCAAGTTTACTTAAATGTGATTAGTTAAATTAACATATAATAAGATAGATTTACATAAATCAAATGATCAAAGTCAATATTTGTCTAACTTTATCAATTGCAAATGGACCTTCTTAAAAGGATAATAAGTATTTATAAGGATAGTGTATTAGGATTCATGCATGTGTTGTTAAAGATGGAATTTTCAGAGGTTTAGAAGAGAATTTAAATTTAGTAAGGAGTCTTTTATTCAAAGAATATTTAGGTAATGTTATGGTAAATTTTAATAAGGGAAGTTTTTTTTAAAAAGAGTACAACCCAACTCATGAGGCACTGAAAGGATAGAGTTGGGCGATGGTCCCTCAATTTTTCCTATTTCAAAAAATAAATTCTTATTCCACATCCACAGGTTATAATTTTCCATAATCTCCAATGCGATCCTCACTCGTGTCTTAAAATACTTGAAACTTCACCGAAATACTAACCAAAATAGACAACTCCATATTTCTTTGTTAGTGGTTAAAAAAATCTTAAAAGATACAATAAAGGATAAAAATAAGAAACTATAGGAAGCTATCAACCAGAGATTGAAGAGAAAATACCCATAAAGACTTAAAGGAGCATATAAACCAAAAAGCAAGACATCAAATCAAAAAAATACTAACATACCCATAGCTGATTAATATCTATTAGAGTGGGTTTGATGTTGCACCAAAGGATCAATTTGTCAATACCAATACAACCACTTAACTTATAGTACACATGAGGTGGTTAATTTTTTATCATGATTCCCAAGGAAAACATTGAAAAATTTTCCAACAATCTCCCCCCTTAGCATTACTTGAGGATTTGAGGATTCAAACCTATAAACAAGCTCTAATACCATTTGTTAGAGTGGGGTTGCCGTTGCACCAAAATATTGATCTATCAAACCACTCAACTTATAGTACATAGGAGGTTGTTAATCCCTTGTCACAAATCTTGAGGGGAGCACTAAAGAAATTTCCAACATCATCGTCACATAATACCATCTTAAATACTTCTAGATACCAATAAGACTGATACATCTAAAATTCTAACTAGACAAAGAGAAAGAAAGGAAAGCAAATTGAAAGAGGGGAGAGGGAGGGGCAGCCCACCTGCATTAAAATAGGAGATGGTGGATCTTTCATCTCCAAGACTTCTTCTTACACTACTATTGGGAGCTCTAGACATTTCATGCTCACTTCATACTCATTTTACCAATCCCCAATGCTTTCCTCAACCACATACTCCTCTAACTAGTTACTAATTATTATTCTTCTCACATGAAAGAAACAAAGTAGAAAATTCCTTCATCCTTCAAATATTTGACAAACCAAATAGATTCCTCTGACTGCTTAATATGAAACAAAGTCAACAAGAAAATCAAACTTCTTATTCTCATTTTTTTTTTATCTTGAAAGGTTTCCCAATCATCAATTGTTAGAATTGAGAACTTCAGAACCAAATTCCAATTCACCTCCACCTTATTGTAGTTCTTTTCCCTTAAGCCATTAGATTTGAGTCTATTCTTTGCATCACCATCTCCATATTCACTAGATATGGAACATGTTATTACATAGATTCTTTGTTATCTTGTTGTCTCTTTCAAAAAACATTGTCAAGGCCAAGAAAATTGATGTTATGTCATAGTCCACTCTAGTCCTATTGGTAATCTCTAGGTATTCTTCCCCAAACATCCTCATAACAATGTCCATTACCAACAAATGAGGAAAACATAGAATGACCCTCAATCTTTCCTTATTGATGAAATATTTTACCTCTATTTTCCACTTGTTTCCCCACAAATGTAGAATGGTATCCATCTTCTTCATCAATACTAATAGGGATTCTTTTATTACTTACTATACTACCGATTCTTGGATATTTACTAGAAATTAGGTGGAGATTAAATAGAAATAAATCTCTTTCCTTCCATCAAAAGAAGACCTTCAATTTATAGCACTTTTCTATTTAGGAGATCCAAACATGATAGCTGGTAAATAGGATATGCAAACAACATAAACTACAATCTTCCTACCTACTAAGGAAATCCACTTACCTTTCCATCTAGCCATTTTTACTTTCAACTTTTTTACTAGAGGATCCCATAGTTTAGACATATTAAGAGCCAAATTGAGAGGGAGACCCAAGTATCTGCAAGGAAAAATAACTTTGTTAAAGTTTAAAATGACAAATTCGTGCTTCCAAATTGGAGGAAGTGTTGAAGAAAAAGATATCAGATTTCTCTCTATTAATATTGTAATTGTAGTCACCCAAAAATGGTCATCTAGACTATTAGTCCTCTTCTAAATATTTTTCCTAAATTATTAAATCATTCACCTAGATCAAATCTTTAAAAAATAATTTATTTGATTTAATCCTATAGTTTGACCACTATATCCTAAAGTTCATATTTAATTAAAAGGAATATGCTCCCCTTTAATTAAATAAAAGCCCCACTTCCGACTTATCCTAAGTGTGCACACATAAATCATTATTCCTATTTTAAAAATAAGAGAAAAAATCATTTTTGTCTACACATGAATGCACAATTTTCTATGTGAGAGGAATCTTCTATTTTTAAAATAACTTTAGTTCTCCTCCACATATTTCTTTTCCTCTCAAAAGTCAACTATTGATTTTGATTGCTAGAGATGCTTGTGTAGATGGATAACCCAAGATGCATTCTCCTCCCTTGATTATGCCACTTTTGCCTCTTAATCTCTACCATCTGTTTATCTTTAAAGGGAGAGCTCTCTCCTCGTTCTCTCAATCTTAGACTCTCATGCTAACATTATGGTGCAGGTTTTCTTGGTGACTTTGGATCTTTGAAGGACTTGGATCACTTTTACATTTTCACTTTCATACTTGCATTCTCATAGTAGCTTCATGACATGTCTAGATTGGCTTTCTTTTATGTTTTAGATTAGCTCACATAGCTTAAGTAGGAAGACTTTGTAATACTCTCATCTTTCTAGTTTAGTTTGCATCTTGTACCTCATTTAATTTGGATTGCATTTTCATTTCATACTCTTGATTCTTGGATATTGGCACTCATTGCCTCTACTCTTTGAATCTCTCGTTCTATGGTGCACCTTGCAAAGGTTACATATCTTGGTTCATTTGAGAGCCACCATATCATAACCTTTGCACATCATAGATAGAGAGCTATAAGATATCTCTTGAGATTCCCTCTTTCATGTGTATTCTTTAGAATAATAGTTATAGAAGTGTGACACTTTTTGTACACATTTTTGGTGCCCACCGTAGGGCTAGAACCAATTTTCTAGCTCTATTTTCTTGATTTCATTTTAGATACATTATTATATCTGGCTTTATATATAAATTTATTGGATCTAATCATGTGGTTTTTTAGGGTTTTCACTTAGGTTTTAAGGCTAACCCTTGTGCAAATTAGTTATTAGGCCAAAACCCAAGTTTTTGAAAGATTTGTTTATATCTTTGCAACCTCTTTGAGTTCAAATATGATATTTTTTTTGCAAATTAAGGATACATCTTAGATGTATTAGTTCAATTTTTAGATTATTTTGAGCTGATTTGCATTAGCTATAAGTTTTTTTTGTTTTTTTTCATAAAAAATCATTTCGGGTCATTAGTCAATAATTTTTTTGAAAAACTCTCCATTTTTGAAATGTTCTCTAAATTTTATAGGGGGTTGGTTCTTTGTATTTTGAATTTAGAGGTCATATTAGGGCTCAATAACTAAATTTAAAAAAAAATGGTCTATTTAGGGAAAATGAGTCCTTAAGGAAAAAATTAAGAGATATTGCTAAACTTCTTGCATTTTTGAAAATTTCTCTAATTTTTAGTAGGGGTCTCTTCCTTGCATTACTATTCTTGGATTTAAAATAATATCAAACAAATTAGATCTTGTTGACTAGGTCAAAAGCAAAAAGTAAAAAAGAGAGTAATTGTGATTAGTTTGCACTTTTTTTGCATACACTTGATTGGAAGACAAATTGGATTTTTGAGGCAACTAACCACTTTGTGTTCCAGATCTTACTTAATTTGGATGCCCTAACTTGTTTTTTGTGTAGGGATTTCTCATTGCTTTATTTCTAAAAATAAAAGATAAGAAAACTTATCAAAGATAAAAGGGCTACTAATGTGTTTGTAGGGCTGCCCAAGAAAAAAAAACAAAACAAGTTATTGTGTGTCTTCTTTCATTTTCAAGTGCGATATTATATATTTTTATTTATTGTCATTAGGAACATAAAACTCATGAGAAGGGGTCCTTTGTTTGTAGGAGAGTATTCTCTTCACCCTTTGTGTGAATTAGAAATCTTAACCCTTCATTGGATCAAAGAAAGTGAGTGGGATATTCCACTCTTTAGTGGTCTTAATTAAATTTTCTTGGCATGTTTGGGAGAAGCATTAGGGAATAGGAGAGTATGATCTTCACCTTTTTTAGCTGAATCATAAATCTTGACCTCTTTAATTTGGATCCATTTTGTTTAATCTCCTAGTGAGATTCATACCTTTAGAGGGCATACTATTGGTGGAAAGATACCAATAGGAATGGCCCAAAGTGGGAACATAAAAAACCCAACTAATCTGACCCACTATAATCACAAACACCTTGATAAAGGCCAAAGCCTTGAGGGGGGGGGGGGGTGGTGTAACACTTGTCTTCATCTAGTGGAAGTACTTGTGGGATTGTGACCATGAGGAAAACACTAGGTGAGAATGCTTAGGTATTCTTGTATCTGTAAGGTCTATTACTTATCATGTGATACAATATCTCACATTGGGAATAAGGGGGGTGTTATGAACATAACCTAACTAGACACCTTAGGATTAGATGCCACCCTATTTTTCTACTCAATATCTTGGTGCAATGATTGATTTTAGTGGACTACCCAGATTACCCAAAGATTTGACTCACCATATGTGTTCCTTTAGATGTGGTAAGCCATATATGACACAACCAATATATATTATGGGAAACCACTTTGTGTGACACAAGGGAGAATCAAGTTTTGCACCAAGGTATTGAGTAATGAGCCATGTCCTTTAGTTAGTTATTTCTTGATGTGTTTTGAGTGTGCTAGACCCATGGAAATCTTTTAACCATACACATATGGCAGTTTTAGGGCTTTCCTTTTGAGATCTCACATATTCTTATTTGTTGATTTCTTGAAGACTACTCCATGCATCACTATCTTTCTTGGAAAAAGCTTTCTTTTGAACATTAATCTTGCTATGCTATCCACTATAGTCAAAATTTTTCAACCAAGTCAATACATTTTGCTTGTGTTGCTTATTAGAAGGAGTTCCATCATTTTAATTTTCTTGCTATGTCTCTAGTGTTTTAAATTTCTTAAAATGGCTTTTGGTCTTAACATTCTTGGTCATTTCCACCTCCTCAGTGTATGTCCTATTTCTAGGATCCTCTTTTGTTGAAAGGTTACATTGATCTCTTGACTACACTCTTTGTTTGGGAAAGTTGTTCATGCATTTTTTCTTATCTATTTACTTGGTTATTTGGTCTTCTTGCCTAGCTCTTGACTTTAGTTTCTGGTGTCATAAGTTGCTTAGACACTTGCTTGACAAGTTAGTTTACTTTATCTTTACTATTTCGGCAAGTGAACGGTTCACCTCTCTAGTTTGGAAATCAAATTATCTTGTGTCATTTTATTATATTCCTCTACTCTCCTTCATGCTTTATTTTCTATCTACTACCATGGGCTTCAAAACTTGTGCTACCAAAGCTCAACCAATTCTAGATGATCATGAGTTATTCTATGCCACTAAATATTTTCAAGATCTATATGCTCGATACAAAGAACTAGAAGAAACAAATGATCTTTCTTACCTTCATCTCACTAGGAGAATGATAGAAATGAAGTCTAAACTTGAGAAAATGTTAGAGGAAAGAATAAAATCATCACTTGAGCTTCCTTTAATCTCTCAATATGCACATGATTCATCTTCTTCAAGATCATATTCTTCCTCTTCTTCTAAGTCTACACACTTTGTTTCTCCAAGATATCAATTGACTTCATTTATTGGAGATGAAGACCTCCTTAGAGACCAAGCAAGTGATACCTCCTTTGATCCTATGCCAATATTAAATGATAAAATTATCTTGGATGATGATATTTATTCATCCTATGTACTTGATGAACAACAAGAAGATCCTAGACATACTCTTGAGAGAAATTTTACTCGCTTGGAAGATTCTTATGACACCATCTTGAAAACACTTCTTGATAATGAGTTCATCACATTACCAGACAATCCTAGACTTTATGAACTTAAAATCAAGCCTACATGGTGGAGAGATTATCATTTTTGTAATTATCATAGAAATAAAGGTTATAAAATCAAAGATTGCATATAGTTGAAGCATAAAATCCAAGATTTTATCGATGACAAGGTAGTTGGAACTAAGAACTCTAATGACTTATGTGATGAGGACACTTCTCTTGAGAAAAGATCACATTGATGAACCTATGTTTAGTGATGGTCTTCCTAACACCTTTACTTCTTCCAACATGCATGAACTTCCTGAAAATTCAAATCTTTCTAACATGACCCTATTAAAAAAGAATCTAATGCTTTTCATATTGAATATGTTTATCCTCAATGACTACCTCTAAAAGAAACTCAAGCTGATCTATACTTGGTTGAAATCCTTTTTCATTCTACTAAGACTAAAGATCCCCAACCTTCTTGTACTACCATGCCTACTCCGAGCACTACTCCATTCCATATTCATTCTCCCTTGTCCTTAGAAGTGGCTCCATGTCAAGATGACTCAAAAAAATCTAAAGATATAAATTTCAAGAAATATCAAGATCAAGAACCCTTTCATCTCCTTCAAGATGTCACTCTTCCATATCCTATATCCTACCCACTTCCTAAGTATGATGAACATATCACTTCCACTATTTCCATTGAGCTTACTAAAAATCATGAGAAAAGTTCTTTACCTATTCTATCTAAAGAAACATGTTAAGATCAAAGCATCTCCTCATGTTTTGCTTCTCCATATCCACTTCAAAACTATTCTCAAGCTTCAAATACTCCTATCAAGGGTGTTGATCCTATCAAATCTACTCATGAGTCTATTGATGGCCTTGGCCATGTTTCTCACTCTAAAGATGTTGATATCCCTATTCATTATCCCTTTGCATCTCCTAAATCTATCCTTGGTCCTTATCTATCAAAGATAAAACTTTCAAACCTTCCTTCCATATTGGGGCCTAATATTCCTTCATCTCCTACATTTTCCACTTCTAACTCTCCCATTATACCTCAAGACCAACAGAGACACTCATCATTGAAAAATTTCCATCCATGTATCCATATAAACCATTTGTATAAGCCTTATTCATCCACAAATCCTGAGTCTTTTGGAAGTAATTTGGATGATCAACTTAAGAACAAACACAAGAATCCATATACAAATGAAGATCACTATGTCCTATTTAATGGACATGTGAATTTCAAAACAAAAAAAATCATTCAAGAGATCACAAAGGTCCACTATCCAAAGAGCTAAATCAAAGAAAATATGGGTTCCTTAACTCATTATTGAAGAAATGTGTTCTAAAGTATCCAAAGGAAAATCTAAAGCTATATGGATTCCCAAGTATCTCTTGAAAGACTTGAATGTTGAACATAAATCTAAGTTGACATTCAAGCTTCCAAAGGCTTCCACTCAATTTTCTACCAAACATCTTCCTCAAAATCTTCTTCTAACATTCCTACCACCTCATACATCTAAACCTCAATCTCTTTCCTTCATGATTCATCCATCATTACATCACTCTACAATGTGTGTATCAATGTTGATCTTGCCCAATTTCTCACCTACCATTTTGCAATCTTTTCAATCTTCAACTTACTTGCTATCCATGGTAGCCTTCCAAGACATGAGCTCTTATCCTCCATATACCTTTTCTACTATCATCTCCCTTCCATCACCCTATCAACACATTTAAGCATACCTTACTATGGTCTTGGCTTATTATGGCTTATTCTTCTAATAGGAGCACTATTCATTCTTTCTAAAAATTCAAAAAAAAAAAAAAAAAAAAAATTCCAAATTTAAAAAAAAAAAGGAAAAGAAAAAAGAAAAAGTGCCTTGGCGAAAACATGGTAACAGGTGCCTTGGTAGCAAAAGTAAAGAGAAATAAATTCATCCTATGGTGAAAAACACTTTTTATAGCACCTTGGATAAGTACCATGATGAAAACTTGGCAAACATGCATCATATGTAATTCTTCCATCATCCATATATTCCCTATTTCCTCTTTGATCTTGACAATGTTGAGTTATCCTTACACACTAGCTATCTTACCCATCGGTTTCCCTATTGTGCTTGCTAGTTCACTCATAGTCTTCATATTTAGCTTCATTATTATTTCTCCATCCTATCACTATCATATCCAATTCACCCCTTTTTCTTGACCACATAAAGAAAAACATGATTCTTAGAAGCCTCTTGACATGCCTACTCTTTTAGACTACACACTTTCATGCTATCTCTCTTATTGGATTCCACTACTTTTCTTATATGTTATCTTTCTTATTTTCTTCCATTTATTATCCCATATTCTATCTCTCATATTGGGTTCCACTTCTTATCATACACATTATATCCTTTCTTGGCTTTCTCCACTTACTCACAACTTGCTTCATATGGCTATTTTACTCTTTCCCTAGCTTGGGTACTCTTGAGGAGTATGTCCTTGAGGATCTATTTTACTTGCTTCATACTCCTTTACTATCCATCTCTTCTTATCTACTTTCTTTATACTCCATCACACCCCACACCTTGCTTGACACTGGAGAAAAATGACACGATCTTGCTTAAGAGCTAGTCAAACATACCATGTGGTAAAACCTAGAAATAGACACTACTTGAGACCCTTACATTTATTTCTATCTCTATATCACTTTGAAATCATACACCATTCATACCATATTTATTTTTCCTTTCCTATCTTGGAATTGACTCTTGTGTCTAGGTCTAGGGGGCACAAATTATTTATGCTTATTAGGGTCTCTTAGTTGCATCAAGGTTTCCTTGATAGATGTCAAACAATGTTTTTCAACACCCCCCCTTGACATCCAATGTTTCTCAATGATTCCCTTTGAAATTGAGTGTTTCTCAACAGTTATCAAATACTTTAGCTATAGTCTAGGATGATCCAACACTTCTCATTAGTATACTTGAGTCTTAAAGAGACAATCGTGTGATTTTCATTGACACACTTAAACTAAAAATGAATGAGACTTGTTGGCTTATTTTTGTTTGTGTTTTGTCTATGATTATATCTTTTTTGAGTTTTCCTTCCCTAATAGTCTCTCAAGGATGTCATGAACTAGAGGACTAGGGGCATGGGGCATGTTTTCTTTGCTTTCTACCTATGGGTATACCTTGTTGATCTTAGGTGTCTTGTGCACCTTCTTTGTCTCACTTGATAATTAGGATCTACAACGTATCACCCTTGTCTATTTTTTTACAAGTACATGCTTATAGCCTTTCTAAAAATTATGTCTCGATGCAAGCATAATCTTGCTACACTAGACTTAGGGAATCTAATTGCACTATTCATCTTGACCTATATGTCTTTGATGCATAGGTTGGATTCCCACATCTCAATCCAATATAGATCATATTCATATCCTCACATTTATACTAGTGATGATTATATGATTTTCCAATGTCTCTAATACGACTGGATGATAAAAATTAGGACCTATCTATATAACCCTTACAATTGCACCTTTTGCATATTAGCTTAAATTTTAAGGTTCATTTTAGCTTAGCTTTGAATTTTTGAATGTTAAGAGAGTCTTCTTTATCTTTCATGGACATGTCAGCTAACTGAGTTCATCTTCTCTTACTTCTTCTCAATTATATCTTGTTGTCTGCTCTTGGCTTTCACTTACCTCTTTGCTATCCTATCATCAAAAGGGTTAATCATATCATCACATTTATCTGCCCTTTTGAAACTCTTACATAACTTTGATGTTTTGGATCCATTTTCACAATTGAAATCAAAATTTTGGTTTATCTAGATGGTCAAATCTATGCTTTAAAATTCTTCCCTCTTCAATGAAGTTAGTTGACTTTCTGAGGCTTAATCTTTAAATCTTACTAGGGAAATCATCAATTCTTTAGTTCTTCATCATTCCATCTCATACTTTTATTGGATTTGACCTAATTCTAATGCTCTGTCCTTGTTGGTCAACTTTAGTCAAACTTGGACATTCTATCACTTCTTTGTGGTCACTCTTGGTTTTTAATCTCTTATCTATCATTATGAACCTTTCTTTATGTCAATTTGATCATATATTTCTCATTTATGCATCCCCTATACCTTATTTCAATTTTAATCCCCATGGGGCTAGAATATTCTACCATCATTGCAAATTACTTTCTTGCTATGGCTATCTATTTCTCAGGAGCATATACTTGACCTTTCCATTTTTTCTTGATCTGTCTTCTTTGCTTGATGTTAGTACTCTTATTGAGTTTTGGTACTCTCTCTCCCTCTCCCCCCCCCCTCTCTCTCTCTCCTAATATTTAGTAATGTCACTACCAAGCCTTGCACTCAGGATTTACTATCTCACTCTACATTTTGTTCTTTAGAATCAAATCTCTCTATTTGTTGCTGTCAGATTGGCTTCTTCATTCTTTGATGTAATGTGCTCCCAAATTGATCACACATTAGTCAAAGAGGGAAAAATGTAATAATCAACCAAAAATGGTCATCTGGACCATTAATCCCCTTCTCA
Organism: Cupressus sempervirens; assembly: GCA_028749045.1. NCBI lineage: Eukaryota > Viridiplantae > Streptophyta > Pinopsida > Cupressales > Cupressaceae > Cupressus > Cupressus sempervirens. Next base: position 471,693,877 of record CM053784.1, read on the forward strand.
GTATTTTTTCTAAATTATTAAATCATTCACCTAGATCAAATCTTTAAAACCAATTTATTTGATTGTATCCTATAGTTTGACCACTATATCCTAAATTTCATATTTAATTAAAAGGAAAATGCCCCCTTTAATTAAATAAAGCCCCACTTAACATTTATCCCAAATGTGCACACATAAAGCATTATTCCTATTTTAAAATGAGAGGAAAATACATTTTTGTCTACACATGAATGCACAATTTTCTATGTAAGAGGAATCTTCTAATTATAAAATAATTTTAATTCTCCTCTGCACTTTCTCTCTCAAAAGTCAACTGTTGATTGTGATTGGTGGAGATGCTTATGCACATGGATCAACCAAGATGCATTCTCCTCCCTTGATTATGCCACTTTTTCCTCTTAATCCCTACCATCCATTTATCTTAAAAAGGAGAGCTCTCTCCTCATTCTCTCAATCTTAGACTCTCATGCTAACATTATGTTGTAGGTTTTCTTGGTGACTTTGGACATTTGAAGGACTTGGAGCACTTTTGTATTTTCACTTTCATACTTGCATTCTCATAGTAGCTTCATGGCATTTCTAGATTAGCTTTCTTTTATGATTTGTATTAGCTCACATAGCTTAAGTAGGAAGGCCTTTTAATAATCTCATATTTCTAGTTTAGTTTGCATCTTGCATATCATTTAGTTTAGATTGCATTTTCATTTCATACTCTTGATTCTTGGATATTGGCACTCATTGTCTCTACTCTTTGAATCTCTCATGCTATGGTGCACCTTGCAAGGGTTGCATATCTTGGTTCATTTGAGATCCACCATATCATAGCCTTTACACATCATAGATAGAGATATATAAGTCACCTCTTGAGATGCCCTCTTTCATGGGTATTCTTGAGAATAAGGGTTTAAAGAAGCATGACACTTTTTGTGCACACTAACCTGATGCCTTGGTATAGTTACCCAAGATCCTTCCAAGCATAGGCCTCTCTAGGTGAGATCCTTCTCCAAATAAAATTGTATCATCTACAAAATATTGATGTGTCAATAGTTCCTCCTCACTAGTATTTGAGATACCTTTGATGGTTCCTTCCATCTTTTCTTGCATAATTAACTTGCCTAACACATCAACCATTAGAAATAGGGTCTCCCTATCTTAGACCATGAGAAATACTAAAAAATCCTACCATAGTTTTATTTTTTAAAATAGACATTTTCAAGGTAATATACATCCAAAGATTAACTCTATCCACAGTTTAGAATACCCATACACTTCAAGATATTTACATAAAAAATGCTAATCTACCCTATCATATGCTTTCATAATATCCAAATTGATGAGCATACTAGGTAACTTATTATTTTGAACTAAATGAATAGCCTCTTGGGCTAGAATGAAGTTATCACATATCGATCTCCCCAAGACAAAAGCTGTTTGTTCTTCATTTATAAGATTAGAAAACATCTTTTGAAGACTGCTGGCCAAAATTTTACTAAAGATCTTGTAGAGAGTATTACATAAAGCTATGGGTCTAAAATCATTTAAAGGTTCTACCTTATCCTTTTTTGGAATAAGGGCTATAAAAGTATTATTGACTTCTCTCATCAATTTGCTAGAGTTCCTGACTCCTTCCAAGTGTTCGTTACATATTCTCCTATGAAGTCCCAATATTTCTAGAAGAAAAAGGTTGAAAATGATCAAGACTTGCAGACTTGTCCAGATTCATATATGTGAGGACTCCAACCTCTATTTTGGTGATCTTTTTTAGAAATATTTTGTTTTGTTCCACAGGGACTAATCTTGGGATGTTAGAGAGAAAGCTCCTCAAAGCCACTAGACTAGAACTTACACCATTATTATAAATTCCTTCAAAGTAAGATATGGCTTCCAAGTTGATATCTTCAATCGAGCTCTTTATATTTCCATCCATTCCTTTAATGGAAGTAATTCAGTTATTAGCTCTTCTTTGTTTAGAGCTATTATGCAAATATTTGGTGTTCTTATCCTTTGATTCTAACCATGTATCCATCGACTTTTGTCTCCATAAAAGTTCTTCAACCAAAAATTCTCCATATTATTGCATAAGATTTCTTTCTTTAAGGAATTGAGCCTCTCCCATTCCATTTTTCGTAACTTCCTTGTTTAGTGATTTAGTTTATCTTCTGGAGTTATCTTATCCTCAAAGATATTTCCAAAGAAATATGAGTTCCACTCTTTTAACTCACATTTGATTACTTCCAGTTTACTAACTACCTAGAACATATTGGATCTCAAGACCTCAGTTTCCTCCCACAATTTCCTAATAATATTAATACAATTATCATTTTTGAGCCACATTTTCTCAAATTTGAAAGGATATTTGCTAGGCCATTTATTTTCCAAAATTTTAAGCTCCAAAGGATAGTGATCTAATCCCAATATTGGTTTAACTTTAGATTCAAATGAAACTGATACCATTGACAGATCTCCATGAGAAAAATACGTGTCTAATCTTTTTGCAATATTACTACACCCCTTCCTTCTATTGTTCCAAGTGAAGGTGTTTTCCAAGCTAGCCAATTCCAAAAGACCTAACCTGTTTACCCAATTAAAAATCTTTTGATGCTAATGAGAGGCTGTTTCTACTTCCTCTCTTTTTTGAAGGTCAGATAATAGCATTAAAATCTCCTTTTAGAATAAATAGAACTTCCCATTCTAATGTTAGCCTATCTTCCAACTCTTTCTACAACTTGGCTTTATCTCCATTGTGAATTGGCTTGTAGACACTAAACAACCTATAGTGAAGTTCAAATTTGATTCCTTTCACTATACCACTCATCCAAATCTTATGGATTTCTATAGATTAAGTCGATACATTCCCAGGATTCCATATTATGGCAAGACTTCTAGAAGTCCCTTCAGCAAGGGAATATTTTATCTTCCTCCAACCTAAAGATCTTTTAAACTTATTCATTTCTTCACTATTAAGTTTCATTTCTAGAAGAATTATAATGTCATCTTTAGTGTTAGTAATGTAGTGTTTTAGGAGTTGTTTCTTGTTAGAGGCATTGAGGCCCCTAGCATTCTAGGTTAAGACATTCATGGTGCCTAGGGAAGGAACTTACCCTTCCCAACATTAAGAATATTAGTTAATTTAATCTAACCCTTAGCTCCACTATCTTTTAGACACAGTTCTTGCAAGGATTTTCACCCTCGCTTTCTTAATACTTTTGCATAATTAGGACCTCCCTTACTTGGGAGGATGATCCTAATCCTAAAATACCTATCAAATCCTTGACCAACTCTGCTAACCATTATTTGATGACAATGGGGCTTGTCTCCCTTTCCATGTCCTTTACTTCCTTGATTTAGAGATTAGAATAGATTTTTGCAACTTGAGTTCCTCCTCATCATAAATCAATGATTAAATAGAATTACTTTTTAAGTGAATGGTAAAATCAATGATGCTTCAGATGTTATTATAGATGGTATAATTTTATATCTTATAATCTAAATGATTTTAAAGTGAATCTTATTTAGCTAAATTTATAACATTTAAATTAGTGAGTAACGACCTAGAACTAACCATTTTGTTGATAACATTAATTTAGGTAGTTAGCTATTAAGTCAAATGTTAATTGTTGGAATTATCTAAAAAAGAAACTAATATTTTAAATTTGATTGGAGTTGAACTTAACTTTATCAAATAGGCTATTAAATTCAATTAAGTATAAAATGACATATTAAACCATGTTTAGTTATTAAATAAATTGGATTGGTGTCTTTTATCAAAAAGTAAATAATTTTAACAAGTGTCTTTTAGTGAGATTTTGAAAAAATTATTTTAACCAAGTTCAATCTCCTTTAACCTATCTATATTATCAACTTAGTTGCAACAATGTAGGTTTAATGTATGTAATTTGAACAAAAAAAAACTGTTGGATTGTTTTGAGAAATTGGAGGCGTAAGGTATATTAGCCTTTGACTATATGGGAATAATATAATTAAACAACATGTTAATGAGGAATTTTCGATAATATCTCACTTGGCTAGGAGACCTAAAATGAACATGATTGTGTCACATATGATGGTGGTTTTAGCACATATCAAGTTGCAAGAAGATAGAGTGGATTAGTATTTGATTTCAATATTAAGATCCATTTAAGTAAGACCAAGAATCTTCATAAACTTGATTTTGTTCCTTTGGATCAATACAACTCTTTTAGTTTAAGTCAATTAGTATAAGGACAAGAATGTACCCACAACTAACTATGGTAAACATATAATGTTCACATATCTTCAAAATATGTAAGTAATCAATTTCTACAAAATGGTTTGAAATAAACTTTAATCAATTAAGCCCTTCCGTGCAAATAGATCTAAATTAATTTTGCGAGTAGACTTGATCACTTCATGATATTACCATAACCTAGAGGTTGTGATAAACTATTGAGCTCATAAAGAACACCCACATAAGTGTTCTTTAATATTTTACTAAGGAGTAAGTGTTTTTCAATCCCAAGTGTTAGTGAAGGTTGTGAAACTGTAATTGCAAGGAATCAAATTTAGCATGATGATGCAATTTAACAAACACCAGTTTGCATGAAAAGTCACATTGGTAAACAAATGGCTTATAGTACATAAGTTGGTGTTGTACACTAAGAAAGTGCACTCCTCTAAACCCTTCTATCTAGGTATTCCATGGATTGGAATGATTGAATGGTGAGTTAGAGCTCCCTAGTCATGGAGTGTAAGAGGCATACAAAATAAGAATAAAGAGGGCCTCTCATTTGAGGATTAAAGATGCAACCCTTGCTAGTAAACCATGAAATGAGAGATTATTTAGACAAGAGAAAGAATTCTAGTGTCAAAGAACTCTCAAATATGAAATAAAAAAATGAAACTATGTTAAAATGAGATGCACAATGCAACTATGCTAAGTAGAATAAGAGTGTTACAAATATGTTAATTAAGCTATGCGATCTATGCTATTGCAAAGGAAACTAAGCTATTGCAAACAAATCTAAGATATAATGAAAATGCAAGAATGAGACAAGAAGATAAAATTTCTCCACAAAAGCTCCAAGAAAACCTATAGATAAACCTGCAACATAACAATAGCTCAAAATCAAGATCCTTAGAGAAGGAGAGAGATCTTCATTTTGAAGGCGTATGGATGGTTGAGATCAAGATCAATAAGTGGATGATCAAGGTTGGGAGTTGAATTTTAGCATGATCCATGTGAAAGATCATTTCCACCAATGAGAAAGAGTTGACTTTTCATATGTGATAAAGTGTTTTCTTTTAATTTGTAAATAGGAAAAAGACTTTATGTATGCACATTTGAGTGGGTTAGAAGAATGGGGCCTTATTGTTACTTTTTAATCATTGTAAAAATCTAGGGTAAATCATTTGGATTAAGGTTGACATAACAGTCATTTGTAAATCCTTTAACTAGGTGACATTCCAAGTGAATGATCTAAAGTCCTCTAACAAGGCTCACTCCTAACAGGGTGATTGAAATCTTCTAACCAAGTCATATTTAACAGTGTGTATTGTAACCTTTAATAGGGTTGACCTTTCATAGGGCATCACTTTAGAAGAGTGAGAATGAGTAGCATGTTACTAGTAGTTTTTCCTAAATTGGGTTTCCACATAAAATCCTAGTGTCAAATGTGTTATTGAATGAATTGTATTTCATGTTTACATTTCTACAGACCTAGGATAGTAATCTACAAGTTTAAGTGATTGTATGATCTAATGGATGCATGCATAATATGTGTTATGGATATGGGTTCACTAAGCTGTGCAAAGTTTTATTTGAACATCTGGACTTTAGATAAATGATCCACCTCCCTCTTAGTTATTCTAAAGAATTCCAACAAGAAGTAGGTCAAAGCAAGAATAATGATAAAATGAAATGAATAAGAATGAAAGAGAAGAGAGGAAGAGGGTATAAATTATGAAGGAATGAAGAAAGATGTTAGCCCCAACAAGGTCTGAAGATTAAGCCTTTGAAAGTAAGCCAACTGCATAGAAGAAACAAGAATTTTAAAATACAATTTTGACCATCAAAATGAACTCATATTTTGATTTCAATTCTAAAAATTAATCCATGATGTCAAAATAAGGTAGAGGCACATTTTTTCATAGAAATCCAAGACTTTGAAAAATTAGGTCAAAATACTATATAAAGGATCCAAAAGGGTAGATAGTGTTTGAATGCTTTAGAATAATTGAGAGAGGGGTGAATCAGTTATCCAAGGTCCCAAGGTCCAAATGTACAGATAAAAATTTTCAATACTTAACAAATACTTGTGCATGCATTGATCATCCAATATCTCAAACCATACTATATTATTGTCCTAGGTCAAATGAACTTTGTAGAAATATAAACATGAAATACCATAAAATCATTCACATAATTTAACACAAGGATTTTACATGGAAACCCAATTTGGGAAAAAGAAAACTAGTAACATGCTACAGATTTTCACTCTTCTGAAGTGAACTCTGTGAGGAGCCAACCCTAGTAAAGGTTACACTGCACACTGTTAAATGTGAGCTTGATTAAAGGATTTTAATCACCCTATTAGGAGTGAACCTTGTTAGAGAAATTTAGAACATTTCATTAAAATGTCACCCTATTAAAGGATTTACTCATGACTATTAGGTCAACCTTAATCCAAATGATTTATCTAGATTGATACAATTTTTAGAAAGTAACAGTAGGACTTGATCTAATAAAAAAACAACTCACTTGTTGATTATAGATCTCTTATTTAGTCCTCCATTCTTCTTGGCATTCAATATCCTCTATCTTTGATAGCTTGTTCACCCTTCAAGCCTTCACCTCCTTAAGCCTTCTTGCTTAGTATGCCAATTGTAGATTCATCCCTTCGGCCACCAAATGAAGCAACACCACAAGACTCCTTGTCTATCTCCAACTCACACTATGATACTTTTCTTTTGGCCCTTTATCTCCTTATATAGATAATTTAGATATTTTTCCTCTTAACCAAAATTTCCCATCTTAGGGTCTGGTTAGATTCATCGAATCTACCCTCTTTTCCATTTTGTTCCCTTCTAGAAACTTCTCTTACAATCCTCTTCAAATTCATCTTCAAATGATTTATCTTGAATTTTTTGCAACCAACTAATCATACATATCTTCCACATGCTTCACACAATTCAAGAAATCAACTTTGTTGGCTCAGATTCGTCAAATCAATCAAACTCATTTTACTGGCACTCAAAAATAACATGTTGTTTGCTTGGCAATCACTATCTTTTGATGCTTGATCAACACTAGATTGCTCGGCATACACTAAGTTTATTTGGTACTTGACACAAATTAAACTTTCATCACTTGACACCTACTAGATTTCTCTTTGTTCGGCACATACTGAACTTCCTTTTCTTGGCTTCAACTATCTTTCTGCTCAGCCTACACTAACTTGCTTAGCTTCCATTGTTTACTCACTCAAAATTTGTAGACACATTTCTTTTCTTGGCCTTCTTCTTGTCTTTTCTCAAGTATCCTTTCATTGTAGCCTTAAGTAGATAAACAATACACTATATCATCAAAGTCTTACTTGGTCTTAGTGTTCCTTTTATAAACAATATAACTCAACCTTTTTCTAGGTACTCTTGTTATCCTTTCTTTTCAAATCCTCTTCATTAATCAATCAAATGATAGAATTTGGACCAAATTAGCAATTGTCTCACTAGAGAGTAACAAGTTTGAAAGTAGTGACAAAATAATGACTGTTCCATGATAAGTTTCATCAATCTTCCTCATTTCTATACTTCAACAATCTTCTTCAACAAATATATGTGATGATAGAATATAAAAGAGACAAGAAAAACCCAAGAGAAGATGATAAGATACAATTAAGTAGAAGAGAAGAATGAACATAGTTAGTCGACATGTCCATGAAAGATAAAGAAGACTCTCTCAACATTAATAAATATAAAGGTAAGATAAAATGAACCCTAAACTATAAGCTAGTATGCAAAAGGTACAATTACAATGGTTATATAGACAGGTCCTAGTTTTTTTTATCAGGGACATCAAAAGATTACACAATCATCACTAGCATAACTATGAGGATATGAATATGATCTATATCAGATAGAATGTGAGAATTCAACCTATGCATTAAAGAAATATAGGTCAAGATGAATAGTGCAGTTAGATTCCCTAAGTTTAGTGTAGCAAGATTATGCTTGCATCGAGACATAAAATGTCAAGATGACCATAAGCATTTACTTGAAAAAAATAGACAAGGATGATACGTTATAGATCCCAAGTGTTAAGTGGGAGAAGCAAGATGCTCAAGACAACTAAGATAAAAAAAGTACACCCACAAGAAGAAAAAAAGTTAAACATGCCCCATACCCCTAGTCTTCTAGTCCATGACATCCTCGAGAGACTATTAGGGAGGGAACATTTATCAAAGAAACCATCACAGATAGCACACAAAAAAAATAAAATTGATCAAGTCTTAGCAAGTTTAATATTTTAGTGCATGTGTAGAAGTCATATGACCATCTCTTTAGGAAAAAAGTCAGCCAATGAGAAATATCGTAGCATCCTAAACCATAGCTAAAGTATCCAAAAAGTGTTGAGAAACACTTGATGTCAAGGGGAATTTTTGAGAAACACTATTTGCAAGAGTTGGCAAAGAAATGCCAATGTAACAAAGAGAACCTAGATAAAGAAAAAGACTACCTATGCCCCCTAGACCTAGACTAGGATCAACTCGAAACCATGAGTACCAAAAGGACATATGAAATGAAATGGATTAAGCTCAGAGTGCAAAGTGATATACCAATAGACATAAGTACAAGGGATGTTTTATGATTTTTTTATTTTTTTGAGGTATTTAATTTTTTAGGTGATACATCAAAGTGCCTATTGCAAGGTTTTCACTAAGATGATCATTTTTCAGGACATTTTCTATTTTTTAAAGGATTTTTTCAGCATCATATATGATTTTTTTTTTTAGAATGATTTAGAGATTACTAGTTCTCAAGAAATATCACATCATTTTTTTCCTTTTTCAAGAAAAGTGTAGGATATGATGGAGCAACGAGATGTTGGTTAATTAGAGATGGATAAGAAATAAGTATGAAGCTAGTGAAAGTGATCCTCAAGGACTAGCTCCTCAAGAGTACCCAAGCTAGGGAAAACATAAAATAGCCATATGAAGCATGTTTGGGATAAGCCAAGAAAGCCACGAATGATGAAAACATGTAGGATAAGAAGTTAAAGCCAATGAGTGAGATAACATATGAAGGAATGTAATCTAAAAGAGTAGACATGTCAAGAGGCCTAAGAAACATGTTTTTATTTATTGTGATCAAGACCAAGGGGTCAAATAGATAGGATGGCAATGGGATAGGGTAATAAGAATGAATTTGGATGTGAAGGCTATGAGTGAATGAGAAAGAACAATAGGGAAGCTCATGGATAAGATAGATAATAGGCAAAGATAGCTCAACATTCTCAAGATCAAAGAGGAAGAGGGAATAGATGGATGATGAATGAATTACTCATGATGCCTGTTTACCAAGTTTTCATCATGTTACTTATCCATAGTGTCACAAGAAGTGGATTTCACCGTATAATGAATTTATTTCACCTTAATTTTTCTACCAAGGTGTCACAAGAAGTGGTTTTCACCAAGGCACTTTTTTTCTTCTTCTATTTTTTTCTTTTTTGGATAGGTCAAGATTTTTCAAGTTATGTAGTGCTCCTATAGGAAAGAAAAGTCGTGATAAGACAAGACCATAGATAAGCATGCTCAATGAGGTTGATAGAGTGAAGGAAGAGAGATGGTTTTAGGATAAGTATATGGAGGATAAAAGTTCATGCCTTGAAAGATTGTAGGCACATGGATAGTAGGTAAGTGTAGCTTTGAAAAGATTGCATAAGGGTAGGTGACAAAGTGGGGAAGATAAAAATTGACACACACCTTGGAGGGTTTTGGAATGATGGAGGAACCATGGAGGAAATATATTGAGGTTTAGATATATGAGGTGGTAGGAGAATTTTAGAAGAAGATGGAGTGGAAGCCTTCGGAAACTTTTTGGGAAGATGTTTGGAAGAAAATGGAGTGGAATCTTTTGGAAGCTTGAATGCAAAATTAGATTTATGTTCACTATTCAAGTCTTTCAAGCGACACTTGGGAATCCATATAGCTTTAGATTTTCCTTAGGATACTTTAGAACACATTTATTCAATAATGGGTTTAGGAACCCATATTTGTTTTGATTTAGCTCTTTGGGTAGAGAACCTTTATGGTCTCTTAAATAATTGTTCTTTCTTTGTATTCACATGTCTATTAGATGAGTCATAGTGATCTTTATTTGTAAATGGATTCTTGTTTTTATTTTTAAATTGATCATCCAAATTTCTTCTAAAAGACTTGGGACTTGTGGATGAAAAAGGTTCATACAAATGGTTTATATGGATGGATGAATGGAATTTCATCAAGGATGAGTGTCTTTGTTGGTCTTGAGGCATACTGGGAGAGGTAGGAGCTAAAAATATGGGAGATGAAGGAACATAAGGCCCCAATATGGAAGGAAGGTTTGAAGGTTTTAGCTTTTATGGATAAGGACCAAGAATTGATTTAGGAGAAGAAAATGGATAGTGGATAGAGATATTAACATCTTTAGAGTGAGAAACATGGCCAAGACCATCAATAGACTCACGAGTATCTTTGATAGGAGCATTTGAATCTTGAGCATAGTTTTGGAGTGGATATGGAGAACTAGAACAAGAGGGGATACTTTTATCTTGACAAGTTTCTTTAGATAGCATAGGAGTAGTACTTTTCTCATGATTTTCAATAAGCTCAATTGAGGTAGTGGAGGTGGTGTCTTCATCATACTTAGGAGGTGGGTAAGACATAGGATATGAAAGAATAAAATTTTGAAGGAGACGAAAGGGTGCTTGATCTTGATCTTTCTTGACAATTATAGCTTTGTCATTTTGAGAGTCCTCTTGACATGGAGCCACTTTTGGGGGCAAGGGATAATGTGAGGTGAATTTAGTAGTTTGTGGAGTAGGCATGGTAGTGCATGAAGGTTGGAGATCTTTAGTCTTAGTAGCATGAAAATATTTGCAGCCAAGTGAAGATTAGGTTGAGTTTCTTTTAGAGGTATCCCTTGAGAGTATGCATAGTCCATGTGAAAAGAAATAGGTTCTTTTTTTGATGGAGGCATGTTGGAAAGATTTGAAGTTTTGAGAGATGTATGAGTGTTAGAATAAATTGAGGTATCAAGGAAACCACTACTAGAAATAGTTTCATAAACATGATCTTTCTCAAGAAAAGTATCCTCATCACATGAATTATTATAGGTTTCAACATCAACGATCTCATTATCAATAATATCTTGAATTTTATGTTTCAACTCAATGCAATCTTCAATTTTATGACCTTTGTTTCTATGGTAGCTATAATAGTGATAATCTCTCCACCATGGATGTTTTATTTTAGGTTCATAAGGTCTAGTGTTGTCTGGTAATGTGATGAACTCATTATCAAGAAGTGTTTGCAAGATAGCATCATAAGAATCTTCCAAGCGAGTAAAATTTATCTCAAGAGTGTGCCTAGGATCTTCTTGTTGTTTCTCAAGTGAGTAGCATGTATACAGGTCTTCATAATATTGGTCAAAGATAGGCTTGTCATGAAATTATTGCATATGATCGAAGGAGGTTTTACTTGCTAGTTCTCTAAAGAGGTCTTCATATCCATTCGATGAAAATAATTGATGTTTTGGAGTAGAGAATGTAGACCTAGAAGAAGATGACCCATTTGTATATTGAGAGCTTAAGAGAAGCTCATGTGATGGTTCCATTCTTTACTCTAACTTTTTCTCTATTTTAGACTTCATTTCTATCATGTGCCTAGTGAGGTGAAGGCAAGCACGATCATTTATCTCTTCTAGTTCTTTGTATTGAGTCTATAGGTCTTGAAATTGTTTAGAAACATAGAAGAACCCATGATCATCTAGACTTGGTTTAGGTTTGGTAGTACAATGTTTGAAGCCATAGCGGTAGATAGAAAATCAAGCATGAAGCTAACTAGAGGAAGCTAATAAGGTGACCCAAGATAACTTGATGTCCAAACTAGAGAGGTAGAGTGTTAACTTACCAAAGAGAGGTAGCATGAGATGTAGCAATAAAAGAGTGACTTGTGAAGAAAAGTGTCCAGACAACTTATGACACTTGCAACTCAATTCAAGAGCTAGGAAAGATGCCCAATAGCCAAATAGATAGATAAAAAAAAAAAAATGAACAAATCTCCCAATCAAAAAGTGTAATCAAGAGATCAAGGTAATCATTTGAGAAAAAGAGGGTCCTAGCAAGCTGATATAGACCAAGAAATATTGCACAAGTAGAAATATCGCACAAATGTACACTAAGAAAATGCACTCCTCAAAACCCTTCTATCTAAGGTATTCCATAGATTGGAATTCTAGAATGGTGGCCTAGGGCTCCCTAGTCATGGAGTTCAAGAGGCATATAGAATAAGCATAAAGAAAGCTCTTAGTTGAGCCTTAGAGATGCAACCCTTGCTAGTAAACCATGAAATGAGAAATTTTTTAGATGAGAAAGAACGCCAATGTCAAAGAACTCTCAAATATGCAATACAAAAATGAAACTATACTAGAATGAGGTGTACAATGTAAATATGCTAAACAAAATTCAAGTGTTACAACCATGTTAATTAAGCTATGTGATCTATGCTATTGTAAAAGGAAACTAAGCTATTGCAAAAGAATCTAAGCTAGAATGAAAGTGCAAGAATGAGATAAGAAGATAAAAGTTTTCCACAAATGCTCTAAGAAAACCTATGGATAAACCTATAGCATAACAATAGCTCAAAATTGGGATCTTGAGAGAAGGAGAGATCTCTCCATTGTAAAGGTTTACAAATGATTGAGGTCAAGATCAAGAAGTGGATGATCAAGGGTGGGAGTTGAATTTTAGCATGATCCATGTGCAAGATCATTTCCACAAATGAGAAAGAGTTGACTTTTCATGTGAGACAAAGTTTTTTCTTTTAATTTGTTAATAGGAAAAAGAATTTATGTGTACACAATAGAGTGGGGTCTTTTATTTAATTAAAAGGGGACATGTTCTTTTAATCAAATATGGACTTAGGATATTATAGTCAAACTATAGATTAAAATCAAATAAATTGATTTTCAGCAATTTTACCTAGACAAATGATTAAATAATTTAGCCAAAATGTTGAGAAGGGGTCTAATAGTCTAGATGACCATTTTTTAGGTGATTACAAGTGCAACATGATTCAATAAACTAAAAAATTCAAAACCTCTATATAAACTATTTGGTCTTTAATATGTTGAATGTTTAGGTGTATGATATGATTAACATTAAGGCTATAAATATGAACCTCTTGTACTAATAGTGTTGTCTTGCAAATCTTTAAACTTAGTATACTCTTAGGAATTAGGGTAAGATAGATTGAAAATGAGATTAGAGAATGAAATAAATTAATCCATGTGATGCAAATCTTAGAGTTAAAATAATTTCACACTATTTAGAGGACTATATCCACATAAAAATAGGAATAGTGATAATAGAATTGCTTGATGGGGAAGTTGTAGTTTAAGACAATGTATACGCTCTGATTGATTAGATTCTCATTATGATGTATATATATGGATTTATGTCTATAATTCAAGGATGAAGAGTTAAGTAATTTATTGTTAGGGAGTGAAAAATCTCCATATTTAATATGAGTACAAGCATTAATTACATCTTTGTATACTAGAGTATGAGTAAGCATGCCAAACCTAGTGGAATCCAGTGACCCAAATTACATCATGTATACAATTATGAGCATTGATCTAAAGAGTAAAACATAGGGTTGTGAGATAGGTGCCTCCATAAATAGTGCTAGTGGAATAGTGATGAGGGATTATATGGTACAATCATGTCTTATATTGCGATTATTTTGATAGTAACTCCATAACCATTACTCTATGAAACACACACTATGATAAGGGGTAGAAGATCTCCATGGACAACAAGGTTTCAAAGTGAACTAGTCTTATGTATATCCCCATATGTATCCTCTATTATGGAATTCTTAGTGCAAACTCACTCCTTTGTGCATTTACCAATAGACCATGGATGGTGCCTATTAAGATAATTATATTGGATAATATAGATACTTCATTGGTTTTTTCTAATTTAGGCTTTTTGGATTTATTATTTAACATGTCCCAAGGTGTGTGAGATCAATCATTATTTTATTCACATGGTCAAATGATCACCAATAGAAATTGTAAAATTGATGTTCACCATTAAATTACTTTAGCGATTTAGAAATCACCATCTCTCTCCCCCATAGTGACCTTGGTATGACATAATTGTGCTTGTTGTTTCTTTTTACAAATTTTGATTCTTTCTTATTATTGCCAACAATGTAAAACATAACGTTGGGCTACTTAACCAAATTTATTTTTGATGGTCTCATTTATCCTTAGGGACATACCCTTGTTTTAAAATTAAATTCTTTATATTGTGTCCATTCTTGAATTTTAAGTTATTGAATTAATTATTCCACTTTTGGCTTTAAGTTTTTTTTGAGGCATTTTCTATTGAAAAATGTTGGCAAAATATGTTATAATGTGACTTATGAAATGACTATAAGCCAAAGAGATTCCCAAAAAATCATATGGGGAGTAGAGCATTGGGAAAATTACTTATTAAAAGATATGAAATTCTTAGAGAAAGTACCCATGCCACCATCCTTTCCCATGCTATTAATATTGTGAATGCCCATCCTCATTAGTCTTGTGTATTTTGTGAGGTGTTGGTGCATTGGAATACCCTTGTTGAGCATGAACTGTATTATCACATAGACTAGGTAAGGTTCTAGGTGAACATGTTTTTGAATAAATATAATTATAACAAGAATTAATGTACAATGAAATTTCCAAAGTAGGATGTGTCATCATCTTGAGTAAAGTCCATATTTTAATTAAATTATGTCTTGTACCAAAATGGGTTTCCATGTAACAAACATACTCACATGTGACTATTGAAAAACTTGGCTACCTTGAGGTATTAATGATATATATGACTAATTATAAAATTGAGGGATTATGCAAAGGATATCTATTAGATATCTTAAGGTTATTGAAGTAAAATCATTCCATTAAATGATCCTTAACCCATAAAATTGGGAAAAGCCTAATCTTGAAAAACTATACATCTTCTTTATGAGTCAAGGTCTGAGCTCCATATTTCATAAGGCTAAAAGGGTACACATGTCTAATACCCATGGATGTACACATATTTTCTAATTTAAATTTCTCCTTAACAAGACTAAAATTTGGCTAAGTCTAGGTAAGTCTTAGGTTGAGGAGCATGCCCCTACTTTTAACTGAATTCTAGGAGGATGCCAAATGCCCCTCCTCTTATGCACTCAATTAAACCTCCGCTTTATGAACATGACCCTTTTATAGAGGATTATAATGGATTAGAGGAGTAAATAAGGTGGTTGAATGTGTACATCATTATAGTTTCCCTTGCTAGGGATTATGCTTGCGTATGTACCTTCCTCATAATAATTCAATGATAATACATTTTAAAATGGTCGTTGACTTGGGCTAAAGATTCTTATGTTCTTGTTGGAATTTTATAGTCATTTCCTGTACGAGAGCTATCCCAAGTTGTTATAACATTTCAATAAATTTCATAAATATCCTAGTAGATTCATTATGATGATACACTATGGGTTTAGACTCTAATTGAGAAGTACTTGATATTGTAGTTGTGTTAATTTCTGCACTTGTGAAGACAAAGTTATGATACTTTATTCATGCATTGTGATTTGTTAATATATATGATTACTATGGTAATGAAATATGAGCATTAGATTCCGAGTTACACTGTGAATTATGTTTTGCAGGGGATTTGGGGTTAATTGGACAATAAGTGATAAAATGAATTTCTCCACATACTCTCTATAGGTGATTCATGTGGAACTACTTTGTGAGAGTGTGATTTCATTTATATAATGATGAGCCATGAATTTTTGTGATTAGGTAATTCAAATGCTACATGCTTAAATGATGTTCTCCTCCTAAATTTATGTGTGTTTTATGAATGGTTAAGAGATTATTATGATGGTTATTGTTATTATTATTTTTGATAGGTAATAATTGTTTTGTAATATAAAATATAAAAAATGGGTTATCCTTGGCTTGAACCAGTAACAAAAGGGTATGCACCCAACTTGAAGAGAGTCAATAAAAAGGGGAAACTACATCTAAAATATGGGCTAGGACCTATAACTTTCCTTTACCCCGAGACTGAGACCAAAATATCATCTCAAAGGGCTCTTTTGCCCCTCGCTTCTCTTTCTTGCTCTTTACAACCTGTCATCCATCTTCCACCATTTCAGCTTTGGTCTACCATGACATCTCCATCTGTGTAGGAGAAACCTCTTCATTACCATTTCTTTGTAATGTCTCTTTTTTTGCGTCACGATCATATTGCTTCTGCTGCTCTTTTCCTTCTGGCGTACCGGTGCCTTCATAAGCCTGCAAACACTTTCCACTCACTGCTGAAAATTTACCACTCCTTTTTGGAGGCTCATTTGTAGCTTCTGGAGATATCCTTTGCAAGGATTCTGTAACAACTTGAGAGAAAAATTTTTGTTTCTCACCCCCATCCACATTCTTCAAAACCGTGTAGTGTTGTTCCCCACTATCTTTCCACCAAGATGCTTCCCGTTGGATTCTCACTTTTGAGCATTTTGAAGCTACATGTCCCACTTGGTGACATCTTCTGCACCTAAATGGGATGCCTTCATAATCAAAGGGTTGAACCTAGCAACCCTTTGAAGTATTAATCTCAATTTCTACTAGTAGCCCAAGTGAAATGTTCATTTCAACTAAAACCTGGGCATAGGTGGAGTGTAAAAGGTATGAAGAGCCTTCATCTACCATCAAAAAATACCTAACAAATTTCTAATATATTCCAAACAAGAGTTAAACCATAAGTGTAAAGGAAAGTAGGGGAGTATTACCTAGATAGGGATCTTTTCAAAACTTTCTAAATCAGGTCAAAAATTTGGGTGTCATGGTTTCAACATAAGGGCATGTTGATCCTCCCAGCACAAAAAATGATCACATAGGATTATTATTTTATTTTGGATATTCTCAAACACAACAATAAAAAACCCTTTAGCTATAGGGTAAATCTGGACTATTCTTGTTAGCAGGGGTCCCCAATTTCCTGAGATCCATTTATGTAACTCACTTAAACTAGGCCACAACCCACTGAACCTTCCTATTATTCCAAACTCAGAAAGACTAAAACATTATGCACAACTTTCTCATCTGTGTATGCATCTAAAATCACTAACACACCTCCTTTTTTTTGTTGCACTAGGGGTCTAAAGGTGACATCCCCACTACATCCTTTGCCATGGTCACCATGGCTTCCATCCCTAACCAAATTGCCTCCCTTATTACCACCACCAGTAGAGTCTTCATCGATGACATCAAAACCACCACCATCATCAAACTAGCTGCCCGATCTTCCACCCTTAACTCCTTCGCCACTATAATCTCTTCCATTTATACATCTACCTCCATTGAAACTCCCTACCTTATCAAAACACTTGCTAGCATTTGGGCAATAATTGACATTTGCACCTAGGACCTATGAAACCCTATGTCTACCATCTGATCCAAGTTCCATAGCTAACATCCTTGGCGCTCCTTTGCCCAGGCCTTGAAGGGTGACTGTTTAGCAAGAGGACCAATACCATCACCCGCAAAAGAAATGTGTCCCGTATCCTTCTTTGCGTTCATCCATTTCTCCTTTCCTTGCATGTTCTTAGCACCATCATTAACCTGAACATTTCCATTCAAAGCCAAAGGGGAGAGAGCTTGATGTTTTTGATTACCAATAGATAGATTGTAGGGAGGTAAAACCCTAGTCTTTGCAGCAATCGAGAGCGCCATTGTATGCTAATGGAAACATTTTATGATTTTTTTTTTTGTTATGATGGTTATTATGGTAGTAGAATTTGATAAATTATTTTCATTACAATTATTAGAAAACTATAGATGGAATTCATGTCATGATGAGAAGTGATCATATGATAACTTGTTATTAAAAAGTGAATTATTGTGCATGTAATTTCATGAGCATATTGTGTTGTGCAATGTAAAAATAGTTATATGGAAATGAACTTTGATTGCCTATATAAAAATGTGAATTAGATGTTATATGTTGATTAAGGTTACTTTGCATACTATTTGTACTTATGATTGACAGATTTAGATGATTAGAAAGATGGAAGTTGAGCTTCAGATTTTTATGGTTTAATCATAATTGACATGTGAATTATATTTAAATAGAATCGATTCCATTTGATTAGTATGACATTTAATTTTTGCAGATACCTTATATGGAATTGAATTGTGAACTAATGGATTATGCAAATGTGAATTATGCATGATTAGTGTTGATTAATTAGTATATTGATTTATAAGTTTAATTTCTTGAATGGAAAATACAGTTGGACAAATGGTGACTTGTTTAAGTCACTCCACTAGTAGCACCTTGGTTTGGGGGGATTTTATTTTAGTTAAATATGCACCCATACCTCATTAACGGCTCTTCTAGAAGGCCTTTAATGAAAAGTGACAAAATTGGAAGGGAGGAGAAGTACATTCCACATCTGTTACATTTGGTCACTATCTCATTTATGAAGGAGGAGAAAGGAGAGTTAATATATTTGAAAGCCCATACCCTCATTTATGGGAGTTGGTTGAGAGTTTTAGAAGTCTTTTTAGTGATAGTTTAGACACATTTTGGGTTGTTTACTCATTATCCATCTGTGGAGATGGTAAGGAGATAAGAGAATTTGTGAGATTTTGGAGAAGTTTAGTTTTGGACTAAGGGGACACTCTTCTACAACTATCATTGCCATTAGCTTGGACTTAAGGTTGGTTCAATTATTTTTTTTGCATGTTTTCTTAAATGTTGTTGTGAATTTGGAAAGAAATTTATGTGAAATTGTCATTGTGATTGTGTATTTTATGGTTTTGAGTTCGTGTAATATTTTTGGTTTTCTTGCCTTGATTGTCTATCCATGTGATGTTTTTGGGAGTTGAAGGTGCACTCACCCTTGCAAGAGAAGAGTACCCTTGGGTTGAAGGTTTGATAGCCCATTGAGTGCAAAGTCTCTCCTTGTGTAGGAGAGGGATAAAATATTGATGTATGGGTTCCATGTGCCATTTCTACTTATGAGCATTTGGGGGTGATAAAAAATGGTTGTATGTGAAAGGATTGATTTTTTTTTGGGTATATTTTGAGCCTTGTTAAAGGTATTGTATTCTATGTGTTATTAAAAATCTCCTCATGGGTACTTGGTCTACCTTCATCCCATTTTTGGGTCTCAGTTTTCTCATTGTAATAACCTTGGATGAGATTTTTGTGTAGTTGCTTTCTTGTTGGAAATTTGTTACGTTTCACTATGGTTGCCACCAGTTCATACTTGGCTCTCTAGGCTTGGTGGAGGCCTCATAAGAGACCTAGGATGGGAGGCAAGCATCCCATGGTTAAGGTTTTGTTACATTGCAGGTCTATGAGAAAGAGTAGATTTTGGAAAGAATATGGAACTGCAAAATTTGACTTACTTCATATCAGTTTGGGCTATAAAATTTTGTGTTACAAAATCTTCAAAGAATGTAGTTTGAATCCATATGTAGGTTTATTAAAAAAATAATATGTATATGCCAAGAGGAGAGTCTTCCATTTAGTCAAATCCTTCCTTTGTTTCATGACATGTATGTTGAAACGTATGATCAATTGTATATTTTCTTTGATATTACACAAAATGTCATATCTTTACCAGTCAGTGTCTGTCGAGATCACTCAGGTGATGAAGACAATTTCCAGTGTTTGTCAAGCACTCCAGTGTAAACCAAGTTCAAAAGACACTGTCTACTGAGTTCACTCGAGTACTAAAGAGAAGTTCATAGAAGTTCAGTGTTAACCAAGGTCACTTGGTTAACAAAGAAAAGTTGGCATGGAACCAGTGTTAACCAAGCTCACTCAGTTACCAAAGGAAGTTTACGAAGTTGTAGTGTTAACAAAGTTCACTTGGTTAACATAGGAAAATCATTTTTAGAGTTACTGTCTACCGAGTTGGGGTTGGCTAAAAAAGGATTTTCTTAAATTAACATAATTAGTTTAATAAATTTATTTGTTAAGTCTAGCTGACTTAAGGGATAGATATTGAATATTTGTAAGTGTATTCAAGCCGACTTGACAAGGCAAAAGATATAAGTATAAGGTCAAGTTGTGGATTGAATATGAGAAGCATGGGATTGGAAAGATAAACCAAAGAAGAAAATTTGAAGGATAATAGAGTATCCTGAGTTGAGCGAGCTATAAAGTTTTATCTGATCAAGGAGGATCAAGTATTCAAGCTCGAAAAAAGATGTGAAATTAGCAATACAGTTGCATCAACAATCAAGCCATATCATTGTCACTCTCTAATAATTGTAGTAGTGTATCAAATCTCTCAACAGAGTTAGCTTAATGGGTATTTTTCAAATCCTCTAACAAGGTAGCATTTCTAGATTGAAGTGTCTAAAGACCTCTAACAAGGACACTCTTAACAGGGTGATTAATTCCTTTAACAGGGTCACACCTAATAGTGTGTTTTGTGACCTTTGACAGGGTTGGCTCCTAATGGGGCTCACTTCAGAAGAGTGAAAAATAATAACTAGTTGCAATTGGTGTTTTTTCCCAACTTGGGTTTCCACGTTAAATCTTGGTGTCACTTGTGTTCATGCTATTTCTTTTGTGTATGCAACTAAGTTAATTAAGGTTAATCACACTTAATATCTTAAGATCTACATGTTTAGTATTTTTTGAGTTACAATTGATATTTTAGTACTTGCTGAGTGATAGTAAATTATTAGTGTTAACCGAGTGTCTCTGTGTTCATCAAGTTACAATAGTATTTTCAGTTTCAACATAGTTTGATTTTTTTTTTAATTGACATCTAACAGATCTAGTATTTATTTTTGTGGTAATTGATTCACCCCTCCCCTCTTAGTTACTCCTCTTAAATTTCCAACAATTGGTATTAGAGATTTTGGTGCTTGCAGAGAAGGTTTAAAGGACCTAAGCTAAAGATCAGGATGTCTTACAAAAGGGAGATTCCTAAGCTAAACAAAGATAACTTCAAGGCATGTTAGGAAATCATGAGATTGCATTTGGAAAGCATTGGAGACTCAGCCCTAAAGTACCTAGATGCCAAGTATGTGGCACCTACTTGAACTATGAATGTTGAACAAATCACAAAAAAGAAGAATCATAGTATCATGATGATTGATATTGCTTCAACTCTTAGCTAGACTGAATTTGATGAAGTCAAAGACTATGGTACTGCTCATGAGATATGGATCATGCTAAAGGACATCTATGGAGAAGATGATAATGTAAGAAGAGCCAAGGTAGAAAGTCTCAAAGGAAAATTTAATCAAATAAGGATAAGAGAAGATGATAATGTAAGAAGAGCCAAGGTAGAAAGTCTCAAAGGAAAATTTAATCAAATAAGGATAAGAGAAGATGAGAATATTGCAAAATATAGTGAAAGAATAAAAGCCAATGTATGTGAATTCAGATCCTCAGGAGGAAAGGTTGAAGATGAGACAGTGGTAAGCAAGTTTCTCAGAGCACTTCTTCCTATAGATGCGATTAGAGTGTCAACAATTCAAGAGATGAGATATAATCCCAATAATGATATAACATTGGATGCAGTAGTGTCAAGATTGACAATATTTGAATTAGATAACTATGATAATTATGTTCCTAACACTAGCAACCTTGAGTCTACATTTCAAGCCAAGTTATCACTCAAGAAGAAAGTTGCAAAATCTAAAAGGCAATCTGATAGTGAGGATGAAGATGGTTTTGATGAAGATCTTGAAGTCATTGAAGCATTACTTTCAAGAAGATTTCCCAAGGGCAAAGGGAAGTACAAAGGCAAAATTCCTTTGATTTGCTTTTCTTGTGAAGAGGTTGGTCACTTTGTTGTGAAGTGTCCAAACAGAGAAGGCAAATAAGAAAAGAAGAATGACAAGTACAAGGGCAAGGACTTCAAAAGCTACAAGGATTACAAGGACAAAGGTAAGAAATCTTGTTACATTGCTAAAGATTCTGAAAGTAGTGAAGAAGAAGATGAAATGGTCTACATTGTTGCTAAGGATGAATTAGATGATGAGAATGATAAAATGGCACTTATCTCACATATCCATAAGAATAATACATGGATTATTGGTAATGGTTGTTCTCACCGTATGACTCATGTCAAATCTAAATTTGAGAACTTAGTAAACTATGATGGTGGAAGTGTTAGATTTGGCAATGATGAACCATGTTATGTAAAAGGTAAAGGTTGTATTGCACTAACCAATGATCTCAGATGTGATAATGCTTATTGGGTTCAAGGACTAAAGCATAATCTACTTAGTGTGGCTCAACTAAATAACATTGGTTTCAAGGTAGAATTCATGAATGGAAAGGTCAATCTGCTGTATGGAAAATGAAATCTGGTTGGGACTGGCAAGCAAATAAAAGGTAACCCATTCTACCTAGATCTTAATGGAAGTTCATGTTTCATTGCTCAAGTAGAAGAAAGTTGGTTATGACATAAGAGGTTATGTCATGTGAATTTTGATAACCTGATAAAGATAAGTAAGAACAAAAGGGTTAGAAGCATTCCAAGCTTGAATAAACCTAACATGGGCATGTGCAAGAATTATCAAATTGGCAAGATGGGAAAGACAAGTTTTCAAAAAAAAAAAAATCATTTTGAAGAAGTGTTGGAGCTAGTCCATAGAGACCTTTTTGGACCTATTGGCATTAAAAGCTACGTAAGAGATAAGTGCTTTATTTTGTTTGTTGATGATTATTCTAGAATGATGACTGTTATGTATTTGAAGGATAAGTCAGAAGCTTTTCAAAAGTTCAAATGGTATTTGGCTAGAGTAGAGAAAGAAACAAGAAATAAACTGAAATGTTTAAGATCAGACTGAGGAGGAGAATTCATTTCTAATGAATTCAATGAATTATGCAATGAGAGAGGAATCAAAAGACAAGTGTCTACACTTGACACACCTTAGTAGAATGACATTGTTGAAAGAAGGAATAGATCAATCATGGATTGTGCAAGGACCCTATAATAGAAAAGAATGTTGTTATCAAATACTAGAAGGAAGCAATCAACACTACAGTTCATACCTTGAACCAAGTTCAGTTGATGAAGGAATCAAATCAAACACCTTTTGAATTATAGTATGGCTATAAACCTAATGTGTGTTACTTCAAAGCATTTGACAGTAAAGGTTATATTATGAAGGATTCTAGAAAGGGAAAATTTGATGTCAAAAGTGATGAAGAAATATTTCTTGGATATTCAAATAAGAGAATAGCTTATAAATGTCTGAATCTATCTACTCATAGCCATAGAAAGTGCACATGTGAATATTGACAAGTGGAAATCAATAGAATTCTCCATCTAAGTCCCTAAAATATCTAGTTCAACTTGAGTTGCAACAAGTGCAATTTGAGTCATCAGAAGGACCCGAGTTTCAATAAGAGGAAATTGAGTCATAGTTTGATGGACCCAAGTCACAGACAATGGGACCCGAGGATGAAACAAAAGATCTTGGTGGACCTAGTGATTTCAAAAAGGAGCCCATACTTGCTAGATATTTTAGAAGACATCATGCACCCAAGAAAATCATTAGAGATCAGCCAGTTGGTACAATGACAAGGAACAAGTTAAAAGGTACATGTTTTCTTACTGAATTTGAACCTAGATTTGTAAAAGATGAATTAGAGAATGAAAGTTGAATTGAAGCCATGAATGAAGAAATTGATCAGATTGAAAGGAATAAGAATTGGACTCTTGTTCCTAGACCCAAGGATAAGAATGTAATTGGCACAAAATGGGTATTCAAAAATAAATTGAATGAGAATAGAGAAGTTTCAAGAAACAAGGAAAGACTACTTTGCAGGGTTATGCTCGAAGGGAAGGTATTGACTATGGAGAAACTTTTTCTCTTGTTGCTAGACTTGAAGGTGTTAGAACACTCCTTGCATATGTAGCCCACAAAGGATTCAAAGTGTATTGGATGGATGTGAAATTGACATTTCTAAATGTAAACTTAGAAGAGGAAGTCTACATTGAGTAGTTTGAAGGTTTCATTGATCCTAGAAAAAGAGACATGGTTTGCAGACTACACAAAGCTTTGTATGGTCTCAAACAAGCCCCCAGAGAATGGTATGAGAGATTGCACAAATATCTCATCAAATTGGTTTTCAAAGAACCAATGATAACAACAACCTATACATCAAACAAGGACCAAATAAGAAGATTGTGTTGGCAGAAATCTTTATGGATGATACATTATTTATTGGAAATAATGATCTGTGTAAATCTTTTTATGAGGAAATGAGTAAGGAATTTGAGATGTGAATGTTTGAGAGAGACCAAATTCTTTGTTGGCTTGTAGATTCAACAGAAGAAGGATGGTATCTATATTACTCTATCGAAGTACAACAAGGAGATACTGAAGAAGTTTGGAATGGAGGATTCTAGACCAGTTGGAACACCTATCTCTACTAGACATAAGCTTTCTAAAGATGATGATTCAAAAGAAGTAGAATAGACTACATATAGATCAATGATTAGAAAACTTCAACATGTGGTGCATACTAGACTTGATATAGCATTAGTAGTTGGAATGGTGGCAAGATTCTTTGCTAATCCAAACGAAAATCATATGATGACAATCAAATGAATCATGAGGTATCTAAAGGGTACTGATGATTATAGTTTGTGGTATAAGAAAGGAGGAAATTTTGAATTGAAAGAATTGACTGATGTTGATTGGGTAGGAAGCATTGATGATAGGAAGAGCACTAGTTGTGGAACATTCTTTCTTGGAAAGAGGCTAGTATCTTGGACAAGCAAGAAGAAAAATTGTTCTCTCAGCCAACAACAGAAGCAGAATGTGTTGCTGCAGTAGTCAATTGTTCAAATATTGTTTGGTTCAAACAACTATTGATAGGTATGAAGGAAGAAATCAAGGATCAAGTTGTTGTTTTCTCTGATAACACTAGTGCATTTAACTTTTCCAAGAATCATGTGATACATACCAAAACTAATAACATTGCAATTAAGTATCATTTCCTAAGAGAATTGGTGCAAGATAAGGGAATAAGTTTGGAATATGTGAATACAAAAGAACAAATTGTAGACATATTCACCAAGCCATTACCTAAGGATGCATTTTTGTATTTAAGAGGTAAGGTAGGGGTGATTCCCCTATCTGAAGCTCACTAATCAAAGTTTAGTGATGTATCAACCAAGCATGTTCAAGATCAGTCAAGTTGATGCAAAATTGTAAATGGCAGATTGCATATGAATTAGTACATCAGGTACATGGAAGTTTACTTGATGCTATCTTTGGCATAGGATGTCAAAGAGAAAGAGTTTTTTCATACATCAATGAAATTCATGTTTGATAAAGGGAGAGTTTTTTCATATATCAGGAATGTCAAAGAGGAAGAATGAACTTGAGTTGATATCAAAGAGGGAGAGTTTGATATTGTAGTCATTATAATCAAAAGTAATCACAAAATCATTCTAGAGGGAGAGATTGATGTCAGAGGGAGTTCACACTAAGAGATGGAGTTCTCATGGATGAGAATTAGAATGAAACTAAGGATATTAGCCTTACTTTTATTTTGATCTAAAATTTCATTGTATTATGACATGTTGTGTTGTCATCAATTACAAAGACGAAGATTGTTGAAAATAATTGATCAACTGTATATTGTCTTTGATATTACACAAAATGTCATATCTTTACTAGTCAGTGTCTGTCAAGTTCACTCGGGCGATGAAGACAGTTTCCAGTGTCTTCTAAGCATTCCAATGTAAACCAGGTTTAGAAGATAGTGTCTACCGAGTTCATTCGGGCACCAATGAGAAGTTCGCAAAAGTTCAGTGTTAATTGAGCTCACTCATTTAACAAAGGAAAGTTGGCATGGAACTAACGTTAACCAAGCTCACTTAGTTACCAAAGGAAGTTTAGAAAGTTACAATGTTAACTGAGTTCACTTGGTTAACACAAGAAAATCATTTTCAAAGTTAGTGCCTACTGAGCTAGGTCAACTAACGAAGGATTTTCTTAAATCAACATATTTAGTTTAATGAATTTATTTGTTAAGTCTAATAGACTTAAGGGATGAATATTGAATATTTGTAAGTGTATTCAAGCCGACTTGATAAGGCAAAAGATATAAGGTCAAGTTGTGGATTGAATATGAGAAGCATGGGATTGAAAAGATAAACCAAGGAAGCAAATTTGAAGGATAACAGAGTATCTTGAGTTGATCGAGCTACAAAGTTTTATCTGATCAAGCAGGATCAAGTATTCAAGCCAGAACAAAGATCTGAAATAAGCAATTAGGTTGTATCATTGTTACTCTCTAATAATTTTAGTAGTGTATCAAATCTATTAATATAGTTAGCTTAACAACTATTTGTCAAATCCTCTAACAAGGTGGCATTTCTAAATTGAAGTGTCTAAAGGCCTCTAACAAGGCCACTCCTAACAGGTTGATTAAATCCTTTAACAAGGTCACACCTAACAGTGTGTTTTGTAACCTTTAATAGGGTTGGCTCTAAATAGGGCTCACTTCAAAAAAGTGAAAAATAGTAACTAGTTGCAATTGGCATTTTTTCCCAAATTGGGTTTCCACGTTAACTCCCAGTATCACTTGTGTTCATGCTATTTCTTTTGTGTATGTAACTAAGCTAATTAAGGTTAATCATACTTAATATCTTAAGATCTACATCTTCACTATTTGCTGAGTTACAGTTGATATTTCAGTACTTGTCGAGTCATAGTAAATTATTAGTGTTAAATGAGTGCCTTTGTGTTAACCGAGTTACAACTGTATTTTCAGTATTAGCAAAGTTTGATTTTGTTTTATATTGACATCTAAGGGATCTTAGATTTATTTTTGTGGTAACTGATTCACCCCTCCCCTCTCAGTTACTCTTATATTTCCAACAATGTATTTGATGAAATCAGTTGTTAAGTTACAACTTGAAGGAAAATGTACGCATTTATGTTGTTAGTATTCAATAAATAAAATATATATAGTTGCAAATTTGTATGGTAAAAGAATGTGAAAATTTATTTTCTATCGAATTTAATTAAGGCATAGTTGCAGACTCGTTTATTGAAGTCTTAGTTGTTAAAATCTTGGAATCCTTTGTATGCACAAAAGTAATGATTTTGTTTTAAGGTACAAAAATATTGAAATCTCTTTGAGAAATATTAGTGAATGTTTATTGAGAGTGAGAAAAAGAAATATCTAAGTTCTTGAAAACTTAAGGTATAGGATGCAAGTATGCCTTAAGTGAATATATAGATTGTAAAGAAAATGCATTGGATAACTATGATTTTATTTTAGGAATTTTTTTTTTTTTTTAAATGGGTGCATTTCAAGTACAAAATTGTGGGTAGGATGGTTTTGTCTTCAACTCAAATTTAGTCCTTATTAATCTACTCAAATAATTTAATTTACTGAAGCCTTCAAGCAAACAATATTGAGAATGATACAAACACCCACTCACCAATTGAAACACACGGTTAAACAATCTTACTTTCTCCTTTGACACATCTTCCCAATTTTTTTGCATTACATTCTAGCCAAGGTTTAAGTCAAGCTTCAACTTAATTAATTTTGTAATAAAATATTATATTTTTTGTTGTAAAAATCTCAATATTTTCCTACACAAAATACCATACACTAAAGCCCAACCACTACACCAAATGACTCACCTCCACAACAACAAATTCTGCAAATTTGCCTTTGATAAAACTTTGATAAACAATTTATAGCTTTGAGAATGACAAACCCTTTTTGTAGATATGTTTCATAGGTTGACAGATTCGATGTTTTGATACGATTCTTAATGTCCCTTGTCAGGATCTTACATATTTTTGTTTAGATTTATGGATGGAACTTTTGCAAACCAATTCTATATATATGATATTTGTTCTTGTATATCTTTTTGGGTGATTGATATTTCTTTATATACCTTGATATGAGAAAAAATGTGTCTATTCATTATATTATTTGTTAATATTAATTTTTTTTTTGGAAAAGTGGTAAGCCACTTATTATATTAATAAATAACACTAGGTTAAGGTTCTTGAGGGAAAGAACCAACAAGAAAGCCCTCAATCCCTACCAGTACAAAAATTACATAATTTGTAGTTCCTAGATGGGCCCAATATAATGGAAAGCAAGGGAGAGAAGCCATTATCAAAGCTAGAAAGCCCATATCAGATGAGCTACAATCAACGTATCAAAGCTTCTATTAACCAATCCAACCAATAGTCGAACAATTCATTAACTATAATGAGAACTTAACGTGACTATCCATAGAGACGTTAGAGTGTAACCAAAACTAGCAACCAATAACATTGAGTCATGATTGGCACCATGTTGAACCTACAAAGAAGCATAGTCTATGCATTCAGTATGACAACCCATGTATGGTAATCTTGAAGTTGAGCCGATCGACATAATAATACTCATAGAGGAGTGTAAGAAAGTACCATACCAGAAGCAAATGGGAAAGGAGGGCACCATCAGAAGCTGCCACAAGGAACCAAAAAAGTTCATGGAACAACCAAACTCTGGTGGGACATCATGTGTATTATAAGATCCTTATCACAAGCAACCCACATGAAGAGAAGACACATCTAAGCATTTCTCAACTGGCAAAACATGCACTATATTGGCAACACGAGACAACTTCTACAAATGTTTAAAAATCTGGTTGACGTAGGCACAAAACAAGGTACCCAAAAATTAGATCTAACAGGGATTTCTCTGGCGCCTCATGACAAAAACTGGCAATGTCTACACTTCCATTGGGATCACATGGCACCCATTTTCATCCTCATCCAGTTTCAGATTGGAGAATGTTGTCGCTAAACTGGCAACATTAAAATAAGATAATATTAATGTCCAACAAGAGGTCACAACATGGGTCTATGGGATTGGGAGCTTACAACCAAGAAGATAGCATCAAAAGGAACACCAAATAGTGTTGACAAAAGAGCAAGCACTAACCTAAAATAGAAGATGGAGAAGAGAGCAAGAGTCACCTCAAACATGATTAAGGTTTAGGGATCCTTCCTCAAAGGGAAGAAGGATAACAATGAATGAGATTGATGGGGGCGACCAAGGGCTATGTTCTGTCATTGAGTGTTGCAAGAGGAGTGTCACTGGCAAAGAGGAACACTACAGGGTTTCACTGATTTGGACTGGTTGGTGTCAGGGAAACTATACGGTTTCTTTATACCTTAGACATGAGATAAGGGTGAGAAGAAGGTCGTGATAAGTTGTACCAGGGTCTAACCCTTGGGGAGAGATAGTTGCAAAGTGTGGTCACAAAGCTATATGGATCCACAAAGATAGAGTGCAAGGCAACACTGATCTGTGTACTTGAAGAAGTCCGAGAGGGATTTGCACTCTCTAAAAAAATATATAATCTCCCTTTGATCTCGTAGTATATGAGGCATTTAAAAAGGAAACGGGTCTTAGATTCTGCCTCTGCCATGGTACAAAGTCTACAAACCCTATCCTCTTTATCGATATGGTGGTCAATTTGAATTCGAAGTCAGTGAGAACTCACCCTGAAGGAGCCAAGGTAGATACGTAGGGCATGGGTCCACTATCTATGTAAGTAGTCCAAGCGCCAAATGATCCTGTCTCGAATATCCAAGAAGTGTTCGACATAGAATGCCATCCTCAAGCATAAACCCCCGAAGGATCAACCTAGGTCTGGATAATATACTGTCTGTAGATGTCCAGTCTAACATATCTGTTCAACTCCTATCAAGAGGGGAGGAGGTGAGCTAGAGCATCTAGTGAAAATTGGTAGGGAGGGAGACGATTGATGTCTATCTTGACTAATCTCAATAGGATAGTAGCCCGAGTGTACCAACAACGAACCCTAGAGGTTGGATTAGAGTCTTAATAGCAACTGAAGAGTAGTATGCCAAGTGAGGGTATATGTGTTGTCCTTCAGTAGAGTCTGCAAAGCCATGAAGGTAATCAAGGAACTAGATCAGGTAAAAAATGACCGCCAGTCTAAAAGGGTGGGCACCAAACTCAACCAAAATAACACTGTTGGGGGTGGATCTCTAGCATCTAGTAATCTGACGGAGGAGCAAAATTTAAATTCACTCAATTGAGGCCCAATCTGAGTCTAAAAGGGAAGGCCCTTACACCACCGAACCAGAGAGCACTGTGGGTTTGACTAAGGAATCCAGGAGGGATAACTTAGTTGAAGTGTCCTAGAAGTGATGTGTAAAGCACTACGTCTCAAGCATGGCAAGGGAACCCAACGCTTTACAAATTTGAGGCTAAATGGTTGGTCACAAGCTAGAATGGGCCCCAAAAAAACTTAACCCCAAGGTATGTGTAAGATGAAGCAATCTCAACTTCTCGACCCTGGAAGTGGACATGGAGATGTGAGGTCTTCAGACCGTTGAAGACCTTAACATGGGTCTTCTCAAGGTTCATAACCGTTGAAGACCTTAACATGGGTCTTCTCAAGGTTCATAACCGTCTCAAGTCACAAAAAGATGCAAGTCTATCAAGGAGCCTTTGAAGCCCCTCACGAGAAGAAGCTAAAAGAGCCACATAATCAGCAAAAAGGAGGACAGAGATAAGTACCTAGTGTAGATGGCAGTCGTCACCTGAGGAAGATGAGTCACTGAGAAAGGTCTTGAGCTCATCAATATAGATCGCGAACAAGGTGGGTGAGAGTGGGCAACCCTACTTCACCCCAATTGTGCTTTGGATAGGATTAGAGAGGCCTTTAGGGATCTTGAGTCTACCAACCATCTTCTCATATAACCTCATGATTGATGTCAATAAGATCTCAGGAATACCAATATCCCTAAGCCTCTAAAAAAGGGCTGCATGGGAGATGGAGTCAAAATCCTTACAAAATTCCACAAAACAGCACCAAACTTTTGTCTTGCGGTGGCGGGCCTCCTCGATAATAGCTTGCAGTGTGAAATTATGGTCCATGGTCTGGTAGTCTGCCTGAAAACCTGCTTGACTCTTGGCCCTGCACCCTCTCATGTCAAGCTCTCTAGATAAAATGGTATTCAAAGATGTGGCATAGAGTTTGTCAAAGGTATGCCCGATCATGATGGTCCTGTAGTTGTCGGGGTTTGAAACCAACCCAGACTTATGGATCAGGTGGATAGTGTGCATCGACTAAGAGTCCGATAACCCAGTACAAACTACTATGTTAATATTGTTATTATTATTTATTATTAATATTAATATTAATACAAATCAATTTATATTACAATTATCAATATTTTATGTAATAATGTTTAATTCTCATATTTTAATATTAATAAGTACACAGTATTATAATATGATTATAATAAATTATAACTATACCATTAGTAATATCATATTATTATTATTTATCTATTTTTAGTTATATGGATCTTATTTTGATGGGGAATATCACAAATGGTAAGGATACCCTTTTTAGGGTTCCACATACTTGTCTTCACCATGATGCTTGTATCTTGTAAATGATGAGTCAATTCTCTCACTTCCCTCCTAATGCTGGCAAGTACAAGGCTATCAATGTATGTATGTCTCGTACATCCCACACTGGCATTTTCCATTGTACAAGGTACGGTCTTCCTCCTCCTAATTATACTATAACTATTCGTTCTCCCACCCATGAATGGTTTCTTGTTTTTTGTCACTCATAAGATACATACATATGATTGGCTAGGCCTACCACTCATATGGCATCTACTTGTGTATTCATTGTTGGTAGGTTGTATGACTTCTCATCCTCCATTGTCTCATACATTGTTCCTTGTATGCACAGAGCATGGTGGGTATTGTTTTATACTTGTATGGGGTGTACAAGAATGTTGGCACAGAACTTCTCCACTTTTACAAATTGCACCCATACAGAGACATCTTATTTCTTTGGTGCCTTCACCCTGTCCTTCATCAAGTTGTAGCTTTATACTTACCTTTTTCTCAGAATGCTCCTTCATACGACACATACAACTATCTTATGTACCCTTGTATGGTGCCTTCTTGGTACAATTCCTTATGGAAATATTTTCTCTTAACTCATCCCAATAACTTTTTTCTTGCCATGGGGGGTTTTGTAATCTCTTTTTAGGGTTACAGTGTAGGACCTTAATTGCAGTCTATAGTTCCTTTTCCCCTCTACTTCCATTCTTTCTTCACTCAATATAAAATTTTCCTCTTTTTCTTCCCATTTTAATTGTTCCAACTCTAACTGTACTTACATAAAAATTTATGGGAGACCTTGTACCTCTTAAGTTGTCTTTGTTCTTTTTCAAAAGTGGTGTTGTTACTTATTTGCACATTCTCCATGCATACTGTCTATTAATTTGCTTACCCTTCCATTTTCTTTTTCTATTTTGAAATTCTTGGTAATTTTTTCCTTATTTTTGTGTTTCCTTTTTAAGCCTCTTTTTTCCTTATCTCGAACCTTTACCTCTAATGCATATTGCCATATATAATTGTCTGGAGGTGTCTTATAACATTCGTTCTCACAACATATCCCTAGACATTCTAGATCAAACAATTTATCCACTAGAGGGGTGAGTCCCATTCCCTTAAAACTTCCATCTATATATCTACTTGATATTTTTGGTACCGAATTATGTCCTCTCCTTACATTGTTGGAGGCTCTGTTGGGTTGGGTATTAACCCTCCATAGGGCGTTTGGTTTTTGTTGAAGCATGATGCTTCTCTCCATTCCTTGGTGCATTTTAAAATTATATCATCCACATAAGCATCTCCATGGCAGATAAATAGATCATCTACCTTTACTACTACTTTTAGGCACGGTCCCAAGTTCACCTTGTACTCCACCAAGTTGATCCCTTACTCTAGGTCTCCCCCAAGAGTATCTTGATTAGTTGTTTGACTTTTCTTTTGTTCTTCTTTTGCTGCTTCGTTAGTGTCATACACAACAAACCCTTCTCTACTTCCTTCATTGACACTTTCAACCTCCAGTTCTCGTTTATTTTCATCTGAAGGGTAGATGGAACAAATAAAACATTACATATTTGTGCACTTTGGGGACTGCCGCCTATTCAACATGTTTTCTTACGAGTTGTTCCTCAGGAGCTACTATTGGCTTGATCCTCTTTGTATCTAGTCTATAAGGTTCTTGAGTTATTATAGGGTCTTCCTCTATCTTCTTTCTTGTGGCCAATGGTCCAGTCACCTTCAGTTGCATACCCTTCATGTTGATCAAATTGTGTATGCCTTCATTTTTTGGTAGACTTTTAGCTTGGACCAATTTACAAGCTCTTTAATAAGTTAGCCTCCAAGTGTTTCAAGTTTTACAACCTCATTATCATGCACTTTTCTTATTTTATAGGGTCTTTGCTAATGATCTTTAAACTCCTCCAGTTTGATTTTGTTATGACCATTGTATTTTAGAACTAATTGCCTTGGCCGAAAGTTCATCCGGTGAAGATGTTTCTCATGCCAAATATTTCTCTGTGGTTAGGCTATATTTGTTGCCCATTGTGGTGTCATCCTCCTTTCCTCTAGTTTGACCACCCTTAGGCTAGGCATGGTGCATTCTACTAGTACTACAACCTCTTGATTGTACATTAACTAGAACATCACATGCCTCGTTGCTACTTTGTAAATTGTCTAGTAAGCCCAAAGTACTGTAGGGAGCCTCTCTTCCTAATCTTCAACCTCTACTCCACGTCTTCTACACTATTGAGATCAATATTTCTTTAGTGGCATTTTCTTGTCCATTGGTTTAGGGATAGTATAGGCTCGACAAGTTGTGGAATATGTGGATCTCCGTAGTCATGTTCGAGATTACTTGGTTTACAAAATGTACTCCCCGAACACTTGAGATGGATAAAGGGGTTCCAAATCTTCTCACAATCTACATGTAAAGAAAACAAGTCGTGATTGTTCAATATTTTCTAAAAGTGCTCTTGCCTCTGCCCTCTTAGTTTATCCCCATCTCTCGAACAACTCTTGGGGTTGTGAATGAAATAATGGAAAAGATTCCCTCTTAAGGGGTTTTCCTTTTCACTGACAATGTCATACCCCAATACCCAACATCTATCTGTAATGTTGTCCACCATAGACCAAATAACAAGACTTTTCAAGTAGTAGCATCAGGCCCCACGTGTTCACTTGTGAGGCCCTCACGCGACTCGTAGTATGCTAGGGATCCCCTCTTCTAGGACACACCTACGGAGTACATGGTCGAGTCCCATCTTGTAGAGTAATCCTTGGATGAGTTGGAATGTCTTGCTTTTTAATGTCAATTTCCTTTGCTCACTTGGTGGCCTTCTAAGAGGAAATGGGGCCGTAAAGCGGTACCTGCCAATATGTTCATACTACAAGAGTAGATTGGCCATCTAAAATGGGCGAGTGTTTAGAATGTCCTCATTCACCATTTATGTTGGCTCACTTGATTTTTTTTTGGTTAATTGATTTGTCATAACATGGCTCTTACTTGACTGTACAATGATAATAAAGGTGAATTCTTGGAGTAGAGGTAGCCACCTGTTTACTCTCCCTTGTGGTTGGCTTATTTACTGAGTACATTAAGGCTTGATGGTCTACACAAAAAGTGAAGGGTGTGTCTTAAAGATAATGTTGGAATTTTTGTACCTCATAGATCATACCTAGTCTTCCATGTTTGTAGTGTTGTGGTTCCTTTTAGCTTTTGACAATAACCAGCTGGAAAAGTACATTGGATGATTCAACCACCTTGCACCTTCTTGGCCCAAGGTGGCCCAATGGCATAGTTGGAGGCATCCATGTGTACATTGAATTCTTTGTCCCAATTCGGGGTATTTCCAAAATTTGTGCACTTAATAGCCTTCACTTGAGTTCTTTAAATGAAATTACTTGTTTTGTTCCCCATGTAAATGGTTCACCCTTCCTTGTGAGTTTCTCTAGTGGTAAGGGAATATTTGCAAACCCCTTGATAAATTGATGATAGTATCCTGCACGGCCTAGACATGACTTGACCCCTGTTACATCTCCTAGGTCTCCTATTTCAATAATAACTTTTCTTTTATCCGAGTCAGTCTTCAACCCCTCGCAAACAATACAATTGAGCAATTTGCTTTGTGGAACCATGAAGCAACATTTCTTTGAATTGAGTGCCAGATGTGCCCTTTACCACTGCTCCATGCATTCACACAATATTGTAAGGTGTACTTCCTTCCCATTGTATATTGATAGTCATCCAATAATGCCTTGAAATTTCTAATGAGCATTAATCAAAGATGTGGAATATAATCTTGTGGAAAGTAGCAAGAGCATTGCATAAGCCAAATGACATCCTATTAGAAGCATACACTCAATCTTCTACCACAAAAGTCATATATAATTTATATTCCTCCCCAATACTGATTTGGTTATAGCCCAAAAAACCATCCATGAATGAGTATGTCTCATTCCCAACCACCTTGTCCAATATGCTATCAATGAATGGGATCGAGAATAGATCTTTAATTGTGATTGCATTGAGACACCAAAAGTCTACGCAAATCTTGATATGGTTGGCTTCCTTTTTGAGTGAAATGATGATTTGTGGTTTCAATTTGCTTGTTTGTACTTCAAAAATAATTCCAACGTCCAATGTCTTTGCAATTTCTTCATGTACCTTGACGACATAGTTTTTATTCAGATGGCATGGCCTCTTCCATACTAGCCTTGCTCCTGGGACTAGGGGTATTTTGTGTTTACACAATTCTAATGGCACACTCATCAAGTCTTTGTATGTCCAAGCAACTACATCTTTTTATTTTGGAAAGATTTTATGTCACTACCTTCAATATGAGGTCCCGATCACCCCCCACCAAGATTACCTTCAATTCTCCTCTTTTTCTGAGTTTATTTTTCCTATACTTGGTTCCTTGCATTTCACTTCCTCACCCTTCCCAAATTGATGGGTATGAGTGTCATCCACACTAGCTACCCCTTATACTCCTTATATTTTGTCCCCCTCTATTTTTGTAATTTCCAACATGTGGCAACTAGGTAGGAAAACCTCAAAATCATCCCCTGATAGCAGAACAACTCATTAAGGGATCTAGTTTCATCTTCTGAAGCAACTTCCTAATCTTAGGATGCCCTCGTCATCCATCCATTCATTCTCGTTGTACTCCCCCTCCTGTGATTCAGAGTCAGATGCCAACTTGTCTTACTATTCAGCTTCTGAGGTCAATGATGTGTTTATTCCCTCCGCTCACAATGGATAATGTACTCTTTTTCTAGTTATGGTTGGCTTTTGTTGTGTTGAGCCAACCTCTATCAAAGAGGGTTTCGTACCCCTTCTTCTCTAGTGTAATGACCTCAAAGTCAAGTAAAAAATGTTGTGTTCCCACGATCACTTTTTGCACCATGAGTGTCCCAAGTGGCTTTATGCCATGTTGGTGCACTCCTACCAAATGGAATATTGGTGTCCAAAGTGTTAGTTTTCCCAGTGCCTTACATGTCTCTTTCAAGAGTACATTTACTCTAGATTCTCCATCCACAATGGTATCGGTGAGTGTCCTATGATCTCCATTTCTACTACAATAGGCATCCTTTCTATCCCAAGCGTAAGGAGCATTGGGTTGACGTGAAAGAGGTCCTCTTGGGCTTTTCTCCTCGCGCCTTTGCCATATGTTCTTGTCCCTCCCTTGGTTACCATCGGTGTCTTCAATGTTAAAGATTGCCATTTTAATTACGAAACTGTTCCCAACAAATCTATTACCTATACCAGTACAATGACCTGCAACATTTGTTTTATGAAATTAGCCTAAGATGCTGACTAAGTTAGGGTACTTGTGCCTTGTGGGTTTGTCTATGTTCTTTTTCCATTGCAATTTGTGTTTCCCTTTAGCCTTTCCTTCTTCGTGTGGATCTAGGTATGTGGCTTTCTTTTGGGACCTAAGATTGCCAAAACTTACTCTGCGATTTGATACTGCTATCATGTTCACAACCTTTCCCTTGGGATAGTCAATATCTTCATGGTTCCCCAACCTAGACCATTTGTACAACATACCTCTGCCACCTTGATTGCTTTGACATTCTTGTATGAAGTGGCTCTATTCACTGCATCTCCTACGTTGTATAATCAGTCACCCCTTTGTGTCACACTTAATGCAGCTTTGTGGTGTGTTGTTGTTGTTGCCTCAATGCCTACTGTGTCGATAACCTCCTAGGGAGGCATTCAAAGTTGTGGCTCTTGGCAATTTGGTAGATTGGGTGGTCTTCTTGGATATTAAGAGTACTTGGGTATTCCTTTCTTTTAAATTGTATGGGCACTCCTTCAGCGAGTGTCCCAATACTTGGTAGATATCACAAAATGATTTTTGGATACTTGGTAGATATCACAAAATGATTTTTGGGGGTAACTAGCTCTGGTATGCGCTTCATTCTTGCACTTCCTACACCATCTTTCCTTGCTTTCTTTTGTATCCTTTCCCACCGTCATTTCCTTCCTCATCCTTGGTGTATCATTGCAAAGTGCCTAGATCGTTTGTCACTCCCCATCGATGCCACCATCTGAGGTGTCATCATCACTAACCCTCATTTTCCCTCACGATGTCTTATTCTCACTTTCAATATCCATCGCCCTATCCCACACCTCCCTATGCAAAGATGGTGGTACCACCTTCATCTTCTTTCAAATAAATTGTGTCAACCCCTCTACGAACCATCTCTTCTTTAGACCATTTGTCAGTTGACTTTCCAATTTACTGATTAGTTTCTTCAACCTACGATGGTAGGCCCAAATTGCCTCATTCTTCCCTTGCCAGTTATTGTATATCTCTGCTAACACTACATCATCATCGTGAAGTAGCCTGAATTCTACTTCAAAACATTTTTTCAAAGCCTTCCATATTGCTTTATCCACTGCTAGAAAGTGTGTATACTAGTCAATTGCTATGCCCCTCAAGGTGGCAAGGAATTCTTTCAACCAATAGTCCTCATCCTCTTGTCCTTCTTCCAAAATGGTCACACAGGTTTTGCAATGGTACACAAGATTTTCTCACCATCAACACTAAATTTGGGTAGTTTATGCTTGTCCAAGGGGTTTTCCATTTTCCCTATATGATAAGTATGTTATTAGACTTTAGTGGGTTGGTTCCTCCTCCACATCCCTATGTGTCTTTTGTTGTGCGCGGTTCTTCTACCCCTCCACCTCTCACTCACGACTTGGTTGCCTCCTTCATAGTGGTGCCTATACAGTCCTCTCCTTGAAGTCTCTGGTTTCGTTCTCTCTATCCTTGTTTCCGATATAGCTAGGCTCCCTATTCTCCATAAGGTAATCTCAAAGAGATCCACAAAATCCCCTTCGAGTTCTTTTTCTTTGTCTCCTTCCTCTGAGTACATAGATGTTTTTGATGATGTGGAGTTGCTCTCCTCACCATTTCTCTCTTGCCTCCACACTATTCTCTAGAAGGGTAATTCTCCTATACTATCCTCCCACTCCCAATGGGTAGATGTTTGGATGTTCTAACTTTGGGTGGCGAGGATGAAGGTGTTTTCTGCCTCTTGTTGCAATTGTTGTCATCTTTGTATCTGCTCATGGATTCTAAGTGATCTCCATAGGAAAATTTTTACTTCCGTCTTGGTTCATGCTTCCATCTTAGTATGCCTTCTGTCTTTGTTTGGCAAGAGGGGCATTAGCTTTTGGACTTACCGGTGGCATGACATCTACTGATGTCTTGGGGTTCCTCCTCCCTTCACTTCCAATCTACTTACTGTTGTAGTATTTGTTGTATGCATTGTTATGTTACTATTGCTTCTTGTTGCCTTTCAATTTCCACCAATGCATATGACAGTAACTGCGGAAGGCTTCCCAAGAGATTATACATTGCCTCG
Organism: Cupressus sempervirens; assembly: GCA_028749045.1. Classification (NCBI taxonomy): domain Eukaryota; kingdom Viridiplantae; phylum Streptophyta; class Pinopsida; order Cupressales; family Cupressaceae; genus Cupressus; species Cupressus sempervirens. The sequence continues at coordinate 471,732,941 of CM053784.1, forward strand.
TTCACCATGAGTTCGACACAGAGCGTATCAGCGGGGAGAGCCCTCTACTCTGCCTCCTGCAATAGGTACTTGTTTGTTGCTACATCCTATGCTTGAATGAGGTCCTATGTCAATTGATTCTCCCTAGTTACTTCCTCCTCCTCGATGTTAGTATCAATTATTAATACTTTTTGGTTGAAAGTACGACCCATTATGCCTCCATTCTTCCACCTGTCCTTGTTCCAACCCCCACATTCAAACTTTAGGCAATGGTGCCAAAAATGTTATATGCCATAGTAATCATTTAGTAATGTTATACAGCAAAATCTATTAATGACAAAAGGACAATACAGTAGTAAACACACAACACATTGGAATGGCAGAATATTATTTTCATTGATTTTACCAAAGTCTTACATAAGCATAATCCCCCACAGTCTTGGTAATCCTTTACATATAGTAGTCCCGGTTGGTTAAGAATACCAACCGTTGCAACCCTTTGGTACAACTAACTTATTATAATCCCGTACTAACAAGTATTAATCTACTAACAATTATTAATGGCCTAAAAAGCTCAAGGCATGGCCAAGACCATGAAAGACAGAGCTGGTCGGAAACAAATGTGATGTCTTTAATGTATTTGTGCTTGCATATACAATGCAGATACAAGTCCAAAAAGCATAAGTGGCTTAAGAGGTGGACTGAAACATTAATCTTACAGGGTGTTGGGAGAACACTTGCTTGTCAGTGGGGATCCTCCTGATTCCCAACAACTAGCTAACAAGACATTTCAAGGCACGGTCAAGACCATGAGATGTGGAGCTTCTAGGAAACAAAAAGAATTATCCTGGTGCAAGACAGGTTTCTTTCCCCCCTCCAGGCAGCCTTCTCTCCTGTATGTGGGTGGGCCCCCCGATATGAGGAATTTCTAAGAATTGCATCAGTTGTCTAACACTCATCCCTTAAAAAAATTGAGAACAAGAGGTGTTACAGAAATTAGAGCAAAATAATGCACAGATTAATCAGCTTCCTTACCTGGTGAAGCAGATATTCCTATGCAGAAGTGCCTGACCTGACAAGTGAGATAATCATCTTGCTGGCTTAATTACTGCAGTCAGTTTGTTTGTTGATTTTTCTTGCTATACTTTGTTGCATAGTTTTTTGTCCCTATGGAAATTTTCTTGCTTGGTATTTCTCAATATTTTCCCAATATAAATTCTGGATTACCACATGCACTTTTTAATTGTAAGCTTTATGATTTCTTTATGATTTCATCCAAGTGCAAACCAGTTGCATATAAATAGATCATAGACATATGAATAAAATATCTGATAATCAGGAAAACATATAGCATGAATTTTACAAAATTCTTCGCTTCTATTTTGCATTGCTGCAAGATAAATATATATAATCACAAATCACACTGCCATAGGTCTCATCAATTTCTGCTTTTCCAAACATGAAAACATGTAAAGTTGGCAAACAGCTTTTCTATGATACTTAATCCCTTGTTTAAAGCCAAACTTCTGTGTATGCTTTTAATAAATTTGTAGAAACATTCGTGACAGTTGACTTGTCTCACATAGCAATACAAAAAGACCCATATCATATATACTGCTTCACTTATTAATAAGTATAGTCAAATTAGACATTTTTAAAGTTAACCTATGCACTCAACTCTAAAGCAGTCAAAAACACCCTAGTTAGCCATCACTGACAAAATAACAGTTTGCAAGAACAATAGATGAATGATACAGCCACTGTCAGTGTGGCATGTGGGCAAAATTACATTACAAACAAAATATACAAAATTACATGCGGAGGACATCAATCATTCCATCATAGCATGATCCTGTACAATTTGATTGCTCAGTGGAAAGCATTGACAAGGTTGCTTAAATAGCATCAATTTCCAGTACAATGAGTCACCATGCGAAACTTGGTACTGCAACATGGCAGAAAGCCAAATGAAAATCTTGTTGATTGCTTAAGAGAGCTCAAATCCTGCATTTGCTTGAATGGCATACAGTAGCTTGTTCCGTAATGTGCTTAGCCGTTTATACGTTGGAAGCTGCCAATTTTAGAAAATTCATATACGAGCTAAATGCAGTCAGTTTCTCCAATTGTTGAAAAAGAAAAAAGATGCAGCAGTCAAATCAAAATAACTTCACCTCTGTTTGTCATTAAATTATTTGAGGTGAAAAATAGGAAAAAAAATGGTGAGAAACCAAAAGCTTGAAATCAATATCTTGCATTCAATGCACAACCAAGTAACTGTAATCTTGTGAGTTTCAAACAAATTTATCTAGAATTGGCAGACAAAGCTACCATTACAAATTCAAATTCCAGACAGGAATACAACAGGGAAATGTGTGCCTTTATCCTTTTAGGTGCTTCAAAAGGTCCATAGTCAAATGTGATACAATTCCCAAGGAATCGTTGAGGTCCTAATTTTCCTGTGGACGAATTCAAAGTTTCAGACTGCTAAATTTCACACAGAATTTAACTGGGTGGGCATTGGGATTTAGCTGTTGAAAAGTTGGTTGGAAAATGCTGCTAATTACCAACCAGACCAATAATATTTATTACTGGTCAACAAAATTTTTTGGAAAGAAACAAAAAGCTTTAGCAGAGATCATGGTACAAACCTTTAATGTATTGTAACAGGTTGAGGCGGATGGAAGTCGTTCGACATCCTGTCCTCCAATCATTGCCCAAACTGGCGTATCACATACAACCTGTATAAAGTTATAAACACATCATAGCTGAAAGTCCTTCTAAGAATATTGAATACTTGAATTCTTGCAAATAAAAGTAGAATTTTGTGGACCAGAACTATAGGTATAGAAAAAAAAAAGATATGTTCCTATCCAAAAATATGTTTTAGCTAGATAATTAAAGTATCCCAAATATCTTCAGAAATTGACAAAAGAAGAAAAAGGGATAGATATTTTAATCTAGAAGTAAGCTCAAATGGTAGGAAAATCAAGAACTCACAAATTTATTTCAATCTCAAATACTGAAATGGCAGAAAAATGATTGTTTCAAGAATGGAAATGTTCTGAAACAAGAATACGTTAGAAAACAACCACACACACTTCTCAAACTAGAAATGTTATGTCTAGATATACTTTGGGGCCTTCAGTACATGTCAAATAATACAAGATAGCCAATTTTTGTTTTCTTGTTTCTTTCCCAAACATTGAAGCATAAACAAAATTCTGAAACCAGTTGAAAACATAATTCAAAAGAAGACAAGAAGACAAGAAAATAGAAAAGGAACTTAAGCACAGGAGTCAAATCTTTCCCACTTCTTTTGCAATTAGCATGTCCCTAATTTAGAGAGTAATGCTTTATAATTACTATTTTTTCCCAAATCACACATTATTATAAGTTTAAAAACAATCATTGACGAACCAAGCTACCCAAAATGTCTAATAGAAAATGAAAAATATAACTAAAAAAGAAAAACAATACATAGGAAAATAAAGTCTGCAAACAAGCAGCCGGTACACCATTCTGCTACTGAATTCTTTCTCTGATTTAGATATTCTATTTCTTTCTAGCTTATATGATCTCTCCCAAATTTCAAGTTTGCAAAGTTTGATTATAATTTGAGAAACCACTTGTATTATGCACTATCATACCATTTCCAAATTTAGGTAATATGGTTTTCAAACAAAGCACTTTTAAAATAGTCTATCAGCAGCTCTTGATTCAAGATTACAGTGGAAGACTGCTAACTCACCATATGGATGGTGAATGGCGGTTGTAGATGCTTGAAACCTAATAGTGGGGCACGGGAGCAGCTTGTCACAAACTTTAAAAGCATAGAACGCTCTCCTGGTTCTAATCCATTGACCACCTGGACCATCATTTAAAATACTCATAGATGAATATTAAAATACATACAAGGCAAACTCTATTTACTGAGTCTAAAAATAATAGTTAGTCAGAAGGATTTAGTATGAGCAAAATAACACTCTATTGATCAGATTTTACTGTCATCTGCCCAAATAGAAACACAGATGATTAACTGCTATAAATTACTATATTTGAGTTTCCAATGCAACAACTCCATCCAAGTTAAAATATACACTTCAGGAGGAAAAGTCCTTTATAGACCATACCTATCTCGTTCCTTAAGAGATAAGGGAAGTGACTAAAGAAATAACACAAAGTAGAAAATTTTACATATACTATACCAAGACATTTTCTTAAGAACATCTTTTTTCTCTGACAGAGATGACCATGATCCATTCAAATATAAGATGATCAGACATCACACTCATCTAAAAATAAGAAATATAGAGAACCACATTTTCTTAAGAACATCTTTTTTCTCTGACAGATGACCATGATCCATTCAAATATAAGATGATCAGACATCACACTCATCTAAAAATAAGAAATATAGAGAACCAACAAAAGTCTAAATGCTATTTTTCTCTTCAGGGATATGACATGTGGACATGTTTCTAGGATAGCAACCCAGATTTCAGGAATGTTGAATCATCATTCACGATCACCCGAGTGAATTCAAGATCTGATAATATCCACAAACAAAAACTATCCAAGGCTAAAGAATCCAATGGGACAGCTATAAGAAAAGCATGGCACTTCAGTTGGCCTCTATGCTAAAATCCCAACAGGTTTGTGAGGGCTGAGAGAATACTGCATACATGTCTGGTTCCATATCAGAAGCTGCAGATGACGATAACTACAAGTCCCATGGAAATGTTGACACAACATAGGCAATGCAGGTACAAAACCTGGAAAATCCTAACCATAGTTAAAAAATCAGACAGTAATAATTCAATTGACCCAAAAAAGTTCAAAACCTTGGATATAGGGAAAAATCAAGGAAAAACTCAGCAATAACACAGCAAATCTTGTAGAAATTTAAAAACAAAAAATTGTAAATGTATTTTTCAAAAACATGCATATCACTGAACTTGTAATAAAGAGCTTATTTCTTGATACCAAATGCCTGCAAACACCACTGTTCCAACAACTTTACTCAAGAAACCAGACTCTAAAATGAAGTGTAATGATGATTGTCAGTTAGAATAGACTCATGGAGCCATAGGCAAGTTCTAAATTGAAAGTCTGAGTTTTTGGTGAATGTTTACCAAACACTTAGCGATCACTTGCTGCCAAATTATACTGCAAGTAATATGCAAGCTATTTTGTCTCACAAGCTCTGCAAATCTATAGCAATATTTTCATCTATGATCCTAATAGCAGTGTGCTTAGGTAGATGCTGACTAACTAATCAATCACAATAGGTGGATCAACAATTTAGTCTATGGAGTCCAGTAATTATTGGTTGCAGCAAATACTATTGTCTAAGGCTAAGTTGCCTGGTCATTACATAATGAAAATCTAAACTACAATCGGAATTTTATTATTTAATATTCATATTCTTCTTCATCAGAAGCAGCAAAGTCAACATTTGGTTTAATTTCATTTGAACCACAATCAATTGGATTGCCACTCTCAGTAGCAGCAAAGTAGTTTTGCAGTAATTACTTGACCACAATACCCCCAAGATCCTTGAAAGACCAAAACAACTTCCAAAAGAGAATGGAATGAAAGATTGCTTCAACAATTCAAGATTGGTTGAATATCGATAATGGACACACAAGCATACTATATGTACATTGAAAGACCTTTCCTGTAAACAAAATTACACAGGCACAGATATGAGTGTCGTATGGGATAAAAATACTGCCAAATTTTCAGACCTCTTATTTGGATAGACCATTCATCAAAAGCACACACCTATATAGTTTGGTAGAATCATATGTTATTAAAAATATCAATATTCTTGGCATAGAAGAAAAAAGTGGTTTTACAAAAAAAAAAAACTAAAACAAATTTATGCATTTAGAGAATATATGAGTCATAATTCACACATTACAAAGAAGCTCCGCTATTTATTGATATATCTGATAAATTCCATACATGGAATAATAATAAAGATGGCAGTACATACTAGATTTGGGAGGAAAACATATCTTCAGTTTCTCATGAATAAAGGCTAATGGCAAGAGTGTACACAATGAGTCATACATGGCAAACTAAAACTTGTAGTGTACTTTAAAAATCAAATGGGGGTGGTCAAGGGGTAGAACCCCTTGCAGGCATCTAGAGGTAGCGCTCCCAGTGGGGTCAAGGGGCAAGACCCCTTGTGGGGTCAGGGGCAGCTCCCCTTTGCAAAGTCTGGGGGCAGCACCCAGCCACCAATACCAAATTAAGACCTTCAAAACCACATTGAACTCGATGGCACACAACATTTTTTTGACTACATCCACATATGGCCTTCTCAGCAACAAAGAAACTTAGAAAACAGGCAAAGAAAACAAAAAAATGAGCGTTAATTCTGTTTTCCCATTTTCAGTAAGTGCCCAAAGTCCTCCATCGGGACTCACGAGTCCTGATACAAAACTCACGCGAGTCCTTCACAAAAATTTGCAAGTCATTGTTTGGACTCCCCAAGACTCATCTCGTGAGTCCATGGCAAGTCGATTCAGCAAGCCACGAGACTTGCAAGTCATGGAAAGTCCATGGTGAGTCCCACGAGTCTTCAAACTATGGTCCCAACAAAGAATCCCAAATTATCAAATCAAGGCTCCAATGCCTAATATTAAATAACAGTTCAGTAAGATACATTAAGTCATTCAAATAAAAACTATTGAGTGATGCAATTGCTATCTAGAAAACTAAAGAATGATTCTGAAACATAAGCAATATCATATGTCATACCTACCCAGAAATAGCACCAAAAGAAGATTGATCGTTCATTCAATGCATAAGCCAAGGGAAATCAAGCTTCTACTTTGTCATGCGACTCACCTCCCAAAATAATTTCACAGTTCGACTGCTCTCAGAATAGCCACCTGAATACCTGGTATTGCTTTTCAAGTCATCAACATCAAAATCGTGCTCTCCTCCAGAAAGCAGCTGCACAAGCAAATTCAAAGATTTAAGTAAAGAATATGAAATGTCAATGCAGGAAAAGAAATACACAAGAAACAAAATAGAATCCTTGCATTCAAAATGAATATATATGGACAAGTGAATATATATGACTATGTATATATTGTGTGTGTGTGTGTGAGTGTGTGTGTGTGTGTGTGTGTGTGTGTGTGAGAGAGAGAGAGAGAGAGAGAGAGAGAGAGAGAGAGAGAGAGATTTCAGGTCATCAACATCAAAACAATGCTTTTACCAAGAAAGCAACTATACAAGCATTTTCAGAGATTACATAAATGAAATGAATCAATGTGGACACAGAAATGGACAAGAAAGGGAATAGGATCCTTCTGTTCAGAATGAATACGAAAGAAACGATGCCATGTGCACAAATAAGTTGGTTTGTACTTTTGATGGACGGGTATTTCTTTCACAAAGGTGGGAAAATATGGAAACATTAACAGAATAGACCTCTCCTGCCCTCTCCCTTCTTCCTCTTTGTGTGTGTGTGTGTCTGCGTGCGCGCGCATGTATGTGCGTGTGCGTGAGTGTGTGCGTGCGTGTGCGTGTGCGTGTGTGTGTGTACATTCAAGAATTACTTAAAAATCAATCGATGATGTGAACAGAGAAATAGACAAACAACAAGAATTAGTATGAATGCAATGATACCACACATTTAAATATTTGGATGGATGAGTTTTCTTATCACATAGAAGAAAGACGGGATTTTTTTCTTTAAAATTTGCACCTTCGAATTAGTATGAATGCAATGATACCACAGATTTAAATATTTGGATGGATGAGTTTTCTTATCACATAGAAGAAAGATGGGATTTTTTTCTTTGAAATGTGCACCTTCAAATGCACATGCATGGACACACAAACTATGTCAATCTACAAAGAGCTATCACATGAATTGACATTTTGTAAGCAGAGGAAGAGAGTCAAGCATCATGTAATGTAATAAGAGCTGCAGTGTAACCTAGCTATGCTAATTTCATCCAGAGAAACTTGTATTAAAAATGCAAGATTCCAAAAAGTATGTTAGACATGTCAAATCAAGTTTTCAAACACAAAGATATCCTGAGCCCTCAAACTGCACCTTGGCATGCACATAACAGGTTTTGAGTCCACCACAATCATAAATCACCGATTATGCAAATTTGCAACACTAGATTGCAGGCAACAATTTGAGACTACCAGCTTCTGAGGTCAGGCTTCAGAAGATTTATATATCATAAATATAACAATGTCGGGGATGACAAAATTCAAAGTCAGTAAAGATCAAATTCTTCAAAAGCTAAATGTTTCTTCACTGATTAAATTTTGTTAAGAAAAAATAATCTAGAGCATTCTTACCAACTTATCTAATAGAGTAAGTCCTACCTGGTTGAACTCCCGTGCATTGAATAAGCATAGCCAAGAAGGTGAAATAAGGTCCGACAATCCTCTATTAAATGCATTTATCAATGGCTGGATCTGCAAATCAATTATATTATAATTATATCAATGAAATAATATGAAAACTACAGTAGTCTAGATGATGACTACATGTTTGATCAGACAAATATGAATACCATAGGAAACCAGGAGTACCTGCCGATTAAGCTTATAGTCCGCCATCGCATGTATGTACTGTAATCTATTCTCAAGTGTAACAGGCATATTTGAGCCACCTGGTCTAAGCTCAATCACAATTCGTTTTCCAAAAATATCCTCCATTACAGTAAAATCTAAAGCAAGGTCTTTGACATCCCCTTCATAATGCTTAAGGACAAAACAAAATTCAAGATATAGTTGTTAGTCAGTACTTGAAAGAATGCACAATAAACACATTTGAAAGATTTGGAGAACACCTATCCTTATGGTATCAGAGAACAGATCTGTCATTAAGTGAGAGAGATGCCTACAGTTAGAGAACAAGTGGATATTTTGGCATGCCAAGGATGCAGAAGCTCAAATTGCAATGAGATAAATGCGGATGTAAAGAACTGACACAAAAAACAATCAGTAAACACAGGATAATAACCAAAACATGTTCCAAAGTTTCACATATGGCCAAAAGTTAAGTTCTTCCAAAGGTCAATTTTAGAACACAACAAATTCAGCATCCATTTCGATAATAATCTCTTGACCCAGCAATAGAGAAATCACTATCTTCTGTGGGTGACAATAATTAAAACTCAACTCTATGATCAAGTAGTTGAAAAATTAATCCAAATTCAAAAGAGATGCATATCGTGTGGTGCTTTACTCTAGATCCGAGTTTTGTGATAATTTGCACAGAATGAAATGCAAGTAATGACACCTTCTTGTTAGAAAGCAAAGTCCACCAAGATAACTAAGAAAGGGGGGGGGGGGGGAAGGGGAGGCGGAGGGGGAGGGGGAGGGAGGCGGGGGTGAATCAGTTAGGAGACAATGAAATACATTCAATACATATCAGTCCTTGTTAGGAGACTTTGACTCCCTGTGAGGAGATTCTAACCTTGTTAGGAGTTGTGCCAACCCTGTTAGAAGTTCTAGAAGGTAGAAGGACCCAATATCCAAACAACTTCAAGGGCAAGACCACCAAACTCACTGTCCAACTGGTCTTTGTATTATTCCTTCCAAAATAATAGAAATGCAATTGGTCTCAACAACCCGAACTCTTGCTCTATCCTCTTACCATGTCAATACCACACCAAAAAACTTCTCAAATCTCAATACCATATCTCCAACTTCGCATCACAATGATACCTTTGATCACTTACTCGCATTTACCAATCTTCATAAATTCAATACAATTTACTTACTTCCATTGCATATTCATCACCAGGAAAATAACTTTCCTTTGTACCAAGTCCTCAAAACAATTCATTGAGTTGGCCTTGAGGCTCTCCCAATAGGATCTCATTAAAAAAACACACCATATTATATCTTTCTAATAATTACAAAACACTGTCGGCTCACAGTCTTCACAACTTCTCATACGTGCGACCTCAGGCTTCGTGCACTTGCTGACATCATCATTAGGTTGTTTTCTATCTCTGTCTAACTTCGCTCATCCAGATTCTATTCCTGTTAGGAGATATAATCTGAACACCAAAAACCACTTCTTAGGTACTGTGTCTGCAAACTGTGTTCTGTAAATCACAAATAATTGCTACTAGTCTTCGACTTTTTGCACATGCTCATAGCCAAGTCATTAGGACACACTGTAGAACATGTCCTCAAATCCGCATAACCTCATCTTCAATATACGATCCATACAACCTCAATCTCTATCTGCTACTCTGCCAATCTTCTTAGTATGTTGACATCAATGACAAATAGTCATGATTGCAACACACAATCATGTTGTCAATGTCTCCAATGTTCCAACAATGCTTAAATACTCCCCCATAGGGATATCATCAACATTCATGCTAACAATCTCCCCCTTTGGCATTGATGGCAACATAGATGAAAAACATCTAAGTTCCAAGAATACCAAATCCATCTCTGTTGTTGCTGTTGCTCTCATTTTTCAAATCCTCTTCATCAATCAAATCCGAACTCTGAGGAACAATTGCTGCTCCCCTATTGATAAACTTCTCCCCCATTCTGTATACTCGTCTATCTCTCCTATTAACACTAATCTTTTCTTCATAAATCTCCCCCATTCATAGGAGATAGTTTCATATGCATTCACTTCTTCCCTATTCATTGTTCATAGGATATGTTTTTCATGCACCACTTTTCCCCCATTTCCATCAATAACAAAGGCATCCTTATGTCAATCAGCTACTCAATGTCTTCAACCAACTACCAAGAGTCCTCTATGACTCTACTCAATCACAAATACTCCCCCATAGAGGAAGCATCAATATTCAATCCAGATAGACAGTAGTGCTCTGTACCACTGGACTAATGCAATTTTTGTATCATCTACTCTAAAGTAGGCAAGGGCATAACCCCAAGCATACCTCACAAATACTCAAATGTATCCTTAGGCAAAGGATTCATAAAAACATCTGCAATCTGCTCCTTTGTATTAACATACTCTAAGCCGATCTCTTTCTCTACAACTTTCTCTCTCAAGACATGATACTTAATCAATAAGTGCTTTGTCTTAGAATATAACACATGATTCTTAGACATACTTACTATACTTGTGTTATCACAATGTATGATAATGGGTTCTAAAAACTCTATCCTGATGTCCTTCAGCATTTGTTTCATCCACATGATTTGATTGCAATTGTTTGTTGCTGCTACATACTCTTCTTCTGCTATACTTTGTGAAATACAATCTTGTTTCTTGCTTAGCCAAAAAACTAATCTTCCTCCAAGGAAAAATGCTTCAACACTTGTACTCTTTCTGTCATCGACACTGCCTGCCCAATCCACATTAGTATATGCACATAGAGTAAAGTCATTTTATCTATCATAACACAACCCAAAATCAAGTGTACCCTTCAAATATTTGAATATTCTCTTTACTACTGCATATTGTGATTGCTTAGGATCAGCTTGAGATCTTGCTACTATACCAACTACATTTGCTATATCTGGTCTTGTGTGAGTTAGATATTGCAAACCTCCAATTATGGATCTGTACTTCTTCTGCTCAACCGTAGGTGTCTCATCTTTGCTAAATAACTTCTGACTAGTTATCATAGGTGTACCAACAGGCTTACAACTTTTCAAGCCAAATCTCTTTAAGAAGTCTTTCAAATACTTAGTTTGTGATAGGAAAATACCATCATTGTTCTGCACAATCTATAAACCCAAGAAATACTTCATCTCACCAATCATGCTCATCTCAAATTCATTCTTCATTTCATCAGCAAATTTGTCACTTGCTTCATTATCCAGAGATTATATCATCCACAAGTATCACAATAATCAACAAACGATTATCAATTTCTTTAAAATACAGATTGATATCTCCAGTACCTTAAACAAATCCCAATTTTGCCAAATGCTTAACCAACCTTGCATACCAGGTGTTAGGTGCTTGCTTTAGTCCATACATTACTTTCTTCAACTTGCATACCATATCTCCTTCTTTTGTCAAAGGAAATCTTTCAGGTTGCTCTATTACATCCCAATTTTTGACCTAGTTTGAAATATAGCCGTTGAGGTTCGCATAAAGTTAGATGGCAGTTTAATTTGATATAATCTGGTGAAATGGTAAGATGGTTGGTCGTTATGATTTCAAGTGAAGATGACATGTTAGTTGATCGTTAATTGCGAATTCATGTAATTAAGATGAAAGGTTAACTATTATGATTATTTATGATAAAATAATTTATAATTTAATTACGGAGAAATTCCTTGCAAAAAGCAGTCGAAGGGGTGGAAGCATTGTTAAAAAAGAATTCGGTAGGGCATCATCATTACTAGGCAGACTGGTAGAGGACCTAGCGATTTGAAACAGGGTACATCTGTGAAACCGCATGAGTTATTTAAATAAATAATTTGATTAAAATAATTGGATTAAAATATATAAAGTATCCTAAAAGATTTTAATTTACCTTTCATCATATTATTTTAATTAATATTTAATTACGTGCATTTAAATATAAAAATGATTTAGCGCCATTATAATTTAATAATTAATAACATGATGTTGCTTGTACATATAAGAATTTAATAATTATAATAACATTTGATTATTATAATTCTGAGTCATAATCTTTCAATTCTTTTATGTTTTCCTTGTTAATTGATTAAATGCTTGGAAATTTGAATCAACTATAATCTTCCAACTTATGTTCTTGTTTTTAATTGATTTACATTGAATTAATATTTGGAATCAAATGGTTACCTTGGGAATGCGAATAGCTTCTTTATAACTGTTGGGTAGCCGTAAGTTCGGCTCAAATTTATATTTGGAACCTTTAATGTGTATCGACATTAAAAACCTTGTAATCGGCTTTCTTTTCATGCAAAAGTTTTCATCAATTTCCTTGCTTAGTTTACTGTGTCATTAACACCCGAATCTGATATTACTTGCATCACTCACCAATGGAAACCAAAAGGGTCTGGCTCGTATCTTAATTATGGAACCATCAAACATTACTCGGCGTTCAACCTGCAACATCGTTCACTATGGAATTCATAGCAAAGCGGCAAGTTTAAGACAACCGAAAGTCTTTTCTGACTGCTGTGACAAAGTGTGTCACGTAAGGGTTGTTTTAACATTTCTTTATTTACCTTTTCTAAATGCCGAGTCGGCTTAAAGTTAAGACAATACAAGTTCTTTGATTCCAGTAACCTTGCAAGTTGTCGTTTTTCTTTCATGATTAAGATACGAACTGTGTTCAAATGAGTTTGCTTTTTCCAAGTCTGTCTTTGTTTATATACTAGTGTTAGACGAAAACCAAAGCTGGTTTCAATCCTTTTAGATTAATGTAATCCTCTGAAATCAGTCAACTGCCCTATGCAAGGTTATAGAAATGGTTTATATTCATGATTGCTATTCTTTTAGAATCCGAATACTTCCAAATTTGATATGACATTGAAATTATAGAGTCGGTTTTCTTATTCTTTCTTATATATATATATATATATGTCCAAATTTGTAGAGTTACTTTGAATTATCTTGAATCCATGATAAGAAAGTATATCAACCTAGTTTAGAATCAGATACATCCTGAAATATATTTAACTGAGGATGAGGTATTGAAACTAGAACACCAAGGAATTCACCAGGCGAAGATGCCAATATGTGGTGAAGACATTGTAAAATATCGTTGTGATCTTAAATCTGATAACATCTAGGAATCACCGGCTTGGAGGCCTAAATAGGGTGAGGAGGTGAAGAGAACCGCCAAAATGAGGTTGACATCAGTATTCATAGAATAATACATAAAACATTTCTATAGCTTATGCATATTTCACTCAGGAAGAATGTTGTCAATTTTGAGATCTTTAAAGAATATAATCACAGAATGTGAAAAAATGATTGTGTGTAATCTTCTTGATTAATTGTTAGAGCCGTCTTTTCTGAGAATTTCGAATCCCTAGGACTCACCCGGTTGTGTAGCCAAGAAGATGGGTGATGAAGTTGAATCAGTACCAGTTATGACATTTCAATATTTATCATTTAATATGAATTAATTAATAGCTCATACATATTCCTGTTATGGTGATCTCCTGCTACCAAGTCGTATGGCATGTTATATATCTTGATGCCCAGTGAACGGTAAGATGTTCTCTATCCATTTCGGGTAGGGAGGGCCTTTCTCGTTAGAGATCGTGTGGGGATATGTTGTGGTCCGAAGTTGGGTGGTTAAGCCCCTAACAATGTTTCACCTTCTCAAGATGTTGGACATGCGTCAGACAGAGATAAGCTACGTATTCAATTGTTTATTGAAAATAGGTATTATCACTTTTAGTTATGAGGAGATAAGATTAAATTGAGTTATTTCATTGTTACCATTATTTTACACCTAGATGTAAGGGATAGATTCATAAATTTCTTTTCATTTATAAGAATATCGAATATAAGTACATTTCTGATCTTGAGTTACTGTCACAGATAAGCAATCGAAAGGAAAAGAAATCCGAAGCCCTAATTGATTGGAACCTTATATGATACAGTGATATTGGAAGCCCTAATTGAATCTGTGGTATCGAAATCCCTAGTTGAATCCGTGGTCACGGAAGCCCTAAATTGAATCCGTCGTATTGGACACCCTAATTGAATCCGTGGTTGCGGAAGACCTAAAATGAATCTATGGTATCTGTGGTATTGGAAGCCCTAAGTGAGATAGCGGCATCAGAAACCCTAAATGAACCGATGGTAAATGATGCCCTAATTGATAAAATGGTATGTGATGCCCTAATTTAAAATATAGTGGTATTTAATTGTAATTATCATTTGATTTTAAGATAGCGGTTTTTAGATGATAGTTGTCATGTGAAATTGTTATAGTGTATTTGTGGACTAACTCGAGTGGTTGCAGAAGCATCCCTAGTTTGAATTCAATCTCATTTTTCCGAGGTATGTAGTTTTTAGTTTCTGTAATAATTTCATTTGATCATATTTCAAGTTTTTAAGTTAAAAAATTGTCTAACTGATTTTAGCGGTAAATCTTATTCACATGAACCTGAATGATATAACTGTCTTCCTATGAAATGAAGTAATAACTGTATTCTTTGAGTATGTTGAATGTTAATTTAGACCCGGAAAATCGAGATGTTACATGCTCAATGTAGACTTCAAGTTTTCCATTCAGAAATGTTGACTTCACATCCATCTGATACACTTTGAACTTCTTGTTTGCTACATAAGCCAAGGGCATTTTTATTGCTTCAATTCTAGCAACAAGTGCAAATGTTTCTTCATAGTCTCTACCTTCTTGTTGCGAATATCCTTTGCACACCAGTCTAGCTTTGTTTCTCACAACCTCACCTTGTTCATTCATTTTATTCCTAAAAATCCATTTAGTTCCTACAATATTTTTGTCCTTTGGTCTAGGGAGCAATTCCCATGTCTCATTCTCCACAATCTGATCTAGTTCTTCCTTCATTGCTCGAATCCAATGATCATCCTTACATGCTTCATTTGCATGCTTGGGTTCAACTTGAGAAATCAAACATAATTCATGTACTTTGTTTCTTGTCATAACTCCTCTGTCTTTGCTTCCAATAATTTGATCAGTAGGGTGATCCTTTGTCAAGTTCTTGTTTGGTGTTGGTGTTATTGACTCAACTTTGACTTCTACTCTAGGATCAGATTTTGGCTCCTTTCTTTGTTCCACAACTTGAGTATCATTTTTCAAATCATTGTTAGTCTCACAAAAGGTCTCAACATTTTCTTGGATAGGCTTATGATTAGCTTCTTCATCATCAGAATTATAATCAAGCATTCTCTCTTGAACTCCAAAATTCTCATCCACTTTTACATTTGCACTCTCAACAATAGTCTCAGTTCTCTAACTAAAACATCTATAAGCTTTGTTTTTCAATGAATAACTAAGGAACATACCTTCATTGCTTCTTGCATCAAACTTACCAATGTCATCATCTCTCTTGATATAACATTTACTTCCAAATATTTTGAAAACTTCACCGACTGTGCATGTCCAAACCATAATTCATAAGGTGTCTTGTTCATACCTTTTCTGATCTGCACTCTGTTCATTGTATATACAATTGTATTTACTTCTTCTCTCCAAAATGTCTTTGATACATCATTCTCAAACATCATAGCTCTTTGTTGATTCTGTTACAAACCTGTTTCTTCTCTCGGCAATACCATTCTGCTCAGGAGTCTTAGGGGCTAATAGTTGTCTCTTAATACCATCCATTTCACAAAAGGTAGTAAACTCATTCGAGGTAAATTCTCCATCTCTATCTGCCATAAAACATTTAATCTTCAATCCAGACTCATTGTCAAATCTATTCTTAAACAACTTAAACTTCTCAAATGCTTTAGACTTTTTTTTAAGGAACACTACCCACATCATTCTAGCAAAGTCATCAACAATAATCATGAAGTAACTTTCACCATAGAATCCTCTTGTTTTTGTGGGACCGCTCAAATGTGTGTCAACAATCTCCAATTTTGTTATTGTAGAAAACTTCTTGCTAGTAAAAGAACTTTTCTTCTGCTTAGCCACAACACATTCCTTGCACACAACATTAGTAGGCTTCACAATTTTTGGTAAATCTTTTACAACAAATGTACTACTTGCTTTCACAATATTATCAAAATTTATATGACAAAACCTTCTATGCCACAACCAACTATTATCAACTTTAGCAACCAAACATGTCATCACTGTAGGATTTAGCTGAAAAACATTACCTTTGGATCTTGTACCAATGCCAATCATCTTACCATTTTTGTCCTTGATGATGCATATCTTGTTTGTGAATTGTAATTGGTATCCCTTATCAACCAACTATCCAACATTTAGAAAAATTATGTTTCAGTCCATCAACAAAATAAACATCATCTGTGATAGTTTTCCCATCAAGAGTAATAGATCCTATTCCCTTGATATGACAAGCCACATTATTACCAACTCTAACAATTCCTCCATCATGGCAATTGAACTTAACAAATTTATTCATATCACCAGTCATACGATGTGAACAACTACTGTCTATGATCCAATCACCTTCCTTCTCAACCTGTGACACTAGGGCTTTCTCTTCTCTAACTTCTTTTTCAAGAATTTTCTTCCTTTATAGCAACAAAGCCTAACTTATCATCACCTTTACTCCTTTCTTTAGATTCATCATCATCATTTACATGCAAACATTCTCTAGGCCTTCTAGACTTGAAAGTATTCTTATACTTCTTTACTCTCTTAGAACATTTAGAAGAAAAATGACCAAATTCATTATAAGTCCAACATTTAAAGATGTTCTTACCATTTGGTTCTCTCTTCACAAGCAAGGCAATTCCTTCTTCAATCTTTCTATCTTCTTCAGATCTGGATCTACTGCTGCTAGCATAATCTCCACTAGTGCTTGTGCTCCTTGATAAAGAAGGGTAAACACTTAATGCACTAAAGGTACCTCTACTCTAGGCAAAACTCCAGACAATTTCAAACTTACTTTTACCGCTTCCAATCTTCTAAGAAGAGTCTCTCTAGAAAATTTCTCAATACAAGGTATCACTTACTCAATCATCTACGCTGTTTGCTTGAATGGTGGTGTCAAAGTCTTCAAGATCTTCCATATGATCTCATCATCATCTTTAGTTCCATTACAAGACTTAATTTTGCAACAAAATCTAACATTTTGCCAATATAACTTCTTACAAATTCATCTTCCATCATTTTAGCCTCTTGAAATAAACATATCTAGTTTTGTAATCTAATTCTCTTAGCATGCTTATCAGCTTCAAAATTAGATTCCAAAGCTTTCCAAATTTCATGAGATGATACCAAAGATTTTACCTAATTGTATTCATTTTCAAGAAGAGCTGACAAAAGTGCTTCTTTAGGAAGCATGTTACACATGAACAAATCTCTTTCAGCTTCTATACATTCTTCAAGTTTTCTTTCTTCCACAATGATCTTTCCATTCTTCGTAATCAGCCAATATCTTGGACCCATACATAGCAGATGTGTCTTCATCTTCTCTTTCCAACTCTCATAGTTAACTCCATCAAACTTAGGGCTTTCCTTTTTAAAATGATCCGCCATTGATCTCCTTAAGTTATTAGGTTTTTCCTTCAAGGACCTTATGCTCTTATTCCAATTGTTAGAAAGTAAAGTCCACCAAGATAACTGAGAGGGGGTGGGGGGTGAATCAATTATTTGATCAATACAACTTTTATCAACCTTATTAAACCTTAAACATGTGATCAATATAAACAACCATAAGAAGATATACATACACAATAACACTAGATATGTTAACTTGGGAAAGCCCCGATAGGGATGGTACCCACAAAATGATGTACTAATATAAATGTTCCTTGCATGAGGATGGACTCTATTAGTAGCCAATGAAATACATTCAATACATATCAGTCCCTATTAGGATAATCTAAATTCCTGTGAGGAGTTGTGCCAACCCTGTTAGGAGTTGTAGAAGGCAAAAGGACTCATTGTCCAAACAGCTTTGAGGGAAAGACCACCAAACTCACTATCCAACTGGTTTCTATATTATTCATTTCAAAATTATAGAAATGCAACTGATCTCAGCAACTCAAACTCTTGCTTTGTCCTCTTATCATGCCAATACTGCACCAAAACACTTCTCAGATCTCCAACTTTGCATCACAATGATCCCTTTGATCGCTTACTCGCATTTACCAATCTTCACAAATTCAATGCAATTCGATTACTTCCATTGCATATTCATCACAAGGAAAATAAATTTCCTTTATACCAAGTCCTCAAAACAATTCAGTGAGTCGGCCTTGAGGCTCTCCCAAGAGGACCTAATTAAGAAAACATGCCATATTATATCTTTCTAATAATTACAAAACACTATCGGCTTACAGACTTCACAACTTCTCATACATGCGACCTCAGGCTTCGTGCACTTGCTGACATCATCATCAGACTATTTTCTGTCTCTGTCTAACTTTGCTCATCCAGATTCTATTCCTATTAGGAGATATAATCTGAACACTAAAAACTATTTCTCAGGTACTGTGTCTGCAAACTGTGTTCTATGAATCACAAATAACTGCTACCAGTCTTCAAATTTTTGCATGAGCTTGTAGCCAAGTCATCAAGACACACTGTAGAACATGTCCTCAACTCCGCATAACCTCATCTTCAATACATGATCCATACAACCTCAATCTATGTCTGCTACTCTGCCAATCTTCTTAGTATGTTGACATCAATGACAAACATAGTCATGAATGCAACACACAATCATGTTGTCAATCTCTCCAATGTTCTAGCAATGCTAGAATACTCCCCCATAGGAATATCATCAACATTCATGCTAACAATCTCCCCCTTTGGCATTGATGGCAACATAGATGAAAAACATCTAAGTTCCAAGAATACCAAATCCAACTTTGCTGCTGCTGCTGCTTTCATTTTTCAAATCCTTTTCATCAATCAAATCCGAACTCTGAGGAACAACTACTGTTCCCCTATTGATAAACTGCTCCCCCATTCTGTATACTCGTCTATCTCTCCTATTTACACTAATCTTTTCTTCATAAATCTCCCCCATTCATAGGAGATAGTTTCATATGCATTCACTTCTTCCCTATTCATTGTTCATAGGATATGTTTTTCATGCACCACTTTTCACCCATTTCCATCAATGACAAAGGCATCCTTATGTCAATCAGCTACTCAATGTCTTCAAACAACTACCAAGAGTCCTTCATGACTTTGCTCAATCACAGATACTCCCCCATAGAGGAAGCATCAACATTCAATCCAGATAAACAATAGTGCTCTGTACCACTAGACTACTGCAATTTTTGCATTGTCTACTTTGAAGTAGGCAAGGGTATAACCCCAAGCATACCTCGCAAAAATACTCAAATGTATCCTTAGGCAAAGGATTCGTAAAAATATCTACAATTCATTGAGTCAGCCTTGAGGCTTTCCCAATAGGACCTCATTAAGATAACACACCATATTGCATCTTTCTCATAATTAGAAAACACTATCAACTCACAGTCTTCACAGCTTCTCACATGTGCGACATTGGGCTTCGTGCACCCGTTGACATCATCATCAGGCTGTCTTCTATCAATGTCTAACTTCTATAATCCATATTCTATCCCTATTAGGAGATATAATCCGAAACACCAGAATCCACTTCTCAAGTACTCTATCTACAAATTGTCTTCTGTAAATCACAAATAACTACTACCAGTCTTCGACTTTCTACACGCACTCTTAGCCAAGTCATCAGGACACATTGCAAAACATGTCATCAATTCCGCATAACGTCATCAATACACGATCCGTACGACCTCAATCTCCGTTTGCTACTCTACCAATCTTTTTAGTATGTTGACATCAATGACAAGCATAGTCATGAATGCAACACACAGTCATGCTGTCAAGCTCTCCAATGTTCCAGCAATGCTAGAATACTCCCCCATAGGAATATCATCAGCATCCATGCTAACACTTCCCACAAATAATTCAAAGTATCTACCATCAATTCATGCACTACTAAGGTTTATAAATCCAAGGAAACTAGAATGCAAGTCTGTCCAAATACAAAATCAAGAATGAAAGATTCCACCATCGCATAAAAAAGAGGATGCAAATCCATTGGCATATGCCAAATATTATAAACCCAATACTCAATACGCAGACTTTTACGGAATATTAATCCTCGCGAAAGGGCATATAGCTTCATATTTGGGTAACATGTATTTCTACTATGTACAAAGGGCTGAAAATATATATTCATTTTCTGAGCTCCCACATGAAATCCAAACAATGATGGCTTCAGCAATGATTTTGAGATCTGATAAGAATGATAAATACCAAAAAGGAGAGAGAAAATTCACACCCTAGACAGGAAAAAAAGCAATGCACCTTGTTGGTAGATTAGGTTTGAAGGATATTAATGCATATTGGGAATTGGAATAGATATAAACAACCTTGTGTTCACAGAGATGGGGTTGACTTGTGAGAATATTAAAAGAGATTAGGAAACTCGTTTGAAAGGAGTAATCCAACAAATCAACTACAAACATTTGATCCAAATAGCATAAAAATATTTTGCCACTGCTGGAGATAGACAAATATTACTACGTTCATGTGTGAGGAAAGCTAAGACTACACAACGACCAAAGATATTGGTATCAGCTATTCCCCTCAACCATGATAGTGAATCATACGTGCATAAAAAAAATGCTGATTTGAGTACTTAAAGAATTTACTGAAGGAGTTTAAAAAGTCAATGAAAATTTGAGATAATGAAATTGTAGTGAATATTTACACCATGAAGATAGAGAAAAAATGACTCTAAATGCACATATACCACGAGGTTGAAAGAAACTGATCACCATACTAGAGAATACTCTTGCAAATGGTCTCCAAAGGAGTTGCTTGTTAAAGATCTCATAGAAAAACTCAGAGTTGAAGATTGAGCCACCTCCAGCACACATAGATGGATGCATTCTATCCATGAACTTGGAGAGCCAAGAAAAATCCAACTTGAGGATTAAGGTAACACCTAACTTAGAGCCCAATAACATTTGTCCAAAGAACAGAAATGATGAGGATTTTGAAGTAATTGAGGATAGAAGAACATAAGGAAAAGAATTATAGTACACAATTTATTGCACAAAGGGGTATACTAGTGTGACTTAACCAAGTAGCCAATTTTGCAAAATGCATTATGTGATCAGGAACATAGTCATTGATAACCCCTGCAATTCCAAAACAAAGAAAGAACAAGGGGTGTCCATTGAAGCATCAATTCCATAGAAGCCACAAGCTGAGAATATTGAGATCCAAAATCAGGATATGGCTTAAGAAACCAAAACCATGGAGGACTATGCATATAAAGAAATGCTAGCAACCATTTCATTGTTGTATGTGTAATGAAAAAGGACATTTTTCTTAAGATCTTTAAACTAGTCATAAGGATTTCATTGTAAAGGTGTAGACAAGGAACCAAAGACCATGATCATGTTAATGATATAGGAGCATCCTAGGTGTAATGCCTCTTGCATCACCAAAAAATATTTATGATTTGTCTTTTAATAAGCGCTATCTTAGTGCAAAGTTGTTTCTAGAAGCTTACTACAAAAGTAAGTTGCTTGTTCGAGCTCAGAATGTTCTGATTTCTTCCCTAAAGGTTTATTTTGTATATACAACCCTTCTAGTAAAGTTTCATTGCAATATTAAGTCTATTTGTGAAGTTACTGAAATTTTTCGGTATTGGCAGCAGGGTATAAAAACTTTGAACCCAATTTCGAAGGCTTTAGAGGCTCTGAAAGGGGTCAAACCTCAACTAACTAGAGCTTGCACAATACAATGTTGTAAAGCGATTTGTGGCATTTCCAAAATGTTGTCATAATTGTCAATGAGAGCAAATGGCCATGTGTTATGGTCTTCGAAAGTTGCGCCACCTGAAATGGACAAAAATGAATTTCATTCAAAATTCCTTTTGAGTTCCGAAAATTGTTGGGGCCTACTCTAATGTAATAAACTATGAATAATAGTATTTTAGGGTGGTCGGCCTCAAGGTCTAGGGTTAGAATTTCTACAACCTTCTTGGGTGGTGGATAATTGCCTCTATAAATGTCGTATGGTTGTCTAGGATATTTCTAGAGAAATGTTTTTATGGGAGCTCTGGCTTACAAAATATTGTAAGGAAAATGCTCATGTGGCTATGCATGTTATAATTTTAAAATTTTTAATTCCATACTTTTGGAGATAATAAGAACCCCATTTTCTATTCTTGCAACTTGTTATTTCTCTATTTTTGTTGTATGTGTGTGTTATAAGGGTAGTACCCTTCGTCAAGTGGTATCAAAGTAGTTCTTGAGCATGTAGATAGATCGCCAAACGTAAGGCATTTTGCACCAGGACTATGGTTGTGGATTTAAGTGATAAGCATGAAAATACCTCCACTAAGGAACCATGGTAGAAGAGATGAAGGTGTAACAGAAGATGGTTTTAGAGCCCTCCAGATACAAGTGCAAGCAATGCAAGAGGAGATTTGTAGAGGAATGAATATTACAGTGAGATGAAAGTGAGGATGAGTTTGAAGGGTGTGTTGAACATGAAGGAGCAGAAGTGGTTAGGGATCTTGAGGAAGATAGGTTTTCAGGGCCATTTCTAGGATTTAAAAAAAACCCAGATTGAAATCCCCACATATTTTAGGAAATCTTACCCTAGAGGAATTGATTTGACTAGATCAATGAGTTGGAAGAATACTTTGAGCATGAAGATATCGAAGATCTCAAGAGGGTCAAATTTGCAAAGATCAAACTAAAGGGTCATGCAAAAATTTGGTGGTAGGAAATTCTTGGAGCGAAATATAAGAGGAACTAAGAAGATAACAAGATAAATCGGATGGTGGAGAAATTGAAGAGACAATTCATTCTTGTCGATTATGACTTGATTTGCTGAAGAAGATGCAAGGTTTGAAGCAAGCAAGAAGATTTGGCCAGGAGTATACAAAAGAGTTCTATCAAGTCCTTATTAGAACAGGCCACGCAAAGCTTGACAAAGAGAAAGTTGTCCATTACCTTAATAGGTAAGGCCAAGTATTCAAGAGGATTTGAGTCTAGTTAGAATGAATAGTATTGAAGAGGCATATCAGTTTGCCTTGAGCATGGAAGAAAAGTTGAACACGAAGTTTGAAAGCAAGCAAGATGGAAGAGGTTGTGCTGGAAGATACAACGAAAAATCATATGGAGGTCGAAATGAAGAAACAAAAACGAGTGATGAGGCCAGTAGCACTCACAATCATACGAAAAATAATTTCAACCATTCCCGTGATCAGAATAAAAGAAATCAGAGAGGAAGAGGAAGAGATCAAGGACCAGGAAGAGTAGGTATTAGTAGGGCATGTTTCCATTGTGGAGAAAGACATAGAGCTTATGAATGTCCTCAACATCAAGGGAGAACCAGCAAAAATTTTGAGGGTAATGCACGAGTTGCATATCTAGATGAAGATGAAAAATCATCGCATTCTAAAGATGCTAAAAGAGAAGTCCTAGTTACTAGAAGAGCCTTGTCGAGTGATGAGAATGAATCTGGACAAAGGAAGAATGTTTCCGCACCAGGTGCAAATGTAATGGTAAAGTATGCAATGTCATTATTAATAGTGGTAGTACAAATAATCTTGTTTCTAAGGAAATGGTTAATACGTTGAAGTTAGAAAGAAAGAAGCATCCAAATCCCTACCGCATTGCTTGGTTGGAAAAGGATCATAAGATCTTGGTTAATGAACAATGTCTAGTAAAGTTTGAGATTAGGATCTATCATGATGAGGTTTTGTGTGTTATTATGCCTATGGATGTTTGCCATTTGTTTTTGGGAAGGCTTTGACAGTTTGATCATCGTGCAATACATGATGGGTATGCAAATACCTATTCTTTGACAAAGGAGGGAGTCCGACACAAGTTGCACTAGTTTCAGATTGTCAGTTTCAATTACTTCAAGAGCAAGAACAAAAACAAGCTCATTTAGTGATATAGCTTTCTTAGACAAGTTGAACCAGTTTCAAATTGTCTTGTTCTCCAAAAAGAACCTAGATGCAATATAAGAGGAATTAGCATTTTGGAAATCGTTGAGTGCATACATCAGAAATTTTGGAGTCGGATAGTGCAAAAGTTGAATTATAGTCAAGGCTTCGACTGAAGTGTTTGGTAAAGGATCTTCAATTAATAGAAAATTGACTGAAAATCATAGCAAATATTTCACAATAGTTTCAGTAGCGTGACTAAATAAATCTCAAACTAGTTCCAAATTGGGTCTTTGTGAAATGACCAGAGTTATTTTATGCTTCTTGATAAGTTTGCTGAGGTGTTAGAATGGTGCAACAATTTTCTTTGAATAGATCCATGTTGTATTGTGCTCTATACAATCTTCACGAATTATTAGTAGAACCAACATTGAAGACCCCAACAAAAGATAGAAACATAATCAGCAAGGAGATTGCTATGCTCTAGAAACTTTGAAATTTGAATAAGGAAAATAACAATCTTGAGGCATGATTCCTTGATGGGAGATTAATCATCTTGAAGTGAGCTTCATTTATCTCTGTTGGTGCTAATATCATTTGCCAAGGAAATGGATTTCATGCCTGTGACTTCCTTAAGTCTATCACCATCCAACAATATGCGAGTAGAGAATATGAAGGGAATTTATCAAAGGACTTTGAGTAAACCAATAAATGTGTTCATGTTGCTTGGGCGGGTGACATGTGGGACATATTTAATGCATTTCTATATTGTGCAAAAGGAGCAACAAATTCGTGTAGCTTTTCTTGCCTATTTGTCCTATGCATTCTTAGACAGGGTAAGACTTCAACTACATATCAATTGTTTTAAAGAGGACTTGAGGAGAGTGTAATGAGAGAGTATGCTTCCATGACAAAGGGAGCAACTAGAGGATCTGCTTTAGTTGACTTCCAAGGATCTTAGTCATATCAATTCTGAAGTCGACCATGCTGAGATCGTTTATCTAGTGATTAGAAAACTATAGCAGTCAAAGGACTACGATTCATGGGATAGAGTTCCAAGTATGTAGGCCGAAAGGCCTTTATGCTGACATATAGATCATGATATTCCTAGATAGATGGATATTTGTTGGATCGAGGAGAATTTAAGACAAGATCTTAATGCATCTTGTTTGAAAGCCATGCAGGCTAAAGAATGAGGACACAACTTACTGTCATGAGGCTGAGTTGGTGACACATATCTAGATCAGGTTCTTCAAATAATTAACATTCAGAGGGACTCTGACAATCCATCACAGGCAACCTTGGATGAGGAGGCAAAAGGTAGATATTAGATTCAAAGGGAGTCTAACAATCCATCAAAGGCAACCTTGGACAAGGAGTTCAGAAGGTTGATATCAGATCCAAAGGGAGTTTAACAATTCATCAAAAACAATCTTGGACGAGGTCACAAGGTTAATATCTATTTCAGAGAGAGTCACATCATCATGAAGATCTTCAGCATTCTTCTCTATGAGAGAAATGTTTGAGGCATCATCTTTTGTAGAATTTTATTTCTAGATAGAGAAATTTGAGTTGTCAACCCTTATAATAAATTCTTCTCCGTGAGGGAGAGGTTTGAGGTGAAAGCTCTTGTTCCACCTCTGGAAGTAGCCATGGTGGATGCCATGTGTGGTAATCCATGGCATAGCACTTGTGTCAATTCACCCACTGGGAGTACCTGTGGTGAACATCATAATGAAATGACAACATCATGTTAAATGATTTCATGATGGGCACTTGTGCTCATTTATATTTCCATTCATGGGAGTAGCCATGATGGACCCACCCTCTGGTAGTAGCCATGGTGGAGGTCATGTGATTGAGTCCATGACTTAACACTTTTTTGAGTCACCCTCTAGGAGTAGCTATGGTGATCATTATCATGAGATGACACCATCACGTGAGTGATTCCATGATGAAGAATTGTGTTTGTTTACATTTATAGGAGCAACCATGATGAAGCCAGCCTTTGGGAATAGCCACAATGGAGGTCATGTGACTCCATGACTAAACACTTATGTTGAGCTACCCTCTGGGAGTAGCTACGGTGACTTTCATCATAAGATGACGACACCACATGAATGATTCTGTGATGAAAACTTGTGTTTGTTTGCATTTCCATTCATGGCAGCAACTATTATGGAGCCACCCTCTAGGAGTAGCCATGGTGGAGGTCAAGTGAGTGACTCCATGACTAAACACTTATATTGAGTCACACTCTGGAAGTAGCTATGTTGACACCATCATAAGATGACGTTGTCACACGAGTGATTTTATTATGAACAATTTTGTTTGTTTGCATTTCCATTCATGGTAGCAGCCATGATGCTGTCACCCTGTAGGAGTAGCCATGGTAGGCATTACTCTATAACTTGGATATCGAGAAGGATTTCTTTCTAGCTAAGGAGTGTTAATGTTATTGCAGCTATGGTTGGATTCCTTCAGGCCGACATAGATGACATAAAGGTTGTGATATAATAATTATATTGATAATATATTATATTGTATAATTATTATATTATTAATATAATATAAGAGTTATTATATTATATAAGAATATAAGAATTATTATATTATATAAATAATATAATAATTGGAGCCACTTGGAAGAGTGGCATCCCTTGGTGAAGGGGCACCACTGAAGGTATAAAGGAAGATTAATCTTCCTCTCTTGAAAAACTAATCTATCACACACAATCTAAAGAAAAAAATACACACCAAAGTTAATAAAGCCTTTTCTATGGTGTTCAATAGAAATCTCACTAGAAATGAATAATCCTTCAACTTGCTAACATTATTCTATACTGAAAAGACTACCTTAATAGATAATAATATTATCCATTATTAAATTTCTTGTCGGTACCAAGTAAAATACTTGGCTGGTACTTCCATCTGGAACTGGGTTTCCATCCAACACATGAGATAACCTAAGGGTTGTCATCCTTGAACTGAAAGCAAGAAGAATGTCAGTCTCCAAGTGAAATATCAAAACCAAGCATTCAAACATTTCCAAAAGAGACACAAACTCTCTCTTTATAACTCCCTAAAGAAGCTTCCAGAAACTCTCTTAAAATTCCCTTGCATTTTTTTGGCCTTTACAAACGGAAAATAATTATATATTGATTTTTATTTTATAATTCTTTGTTGACACATTTAATATTTTTCAACTTCAATATTATTTATTTAATTTACTTTTGAAATCTAGATTAATGACTTATTCCTTTTTTATGTTCCCTATATATTTCACTATTGTATAGAAGCTTGTACTTCTACGGTAATACCCACAAAAGAATTCAGTGCAATGTAGATATTGATAAAATGGTTCTGCCAAACATAGCAAACGTGAAACCTCTTGGTAGTATTTTCAAGCACAATACTTAAGTTTTGAAAACAGCACTCAAATTATGAACAAACCTTAGATGCTCTACATCCCTTTTGCAATGAACACCAACCAGTCATCTAAAACTCCAGATTACTTTTGGAATACTTCCATAATTGTTTGCACTGATGGACCTCTCTCCACCAATAGATGGTGCTTGGATGAGGAAATAGCTACCTCTATAGTAAGCAGTGAGGTAGCCGCTTCACCTGATTATAGCCAGTATTTATAGTGGACCTGTCTTCAATCCTTGTCCTATCTAAGGCACCCTCCTACTACTTTGTGAATGTCTTAGAATTCTTTTGTTGGGTTAAAGAGGAAGGACTCCTCAAAATCCCCTAGGAGCCACATACATATGTCAAAGAATTATTGCATTATGTTGCACTCATATCTTTGATTTAAATTTAAAGTGAGAACATTTGAATATTATAATCTCATTTATAGAAATTTAAAGATGCAGTCCCACAAACATTAAATGAAAGTTGTCAGGAATAACATAGCCTTACTCTTTATACCACATAGTCTTACTCTATGGTATTAAACTTTTGTGGCCAATATCTTATCTGTGCAAGTGTCTACACTGTATGCTAAATGTCGGATGAAATTTTTTGTGCAAGATGACCATTTTTGCAGCAGTGAAGATAAATAAAGACAAATAAAACTTTCATAGATTTCGTGAAAAATGTGAGAACTGCACTTGTCATTGCAGTATCTTCTACAATTAAAAATGCAATAAGGTTTTCTACATAGATATTGGAAGTTTATAATATTGATAATCACAATACTGGTAAAAGACAGGATATGTACTAATGAGTCAATGTCAGTGTAGTCTTGAAAGTTAAAAAAGATAGCTAAATTATGGCATCCCATGTTTCCTTATGAGGATAAAAGAAGCTACCTTCAGGTACATAAGATTCCGGTGCAGCTCAGGATCGAGGCCAGAAAGCTCATCAAGGAAGCTATATCGACCAAGCAGCTTTCGCACAAAAACATGAGAGAAACTATAGTCCAGTAAAATGCCTTCATATAAAGCTTTGCCTACAACTCTTCCAAGAAACTCAATCATTTGTACTCCATTTCCAAGGAGTCGGGCTGGTGGATGTGGAAAAAGTAATCTCTCATCTGTTAGAGTTTGCAAGAAGAGCCCATAACTGCAGCAAGTTTTAGGAATCAGATTGAAATAGGATGTTTTCCATAGCAACAAAATATTGTGCCTTGTAAGAGTAAATACATTAAACAATATAAAAATAACATGTGACGCCCTTGAATTTGTCTATTAAAGATCTCACCGTGGATCAAAAGCAGCCTTTGCCATATCTGTCAAAAATTCCTTAAACAGACCTCCATAATCTAACCCTGCCTCTGGAAGGCCACACTCGTTGACAAAAGAAACATTAATACAAGACTTCAGTTTTGACCCAAGTGGATTTAACTGGTTAAATCCATCCTCCACTATGTGGTCTCGACGCACTGCTATTTCAATAGATCCTGGTCCAGGTCCAGCAACCTCACCCATCATTCTTCGAGATGCTTTATCTGCTTTAACAAACTCACGGAACATCTGAACCCTGTGAAACTCAATAAAAATGTCAATGTATCACAATGTCTTCTGACGCAAAGTTTAACCAAATTACCAAAATATCAGTAGATTAGTAGAAAATAATTTAACTAAAATAGTAGTTGCAAGTTAGGTATTGCCAAAACCAGCGGCTTCCTAGTCTTTTATTTCAACTAAAAAAATGCCTTTTGTTCAATTCTACTCCATATAAAGGACTTACCAATTGCCACTATGGAATATAAAGCATTGCAATTGTGGAATACGATTTGATAAAATTTATCGAATATTGAACTACCCTTACAAAACTCCTTGTCTCAATCGCAATGAAAGTCTTGGATCACTTTAAAATAGCTTCCACTTTTACTAAATTCCTAATAGTAGTCAATTTCTGACTCACAAATTTTGAACACAGTTACTTCATAGACTTAGCTAATATTTGATCTTAGACTTAGACAACTATTTGGTGACTGCCATCTTAAAGAGTCTGATAAATATTGATCTCAGTTACTTCATAGCCAGCTAATATCTGATCTGAGACTTTGACAGCTAATTTGCGAATGCCATCTTAAATAATCTGATAGATATTGATCTCAGTTACTTAATGCTCTTTATTAATATTTAATCTCAGACAACTATCGGTGACTTCCCTCTTAAAAAGTTAATTGAATATTTTCTTATGCAATCAGCAATCTGAATATAAGCAACAATTTCCATAATTCATGGGTTAAACTTATTTTATTTGCTCTCTATTAACTTTATGCTATAGAAGTGCCCTTAGTTTAAAACGGGCTTTCTCTTTTTCTACTTTTAAATCTGATTGTTTTCCCAATCTCTTCCATATTTTTTCAAAAATTCTTATACTTTTGGTTTGCCGATTTCTCCCCAAACAATTTTTGTTGCTATGAAACATAAAACCCAGTTCATCTACAAGCAAGTGTTTTCGACATTTGAAAGTCCAAAGGGAACACTTTATCTAAACATGTTACCAACTTGCCAACATGAGGACCTTTCTAGTGTGTACTACCCACGAGGCAACAAAAAATAAATCTGTTTTGGCATTTTGCCATGTTTTATAACTAATGCAAGAACAAATGTCTGGAGTGGGAGGAGCAATTGCAACTAGTACTATCACAAATCAAACTATGTACAAAGCAACCATTGGACATACACCTTTTAGTTGATATACGGTCTAGAAGTAATAGTGCCAAAGGAGAACCTCTTATCAGGTCTAAGGATCGTAGTAAAAAATAGAATTGAGATTCCATGAAAGACTTCTAAAGCTCACTCAATTGGATGAATTGATAATAATATCACAATATCCAAGCATTGCAAATGGAAGCACAGCACAGAGGATACTTGCAGATAATAGATTTTAAACCTAATGCCTTAATGCTAGAATACAACAAATGAAAAGAAAAGAAAAACTTGGCATGTTCTTGGTACTTTTGTTTTGGACCCTTTGAAATTCAAGAATTAATGAATATGATTTGGTTGACCTAGAAAACTTAGATGGCACTAGTGTAAAATAAGTAATGAATGGATCTAAGTTCAAAATATAGCATCATAATACAAATATGATTTGCATTATTAGGATTGGGGACCATGAAATGCTTTGCAAAGATACTAATAATAAAGACTAGTATAATGTGTTTATGCTCTGACCCAGAAGGCTAGTGAAAAAATCAAATTAAGAGACAAAAAAAGGGAAAAAATAAACACAATGGCTTGATGAAACCAACTCCAAGTTTACACAGTCAGCTTTTAGGTTGTGGAAAGAAAAAATATGCAAAGACAGATATTGTTAGGATAGAAATAATCACAAATTGTGTGCACAAAATCAGCAAAGAGATGATGACAGCTAGACACAATTTTTTTTTGACATAGAACAAAACTAGCAATCACAAAGTGATATAGATGGTTAGAATTGAAATTGGAATTTTTTGGCCCCACAAAATCTAAAGCAATGATCAAACAAAGTACTTGCAAATAGAAAAAAGGGGAAATGTGGAAGAGAGTGAAGGTTGATAGCCACTGGAGCAAATGCAGTTCTGATTGGAGAACCTCGAAAAGAAAAAGAACTCACAAATGTAATCACACTAAGGGATGAAGACCAAGAGCATTCACCTACACACTTTAGATATCATGTTTTTTTTCACAAAATATGTTGGCAAATGGCCACTCAAAACCCAAATTCAAAAATCGAGCAAAGCACCCATGCACAAAGATAAAACTCAAAACTTTACCATAAGGATTTTTCTACTGTAATATACAGTAAGAGAGAGAAAAGAACAAATATTATTTGACAGCCTGTAATGTCCCCTTTTTCGATATCTTGAAATGTTGGGAGTCATGACAATTACTTCAACTTCACACACTTACTCTATCTAATTCTTGCACTTGAATTAAGTAATGGATATTATGCAAGATCTAAACTGCTATTTTGGATTTAATTGACAATATATATGACAAATGTGATGTAATTTTCAATATGATTAATAGTAATCTCTAGTATATTGATGTGAAATATGCTATTAAGTAAAATCTTTCTATAGAGAGTTGTCGCTTCTGGTATATATATTTTATATACAAGAGTGTTATTTTTTATATAGACAATATAAATATGCAATTGATATATTGTGCTTGCAGCAATGCATTTTCTATGTTTGATTTGACAATGTAATTATGCAAATTTGGTAATATCGCTTCAAGCAATATGTTGCTGTTCCAGGTCTTTGACATATATGCTTGCAACTTAAGAATTGATGTTGTTTCTGACGTGCACTTTAATGCCTGCAATCACTGGTGCCATCTCTGATGTGCAATATTATTCTTGTAATCTATAAATGCCGAATGGAAGATGCTCAATCAAGCAGATCCAAATATGGATACTTAAGTAATAAAAGTTGCAATGATGAGTTGAATGAATGATTTCAATCTTCTTATTCAAAGAGTGCAGGTCCCTATCCTACTCCTTCAGGTATGATGATCAGCGATGCCTTGCATTCTATCTCCAAGAGGCCTTCCGTCTTTGGGATCTCACTCTTTGGGAGTCTTCCTCCTCTAGACCAGCATCCCTTCATAGACTTATCACTTCCTTCTTCATGTCGGTTACCTCTCCTAGAGGAACCAAGCGGTGAGGGAGCCTCTCCACTCCCACTCACTTTAGATACGTGAGACTGTGTAGAGTTCACACACAAATGCATCTCCAATGACGGGTTCGGACTTCTCTGCACACAGTTAGCTATCCTTTGATGTTGAGCTACTTTTCGACGACTACGAACCGCTAGTTGTTTGGTGGTTGTGTGGCCTCTCTTGTTTTGTGTTGTTTTTCTCTGTTTGCTTCTTGTTCTGTTGGTTCCCTTTTGTAATTGGACACCATTTGGTGGTGCTGCTGCCTTCTGGCCTATGTTTGAACTTTCAGTCCCTTAGGCCTATTTGTGGTCTCTTGTTCGTGTTAAAAGTAAAGGATCTTTGATAGATAAACAATTACAAATATTTGTTTATTAATTTTGAATCAAATAGGTAGAATGATATTACTTATCTTCACTGTTTTGCAGCAGGTTCTAGAGTTCTTCCTTCTTCAGCTCTGATTGCTTTTACTGGATCTCTGTAAGACAAATGAAATAATAATAGCAATTGATATTCTAATGTGAATATTATGCTGTAGGTACTTGTATTGCCTTTTTGTAATATGTTCATTGCAGTTGAAGGAACTCAAATATATATGCACCCGAACAGCCATGACTCCAAAGAGTCATGCCTCTATGAGGCCCAAGGGCCACGTAGGGACATGGCCCTTCGAAGTCATGTTTGGTATAACTGTTCTGTGTTTATTATTTTGTTGCTCGATAACAGAAGGCATAATCTCGATATCATTAAGAGTGCTAAGTCACAGGTTGTAAACCCGACACAAGATGCAATATATATTACACGGGTTCAAGCATCCTGACTGTACATCCGTCGAGGATAGCAATATGCCCAGCGATAATCATCAATCATGAATAATACCAAGTTCGACAGTGATATCTGTCGTGATTTAAATGCAAAGTTCAACAGCAAGGTCTGTCAAGAGTAATGTGAATCTTGACCACTTAAGTTGGTCGATAATGCATAAAAATACTGGCACAATATATGTACATAACAAGGATGTATGTATATGTACATGTATGCATACATTAGTATGAATACATGTACGTATATATAGGTCTCTGTCATGTATATCAAACAGTGATGTATAGATACTTCTCTGCAATATAAGATAGATATCAGAGTTAGAACACAAATTGCTTATATCTCTGAAATATAGTTACAAATAATAACATCATGGGAGATTCAGATTTACTTCTCCTGACGCTAAACATCAACACTCCCTCTTTAGCTAGGGAGAAGGAAAACTTGATCAGAGTCATCTAATAAGCAATACTGTAAGAGCAGTAATTGATCTCTATTTGCACTTGAGCAATGTCTAGAGACAACACACACAACCTCTACTTGCACTTAAGCAATGTCTAGAGGAGCTTACTACTTGCACTTAAGCAATGTCTAGAGAGGCTCAAAAATAATCTCTACTTGCACTTAAGCAATGTCTAGAGAAGCCCAAAAATAATCTCTACTTGCACTTAAGCAATGTCTAGAGAAGCCCAAAACTTGCACTTAAGCAATGTCTAGAGAAGCTCAAAAATAATCTCTACTTACAAGATCGTCACCTTGTAAATAATTAAAGATTACTGAATATGTCCATGAAAAATCGTCACCTTTCATAACATATAAAATAGAAGAAACAAACAACTCTTTTATTTCAAAAAATTTCCATTACAAATAATCACACCAAGCCTTTCCCTGAAATATTTCAGTTTCACTTTAGCAAGAGGTTTGGTAAGAATATCAGCTACATGTATATTCCAATTGAATAACTCCTCGATTAACCATATCCCTGATGTAATGAAATGGAATTTCAATATGTTTAGAGCGATTGTGAAACACAAGATTAGAGGAAAGCTTGATACAACTTTGATTATCACAATAAATCATAGTAGGCTTCAATGGTCTTTTGAAGAGATCTGAAAGCAACTTTCGGAGCCATACTACTTCTCTGGCACATAGGGAGGATGCAATATACTCGGCTTCTGTAGAGCTCAAGGCTACAGAAGTTTGTTTTCGAATAGTCCAAGAGATCATACCGGATCCAAGACTAAAACAGTATCCTGAAGTACTCTTGCGCTCAATAGAACTTCCAGCCCAATCAGAATCAGTGTATCCAATTAGCTCTGTTGTCGGTAAATGTATAATGTAGCCAATGGGTAGAGTAGTATCCGAATGGGTGCGTGATGCTTTAGTCACCCTTTCGGAAAGGTATATGTACACGTCCGAGATGGACTTTGGAATCATCATTGATCATTGTAGTCATTGTAATCGGATTGTAATCAAAAAATGCATACATGAATAAAATACTTGTTCTGCATTGAGTCGTGTTATACATGTGTTAAACTTCTTACCCTGTATGGTAAACATTTGGCGCCGTTGCCAGACGTACCTGGAATGAAGGAATGATATGAAGATTAATGCTGAATCTACCAAACAAGGATCAAAACAAGGTAAAAGATAAAAATGAACTAACTACAGCAAAAGAAATTTTAATTTTAACACAAGCAAAGCGCAGACAGAGACTTCAGCAAATTGTCGAGGGGCACCGAGGGGTGAAGAGGCACAGACGAAGGGAGTGCACTCACCTAGTAAGCTGAGAAGTGCCGAGGAATTGCTAGAAGAAACTCAACAACGCTTGAATTTGGTGGAGGAAACAAGGGAAGAGTTCCTTAACCTGTATACACCGAGGGGAGAGTGTCTGAACAAAAGGGAAACAACTCGCACGGCTCGGAGTGCTGAGGGAGCATGAGCGTGGAGTGATCTCTTTGTTCCTGATACACCAGACAAACGAATATAGGTAGAGAATAGAACATCACTTAAGACTTTTCACTAGACAACACAGTTGTTGAGAACAAGACTGTTATCCAGAATAGCGCAGGAACACAGAACAGTGTGGGAGTCCAGAACAGCGCGGGAGCTCAGAACAACGCGAGTACACGAGTACCTCAAAATCAAAGGAAAGTAACGATGGTAGGCCCTAAAGAAAAGTTACCCAAGTTTCACGATGATGGTTCAACAGACCCTATCAGACATTGTAAAACGTGTAAAACCATATGGACGGCAAATGGTGCAACGGATGAGGATGATTGGGTAAGACAATTTCCAGCAACCTTATGGGGTGTGGCAATAGATTAGTTCTCTGACACCAGTCCTCTGAAACTTAATACATGGGAGAATGTTAAAAAAGAATTTATAGCAGAATTCAGATTGCTCCGAGATGATAATGAAATAGTGGCAAAGATATACAGCACCAAACAAGGAAAGAATGAGACAGTCTGAACCTATGCCAGGCGACTGAAAGAATTGATCGAAAAGATGGAGAGTCAACCAGCGGATGGGCTGAAAAAACGGTGGTTCGTGGAGGGGCTACGACTGGTTCTTAAAAAGAAAATGAAGATTGTACCACCAGCATCGTACAATGATGCGTATACTTGTGCCATGGATTTGGAAAGCGAACAGAAGACGAGTAAGAAGAAGAAGCATAAATCCTCTGATTCGGACGATTCATCCTTAGAAAGTAGTAGTAGTGATGAGGAATCGAACAAGAAAGTGAAAGCACTACAGAAAGACATGCTTCTGATGATGAAAGAATTCAAAAATTTGGAAAAAAATCCAGATACAGTAAAAGGAGAACTGTAGTGCACAGATTGCAAGGAGGACAACCATACAAAGGGTTCATGCCCGAAGAAGCAGTTTTGTGACATCTGCCAGGTGGCGGGGCATTCCCTAAAAGAGTGCCCATTTAACTTGAAAGCAAAAGGACACCAGCACGTGTTACTAACGCAGGAAGCATCGAACAATAGCAATAACATGGGTAATGATATAACTTTAGGTGGATATCGAAATAATAACAGACGCAGAAGGGGTGGAAACAATAACAATAACAATGGAGGCCGGAGTAGAATACAATATGATGCGAGTGGACGGCCGATGATAATGTGTCGGGCATGTAATCTTTGGGGTCACTTCGCGAGGGACTGTACTACGAAGGAGACGTTGCAGCTACTGTGCAGATGGTGTGGTCTAGGGGACCATGAAGATTCAAAATGTCCGAAGCAAGGTGTAAATTTATTCAGTATTGAAACATGTGATGAGAACGTGTTGGCGATCACGTGGGAGCAGGTGAGGAAAGCAAAATATCCGAATGCGGAAGAAGAAAAGGAGAGGTTACAAAAAGCCTGAATAGAGATAGAGAAGTAGATGAAAGTGGAGAAGTCACAAGAAAAAAATAGTACTGAAACTCCGAAAAGAAACTTGGCGGAACAAAACATGGTGAAATAGATAATGCAAACGGAAGTACCAATTAAATTAAATGATCTTCTTCTCACCATGCCACAGTTGCATACGGCTATTATAAATATGACACCGTCCCCGAGAGTGGCGGAGGAAGCAAAGGAGAGGAAGGAAACAACCACAGCAGCAGCAAAAGACCCGATGTTACTAGCACTTACAACAGGTAGACACCCAGCAGTGGTGGAGATGGGCATTCTGGGTACGGTGCTAATGGATACAATAGTAGATGGAGGATCGGGAGTGAATGTGCTGTCGGAAGATACCTAGAAAAACCTTGGACAACCAACACTATGGCCACCCACCTTTCACTTATAGCAGATCAACATGGGATAAAACCCTTGGGCACTCTGATGGCACAGCCTGTAACAATTGGGACAAAACCATTTTTACTGGATTTTGTACTCATTCCACTAAAGAGAAGAGGGTACGACGCCATCCTAGGATGAGGGTGGCTGGTGCAAGCTAAGGTAAAGCATGATTGGAAAAGAAACACCCTGTCCATGGAGAAAGGAGGTAGGAGATTTATAATCAATTTGCATACACAAATGGTAGGAGAAGAGGTAGCATTGTCGGACTCAGAAGGCGAAGGCGAGAATGATGACGAAGGGAAAAAAAGGATGAAACCAAATGATGAAGGGGTGCTGAGATTAGGAGGGTTAACTGATGACGACCTAGATTCAGTAAATGGATTGCTACACTGGCAAATGGAAGACTATGAGGTCTTTCCGAGTTGCAATATTTTGAGTGTTGAGGAAGGAAAAGGAGGCCACGAATTTCCGAGGGAGTACAGAGAACTGAAGGAGGGAGAAGCGTAAGTGGATGAAACACCTGCCCATACGTTCAAGTAAAGATAAGCCAATAAAGTATGAAGAGCCGAGAGTGAAAACAATGAACTTGGGTGATGAGGAAAATCCGAAGAACATTCTTGTAGGAGACGATTGGAACCCAGTATTGAAGGCGGCAACATTCAAAATATTCATGGAGTACAAAGATGTTTTTGCTTGGACGTATAAGGACTTAAAAGGAGTACCACCAGAGCTCTGTGTCCACCGGATACCATTAATCGAAGGCATGGTACCAGTATAGAAGCGACCGTACCGAATGAACAAAAACTATGCAGCACGAATCACAGAAGAGATTGACAGGATGTTGGAGGCTGGTATCATCTTTAAAGTGCAGACAAGTGAGTGGGTATCATCGATCGTGATATCCTTGAAAAAGGATACAACATAGATAAGAATATGTGTGGATTTTCGATGCCTAAATGCAGTAACAATTAAAGACCCATTCCTAATATCGTTTACAGATAGCATTTTAGAGGAAGTGGTGGGGCATGAAATTTACTCATTCATGGACGGATTCTCAAGGTATAATCAGATATCCATCGTTGAGGAGGATAAATTAAAAACGACATTCATCATCGAGGATGGAGTATATGCATACAACAGGATGTCGTTCGGATTATGTAATGCTTCGGCAACCTTCCAAAGGATTATCCTATATATATTTGATAAGATGTCTATTGGAAATTTTAAGGCATTTTTAGATGATTGGTCAATTTTTAGCACAGAAGACAAACACATAACGGCATTAGGAGTGTATGGAGAAGTGCAGGCGAGCAAGATTAGCATTGAACCCAAAAAAGTGCAGGTTCATGGTGCCACAGGGGAAGCTGCTTGGGCATATAGTTTGTAAAGGGGGATTGAAGACGGATCCAAACAAGGTTCGCGTAATCTTAGAGATGCCACCCTCGATGGATGTGTCGAAAGTGAAGTCATTTTTTGGGGCACATCGGTTGTTACAGAAGGTTTATTAAAAACTATGCAAAATTCACTTATCCGCTGGACAAGCTCACCTGCAAGGGTGAACCTTATAGATGGGAGACTGAACAAAATGAAGCCTTTAAGGGGATTGAAGACAAGGTTGGCTACGGTTCCGATTTTGGCTTATCTAAATTGGGATAAAGATTTTCATGTCCATGTAGATGCCTCAAATTATGCCATCGGAGCAACACTAGCATAGACTGGTGACCACGGGTTGGACCATCTAGTGTACTTTGCAAGCAGATTGTTGTCAAAGGCAGAGAGAAATTACAATACCATGGAGCGAGAGGTGTTGGGGATGGTATATGTAGTACAAAAGTTTAGACACTACTTGTTGTCTACTCCATTTGTGTTCTATGTAGATCATCAGGTGTTGCTATACTTGGTCAATAAGCCAATTATTCAAGGAAGAATAAGCCGATGGTTGTTATTATTACAAGAGTTCACATTTAAGATCGTGGTACGGCCAGGGAAGAGTCATGTGAGTGCAGATCACCTATCGAGAATAAAATCGAGGGAGCCACCGGAAGGAGTTAATGATGATTTTTCAGATGCGCAACTTTTTCATGTTATGGTACTACTAGCCTAGTACACAGGCATTGGAGAATATCTATCGACGGGGTAGTTTCCAAGCGAAATGCCACTGAACAAAAGACAAAAATTGGTGCTAAGGAGCCAGACATTTCAGTTAATTAATGGACTACTGTATAAAATGGGACCGGATCAAATTCTAAGACGGTGTCCTCGAAAGGGAAATTTCGAAAGTACTAAAGGAAGCACACGAAGGCCCGGCGAGAGGACATATGGGGCTGGATACTATTGCGCAAAAGATACTTTTGGCAGGGCTATGATGGCCGACTGTATACAACGACGCCAGGGAGTGGGTCATTGCGTGTGATACATGCCAACGGGCCAGGAAACCATTGAAAAGAGATTTCATGCCTCTAAATCCCTCGCACGCACAAGAACTTTTTGAGAGGTGGGGACTGGATTTTATTGGAACGCTGAAGGTGAGTAAGACAAGGTGCCAATACATCGTGGTAGCGACGGAGTACTTAACTAAATGGGTGGAGGCACGCGCGTTACCAGACAATTCTACAGTCAGCATAGCAAAAATTTTATATGAACAAATTATTACAAAGTACGGAATCCCACTCCAATTGATAAGTGATTGTGGAGGATGTTTTGTTAACCACGTTATCAGAGTGCTCACTACTGATTTCAAAATTTACCATTCATTGTTGAGCCTGTACTACCCAAGGGCTAACAGACAGGCAGAAGCAACGAACAAAATTCTGGTGGGAGTGATTTATAAATCCTGTGCAGTTGAGGGAGAAGACTGGGAAGAGAAGTTACCATCTGCTCTATGGGCGTACTGTACCTCATATAAAGTAACTACAGGACACACCCCGTTCCAGATAATGTACGGATAGGAGGCAGTGGTACCAACAGAGTTCATGGTACCAAGTTTAAAGATAGCGATCAAGAATAAACTAGGCGACATGGAGAGCTTATGGGAGAGACTGTACAATCTGAACAAACTCGATGAGCAGCGGTTGTAGGCGCAGTGGGCCATCGAAGTTACACAAGCAAGGAGGAAGGCATGGCACGACAAGCACCTAAAATTGAACAACTTTCAACCTGGTCAATTGGTATTGAAGTATAATGGACGAAATCAAATAAGGCCTAGAAAATTCAAAGTTAAATGGGTTGGACCATATAAGATATGAGAAGTTGGATATAACGGAGCAATTAAATTGTGGACACTAGACGGGAAAAAAATACCAGATGCTGTAAATGGATCAAAGTTGAAAATATACAAGGAAAGGAAGGATCCTACGTAGGCAAATAATTGAACGAAGAAAAGATGTCTGTAAATAATGTACATATGTATAATATTAAAGTCGAATATAGTTTTAAAACGTCAAGTGATAAACTATAGTTGTAAAAGTATGAAGTGATAAAATGAAGCATAAATTAAATGTATTAAGAGACAAATTTTAAATATTAAAGTAATCAGGAGCAGAAGTCTGCCGTACGACCTTAGTAGAGACTATATAGAAGAGAAGCAAAATTAATAAAGTGAGTCATAAAATAACAAAAAGTCTGGAGAAAAAGGTCGTACGGCCTTGAAAAGAAAAGTGGAAGCAGTTAGATGACCGTACAGCTTCCCTAGATAGTCGTACGGCCCCAAAAAGAACTTGTGTTGAAATAAAATAAAATAATAAATATGTAGAAAAGTGGAGTAAGATATTCCAAGCGAATAAAGTAAGAGTTTTACATGACCGTACGGCCCCTAGATGACCCTACGGCCTCAAGGCTTGGGTGTTTTAGGAAATGGAACCGTAAACATACCGTACGGTGAGAAAAAATACAAAGGAAGACCGTACGGTCCTAAGGCAAGTCGAAAAATAGGACAATCATTGATGACCGTACAGCCCTTGGGCATAATGGAAATAAAAAGAACTGTGCGGACATAAGAAAGGAATACTGTATGGTGATAGAGCAATTGAATGAGATGATTTCCACACCTTAAGTAGCACAAACAAGCATTCAGAACACCCAGACTAAGGTTTTCACATATGCAGTCAAAGTGAGCATTCATCTATAGGGTTATATCCTCATCAACGATGGGACATCAAACACCATTGTGTGAACCAAATGGGGGTGAACAATCACCAAGCACAGAACCTTCATACTTATTAAGAACGAAAGTAATTGCACAAACCCTTATACAGAGTGGAGTTAATAATCAAATGCATCAAGAGTTGGACAAAGTGATAAGGAAGACATATTGATAGTCACAAGTTATTGAGGCTGCATGATAGAGAAACACTCAAGCCCGTACGGCTGGAGAAAATTAAAATAAATACTACAAGTAAAAACCGTACATAGGAAAGGATTGAAGCAGATGAAAATGCGAAAGGGTGAACAGCATAAGGGCTGGGAAGCATTGAAGTATTGTCAAGAGAGGTAAAAAGAAATTCTTAAGAGCCGTACTGTGGAACTTTATAGAAGCCGTACCATTAAAAGGAGTAAGCCGTACTTTTCTAAATCAAGAAAGCTGTACAGCACGGAAGCCAGGACAAGAAAGGAATTGTGGAAAATTGTATGGGAGGTAACTGCCATAACGGTTGTGACTTATTCACAAAACGACAAAAGAGTGACAGTTATGCAATCAGCAGGAAAGAAGGCTTGGAAGAGAAAATCAGACGAAGACACTGCCATGAACAAGAACACGAAGACACTACCATCTAGAATTCGTGTAGCAAGAGGGACTTATGCAGGGTCCAATAGCGCAGGTGCAAGTAAGAAGAAAGCAAAGC
This sequence comes from Cupressus sempervirens, assembly GCA_028749045.1. Taxonomy (NCBI): domain Eukaryota; kingdom Viridiplantae; phylum Streptophyta; class Pinopsida; order Cupressales; family Cupressaceae; genus Cupressus; species Cupressus sempervirens. Next base: position 471,775,031 of record CM053784.1, read on the forward strand.
AAATGAAGCAGCCGGGAGAACTTCCTACGGTACAGAGTATCACATTCGAAGGGTTAAATGGTGCATAGTGCCGAAAATGGTGGCAGGAGACTTCGGACAACCACCAGGTGAAGGCTAGTATCCGAAGAGCACAGGTTGAATGGGTAGTCCAAATGCCAGTATTTTGCATCAGAGACTACGAAGGGTTTTTGCGCATTATGATTGAAACATATGATAGGTTCTCCAGAAGCAGTACATTCGAATACCTTGGTTGCAAATTAACAGTATCATTCAGACCGGCTGATTTTACATAGGTATTTGGCATACCTGGTCATGCTCAAGGTGGGAGAAAAATAGAAAGCAAGCCGAAAAAGTTGAGCTGTGAAGTGAAGCTGAAGTTAATACAACTTGTGTGCGGAGACCTGTCACAGGTAGAACAGGAGGGTCTTTCAGACATGTCCAAAGGTAGAAGGCTAAAGAAATCTAGTATCCAGGAGGGGCATTGGCGTTGTTTGATGGACATAGTTAAAAGTTGTCTCACAGGTTCGAGCCGCGCTTCAGATATCTCTTTTCCCCACGTAGCCATGATGAATGGAATTTTGCACGGCAGAGTTTATGATTGGGTAGCATTATTGGCCGAGCGGATGTCAGAGTTTATGACATTACAGCACAAAACGTTCTATATGCCACATTATGCTATTGGTCTATTTTTGGATGCGACGACGCGGATGATCTCAAATGATGCACTAAAGGCAAAACCAGGACCACTCGTGCCTGGCGAACCACTTATAATGCAGTGGAAGCACTTGGATACTCTCGGCACCAAAACTGTAGGACAGAAGCGACTAAGGCCGGATGGTGGTGACACAGATAGCGACCGAGAGGAGACATCTTCAGAGGAGAATGGGTTTGAGGAGGAAGAGGAGGATGACGAACAGGTCGAAGTGGTCTTGGCTACGCCCTTGAGATTTCCACGGCTAGTGCTTTCGACTATGACACGCTTGGTTCCTATAGGTATACATGGTATCTCAGGATTTGGATAGTTCAGACAGCCGATGGTGATGACGCCAGTTTCAGCTACGACGCAGCCCACCGTAGAGACACGAGCTGTAGTAGAGTCACATCCAGCACCGACGGAGATAGTAGCTCCGGAGGCACCGAGGGAGCCGGCTCATGAAACTCTACCAGATACAGGAGAGACTGTGGTACCTGACATGGAGATGGAGATAGACACAGAGATAGGGGTGTTGGAGGTACCCGTAGGCGAGGAGTTGGGGGCATCAGGTGTCCAACTGGATGTAGTAGGATCTAATGCGGTGGTCACAGTAGACACAGCATTGTTGGCACCACTTGAGCAAGACAACGAGAGAGAGGATTGAACCCAGAGGATGAGTGCTTTTCTGAGTACAAAGTTCCACCGAACTCCGACACCTCGAGTGACATACTTGCCGACACCCACGCGGCAAGTAGTTTCGGAGAACCCATTACAGGAGGTTACGCAGGCACAGAGTGAGGGAGTACTGCATAGCGTTGTTGAGCGTATGGCGGATGCAGTGGGGAAGGCTATGGGTACACAGAAGGAACACCCACTAGCGTAGGAGATAGCGATGACAGAGGCAATTTTTCTTGATGATGTCGCAGCTCTAGCATCTCGGACTCGCCAGCTTTTAGATTCGGCAAAGACGCAAGCGTTGGAGTCAATGGAGGAGCTGGAGGGAGTCATCCTTTATGCGGACGGGATGTCCAGCTGCCTTTACAGTTTGTTTTGAGGAGAGGGGATGGCCTGATGTGGAGACCACGGAGATGCGGCAGGACTGGTCCATGACGAGGGAACCTGAGATGGAGAGTCGGATTGAGATACTGATTCAGGAGATAGCGAAGTTACATAGGGAGACGTACTACACTCTTCGAAGGAGTCAAGCAGATCAGGTAGCAGCTGAGAGAGCTCGGGAGGAGTCAGCTATCAAGTTAGCCTCGGAGAGGACAGCTTGGGAATCTGAGAGGGCGGCCTGGCAATCCGAGAGGACAGCCCTATTAATAGAAAAAGAAAAGATGGCAGCAGAGAAGGAGAAGGAATTGGGAGAGGTTGAAGAGATGATGCAGTCAGCCCTAGAGCTCTAGTTGGAAGCGGAAGTAGAGCTGAAGATTAGAAAAGAACAGGTCTACAAGCTAAGGGCAAAGGTGAACGAGTTGCGGAGGCGGACGGCCACTATGCCACGGACGCATCCTTCTGTCTAGTACTTATGCATTGATGTATTTTGTTAGTGAAATTTTGTTAATAAATTTTGTTGTATTGTTGTCCGGAGACGACTTTTCTTTTGAGGGGGATGATATTGTCGGTAAATGTATAATGTAGCCGACAGGTAGAGTAGTATCCAAACGGGCGCATGACGCTTTAGTCACCCCTTCGGAAAGGTATATGTACACGTCCGAGATGGACTTTGGAATCATCATTGATCATTATACTCATTGTAATCGAATTGTAATCAAAAAATGCATACATGAATAAAGTACCTGTTCTGCATTGAGTCGTGTTATACATGTGTTAAACTTCTTACCCTATACAGCAAACAAGCTCAAGATTAACTTTGTCATATTTGATTCCGATTCCAATAGTACCCTTTAGATACCTCATTATGTATTTAGCTGCCTACAAGTGTATCTTCTTAAGTGAGCACATGAACTGACTTAAGGTATGAGATGCATAACAAATGTCAAGACGAGTATTAACAAGGTACATTAAGGATCCAATAATCTGTCTGTAATAAGTAGGATCCACATCTTCAGATTCATTCATGTCATCTTTTAGTTTGTGTAAGTTTATCTCCATAGGTGTAGCAGCTGGTTTGCATTCCATCATACCAAACTTGGTTAATATGTCAACTGTATATTTTCCCTGATTTAGTATAATGCAGTCGTCCAGTTGCCAAATTTCTAACCCCAAGAAATAGTGAAGTAACCCTAGATCCTTCATTTCAAATTCAGTAGAGAGATCTTGTTTACATTTTTCTATAAGATGTTCATCACCTGTAATAAGTAAATCATCAACGTATAATACAAAGATAACCATATCATCACCTTCAGTTTTGAAGTATAAATTTGGATTAGCTTCATTTTTTACAAATCCCAATTTCAGTAGATAATTATCTATTCTTCCATACCAGGCTCTGGGAGCCTGTTTAAGACCATAAAGTGCCTTCTTCAATTTACAAACATGAGTCTGGTAATCAAATACACTAAACCCTTATGGTTGTTCAACATAAACTTCTTCAATCTTACTATTGAGAAATGTTGTTTTGACATCCATTTGATGAACTTTCCATCCTTTAGAAGCAGCAATAGCTAGAATTGTTCTAACTGAGGTATATCTGGCAACAGGGGCAAAAGTCTCATCATAATCGATGCCTTCCTTTTGAGAGAATCCTCGGGCTACAAATCTTGCCTTGTATTTTTCAATACTGTCGTCTGCAGCATGTTTAATTTTGAACAACCATTTAGAAGAAACAACAAATTTGTTTTTAGGTCTTGGTACTATATCCCAAACATCATTTTTCAATATTGAATTATATTCTTCAATCATGGCTGCCTTCCAAGATTCATGTGAAAGTGCTTCTTTAACATTGGCAGGTTCAAATTTTATGAGTTCAAATAATAGAGCAACATAGCAGGATTGGTTCCTAGTCCTTTTGCTTTCCTGAATTACATCATCTGGTTCAACTTGATTTTCAGCTAACATCTTTCTAGCCTAGAGGGGTCTCTTCTTATTGTTAAGGTTGATGTTTTCAGATTCAATATGATTTGACATGGAAGAGATGTCAAAATTTTCCTCCCTCTCAATTTTTGTATCTTGATCTTCCTCTGAAATAAATTCATCATTATTAGAAGTCTTGAAGGCAGTGTCTTCTTCAAATATGACATCTCTACTAATCTCAATAGTTATTTGACCAGGAATGTAGATTTTGTACCCTTTTGAAGTTTCACTATAACCAATGAATATCCCCTTCTTCCCAGAAGGCTCTAATTTGGTTCTCTTTCCTTTTGGAATGTGAATGTAGACTGGACATCCGAAAATTCTTAGATGACTTAAATCTGGTTTAACTCCGGTAAATACTTCTTCAGGAGTGATGTTTTCCAATATAGAGTAAGGACAACGATTTTGAATGTAGACGATTGTATTGGAGGCTTCAGCCCAAAAGGAGTGATAGAGGTTTTGATCATGTAACATGGCCTTGGCTGACTCAACAATGGATCTATTTTTCCTTTCAGCTATTCCATTCTATTGAGGATTATAAAGTATGGAATACTCCCTCTTAATCCCAATAGAAATACAAAAGTTTTTGAAAATATCAGAAGTGAATTCACCCCCATTATCAGACATAAGGGTTTTGATCTTTTGTCCTGATTGATTTTCAACTAGGGCTTTAAACTCTTTAAACTTGGATAAGACTTCAGAAGACTCCTTTTGTTTCAAAAAATAAATCCAAGTTCTCCTAGAGTAGTCATCAATGAAAATTACATAAAATTGACATCCATTTAGAGAGGGAACTGAAATAGGACCACAAAGATTTGTATGAATCAACTCAAGTATGTTTTTAGATTTATGAACACTATTGGAAAATGAGTGTTTAGTGTTTTTCCCTAAGGCAGACCTTTACAAATACTTGAGTTATTTGAATTTAGATTTGGAAGACCTTTTACAATTTTACTTATAGATGCTCAAGCCCAAAAATTAAGATGACCTAATCTTCTATGCCAAATTTCAATAGAGTTAGTCTTATTTCCACTAAGAGTTAAGTTTAACTTTGGGTTTTGAAAATTACATAGTTTATAAAACTTCCATCCCTAACCCCTATGGTTATAGCTTTCTTGATAGATGAGTTCTTAGTCCGAGATAGAATTTTATCTCCTTGAAATGCGATGTGGTACCCTTGATTAGCAAGTCCAGAGATGGAGACAAGATTTATTTTGAATCCTGGCACATAAAGCACAATCTTTAGTTGTAGAGTGATATCAGAATTCAGTTGAATAGAATATGTACCAATGCCTTTAGTTGGATGAGAGGAGTTGTCTCCAATAGTAACTTCTTCTGATTCATGATTTGAGAGAGTCTCAAACTTGTCTTTAAATCCAGAGATATGGTGAAAAGCTCCACTATCTAGAATCCAGGTGTTGTGATTAGAATTTAACTCACTTGAGAGAGCTACTATAAATGCATAATTTTCTTTGTCTATTTTCTCATTATTCTCTTCAACTTCTGCCAATGTTGCTTAAATTTTCTGTTTTTCAAGACACACATAGTAGGAATGACCAAGCTTATCACATTTGAAGCATCTTACTTTGGACCAATCTCTATGTTTGTGGGATTTGTGACTTTTATTATTTTCCTTCTTGTTATGTTTGAACTTCCCTTTCTTATTTGATTTGGAATAAAAAGCTTGGATGTCACTGTCTTGATTTGAAATTAAACCTCTGGATGCTAATCTGGACTCTTTCTGAGTGCATTCATTTTTCAGTTGATCAAACTTTGGAAGTTCAGGACGAGAACTTAAACCTCTTATGAAAGTTTCCCATGATAGTGGAAGTCCTCTAAGTGCAATCATACTTAATTCTTTATCATCTATTTGATTTTGCATAGTAGCCAATTGATCCTTTAATTTAGTAATTCTAAGGAAGTAAGATGTAATTGATTCTCCATTTTTCATCTTTATGTAAAGTAGATCTTGTTTCAAAGTAAGCAATCTACTTGTATTATTAATTTCAAATGTACTTTGAATTGTAGAAAACATATCAAATGCAGTTTTGAGATTTGCTATAGAAGGAAGTATATGATCTTTAACTGAATCTATGATTATTTTCATTGCCTTATTATTGTGCCTTTTCCATACTGCTTTCTCAAATTCATTTTCAGGCTTAGGTAAATTAGTTTCAATGTGATTTTCTAATTCCATTTCTCTTAGAATTATTAATAGCCTGGTTTTCCAAGATGAAAAATTAGAAGCTCCATCTAATCTATCCTCAATTCTTACATGGTTCACCATCTTAATGCCTTTTAAAACTTTTCTTTTTAGATTAGACTCAGAATTCAATATTTGCAAAGGTTTTCTTATCAGTGCAGCTCTGATACCATGTTAAAAGTAAAGGATCTTTAATAGATAAACAATTACAAGTATTTGTTTATTAATTATGAATCAAATAGGTAGAATGATATTACTTATCTTCACTGTTTTACAGCAGGTACTAGAGTTCTTCCTTCTTCAACTCTGATTGCTTTTACTAGATCTCTGTAAGACAAATGAAATAATAATAGCAATTGATATTCTAATGTCAATATTATACTGCAGGTACTTGTATTGCCTTTTTGTAATATGTTCACTACAGTTGAAGGAACTCAAATATATATGCACCCGAACAGCCATGACTCCGAAGAGTCATGCCTCTATGTGGCCCAAGGGCCACGTACGGACATGGCCCTTTGAAGTCATGTTTGGTATAACTGTTCTATGTTTATTATTTTGATGCCCGATAACACAAGGCATAATCTCGATATCATTAAGAGTGCCAAGTCACAGGTTGTAAAGAAGTGTCAATATATATTACGCAGGTTCAAGCATCCCGACTATACATCCGTCGAGGATAGCAATACGCCCAGCGATAATCATCAATCATGAATAATACAGAGTTCAACAGTGATATCTGTCGTGATTTAAATGCAAAGTTCAACAGCAAGGTCTGTCAAGAGTAATGTGAATCTTGACCACTTAAGTTGGTCGATAATGCATATAAATACTGTCACAATATATGTACATAACAGGAATTTATGTATATGTACATGTATGCATACATCAGTATGAATACATGTACGTCTATATAGGTCTCTGTCATGTATATCAAACAGTGATGCATAGATACTTCTCTGCAATATAAGACAGATATCAGAGTTAGAACACAAATTGCTTATATCTATGAAATATAGTTACAAATAATAACATCATGGAAGATTCAGATTTACTTCTCCTGACGCTAAACATCAACAGTTCGACATTAATATCTTATCTTATCTATACATCAATCCCCACTGAATGATTGCATCTTGAAAGTCAAGTCGTTACTCTACTTCACATCTCTCCACAGGAGATCATATCTCTTCTTGACAACAACCGATGTGTAATTAATCTTTATCTATGGTAGTTATAATATCATCATAGCACTTCACATAATCAGATCGGTTATCACTAATATCTCTTCATTATGAGTATTGCACTTTTTCCTCATCTTAGATTTACATGCTTTCACAAATGATAATTGCTGTCATAACAACTTCAATTGATGATAATCAGAGTACCATCATGCCACTTTCTTATTACTGATAATTGGTATGTATAGGTGTTAATCTGATTAGTCTAGCGATTAGTTTTCTTACTGATCAATATGATACTTACAGCCCTTCATTACACCTATCTTCCAACTATCAATCAGATCAATATGGCAATACTTTTTGATTGATTATATCTAATGATATATTTTCTTTTGATCCACTTATCATCTCATTACTGTATACTTCCATCCGCGTTGATTATTAAGTGAATGCATTCACCTTTTATCCTTCAATACAACAATCCTTCAAATATCAATAGTCAAAGATAACCCTCCATTTTCTGACTGTACATGTATATGTTGATCTAGTAATGATACAATAGTTAGAAACTTTAGTAGATTATACTTGGTCACTGTCTTCTTAATTTGATCAACCATAATAGATGCTCTCTAAGTAGTGATGTTGATGTCACTCTTCATAAGTTGATCCATATGTTGTCCATATACATCAGTGATATACTTACTGCTCTGCATCAACTTCCTTAATATCAGTCCATGCCTCAGATAATAGGATTCGATCTACTTTCAATCTACATCATCAATCTATGTATTTGAAGACTTCACTCATATCTAGATGTTGCATACTTGCTGGCATGTCTTCATCTTTGCAATTGTTCACCAGATCCATAGAATGATGATGTAGCAATCTTTTGTAACTTCTGCATGGAGATGCTCTTAATACTTGTCAATCATTTGATCTACATACAACAGATGTATAATGTCGAATATATGTAATTGGCAATGTTCACCATCCTTCTTGTAAGGGGTCACCAACTCGAATTAACCCATATGCAATTATAAAAACTATTTTATTTTTAAGACTTCGTGGTTTCTAAAATCTTATACTTCTACTAATCTATCTATTCCGCTACTAGCAACTATTCTCTTCAACTTCTATTAGTTATTGGTGTTCAAGGACTGCCAATCCTTGATCAGAAAAGCACTTAACTACTTTGGTATGACTGTGTTAAGAATGGAGACATTACAGCCTCCCCTCGTTGAAAATGCTTGCCCACAAGCATTCTCAGTTTACTGCCTCCTTGATCAGCTTGGTAGATGAAGCACTAATGGGTACTTCAATCCTTCTTCCTTGTGGTTTCCACATAGAAAGGAGCAGATGTGTATCTTTTCAAGAATGTACTAAGTATGCCGCCAAATATTCCTTTGAAGTTTTCTTTGAACCTCTGAGATGCTTGATTGGTGTGGTCAGGATAGAAGCTTCCTTGATTTGAGATGACCCTTCTACTTCATGCAGTGGAGTCTTGGATTCTTATTTGTGTGATCATTCTTTAAAATGCCTAAGGGAATTTGGGTTTCCCATAGGAAATACCACTTGTGAGAATTCATTTGGCAACCCAAGTAAGATGTATTTCTGACCACTTGTCTTGAATTTAAAGGTTAGGATTTCAATATTCTACTTGAAGCTGCCAATTTCCTTGATTCATTGCATTCTGAGGTCAGTTTTCCCTAATTCCGTTGTGTGGAAAATGTCAATGAGCACATAATATCCCTCGGCAATCTCCAAATTAGGGATTGTCGTGCTATACTCCAAAATTGTTCCATTATCATACTTGATATCAAAAACTTATTTCTTATAAACAAGATTCCTTTGTTCAATGACAAGTGTAATATTTCTGAAGTTGTGGGAAGACCTGCTATCAAGGAGAACAATTATGTCTTTGCCTTTCTTGTTTCCTTCTACTCAGCAGGTGTCTTTGTTAGATCCATCTGTTGTGACGTTTTCACACCATCACTCCATTGCAAATGGGGACCCCCTTTTTGCTTATAGTACTTAGGTTTGGCAAATTTTGGCATTGCATTGTGCAATTGAAAGCTTTAAAATAGAGGGGTAACACAAAGACCAAATGTCAAAGTCGTGATTTTAAAGTGGGAACGTTAAAATTGAAATCTGCCAGTGTTACGTCATAATGAGTTGAAAGTAGAATCCTAAGTATATTTAAATTTTGACTAGCCAATTAGTTCAAAATTCAGTATAAAGGCATATTTCATGCATAAGGGTCTTAAAATCCTTGTAAAAGTTGAATCTTTGCACTTAAAATGGATAAAATCATAAGGAAAGTCAACATTTCTTTATAAATATACACAAAATCTGGACTACAAATGAATTTCCCTTCACATTTTGGCCAAAATCCAGACTATTCATGAATTTCCCTTCATATTTTGGCCAAAATCCGGACCACGCATGAATTTCCCTTTATATTTTGGCCAAAATCCAGACTACACATGAATTTTCCTTATTGTTTTGACATTTTCAGAAACAATTCTAAGTGTTAAAGGTCAAAATCCAAGCATACCATGAATTTCCAACACTTTGGAGGATCTTGGCTTGAAAATTTTCTAAGTTTGAAAATTGTCCAGATTAGGGTTATTTTTCCCTTGAAGGAAGTTTGGAACTTGAAATTTTTCTAAGTCAAGGATAAATCCAGACAAGGGTTGTTATTCCCCAAGACCAAGAGTAGAACATGAAATGTTTTCTAAGTCTGGAAATTGTCCAGACTAGGGTCAGTTTTCCTAGGTGGCAAGTATGGAGTCCAAAAAATTTGTAAGTGTCAAATTTGTCCTAACTAAGGTGATTTTTCCGTCAAGGAGAGTTTGGAAGGGTGGAAATTTTTCTAAGGTGTTGGAAATGTCTGGACTGAGGTGGATTTTCCCTCCATGGGCAAATGTGAAATTTTTTCTAAGTGTTGAGAATGTCCATACAAGGGTGGATTTCCCCCTTGTGATAGCAAAGCAAGATCAAATTTTCCTAATTAAAAGATGAATCCTATCCAAACCCTGATTGATTTTCCCACTTTGCATGAATGAAATTAGAGTGTGGATGTGACCTTCGGATCTGTGGATGATATGTTGGAGACGGAAATGTGAATTTTAGCATTCTGGGGGGGGAATCCATACCTGGGTCGTTTTTCTCTTTTAGGGCATTTTTTACCATTAAACAATAAATAAAGGGAAATTGATAAAGTAAAGTAAGAAGCGTCTAGAACGGTATCGAACTTTTATCCCACATTGCTTGTGGGAGGTAAAGCTGAACCCCTTTTAAAGGCCGTGTAAGGATTTAAAAAGGGAAAGGCTAAGTGGCTGGAAGGTTTGGAGCAAGTGACCAGGGTGAAGCCCGATCCAACATTGGTCACTGGAGGTCTAGGTGAAGAGGGAAGCTAGCTGCCATTGAAAGGAGGCTTGACATTGCTATAAGTCGGTGGTAAGCCATGAGTGTGACTGAAGCCTGAGAATGATTTCCATGGAAGTAATTTTGTGCCAAACTTGAGATTTTCATCCTACCTTCTAAACTGCTCTAATTGTGATCACAGACTCATAGAAAGTATATACTAAGACATTTAATGCCAATTTGAGGGTCAAATCAGGGGTAAACAGGTGCAGATCTGAAGATTTCATGAACAGGGGCGATTTTGTCAGAAGATTCACTAAAAATCACCTTGTTGCCAAACCTGTCCAAACTTGTCTGCTGAGTCTTCTCCTGCCTGTTGCTCATCAATTCAAACCATTTTCGGATAGTGAAAGTCTGTGGTAAGGCTGCTGCGAATAAGACTCTAAGGACTGGGTCTCAAAACCTAATTTTCTTTCCAAAAAATCTGGGCTTGCTTTGTTTGCATCTCGATCCAAAGTTATTGCAGACCTCTCCCGTAATTCTCAACACCATTTTGCAGCCAAGTCTGAATATTCTCAAACAGGGGCGATTTTTAGAAAATTCATTAAAAATCACTAAGTCCCCAGAGCATTCCAAACTTATTTACAAATCTATCCCCATACCATTTCCAACCATTTCCAGTCACTTGGGGTTTAACGTAAGGATGTTACATGCAAATGTCTGAAGACCAGGCCTGAAAATCGGTATTTCTGTACTCGGGGTTTGTTTTGTGATGACCATTTAATTTGAACTTGTTGCAGACATTATGGTTGCATCCCGAGGCTCATTTGGGCCACTTTGAAGTATGAAAACCTTGAGTTGCAGACCCAGGTCTGCAGATATAAACAACATAGGCAATTCCCTTTAAAATTCACAATGAATTCCCAGCCCTTCCAACTCATAAATTTGACATCAAAATGCTAAGTTTAGTGCTTGAATTCTTTCACAAAGATGCAGTTGCAGGTATGTCTTCAGAAATTTCAAGGTTGGCTTTGATGGTGAACATGGTTTTAATGCATAATCAATGGGTTGATCATTCACTTGTGGATTCACATCAGAGCTTGCGAGGCATACAGAGGGTGGAGTCTCTGCCTTCGGTATGAATCTGGGTTCTTCCCTAACTACCTACCCCCTACCCCCTGCATACCCCCACCTATTTGCCAGGAAGAATCTGCCTATTGCCATGGTAGTGCTGATGCTTCAGCCACTTTAGGGGAGTCTGTTAATTCAGTTGACTCAGCAGCTCAACCGGTAGACCCAAAATTCAGATCGCGAACATAATATTTGATAAGTTTAACAAGTTGTTGGGGCTAAATCCATAGCCAATCTTTGGACTTATCCTGTTTGTTCTCAGAAAATCAGATTTGGATGCAAGACAAATTTTGTTATTTTTCGAGGCTAAGTGTTGACCAAACTTAGTGTTAGTTTTCCTATCCATAAGCCTATTTTAATTACAACCTTCCAAGGGATAGGGTCACTAAGTTTGTACAATATTCATGGACTAACTTGGGGATTGTGAAGTCTGAAATTTCTGATTTTGCTTTTTTTTTTAACCCTTACTGACTTTGAGCTTTGTACAGGGATTGCAGAGTTAAAGGGATTCGCAACAAGGACAGTGCTTGTCAAGAGGCCATCCAAAGGCTTTTATCCAGAGTCCTTAATAGTATCGAAGTGGGGAAAGGTCATAGACATGAACATGGAGCACCTTGATTTGAAGAAGTTAAGGAGGAGAATGAATAGGCACAAAGATTACTTACCTTCACAGCTAGCAGTGAATATAGTAAAGAATGGACTTTACCAGGCAGCTGGATTTCCTACATCAATCCAGTGCAGGGAGCTCATGGTCGAATGTGCATGGAACTATGATCTAAACACTAGGACAATTAGGGCTCAATGAAGGGTGCTTACATTCCTGAGCAAGAAGGCAATAAGAGAGACTTTTGGAATCCCATATCACATTGGAATGCAGATCACGCCTAAGGAGGAGACCAAGAGGCTATTCGAAGAAAGGCCAGATGCCTGCAAGGATAACACAAACAAGAAATGGGTTAGTGAGCCAAAGAAGCATCATTCCAAATTACCAAAGAGGTTGGTAAGTGAAGCTTTCTAGGATGAATACACTGATATCATATTCATGCTGAACAAAATTATGGGATCACCCCAAGGAGCCTTTTTTGATGCTTGGATGTTCTACTTCATAGAGGAGATAGCCGCAGGTGAAGTAATGATAAATTGGCCCAGGATGATAAGTGACAACATAGATGAACAACTAAGAGATTTAAGGAAAACAAAGTAGTTCTTACATAGTCTACCTATTGGAAAGGTACATAAAGTATCTAGGCCTAATGTGTTGGGGTGAAGTTGGGAATGGAAAAGGACAATTCAAAAACTATGACTGCTATCCTGAGTTATAGTTACATGGAAATGTAACATGGAGGCCTTCATAGTATTGACATGGAGGAACTTAGTAGAATTTTACTTAAGTTCCTTGATTTTGCTAGAAGAGAGAAGAAGAAAGGAGTCTACATCTTGGATGATGACTTGTATGATGACTAGGCGGCTTCTAGGCTTCTTATTGGTCCCCAAGCCTTTGAATTTTATCATTGGCTCATTTTATGTTGTTTCATTTCTATTGGCTACTTTTGGTTGCCCTAATTAGGGTTTGTAATAGATTAATCTAGGCCCTTGATTTTAAATCAATCTTGGACATTCATTGTAATTGAGGTTCCTATATGTAATGTTCCCGAATGGTTTCGGAGATGCTCCCGTGCTGCAGGGTCACAGCCCAGGCTGCGTGGCCTCAATCATTCGTGTTGCGCAGCCACTCTCCCAAGCTGGGCGGCGTCAGTTACCCATGCTGTGCGGCCACTGCTCATGTTGCGCAGCCAATTTTCCGATCGGTTTTGGAGATGCTCTCGATGATTTCTGCTCTGATACCACTATAAAGTTCCGAAGGCAAACTCGGCCCGAAGGGAATTTCGGCCCAAAGGAGGATCTCGACCTAAAGACAATCTCGGCCCGAAGGGGATTTCAACCCGAAGGGGTTCTCGACCCGAAGGCAATCTCGGCCCGAAGGGGATCTCGACCCGAAGGCTATCTCGACCCGAAGGCAATCTCGGCCCAGAGGAGGATCTTGGCCCAAAGGCAATCTTGGCCCGAAGGGGATCTCGACCAGAAGGAGATCTTGACCTAAAGGCAATCTCAGCCTAAAGGGAAACTCAGCCCAAAGGGAATTTCGACCCGAAGGCAATCTCGGCCTGAAGGGGATCTCGACCCGGAGGCAATCTCGACTCGAAGGGGATCTCGACCCGAAGGCAATCTTGGCCCAAAGTGGATCTCGGCCCGAAGGCAATCTCGGCTCAAAGTGGATCTCGGCCCGAAGGCAATCTCGGCTTGAAGTGGATCTCGGCCCGAAGGCAATCTCGGGCCGAGGAATCTCGGCCCAAGGGGGATCTTGACCCGAAGGCAATCTCGGCCCAAAGGCTCTAATACCACTATAATGTTCCTGTCCACCTCTGAGATAAACAAATAATGAAATAATGGTGTTGCCTTACAAGAGAATGACTGTACACGTGAATGGGCAGTCCGTGCTGTGCTAGGGAGTGTTTTGATGGCCGTATGGATGGTATTTGGACAAGCTGTACGGTTGATTCAGTAGGCCCGTACGAAGGACATCAGAGGACCATACGATGAGTTCAAGCAGGATTGTACAGACTATTTCAGAGGGTCATACGATGAGTATGAGCTGGTTGTATGAATGATTGCAGAGAGTCGTACGGTGCTGGTTGAGCTGTGTAGTATTTGGTGGCTGGAGCCGATGAGATGTGGTACGAATGAAATTGGGTGAATGAATTCAATATAATCAATATTAATCTCAATCGCCTTTGCCAGAGATATCAATAAAACCAGTACACATATAGAATAAGAATTACCAATTGATACAGATGTAAATATTTGCAAACAATAATGGCACTCCAATTTGCTAGATTTGAGTCGAGTAATACACAGGCAGAATAGGGTGAGGGTTGATTCCCACCGAAACCGCAAGAGCCAAATGGGGAAGATCTTTCACTTTTGAAATGGCAAACAACAAAGAATCCTAACAGGAATTCACAATACATAGAAAATAATCCAAAAGCATACCTACTACTTCCTACAAATCGTGCTTAAATACCCTTCAGATAAACATCCCGAGGGTTTACAAAAATAGCCGACGGCCAACACCTATAGAAGAATTAAATAAAAATAGGTCCGAGATATACTAAATCAATCGGAACCCCTAAATACAAACATTAATAACTTGGGCCCAAATAAATTGGGAACATTACACTATATAAACCCCGCCACCCCTCTCCCCCTTTCATTTGTAAGAGAGGTTGCTCGAGAATTGGTGTGAATATAATGCCAGATTTGCTCTACTTTTCATTGTTGTGTCTTGCATGGTGAATTGCTGTGATCAAGTTTGCATTGTTGCATGGTTATTTACATCTCTCATTTAGAATAGATTTTCATTTCAAGTTGTTTGAGTACACTTTGCTTTTAAGTAGTTTAGTTTAAGTGGATGAAAGGGATTGTGGAGGGTTACTTGTTAGGCTCAAACAAATCCAGGCCACTAGCTTCTTACGGATTGTAAGAACCGCCTTGTGTAGTAAGTTGATGATCAAAACCCATAACTTCAATTGATATGGAATCTTTAGTCTGCATGTACTTGATGGGGCTAAAGGTGAGATATTGATTTGAAAATCTTTAGTATCTACTATAAAAGCTTGCACTAGGTGGGTGGAGTGGTTGGTGAGATTGCACCTAGTAGAGTCTAAGTCTGTCAATAGTTCCTTGCATTAATTGTTAGGGTTAAAGTAGTAGCAGAAATTAAGTCCAAGTTAAGAGTCAAAAACATAATTATAGTTCTCATTGCACAACATAAAGAAAACTCATTAGAGTCAGGTTGACAAGTCTTGATTGAACTAGCGTAAATCTCCTTGATGATCCAACAAATCACATCATTTCCACTAAGCGAGTATCCACAATAAAAGAACCTTGAAGTTGCCTTGTCATCTTACTTTGCAGGCTTATCATAAGAAGTGACTTTATATCAAGAGAGAATTGAACAATTGGTGTTTCACTTCAAAACATTGAGTCTCTAATTTTGAATGTTGTGGTGGAATAAAACTCACATCAATAGAAATTGGCGCTAGAAGGGATGTTCAAGGTTCACTTAGAGTTGTCAACAAATTGAGGATGGTGTACTATGGGACTTTTTAGGCCTTAACAACCTAGAACAAATTGAGTGGCATACCAAAGTGACGTTATCCTAACATTCTATTCACTTGCTCGGGTTCAAAAGAGAAGTGAACTTGAGTACTTGCAAGTTGCTGATATATTAGAAAAGGAAGAAGTGAAGGCTCAAAGGATCTAGAGGCAAAACCAAGACAAGTTAGAAAGTGAGAGACAATTAAAAAATTACAAGAGATGATTATTGCTAGATCAAACCAGCCTAAAGCAACTTGTAGAACACCTCAAGATCATATTGTAGTTACATTGCGCACAATGACTTGGGAAGATAGAACAGATAATAGAGAGTACTTGGATGCAGGTGAGATGTTGAATCATGAAGAATCGAAAGCATGAGCATTAGAAACAAGGATTCAAAGGAGGTTGTAGTGTCAAAGGGAGATCCAAAGGAAGCTTGAAAGGGAAAGTAAAGCACAACGATTTGCACAAATAAGCCTCGAGGAGGATCAAAGTTAGGAATCAAGGCTAGATAAGAAGATTGGATCTTTCTCCTCTGAAAGGTTTGAAAGGCTACAATTTGAAAGAGAAAGAAGGCTAAGGATACTAAGATCTACACCACACCAAGAGGAAGAATTGATCGAGTAGCAATTTGCAAGGAAAGGAAGAAATCATTGGGTGGTCGATACCTCAAGTTTGGAGATTTCCTGTAATAGTCCAACTCATGTTCCACAAGTTTAGGGTCCACCAATTTAAGTCAATCAGGCTCAAGTTATTCAACCAAATCCAATAGAGAAGATGCAGCCACCGTGGTTCCAAGATAATGCTTCAACTCTTGTATTCAACCAATACAATGATTTGCCAAAGAATCCCAAGCAATTCTACTCCAAGTTTCATGTGAATGATCCCAATCGCGTAGCAGAAGAACACATCAAGATTTTTGAGAGTGACCTATGTAATAGGAGAATCCAACATGAGAATGTCGCTTGTAGGATCTTTCCCCATTCTTTGGGAGAAGAGGCTTTCTATTGGTTTGTGCATTTGCTGACCTCGTCTATAAGTGGGTGGAATCAATTGAAGACAACATTTATTGGAAAGTTTGGTATCTCGGTCAGCCCATTGGACTTGTATAGACAATTTGCAGAGGTCAGAAGATATGATCAAGAGCCAATAAGTTCACACAATACCCACTTCCACAAAGCATATACAAGATTGCAAGCTCTTTACACAGTACTACAATGCTTTGGACTCTCAAACTGCCATGTTTACAAGAGTTTCTCCTCCTGCTCCCACCAACCTGAATGAAGCCTATGCCAAAGCAATGGAAGTGGGCAAGAAAATGAACAAGTATCAGGGCCTTTTCTAAATCCTACGATTCCAAACAACCAAATTCCGCAGCTCACGTATCAGGCTCCATCTAATCAGCATGTAATACACCCAGGGGCTCCATTATCCCAAGCTCCCCTAGAAGTGCCTGTATATCTTCAAGGTGCAAGTACATCCACGAGGACACAAGAAGAGAAAGATGAAATTAGAGAACTAGTTGAACAAGTGAAAAATTTGTCTACTGATGTCACCTACTTAAGAAATCAAACTAATCAACTTCAGAGTATGTAGAGAGACTTTCAAGGACAACAAAATACTCACCAAGGAAATTACTAAAGGAACAATCAACATAATAATTTTCAAAGAAGTAATCTAGATGGAGGATATCAAAGAAATAACCAAGGGGGAAACTATCAAGGTGGCACTTCATCAAGCAACTCGAGGTACAACAACAGTCAAAAAAGAACTTGGAACACTAATCCAAACAATGGTAATGTGGTGTCGCCTTTCAACAATCCACCAACTGATGAGAATGGGCTAGCAGATAAAATCTTCCTAGCTGAAGCAGCCTTATCAACATTGTGTAGAATACATGAGACAAATCAAAATTCATAGTTGCAGTGTCCAAGGGGTTAAGAAAGCTACCAATGTGTTCCAAAAGGTACGAATCCAAGAAAGCCCTCAAGTAATTGGACTTCAAATGTTCCAACTGTAAGGTATGATCAATGCTTGACTTTCGAGGAGTTTTCTTTTCCCCCAAAATTTAATGAGCATGTTGGAAGATTTCCGCTAGCATCAGCTAAATGGTCTAGTGGAGACGCCACGTGCGAAATTCCCACCAAATCCAAATAAGCCAATAGGGGAAGGGGGCTACCTTTTCTCACCATTGAACAACAATGTTTTAGTCCAAGGAACATAAGAGGTTCAAGCATTTCATCAGTCTCAAGGAGATGGACCAAGAGTTTACATTAGAAACAATAGGAATAATGAGTCTTTGACTGATCCATTCCTTCTAACAATTTCAATATGCCACCACATCCGAATGCAAGCAATGTACCGCGCTATCCGAAGGACTCCCCTGAGTATCGACAAGGTGTAAACAATAGTCAAAGCGCTAACAACTCACAAAGTAATACCAAAGTCAAGAATGCTACCAAAGAACAAGTTGCTAGCCATACTTTGAACAAAGAAACTTTTAAGAAGTTGGGGCATAGCGTGACTGAGGAGTCAAGGAAGGTAAAAATTACCTTTGCTCGACTTGATGAAGATAACAAATGTAAGAGATGTGTTTTTTAATAGTTTGAAGGATAGTAAAAGCCAAGGGGTCCATAATCAAGCTTCAAAAAATGCTACACAAGGAGCGAATAGGTTTTCCCATAGCACATCCAATGTGGTCCAAAGTTTAAATATGGTTGAGGATGTCACCCATAATAATCAGAATATATGTGTAGCAATCAGAGTGCATCACAACCAGAGTATATCACTCAAGGCACCCCAACTTCAAATCAAGATAAAATCAAAGCAAGAGGGGCTAGTAAAGAGCAAGGGACTGCTAGAACAAGAGGAATCGAAACAGGGCTTGCCTTAAAAAAGATACACCAGCTGTGTTCTACCAGGGAAAGGATGAGCCTCCCCCTTTCCTACTATTTGTAAGGATTTTTGGGAAATTATTGCATTACTGTTTGGTTGATTTAGGAGCTTCCAACAACGTTATGCCTTTGGCTATTTACAAAAGATTGGGAATCATCCCTGCAGATACAAGAAAGAAGGTTACACAACTAGGTAAGACTGAAGTGCCAGTTGTAGGCGAACTGAATAATATTCACATGCAGTTGGCCTTTGATCCAAGAATGGAACAACATATCGACATATCAGTTATTGATTTTTCTAGATAGCTATGGCCTATTGTTGGGTAGGGGTTGGACCAAGAAATTGAACAAATATATGGCCACTGATTTTTCACATATGTGGTTGCCATGGAGGGGAATTCCTAATAAAATCAGGATTGAAAGAACTGACTATTGCATAGTACGGGGAAGCTAATGAAATCCTCTTTACCCAAACTGACTTGTGTCTATATCATCCCAAGATGCAAGAAGTATTAATGCTACATGTTTGACAAGGAAGTAAAGGAAAAAAGTTATTAAGAGATAAAGATTCAACAAAGATATTCATAGAAAATGATCAAGGCTCTTCATCAGACAAAGGGGATGGGATGTTTGAGAATTTCAGGAACTTTGTATTGAGAACTGTGAGGCAAGGACTTGAATTGGGAAGTCAAACTTCAGTGAATGATCTCCTTCTCCTCAATTGGTGTAGGATTTATGAGTCTTTCCATTCAGAATTGTCTTGAGCCATGTGCAAGATAGCGCTAGAACAAGTAGAGAAAAGGATTCTAGGGGCATTAGAGACACAAGTCAGGCAGGAAACTCAAGAAAGGTTGAAAATGAAATAAGTTCCTACACAAGAAGACATGGCAGAGACCAGTAGGATGGGAGTGGAAAGGAACCGAACTCTAGTAGAAAGGAACAAAGAAGCGAATGTCAAGGTAAGCCCACCAAAAGACCTTCCTGATGAATCTCAAGGAGGCAATCAGATATGGACTTTGGCCTTCAATGGTTCCAAGACTAAAGTAGGATCAAGAACTTAATATGTGTTGACTAGTCCAACAGGAGAAACATACATGGCAACAAAAAGATTACAGTTTCCTTGTACAAAAAACATGGCCGAATATGAAGCACTAATTATAGGCTTCTTGTGTGCTATTAGGAAAGGAGCAGATATGATCCACGTATCAAGAGATTCATACCTCGTGATATCCCAAAACCAAGAATACACATGCCATGAAAAAAGGTTAAAGAGATATAGAAATCGAGTATGGGATCTAATTGAGAGCTTTGATGCCTTTGGAATCAGATTTGGTTATAGGTCTGGTAATGAAGTGGCGAATGCTTTAGCACAAGCAACAAGCTCACTGGCACCACTTTCATTAGAAGGTTTGAAGAAATTCAAGGTAGAGCTTACATCACTCCCATCAATGCCAGACAATGTGACAAATTTCCAAGTATTTGGTGATGACAAACATATACTAGATTTTTTTACGAACACAAGTGTCTTCACAACTAAAACAATTGATGATGATGAAGTTGAAGAAGCAGAGATC
Source organism: Cupressus sempervirens (assembly GCA_028749045.1). Lineage (NCBI taxonomy): Eukaryota > Viridiplantae > Streptophyta > Pinopsida > Cupressales > Cupressaceae > Cupressus > Cupressus sempervirens. The sequence continues at coordinate 471,795,268 of CM053784.1, forward strand.
AATATACATGGAAACCAACAATATACCAAAGGGTACGATCCAATTGGAAAGGATGTTTGATGTGGATCAATTTAGTAAGATTAAGTATCAACCCACAGGAGGGGATGAATGTGAGAAGGTTAATTTAGGGACAGAGGAAGAACCAAAGATCGTGCACACAGGGAAGGTTTGCACTCTTAATGAAAGGGAAGGAATTTTGAAGCTGATGAGAGAGTTCCCAGACAAAATAGCATGGGGATATAAAAATATGAAGACTTATGATCCCTCCATCATTACACATACCATACCATTGAAGGAGGGAAGTAAGTCGTTCTGCCAACGTCAGAGACCAGTCAACACTTTATTGGAGCCTTTGATTTATCAAGAAGAGAAGAAGTTACTAACACAAAGGATCATATTCCCAATACAACACTCAACATGGGTCGCCAATCTAGTGCCTGTAAGGAAGAAAAATGGAGAAAGAAGATTATGCGTGGATTTTAAAAACCTGAACAAGGCATCAAAAAAGGACAACTATCCATTGCCATCATTAGATGAAGTGTTACAAATCGTGAAGAACCTTTTCTTATAGGAGGATGCTTTTGGTTTAATCAATGCAGGAGCGACATTTCAGAGAGCCATAGATTATGCCTTCAAAGACCTAAAAGACAAATGCATAATAATTTACATGGATACAGTATTTTCAAAGAAGAGAGAAGAGCATATTGAAGATTTGAGAAAGGTATTCACTCAAAGGAGGAAGTTTGGAGGCTCTCTCAATCCAAAGAAGTGTTAGTTCGGGCTTACAGAAGGGAAGTTGCTTGGACATGTTCTTTCAAAAAAAGGAATTATGATAGATCTTGAAAGAGTAGAAGCTATTCTGAAGTTAAGTTTGCCCACCAACAAGAAAGAATTAAAATCTTTCTTTGGAAAAATTAACTTTGTGAGAAAATTCATCTCAAGATTTGCAAAAATAGTGAAGCTTGTGAATGACATGCTCAAGAAGGATGCAAACCCCAGAGGCTAAGAGAGTTTTTGAAGAAATAAAGGAAGCTATTATTAAAATGTTTGTTCTTGTTAGTCCGAACTATGAAAGGCCATTTTACATATATTCATTTGTTTCAGATCATGCTTGTGTGGCGATCCTTACACAAAGGACTGAAGAAAATGAGGAGCATCCTATTGCCGTCATGAGTGCCCCACTTAGTATGCAGAATTGAATCAACCCAACATTAAATAGCAAGCTTATGCATTGGTGAGGGCACCAAAGAAATTTGGACATTGCATATTGCAAAGTAAAGTATATGTCATAGTTCTTGATGTTGCTATAAATACTTTATTGATGCAAAATGAACTAGGTGAGAGAAGAGGAAAGTGGGTCCCCACTCTGCAAGAATATGATATAGAAATTCAGCTGATGAAGTTAGTCAGACGAAGACTTGCACAAATGATTGCATTTGAAGGCCCAAGATTGGTGCAACAAGTTTATGAAATGGATGATGTATGTCCAGATGAATGGTAGAAAGATATTATCAGTTACTTATTTAATCACAAATGTCTTTCGCATTTGAATCCAGTACAAAGGAAGGCATTGAAGTTGAAAAGTAAAAGATACATGTTGCACGGGTTAGTATTATACAAGCAAAAACATGAAGACATTTACTTGAGAGGTGTCAGGAAGGATGAAGCAAAGAGAATTTTGGAACATTTTCATGACAAATTTAGAACAAGACATGGGGTGGGCTTGGCTACTGCACATAAAATACTAAGAGAAGGCTTCTATTGGCCAACTTTGTCTAAAGGCACACACGAGCATGTGAAGACTTGCCACATTTGGCAAACAACGACTATTCGTAAAAAGAACCCTGTAATGCCAATCCAACCTATGATCAAGGTGAGACCAATTGCGAAGTGGGGACTTGATTTCATTGGTACAATCAATCTGCCTTCCTCAATACAACACAAGTATATTCTGACCACTACTGATTACTCTACTCAGTGGACGAAAGACCAAGCCCTAAAAAATTCTACTACTGAAATTGTTATCAAATTCTTGGAAGAAAAGATCATTACAAGATTTGGATGCCCTTATACTTTGGTTTGTGATAATGCTTTTGCATTTGCTTCTTTGAAATTTTCTACTTGGGCTTTTGATCATGGGATTACGTTAAAATCTTCATCTAACTACTATCCTTGGGAAATGGCCTAGCAGAATCAACCAGTAAGAACCTCTTGACTATTGTTAAGAAGATTTTAGATAAAAATCCAAGGGATTGGCACACACGAGTAAAATTTGCCTGATGGGCAGATAAGACAAGAACCAAGACATCCCCATACTGTATGGTATATGGATAGCACCCTATCTTCCCAATTCAACTAAGAATACCAACCTTGAAAATTTTGCAAGAATACTATAACAACGAGGAATGGGCCCAAAGTAAGATTGTCCCAATTAATGTAATTGCATGAGAAGAGAGATGAAGCCCTAGATAAACTTGCGAAACATCAAGGGGTAGTGAAGAGATGGTTTGACAAATGTGCTAGAATCAAGGCTTTCAGGATTTCAGGCCTAGTTCTATACTGGGACGAGGCACACAAGAAGAAAGGTGATCATGATAAATTTGACAAACTTTGGAAAGGCTTGTACCAAATTTTTGACATTTTGGGAGAAAATACTTTGAGACTAAAAAACATTGGCCGGAGAGGATGTCCCATTGCCTGTCAATGGGCAATTTCTTAAGCATTACATCCAAATCTAGGACTCTATGTTGGGTCCTTTTGTACACAGATAGAGTAGGTTGCCTTTTTGTTGTATAGCCTAGGTGTTTTCTGCGAGTCGGGTGGTTAGTCTGCCTGAAGTCATTTGGCTTGAGTTTTCTCACAACTTTCTCTTTGGGCGTTAAGTGTCTAGGTAGTTAAGGTCTTTGGAGTGGTGAAGGGGTGCCTTCACTCAAGTTTTTGGGTGTTCTTGGTTTGGATAGTTCTGCTCGCAACTTGACTTTTGTAGTTTAGGTTTCCTTGCTTTATTAGGGTTTAGGTTGCAAGGGGATCCCATTTGTGTGACAAGGGTGATCATTCCTTAATGCACACACTGGTATACTTTTGCCATGTTTTGTTTGGAATATTTCTTGGATATATCTCTGCGAGGATTCCTTGGATTGGAGATAGTTCCTAATAACTTGTCTTTCAAAAGGGATTTGTTCAAAATTTGGATAAAGCCATTCTTTGTGTCTAGAGCATCTAAATCTTTTAGTTACAACAGTTAACTCACACTTAATCACTTCAAGTTCTTAGAAAGTTCTCAAAGTGAAGTCAAAATTAGCGGAAATTGTATGCCTGCTTCAACACCATCGTGGTTTCTCCAAACCCATTATAAGCTCCATTTCTTATATGCCAAAATGGAATTTGAAAATTGAGAAGAAAGAAATGCAATATCAAAAGAGAAAAGAGAAAAAGAAAAGCGAAAAATTAAAAAAATGAGACAAAAGGAAAAGCAAGCAATTTGGTTTTGGGTGTGCAAATACCTCTGCCGGTGCTATAAAATAATCACTAAAGGTAGAGCATTGTTTATGGTGAAATCACATCAATAATCTCACCAGGGCTATGGAGGCCTAACTGGCAATGAGGCTCTATCCAAGTTGCTTTTGGAGTATGGTTATAAAAAATAGCTAAGTCCAATGGATCTAAGATGTTTTCAACATTCTAGTTGAGCACAGAATGAACACACTTGCACACACGCGGGTAACTAAAGATTAAGGTGCCTAACTCAATTCATGGCCTTTTCTCCATTTTGAGTGCATTTCCTAATTATTTGATAGGTGAAAGGGTAATTAATTGAAGATACTAGCCTCCAAACAAGTTATATTTATGAAATGTTCATGAATATTTCTTCAATGGAGTCGCCAGATGTGGTGACCTTTTCACACCATCACCCCATTGCAAATAGGGACCCCTTTTTTGCCTGTAGTAGTTAGGTTTGGCAAATTTTGGCATTGCACTATGCAATTGAAAGCTTTAAAATAGAGGGTAATGCCCAATGTCCAAGTTGTGATTTTAAAGTGGGAACATTAAAATTGAACTTTGTCAAGGTCATGTCATAATGGGTTAAATGTAGAATCCTAAGTGTATTTAAATTTTGGCTAGTCAATTAGTCCAAAATTCAGTATAGAGGCATATTCCATGCATAAGGGTCTTAAAATCCTTATAAAAATAGATTTTCCATTCTTAAATGGCTAAAATCATAAGGAAAATCAACTTTTCTTTATAAATATACACAAAATCTAGACTACACATGATTTTCCCTTCATATTTTGGCAAAAAATCTAGACTATTTGGCCAAAATCCAAACTACACATGAATATCCCTTATCATTTTGACAAATGCATTCTAAATGTTGGAGGTCAAAATCCAAGCATAACATGAATTTCCACCACTTTGGAGGATCTTGGCTTCAAAACTTTCTCAGTGTTTGAAAAATCCAGACAAGTGGTGATTTTCCCCCAAGTGTAAGCTTGAAAATTTTTGGAAGTCCGGAAATTGTCTAGACTAGGGTCATTTTTCCCTTGAAGAATGTTTGTAACTCAAGATTTTTTTAAGTCAAGGAAAAATCCAGATAGGGGTTGTTCTTCCCCCAAGACCAAGAGTGGAACATGAAATTTTTTCTTAAGTCCAGAAATTGTCTAGCCTATGGTCATTTTTCCCTACCTAGTGGCGAGTATGGAGTCCAAAAAATTTCTGTGTCAAATTTGTCCTAACTAAGGTGATATTCCCTCCATGGGCAAATGTGAAATTTTTTCCAAGTGTTGGAAATGTCCAAACTGAGGTGGGTTTCCCTCTATGGGGAAATGTGTAATTTTATCCAAGTGTTGAGAATGTCCATACAAGGGTAGATTTTCCCCCTTGTGATAGAAAAGAAAGATCAAATTTTCCTAAGTACAAGATGAATACTATGCAAACCTTCATTGATTTTCCCACTTTGCATGGATGGAATTAGAGTGTGGATGTGACCTTTGGATCCATGGATGATATGTTGGAGAACGAAATGTGGACTTCAACTTTTTTGGGGGGGGTGAATCCATACCTAGGTTGTATTTCCCTTTTAGGGCCTTTTTTTACCATTAAATAAATTAAATAAAATGAAATTGATAAAGTGAAAAAAGAAGCCTCTAGAAGGGCATCATACTTTTATCCCACATTGCTTGTGGGAGGTAAATCAGCAAGCTGAACCCCTTTAAAAGGCCATGAACTGAGAGAAGAAATCATAAGGATTTATAAAGGCAAAGGCTAAGTGGCTGGAAGGTTTGGAGCAAGTGACCAAGGTCAAGCCCGATCCAACATTGGTGACTGGAGGTCTAGGTGAAGAGGGAAGGTAGCTGCCATTGAAAGGAGGCCTGACATTGCTATAAGTCTGAGGTTAGCCACAAGTGTGACTGAAGCCTGAGAATGATTTCCATGGAAGTAATTTTGTGCCAAACTTGAGATTTTCATCCTAGCTTCTAAACTGGTCTAATTGTGATTACAGACTCATAGAGAGTATATTCTGAGACATTTAAGCCATTTGAGGACCAAATCAGAGGTAAATAAGTCCAAATCTGAAGATTTCATGAACAAGGGCGATTTTGTTAAAAAATTCACTAAAATAACCATATTGCCCAACCTGTCCAAACTTGTTTGCCGAGTCTTCTCTTGCCTGTTTCTCATCATTTCAATCCATTTTTGGACAGTGAAAGTTTGTGGTAAGGCTGCCATGAATAAAAATCAACAGACTGGGTCTGAAAACCTAATTTTCTTTCCACAAAATCTGGGTTTGCTTTGTTTACTTCCTGATCCAAAGTTATTGCAGACCTCTCCCATAATTCTCCACACCATTTTGCAGCTAGGATAGAACTGAAATGGAGGAATGTTGAAGGCCTAAAGTCTGAATATTCTCAAACAAGGGCGATTTTCAGAAAATTCATTAAAAATCACTAAGTCCCCAAAACATTCCAAACTTATTTACATATCAATACCACCCAAAAACCACCATTTCCAACCATTTGCAGTCACTTGGGATTTAAGGTAAGGATGCTACATGCAAATATCTGAAGACCAGCTCAGAAAACCGGTATTTCTGTACTTAGGTTGGGGTTCGTTTTGTGGTGACCATTTAATTTGAACTTGTTGCAGACTTTAGAGAAAAGAATGGACTTTACCAGGCAGCTAGATTTCGTAAATCCATCCAGTGCAGCAAGCTCATGGTTGAATGCGCAAAGAACTATGATCCAAACACTAGAACGATCAAAGCTCAATGAAGGGTGCTTGCATTCCTGAGTGAGGAGGCAATAAGAGAGACTTTTGGAATCCCATATCACTCTGGAATGTGGACCATGACTAAGGAGAAGACCAAGAGGCTATTTGAAGAAAGGCCGGATGCTTGCAAGGATAACATAAATAAGAAACGGGTCAGTGAGCGAAAGAAGCACCATTACAAATGGATCAAGGCTCAATGAAGGATGCCTACATCCCTGAGCAAGGATGCAATAAGAGAGAAGCATCATTCCTAATTACCAAAGAGGTTAGCAAGTGAAGATTTCCAAGATGAATACAGTGATATGGAATACAGTGATATGGTATTCATGCTAAACATAAATATGGGACCACCCCAAGGAGCCTTCCTTGATGCTTGGATGTTAAACTGCATAGAGGAGATAGCCGCAGGTGAAGTAATGATAAATTCGGACAGGATGATAAATGACAACATAGATGCACAACTAAGAGCCTAAGGAAAACAAATCAGTTCTACATGATTTTTTACATGGTCTACCTATTGGTAAGGAACATAAAGTATCCAGGCCTAATATGTCAGGGTGAAGTTGGGAATGGAAAAGGACAATTCAAGATCTATGACTGTCATCTAGAGTGGCAGTTACATGGAGATGCAACATGGAGGTCTTCATGGTATTGACATGGAGGAACTTAGTAGAATTTTTCTTAAGTTCCTTGATTTTGCTAGAAGGGAAATGAAGAAGGGAGTCTACATCTTGGATGATGACTTGTATGATGACTAGGCGGATTCTATGCTTCTTTTTGGTTTCCAAGCCTTTGAATTTTTTTCAGTGGCTTATTTTGTGGTGCTTCATTTCTATTGGCTACCTTTAGTTGCCCTAATTAGGGTTTATAATAGATTAATCTGGCCCCTTGATTTTAAATCAATCTTGGTCATTCATTGTAATTGGGACTCCTATATAAACCCCCTTCCCCCCTCTCGTATGTAAGAGAGTTTATTGAAGAATTGATGTGAATATAATGCCAAATTTGCTCTACTTTTCATTGTTGTGTCTTGCATTCAAGTTTGCATTGTTTCATGGTTATCTACATCTCTCATTTAGAATAGAATTTCATTTCAAGTTGTTAGAGTAGACTTTGCTTTAAAGTTGTTTAATTTATGTGGATGGTTACTTGTTTGACTTGAACAAATCTAGGCCACTAGCTTCTTATGGATTGTAAGAAATGCTTGCATGATAAGCCGATCAGCAAAACCCATAACTTGAATTGATATGGAATCTTTAGTTTGCATGTACTTGATGGGACTAAAGCTGAAATATTGATTTGAAAATCTTTAGTATCTGCCATAGAAACTTGCACTAGGTGGGCGGAATCTATGGCGAGATTGCACCTAGTAGAGTCTTAAGTCCATCAATATTTCCTTGCATTCATTGTTAGGGGTAAAGTAATAGCAGAAATTAAGTCTAAGTTAGAATCGAGAACCAAACTATATTTTTCATTACACAGTATAAAGGCAAATAATTAGAGTTAGGTTGACAAGTCTTGAGTGAACTAGTATAACTCCCCTTGATGATCCAGCAAATCACATCATTTCCACTGAGCGAGTATCCACAATAAAAGAACCTTGAAGTCGCCTTGTCATCTTACTTTGCAGGCTTAGCACAAGAAGTAACTATATATCAAGAGAGAATTGAGCAACTGGTGTTTCGCTTTGAAACATTGAGTGTCTAATTCTAAATATTGTGGTGGGATAAAACTCACATCAACACCATCCAACATTGTTAAAGTACCACTTTTCTTTGTGCGAGAAGGTGGCTCAAAATCACATTCAAAATCACTACCCCCACTATTGAGGTCTTCACTATCATCATCCTCACAATTTGGCCTTACCTCAATGTAGTGAATTTGTCCTCAACCCCTACACCGATGTCCATGTGCCCAAGTTTCCTAGCACATGAATCATAGCTTTTTCCTTCTAAGCTCTTGTCTAGTTTCTTCATCAAGTCGGATTCTCCTTGGTACCTCGTTGGTTGTGAATTGGTTAACTTGTTCTTTAGGCTTTGATATTTCCTTTGGTGAAAGTTTTTCCCTTGGTGATCTTCGGATCCATATCCCTTGATTTTTTTATAGCCTCTTGAAGAGAGTACTTGGGTTAAGTTCCTTGACACAATAGTTAACAGGGCCCATAATACCATCCATAAATAGGACTTTCAAACGTGTCTCTGATATGATTGTTACCAAAACTGAAATTCTTTGAAACTTTGTGGCGTAGTCCTCAATTGCTCCAATCTGTTTGATTTGAGCTAGCTCTTTGAAATGTACTTGAAGATCCCTACTATCAAGCCTTTCTGTGAGCCTTTTTGTAAACTCCATATAAGATGTGATCTTTTTTGATGTCCTTCATTTCCCACAATCGTTAATAAGAAAGTAGAGTAAATTATTTAATATTATGTTTTTATAGAAATTTCAAAGTGCAGTAGAAATTTCTTACATATAATAGCATTTTAATTAGTGATTAGGTTAAACTCAAAATGATTGAGCCAATTTAGAACTACACCAACAAAGGTTTCTATAAAAAAACAAATCACAGCATCCCTATGTCAAACACCTAGTATTCTACAAGCAATGAGTGTTGAAATATGTTCATCAAGGAGTTGACTACCATCACTAAAGAACTCAGGAAAGCCCTTCCTTGATAAATCAAGAAAGTGATTATGTTTTGCTAAAGCCAACAAACCAATATAACTGGGCAAGAGATGGTGTACATGTGTATTGTCCTTCATCACACATTGTTTGAAGTGCTTCTTGGTTGATTTTAATTGTTAGGCTTTGAAATAGATGAAGTGGCAGCTCTCCAACTTTTTTAAGGTGATGAATAAGCATAATTGTATGGCTTCAAGAACTCATGTAACCAATCAAATTGACCCACTGCGTGCCTTCAACTTGTATAAATCTCATCCAACAGAATTCTTCAACTCCAATTAGGATTATTCAAAAGAAGGGGTAGTTGTCTTCCTATAGCTATGCCTCCTTTTCATTTTTCTTGGTCTAAAATTTAAAAAGTTCTCTAATACGCAAGGTCCTTCCTATGATAAAAAATGAAATTCTTCAAGTTTGATGAGGTACAGGTAGAATTTTAGATGCCAGCGAAGGAGATACTTGGACACCATGAGATTGACAGATTGGCAACACAAAGCTGCTTCACCTTCAATGAGACAATGATTCTGAAGGATTCAATACCATAACCTAACAGACACAGGTGCAAAGCTTCACTGACAAATGCTAGACAATGCAATATGCGAAGGATGCTGTTATTATTGCAACAGGGCCATCAAGTGTGTTTTAAAGTAGATATTTTTACCTCTATTCTTGGATACTGCCATTCTTGGTTGCACTTCCTTTTGGATCAAATAATTTTGAAATGATCTTCTAGAAGGATTATTCAAAACTGTCCTATTTTTAGAGAAACTTTTTGAAGACCTTTTCCCATTAATTCCATATTTTTTAGAGCAATTTAATTGAAGACTTATTATTTTAGTTAATTTATTTAATTAAAAAATTATATTTAAAGCTTGACCTGTGTGCGAAAAAACAATATTTTTGAGTTGAAACTACAATATGTTTTTCTATCCTGAATGCTCGAAATAACAGTGGTTTTTTAATGTTTTGAATAAACTACATATCAAAAACCTTGTGTTTCTTACAAATTATGTTATTGGCACTCAGATTTCAAAAGAGTTCAGTATGTCTACTTCCTGTTAATCATTGTTGTTCAAAGCCTTCTGTGAAATGCCGTGCTTGTGTGTGCTTAAGTAAATGCAATTGCTTTGTTGAATTGCAGGTATTGTTAGAAAGGTTTCCATAAAGTTGGCAATTGTGGCTTTGTTCACACTCCTTGATTCCATTTTTTGATGCATCCCAGTTTGTATTCAATTGGATTCAATTGAATACTTGCATTGCAGCTATGCTTTTTGGTTCTTGTCTTTAGTTGAAAAGTGAGTATCTGCTAAATGAATTAGGCTGTCTGCAATAGAAAGGGGGGAAAACACAGCTGGTGCGAAAGTGCTGGATAAATCGTACCCTAGCCTATGAGCAAAAAGATTTAAGATTTCTTTATAAAAAATTGTCCAAACATTATCTCAGAAATTCCTTTAGTGATTATTTTATTTATTTGTTTTTTATTGTAAGGGATTGTATCATTTCCATTATTCTTCAAAAGGGAGCTTCTGCTTTAAATTTGAAGAAATGTTCTAGCTTGCACACTGATCTGTTTTGTGTTGTTCTAAAAGAGATAAATTAAAATGCTAACAGGATGGAATTATAAATATTGTAAAAGAAACTACAAACATATATATGCATAAAGAAACAACTAATGTCCACAATAGTATGAGCTTTACATTTATCCAGAATATATTTTATCTCTAATATGAAGACATGCTACCAGGAGGAATGCCAAGGAGAGCTCTCTTAACATGTGTCTATCATGAGAATATGGTCTTCCATAGAAGGAATATCAGTTGGACAACCATCCGACACCTAATTGTACCAGCAATGGAAACAAAAAAAGCTTTTAGCTAAGAACCTGTGCAATGCACAATCAAGGTTTAGTTAAACACAATATGCTAATAATTTATTAGTCACAATGCCAAAACACAAAACAAGATTAGATTCATTAAATCAAAATATAATGCCCATAGTTCAAAATCTCGTCCTCTACCACTTATCGGCAAAGCAAAACAATGTTTTCTCGGGAAATATCAGAGAGAAGTCAGCAGCTTCTCGAGAAAATATCAAGAATTTTAAAAATGACTATCTCTGCTCCATCTGGGGGTGCCAACTCTTGTGATAAGTAGATCCATGTAACGAGTAAACAAACCAAACAAGCTGATCTAGATATATATAAATGCAATAAGTAACAAAATCGCATCCTAATGTGGAATACCGATGTAGTCACTCTAGATTGCCACCAAACACTATTTTCCTCCTCCCAAGCCCTCCTCCACTCTCCAAAATGCCCAACGCTGCAAATGATTTATGTTTTTGCTTCTTGATCAACGTCCCAGTTTTACTCGCAAAGCCCACAAGGAGTTCTTCACTTGTTGCAAGAAGTTGCCAAGAAGTATCATCATAAACTTCTCTTCTCAGAATCTTGAGTGAAAAACATGACTTTTCTCACCAGCTCCAACTTCTCGCAAGAAGCTGCTACATCAACACTTTCCCTATGCAATTTTGAACTATGATATTGCTCATAAGAGCATTTTGGCTTGTTCCAGTGTACATTTATGAGACATAGCATAAAATACGTAATGTCAAGAAATCAATTGCCAAAAGGGAGAGGTTGGATACGACATTTTATTGTGCCACACAATAAGGATCACAAGGTACTAGGGAAATAAAGGAAGGTCATTATGATTCAAATATATCATAGGACAAAATATAAACAGTCACTCAGCATTTAACTGACCACATGGCAAAAAACTATCATAAATGCAAAAAGAAAAAGTTAAAAATGGAAGCAAAGCAACTAGTAATCATCTTTCCTTGAAATAAAACCTTTCTTGCTCACTTCCTTCCCAAAAGCAATCTCTAATATTTGCCTCGAGTAACTGTCAATGGTTGGATATTTCCCAAAAATTAAGATAAACAACAATAAGGAATAACAAAACAGATAAAAGAAACACACAAAAATCACCTTAGGAAAACCCTTCAAAAAATGAAGGGAAAAACTCAGTCATAAAACAAAAATCACTTTTATTGATCATAAAATGTTCAAGTGTATAATGTCCTTCACTTGATGCGATATATATAACAAGAAGAGAGACTCTTCACATTACAACCGAAGGTCTCTTAAAATTTCTCATGACTTCATTTTCAACTATACAACTCTTCGAATTTCCATGCCTCGATGCATGTCATATGACACGTCTTTATATTTCATGTAATGTCCCCAATTTTTGGCGAGCTCCTACAGTTGATTGAGTCAATTCATTATAGCAACCCTCGTGAGCTGACAAGGTGATTTGGGGGTCTCAGTTGTGGACTTACTATTTTTAGTAAGTCATAGGCAGCTGTCATATTTGGCAGTGTAGATGGTGGCATCGGTAGTTGGTCATCACCTGCATCAGATAAAGGCTATTTATTGCACAGGTTCATATTTATTAATTATTTATTAAAAGTTTCATTATTATAATAGGACTTCATTATAAAATGTTATAAAATGATGTTGTGTTCATGAAGCTGCATTTGGGAAACTTTGTGCCAATAGGGGTTCTAAATATGAGCTCATTTTGATGGAAAATTATCCAATTGTCTATTTTTCTTTTGTGGTCTTTGTGAGGATTTCTGAGGCTGATGAATTCTATGCCCTTGCTGAAGTAAAAGGGTTTGAAACTGAGAAGTGGATTGCAACTCATAGCTGAGGTATTGTGAATTAATTGTGAGAATTTGTTCCAATTGAATTATTGAGACATTTTTCTGTTTTTATTGTATCTGGGAAGATTATTGAAGCTGGAGAAATTGGCATTGGAAGCATTTGAGCTGAGCACCATTACTGTTCATTTTTGGGAACGATTCTCTGAGACATTTGGTTGTCTTTCAGAGTTGTACTAAACGTGGTTGGGGAAATCAATTTATGCAAACAAGATTGCCTTATTTTGAAGCGTTTGGAGGCTGCATTTATAATATTCTTACCTACGGTTTGGACTGGGAATTTGTGGTGCCTTTAGAGAGGCTGTGTACATCATCTACAGCAGCATTTGGGTCTATTTGCAGACCTGCGATTAATAAATAAGGCATGCGTTTGAAGATTCAAGGCCTGCATTTAGCGCTTGAGGCCGTGCATTTGGAGACTGTGGCCTGCAATTTGATTGATAAGCCCTGCGACTAGTTTGGAAACTGGAAACATACAGTTCAACTCAAGCAAATTTAATTGCTGTTGCAGATTGATATTGGGCTGAGATAATACCAAGTTCATTTTCCCTTTTGCAAATAATTATAATGTGTTTAGCAAATGCCAAAATGTACTACAACAATAGATCAAGTGGGAATTGTTCATCATCATTCTGATATCTATTTTCAATTGAGTTGTGGATGTGAATTTATAATTAAAAGTGTTGGAGAAGTTAGTTCTATGCTGGCATTGCACTAAGTTTTATATCCATTAATTTCTCAAGCTAATATCTTGAGTAAAATAGCATCATCTAGCATTACCGTGGTTACTTGCCAAATGTTTGACGAAATGTCAAACAACTGATTAGTGAAGAAAATTGGCGTTTGTCAAAGATATAACCGGTTGGGGGTTATTACATTTAATATTACAATTATTATAAAAATTGTCCACTTCAGCTGAAGATGACCATAACGATAGATAAAGATCTTTATCGCGGCTACAATCTCCAACACTCCCTCTTAGCAAGAGAGAGATCTTTATCTAAACAGTCACACAAGGCTGCAACCAAAAATGTTAATGAAAATTCTGATCACATAGATCCAAAAAATAATTCATAGAATCACTCAACATGAAACAACTGCAAGAATCATAATCAGCTTTCATCATGGACTCATTCAACGTGATGCTGTCATGGAATCTCTCAACATGACAAACCTGCAAGAATCACAATCAGCTTTCATCATGGACTTGCTCAACGTGATGTTCCTATGGAATCTCTCAACATGACAAACTAGTAAGGTTTACAACCAGCATTTTATCACGGACTCTCACAACATGATAGAGTCATGGACTCTCTCAACATAACTTCCAAATCCCATCACGAAATCTCTAAACGTGATGCACTCATGGACTCTCTCCACATGATGCTCACTATAAGTCTCTCATAAGCGAAAAAGTTATCAGATTGACCTTATAATTTAATTTATTTCACATGAATAAGAATCCATAGTTAAAAAGAAGGAAAATCACAACTGAGACTCATTTCCACCAAGAGTCTCAATATGCTACAATATCAATAACTTATCACAGATAAGGAAACTCATTAATAGCATGCATACAATGATTGAAATACCCTCTCAACAAAGACTCCCTCTCAACTTTTAAGTTTGTAGTTGCAGTCAGATTGATTCGATCATGAGATACATTGTTATGATAAATCATCATTAAATAAATATTCTTACATATATTATATTATATAATATATATATGTGGTTATTTATATTATTAATATATTAACTAATGATGATTAACTATAGAGACATGTCCTCGTGAAGAGACATGTCTCCTCTCATATTTATGAGTCTTCAAATTTGCATTTGGAAGACATCAATTACATTGGCAATGTTAGTACATTTGCACTAAACGATTCATGTTACTCAACATGGTATCAAAGTTGGGATGCAAATGCAAAGAAAAGGACCTAGGAACCAGTTGGACATAGTAAAAAGAGCAATGTTCTAAAAATAAGAATGTTTCTAAAGTCATGGTATTGTATTGGGTTAAATAATTGCAGAGCCCTATTTGTATTTGAATGGTATCAAACTAACATTTGAGGAGGAGGAACATCAAGACCTCTCGAAACATGGTATCTTTCATATCGAAGAAACTAAATTATTAGGCTCTTTGCATACTGTCCAATAAGATTACTATGCGGTGAAGAGATGTCAGTTGGAGATATACTTACACATGTTTGAGCACCCCCTCCCCCAATCTTCATTTCATTAAGGAAGTGATAGACTGCTAAAGAAGGGTGTTATAAAATTTAGTTTCATTCATTAATGAATGGGGGAACATCGATAGGTAGGTACTCTTGAAGATATGTTACAAAAATGGAGATGAATGGAATAAAGAGGAATCTACAGAAGGAAGGACATGGGTCCCTCATGGTATTCCATTTCATAAACTTGGCTGACGATTGAAATAAGGAAGTTGCCATTGTCCTTGTATCTCCCAACTAGTGGATGCAAAGATAGTATAATTGACTAAGGTATAACGTCAAATATGCCAACAATCCCTTCAATCATGAAGTAAGATCTTCATTTGACAACCATTATGGAATGCAGTGGACTGTGCATAGAAGATAATGAAGGCACCGATTCACTAGACTATAAAGATCGTATAGAATGGAGGAGAAGTTTGATATCCTATTAATTCGAAGAAAGAGATTATAATTATAATTTATATTCTTCGAGGGAGACAAGAGAAAGGAATTGAATCATCTACAATACTGTCCAAGTGAAGGAGAGGGGATGACGTCTCCGTAGCCCTGGACCTAATATAAAATAAGATTATTAATGGACAGAATATATGGTCACGGTCATTACCAAGTGATAATTTATTGTAAGTTAGTTGGGTTACTGCTATGAACCATGACACTCTGGATAATGGATATTTGTATGGGACTCATAGGACGACTAGGTATGAAGGATGAACAAGCATAGGGGAAATACATGGATGACTATGTGCTATGACCATCGATATAAGTCAAAGATCTTAGTACATTAAAGCATTGAAGGAGTAGTGCGAAAAAAAAAACTGCATTACTTCTAAATACTAATTTAAAATGATTAATAATCTGCGCTATGACAAGAAACTAATATTCAACAAGGACTATTACTGGACTAATAAGCCTATTGTGCCAGGGGCACTCTTTGAAGTTATTGAGAGTTGTGATTTATGAGAAATCAACAAACATAAATCAAAGTCTATATCTAATATAGTCAAACAGGGAAAAACAGTAGCAAAGGACAAACAAGGAAAGTTTCTACCACTGTTGGCCTTTTCAAATTGTCTCCCTAACATACAAAAAAGCTGGAAGTCTTCATCTGCGATATGAGAAAGTCTTTAGTACATGCATACACTATGAGTCCCATACAAATATGGTCGTATTAGCATCTATAAGAAGAGGACACCGCTGTGACAAATCAATATGTTTATAAATCTTTTGCTGGAAGAGCCTATGCGTGATATAGAAATAATGTGGACCTTGAGAAAGGTGGCAATACAAATATCGGATATCTTGTAGGAGTCTCTATCAAGATGATCAATTTGAATGATATGTCAATTTCTATATGTGCCAAATCAATCAATATGAATATGATGATGAAATCACAGTTACAAAGCATGTGAATAGGAAGCCTGTGAGTTGTGTAAAGTTGAAAAGAAATTAAAGTATATAATCCATATAGCTTATTAAACACATGTATAGTTGGAAACTATCAAAAGTTCAACATGGTAGATATTGGGTTAAAACTACCTAAGGGTTGGAAGTCATTTTGACTTGGAACATGAAGCAGGTGGCATGCATGCGATGCCATAGTATATTAAATTGTACAAAAGCACACATGTGATATCCCTCAAGGAATACGGAATAGAGATTTAATATTTGTTCAAGAGTTGGACTACATAAAAGTACATATAGAATTGAATGATTAAGCACATACCTGGTTACAAGGAGAAATAGTATCATGATACGGGGAGGAGAATTGGAATAATTTCTGCTATTATCAAATGAGGTGAGGTGAGATACATGCCTTAAGAGACACTGATTTTCTTTGGCTACGTCATCATATGCAAGGAAAAGCCAGTATTGACGACATCTATATTGTGCATCAATTTGAGGATGTGCATACAATTAAATTATTGAACATGCTCTAAAACTATGAAGATGATTCTTAAAAGATGACCTAAAGTTTTATAAACATTGAGGCATGAAAGAATCACTTTCCTTGTTTCATTATATTGTTCATTTTTGGAACAAATAAATAAGAGTTTATGATTATTATCAAGGATGTAAGGATTGACGACAAGAAGCCAACACCAACGTCAACCAAAGCTCGAGTATCATAAAATTGTTATATGATGGATAACATGGGAAAACTATCCAAATCATATGGTTATGGTTGCTAAAGCATTTGAACCGCCTATGGTTGTCAGCTTGATGAACAAAGCTCTGAGTATGAATAATAGATTCATTCTTGTGGACCAAACTAGAAAGAAGATTAATACTCAGGAAGAAGTTATAGAGGTTGATATAATTCATGGATGATTGTCTCTCAGTAGACTTGATATTGATTGAAAAAATCTATAAAATTAAAGTATGGGAATTTTACATTATAGGGGGGTCAATAATTACCCAATGTTTCATTCCCATTGGAGACATTTTTCCGATTTGATGCATATGGACTTTCATTAGAGCAACTTGCATCAAGGATGTTGATGTGCAGATAAGTACCCTTATCTTTGAGTATTACATTTATCTACTCGTTATAGTCTCTTTGTCATTTGCAGTTTTATATGTACTACATGAATTATTTTTCCTTGATCTTTTCCTTTGTATTTGAAGTTGATCTTGCAGGAAAAGAAGAATGGAAAATTAGGTAGCTTATGACAATAGCTTAAAAGAAGTTGTGATCAAGCTTGATAAAGTGAGGCTCTTGAAGTAAAAATATCTTTGATGATTGAGGTTATGAGTATTGTTCTACATTAAGAGGGAGTATGAGACTTCTTCGAAGGCAACTCATGAGCTTAGAAGATTGATACTCAAAGGGAGTCTAGAAATACATGTGTGACTGCATAATTTTGATGGGCCTACTCTTCAGTGCATCATGAGGAAGTATTGACTTATCACTAGAAAATCAAAAGATTGATATTAGATTCAAAGTGAGTCTGACAAGAATCCTTGGGGGAGGAGAGCCTCTAAGGGACTAGGATCATTGTTCAGAGGGAGAATTTTGAGGTGCAATCCTTTGTGAATGATATCTTCTCTATAAGGATAAGTTCTAAGTGAAATTCCATGTAATGAATTCTTCTCTGTGAGAGAGAATTGAGGTGAAAGCCTTTGTACCACCCTCTGACTTGGTTCATGGTCGTTACTATTTCGCATATGATATGTAATGAAAGGTGACGATCTTTCATTGACATATATAAACAAAAGGTAACCATTATAAGGTGATGATATTATAAATGGAAGACCTGTTATCGTGACAAACTTCATTAAGTTGTTGTCCCAGAGTGCTAGAAGTCATGATAACGAACGTATCATGATCAGAATTCATTAAGTTGTTGTCCTAGAGTGCTAGAGATCATGATACTTGTCATGATAGAGACCATGACATTGTGATTTCTTGTTATCTGATAGACCATATTAAATTGTTGTCTCGAAGTGTCAGAAATCAAATAACTCATATCCTTCTAGGATATAAAACATATTCTTTTGGTAGGCATCAAGGATTTGATGCCAATGCCTATATCAAAAGAATATACATGTGATGAAAATCATATGATTAATATTTCTTGTTGAATCATACTTTAGATTATATTGAAAGATAACATCTAAGTTGATGGATTTATGTTGATATCCTTAAACATGCCATTGCAAGAATATCATACTGAGATGCTATCTCTTTGTATACTCAAGAGCACAATGTGTTTTATAGCAATCTTCCTTAACTAAAAGGGATACATTGTTAATGGTAAATCATCATTTGATAAATATATATATATATATATATATATATGGTTAATTATATTATTAATATATTAACTAGTGATGATTAACTATAGAGACATTTCTCTTCTCATATTTATGAGTCTTCAAATCTGCATTTGGAAGACATCAATTACATTGGCAATGTTAGTAAATTTGCAGTAAACAATCCATGTTACTCAACATCAGTAGGGATGGCTTTGATCGACACAAAATATAGTGATGTAACTTCCCTTTGAGGCTGAACATCTCCCTCTATATCAAAAGCTCCCTCTGAATGCAAATATGAATCATCAATGTAATATCTTCATTTCTTCTTGTTGCATCCTCTGCAACCAAGAGAGATAAAGTAACTCATAAGATCAACTATATTAGAGAACAACGCTAAAAGCATACACTATGGTAGTGATATAACAATTCATGATTAAAACTCATAATATAATCATAGAAAACTTATCTGAAACTACATAGAATGAGTTCAACCTCCTCGCTTTGACACCATGAATTTACAACATTTTTACCAATGGCCATAAGGACTCCATATTGGATGCCCATGATGAGGCCTCTCTTGCCTTTGCTGAGCCAAATGCTAACAGCTACAACAGAGAGCCAACCTGTGGCCTGAAATAGCCCTTGCACTACTTGAATAACATACAGTCCATTCCCTGAATCGAAATCTTCAGAACTAACTTCTAAAGAAACAAATAAGTTCTCACAGGGGCAATCTGCCACTAGATTCAAAATTAAAAATAAGCAGTGGAGCTGGTAACCTGGATAAGACCTGACTAACGCATTCTCCGTAAATGCAAATCTTTTCTCAAATTCTGTGAAAAAGAGTTAAACAATACCAACAGGTGTTTAATGGTTAAAAATGCAATATAAATTTCAAAATATTTCTCTCTGATTGACATCAATCCACTTTCAAACTCTGAATCTCAAAGATACTAACTTGCAATAGAAAAAAAACTCGGACACAAATTGGTCATGCACAGACACTAACCATTCTAAAAATACATAATGTCTCGAACTATCCATATGATAGAGAACTATTTTCCCAACAAGAAAATGCTGCCATACAGTAACCTTATGCTCAGAAAAACAGAACTCACTGAGTCAGAAATCTTGATTACAAAATATGTCCACACTTCATGTTCCATACCACTAAACAGGACAAGTAATTAACAAGATAAAAAAATCTGATTAAAGAATATTAAAAAATCCGGGAGGGAAAATGTCAACATGGCATACAAAAATCAAACAATTATTATTATAATATTAAACTCATGACCAAGTCGCTGTCATCCGAAGACCATCGTTTTAACTTAAAAAATGGTAACTAAGGTAGGACTTGCAAATAAGGTGAAAGGACAACAGTTACTATCATCGCTTGATTCACACAATCCATGCCAAGCATACGAGCACTGGAAAGGAAATGACACACTTTAAACAAGAATTAGCTGATGTTACCAAATCCCATGAGGGAAACAAGTGCCAGATAATAATCAGACATCACATAGCTTCAAATCTTAGGCACAAACAACCATAAGGAAACCTTTATCAAAACAAATGAAAAATAATGATATCAATACAAAATTACGATGAACATGACTACTCAATCTCAAATGCAGGAACAATATACGGGCAGACGAGAAGGGCAGAGCAAAAAAATATCAAACAGCAAAGACAATATTGCCAAGAATTGAAATACCAAGGTAAGAAAAATGAGAAGCTTCACGACCATGCAAGGAGAACCTAGAGAAGACTTAAACTCATGAAAAAGAAACTCAGACTCGCCATAATAAAATACTCCAAGACGCCTATACAAAGAAGAGACTCACCAAGAGAGAACAAAGAGCACCATATCGACAAGGCAGGCAGAGGCATGTGGAATCCCATCCTTAATAACGGAGTCAAAGGAAAACGGCAAGAAATCACTTGCCTGGCAGATAATCCTTCAGTCATGGTTCTTATTTTTGTCTTCTGGCTTATTCTGCAGTACTACGGAGAGGGCCTAAGTGCCATTGATGATACAAAAATTCATAGACTGCAAAGAGAATTCAAAAAGTCCAAGGAATTGGAGAGAAGATGCCTGACATGGAATAAAGAGGAGTCATTGAGAGTAACCGACGAAAATAAAGAAACAATAATAAAGACTCTCTTCCCATAAAACAAGCTGGTAGAGAGAAATATCAATGCCAGAAGAGAATGCCAACTAGTCATAGATAAAGACACCGCATATGCCTTAACAAAGAAAGAAGCTCGTAACAAAAAACACCATCATAAGAAAAAATTAAAATCTATCGATGTTACTAGGACTTAAACATTCTTTATTTGCTGCTTACAAATATCTTATTTGCTGTTATTCAACCTGGCTCTGATACGATGTTGGATATTTGCCCAGAAATTAAGATAAACTACAATAACGAATAACAAAACAGATACAAGAAACACACAATAATTACCCTGGATAAAGCCTTCACAAAATGATGGAAAAACCCCAGCCACACAACAAAAAACACTTTTATTGATCATAAAATGTTCAAGTGTACAATGTTCTTTGCTTGATGCAATATATATATAACAAAAAGAGAGACTGTTCACATTACAACCGAAGGTCTCTTGAAATTCCTCATGCCTCTTCAATTTCAATGATACACCTCTTTGAATTCCATGCCTCAATGCATGCCATATGACACGTCTTTATATTTAATATTACAATTATTATTGAAAATTTCCATTTCAGCTGAAGACGACCATAACGATAATAACAACCATATTTCTAGAGATAAAGATCTCTATTGCAGCTACAATCTCCAACAGTCAAGTACCACAATCTTGCCCGAAATGCAATTATCAATTTCCTAAAGACTCACAAATTTTCAAAGTGTGCATCTGTAGATTACCCTTAGATTCTAAATCTTCCCAATAACTTCCATATCACAACAATTTTCATTGTCCTGCCTTAAATTAATTGGCTGCATGAATATAAACATTGTTTTAAGTCACCTATCCTTAAACAAAGCCTGCACTATCCTTTTTAAATCTCCATGTCAGTATTATATTGCTTGGCTGACAGCCTACTGCTCTCTGATTAAGCCAATGGTACAAGCAGTTTAGCTAGCTTTCCCTGTGGCTTGGCCAGCAGTTCCAGAGCTTAAGGTGGCTTGACATCTACTGCAATACAGTTCATTTTTCTACCTATTTACAGAACAAAAAAATTATTTCATGAGCTGTATACACATATGGACACATGTTTGTTATGTGGGGCAATAAAAAAATACATTTGAAATTTAATTTAAAAATGCCCACAGAAATGCAAATATATCCACTTAATTTTGGAAACTTGACCTTTTAGACATCAGACAACACAACCTACATTCCAAAATGCACGACACATCTGAGTGCAAAGTAGAGGGTTGACAACTTATTATGAAGGTCAAAAGGTAAGCATGTAAGCACTAGAACATGTGATTCTATGATTTAAATTTTATCTATGTTACACAGGGATGTGTTTCTATTCCCCAAGGGACCCTTTTACGTCCCTGAAACATTTCGGGTACAGTTGGACGAAAAGGGGCCATCCCTGATTTTTTTTTAAACAGCAGGAAATAGCAGGGAATGCCCCCCAACATCTGGGGAAGGCTTGTCATCACCAAAACACCTAGGGGATGCCCAAAACGTCCCGAAACAAAAGTGTCCCCTACACATTTAGATGAATTTTTGCATTAAAAAAACAAAAGAAAAAACTTTTTAAAAATTCTTTATGCCAAAGCAGCAATGTGGGGGGACCCTCAAGGTAAGAATTTGTGCGTGGGGAGGATAATATTCAAATGAAGGAGGTGCAACCAGGGCTGGAAGGGCTACCATTGGATGATCCACTTCTGGCAGAGGGAGATAGTGACTCAGATAATTATAAGCCTTTGGATATTGATAGCTAGAATGAGGCTTAGCTTCATATGCTGTGCCTGTAACCTGCTCTATTTTGATGTAGATTTCTGGATACATGTTTGAGACATTTTGATTTAAATATTTATATTGACAAACCATGGTTTTGATGTTAGAGACTTCTCTTATAATGCTGATATACTGATTTATACTACTGTTGTAACTTAAGAATTAGTGATTTTATTTGCACATTGTCTTCTTGTTATCAATTATTGACATCTCTCTCTCTCTCTCTCTCTCTCTCTCTCTCTCTCTCTCTATTATACTTAATATATTTTGAAAAATACACACACACACATACTGTCATCCCCTGCCATCTCCTATTTGTGGCTCTTTAAGAAACTTCCCGGAAATGCATCCCCTGCCATCCCCCTGTCCCCGTCCTCAAACACCATGGAAAATAGCATTTTATGTCTCATTATTCAGTTGCCTATACAAAAATAGACATATCATGGACGAAGTAAGAGAATATCGATATACCTCTCTTCGAATGGAAACACGTGTGGAACAGTCACAATCAAAGAGCCCATCAATGGAGTTGCTGATGAGCCTCCCAACTTCAAGGATGTCGCCACAGCTTCATGTGCCCTAGCTGCTGCTGCAACTGGAGGGCGATATTTGACAGCAGGAGCAAGCCACAATGAACGTGGGCAGAAACTACGTCTGCAATCTCTTTCATACAAGAGATGCAAGCATCTAACAGCAGCATCCATCAAAGAATTGCTATGGCTCCCAGAATTATTCAAAAACCCATTATAAACCATTGTATTAAGCATAGCCGCAATTGTTCGTTGTTGTTCAAGTGTAAAAGGAACCTGTTTCAATCAGGGTAAAATCTAAACAAATGGATGCAGTTGAATAAACAACAATAGAAAAATAATAACAACAGTTAACAGTAGTTGCCAAACAACAAGAAAAGAAAAACCTGTTTCTCATAGAACTCTTCATCATCAAGAACCATTAGCAAGTGTGCATATGTAGCACAAAATAAAAGCAACATTGTAGAAGAACTTTTTGTAATGCCCTGAGGACCCTTCCAAATGGATGCAGTTGAATAAACAACAATAGAAAAATAATAACAACAGTTAACAGTAGTTGCCAAACAACAAGAAAAGAAAAACCTGTTTCTCATAGAACTCTTCATCATCAAGAACCATTAGCAAGTGTGCATATGTAGCACAAAATAAAAGCAACATTGTAGAAGAACTTTTTGTAATGCCCTGAGGACCCTTCTTCATAGGCTCCACATCCCATTCTTGGCACGCATTATCCTCACCAGTGCACTTCTGAATAGAGACATCTTTACCCATGTCACTGGTGTTATCTTCATTCAAAGACCTGCCTTTCATTCTTAAAAATGCAGAGGCCCACTTACTGCTTACATTTCTAACTAAACTTTCTTCCTTTCTGCCTTGTGCACCCTGAAATTGATCACAACCAGAATTCGCACTGGCTTGTGCATGCTTGTGAACTTTTGAATGACTTGCTTTCTTGAGAGTTAGAAACTGTTGCAGCCATTCCCACAGTTGTGACAAAAATCCCTGAGTAAAGGCTAATAAATTAAGGATGGGCAAAGGTCCACCGGATGAATTGAAAGCAGAAAACAATGCAATAAGGTGGGAATACAGCTGAGCAACATCTTGTAGTTCCAATTTCCTCTTCATGCCTTCTTGACTCCACATGTCATTATGTTGTGCTACATGCATAGGAAAACTCTTCTTTTTAATTGTAGTTAGAAGCAGTTGCAGATGCCACTGCTGATAGAGTGGCCTCAGAAACTGTACAAATGACAAATTCATGTCTGTAAGTCCATCCTCATTGTTTGCATCAGTTGAAGAATGGTGCTCGACGGCAGCTGAAACATGGTTTCCATCAAATGTTTCATCATCATCAGCCATTTTTCTTTTTATTTTCCTATTGTTCTCAATCCATGGCATCATATTCTCTAAAATGCTACAAAGAGAAAACACATATTCACCACAATCTAAGCCCTTCACCAGATGTCCAGAGTACTCAGAACTCTCATCAGAAACTGATGCCAAACTAACAACATTCACCAGAGCCCATACAGAACTTGGAATCCCCGTTAGGTTTGGCTGTTCAAAATTTGATATTTCTGGGAAAATAACTTTCTTTGAGATCTGCTTTGACCTGCCATGGCCTAGTTAGTCCCTTCAGATGAGATAAGAATGATAATAAATTAAAATGGATCGGGACTTTAAAAAATTGTTAAACAGAATAAAAACTTCTAGAAATATCTTAAATACATCTATCTAAAAGATGGCAACAGATATCGTGCTGAAGGTGCCTATATTATATTTAAGAAATAGCTTGGATAGGCATCTCCAGACTGAAATCTATAGGTAATTTAAGATATCTATACAACTGTTCACAATTTTAAATCATTTGCCACATATATTAAGAACAAAATAATGTCAATTGTGCCAATATTTTAATAAAACAAATTATTTCAATACTAGTATATGTTAATTAATTTCCTAAAATCCATAGATTTCCCATTCATATAGATATTTTAAAAATGATATATTCCAATACGTCCTTTCTCAGTAGGGTTCCAACAATTCCTTGAAAACATGCAAAAAAGACCTTTGACCAAAAGTTTCACCCAAATATTGATATCAATGGTGATATATTATCGGTAATATTACAGTAGATGAGGTTTTTTCCTATATAAGAATCAAACCTGCAATTTTTTGAACATTATACTCTATAACTTTCACAAACAGGCTATATACCTTGAGGTCTTGAACATTGTAGGTAAAAGTTAGTTTCCAGCTGCCATTGTTGAATAGCAGTTAGATCTGTTGCCATGGAACAATGGCACTCACTGATGTCATCATTTCAAAAATAAATCAAATTATCTATTTTGTGAAGGCGGTAATATAATTGGATTTGCAAGCTTTGTGGATAAGGAGCATGACTATCATATTGTGCCCAGTGATTATCATTGTTGCCATTCATAACAGAGAACACTGTTGTAATTATTAAATTTTCATGAGCATAGTTGTTACCAGATAAAGCTATCAAATGATTATTTTATCCGACGTGTCATTAGCATTTCATATCAGATGTTGACGCTGCTATTTCTATTTATCAATGGATATTGTTTTTGTTATTTCATTTGAATGATAATTACATTATTAAGGTTTTGTTTGGGAACTTTCATTGTTCAATATCAGCAGTAAATGATGTACCAGTTGAGGTGGATGTCATCATTGTTGTCTTTTCACATAACCATCCTTATGCGATTAGCAATCTTCTTATGATTACTGATTAGTAACATTCTGTCATTATAATGATCTGTTCTTGATCAGTATGGTAGCAAATTTATTAGTACCGTGATCATTCAATGTGGGTATCAATACTGCTGTCAATATTATAGAAAATATTGCTGATCAAAGTGATTAATATGAATCATTGCTACAGTGCTTTCCTCATATACCAGGTATGATTGTCGGGACAAAGAGGGTAGGGAGACTGTTGTCAACTGTAGTTACCATTTTGTGTATACATTGTTCTCTTCAACTTTATAGTTAAGGAGAACAATAGGGCTAGCAAGTCAAATTTACCTTAGCTGTATTTCACTACATTAAAGATTCATTACCATTCTGGCAGAGTTATTTGTTAACATTATTAAAGAGATCACAATAATCTATAATAAACAATCTAAAAATTAGTGAAAAAAATGTATATTTCAAAATTCACGGTGTGCACTCCCATCTTCTTTCACTCTCACTCTCTATGTAAATGAGGTGTCTTTAAACATAGAAGACATTGGTAGTTTCTCTCTTCTCTTTAGCTGCATTTGGTTTCTCAGTACTTTTGGGGATATTTTCAGATAAATTTCCATGACAAAAAAAATTCTGAGAACATTATTTACCTCCATGTCTTTTTCAATCAATTCATCCTAACCAGCATCAAGAAAATCAACACTGGTGATAAGCAGTAGCTGCAAACCTAATGAGGGATAATTGCATAACCTGCTGAAAACATAAAAATTCTAAGGTTGCAACTTAAGGTGTTCGAATCAGCATTCAATTGCATGGTTCCATGGTGCACAAGAGGCCGACAAATGGTCTAATTTAACAATAATTTAAAACATTAGTTGACATCATGGACTCTTCCTTCCCTCCCGGAGTTAAATTAAATAGAAAAACTGCATCATCTTTTGTTGCCTTAGTAGGCATACATTTTAAAAATATATATAGATGTGGACATAAATTTCATAATTTTATGAACAGATGAGGCAGGGACAGTACTTCTCAAATGAGATTTTACATACCACCAATGTCTTCAAAAAATGTGAGAGAGTCGCGGAGTGTTGAAGAGCAGGCATCAGTACAGTGGGAAGTCGCTGTGTGAGATGAGGGATTGTAAGTACATACACGCAAAATTGCTCTGCGGCACCTTTTATTCCAGCATGATAACTCTCAAGATGATCTGACTGATTTGAGGCAGAGTGGATATTGTTTGAAAAAAATGGTTGTAGTGTAGAGAAAGGTCGCAGGACCATAGTTATTGCACTTGCAGTTATAATGAAGCTGTCATCCATCTCACCCATAGACTTGTACTTCCTAGTGAGTAGACTATTATGTTTCATCATGTATTGACGAACTGAAGAATAAAGTCTAGCATTTCCAATTGATATCCAATTAATAAGTTTCCATGCCACAAGGCTTCCATCTGCCTTGTGGTCATTGTCAAAGTGTTTCCATGTATTCACATCAGTTAGGGAAACCATCAAACGTGTTGCTAGTGCAATAACTACAGATGCTGCACCTCCAGCATCCTTGGTCAGAGTAAAGAAACAAATTGAGAGTAATTTACAAGCTTGAAAGAACCATACAGCATGCTCTTCCACAGAATTAAATGCCAAGGAGCAAAAATTTTGCTCCACATCTGCAATATATCAACAATCCATAGCAACAGTCAGTATCAGTGTACAAAAACTAACAAAAAAAAATAGTAAGATATTTCTAACATTCGCAAGTGAGATTTGATATCAGAACAAAAACAAAAAAGGCAAAGCCCAACACCGAATATTACGATAAGTCAAATTAACATCAACTCCAGAGAGTATTCATCAGAAGAAAATGCTTCAAGAAAAGATAGTATTATAAAACAAAATGACCGTATGATAAGGGCAAAGCAAAGATGCACCTTTGAATATTTACATAGGTAGTTCATGAGAAGAAAAAACTTCTCCGATATGCACAAGATATTAGAAACTATGTTCAATGGAGTTTCCTGTACATGTATGGCTCATGGGAAATTTTAGGGGATGGGATGTCAGGGGACCACTACTAAAAAAATAGGAGATTTTTTATATAGAGAGAGAGGATTCAAAATGCATATCCTAACATTGATAAACCATTCACCATAGACATTTTAGAAGCTCCATATATAGAAATTTAACAAAATTCTAAAACTTTCATTGTAAAAATATGGCGTACA
The DNA here is from genome assembly GCA_028749045.1 of Cupressus sempervirens. NCBI lineage: Eukaryota > Viridiplantae > Streptophyta > Pinopsida > Cupressales > Cupressaceae > Cupressus > Cupressus sempervirens. The sequence goes on from CM053784.1 coordinate 471,823,368, forward strand.
CATACAAAAAATGCCCAAAGGCTCTAAGTTTCATGCATGAAATGACATAAAATATTGAAATGTAAACAATGGACATTCTATTATAACTAAAATACTTAACAGTAAATAATAACATAGAACTTAGAAGTCCAACTCCATAATCAACTGTCCATCATAATATTAAAATGTAAATAGTATAAATAAACTACTAAAAAGTAAACACTGAAGTTCGCAATAATCTATAGCTGTCCATAAACAGTAGCTGTTATGTCTAAGAGTCTAAATCAAGTAAATTTGACGCCATAACCTCCTTTTCAACTATTGTTCACTCCTTGACCAGCTGCTCCTCTTGCCGTTCTTCTTATTTATTAATGTGAAAATGAATTTCTTTTTCATTTTTTGGTTATTTTATGCTTAGATTAGGTTTTGGTATTGTTAAATGTGGTTTAGGTGTCTTCTGGGACCAGCCAACCTTTTTGGAAAATTTAAAATGTTGAATCTTTGAACACTGTTAGTCCAAAAATGGCTTGAGCCATAGGGGATGGATAGAAGTCCCCAGGACAGATAGGGGACTTTCAACTGTCCCCTAGTTGTCCCAGGGACTTCTAGCCGTACCCCCATACCCTGCTGCTCTCAAAGTGCCATTTTGGGAACATCCCCTTTTTTTTGAAAAAAAAAAAAAAACAAATTTGGGGATGCAAAATTCCCATCCCTGCATTTCTAGGACGGGTGCAGGAGAAATTTAGAAGGTGACACGTCCCAATGAGGCATAGATTAGAAATTATAAAAGACACTCACCATAAGTAGAACTGAAATCTAAGCAACAGTCTTCTACAACCAAAGATATAATAAGTAGTGAATTGGAGACTATACTAAAGCACAGGTATCCAGAACTTATGAGTATTTCCAATTTCACTCAGTTCAGAACCTTGAATAAAATCACCTGAGACTATGATTTAACTCAAAAAACACTATTTTACCATTTCAAACTAAGAGCTAAATCGTAAACCATATTCATCAGATCATATATTTTCTACAGTCACAAGAATATATTGCAGAAATAATTATTGTGTTACCTAGATGTGAAAGGCAGGAAGATGGAGAATATCGGGAACCAGAAATTTGAATAATGCATAGGTTCTCTACCTTCTTCCTAAGCAATAAAGAGTTCTCAACACAAATGAGGACTACTTTCAAATGATTTGGAACCGTGCATTTTACCTTAATGTGTGAAAAAAAGAAGCTTTGTGCCATTCAGAACCTGTGAAATTTTGTCTTGAATCTGAACAGTTATATAACAGACTGGAAGGTAAATAATGGCAATGAATATTCTCTGTTTGATATTTAATTTCACTAGCAGCCAAAATAAAATCATATAGTTGCAATTTCACATGCATGTCTTACAAGGGTTATGTTAGCTCCAATATATAAATGTGCCAAACCAAAACTCTATAAGCCAGTTAAATCTGTTTGAATACATCATAGTTGCAAATCTCTGAGAGTCCTCGTGAGCCAGAACTGACAGCACGTAGCTTAGCACAAACCTCATGGCAAGTTTTTCATTAAAATAGTCAAAAAATTTGCAATTTTCAGTTTAAAATTCATCAAAAAACATGACAAAATCAGTATAAAACATTTTGTTGTGACAAACATTATAAGTTTGAAGTGATTTTTTCAGATTTGAATGAGGATTGCTTCAATGACTTAGGGTATGCAACTGGAAGCACAATAACAAAGAGTTGTTTTGCCTTCTACTTGCCCAATCCTTGCTTGACTGAGTTTATTCTAATTCCTGATAATAGTATCCATTATATTTCATTGATAGTATCAACAACAATATTTCTCATTTGAGATTTATTTAGATACCATGGAATTGATGATTGATATTTGTTGGAAACTTGTAAGGATGAACAGCAATATTTCTCATATAACATCTGTGTTGATAGATCTACATTTGATGCTTAAAAATGGTTGTAAGGATGAACATCAATACTTCTCATTTGGCATTTACTAGGAGTCTAAAATGATAGCAGTAATCCTGACATCGATTACGGGTTCCAAAATTTGGATAGGATTTCAGCATGAAGAATGCCATATCACTGATGACTGTCGGACTCCATCCAGTGTTGGGTTCTATGTTCCGAGCATATCCTTTCCAAGAAATATTATAGTTCATCCTTCCAATGAATTGTATTTTAATTTATTTTCTAAGATATATTGTTTTTTGTCCTTTCAATGAAATGCCATGATTCTATTACAAAATGTGAAAAAAAAAAAAATTAATCTGATCATACTTTGATGAAAAAAAGTGAATAGAACTTAAGAAATTATGCATGGAAAAATCTAAATCACACTTCGGTCAGTCATTAGAGGCAGGTTCCTCACATGCACAGCTTGATCCTATTACTATACATGGAGCAACCGTTGAGGATCTTATCAAGAATATTACAGCTAGACAATCTACTTCAGCAACACCCATAGGAGCAACAAAACGTTTTAGAGCTTTAGTCAATAGTCATAGATGAAATTTATGATTTAAATTTCATTAATACTTTGATTTGAAGTTCGATTCATTCAGAGGCTGAACTTGATTCTTGGCCTATTAAGCGTATTAAATCAAATGTTAATTTAAAAAATGATAGAAATAAATATATATTCTACAAATTACGTATACATGTGTGTTTTTAAAGAATATTCAATATTTTAAAAAGCTATGCAATTTCAAATGTTTGTTAAATTTGCCAAGTTATTGCTGAGTTTTTCTGAGTTTTCACAGAGTCCTGAATTATCAAAAAAATTAGGCCTGGTGTATTATCGCTGAGTTTGAGTATTTCAACTACGAACACAGCGATTTGGTCTAACCGTGCCAAAGGCTTAAGAATCAGATTAAAATTAGAAGGATTGTGAGAATTACATTCCATGAAATGAAAAGCATCTGACAGGAACTGAGATGCCATCGATGTGCATCTTGAATTGGAAACTAATGATAACTTTTGCAGGAGAACCACTCTCAGTGTTCAAAGTTTTAATCTAAGGTCAACTTATCTTGATGATTAGTCATTATCAAGACCTAGGAGTTGCAATTTCCGTCACAGCATAGATCTATTGTAAATGCTGGATACATGAGCTATATTTCAAGCTTTTGTCACCCATGATAACAATTTCATCATATAAGCTCCAAGTTCAGCATCTGAAGCTCAGATATCTCATTTTTTACCTGATATTTACCCTCTTACCATTGTCACTATAATGTCCAACTTTTGACCAAATATCTTTACAGAACCTGCTGTGAATCATCTCTTAATAATATCCTGTAATGTCCCCTTCTTGCACCTAGCTCAGTACGAGTTTTCTATTAGCCTATTCCTAGGTTCCCATACAAAAAGTGGGTATCATTAGGAAATGCAGTGTCCTGTGGTGAGCAATTTCAGTGATTTTTGGTGTTTCTAACAATTGTTTTTATTTTTGGAATGTCACTATTTTTAGCACTGGTCGTGGCCTAAATTCCTCCTCAGTTCAATGCAGTGGGTTTCAGTTGGACTTGGTAAGTTCTATTTCCCGCAGAAGAGATTTCTTTGATTTTATTGATGAGTATATATAAAGTACTTTTTAAAAAATGTATCCTCCTGTGCCTAGAAACATGATGTTTTTAAAGTGGGGCCATTTATCAACCTAGGTTGACGCCTAAGGAGGATAAGAAAATTAGTATAACCTTCAATATAGCTAACAACCGATATTGGGAAGTGGTAAATGCATCAATAGTAGCCAGTAAGGAGTTTAAATTTACAATGACTATGGATTTTAGTGGCTTGTTGCTAAACAAAACCATCAAATATACTAATAGTCAATAATAAAAGGAAATTATACAAAGAAAGGTCGCATCATTTATCAAATGGATGGATGAATGGAAAGGACATAACTCTCGTTAGCTTTGTAGTGGCTTCAAGTGGCACATTGGCATTCTCAAAGTCCCTAGATAGCTTAGATGACATAAAGAAAAATTGTGACTTGTGCAATATGATGGAGGGGGTGATCCAAGAGGTTGGGGTCAAGAATGTTGTACAAACTGTCATGAACTACTTAGTAGCATGTGTAGCCATATGGAGACTTATTCAAAAGAGGCATCCAACTATTGCTGATGCCTTTCTAATGCACAATGCTTGGATTTGATGCATGAGGTTATCGGGAGGACTGTGTTGGTTACCAAAACCGCAGATTGGAAATCCAAGAGCTTGCCACTTCTCCGACAGGATTGCACAATCAATTCTGGCCAACGAACGAGAATCACCTTGATTCCCCTGCACTTTAGGCTCCGCTACATCCAAGCAGGTAGACATTCACCTCAAACAATGATTGCTTGGTTCGAAACTTTTTTATAACAAATTTAACTTTGCGAGTTCTCTAGATGGCAAGGTCTTTGAACTCAATTAATATGAAGTTAAGTGATAGTTTGAAATGAACGTTTTGTATAAGGTTTTTAACAATGGATTTGAGGTTTGTAAGAAGTTATAGATTTTATGACTTCAAATATAAATCCAATACTTCAATGATAAAAGATCAGTGCTTTAGCTTATTCGGGCAACAAAGTCAACTACAATGAAGATTATAATGTACAACTTTATAACGTTCTATGCACATAAACTATAAACAATTTAATAATCAAGACATGACAAATCAAATATTTATACGCAATTCTAAACTAGTCCAGTTTGTGCTTTAACTCCTAAGGTCAGGAAGACAGACTAGACACGGATTCAGAAACAATTAAATATTTCACAATATCTACAATGATAAAGTTTAAAATGCCATAGATGACCTTGTCCACTTATCTAACCAAAATTGTTTATAGAATTAAAAAAATGATTATAAAGGACGAATCAACTGTAGTTTAAATCTCCATGCTTTTAATAAAAATAAACGAAAGGCCTTTTATTTTATTATAGATATAAATGAATTTATATTACATAGTCATATTTAAGCTCCTTATTCCTCCATACAAATAAATATAAAATACTTCTTTTTGAATGTCTAATATATCTCATTACTTATACTTTCTTCTACCCTTATATATCTTTGTATATAAGAAGACATCACCTTTCAGAATGAAAAGTCATATCCTTTTTAAACAAAATTTTCTCATTAAGTCTCGTAATCAAATTCTTCTAGTGATTGTGATATGTCCTTTGTCGGAATTGATTAGAAAAATTACACTAGAACTATATGAATTTTTGTCAAATAGTTGTCCAATGCTCAAACTCTTAAGTAAAACCACCACCGTCAGGCCACTATACTGATTACTCTCATAAATGTTATGAAACAACTAAATTAAACTTATGAAGTCAAGATTCACGATGATATTTTGAAAACACAATGCTGCAATAATACTTCATGACCAAATTAATAAACCAACACCATTATACCATACGTGAATGATAAGTTTTTGAGAGTGCTTGGTTAAGGAACAATGAGTATACAGACCCGTAATAGAGTGAGTACTGGCATGGAAGACTAAATATGCCGGAATGACCTCCAGTCTCACGTCCCGTTATTTGCAACAGTGCTGATTTGCTGACTGAGACTTGCTCACCCCAATGGTAGCTATTCTCCACCATTCTCACTTTGACACCCACAATGACTTATATGTTTCGGATGTTGTCCCTGTGGAATGATGATACAATCACTTAGTGCTACGTATTACCCCCGATTCTCTACTAGTGTTACTGCCCGAATGCCTTTCCAGATAACTCCAGTCCGTAAGCTTCTGCTATTATGAGCCGACTGTTCACTCTGGGTGATGGAATCTCACCTGGAAGTCTATGAACTGAATCAATCATTGTCCAATTCCATTCAATTGCTATGCATTCAATCCGGAAGTTTGATACCAAGCAAGCAATTACAGTCGACTAGGATGAAGAGGTACTCACACAGGAAACTACACCTCTGCAGATTAATGACTGTTCTTTCCTAAAAAATTCCAAACTTAAAGCTCCCAACTGACCTATACGAGCTACCTTTGGGGGTCTCCAAATACTAGAATTCTCCTTGTTGCTGAACTCCTAATACTAAAAGATCTAATGCATCAATCTAGAATCATAACTCTGAAGTGCAAATATTGAGAGGCTAGGTTTGCGTCTAGACTCACCTTTCTTCCTTAAGGGGTTTCGTCCTTAGGAAATACCCAATCACATTTAAGCAACTTTTAGGATTTATAAATAACATATATTCATGGTGTCAATCCCAAGGAAAAAGCTTTCTTAAATAACCTCGAAGTGTGGGGAGATACAAACATCTTAGCAATGTGGGATAAAAGATTATTTCATCTTTTAGTCACTTAAGTCATTTTGTCCTATAGTGACGTTAAATAATAAAGTACTTTATATTGCAATTCAATAAAATAAAGTGACTAAACCTCAGGATTTCCCATTTAAATCTCCTCAATTGAAACCCAAACTCCTGTGAAAACCAAACTCCTGTGACTGGCTAGCATCCTAAATCACATGCCGTTAGCCTATCCGGATGAAAAGATAGACCAACTAGGCGCCATTAAGGCTAGCGCGAAGGAGACATTATAGTCCTCCCTTCCCGGGATTGCTTTCCCCCAAGCAATCTCACTGTCGGATGTTGTAAGATTGGCTTGCTTTCCCAAGTAGCATCCTCATAAGGTAAATCCTTCCAGCAGATCAGATATTCCTTGATGGCCTTGTTACGCAATTTTCTCTCTCTGACCTCTATCACCTCGGCTGAAACTAATACAAGCTTCCCTTCCTCATCGAGCGGATGCAACTTCATGGAGTGTATTGAATGCTGGCCAATCGCTTTCTTGAGACATGAAACGTGGAACACATTATGAATTATGCTGCCATCAGGTAGCTCTAGCTCATAAGTGCCCTCACCAACCCTCCTAGTGATGCGATATGGACCAAAAAATTTGGGCTGAAGTTTTTGAGACCCACTCTTCTTCAACAAACTTTGCCTGTATGGTTGGAGACGGAGATAAACCATGTCACCCAACTCAAAACTCTGCTCTGTCCAAAGGCAATCAGCGTACATCTTTTGATGATTTTGGGCCCATAGAATGTTCTCCCGTAGAGATCTAAGAATATCCTGTATCCAATCCCTTGCTGGAGGTGCCCTATTGTCTTGCAAAGCCAAGTCTACAAATGACAGGGGCTCACTGCCATAGAAAGCACAAAATGGAGACATCTGAATGGACATGTGGTAGGAGTTGTAACAATACTCTCCTAAGTACAACCACTTAACCCAGGCTCTCTATTGTCCTACTACATAGCTCCGGAGATAACCTTCCACCCATTTGTTAACTATCTTAGTTTGTCCGTTCGTCTGAGGGTGATGACTCGTGCTGGGTGTCAACTCCGTACTTGTCAATCTGAACAGTTTCTACCAGAAAGTGCTAAGGAACTTGCTATCCCTGTCACTCACAATAGTGTGAGGAAGACCATATAAGCAAAAAACCTCCCAAAAGGACAACTCAGCTACTTGAGAGGCTGACCAATCTGCTGCTATGGCGAAGAAGTGAGCGAACTTCATTAACCTATCCACCACCACAAAAATGGAGTCCCTGCCCTACACCCTAGGCAACCCTGTAATAAAATCCATGGAAATACTCTCCCGTTTCTGCACCGGAATAGGGAGAGGCTGTAATAACTTGGCCGGAAACTCATGCTCTGACTTGTTACAAGTCTGACACTACCTGATATGCTGGAGGACATCGTCCTTGAGGCCCTTCCAAGAGAATCTTTCCCTAACCTGTCTATAGGTTTGAAGAATCCTGGGTGTCCTGTTGATGGTGCATCATGTAGAGTTTCCATAATCTTACTTTTGAGTTTAGATCCTGGTACGAGGTAAATACGATCTTTATAGAAAATCACATCATCTATTACTTTATACCTGTTGTTGTGAACCTGCCCATCCATAATCTAACAAGCTTAAATATTCTTAGAATACTCAACCAACAACTAAGACTTCCAATCTGCTAAAATCACAGACATAGCACAACATTCCACTACTGAGGGCCTCCTGGAAAGTGCATCAGCAACTACATTGTTCTTACCTTTGACGTACTCTATGTCAAAATCATAGGCCTGAATCTTGCTAACCCACTTTTGTTGTCCCCCATTAAGATCCTTCTGTTCTAGGAAGTAGCACAAACTATTGTGATCTATCCTAACTGTGAAATTGCCCCCCACTAGGTATTGTTTGAACTTGGCTAGAGCATGCATAATAGACAACATCTCCTTATCATAAGTGGAGTACAGTCTCGACATCCTTCAGCTTCTTGCTCTCATAAGCAATCGGATGCCTATCCTACATAAGCACCGCGCCAATACCACTCCCAAAAGCATTACACTCAAGAAACAAACGGTTGACAGAAATCCAGTAGTGCCAAGACTAGGCATGTACTCATCACCTGTTTGAGCCTATCAAAGATCTTCTCTGACTCAATTGTCCATCTAAAAGCCCCTTTCCGTGTGAGGTAGGTGAGGGGAGCCGATATCTGAGAGAAACCTCTAGCGAACCTCCTATAGTAAGAACAAAGACCCATGAAACCTCTCAAGTCTGATACATTCCTTGGTGGTGGTCAATCTAGGATTGCCTGAATCTTTTCTTAATGTACCTTCACCCCATTTGCACCAATCACATGACCAAGGTAAAGAATCTCGGTCAACCCGAACTCACACTTGGATTCCTTAGCAAACAACGAGTGCTCCTCCATGATACCGACTACCTCATCTAGATGCTGCAAGTGCTCCTCCCAAGTTCTGTTGAAAATCAATGTCATCAAAAAATACTAATATGCTCTTCCGCAGCTGCTTAAGAAAAGATGTGGTTCATACATAAATGAAATGTAGCTGGTGCATTAGTGAGTCCAAATGGCATAACCAAGATCTCGTAGTGACCATAGTGATATCAGAAGGATGTCTATGCACATCCTCCTCGTGAACTCGTATCTGATGGTACCCCAATCTAAGATCTACCTTTGAGAAGTAAACTGCCACATGTAACTCATCTAGTAGCTCATCAATGCGAGGGATTAGGTACCTATTTTTGATGGTCCTCTTGTTGAGAGCACGGTAATCAATACACGTGTAGAGTGTCATCCTTCTTCTTTACCAATACAACTAAAGAAGTAAAGAGACTGGAGCTAGGCCTGATGTGTCCAATGTCTAGAAGCTCCTTGATTGTCTTTTCTATCTCCTCCTTATAATGCTTGGGATGACAATATGCTATCGTGATGATGGGTTTGGTGCCCTCCTCCAACTCTATGATATGCTCAAATCCTCTATCTGGGGGATACCCAGAGATATGTCCTCAAAAATCCTCGTGTTTATCAAACACTAGCTAAATGTCAATATGAAGTTGTTGTCTTGAGTCTAAGGTAGCCTTAGAGAAAATAAAACAGTGTGCTTCCCTCTCCATGTCATCATGCCTCATAATGGCCTCCATCCTGTGGGTTGTAATCAATCTGGGTTCACCCTCTGGCATAGCCTTGAGAATCACCTGTCGCTCATCTTGTAAGAACTCCAACTACATCTTCTCGTAATCAACCGTATATCTACCTATGGTCTGTAACCATTGTCTCCCCAACATGGCATCTAGTCCATCTAAATCCACCACATAAAAATCTGCCTCAAGAAGGAAATCATCAAAATGAATCGGAAGTCCTAACACCTTCCTTGAGCATCTCAATCTCTTGCCTCCTGCCACCCTAACCTCAAACTCAAGTATGTCGTCAATATGTAACTTCCTCTCGGTAACTCGTCGTGAGTTTATGAAATTATGCGAGGCACTTGTATCCAAGAGACATATAATACAATATCCTCTAACAATTCCTTTCAAACGAAAAGGGTGTCATGTGGGATTGCTAGAAAGTGATGCTATGATAGGAGGCTGCCCCTAGGTACCTTCCTTCTTCCTCCCTCTAGGTGGTCGATCCTCGTTCTCCTCCTCATCACTGCCATCAACATCATTGCCCTCCTACTGCTCATTCTCCTTCTCTGAAAGTACCTCTACATAATGTATCTTGCCTTTGCCAATGAATCTATGATTGGGTGTCCATGACTCTCTACAAGTGAAGCATAGATTCTTCCTCCTACCTTCATTTCGTGTCTCAAAGTCCATCCTCGGAGGTGTAGCCTTATGCTGGTTTTTGTTCTTTTGGAATGAAGTGGTCCCCTTATATGTCTTCTTAGGAGGCTATAATATCGAAGAGGGTGACTCTAGATCGTGTGCAATCTTAATAGCATCATCCAGAGTGTTTGGTTTAAGTATCTTAACCAAACCTCTATATCTATTGTGTAAACCCTCGATGAACAGCATTACCTTACGTTGTTCTGTCATGTCTGGAACCATCACCGAGATTTGCTAAAACTCGTCAATGAAATCATCCAGAGATCCACCCTATCATCATTGTGCCAAATTCCTGTAATAGACCTCTATAGCCTTCCTGTCAAAGCGAGTAATCAGCTTAGAGCTGAAATTCTCATATGATGTAATGAGACCATGATCCTGAGTAACCAACCCATGGTGCCACCAATCATATGCCGCTCCCTCTAAGTGCATCATAGCAAATTTGATGGCTTTTGTCTCTGACATAGATTGAAGTGTTAGATACGTGTCTAGCTTGTGAATCCAAGCTCTTGCCAATGTCTTACTGCTGCCATCAAAAGTAGGGAGAGATAGTTTGTTCATAGCATGCTTAAGTCTTTGTTTGGCACTCTAGGTCTCCTATCCTATTGTCGTTCATCTAACTCCCTTTTCTGATTTAGATATTGGACAAAGGACTTAGTTTAATTGGATCAGAAAATAAATCCCATTCATCATACATTGCCATAACATTGTCTGGTAGTAAGTTTGGTGCCACTGATTGTACTACCTCTTCCTCTGCATTAAAAACTGGCATCAAAGGCTTACCAGTGTTTCGTGTGGGAGCCCTAACAGCTCGGGGTGATCTTGCTACACTACTACCTCCATTGCGATGGCTCGGAGCTCTCCTGTTACACGGGGCTAATTGTTGTATATCAGCTGCTTGTTGTTGAAGTGCATCAGCAATGTTATTCTACCCATCTCTATTAGATTGCAGTGTTTCCCTTACTTCTTGATCCAGTTCAATTTCATTATGTGTCATTTGAATGTTGTTTTCCTATTCTACCTATTCAACTTGTTCACCTATTCCGAAAATCAATTCCTCATCCACTAAATAACTACCCTCAATATCAATCTGTTTGGAAGACCCTACTTGTTCTGGTTGGAGGTGACTAAAATTATAAAGTTTCTTCCTCATACCCCACTGTCATTTTATTTCCTGTTTATCCCACAAGATGGCAGGACCTGTAGCTCTAATACCACTGAAATGTCCTTTGCCGGATTTGAATAGAAAAATTACACTGGAACTACAGGGAGTTTTGTCAAACAATTGTCCAATACTCAAACTCAAGTAAAACCAGCACCATTTGGCCACTCTACTAATTGCTCTCATAAATGTTGTGAAACAACTAAATTAAACTTATGAAGTCAAGATTCACGATGATATTTTGAAAACACAATACTGCAATAATACTTCATGACCAGATTAATAAACCAACACTATTATACCATACGTGACTGATAAGTTTTTGAGTTTAGATAATAAAGAACACACAATGCTTGGTTAAGGAGCAGTGCGTATACAGACCCGTAATAGAGTGAGTACTGTTATGAAAGATTGAATATGTTGGAATGACCTCCAATCTCACGTCCCGTTATTTGCATCAGTGCTGATTTGCCGACTAAAACCTGCTCAACCCGATGGTAGCTATTCTCCACCGTTCTCACTCTGACGCCCATAGTGACTTATATGTTCTAGATGGTGTCCTTGCGGAATGGTGATACAATCACTCAGTGCTACGTATTACCCCCAATTCTCTGCTAGTATTACTACCTGAATGCCTTTGTAGATAACTCCAATCCGTAAGCTTCTGCTATTATGACCCGACTGTTCACTCTGGGTGATGGAATCTCGCCTGGAAGTCTATGAACTAAATCAATCACTGTCCAGTTCCATTCAATTGCTATGCATTCACTTTGGAAGTTTGATACCAAGCAAGCAATTACAGTCGACTAGGATGGAGAGGTACTCACACAGGAAACTACACCTCTGCAGATTAATGACTGTTCTTTCCTAAAACCATTCCAAACTTAAAGCTCCCAACTGACCTGTATGAGCTACCTTTGGGGGATCTCCAAATACTAGAATTTCCTTGCCGCTGAACTCCCAATACTAAAAGATCTAATGAATATCTCTGGAATAATAACTTTGAAGTGCAAATAGTGAGAGGCTAGGTTTGCATCTAGACTCACCTTTCTTCCTTAAAGGTTTCGTCCTTAGGAAATACCCAATCACATTTAAGCAACTTTTAGGATTTATAAATAACATATATTCGTGGTGTCAATCCCAAGGCAAAAGCTTTCTTAAATAACCTCGAGTGTGGGGAGATACAAACATCTTAGCAATGTGGGATAAAAGACTATTTCGTCTTTTAGTGAATTAAGTCATTTTGTCCTAAAGTGACTTTAAATAATAAAGTACTTTATATTGCAATTCAATAAAATAAAGTTTGACTAAACCTTAGGATTTCCCATTTAAATCTCCTCAAATGAAACCCAAACTCTTGTGACTGGTCGGCATCCTAAATCACATGCCGTTAGCCTATCCGAATGGAAAGATAGACCAATTAGGCGCCATTAAGGCTAGCGTGGAGAAGGGGATATTACAGAATGCCGATCAAAGGTTATTATTCAGATGATATCATTTCAAAAGACTATCGTAGACTAAGGACCCACGATATAATTTGCTTATGAATTGTTTCAAACTTCAAATGCTTCATTATAAAGTTATTGTTTGTTAACCGCTCAAGATCTGGCAGGCTTATTGTTAATTTTCTTCATTTTCATCGGCACATTGGGTACACAAAGTTTTAATTATTTTCCAAGCTACTCCCTAATGTTGTATACTATAGATAATTGTTTGGATAGTTTAGTTATCATAATCAATCTATTTTCTCCACAAGATATTTGAAGTATCAAGTTTGTTTTATTAACTTTGAGAGCACTCATCATTTCTTTGACTTCATGGATGTTGTTCACATATGGCCTTCTTTACTAAATCGGTGTATATACTTGTTTATAATATCGCTTGTCCCACACGACTCCTTCCAATTTGTTTTTATACGCTGACTGGGACTCTTGCTTGTAATCAATGCCTTGAGATTCAATTCTACTTCCACCGTCATTGCTTCTAACTATAGTTGTTACACTTATAACATTGATTTTCCTTTGACATGCGAAGACTCCCAGTGGTATCTAAATAAACAACTGGAAAATTTTGTTTGCTTGGACCCGCATCAAATGTACTTCATAAAATGATGTGTTCTAGATGCTATGGTCGGTGATTAGCTCTGCATACTTCTCAAGCAATGTTTCTTCTAGTCTTCGTTTATGTACTACTTGTCATTGTTTCTTATTAACATTTATATCATTCACACTTTGACGGATCTCCTTAGTCGATGATGTGGCAAGAATTATTTGACGTGGAAGATGTTGCATATCATCATTTCACTGTTCTGTATATCTAACATCTTTAGTATCATTGACCATTCTATCCATCAACGACAACATTCTCTATATAGTTTTTGCTGCTTGATATTTTTGAATCAATATCTCTATCTCAATGTGTGCGGAAGAAGAATCCACAATATCATATTGTGCCCTCTCTCTTAACTTCTTCTCTATACACCAAATAGGAATACAATTTGGACTCCAGCAATAGTAGCAACAAAGCCATGGTAGTGATCGCCCAAATATATCAAAACCTATAATACTATATATTTTCTATTATACTTTCATCATGGAATATAATAGATAGACAGCATATTACAAAGACATATATCTCGACAATCTTCCAGTATCTGTATGGCTTTTGCTCAGATTTCAGGCTTTTGTTGTTATCCATTCTTGTAAGCTGCATTCTGTTGCGTCAAGTTGATATCCACCTATGGTAAAGGTCTAATTTTCACTTAGAAGCACATTTTAAAATATGCATTGCATCTAAAAAGGTCCTATTTTCACTTGATGCATATTTTAAAACATGCCATGTGTTAGAGTAAATAATTAATAATTAATTATTTATTCTATTTGCTTAAGCTTACTTAGGTCATGCATTTATTTAATATTTTATATTTAATGCATATAGTGGTTAGTTGTTGACAACACGGGAGTTTGTTCCCTTTTTGTTGTCAATCTTATCTTCTACCACCTTCCAGCTTGTTCTACAAGCTTCCATGAGCTCTTTATATTCGGGCTCTCTCTCATTGTATTTTCATAAGGGCATTCTTATTGTAAATACATTTTCATTGTGTTTGCATAATTTGCTCTCATGTCCGTTTAGGGTTTTCCCTTGCTCCATGCTCTTCCCCTTCTTGGCTTCTCTTTGACAGGTTCGCATGCAGGTGATCTTGGGCGTTTTCGAAGTTGGCTTTCCTCAACTCCAACATGGTATCAGAGCCTTCCTCCTGCTGCTTCGTTGAAGAAATTTTGAAGCTGTGATTTGAAGTCACAAACCCTAGTTTGTTTGTGCAATTTTTCTTCAAATCAGGGGAACAACGAATTTTCGGAGCACTTACAGCCCAAACGGACATCACCATTGGATCCGAAAGGCCGTTTGCAGTCAGGATTCATATAAAACTTGTCGTTTTTGGACACAGGGCATTTTTTGGGATTTTTTGAAGCCTCCAGGGTCGCTACCGTATGGATCGTACGAACGCAGGGCTTTAAAAAAAAAAAGTTTTTCCGGGCGCGCCACCCGCGCGCAGCCCGCAGCGGCCGCAGCAGGCAGCGCCGCCCGGGCTCCACCGCGGCCCGGCCACCTCACTTTCGCCGCCCTGCGGCCACCTCCACCAGCAGCGCAACCTGCTTCCGCCACCCTGCGGCCACCTCCGCCCGGTCCTCCGCTCCGACAGAGCCTGCTCTGCCCGGTCCCTGCCGCCAGCTCTGCCTTCTAATCAACGTCCGACACGTGGATCGGCGTCCTCGTCAGCTTTACTGCACCCTGCACAGTCAGCAGCACTGCCGTCGGCGTGAGACACGTGGCAGGGGTGCCACGTGGGCCCTGCCACGTCAGCATTTTGCCACGTGGCCTCTTTTTTGCGCGACGGGTGACTGGCCGTCAAATTTAATGGCTCGGATTGCTGACGTCATCCTGCATCAGCACCTTGCATGCACCTCTCCTGATTTGCTTTTGGACCTACTTGTGGTTTTTTGGCCATAACTTTTGCATACGGAGGTATTTTTCCGATCCGAAAGAAGCGCCGAAAAGCTGGTTCCGAGACGAAGATTTTGGTGCAGGTATTTTTAGGTTTTGATGCATTTTCATTGCCCGTTTTTTCTGTTGAAGTCCGAAGTCCTGTTTTTGACTCCGGCATGCATATCTTTTGCGTCCCATGTCAGTTTTTTTAAAACTTTATATTTTTGGAAAGCTGGTTCTGTCACCTTTTCAGAAATGTAGTCCTTGTCCTTAGTTTTTGGCCTCTACTCTTTCTATCATAGTTTTGGCATTTTTGCTATATGGTAGATATTTTGAGTGTTTTAGGCCCGAGGATCGTTTTCCTGGCATGGTTTGCTTTATTTTCAGCTGTACTTTCTTTTGATGCAGCTCATTTTCAGTTCTGATCATTGTAGCTATCATTTTGAAGCACTTTTTTATTTCGCACTGAGATAAAGTGTCACTTTTGCATTCCGGGAGTCATGAACGTTGTTTTGAGTCAGTTGTACTTGCACTATTTTCATAAAGCACCATGGGGGGGATTATTGTTTGCTGTTTTAGGCATTCTCCCTTTGTCAAGTGAGTGTCCCTTCCATGACATTAACCCCATGCAGAGTCAATTTGACCGTGTCTTTATCGGTGTCTGTACCTCTTTTCCTCTCTCCTCGTTCTTGGTTCGTTTGCAGGAGACTTTGGCCCACCTTCTCAGTTGCCTGTCATCACACCCCGTTTGCATTAAGGGGGGGGTTATGCTGTTGTTCTACTGCATCCGTGGTTCGATGGTTCGATACTGTGAACTATGTATTCAGTGGTTGATCCTATATACAAGGCGATTGCAGTGGCTGGCTACCTATGCATTTCAGTGAGATGGATCATCTACCATATAGACATGCTCGGTTCGTTCCTTCTTCTTCCATGGAGGTTCTTCAGATCAACAGTTTGGCAAAATTGCGGCTTCTTCTTGCTTCAGTGATGTTGCTTTACATGATCACTTCTTGTTCCTGTTTTAGGGGACAATTTCCCTAGTTGGAGACTTCTTCAGTTCTTCACTAGGTTCTTACCTCTTTTTGGGGGAGGGTTTTTCCCATGTGGTTTTCCCTCTTTCCCCGTTTACAGAGGTTGCATCTTTTCTTGCATTGTACTTGGGTACCTAAAATGGCCTCAATGCCGGGACCCATTATGCATTCATCTTAGTTTTGTGAGCTTAAGGCATTTCCCTAAGTTGCACTTAAGGGGGGGTGTTAGAGTAAATAATTAATAATTAATTATTTATTCTATTTGCTTAAGCTTACTTAGGTCATGCATTTATTTAATATTTTATATTTAATGCATGTAGTGGTTAGTTGTTGACAACACGGGAGTTTGTTCCCTTCTTGTTGTCAATCTTATCTTCTACCACCTTCCAGCTTGTTCTACAAGCTTCCATGAGCTCTTTATATTCGGGCTCTCTCTCATTGTATTTTCATAAGGGCATTCTTATTGTAAATACATTTTCATTGTGTTTGCATAATTTGCTCTCATGTCCGTTTAGGGTTTTCCCTTGCTCCATGCTCTTCCCCTTCTTGGCTTCTCTTTGACAGGTTCGCATGCAGGTGATCTTGGGCGTCTTCGGAGTTGGCTTTCCTCAACTCCAACACCATGTACCTAAAAAGGTCCGATTTTAAACGAAAGCATGTTTTAAAATATGTTATGCATCCCAAAAAGTCTGATTTTGAAAGGAAAGCATGCATTTGGCCTCCAAGAACCCGATTTTGCTCATAACTTGAAATTTTCTTGGTGGAATTGCATGAAATCTTCTCCATTGAAGACGTTTTTCCTTCGCAATGATTTTCTTTGCATCAAGAATGGATTTAACATACCGAAAATTGTTTTTGGAGATCAATCCTAAGGCACGTTTTTGAAGAAAAACTCCAAATACATTCATTTTTGCTCATAACTTGAGTTTTCCTCAATGGATTTGCATGGGATTTGTTCCATTTGAAACGTTTTTGCATGGCAATGAGTTTCCTTGCTTCAAAAATATTTTTGAAACTTTCATGATGGATCACATTTTTGGAGAAATATGTAAAAAAATCCATTTTTAGTGCATTTTTTTCCCTCTCAACCAAATCGGTATGGCATCTTTTGGAGATTACATGGCATTGGAGTTCACATTTTGAAGTTTAATGATCAAACTTTTTTGATCTTGCAACATGAAGAAAAACGTTTTTTACCAAAAACATGTTGCAAGCATAAATCTTCAAAAACATTGGAATATGGATAGTTTTTGGGGCACATTTTGGCATCTTCCAACAATTTCTCCTTGTTTGCTGCCCTCTCCCATTCGAATTTGCAAGGTTGGAAAATGTCTTACCATTTTTGGAGAAATTTTCAACATTGGACCATCTTTTTCCTTCATTTTTGGCACTTAATCTTCATGTAAGTGGACTTCTTCTTCCTTGCTATTTAATTCATGCATATCTTGCTGATTTTATGCATAAAATCACTTTATGGTTGCAATTTGTGAAAATCTTTGCCATGGAAAGTGCATTTTTCCTTTAAATATGAAGTTTTTATTCATTTTCATGGTTTTAGTTCTTTTCCAAGTTCCAATTTCGAATTTGAGTTTTGAAGTGCATTGCATCTTGGCATATTTGAGTTATTTTCCGAAGGTACATTGTTTCTTTTGTTTTTTGTGTTTTGTGCTTGCTTACCGATTTTCTCCACTTGGAGAAATTACAAGTTTTTTCTCAAAAACTTGTTTTTTCTTCATTACATGCTAAAGCATCGTCATATTCCACATTATGTTTCCATGTCACAACACTTCATCTTTCACTCAACGAAATGCAATTAAATGTTTTTCATCTCATTCACCATCTACACATGCATTTAATCTCATTTTCTACTTCCGTTTTCATCCATCTCACTTTTCGCTTCCATTCGCACAACACAATTACATGAAATCTCATACGTGTAATTGCATCCAAAAAGTCCGATTTTGATTAAAAGTCATATTTTGAAAAGTCAAAAAGATGTTATTTTAACTTCCCATGTACTTTGACTTCTCCTTTTCACCAAAAGTGATTATAAAACTCATTATCTCACTTCCATTTTCCATTTTCCATCCTTTCATATGCATTTGCACCTTCTTGAGCAAATACATGTTTCCGCATCTTTCTATGCTTTCCATCTCATCTTCAATTCGCATTTACATGTAAAAGCTCGTCCTCCATCTACATTTTCATGTCATCTCACTTTCCATTCCTCATTACATGTTGCATTTACATGCAATCCATTTTTCGTGCAATGACATCTTGAAAGCCCAAGTCACATTTTGGAAATCAGCAATCTCCATTTGCATGCATTCCCATGCCTCATGCACTTTACTTCGAAAAAAAAAAAGGTAAAGGGGCTGATGGAAAGTTGTGTCGTTGGTAAATATTGTGTAGCCAATGGGTTGATGTCGACGGTAAATACTGTGTAGCCGACAGGTTGATGTCATCAGTAAATACTGTGTAGCCGACGGCCCCTTTAGGAAGGTTCTTGTTATGTAACCAACGGCCCTTCAAGAAGGTTCTTCGGAAAGTATATATACACCCTCCGAAATCATTGTAATCATCATTACAAGTATAATGTAACGTCTTTGGCATATGCGAATAATAAAAGGAGTATTGTTGTTACATGTTCTTGTTTCATTGTCTGTGTTCATTAATTCATTTACCCCATACGGTAAACAAGTTGTTCTGAGTTTACATACAGACACCATCAAAAAGGTTTTCATGGTGTCAAAGACTCCAGTTTGTGCTGATCTAGAAAGGAGAACTCACAACAACTTAAGCGAGTAAAGCTAGATCACATCAAGTTTTCACATGAAAATAGACAATTCATCACAGTCAGAGGTAATCAAAAGACGCAACACCGTGGTTATCAAAGTAAATGCAGCAGTACAAAGTACAAGAACTTTCGATCCTATGATCATCTAGGATTGCATCGTCAAGCACAAGGCCCTTTAGAATTGTTTCTTTCTCTTCCGTCTTCTTCTTCTTGTTTCATGTTTGTAGTTGGAGAGGATGCATTGCATGAAGATGTGTAATTACATGTAATGCGAGTTACATGTATGTAAAAAGATGTAATGCGAGTTGCATGTGCAGTTGCATGTAACCCGTTATTTTTTGTAGTTAGACTAGGTCAAAGTTGGTTGAGTTGCTCCCACTTTTTCCTCCACCTTTTTCTCAACTTTTTGCCTATATAAAGGAGTTACCCCTCATTGTAACATCATCATTATCTTTATGCAAGAGAGCTTTGGAGAAATTGGGCTAGCAGAACTTTGTTTGTGTTAGCATTATTTTGAGAGAAAGTGAATACAAAGGAGCATTTGATACTCAACTTTGATTAAGTGAGATTGTTATTTGTGTGAATTGTAAACTTTGTCAATAATTCATTCAAGGTATCTTTGATTCATATTATCTTGTGTTATTGGTAATTGTATCACGTGAATTGAATAGAAAAGAGTTAAGAAGCAATTGAAGCCAGAGCTTTGACCAGGAGCAATTGTGAAAGTCTATAGCTAGAAGTTTTGTCTGTAGCTTATATTTTCTTCTTAATTCGCAAAATAGTTAAGTATTCTTACTTTTACGTGTCTTTGTGCCCTAATTGTAAATTTTTTTCCATATAGAAGTACAATCGGACTTAGAGCCAAATCGGTACATTTTAGCTAGCCTTTGAGTTAGTAAAAGTTTATCGGTATCATTGTTTCCAACTCTTGATAAAAGTGTAGTTAGAGATTCACCCTGCTCATTACTCGCTCCACAAGTAAGTGGGTTCTTTCTTGACAGATAAGAAGAAAGGATATTGATAACACCCATTTTATAAAATCTCTCGACTTCTTGCTTACCTTGAGTTGATCTAAGGAACAATGAGAAAGGGGAGCCTTCCCTTTAAGGTAGGAGAGACTTAGTCTCACACACTGTGGCTGGTCATCTTATTTTGCGACTAGATTTTTACCCAAAACTGTCGGTTGCAAAATATCCACCCAACAAGTATTATTTAATCATTGCCAGAAAAATCAACAAACCAATACCAGGCGGTACTTGATAGTGAGGTGGCTCGAGGTAGAAGACAGGCCCATTATGCAATTTGTTCTGTCTACATTCATCGTTGTCAAGAATGGAAATAATTGTTCCAACGGAAAAACCTTAGCATAGTAGGGATCGCATTTTTTTCAGAGGATTGAATTCAATTAAAAGCTTCCAATGCGAGGGTTATCTTTGGTATTTTAGGCAACATACTTTGTTGTCTGTGAGATATTGTGTTTCGAAAGTTGTATTTGATTATTATGGTAATTGGAGAAGTTTTATTCAAATCTTTGAGATAGAGTCGCATCCCTTGTCAGAGAATAAGCCTTAACACAAAAGAAGTTGGGGAGTACATGACAAGATACAACATCAGGAGGATTGAAGATAGCAGATGCTGAATGAGAAATTCATATTTATAATTGCTGGGGGAATACTTGATTATCAAAGGACCCGTCTATAGGTGCAGAAAATTAATATATACCTATCAAAACAATTCATTTTGGTTTCCATGAAGGAAAGACAAGCCAAGATAACAAGTCAAAACTCTTCTCTGAAGCCACGATACAGTGGCCTGTAGCAACTGGGTGACTTTTCATAGCTTTTTCTAGAATGTAGCTTACCATGTGCAAAGCCTACATTTTGTATGCATTGATATCATAGCAAGTGCATGGTTGCCAGATTTGATTTAGGACCACCTGACGAAGTTTGTAGGAAAATTCTATCTCTGAACATTAAGACTGTCAACACTATTGGTTCCCAGAACCATAGATTGGAAATCCAAGAGCTTTGCCAATTCTCTAGTAGGATTACCCAATCAGTGGTTTTGGGAACCAATAGATTGGTGACTCTACTAGGGAGAGTTGCTCACAATATATATTGTGAAGTTGCCCAGAATGTTAGATTTTGCAGATCAGAAAGCATGTGTTGATTTGTTTGGAAGTGTACTCTGCTGGAAGCAAGAAGCCGAAAGATCAACAAATCAATACATTCCTCGAAAGAGGTGGAAACTCTATTCAATCAAATTTCAGTTGGTAGCTGTGCTAAGGAAGAAGACTCAGAAGGAAATGAGTTGATAAAAAAGAGATCGTGAACTATTGAGAATATTTACTATGAACAAGAAGAGGATCAATGTTACACCATGGAGGAAGCACACATACACCCCTTAGATGCATTTTTCAATTTGGGAAGATATGAAGGTGAACTGCATCACATTTGTTCATAAGGATGGTAAATATTTATTAGGAAATGCTTTTACACATCATGCCTCCACACAAGGAATTCATAAGAAAATTTCGTGAGTTGGAAAATCTCGCCAAATGACCCTAGTTTGAAGCTTCTCTTTCAAATATTAGAAGAAGATGAAGAGGAAAGTCCAAGTTACATATCTCCTTTGGATGAAATTTTGAACTTGGGAAAACAAGAAGAAGAATCTACAATACAATTCTTCATGAGGATGTTTAATGCCTATCAAGAAACACCTTCAGAATGCAAACCTCCATCCTTTGATCTTTTCAACAGAATGGGAGAACTAGGTCTCTTAAATGATCATCATATCCTTATTTATCTCTAACATATAGAAGATGAACTGGCTACGGAGGAGGATGAATGCAAGACAGAAGATGCATATGAGTTAAATAATATTTCAAAATCAAACATAGAAGAAATTTTTGGACATTTTGAACAAGAATCTGCCCATGATAGTATTTGTATGACAACAAACTGCAGGAAATACGAAAATGAGGAAAAGGATTCTCTCAACATGGAAGAAATTTCAGCCTTGTTATACATGGAATATCATAAACGTGTTGAGAAAAATGGGCCCGATATTTTCTTTATCAACCATAGTAAACAAATTAATGGATCAATGCATTCTCAAGGGATAATAGATGAAGGAGATGATAATTTCCATGAATCATTAGTCAAGATGAAATAGGACTACATATGGTATATGAACAAGAGAGAGTTTTTTTTTGATAGAACCTCTCATGAAGTTATGCCTAATTTCTCTATGTCCCTGAATCCATTGTTTGAGGGGGGAAGTCAAGAAGAAAATATATTATTGAGCAAAATACAAATAGGTTGCTTAAATGTCACTGTGCTTTCTTAAGGACGAAACCCCTTAAGAGAATTGGAGAAACTGGATGTAGCCCCAGTCTCCCGTTGGAGATTGTATCAAAAGCAAGAAAGAGAAACGCAGATTATTAAATAGTACCAGCAGATGTATGTTGAATAAGAAGTTTGTATGCATTAACAAGTATGTACAGAATCCTTGACATATTAGCAAATGATATCGTATGACTAAGGGTTCAGTATTTGCGAGGAGGTGTGTTTGTGTGCGGCAACAGTAATCTTAAGCTACGCATTGACAGCAATAATCGAGAGGATTGTGGAAGTTTGAAATAGTATCCTGTGGAAGGTGGGACGACTATCTAAGGCAACATTAATCCCAGTCTATCACCTTACAGCCATTCAGTAATCTTGTTAGATGGGATAACCAAGCACAGAGATAATAGGAGAGTAGGATATATCGGGATTATACTAAAGACTGTAAATCCCCATTATCGAGTGCTGCCTAGTTTGATTGCCGTGAGGAGCTAAGGGTGGAAGTCACCGACCATATCACACTCTCGGCCAGGGTTGGTTCCAACATATAATGTTGATGTAGTAGTAGCAATACAATGGCAGATTTCAGGAGTTGTGGGAGATCGTAGAGATTTGTGTAGGAATCTAGTTCACTACCAAGTACCAACAGTCTTCACTAGTAAATATATCCTCTATGGAAGACAAGGGAACTAGCTCCAAGGTGTATTTCCATTCAACATGGCTTAGAAGGCTCACCTTCTATCTTCAATAGCAGGTTCCCTTATATCAATGGTTTTCTTTGCATCTTGTTTATGTTATTTGTTATACTACTAAACTGAACGTAATACAAACATATAATATTTCCAAAATCATTGTGCGTTCATTAGGAAGTAGTAACACATAAGAATGGAATACATATTTTAATGTGTGTCGGTTTGCACTTTCTTGTATGAAGTTATCTATCCGAAAATTCGAAATCTGCATATTACCTTTACCATACTTTGGGAAATATATATAAAAATTGAGTTGGGACATTTCAGTGGTATCAGAGCCACAAGACCTGCCAACTTGTGGGAAAAATTATTACGTTGCAGGCTGGATTTAACAAGAATAATGTCAGACAGGCATGAATAGGAAACCATACAAGTTTAGTCACATCCGTCCGGAATAGGCAAGATCTTCAGATCATATTGATATTGAGGATAGCTACTCAGTTGACAAGGAATTAACCTTTGGGACAAACATACAGGTTGAACAAGTTGCACAGGTACAGGACACCCAAATGGCACACGAGGGGAATGAATAGGAATGAGAAGTGAGGGAAACCTTGCGGGCTATTAGAGATGGGCAAAATAATATCGCTACTGCACTTTAGTAGCTTACAGGTGCTCTTAGCAGTTAGCTCCGAGTCACAGGAGAGCACCGAGTCATCACAGTAGAGGTGGTAGTGTGGCAGGATCACCTTGAGCTACTAGGGCCCCCACACAAAACATTGATAGGCCATTGATGCCCATTTTTAATGAAGAGGAGCACAACCTGCGACACAATGTTTACATCTGGATTATGTTATGGCCATGTACGATGAATGGGGTTTGTTCCTTAATCAGATTAAACAGAATCTGACTTTTGTTCAATACATGAATCAAAAAGGGAAACAAAGAGACCATAGCAGGATAGGAGGCCTAGGGCACAGAACAAGGACTTGAAGCATGCCATGAACAAATTATCTCCCCATTTTTTATGACAACAATGAGACATCAGTGAGAGCTTGGATTCACAAGCTAGACACCTACCTAACACTTAAGCCCATGTCAAAGACAAAAGCCATTAGATGCGCTACAATGCATTTAACGAGAGCATCATATGATTGGTGGCATCATGGGCTGGTCACCCAGGATCATGGTCTCATTATCTCTTATGAGACTTTCAGCTCTAAACTGATCACCCGTTTTGACAGGACGGATATTGAGGTCTACTATAGGGATTTGGCGCAATTGCAACCGGGTGGATCTCTAGATGACTTCATTGATGAGTTTCAACGGATTTTAGTGATGGTTCCAAATATGTCAGAATAGCGTGAAGTAATGTTGTTTACTGAGGGTTTACAAGACAGATATGGAGGTTTGGTTAAGGTCCTTAAACCAAACACTTTGGATGATGCTATTAAGATCACACATGATCTAGACTCACCTTCTTTGATACTACAACCTCCTAAGAAACCTTATAAGGGGTCTACTTTGTTCCAAAAGAACAAGAATCAACATAAGGCTACCCCTCCCAAGTTGGACTTTGAGACATAGAATAAACTCAAGAGGAGGAAGCTATGTTTCACTTGCAGGGAGCCATGGACACCGGATCACAAATGCCTTGGCAAAGGCAAAATACATTATGTCGAGGTACTCTCAGAAAAGGAGGATGAGCAGCAAGAGGGCTGCCATGTTGATGGCAGCAATGAGGAAGAAAGTAAGGGGCAGCTGCCTAGAGAGAGAAAGAAAGGATCCACTCTGAGACAGTCTCCTATCATAGCTTCCCTTTCCAGTGATCTCATGGGTCACCCCTTTCGCTTGAAAGGTGTAGTTAGAGGAAAGTGTATTGTGTGTCTCTTAGATACAGGGGCATCACATAACTTCATAAGCATGTGTGGGGTCTTAAAGAGAAAGTTACAAATTGATGACATACCTGAGTTTGAGGTTAGAGTGGTAGGAGGTGAGAGATTGAGGTGCACAGGGAAAGTGCCAGGACTTTCGGTTCACTTTGATGACTTTCTTCTTGAGGCAGATTTTTATGTGGTTGATTTAGATGGATTAGATGCCATGTTGGGCAGAGATTGGTTGCAGACTACTGGAATGTACATAGTTAATCATGATAAGATGCAGCTGGAATTCTCACAGGATGGCCGATAGGTGATCCTCAAGGCTATGCCAGAGGGTGAACCCAGATTGATTTCAGCCACCGGATGGAAGCTATTATGAGGTATGATGACATGGAGTGGGCAGCACAATGTTTCATTTCCCCTAAGACTACTTTAGACACAGGGCAGCAGATTCATATTGACATTCAGTTGGTGCTTGATAAGCACAAGAGGGTTTTTGAGGACATATCTCTAGGCATTCCCCCAAATAGAGGGTTTCAGCATATCATTGAGTTAGCGGAGGGCGCCAAACCCGTCATCACTACACCTTATCATCATCCCAGGCGCTATAAAGAGGAAATAGAAAGGATGATTCAGGAACTCATAAACATAGGACACATCAAACCTAGCTCCAATTCATTTTCTTCTTCAGTCATTTTGGTGAAGAAGGATGGCACTCTTCGCATGTGTATTGATTACCGTGCTCTCAACAAGAGGACCATCAAGAACAAGTACCTTATTCCTCGCATTGATGGGCTACTAGATGAACTACATGGGGCAATTTATTTCTCGAAGATAGACCTTAGATATGGATACCATCAAATACAGGGTCGCGAGGAGGATGTGCATAAGACAGCTTTCTGATGTCACTATGCACACTATGAGTTCTTGATTATGCCATTTGGACTCACTAATGCATTGGCCACATTTCACTCATGTATGAACCAGATTTTTAGAAAACAGCTGCGAAAGAGCACGTTAGTATTTTTTGATGATATCCTTGTTCTCAACAGAACTTGGGAGGAGCACCTGTAGCACCTAGATGAGGTACTTAACATTATGGAGGAGCACTCATTGTTTGCGAAGGAGTCAAAGTGTGAGTTCGGATTGACCGAGATTCTTTACCTTGGTCACATGATTGGTGCAAATGGGGGTACATCAAGAAAAGATTCAGGCAATCCTACATCGGCCACCACCGAGGAACATATCAGATTTGAGGGGCTTCCTTGGTCTTTGCTCTTATTATAGGAGGTTCACTAGAGGCTTCTCAGAGACAGCAGCTCCCCTCACCGATCTCACACAGAAGGGGGCATTCAGGTGGACAGATGATGCAGAGGTGATCTTTGATAAACTCAAGAAGATGATGAGCACATGCCTGATTTTGGCACTGCCTAATTTCTCTCGCCCTTTTATACTAGAGTGTGATGCTTCAAGGAGCGGAATTGGCGCAGTTCTAATGCAGGATAGGAATTCGATAGCTTATGAGAGCAGGAAGCTCAAGGATGATGAGAGATTGTATTCCACCTATGACAAGGAAATGTTAGTCATCATGCACGCTTTAGCCAAGTTTAGACAATACTTGGTGGGTGGCAGATTCACAGTTAAGACAAACCAAAACAATTTGTGCTACTTTTTAGAACAAAAGGATCTAAATGAGAGACAACAAAAGTGGGTCAGCAAGATTCAGGCCTATGATTTTGACATCAAGTATGTCAAGGGTAAGAACAATGTAGTTGCTGATGCGCTTTTCAGGAGACCTTCAGTAGCAGATTGTTGTGTCATTCCCGAGGTATCAGCAGATTTGATGTCCCAGTTACTAGTTGAGTATTCTAAAAATACTCAAGCATATCAGATTATGGGTGGAAAGCTTCGAGACAATAGGTACAAGGTAATCGATGATGTGATTCTCTATAAGGATAGGATCTACCTCGTACCAGAATCTAAACTCAAAGGAAAGATTATGGAGCCTCTTCATGATGCACTATCAGCCAAACACTTAGGTTTCTTCAAGAGCTATAGACAGGTGAGGGAAAGGTTTTCATGGAAGGGCCTCAAGGACGATGTCTTCCAACATATCAGAGAATGCTGGACTTGTCAATAGAACAAGTCAAAGCATGAGTTTCCAGCCGAAATATTACAGCCTCTTCCTATTCCAATGCAGAAATGGGAGAGTATCTCCATGGACTTCATTACAAGGTTGCCAAGGGTGCAGAGCAAAGATTCCATTTTTGTGGCTGTAGACAGATTGACTAAGTTCGCTCACTTTTTTCCTATAGCGGCAGATTGGTCAGCCTCTTAGGTAGCTGATTTATTTTTTCGAGAGGTTTTTCATCTACATGGTCTTCCTTGAACCATTGTGAGAAACAAGGATAACAAGTTTCTCAACACCTTTTGGGAGGAACTATTCAAATTGGCAAGTACGGAGCTGACAACCACCACGAGTTACCACCTTTTGGCAGGAACTATTCACATTGGCAAGTACGGAGCTGACACCCAACACGACTTACCACCCATAGATGGACGGGCAAACCAAGATAGTAAACAAATGGGTGAAGGCTTATCTCTGGAATTATGTAGCAGGGCAGCAGAGAGCTCGAGTTAAAAGGTTATATCTAGGGGAGTATTGCTACAACTCCTACCACATGTCCATCTAGATGACTCCATTTCGAGCTCTCTATGCTAGCGAGCCTTTGTCGTTCGTAGCTCTGGTTTTGTAGAATAGCAGGGCACCACTAGCTAGGGATTAGAAACAGGATCAGCAAGACATTCTTAGATCTCTTCGGGAGAACATTCTAGAGGCTCAAAATCAAAAGAAGATATATGTTGATCGTTGTAGGACAAAGCAGAGTTTCGAGTTGGGTGACATGGTTTACCTTTGTCTCCAACCTTACAGGCAAAGCTCCTTGAAGAAGAGCAGGTAAGAAAAACTTCAGCCTAGATTCTATGGTCCCTATCACATTACTCTGAGGGTTGGAGAGGTTTCTTATGAGCTGGACTTGCCCAATAACAACAGAATTCAAAACGTATTCCACGTTTCGCGCCTCAAGAAGGCGATTGGTCAGCATGTGGTGCCCTCTATTGGATTGTCCACACTTGATGTGGAAGGGAAGCTAGTATTGGTCCTAGCAGAGGTGATTGAGGTCAGAGAAAGGAAATTGCGTAACAGGTCCATCAAGGAGTATCTAATTCGCTGGAAGGATTTGCCATATGAAGATGCCACTTGGGAAGGCAAATCAATCTTGTAGCATCTGGTTCTAAGATTGCTTGAGGGCAAGCAATCCCGGGAAGGGAGGACTATAATGTTCCCTTCTCCATGCTAGACCTTATGGCATCTTGTCGGTCTATCTTTGCATCCGGATAGGCTAACGGCACTTATTTTGAGGATGCCAGCCAATCACAAGAGTCTTTGGTTTCGACAAGGAGATACTTAAGTGACTAAAAGACATAATGGGTTTTGTATCCCACATTGCCTAGTTGTTTGCATCTTTCCTCACATCGAGGTTATAAAAGCAAGTATCTACATTGGGATTGGCACGATGAAAATATGTTACTGAGAAAAATATAAATGTGCTTTCTTAAGGACAAAACCCCTTAAGAGAATTGGAGAAACTAGACATAGCCCCAGTCTCTCATTGGAGATTGTATCAAAAGCAAGAAAGAGAAACACGGATTATTAGATGATACTAGCAGATGTACGTTGAATAAGAAGTATGTATGCATGAACAGGTATGTATAGATTCCTTGACATATTAGCAAAGGACATCGTATGACTAAGGGTTCAATATTTGTGAGGTGTGTTTGTGTGCGGCAGCAGTAGTCTTAAGCTACGCATTGACAAAGATAACCGGAAGGAGTGTGGGAGTCTAAAACAGTATCTATGGAAGGTGGGATGACTATCTAAGGCAATGTTAATCCCAGTCTATCACCTTATAGCCATTCAATAATCACGTTAGATGGCATAACCAAGCGCAGAGATTACACGAGAGCAGGATATATCGGGATTATACTACAGACCATACATCCCCATTATCGAATGGTGCCTAGTTTGATTGTCGTGAGGAGCTAAGGGTGGAAGTCACCAACCATATCACACTCTCGGCCAGGGTTGGTTCCAACATATAATGTTGATGTAGTAGTAGCAATCGGGTAGCAATACAATAGCAGATTTCAGGAGTTGTGGGAGATCGCAGAGATTTGTGGAGGAATCTAGTTCACTACCAAGTACCGGCAGTCTTCACCAATAAATATATCCTCTACAGCAGACAAGGGAACTAGCTCCAGCATGTATTTCTAGTTGACATGGCTTAGAAGGCTCACCTATCTTCAATAATAGGTTCCCTTATATCAATGGTTTTCTTTGCATCTTGTTTATATTATTTGTTATACTACTAAACTGAACATAATAGGAACATATGCTATTTCCAAAACCATTGTGCATTTATTAGGAAGTAGTAACACATGAGAATGGAATACATATTTTAATGTGTCAGTTTGCACTTTCTTGTATCAAGTTATCTATCCGAAAATTTGAAATTCGCATATTACCTTTACCATACTTTGGGAGATATATATAAAAATTGAGTTGGGACATTTCAGGATAGTAGACTTCTCAATTGAGCTTTACAACCGTCAAGGATTGATTTGGTTCAGCACAGGTTTATGAAACATCCACATTAAAATGTTAGGCTTGTAGTGGCATCATGTGTCAATGAAACCACACTGAAAAAACACCTACAGCACCCTATAATGATGATGTGTTGATGAAAGTTTTGCAGCTTATTGTGGACAGCCTACAAGGGTTCTATGATGACAAGCACCCTACTTGTGGAAAGAAGGTAAAGATTTGAGAACAAATGGGAAAAACCAGATTTTTCATTCTCATGTTGGACTTCGGTTGTGAGGAGATAATTCAAAAATTGTTTCAAATTTTCTTGGGATAATTCAAGAAACATCATTCCAACAACGTGAGAGCTTGCATAAAAACAATCTCGCCATTAATCCTTGATGAGAACAATGATATATGCAAGTTATTAAAATCTGATTTGTTGGCTATGTGGAGAGAAGAGAACATAATCTCACCTATGGCTTATGAGCTTGTTGAGGAATTAATTGAACATAAGTTTGTAATGTTCAGGGAGTGCATGTCCGAATGGAAGTTAACATCAGCAGACAAACAAGTTGCAGGATCTCCACAAATGAGCAAAAACTAGATGAGAAGAGAACAAATTTGTTTCACATGCCAGCAAACTTGGACCCCTAATCACAATTATGAGGATCATAATGAAATTAAGGCAAACAAAGAAATTAAAGCCAGCAATGAAAAATATGAAAACCTCACAACTTTGTCCTAAAAAATAACCCAAGTATTGGTTATACAACTCTTTATATTGGTGACTTAGAGCTGCTTATTGACAAGCATCTTGAAGAGGATGGTCTAATTGGAGGAAAGAGTGTGTTGAAGACTTCAAATGATGGAAATCTGCCTAAAAATGATGACATGAGAGCCACCTTGTCATTACACGCAACTCAATCAAACAAGGAGTTTGAAGACTACGATGACATTGATGACATCCTTGTGGGGAGTGATGAATCATGTATTTTTTATGACAACTCACTTATACATGATAATGATTTAGTGGAACCATCAAAAAGAGAATTTCAGGATGACGGTGTTATGGGTGACCAATTAGAAAATACATGCCAAAGTAACAATGATTCTTTGAAAAAGTAGCTGAAAGTTGATGAGGATATAATTGTTGCAGCCTTAGTGTGTTATGATAATACTCACAAGATTGTTGAGGATTTCTATAGGAAGATGCAAGTGGAAAAGAGACAAAAGGGAATGGAAAGTGATCCTAACGTTGCTAATTTACAAAGGGTTATAGTACCCTTCGAGACTTTGAAATCAGATTACTTATGTCTACTTTTAGATAAAGATTCCATCATAAAGGTTGTTGGAACATATGCTAAGCAATTGAAGGAATAAGAAGATAGGTTTATAGGCTCAACAAGGAGATTGATATTGCCCAAAAGGCATTGGATAATACATTGTTTGCTCTTCATGAAGCAGAAAATCAGATTGTTATCACCAAACAATCTAGAGAATGGGAGGATAAAAGAAGGCATGAGTTTTTTCAAGAAGTGATTAAGGAACTTGATAGCACTCAGCAGACTTATGACTTGGATATTGCCCCAAGAGATCAAGTGACAAAATTTTGTATCATATTAAACTAGTAACAATTCATTGTCTAAGGTGGATGCTGATTGGACATTTGATAATCCACTTTTTTAGAGAATCCACTTTTTGAGCTAAATACAAAAGATCTTTATAATTTACGTGATGAGGATGATC
This sequence comes from Cupressus sempervirens, assembly GCA_028749045.1. Taxonomy (NCBI): domain Eukaryota; kingdom Viridiplantae; phylum Streptophyta; class Pinopsida; order Cupressales; family Cupressaceae; genus Cupressus; species Cupressus sempervirens. The sequence goes on from CM053784.1 coordinate 471,854,783, forward strand.
TTGACTGGAGGATGTGGGACCCAATTGCAATTCCTAGCCGTGAGTTTTGTTCACAAGATTTGTGTGGTGATCCAATTTTCAGATTTAGCATTGTTTCTCATCCTTTGATCAGCTTACACATGGTTTCAGTTTTTGACTTATACAAGAGTTGGATAGACTCCTTGCTTCACTAGCTGATTAGAACTTGGTTGAGGATATATGGGAGTTTTAAATTGATCAAAGGGGATGTATCCTTAGTCCCTTCTTTACTCACAACAACGATGTACCTAGGTGTATTTTTCAAACTAATGACAGGATGTATGGCCTCTCTACACTTTTGGTATTGATTTCAGCTATTTAGCAGTTTGATTACTTCATTAGTAGTTCAAGACAGACAATTATGATGGGCATTAGTATGCATTTCCATGGGAGATCACTCGTAGATGGAGAGTTTTCTAGTATTAATAGCTCTTCAAGACATTCATATCTTCTCATATCTGATGGTCATGATGGTATAATAGTGTGGGATCTTGGTATTGGTATGATTGATGCTTCACTTCAGCAGCAAATTGGTGAGTGGCTTCACATTTTGGACCCAATAGCTATATAAGAGTAGCACAATGGATTGTTGAAGAGTTGATAGGATGAGTGCTTTACCTCTTGAGGATTATGATGAGTTGCTAAACAGTCTTGGGCTTGGAGCAGTTTTAATCAGTGTAGCGCGGTAGATGGGTGTAGCAATAATTTTCAGATTGGGCTACTGGGCTACCTGCATATTTATATGGGATCCTAACACCGATTGCTTCAAGGAAAGCAATCTTGAGGAGGGAAGACTTGTAATGTTCCCTTTTTGGGACATCAGGAATTTTGAAGAGAAAATCATAAAATATTAATTTTGGCTTAAGGGAGCTTAATGCAAATTAATTAAATGGTTAAAATTATTATTATAAAGTGGGTTAAAGGTGACAAGAAGGAAAAAGGAGAAAGGACAAGAGAAGGAAACTAAAGGGTCACCATTTTGAGCATAAAAGAAGAATGAGGAGCTCATTTTCAGCATGTTTAAATATTGATTTTGTATTGGATATTTCTCTTGAAGAAGTTAAGTAAGCTTCAACTTCTATTCAAAATCCCAAAATGCTGAAAATTTTCTGAAATTAAACCGACAAAAAATTGAAATATAAAATCCCAAATTTTTGTTTGCAGAAAAAACAAAAAATATATGCGGAAAACACCTAAAAATTTTGGCAAAAAAAGACCAGCCTTGTCTTTTTATTATTTCTGCGGAGGTCGTGATAAAATTTTCTTTATCACCGCTATCTTCTAAGATAAAACCTGCTGCTGACTGGCCAAAATATCGTGCACGAAATATCCTTGTGTTCTGTAGACTGCTAAGTTTGCAAAAATATTGTGTCTGACTAGGCACCAAAACAATTGTCTTTTCTGAAAATTGCGGGCTCATAAAATGCAAGTGGACGTGAGCATAGAAAGGCCCAATAGTATGGGCCAAAAATTTGAATGAAGGCTACCAAAAAAACAAGTGTTGAAGCGGTAGTTGTCACTTCAGAGAATTTGATCATAGGGAAAGGTTAGAAGAAAAAATTTCACCCTTGCTAAGTCGATCACTAACAAAAATTTGGTGCTGAAGGATGAAAAAAATAGCAAGTGAAATGATGACGGGCAATGTGACTAAGAGAAATATAAGTGTCATTTTTGTCCTCCAATCCTAGCGTTTTGACCCATGATTCACCAACGATTCAAACCCACAGCTTTGCAATAAACCCTAGCAGGTTTCAAACAGACTACAAATATTTGAATATTAATTTTGACTTCTTTTTTTCAGAATTTTTTTTGCCTAAAAGTTCCTTGCTCTAATACCATGAAATAATAAAAAACGGTATGATAATTCTATTATCAATGAACTCTTAAATAAAGTTAACAAATGCTAATAATAGCATAAACAAAAAAGCAAAGTCGTCTTAAGACAACATCTACAAATAGAACTAAATGATCAAACTAAAAAGAAATCCTAAATGACTATTAACTAGAACTAGCTAAATATAGCAAGAGACTGAAAATGTTATATCCCTTTCTGGATATTTACTAAACCCCTTGATATAAAACTTACAAATTTTAAACTGAAAAGTAAACCAGTATTCGATATAAATTTCAGAACTTAAATCGATTTTATAACCAACAGATATGCATACGAGAAAACCCAGAAAAGTGTGTTTATTTCCTCCAATATTCAGAAGTACATATTTAAATCAGCAATTAATACAAATAGTTGCCAAATAACGTTATTGTATTATACTTCAGCAATACAATAACATGCAACAATCCAAAAAATCCAATCTTATAAACAGAAATAACAGTCAGATTGGCAATATAGATAAAACCTGTAAGAAGGCTAGATTTGCGTCCAACCTCTAAAAGTTTCTTCAAGGGTTTGCGTACTCGAAGAGATAACCAGTAACTGTTTCCAACTCCCAAATTAATATTTGTTTTAAATATCATAATATTCATACCTTCCCATGTGGAGATTGTTGTAACTTTATCACTTTTTCCAATGTGATGCATGCTCTTTTAAGCAATGTGGGATAAAGCACCTTTTTGTCCTTTAGTTACTTAAGTGAACATAGTACCTTTTTTAAAGAATAAAGTGACAAGATAAATGAACTTTAATAGTCACTTAGTCAGTAAATCATATAATCATCAAGCATTAAAATAACTAATCGAATGAACTTGAATAAGCACGTGCAATAGCTCGTTGGAAAGCTCTTGGCGAGACGCTTCCAAACCAACACTGGGATATCAAGAATACTGAGCTCTATTTACTTACTAAAAATAGTAAGTATCTGAACAACCTGCCAAAACTGCTTTGATGGGTCTGAAACTGGAAATGTCTGGGCCAAACCTCGAACTGAACCTTGTAAAGAACCTTTTTGCCCTCGAAACCTAGGCGAAATAAGCCGGCAACACAGAATTATAATGTCCCAGAAAAAAGGGACATTACAAAGCCTCCCTTCTCAAAGATTGCTTGCCCTCAAGCAATCCGCTCGTACTTGTAGAAACCAAATGCCAGGATCTCATACTTGCCTTGAGAACAATATTCTACTCCTTAGCCGATGTAACCCGACATGCATCTTCCCAAATCCGAAATGATGAAACAGTACAATAAGAATCAATATGCCAAATAACTGAATGCCAGGATCCCAAGGCTCGCCATTAAGGGACACCAACTGCCATGTGTTGCTGCCCTGTGTACCAATACCCTTTGTCAAAATGAATGCCTCACTCCATGAGTGACCCTGCGAGTCTCTACTGTCAAGTGATGATGGGAGCTCGACAATATACCAATATCCACCCCAAGATGATAACAACCAAACTCTCCTCCTAGCTTCCTAATAAAAGGCAATACATAGGGATGCTCCCCCTGGAGATGCTCCCAAGTGAGAACTCGTACACTGTCTAAGATACCACTAACCAGCTCTTGTAATATCTGTACCATTGTACCACTATACCACTCCTGTAATACCTGTATCGATGACAATGATAGATCTAGCCAATCTGACTCCACCATCATATCCCCCTCGTGAAAACGGAGTAATCCTAATCTCTGGAACTCTGATGTGTCAGAAGGCTGAAACACACAGATCATAATCATATGACTATGTAACAACACAACATAATCCGCCAGATGTAAGCTACTATTAACACTTGGATCCTCGATTACCCAATCAACATGATCCTGGGTAAAGAAAAGAGTGGTTGGTGAATCACCAACATAATGAGTGTTGACATTGTCTTCAATATCCCGCTAAATTAAAAATGTAGACACCTCATGTGGAATGTAGGGTAATGTGTGATCTCCCCACTCATCTGCAAATAACTCATTGACCCTTGAAGGCCAAATAGAATCAGCAAAAATACTACTAACACACGCAGGCAAATCATTGATAGCTAAAATATACCAAGAAGTACAATCACCAATCAACAAGTAGGCCGTGGCCATCTCATAAGAGTTGGGTGATAAAACTTTGGGTAAGTTGAAAAATCCCTTAGAGCATGCTAACGATAAATCTGAACTTCCCACTCCACCATAAGTACTCTCGCTTATGTCAAAGTCTTCGTAACAGGATGGTTCACCATCAATTGAAATCTCTGAATTATCCTCATTTGTTGTATTACTAACCATGTGGCTGTAAATTTCCAGACTCATCAACTTGCTAATCCATAGAATTTTCCTCATCATAGAAAGTCTCAGACAAGGAACACGTGATTGAATCACATTGTTTGCCTTCACACCTACCCACTTTATGAATTTCTTCAATGATATGCATGATTTCTTGTGCTCTTGAACCACGGTTATCTTCTTCATAAGTGGCTGCCCCACTTGTTTGATTTTCAGTTTTGTGGATGGAGTAATGCGTTAAGCTCAATTGAAGACATAGCTCATCTACCTCACTCTCCTTGTCCTTTCCAAATTTTATGGTTAGATCTCTATCCATTAATAATTGCAAGTAATTATATTTTATCATTTTCAGAGTTTCAAAAATAGTATGTAAGAGAGGACTTGGGTCACCACATACATTACCATGTCTCTCTTCTATCACAATCTTCCGCATGAGATCCTCAACCAATTTGGAAGAATCATACATCCTTGTCAACACTTGGACAATGTTGTCCTCTTTGACCAAAAGCATATCCAATAAGTCAAGGAGCGATAATGGTTTTTGACCATCTCCTTCGAACACAAGTGGGCTACTCTCCATAGGATTTTTTAATTTTTCATCACCTAGAGGAACAACATTTTCAGATATGTTCTCTAACTCAATGCGGCTATGTCATCTATCCTGCCAACATTGTGGTCCATTTGCTCCTCAAAATTTCACATAATTTCGACCCTAGTATCATCATAAAATTTATCCAAGTTAATTTCCATGTCACCAAATAAGATGATGTTGTTTTCCATGTCTAAACCGGATGGAGAGTTGCCAATGTTGGCGGTTTGGTCAACTCTTCTACCTAGGCCATCAATATGCTCAACTCCATAAGTTACTATTGTCTCCCAATTACCCATTAGTATACTTGTGCCAACATTAGTATTCTATATATTACCATGCGAAGGATGCTCTTCTTTTTTAGTACTATTATCAATTTGATTGATGTCTTCCTTATGCAGATTTTTGTACCTGTCCTCTGCAAGGAGATCCCGAGCCAAATCATTGCATTTGTTCCTTATCGTATCCATCTTGTTTTGCAGCTCTAGCAGAAGGTCCACATTATCAATGAAAAGAAATTCTTTTTGAAGCTTTGACGGGAATTTGTTATAACCATCATACAATCTCCTTACTTCAATTCTACATTCATAAGGATCTTTGACTTGCCCTGGGCTCTTCACTTCTTTTTGTATATGAGCAATGTTAGTATGCTAATAGAAACCAAATTTAAATAAAGCTTCTACAAACTAAACAAAATTCATAAACTTCAAGATAGACTAAGATGAGCTCTCAATTGAGAATATGAGCCATTAATGGGCTCTCTCAATGAGAAACTCTCTTGTTGAGTGGCTTTATCTAAATGGATAGGATGTATGCTCAATATGCTTCCAAAGGCTTCAATGGATGATTGTGGATTTTTGGTGTGGATAGATGGCTTTAGTATGGATTTGGCTCTCAAAATAGCATTATAACTTTACTTCATGGATTGTGTTATTTTGCAAAGGGGAAGGATCCAATTTATAGGCAAGAGGCTTGAGGGATTGAGGGCTAAGATGCAAGGATGGGAAAAAGCTTATGGAGGGCTCAGATTGCATGAGAGGAGAGCACATGGATTGTGCTTCCTTATAGCCAATCATGGAGTGACACATGTCACATGGTGAGAGGATGGAGGAAAGGGGAAGGATGAGTCAACAAAGGAGGCTCAAGGGATAAAATCTTCATAAAGACCCTCATAATGACTTGTAAGAGCAATAAAAGGGCTTGGAAGAGTCATTTATGGCCTAGTGGACTTCATAAAGTTTTATGGTTGAGATATTTTGAGGGTGATGAGAGCAATTTCGACTTGGACTTGATTAGGAAGGTTTTAAGCTTGCTTAGGATTGTGCAAATGATTAGAGGATGGTTTAGGATGGTTTAGGATTAGCTTAGGGATAGGCAAGTGGATGGCATTTAATGAGGGTGGGTGAAGGAGGAGATATTTGTTAACTTTGGCTTGGGTTAGTAATTCTTAACCCATGTTTAGGGAATGTGACAAGATTAGGAGGGGATTAGGATTAGGTTTAAAGACATCTTCTAGAAGAGTCTAGACTTTGGCTGAGGATAAAGACTTTCTAGAATAGTCTAGAATTTCCTAGGATGAGGATGAAGACTTTCTAGAAGAGTCTAGAACTTCTTAGGATGAGGATAAATTAGATTTTTGGGAAATAAATAAAGTTTTATTTATTTCAAGGGTTTGGGTTGAGGAGATATTTATTAAAACTTTTTTAATAAACATGAGGATTAATATTTAATCTTAATTAAATATTTTGAGTTGGGATTAGGGGTAGGAAATGATGGGATTAGCCTTTAATCAAAATTAAAGAAGGATTAGAAGATTTTGGAAGAGGTTACTGGTCTTAAGGAAATTGGTCAAGTTTTGGGCAAAAAATAAATTTTTTATTTATTTTGGGTTTTTTGGTCAATTTATTAATTAAATAATTAATAAATAAGGAAATAATGTTTAAATAAGATTTAAACATTTTTTGGAGGGATTCCTTAATTAAATATTTTTAATTAAGATAAAGGGATTTAATGGCATAAAAATTAATTAATTAATTAATTAAATAATTAATTAATAAATGATGATGTCATCAGGACTTTTTCAGAAAATAAAAATACTTTATTTTCTAAAGGTTTTTAGGTGTCTACACTTTCATCATTACAGATATATATCTTTCTAGCATGCCAAACTATTGTAATATACTTTACTAAAATCGACCACAGAATGTTGTTCTGAAACTGAGATATTTTGACAAACAATTATCATGCAAACAATAGTATTCTCTGCTGGAATGAAACAATAATGGAGTACTCCGCTGATGGGAATCTCATCAAACACTTGCAGTGTAACCAGTACTTCTTTGGGCAAACATTATACAGCACCAAAAACGTTTTATTGTCTGCTCCAAACAGCTTGACCTTTGTAATAATTTAACTAAAATTGACCACTAAGTATCTGTTTCGCAACTAAGGCATTTAATCAAACAATTACCATGCACCCATACTCCTTTAGTTATATAAGTATTCTATGAAAAAGATTTGTACCACTGTTTGTTTAAGTGTTATGAATTGAGAAGTTTAACCAGTAATAATGCTTATAAAATCCGCCAAACTAAATCAGACTGACCTTGGCATTAAGTATTCATATCAATACAGTTGATAGTGAGACAACAAAAACTTCCAGTAATTTATTTCATACTTGATTTGTAATCCTCCGTACTAGCATTGCCCTCTTATTTTGGGGGTTCACATTAATTATAGTCAAATACCAACAAATCGCAAGCAATGTGCAGTATTTCTCTTTCCTTTTATTCTCTCAATAATACTTGTTCAAATATTTGAAATCAAATTTCGAACCACATTTATAATATGGCCATCTTGACTTGGAACCATAGGGGCAATATTTGGGCTGCGTTATAAATATTGGCTTGCCATTTTTATCTCATAACCTTTTACATGTACCTACCATTTTATCACTATCTTCTTCACATTTACGTGTCTCTACAAAAATTTCTTTTGGTTCTGAGTTGACATCCTTTAGATAGCGTAGTGCACAGAGGGCGTGTGCTGGGAATTTAGACACCTTTATTTTGGTTGGTTCCTCCAAACACGTACTTTACCAGTCAACGTATCTTGTGCCTTCTCAACTAGCACATCAACATAGTCTGCATCACCTCCAATCTCAAACTCCAGAGCATTGTTGTATGCTGTTGTGCCTTCCAAGTACCTGCGTCTGCCTGTAACCCGAAACTTGCTAATCCCGATTTGTATTGGTCAATCAATTCCCATGCCTTGCTATCACCACGGTTGGAGTACTGAGGTAAGTCTAGTTATCAACTGACGTTGTTCAACACCACTGTTACCAGTATTACCACCATCACACCTTTGTTTGTAGAGCCGACTTCCTTTATGGAATAGCCCTGTGAGTATTCCGCCTTCTAATGGCGACCTCCGCAAATGTAACATTCCAAGGATGGATGGCAATGACCTATGGATTTCCAAGGTATAGCTCGGTCTCAAACATCAATATGCCCTTCAAAGCAATATGGGCGGCCCTCAACTGAATCCAAAGCAACGTTGCATCTCCTCTTGTATCATAGACGGTATTTGCTCCCTCTCGTGCAAGGATAATGCCATTGAAATCCTTTGGCCTACTCCACGCATACACTCAGTCAACAATCTTGAATTCTGTCCAAACTGTTGTGGGCTACGATTTGGTCTCAACACATGTAACGCTGAAACAGGAGTCAGCTTCACTGTGGAGAGTATACCCGACTGCGACGTCTGACGTTTACCTAAACAATACTGAACTCTTCCCGTGGCCCTCTGCCTGTGTTTCCCCTGGCGGTCACGTTCTGTATTTCCGGCTGGAAATGATGGCTCCAACACTCCCAGTAGTTTGGCGTAAGTTGTCGAGATTCGTGACTCCTTACTAAACACTCCTAGCCGGTGATTTCAATTACTTATCTGTCCAAGATTTGCTTCAGATATGCCAGTGATTCCAAACAACCGCACCAAGTTAATATAGTTTTGCTTTCCCTTGTAACATCTTCTTGAACGAAGAATGAACGCACCAAAAATCACTTTCTTAAAACCTTCAATAGAAGTCCTTGCAACTTGACCCTTCAGCACTGGATATCAATTCAAATGCAAATTCACCCTACATGGAAAGCATGGGTTTGCGTCCTTCACTGATTCCAAGGATTTCCCCTTAGAATATCCACTTCTCATAACCTGTCTCAAATAAATACCTCTACAATAGCATGACTACATACAACAGCAAGTAAACAAACTGATTTATATGAAGTCAATGAACAGTTCGCTGTCCATAAAGGAGACATGACTTAATTCTGGGAATCCATCAGTGTTTTGTCAAATAGTTGGCGGCTAAACAGGTTTGATTTCCATTGTTACCTCTATAGTAATAATGACAAACACTTGGCGGGCTATCTAGTAAGTAGATTTTAAACATCAAATTCTTTTTTTGAAAAGTAACAAACTGAAGCAATGATGCATGTCTGATTTCTCCGCATAAATAGTTCTCAGGTTAAGACGTCTAGCCCCTAGCCAATATATCATGCAAACTATGAAACATGACTTACAGAAGTTTGCACAATGGTTAAAATGCACCTCGAAATGGAGTCCAAACAGATTTAAACCCAATCCTCACAGCCCAAAGAATAATTCTTTCTACAATTTAATTGCTGATATAATTTCACAGGTTGGCAGGATGCATGGCTCCGATACCACTGTTATATCCCTTTCCGGATATTTACTAAACCCCTTGATATAAAACTTACAAATTTTAAACTGAATAGTAAACCAGTATTTGATATAAATTCCAGAACTTAAATCGACTTTATAACCAGCAGATATGCATATGAGAAAACCCAAAAAAGTGTGTTTATTTCCTCCAATATTCAGAAGTACATATTTAAACCAGCAATTAATACAAATAGTTGCCAAATAATGTTACTGTATTATACTTCAGCAATACAATAACACTCAACAATCCAGAAAATTCAATCTTATAAACAGAAATAACAGTCAGATTGGCAATATAGATAAAACTTGTAAGAAGGCTAGGTTTGCGTCCAACCTCTAAAAGTTTCTTCAAGGGTTTGCGTCCTCAAAGTGATAACCAATAACTGTTTCCAGCTCCCAAATTAATATTTGTTTTAAATATTATAATCTTCATACCTTCCCATGTGGAGCTTGTTGTACCTTTATCACTTTTCCCAATGTGATACACGCTCTTTTAAGCAATGTGGGATAAAGCACCTTTTTGTCCTTTAATCACTTAAGTGAACATAATACCTTTTTTTTTAAAATAAAGTGACAAGGTAAATGAACTTTAATAATCACTTAGTCAGTAAACCATATAATCATCAGGCATTAAAATAACTGATCAAACGAACTCGGATAAGCACGTGCAATAGCTCGTTGGAAAGCTCTTCGCGAGAGGCTTCCAAACCAACACTGGGATATCAAGAATACTGAGCTTTGTTTACTTACTAAAAATAGTAAGTATTCAAACACCCTGCCAAAACTGCTCTGATGGGTCTGAAACTGGAAATGTATGGGCCAAACCTCGAACTGAACCTTGTAAAGAACCTTTTTGCCCCCGAAACCTAGGCAAAGTGAGCTGGCAACACAAAATTATAATGTCCCAGAAAAAGGGGACATTACAGAAAATATTAAAAATATTCTAATAGATGACACCAAACCACTTGAGTTGGGCACTTTGAACAAAACAAATACTCTAGTTAATAAATATTTTTCTCTAAAAGTAGTACATTTGGATGGGGAACGATGATTTTGCTATGTAACACTTGAATGCCTTTGATATTGTTATAAATCTGCTTACTTCAGCATATACAAAAACGGAGGAAGAAGACTAGCACATTATTAACATTTGTTGGTACATACATTGAATGAACTAGTTATAAAGACTAGCACATTATTAACATTTGTTGGTACATACATTAAATGAACTAGTTATAACAATTAGTTAAACCACTATAAAGTTGAAACTTCGTGAGTTGTTTGCATCTCTATTATTAGAGGAAATAAGGAGAAAAGCTTTAAAATCCATTTATGATGCTAGTCATCAAAATTAGATCCAAAGCAAAAGACAAGTCAAAATTAGGTCCAAAGAAAAAGACAAGTCAAAATTAGGTCCAACTCAAGATGACAAATTAAATCTCTTCACAAATCCAAGAATAATGTTTGAATTATAGAAAAACAAGTAATACCCAAAAAAGAACAGAGAAAGGAGGGTGAAAATGACATCTAAAAATAACTCAAAATAAATAAACTTCCAATAAAAAAAGTAGAGATCGTGTTTCTAGCTCCTTGAATAACTCATGCACGTGATGATACATGGCTTCTTGATTCTAGAGCTTATTTTCATGATTCCTACAGGGGATTGTTCAATGAATATGAGAAGCACAACAAAGGTGAATTGGTGTTACACATCCCAAGATTGTCAAGGAGCCCAATTTTAACGAGATGAATTGGTGTTACACATCCCAAGATTGTTAAGGAGCACAATTGTAAGAGAAATTTTGGTTCTAGCAAAAGGCGTTCAAATGGAAACTCTATCCAAACTTGATGCATTTAGTGTGGTGAATGTGATGTTTGCAGGAGTGTTTGCCAAGATATTGTGAGAAAGAGATAAATTAAGGAGCAAACTGAAAGGGAAATGCTTTTATTTTGACTTTATTAGGTTGAAAGGCATTGTTACATAAGTTAGTGTCCTGAGGTTTTGCTTAGGAGATATCTTGAAGGGCACAAGACCAAGTTGGTGCTCAAAATGTGCCTCAAGATGTCTCCCTAGCAATATCTTGGAAGACAAGGGTTCAAAATGGATTTTGAAGACAAGACAAGGTATGGCCGTGCCAACATTTCTTTAAGAGAACAAGATTGCAAATTTGGATTCCTCACAACAAATTATGCAATTTAAAAAATGACACGCATAATGGAGTTTATATGCAAAAGTCATGGTTTTCAAGGTTGCTAAACCTAAGAAAGATGTGTAACATAATGCATCCAAACTTGAAAATGATGGGTAGGGGTCTCAAGGTAGCACCCAAGAAATGCTTCAAACTCCAAATTTGAGTCTATATGCAAAATTAATGGATTTTCAAGTTGTGAAACCTAAGAAAAAAGTTGATGCATCCAAACTTCAAAAATTTGGGTAGGATTTCAAGGTGCCACCCAAGTGACACTGGACGCATAAAAGTATGAGAAGAAGAATGAAAATCTTAAAGGAGATCTCAAGCAATTCCCAAGCAACACCTCTTTCTATAAAACATATGTTACATCAATGGATCTTAAAAGGTTTTACCATGGCAACACTTTTAAGTTGTTGAAGGTCAAAGAGAAGAAGGTATCTCCCTGGGACAAAATCAAGCTATAAGCTAAGCAAATCTTCCCAAAAAAAAAATCAAGGCATCTCCCAAAGATACCTTCTCCAAGGTGAGTTTTGTTAAGCAGTATTCAAGGTATTACCAAGAGATATCTCAAATATATAAACATAAAAAATTTCAAATTTTCACTAACAAAAACTTAAAATTGTCGTCAATGAGATACTTTCAAAATTGTGTCATGAAAGAATTGGTCAAATTGGTGAACAAGGTCTTAGAGCCTTGAAGTTCAAGGTTCTGGTCGAGGGACTTGCTGAATAATTTTGATTTTGTATTGTATTTTTCATCGGTTTTGTGATGAAATTCTGCATTTGGTCCATAGCAACCTTTTCAAAGCTATTGATGTAGCTTGTTTTGAGAAATTGTGTACTATATTTCAATAGATGATTTTCCAATAAAAACATGGGTATGTTTTCTCAAACAAATAACCTAAGGTCTTTAAGAAATTTCAATAGTTATTGTAGAGAACTGACAAAGAAGAATAACATGTGTTGAGAATACACAATGAAGGATCATTTTGTTCTATAGTGTGAGCCAAGTATTTTAAGGCCAACAGAATTGTGGTGCAAAAGACAACTCCATATAACCATTAGCAAAATGGAGTTGTAGAGAAAATGAATACTAAAATCATTAAAATAGCCATCAAAACTATGGTCAATGGTCCTAGATTAGACTAGACATTATGAGTTAGGTGTGATGTACCCGACCTGATATGCTTGACGTTGTGTTGTAATTTGAACTTTGAACATTGCTAAATTACCAAATATTTTTATTGTGCAAGGAGAGTTAAACAACCATGCAAGCCAATACCAAATACAAGTTGCTATTAGTAGGTAGTAAGCCTACTAGAATCTAATACATGCATCTAAAATTCACATACAGCTATGAACTCCTAGGAGTTTGATTTAAGCATCAATACCAAATAACATTTTCAAGAACATAACAAAATATGTCTTAGACATATTGGCTTTTGAGTTGCACCAAACACTTCAAATTCGCCTTTAGCAAGGGTCGCATTAAGAGAAAGAGAGAGTGATGTCACATGAGTCTAGCTCTGATATTCCTTAACCACTCGATCACCTGGGAACTCAACAAATCACGGTCTCTACTTGTAGCGATAAGTTGCCTCTACAGATGTCCCAATCCATGTGTTAATCAAATATGTTCTTCCCTGCAATGTGCTCTTCTCTACGATGCTAGCATGAGTCTTGTCTGTCAATGTTTGAAATCGATTTTCTTTATTGTTCCACCTTTTTCAGTACGTAGGAAATGTAAGGAGTGCAAAGTCGTTAAGCATCGAAGGTCAGGTTGTATAGAAATCTCACTCACAGGCTAGCGCTATGTCCAACTTGTATAACCTATTTTGATTTTGGCTCCAATGTTATGCAGGGGTATGAGCTATTAACATCCACAATGCAACTTCCCCGACTTCCTATAATCACCCAGTTCTCAGTATCCAATTCACCTCAATCTAACATAGTGGGACAAATCACTAGGGTATCATCCAAGATTTAGGACAAGAGAGGATTGTCGTCCTCAAGATAGTCTGCTTTGTATTCACTTAATTATCCACTCATACCAAATACACTTCCCTACGCATCACCTAATAGCTCTCCACCCCCAAACCAGCATTGAGGAAAGAAACGTTACAATAAGCTTCACATGCACGCGGTTGCTTAGATGTTACCACACAACCATGGGAAGAGGACACGATGACAAGGCCGCCAATTTGGAAGCAAAAGACAACCCAATGCCATGCATAGTAAACGACTACCACCAGAGGGACATTTGGAGGAAGATAATTATAAGGCAGAACATATAAAGAATAAATCTTCACTCAACTTTCCATGCCCATGACACCCCTTGCTAAATGACTTAGGCCTATCAAGGTGCGAAATAGGCTTTGTGTCAACTAAGAGCTTAGTTGTTGAGAGGGGACATAACAATCCTCCCTTCCAGAGATTGCTTGTCCCCACGCAAGCGAAGTGTTGGGTGTTGGAGAATTTGGTCACCTTCCCATGTAGCATCTTCAACCAGCAAATTGGCCCATCTAACCAAATGCTCTCTAATGGTTCTGCTCCTCAATTGCCTTTCTCTAGTGTTAAGCATTTCTATAGGTACCAACTCCAACTTACTCTCTTCATCAAGCAGAAGTACCCGATGATGCAGTGACGTGCTGCCCCAATGCCCTTTTTAGGCAAGAAACATGAAAGATATTATTTATCCAGTTGTTTGATGGTAGTTCCAACTCATAATTGCTTCTCCAATCTTCCATGTCACCTTGCAGGGTCCATAAAATTTAGGCTTGAGTTTATCGGACCCTCTCCTTTTCAGCGAACTCTGGCTATAAGGTTGGAGTCGAAGAATACCATCTCACCAACCTCAAAAGCTCTCTCAATTCAGTGCCAATCAGCATAAATCTTCTGCTGATTCTAAGCACACTGCATATTTTCTCTAAGAGCGGATAGAATATTATGTTGCTCCTACAACCAATCTTTGGCCAATGGTGCTCGACTATCTGCTAAGGCTAAATCCAGAAAAGAGAAGGGTTGGTACCCATAAAGTGCCCTGAACGATGACATACCAATGGTCATATGATAAGTAAAATTGTAGCAATATTCACCCAAATACAACGATCTGACCCATGCTCGTTGTCCAGAAATGTAATTACAAAGGCACCCCTCTATCCACTTATTTACTATCTCTGTTTGACTGTCTATCTGAGGATGGTAACTAGTATTGTGTCTCAGTTGAGTCCCTCTATGTCCGAAATGTTCCTGCCAAAACATGCTAAGGAACATACTATCCCTATCACTGACACTGTTCTTGGATAGAGAATGTAATCAAAAGACATCCCTGAAGAATAATGTTGCTACCTATGAAGTTGTCCAATCAACTGCCACCGCAAAGAAATGCGCATACTTCATCAATTTGTCTACCACCACAAAAATATTGTCTTTACCTTGTACTTTTGGAGGCCCTGTGATGAAATTCATGGATATACTTCCCACTTGCGCTCAAGAATCGGTAGGGGCTGCAATGAACCAGCAGGGTGCACATGCTCTAACTTGTTTTCCTAACAGGACAAGCACTCTCTGACATGACGAAGGCCATCGGTCTTAAGGCCCAACCTCTCTCTTATTTGCTTGTAGGTCTTAAAGTACCAAGGATGACTTGTTGTAGGGCTATCATGAATGGCATGCATAATTTGCTCCTTAAATTTGAATTCAAGGACCAAGTAAATTTTGTTCTTGTAGTAAATTATATATATATTACCCTCTTCTTGTCATCCTGAATTTGCCCATCCATAACCCGACAAGCGAAGGTGTTTTTAGAATACTCAACTAACAGTTGGAACTTCCAATCAGCTGAAATCTCTAACTTAGCACAACAAGAGGCATTGGCTGGTCTCTGGGATAATGCATCTACAACAACATTGTTCTTTCCCTTGATGTACTCAATGTCAAAGTCGTAAGCTTGTATCTTGCTGATCTACTTTTGTTGTCTTTCATTCAGCTCCTTCTGTGCCAAGAAAAAACGCAGGTTGTCATGATCAGTCCTCACTAAAATGTTCTCCCATCGAATATTGTTTGAATTTAGCTAGGCTACTAGAGTATGCATGATAGCTAGCATTTCCTTATCATGGGTGGAGAATGACTTCTCATGGTCTTTCAGTTTCTTGCTCTCATATGCAATAAGATGTCTGTCTTGTATAAGTACTACACCAATCCCATCACCTAGAGTGTAACACTCCAAGATGAATGGTCTAGTGAAATTTGGTAATGCTAGTACAAGGTACATACTCATCACTCTCTTGACCTTATCAAAAATCACCTCCATATCTGTGGGCTACTTGAAAGCCCCCACCTTTGTAAGATCAGTAAGTGGTGTCGCAAGCTAAGGGAACCCCTTCACAAACATCTTGCAATAGCAACAATCCAAGGAATCCTCTCAAAACAGAAACATTCTTCGACGGTGGCTAGTCTAGTGTAGCATGTATCTTTCCTAATGAACCTTGACCCCATTAGCACCAATCACATGCCCCAAGTACAAGATCTCAATCAAACCAAACCTGCATTTGGATTCTTTAGTGAATAGTGAATGTTGCCCCATAATACTTAGCACCTCATCCAACTGTTGCAAGTCTTCCTTCCATGTCCCACTGAAAATCAAAATGTCATCGAAGAATACTAGTACAAACTTACGCCACTACTTACTAAATATATGGTTCATGAATGACTGAAAAGTAGCACGAGCAATGGTTAGTCCAAAGGGCATCACCAAGAACTCGTAGTGGCCATAGTAGCATCTAAATGCAGTCTTATGTACATCCTCCTCGCGGACCTTAATCTGATGGTACCCTAAATGGAGATCAATCTTTGAAAAGTACATTGCCCCATGTAATTCATCCAACAACTCATCGATACGGGGTATGGTATACCTATTCTTAATGTCCCTCTTATTCAATACTTTGTAGTCAATACACATTCATAGAGCTCCATCCTTTTTCTTAACCAAAAAAACCGATCAAGTAAATAGACTAGAACTCGGCCTTATGTTCCCCATGTCAAGTAACTCTCGAACGGTCCTCTCTATCTCCTCCTTATAGTGCCTAGGGTGACAATAAGGTGTTGTCATGACTGGCTTTGCACCCTCCTCCAGCTCTATAACATGCTCTAATCCACAGCAGGAGGTATACCAAGAGGGATATCACCAAAGACTCTTTTGTGCTTGTCTAACATTGATTGAATATCAATATGATGTTGTTGTCCTAAGTTTGAAACTGACTCATTGCAGATAAAACAATAAGCTGCCCACTCTGTATCATCATGTCTCAAAATGGACTCCATCATCTGAGTTTAAACAATTTTGGGACCCCTATCAATCATAGCTTTGAGAATGACTTGTTGTTCTACTCTCATAAACTCAATTTGTTTCATATCATGAATAATGGTGTATCTACCAAGAGTCTAGAACCAATGTAGACCCAAAATAGCATCCATCCCACCTAACTCAATCACATAAAAATTTGTTGTGAGTGTAACTACCTTAGCTGAACTTCAAACTGGGAGACCATCCCTAAACAATTAAGATCTCCACTAGCAACCTTAACATCAAAATGTGTAATGGCATTCACCTGTAACATTTGTTTTGATGCTATAGTAGTGCTAATGAAGTTATGTGTTGCCCCTGCATCTACTATGAAAATCATTTGCTACCCTTTGACTGCTCCCTTAAGTTGAATGAGACTACCTGTAGGATCTCCAGAGAGGGTAGCAGTTGTAGGTGGCCGATCTGAAACCTATTTCTCCTCCTCCAATTGGGGCACCTCATGAACACCATCCTCATCACTGTCATCACATCGCCTTCATCATCTAAAACTACTTCAATATAATGAACCTTGCCTTTCCCAAGGCATCTATGATCTGGTGACCAAGGTTCCTTACATATGAAGCATAAATTCCTCATTCTTGGCTCATTTCTTGACTCAAAATCAGTTTTGAGTGGATTGCTCTTACTCTGATTTGAAGATTTCAGATTGGTCTTGGGTCTCTTAAAAGGCTTTTTGGGAGGCTGAACCACTGAAGACGAGCTATCCAAATCAAGTGCCATCTTGATTGCATTTTGTGAAGTACTTGGTTTCAACACTTTGATAAATCCCTTGAACCTCTCACTCAAACCTTCCACGAACAACATTACCTTCGTGATTTCTGTCATGTCCGGGACCATGATAGATATCCTATGAAATTCATCAATATAAGTATCCAAAGCTCCATAGTGCTTAAGTTGAGCTAACTCCCTATAGTAAACTTTTATGTATTTCCTATCAAACCTACTTATCAGTTTATCACTGATCTCCTCATATGAATTAATCATGTCATGATCTTGAGTGACTAAACTGTGGTGCCACCAACCATAAGTTGGTCCATCCAAATGCATAGTAGCAAACTTTTGTGTATGCTTCAAACATGGGTTTTAGTGTGACAAAAGTATCTAGTTTATGTATCCATGCTCTGGCTGTAGATTTTCAAGTGCCATCAAACACTGGTAAGGAAATCTTATTCATAGCATGTTTTAAATATTTGTTTGGGGTCCTTGGCTTCCTTTCATGTCTTTCTCTTACTAATTCCCTTCACTGGTTCATATACTGAACAAAGCTTAAGACTGCCTTAACATTTTCCAGAAACAAATCCCATTCTGCATGTGGCCATAACATCATCCAGAATATCTCCTGCAGCTCCAACATTGACAACTTCAACCTCATCATTATGTTCAGTAAACACGAGCATTAAAGGCCCATTCATGGCATGAGTGGGTGCTCCCATGCCTCGTGGTGTTCCTACTGCACTACCACCCTATTTGTGATGGCTTTGGGGTCTTCTAGGCCCAGTATTCATTTGTTATATAGCCTATGTGAGTTGTTGTAGCACATTAGCAACATGATTTTGCCCTTCTCTCAGAGCTCTCAAAGTTTCCCTTGCTTCCCTATCAGCTTCCTCAATGGCATTTGGAACCCTTTCAACCATCGAATGTTGTAAAGATCCGAACAAATCTCTGACTGTGATGTTGAAGTGTAAACTGATTTTTTTTTTTTTAATTTAATGGTTTTTTCTGACTTTTTGTGATTTTTTTATATAAGAATTGCAATCATTTAAAAAACAATCTCTAACTACTATATTACACCAACTGACGTTGAAAGTCAAAATGATTGTTTTATCAATTGCATAAACATTGGAAATCAAAAAGCAACAATTAGAACCTGATTGTAATGGAAATTGGTCTTTCAAGCTGATTGGCAATTCCCAGTCCAGATTTTCAATCTAACCTCTCAATGGACATAATACAATTTTTTTAAGAAATATTCAGTCACCTCTCACCCAAGTTAATGGCAGATTATGCAATATTATTCCTTGAAGTCAAATCACAGGTGAGAATACTTGGATGCTAGACAGTAATTGCGCACACGTTTTCCAATATGCGGATCGAAGGTACAAAGTGAAGGACGTCTAGCTTGCAAATTCACTTGCGGCTGATAGGAGAGACCCCACGCAGCTTGTAATTATATGCAAATTAAATGTATAATGTTGTCTAGTCCAATGATGTTTATCATATGGGGTAACTGAATTAATACACACAGACAATGAAACAAGAACATGTAACAGCAATACTCCTTTTATTATTCGCATATGCCAAAGACATTACATTATGCTTATGATAATAATTACAATGATCTCGGAGGGTGTATATATACTTTCCGAAGAACCTTCCCGAAGGACTGTCGGCTACATAACAAGAACCTTCCCGAAAGGGCCGTCAGCTACACAGTATTTACCAACGACATCAACCCGTTGGCTACACAATATTTACCGACAACATCAACCCGTCGACTACACAATATTTACCGACAACAAATGATAATGGAATTGGCCCAAAACTCACCAAACTTGCACACAAAACAGAAAACACAGCCCTCTTGATATAATTTGGCAGTCTATAATGCCAAATCAAATCTCTATATTGCAAAATACAATTTGATACAATGAATTCAGATGAATCTCTTCACAATATTTAGGCAATCTCCAACAAACAAACTCTCTTAAAATCAAATAATTACCACAAAACAAACTCTCCTTTAGACACAGTAAAACAGTAAGAAGTGATGGCAAATTGCTATACAACAACAACAATTTGCAATACAATCTCTACAACTTTCAGCTTTAGGCCCTTACACTTCAACAAGGGCACACAATTCAGAAAACTCAGAAAAAGCCACAAAGGCATCAAAATAAAATAAAATATCCAAGCATGCTTTTCTCAACAAATGGGCTTGTATTTATAACCTTCAAATTCCCTTTTGTTGCCAAAATGTAACTTCACTCAAGAAGCTTCACCACACAACATTAATTAGAAGCTTTCACTAGATTCTCTCACTTGACTTGGCTTAACTAATTAATAAATGACTCTTTCCATTGATAACTCCACCTTCAACTTGAGTGAAATTATAAAGTTAAATTATAACTTTATAATAAGCCATTTAATTATTTAATAATAATTTGGCCACTAAAAATATAATAACTCCCAAAATACTCATCATTTAAATATGTCGTCTAAAATAGGAGTCATACTTATTATTTCTCCATATGACCAAATGCACATTCCAAAAATAAAAAGGCCCCATCTCAATCAACACCAACTTACAACAAATAGTAAGTACACAAAACTAAGCTTGAATGAAATCCAATCTGAGTCAAACGAAGACCAACTTGTAGCTTACTGAATTGTGGAGAAGATAAGACCCTCCCAAGTCAAGCCACTACCGTAGAAAACCCTCTATCCACAATAATTAGCCTACGAGGATCACAATAATAGGCTAATTTATGAAACTCTGATGCTAGCAAAAATGGGGACATTGCAGTCCTCCCTCCTCAAGATTGCTTGTCCTCGAGCAATCCAACATTACACTAAAACCTCCACCAGGATCCCATAAGAAGCAAGTGACGTCCCTGTCCTCACTAAATCAATTGCATGCCAATACCATCATCAAAACCAATAACATGACCTGCAACATAGCACCAAACACCAGTGCTAATGATGTAAAAGTTGGAACATCATTAGTAGACAAATCCATAGTAGATCTTAGCACACTCTCCTTCACTGTATCTACCCAATCATCCTGCAAACAATCCAACTAGACAAAGACCAACTCTGCACCCGATGCAAATCCTGAACATGCGAGTCAAATACCAAACTGTAAATACTCATCACCATATAAACTCTATCACCATTATGATCATCTCTATCGTTGTCCTCATGTTGTTGTGATGGCTCATCCTCAATCACATCAGTGTAAACCCACATACCACAATTCGCTGCTCTCTTCGGCCTCAATGCACAAGTATGACCTTTAGAGAAAGGCCTCTTGCACCAATAGCAAAGTTGTCGCCTCCTCAAATCCTCTCTAAAAGTGTCATCAAATCACCCCACTAATTTTCCCTTGTCCTCAACAACTGGTGGGGACTCCTCATCATCAAGCAGAAGAGCAGAAGATTTGAAGAGGACTCCAAGTCTTGTGCCTCCTCATCGCTACCTATAGAGAAGATGGGTTCAAAGACTTCACCCATTCACGCAGTAGCTCACTCAATCCCTCCATGAATAACATCACTTGTCTACACTCTAAAATATCATAAACCATGACTGAAAGCCTTTGGAACTCACTAATGTAACTCTCCAATCCACCAAACTATTTCAGTTGAGCCAACTCACAGAAGTACACCTCTAGATCCTTCCTATCAATCTCTCGATCAGGCAACCCACAAACTGCTAATAGGAAGTGATCTGATCATGTTGCAAAGAAACTAACCCATGGTACCAACAGTCATGGGCTACTCCATCTAGATGCAACACTCCAAAGCTGATAGCATCCACCTCTGACATAGGACACAAAGCCAAATATGTGTCGATCTTATGAATCCAAGCTTGAGTTGTAACTCCCCCAGTACCATCAAAGTGCTCCATCATCATCTTACTGGCAACTTCTTGTAACTCAATCTGTTGATGTTGTTGTCTCTCAGGTGCCAACCTCGCTTTGGAAAGTTCCCGTTTATTAGTCAAGAACCTATCAAAATTCAGATGATCTTTAATAGCCTGTGGTAAAGCATCTCACTCCACAAAGTGTGCCACCACGTCATCAGCGAAAGCAGCGGCCTCAATCTCAATACTAACTACATCTACCTAAGGTCTCAAAAACGTGGGCCTCTATAGCCTATCATGAGTGCCAATATGTATGTCATCTCTCTTAGCTAATCTGCAATGATCCTCAACTCGAACCCAATCTGCATCTTTGTATCTATCACCATTTTAGGTTCTATCCTCAACCCGAGATCTATGAGAACCAACAAAAACATCTTGAGCTCTCTACCTACTCTGTCCTCAAGGAAGTGTTATTTGTTGCAGAGTGTAAGACAATTGTTGCAATACATCTATCATCTGTTGTTGTTCGGCTGCCAGGTTCCTAAATGTTTGCATAGCCTCTCTGTCAACATCAGCATCTCTAAATCGTAAACCACCTGAACCAACAGAAACAAATTGTATCTCAGGTTCACCTTCCCTAGGTGAAGTGGTATGACCTCTTCGGGTATAGTGCATACCCGGCAAAAATCTCCTATGATCAGCCATGATACTAAATAGAAAATAATGGATCAAGTACTAATTGCAATTCCAACCAAGCACTGACCACTATGAACTCATTCGGAGCCCAATTCCTACAGACTGGCAGAAAACCGCCCTGATACCACTATAAAGATCCGAACTAATCTCTGACTATGATGCTGAAGTGTAAACTGATTTCTATTTTAAATTTTAATGGTTTTTTCTGACTTTTTGTGATTTTTTGATAGAAGAATTGCAATCACTAAAAAAAGAATATCTGACTACTAAATTACACCAACTGATGTTGAAAGTCAAAACGATTGCTTTATCAATTGCATAAAATATTGGAACTCAACAAGCAACACTTAGAACCTGATTGTAATGGCAATTGGTCTTTCAAGCTGATCGGCAATTCCCAGTCCAGATTTTCAATCTGACCTCCCAGTGGATATAATACAATTTTTATAAGAAATATTCGATCACCTCTTACCCACGTTAATGGCATATTATGCAATATTATTCCTTGAAGTCAAATTGCAGGTGAGAATACTTGGACACTAGACAGTAATTGCACACACATTTTTTAATATGCAGATCACAGGTATATCTGCAGGTACAAAGTGAAGGATGTCTAGCTTGCAAAGTCACCTGCGGCTAATAGGGCAGACACCACATAGCTTGTAATTAAATGTAGATCCAATTTATAACGTCATCCAGTCCAAGGAGAATGGAATTGGCCCAAAACTCACCAAACTTGCACACAAAACAGAAAACGCTGCCAAGCTGATATAATTCAACAGTCTATAATGCCAGATTAAATCGCTATATTGCAAAATACAATTTGATACAATGAATTCAAATGAATCTCTTCACAATCTTCAAGCAATCTCCAGCAAACAAACTCTCTTAAAATCAGATAATTACCACAGAACAATCTCTCCTTTAGACATAGTAAAACAGTAAGGAGTGATGGAAAATTGCTATACAATAGCAGCAATTTGCAATACAATCTTTAGAACAACGTTCAGCTTTAGACCCTTAAACTTTAGCAAGGGCCCAATTCAAAAAACTCAGAAAAAGCCACAAAGGCATCAAAAGAAAATAAAATATCCAAGCATGCTTTTTTCAACAAATGGGCTTGTATTTATAACCTTTAGATTCCTTTTTGTTGTCAAAATGTAACTTCACTCAAGAAGCTTCACCACACAACATTAATTAGAAGCTTTCATTAGATTCTCTCACTTGACTTGGCTTAACTAATTAATAAATGGCTCTTTCCATTGATAACTCAACCTTCAACTTAAATGAAATTATAAAGTTAAATTATAACTTTATAATAAACCATTTAATTATTTAATAATAATTTGGCCACTAAAAATATAATAACTCTCAAAATACTGATCATTTAAATATGTCGTCTAAATAGGAGTCATATCTATTATTTCTCCATGTGACCAAATGCACTTCCATCTTGATCAACACCAACTTACCACAAATAGTAAGTACACAAAACTAAGCCCAAACGAAGTCCAATCTGAATCAAACAAAGACCAACTTGTAGCTTACTGAACTATGGAGAAGATAAGACCCTCCCAAGTCAAGCCATTGCATCCGAAGACCCTCTACCCACAATAATTAGCCTACAAGGATCACAATAATGGGCTAATATGAAACTCTAATACTAGTAAAAATGGGGACATTACAAATGTACTCCAATAATCTCCAAAGTTGTTCTACCCTCTGGGATTTGTGGGGGTCTCCAAACTCCACGGGGTTTCTTGTTGTATTGACACATTCAAGGTGAAAGCCCACCAGGTAGTAGGTTCGCTGCTCTGATACCACTGTGATGTACCCGACCTAATATGCTTGATGTTATGTTTTAATTTAAATTTTGAATATTGCTAAATTACCAGATACTTTTATTGTGCAAGGAGAGTTAAACAAACATGCAAGACAGTAGCAAATAAAAGTTGCTATGAGCAAACAATAAGGCTGATAGAATCTAATACATGCATCAGAGATGAACTCCTTGAAGTTTGATTTAAGCATCAGTACCAAATAACATGTTGCAATAACATAACAAAATATGTATCAGTATACTGGCTTTTTGGTTGCACCAAACACTTCAAATTCGCCTATAGCAAGGGTCGTGATAAGAGAAAGAGAGTGATGTTGCATGAGTCTAGCTCTGGTATTCCTTCAACTACTCAATCACCTGGGAACTCAACAAATCACGATCTCTGCCTGTAGTAATAAGCTACCTCTACAGACGTCCTTATCCAATTGTTGATCAAATATGATCTTCCCTATGATGCTAACATGAGTCTTGTCAATCAATGTTTGAAATTGATTTTCTTTGTCTCACCCTTTTCAATTTGTAGGAAATGTAACAAGTGCAAAGTCGTTAAGCATCATAGGCCAAGTTGTATAGAAATCTCGCTCATAGGTTGGGGCTACATCCAACTTATATAACCTGTTTTGATTTTGACTCCAACGTTATGCATGGCGGAGTTATTAACGTCAACAATGCAACTTCCTCGACTTCCTATAATCACCCAATTCTCAGAATGCACTTCACCTCAATCTAACACAATAGGACAAATGACTAGAGTATCGTCCAAGACTCAAGACAAGAGAGGATTGTTGTCCTCGAGACAGTCTTCTTTGTATTCACTTAAATCTCTGTTCATACCAGATACACTTCCCCACGCATCACCTAATAGCTCTCCACCCCTAAACCAGCATTGAGGAAATAAGTGTTGCAATAAGCTTCACATGTACGTGGTTGCCCAGATATTACCACACAACCACAAGAAGAGGACATGGTGACATGGCTGCCAGTTTGGAACCAAAAGACAACTCAATGCCATGCATAATAAGTGACAACCACCAAAGGCACATTTGGAAGAAGACAATTATAATTGAGGCGAGACATATAAAGAATAAATCTTCACTCAACTTTCCACGCCCTAGACACTTTTTGCACAACGAATTAGGCCTATCGAGGTGCGCAATAGGCTAAGTGTCAACTTAGAGCTTATCTAATAGGAGGGGACATAACATAGGGGAGTAACCAATATATCTCCTACATCAGCTCTTGTTGACAAAAACACTAGAGCCTCTATTTAACATCTCAAAATGTTTTGACAAACAATAAGCCCTTCTTCAACCTTTGAGTGTTTGGTTGAGAAGCATGAAACCTTTCAAGATGGATCTAGGTATCCATTACAAACGAGTAGGAGGATAGCAATAGAACCTCTTGACAATAGGAGCTGACCAAGCACTCAAAAACAAAGGCCATTGTGGCATTCAACCAGCTTTGGGAACCCTCTCCATGTGATGGCCATTGATTCTAGATTGTTGATAGAACCATAATTCATTCACAATTTATTATAGTTGATGAATTTGTGACCTCGAGATCTGTCCATAAAAATTGAGAAAATAGGTTTTGTCATCTTGTTTTTGCCAAAAAGGTGAATTTATTTTCAGGTGATTTTTCAAACCACCAAATTTACACAAAGGAAGACTTCCATGAAACAGATATTAATAGAAGCAATAGAACTTGGCAAGAATCCCAATAATCTGCACCAAGATAGGACATTATAATTAACTCATGGAAACCCATTGCTCAAAAACTAGCAAAAAATAATTTACTAGGGATAATAACTAATGTTGGAAAATGAACATTAGTTGTTTCTATGGATTAATCATTTCCATAATACTTGATGTCAAGCTTTCCCGCCTCATCTATGTGCTTGCATTTATCCAGATAATTGACTCTGATGCACAATCCCATCAATAATCTCGATGATGGGTGACACAATGCATGGCCCAATATATTGAATCAGCTACTTTTTTCCTAAATTCATTTATCCAAAATTTCATGTTAATTATAATGGGTTGTAGAAGCTCAAAGTAGCATATTAAGTTGCTTTGCTTGTTAAAAGGTTCCTCGTTAATCTCATTATACTATACCACCACCCTTGCAATAAGTCAAAACAGAAATGAATTAGCACTGCATACTGAAGCTATGATATATAAAGATTTAGCAATGCTCAAGGTCTAGGCAGGTTTGAACAAAATGATCAATCAGAGAAGCATAAAAAGAAACAAAATATTGAATCATACACAATCAAATAAATCAAAGTTTAAAAGAATGTCCTATAGGATACATGCACTTATTTCATGTTTAAATATGAGGGTTCTTCTCACTGCTACAGAATTTCTTTTCTCTTTTCCAAAGCATTTGCATCCTAGATGTGAAACATAATCGTCAAACATTTCAAACTATAAACCTAGAGAGTAGACAATAGAAACCTAGGTTGAAATTCCAAAGGGCTGAGTGAGATAGAGAGCAATAAACCATCCCCATGATGCCAATCAATACTTGAATGCTATGTGCACCGCAATAAAGTCAAATAATTTTCTGCAAATATGTAGGTGAGAAGTGAAAATGAAAAGTTGTTTTATAGAAACTTTACATAAATAAGATAAAAGCTTACTGGGACAGCTGATGCTTTGCAAAAGTATTCTGAAGCATTTGACCATTCGCTGATCATCATCTGTTCCTTGTACCTGATGACAAAGTTTCAGGGGCCGAGACATGAAGAAAAGGAAAGGCCTTACAATATCTTTTGATATTGATTCTGCACTCCAAGGAGCGTCATCAAACTGAGCTATAAATGCATCCCATTCTGTCCGAAACTTTTCTGCTATGCATACAGTAGCATAATGTCTTCTCCAAACTCTCTGAGAATGTTGAAAAGTAAGTGATTAGCTTTTTGGGTTCAACAATTATCATCATTGTAAAAAAAACTCTGTTAAAATATGGCTAACTTGTCAGCAAAAGAAAAGTGAAAAAAATGATTTGATTGGCTATAGATATCTTTGCAACCAAGGAAAAACATGTCAAAAAACTCTTTTCTGCAATCTATAAGACCAACAGCGTATTGCTACTTGAAAGTTGGAGTTATTAAACGTGATTTAATTAGATGTAGAATTCTATAGATGCTTATACAAGTTTGGAACAATATCGTAACGTTGATGCTTAATTGGTGGCTACAAAATATTTTTAATCTCAAATTAAGGTTAAAATTTCAATCATGACTAAAAGTCCAATTTATAACATTCAAAACAAAAGAGAGATCGTTGCATTTGAAACACACATACCAAGAAGGCAGTGATATTACATTTGCAAGCAATCCTCGTAAAATAACATGGTATCGGAGCCTAGTTGCAAATGTAAATCAAATAATGCGTTGCCGATAATTTATTGTCGTGAGTTTTTGAGAGTCAGAGGAAATATTTTTATTTAAGCCTACAAGCATTTAAAATACTTCTAAGTTTTTTCTATCGTTAACATTACTAAAACTAAATTATTATTGTTTGTGAGATGAAGATTTTATAAGTAATGAGCTTAGAATTGAATGAAATGGCAAACCATCTGAGACAAAATTATTAATATGGCAAATCCGAAATCATAGTTTTGGGCAACATATTTTTTATAGAGACTACAGTCGAAGGAAAGAAATAATGGGTGTTCTCCAATAGTTTCGACAAGTCTTTGGGAATAGATTTTTTCTTTGTGATGGAGATCTCCAGGAGATTTCTAAGGTATCTAGAGGGCGAAAATTATAAGAGGGTCGAAGCTTATAGTAATTCCGAGAGCTGTTGGGAATCCTGAAATAATGTTTCAGAGTTAAAATAATACCAACTGGAGTCTAGTCTTTCGCTTGCATGTTAAAGTTTGTGTGTTTACTATAATTTGGTAAACTTGGCCTGACAATAATATACACAGAAGCAGAATAGAATTATCCCTAAGAATAAAATATTATGCATAGATGGTTTGGTCAAAATATACTATGAAGGGTTTGCACATTGCAAACATCGTGAATATAGAGCGAACAAGATGATGAGAGAAATGGTATTTAATAATAAAACATATTATTTAACAAGTCAAACCTAAGCATTCCCAAGCGACCCTCCACGTGAAGAAGACTATCAAATCTAGAAAAGAAATCAAATTCACAAACATGTATAAATGCACGGGCGAAATGATCTTGGAAGGAGTTAATAAAAGATTGAAATATTCCATATCACCTGGACATGAAGAGTGGAGAATTGAAATGCAAATCCACACACAATAATTTAGATGGAATTCATTACTATCGTATCTGTGAGAATCATAGGCGCTCCCAATAATATTATAACTAAGGAACAAGGAGTTTTGAATCTATGGATTGGTGGATATATTGATAGATCGTAGATGCACTATCAACGTATATTGTTTGGATATTATACTTCATTATAGTGAAAGCGAGGAAGTATAGAGGGAGATTGGTAATAACAGTGGTCATAGAATAGGGATATGCATTCACAATGAAATGTAAAGTAATGGCAATCTCAAACTAATGATATTCTAGAAGATCATCAAGGAATGAGATTTTGTATTACAACAATGACTTACAAGGAAAAACTTGCAGTTGGAGAATGACCAATACTAGAGATTATTTATTTGCAGTCGTCTATATATTGGATAAGAATTTAACATTGCATACTATCTCTCTCTTCCTCTCTAGTTTTGACTTGAGAGCCATGATAAATGCCTCCTCTAAGATCCAAGCTTTGTCAAAATTAATGTCTATCAATACTTTGATGATTCTTTTGCCTCAATGTTCCTATCCATAAGAACTAAAATTTAACAACTTAATGGTGGTGATTGAGTGTTAGGGTTGATGATGCCAATAACGGTGGTGATTGAGTGTTAGAGCCGATGATGCCATGTTCCAAGTCTATGTGGAAAAATTAAAATGCCACATTAAATGAAGTACCTTCAACAACTATGATATGTTCAATACAATTTCCTTCACTTTCAAAGATCATATCAGTGAATAGAGAAATTTCAATAAGTGTGCAATAATCACTGAGTTTGACAAAGGCTTGTGACGTGATGCTCGTCCTTCATAACCAAGTGACATGATCTTCCTTGGAGCAACTTGCATGAGGAATGATGTTGACTTGCATTTGCTCCTAAATAATCAGATTAGTATTCTTTGAGTATTATATTTATCTATTCCTTGCAGTCTCTCTTGTATTTGTATTTCAATACGTACTATAAGAGTTATTTGTCTAGATATTTTTCGAGAATGTTCTTCTAGGAAAAAGAGGAAGTCTTACACTATTATGCTAAAATAATGAATGTCTTATCAAACAGAGACCATAAATCATCTATAAATACAAGTATACACAAGAATGTTTCTATAAAAAACGACGAGAGATAGAAACATTCTGAAGAGAGAGAGAGAGAGAGAGAGAAAGTTTCCACAACAAACAGAAGGAGTTTATGGAAACATTACAAAAAGAGTGACCATTAGAAACAAACGGAAGAGAGAGAAAATAGAAACTATCTAATATCGTAATACCCTCCCTTAATGGTCAATCTATCTTAAAAAAACAGATATTTTCATGTCCTCAAAAAGCATAAAAGGCAGCCTTGTGTTGATCATTCTGCAATGTTGGCATGTGGCTGAGACCCTCCTTGCTTCCACTAGTCAGCAGCAATGCACGTCCTGCAATCTTGAGTCATGTGACCAAATTTGTGGCAATAGTTGCACCGGATTTGCTTCTTGTTTGAGCTATTCTGAGACTAAGAAAATGACTAAGATGGGCCTTTATACTTGTTAAAGGATTGGGCTGAAAACATGCGTTCAAAGGAGGACGAAGGAGCACTACCACCAAATTGTTGTTTCCAACGATCCTACTACAAAAGTTTGGTGCACAGATCTGAGAACTTCAAGTCAAGATTAGTTGTAGTAATGTTGAGCATCTCAATAAAGTGCTCATAGGATGGTGATAGGCTTTTCAGAGCAATGACCACCATATTTTCTTCCTCCATAGTATGGCCAATGGCCTCAAGTTGATCTCAGATGCCCTTAATCTTTAGAAGATGTCCCTGTAAGGACATGTGCTCATCCATAATAATAGAGAATAGTTGACTCTTCAAAAGGAAGGCTCTTCTTTTATCTGATGTCTCGTGGAGATCCTTCAGTGTTATCCAGATCTCTGCAGTTGTCTTGTCAAGCGGCACTTGAAGCAGTCAATCATAAATGAAAGCTTAATAAGCATAACCGCTTCACGATTATGCTCATCAAACCTCTCTTGAGTAGCATCAACTATGGTAGGACGTCATGGTACCCAGAACAATCAGCTCAAGCCAATGGTACTCGAAGATCGTCATCATACTTTACTTCCAGGTGTTGTAGTTCTTTCCATTGAAATGTTGACTGCCTTCCAGCATGAGATTGGTGAGAGATGCCATTGTATGTTTTTCAATGAAAAAGCATGAAAAAACTAAGATGGCACAAACTTCGAGGCAAATTGACTGAAGACCCAAAAATTTGAAGAGGCAACCAAATAAGCGCTTGAAAAACCCACAAACAATCTGAAATTAGATTTTGAATCTGCTGGCTCGAAATTGAGGCACGAAAAACAATGCACCTACAAAAAATGAGACTAACAAGTCGAGATCTGCCAAAACCCACTAGGAATATGCAAAAAGTTTGTTAATCCTACACAAGAATTGAGGGTTTTCAAAAAAAATGTAGTCAAATTTAAAAACTTGAAAAAATTTGCAGAGTTCTTGAATGGAGGGCAGATTTTAAACCATGCAGCACAAAGAAAATTGCAAAAAAAAAAAATTTTGAAGATTTTGAACTAATAATTTCAAAATGAAATTAAAATTTTTCAGAGGCAAGGAATTTGCTCTGATACCATATTATGGTAGCATAATGAATGTGTTATTAAACAGAGATCATATATGATCTATATATACAAGTATACACAAGAATGTTTCTATAACAAAAAAGGAGAGAAATAGAAACATTCTGAAGAGAGACAGAAAAAAGTTTCCATAACGAACTGAAGGAGTTTATGGAAATATTACAAAAAGAGTGACCATTAGAAACAGACGGAAGAGAGAGAAAATAGAAACTATCTAATATCGTAATATACACTTCTTCAAAGGTAAAGGAGCTCAGAAGATTGATGTTCAGAGGGAGTCTAACAAATCCATCTAAAGAAGCAAACAGAAGATACGTTTCAATTGATCTTTGAAGATCTTGAGCATGTCAGAATTAGAGGGATTTTTGACTTCATGTAAACATTTGGTATCATGCATGTGATTGCATAATTTAATGGGCCTACAACCTGTGTACATCATGAGGAAGCGACGACTTCTAAATGATTATCACTTGTATTTGCAAAAGTTATTGAAAGGTAACGATCTTACAATAACTTTATTTTCTATTATGTAGGATATCTTACAATGTCTATGCAAATCATGATAGATTATACTTTGCATGGTGGATGTTTATATAGTAAGCAATATGAGAATGTGTGTGCACATACCTTATGAACATTTTGAGTACATGGTGAATGTTATGGAAATTGATGTTGTGGAGGCCATTACATAGAGTACTTGGTGAATATCATGCACCTTGATGTTTAGAAGGGCATTACTCACAGTAGTTGGTGAATATCTTATATCTCGACATTCTAGAGGCCGTTACTCAAAGATTATTTGGTGAATATCAATGTTGATATTCTAGAGGCCAATACTCATGATATCAAATGTGATATCAAACCTTATTGAGTACATGGTGAATAGCATATGTTGATATTCTGCAAGCCATTACTTGGAGTATTTGGTGAATATCATATGTTGATATTCTGGAGGCCAATACTCATGTGATTTCAAAATGGTGAATATCTTGTGTTGATATTTTGCAGGCCATTATTCAGAGTATTTCGTGAATATTATATATAGTATTTTGGAGGCCAATACTCATGATATCAAATGTGATACCAAAATGATGGATATCATCTGATCAAAATTATCCTTAAAATTTCTCATTCCTAATATTACCAATGATGTAATATTATCACGTGTTTATCCTCCCTCACTAAGAGGGAGTGTTTATGTTTGGTAGCTTCAATTGGATAAACTCGTACTCAACTGAAGTTAGTTATATATATGTGTGTGTGTGTGTGTGTGTAGATAAATAATCAACTATTATATTAATTAAATATGAATGAATAGACATGTCCCATGAAAGGACATGTATCCATATCTCATTCACAATATAAAGAGAGATCGTTGCATTTGAAACAAACATACCAAGAAGGCAAATGTTATTTGCAAGTGATCCTCATAAAATAACATTTATATTGTTTTCCCAATCACATGTTGTGCATATGAATGAATAAATAAATCAGTTCAGACCTATTGCAAGAATTTACAGTTGTGTTGGCAAAGTGTTTATGCGAAAAACTGCTTCAATAGGAAAAACAAAAAGAATCAAGGGAAACCATTACAGACAAATTTGGTGAGCATCATCAGGAAACCGTCATGTTGATCAATTTATCAATTACAAATGAGATGCCTCCCAAGGTTCAAACAGGAAAAACTACTGAGATATGGAAGCACCTAAGAGATCTGCATGAGACATTAGGTAAAAGATAAGGGCTTCTTCCTTAAAAAAAAAGAATTTCCACCACTATGATGGATCAGAAGATGTCTTTGCACAAACATTTAATGAAGAACAAAGACATTCACTATCAATTGGAAGCCATAGGTCACAGGATGGAACAAGTAGAAGATATAGTGGTCATAAGGCTGAAAATTGTACCAAAGGCACATGAACATTTCATTGAGACACTCAACATCAAATCTACCAATATTGACTTTAAGTTCAGTTGCATAACAAGCTCTTCCAGTGTGATGAATGCAAGAAGTAGTTTGATAGCAATAGTAATATGTTGAGTGTAGAATAGGCCTTTGCAACCAAGTAAGGGCATAGCCAAGTGGCCTAGAAATATCACGTCAAGGGAATACTAAATATAATTTAAAATACCTAAAATATATCATGCCATTACTGCGGTATACTTGGTCATATGAAGGACCACTGCAGAGAGAGGTTTGTTGTAAAGAAATCTAACTCACAAGAGCCTCCACCAAAGGCTTATGTCACAGAGCATTCTGAAAAGGAGACAAGGGAGACGACCTTCTATGCACTCATGCCAAAAGAACTAGCAGATTCATTATTGAGATGTCAATTTAACTCACATGAGAGATTGGTTCATGGAGTACACAGCTTCCTTAAATTATTTAAAAGAACTAATAGGGAACATTTTCTATGCTTAGCTAAAATATTAATAAAGAAATTTATAATTAAAATAATTCTAATATATCTTATTAGTATTCCTCATTTCATAAAAAGACTTAGAAGTTGTCCACAAAATAAGATTAAATGAAATAAAAACATGGCTCAGATTACATAGGCTAATAAAACTAAAAAACAACACTGGGAATAAATATTTTTATATAGAAGTAAATTTTCTATAGTGTTTAAGAATTAATAAAATTTTATAATTATATTTATTGTAATATATTTTATCAGTATTTATCATTTCATACAAAAATTTAGAAGTTGTGTACAAAATAGATTTAATGGAAAAAAACATAGGATTTCATAGATTAATAAAACTAAACAAAATAACAGAAAGAAAAAAACACAGAATGCATGAGTGGTTTTTTTCTTCAGAACAAAAACAAAAAGGGAATTAAGCAAATGAATGAGCTTTCAAAGTTCGATGACTAAATCAGACTAAAACTAAAGCATAAATAAAGCAGACCAATGGATATCTATGGCGTAAAGAGGTTTTCCAACTGTCGTGGAGAGGCTTGGCTCTAAAACTTCTTTTGTAGTTTATTTGGGCAGTTTTATAATGTGAGACAAGTTTTCCAGCATTGACGTACAAGGGTAAGCCCAAAATTAAAAGCCGATTGGCTAATCATTATTATAGTGCTTAAGAAAACTTTTAGTTTGTTAAAATAAAATATCACTAGAGTGTCAAGGCACAGGGGAGATAATAGACCATCTAACCATAATGCCTGAACGAATGAAGCATCATCTCACTCCCAATGCAAGAGGAAGAAGGTTGTCTGACCTCCAACATGGGGAATAAGGTGCCTTGGTCGCTTCTTCACTCCACACCTCCCATTAATGTAAATTTCAGTTATTTACTGTTAGGATCAAGCAACACTGAGAGGTGGGGGTGAATCAATGTTGCAGCACTTTCAACCAACTAATTACTTTGCAACTTTACCATAAGCATCCACATATAACAATACAAAAAAGTAAAGCATAGAACAATAAAGAACTCATAACACTATGGGTTGTTTTCAAGGAAACCTCGGCCAAGGGAAAACCCAGGTGGGGATGGTACCCACAACTATGCACTAATCTGAAAGTTCTCTGTTAAGAGGTCTGACCCTATTAAAAGTCGTTGCATAGCATTTAGTACATGAGTTCTTGTTAGAGGACTAGACTTTTTTAGAGGTCTCCAGCCCTATTAGGAGTTGATAACAATAGAAAAGCACACAAGCTCGAGAATGAAAGTTAAACCACTTTCTGGACCAACTATATAATTACAATGAAAGAATTACAATACCCAAATGACTATACTTGACATCACAATGTCTGATTAGTCTGCAATGAAGCTTGCAATCGATCTAATCCAGCATCTAGACTCGCACATATCATGATACCATCATTATAGCATCATAATCCATCATATTCTATGCTCAAATATGAAATAAAACTTTCTTCTATAATCCTTCAACATTCTTTATTCAGTCAGTTGCAAATCCTTCTACATAACATGTAGCATACTCTCCAATAAGCAAAACAGTACCGCATTACCCAAGGGTTAACATCTAGGATATCATCTCTACATTGCCAAGCAATTGAATTGTCCAAACAGTTCAATCTGCTAGGCCAATTCGGCCGATCACTCGAAAATGTTTTAAACAACTGTTATATTGTGCCTGTTTCCCTTCGCTCAATCAAAACACATGTCAATTATCATATAAACATAGGCGACCATGTCTGAACCATGTATCCACTGTATATTCCATGTATCCAAAATTGTAAATGCATCTGATATCACTGTTGTCATTGCTGACCCAAACTGATTGTCTGTATCCTGGTTTCTTGCTCTGGACTTGGGCACTTTTCATGTTCAACCTCCAATAAAACTGATTGTCTAATCAAGTGACCATGCCAACAAGATATGTTGCCATTAATGAAAATATTTGTACCTTCATCCAATGATCACTTGCCAACATTTACTTGTCCTTACTATCTGCATATCCACTTACACATAAAATAGATTAATGTGGCAACAAACTACAGTCTCAATGATAAGAATCTCTCCTTTCTCTGCTAACCCGCTCTTCTTTTGGAGCGTTCTATGACTTTAATGATTTTGCAAATATGGGTCATACCTTTTCTAACAAATATACCCATGCTAACTAAAATTTAGAGCATTTGATGCTATCAGTGAGAGCCACATAGAAAATTAATATCATTTCCTCAAAGTCTTTGCCCAGAAACTTAAAGGAAGACCAAAACAAGCCAAAAAGAAAATACTCCTGAATCCTAAAGACTCTGTCAGGGCCACAGATGTTTAAATTCTCAAAATTCAAATTTTAGGTCCGGAGTGTACAGAGTTTGATGGCAAGGGATTTCAATCTGTATAAAGAGAATTTGTATCAAAGATTATGTCCCATCAGTCTATCCCAGACATCTTCAATTCAATCAACAACTGGTTAATGAAGTTATGGAGTACGTGAATAATGCAAATCTTTTTTAAAAAATTTGATACAGTAGAAAAATGGCTCAAGGTAGCATCTGAGCCAACTGATACTAATACTTACTTTAATGAGAACTAAGATTTAGATTACAACTAAAGAATTTTTACTAGAAACCAAACAGTAGAAGACCAAGAGTCATCCCTTATAATTCCACCTTAGATGTCACTCTAGGGATTTAAACTTGGCCCTCCACCATGAGAACCCAACACTGTAACCATTTGATCTCAACCCCTTGGCTAATGTTACAGATTTGTTGATAAAGGTATCCAAATGTGCAGGTGCTATAGTTGGCTAGCCTACAAAACATTTGTGAATGAGAAATATAAACGATTTTGGTAGCAGTTTTCAAGTCATCTTTCATGCTTGCTGGACGGTTTTGAAATGTCTAAGTAGTACCTTCCATTGAACCTGTGGAGGCCTGGGTGAAGATGTTTAATTTTTTATTTCTCACAAACAGGATTAGTGGATATGACAGTACACAAGAAGCTATATTATTAGGTATAATTCTGCTGCTATGATGTATGGTTAACAATACTTCCAAACTTATAAGTGTTTCATATTATCTTTAGTTTTATGCTGATGGGCTGCTTTACAAGCCATCACAATATTTATTGCTATAAAACAAACAATAGTGACCTGGAGCTGGAAACTCTAAGGTCCAAATCTACTAGAAAAAACCCTATAATTAATTCATAGAACTGATAAAGGTATTTGTTATTTTTATTTATTGGCAAGCTTTTAAATGTGAAGGTAATCCAGCTAAAATATCAACAGGATTGAGAATAAATCACTAACTAGATATACTAAATGAAAATCATGACAGGATATAATATACGGGGACTTATCTCCTACACTAGCATGTTCAAAAGTCAAATGATCAAAATTGAAGGTTGTTGTGACAGAAGATCTAGTCTTAATACATCATATATAGTTATTTGTATGTTGACCTGTAAGTGTTCGTAAGTCCACATGATGTTTATTACAATAATAGATAAGACGTCTATTATTAGTTAATGGTTATCTTGTAAATATCTTTAGCTTTAGTTTGCTTTCGTTTTTTGCTTTCTCTGGAATAGAATGTTTCTATTATTTACGATCGTTTCCTAACGAAACATCGTCTCTTCCTTTTGTATAAATTGACCTTTCGGTCTCTGTTATTTATAAGCAAGTATTTACCAATTACCTTGTAATATGGTATCAGAGCTAAATACTTAAATTTTTTTCGGAAAAATTTATAATTTCTTCTTGAAATTATTTGTTTAAATTTTTCCAAAATTATTTCAGCTAATTTCTCCAAAACCCACCTAGGGTTTTTCTGCTTGGAGAAATTCTCGAATTACGGGTCTGCAAATCGCTTGGAAATCGTGGCCATTTTTTGAAGACTCACGTTTTTCGGGTGAAAATCTGCATGTTTCTGTATCAAATCTTCATGCTCTTAGCCGTCTCAGTCTGTCATCGTGCTCTGGAAAGCAGATTCGACCCCTTTTCATCAAGAAATCTGAAGTTTTTTCAAGCTTTTTTCAGCTAGGGCCTTTTTTTTCGAAATCCTAATTTTTGGGGTCGAAAAAATTTTTTGTTTGCAGATTCTTGGTGGGTTTTTCGAGAGCTCAACTGGGTTGTCGTCCGTTTTTTCTGGGTGCCTCGATTTTTGTGCCTCGATTTTTGAGCCAGCGGATTCAAAAAATGACAGCAGATTCCTTCTGCGTTTTTCGAGCTCTCTTTTGGGTCATTCTCTGATTCTTCTGGGTCTTTCGTATTTTTGCCTCGAAGAACGTGCCTTCACAGATTTTCACAATTTTTCATTGAAAAACGTGCCATGGCATCTTTGACAAATATTCTGCTCGAGCATAATTCCAAATTCAATGGTCGCAATTATGGAACCTGGAAGCAGCGCATCATCGCAATCTTCGAATATCGAAACACCGATCAACTTGTTCTGGGTGTTAAGCAGCGTCCGACTTCTCCGGGTCCTGATCAAGATACATGGGATTTGAACAATCGAGAGGCAGTAATGCTTCTCAAACTCTCCGTAGCTGATGACCAGCTTTCTTAGATTCCATCCGGCAAGACAGCGGCCGAAATCTGGACACATCTAAAAGGTCTTCATGAGACTTCCGACAAGAGCAGAGCCTTCTTTCTGAAAAACACTCTGTTTTCTATTGTCATGGATGAGCGCACCTCGCTCCAGGCACACCTGAATCGGATTCAAGAAATCCGTGATCAGTTACTTGCCATCGGTCGCAAGATGGAGGAAGAGGATATTATGGTAATCACTCTTCGGAGTTTACCAAATTCCTATGAGCATTTTATCGAAACTCTCAACATCACATCTACTGGTGTTGATCTAAAGTTCACTGATCTCTGCACCCTGCTACTTCAGCAAGATCGGTGGAAACAACAGTTCGATAGCAGCTCCAGTTCCACCTCCACTGAGCAAGCCTTTGCTGCGAAATCCTTTCAGAAGGATAAGGGCAAGTTTCAGCAACCATCTCAGCAGAAGTCTTCTGCTCCAGCATCCGATGGTACCAAAAAGAAGAACATTCAATGCAACTATTGCCACAAGTATGGTCACATGAAGGTTGCATGTCGGAAACGCTTAGCTGCCCAGTCTAAGCAATCAGGTTCGCAACCCAAAGCGAACAGTGCAGAGCACACTGAGCAGGTGGAATCTGCCTTTTATGCCTTCATGGCTAAAAGACCCGCAAATCATGTACAGTCATCTGCCTGGTACATTGATTCAGGTGCCTCTCGACATTTCACTCACCGCAGAGACTGGTTTACTGACTACCAGCCTTATTCAGATTCTGTTATCTTTGGTGGTGGAGAAGAGTACACGGTTGTTGGTAAAGGCAACATTCAAATTCAGTCTGTTGGGAGGAAGCTCATATTCCTTGATGTGTACTACGTTCCAGGGATGGAACTAAATCTACTCTCGGTCAGTCAGTTGCTGCGACATTCTCCACACTTGGCAATCACCTTCAGTTCACATCAGTGCACCATCACTGATCGGGCAACTAAGTCTACTATTGCAGTTGGTCTTGAGGATCATGGTCTTTTCAGACTTACTGATTCTGGTGATTCTCAGGACTTAGCTATGGCTGCTTGGCGATCTTCCATCAGCACACTTTGGCATCAGCGATATGGGCACTTAAATGTGCATTATCTCTCACAACTTGCTCGGGATGAGCTTGTTCTTGGTTTGCCAGAGATTCAAACCCAACACCTTGGAGTTTGTGACGCATGTCAGGCTAGGAAGCAACATCGCACACCTTTCCCCAGTGGCGATTCTTGGCGAGCTTCTCAAGTACTTCAGCTTGTTCATGCTGATATCTGCGGCCCTATGGCCACTCCTTCTGTCCTTGGATACAGGTATTTTATGTTGTTTGTAGATGATTTCAGTAGAAAAATGTGGGTGTATTTCCTTAAAAAGAAATCCGATGCATTTATTGTATTTCAGAAGTTTAAACCCTTAGTTGAAAAAGAGTCTGGGAAATCTATTATTACTCTTAGATCAGACAATGGGGGGGAATTTTGTTCTAATGTTTTCTCCAGCTTCTTGGATACACATGGCATCCAACGCCAGTTCACCACACCCCACACGCCACAACAGAACAATGTAGTTGAACGTCGGAACAGGACAATCACCGAGATGGCTCGTTCCATGCTCGAACACAGACATGTTTCGAAGCGTTTTTGGGCAGAAGCAGTTAACACTGCAGTTTATCTGTTGAATCGGTCACCCACAGTGGCGGTCAAAGGTAAAACTCCGGAAGAGGCCTGGTCAGGTCGCAAGCCCAAAATCAGTCACCTGAAGGTTTTTGGCTCTCTTGCTTTTGTTTGGATCCCTAATGCTTCACGCACCAAGTTGGATGCCAAGAGTCAGAAACTGATGCTTGCTGGATATAGCAGTCTTCACAAAGCCTACCGCCTTATTGATGTTGAGACATCTCATCTCATATACAGCCGCGATGTAGTCTTTGATGAGCAGCGAGGACCATTCATGCCTGTTTCTCCTGTTCCTAATCCAGCAGACCAGCCTATGCAGGTTCATGATTTGGGAGTTCGGCTTCCATTAGGTCCACCTGATGGGAGGGCTCCAGTAGCTCCTACAACTCCAGTCCTGCCAGTGATACCTGTACAGCCACCTCCGGCTTCTCCTGCAGGATCACCTCGTTTTGAAGATGCTTCACCTGAGTTTGATCCAAATTCTTCTGATCAGGATCCTGCTGATCAAGCATCTCCTAGTACTACTGTTGGTCATTCTCCTCTCCGGCCTAAGTGGTGGGCTAAGACACTTGCTGATCTTCATGATGATGAGCTCATTGATGGGAGAACTACTCGGAAAAAGAGCAAAACTATAGATTCTGTTAACTTTGCTCTTATAGCCAACATTCACAGTGTGTTTGAACCTCAAACATATTCCGAGGCTAAAGGAATTCCAGAGTGGGAACAGGCCATGCAATCTGAACACCAGAGCCTGCTGAAGAACAACACTTGGGTCCTTTCTGATCTTCCCCCAGGGAAGAAACCCATTAGCTGCAAATGGGTCTACAAAATCAAATACAAATCAGATGGTACTTTGGATAAGTACAAAGCTCGTTTAGTGGCAAAGGGCTTTTCTCAGCGTCAGGGCATTGATTATGAGGAGACCTTTGCTCCTACTGCAAAGATGAGCACCATCAAATTAGTCTTAGCCATGGCAGCACAGTTTGGCTGGAAGGTCCATCAGATGGACGTAAAGAGTGCTTTCCTGAATGGTGATCTCCATGAAGAGGTCTACATGACGCAGCCTCCTGGTTTCAAGGTTGCTGGTAAAGACCATCAGGTTCTCAGATTGGTAAAAGCTCTCTATGGTTTGAAGCAGGCCCCTCGGGCATGGTACATCAAGATTGATACGTACCTCAGTGATCAAGGCTTCAAGAGGAGTTCTTCAGACTCAAATCTGTACATCAAGACTACTGACAGTGACATCATCCTTCTGGTTATCTATGTGGATGATCTGATCATCACTAGCAGTTCGGCATCTTTGATTCAGGGAATCAAACAACACTTATGCCAGTCTTTTGATATGACTGACCTTGGGCTCATGCATTATTGCTTAGGTGTTGAAGTTTGGCAACAGTCTTCTGGTATATTCATCTCTCAGTCCAAATATGCCAGAGCCTTGTTAGACAAATTCCGAATGCAGGATTGCAAACCTACATCTACACCTATGGAGAAAGGTCTCAAGTTATCAGCCAAGTCTGATTCTCCTTCTGTTGATGATACTACGTATAGGCAACTAGTAGGCAGCCTCATCTACCTATCTGCTACTAGGCCTGATATCAGCTTCGCAATCAGCTATATTTCACGCTTTATAACAGCTCCTAAGGCTGATCATTGGATGGCAGCAAAGCGTGTGCTTCGTTATGTGAAGGGCACTTCTGATTATGGACTTCTGTATTCTCGGAGTTCTAATCCTAAACTCAGTGGGTTCACCGATTCAGATTGGGCAAGCTCTGTTGATGATAAAAAGTCAACATCTGGATATGTGTTCAGTTTGGGATCCGGTGCAGTCACATGGACCAGCAAGAAGCAGTAGGCAGTTTCTCTCTCTTCTACAGAGGCTGAATATAGAGGGACTGTTAAGGCAGGATGTGAAGCTGTCTGGCTTCGTCGGATGCTTGGGGATATGCAGATGTCACCAGCAGGACCGACTACTCTGTTTGTTGATAACGAAGTCGTTATCAAGTTAGCACGAAATCCAGTCTTCCATGAACGAACCAAGCATATGGATGTTCATTGTCATTACATACGACAGCTGGTTGAAGACGGGACTATAGATCTGCAGTATGTTCCTACCTCAGATCAGACTGCAGACATTCTCACCAAGCCTCTTGGTCCTGATAAGTTTGTCAAATTCAGAGGACAGCTTGGCGTGTTAGATAGATTAACCATTAAGGGAGGTTATTACAATAATAGATAAGACGTCTATTATTAGTTAATGGTTATCTTGTAAATATCTTTAGCTTTAGTTTGCTTTCGTTTTTTGATTTCTCTGGAATAGAATGTTTCTATTCTTTACGATCGTTTCCTAAGGA
The DNA here is from genome assembly GCA_028749045.1 of Cupressus sempervirens. Classification (NCBI taxonomy): domain Eukaryota; kingdom Viridiplantae; phylum Streptophyta; class Pinopsida; order Cupressales; family Cupressaceae; genus Cupressus; species Cupressus sempervirens. Next base: position 471,896,892 of record CM053784.1, read on the forward strand.
AACATCGTCTCTTCCTTTTGTATAAATTGACCTTTCGGTCTCTATTATTTATAAGCAAGTATTTACCAATTACCTTGTAATAATGTTGCCATGCAAAAAATTGTCCCAAAGAAAATGACATGGAAAAACCACTTTCAACATTGTCAGTGTTTTGCAGATGCTAAATTTTATAATAAGATCATTTTTTAAAATTGCATCCAAGCTATTTCATTGACCTGAATCATCATTAAAATCACCAGGAACCTGATTTCTGAAATTTGGAAAAAGGCATAGCTATCTTACAATAGTGATCAAATCTTTAAACAGAATGTATTGTAAGTAAACCCAAGAATAATCTATACTGATCTAAGAGCCTCCATTCCATATGAGATATACACAAGGTAATTTAGAAGCCAAGTCTATGAATTAAATCTTCGCATTATTAGATGTTGCTGCAAAAGGGCAAGCACATTTAACAAGCTGGTCATTATCATTCAAATTAAATAAAGCCTACATGTACATAATAATGAAAAACAGTTATACAGCATTTTCTATACAGAAAAAATATTGTTAAATGTCAAATGATTAAACGGGTTTAACAAAGGTCAAGCATCAGATGACACCTAAAATACAGTGATCAAGGTTTCAGTATCAATCATTCAGCATCAGAAACCCAGTTTATCCTATTAGCAAATGTTTAAACTATAATTTTAATTTAGTAATTTAGAGTACCTCTAATCTCAATCTTGCAGTAATTACCTGAATAAACAAAGCTGCAGCGGTAGCCCTTTTTGCATGGTTTCGCAGTTCTCTTTCATGCATCACTTTCTCCAATAAAGCATCTCGAGTTATCTCTTTTGCACTAGCACCCCTTAGTGAAACCTATACAAGTGCAAAAATAACATTTTTAAGTCCATTAAGCTAGAATATAACAAATAAAAATACAAAACTCTCCAAAAGGCCATTTATTGCAAACAAGCAAAAGCACCAGTTGAATATATTTGTGCATGGAATATAAAGAGACAATAGAAGCTCTTGCTCATAAGGTTTCTTGCTTGACCCCATATTATCTCACATTACCATCTGAGCAACAACACTCAATACAGTGAAGCAAATACAAGAAGATGCAACCTAAATTATGCATACTACTAGAAAAAGTAAACAATGACCAGATCATATTAACTGATCATTTGACAGAGTCAAGGCCTATAAGTATAATATAGTATTTCCTCTTCCAACTTTCATGTGTGTACCATAAACTCCTAACCATCAAGCAGTGCATCAGAAAATGCATTGAAAGTCACAGAAGTACGCTTTCACTCCTAGAAATCACCTCTATAAAGACATTTTTAGCTCGAATGTAGAATTTGAACACAACACATATTCTCTCATTGACTCCTCTCTTCCTACTAGAGTCAAAAAATTGCCTACTTTGCACTTTCATCTTGCATTGTAAACTCATTTTAATGTGCATTTCCTAGTCATGTTTTAGAGCTCATTTTTTACTATTTCTTGGCCAAAAAACAAATCTCTGATGTAAAATACAAACTGTCATGTCCCATTCTTGAAATAGGATTAGACAATAAACAATAATAATAATTAAACCAAAAATATAAAAGAATAAAATTAAAGTTAAAGTTTAGGTAAATGAATGGTCAAAAGGTATGTATCGAAAGGTTGTCTCTCCCTCAAACATGAGACATAAAAGAGTGAGAAGAGAATTTCATTTGAGGAGAGGAAAGGAAGTAAGCAAGAATGCAAGGAATCAAGGAAGGATTAATAAAGGAAAAATTAGTAAATAAGGAAGAGTCTCTTTCAAAGGAACAGAAATAATGAAGGGATGACTTTGAAAGGGTGCTAATTGTGAAATCTTGTGTCTCTTGTCAAAAGGCAAGCATGATGAAGAGATGTGACCAGTCCCTTACATTGGAAGATATAAAGGGAAGGTGGTGTTATGCCCCTATGTGCGGAAGATGTGTCCCCCCATGGCCATGTCTATGTTGGGTTGTCACAAATCTTCAAATGCTCAGGTGTGATGCATGCAAGAGATGTCTCTTAAGGCCACCCTTGATGCCTATAGGTGTCGCCCTTACCACCAGGCCAGTCTTTTGGTGTAGTGGTCAGACCCTAGTGGTATCACAACTGAGTTCTCGAGGTCAAGACCTGTGGAGCATGGTGGGCTTGTGATGACCCTATGCATGGGAGATGTGCCTCAGCAGCCACATGTCTGAATGGGGTTGTCATAAATCCTCAAATGCTTGAGTGCAAAGCCTACAAGAAATGTGCCCCTAGGCCACCCTTGATAATTAAATGTGCCACCCTCACCACCAAGATAACCTTTTGGTGTGGTTAAGGAGGCAAATTCCATTTACTTGTCTTTACATGTTTCCCTCTTTTAATTTTTTATTGAACTTTGAGGGAAATATTTATCTCTTACAAATTTCTCTTTAGTCAACCATTAAAGTCGCTTTAATATTTTATTAAACAATCAAAATGAGTCCTCGTTAATTATGTTTAACTCTATTTACATTTACAAACTTAATTTTAATTATTTAAATAAATTATAATGTCCACTCTTAAAGGGGTATTACAATCCTCCCTTCCCAATGATTGCTTGCCTTTAAGCAATCTTTGGCAAAAATGTGACTCTATCAAACACTTGGATCTCAAACAAATCTAACAAATATTGCTCTACCATTTCGCTACATCACTCCAATACAACCAATATACTCCAACACCCTGTGAAGCCATTGAATTCTCTATGTAATCCAAACCATAAGACTGTTATACACCGGCAAAATGAAATGAGCATCTCTCATACCAACTCCAAACGTTGGTGTCTCATCAATGCTCCATTGATCAAAACTTAAAATATAATCCTCTTGTTGCCAAACCACATGCTCAACTGTATTTAGCAATGCAAACGCTAGAAACTAATATCTCCAATGTGAAAATTGACTCTCATGAAGTAATCCATTCATAAACACGTGCAGGAGCATCCTTGGGTTGTTGGCAATCTTGAATCGCCCAAAAATATTTCCATCCTATTTATCCGTTAACTATTCATTTGAGCAATTTTTCTATTGTTTTTTGCTTGCAATTGGTCCAACAGGCTCCTTTTCTTATGTGATCCTTATGGCGTGGTCTAGGCATTGTGGAGATCCTATGTCTACCTTTGATCATATTTTGATGTTTCCAAATAAAGTTATCTTAAGATTGGTTTGGTCCTATTCTAGCTTTCCTAAACTAATGGTTGGGTTGGCAAGATGCAGTTTGCAATGGAGATTCACAGCATGTGATCTATAATAATGCAGTGCTCTATGTTGTAATATGTCTCATTGATCATCTTGTATGTTTGTATGGCATGATATATTCATTTAAGGATTGAACTTATAATTTGGGCCCCAAAGTTTGGAATACGTTTACTTTGTCTTGGAAATTATTGATCGAATAACCCAACCTGTAGCTAGCGATCTTGCATATAAGTAAGTTAGAATTTCTAGTTTAGTAATGCAAGGAAGGCATGACCGTAGTGCAAGAACCAACAATCATGCTACATGATTAGGAGGTAGAACAGTCTGGAAAGCAACTGGGATAACTCTGATTTGTTGATACCTTCATAGTTTTTCAGGGATAATTAGTTGCGAACTTGCTAGCAATTTTACATTAACAATGGTGATGTCGTAACTCCATTTACATGCCAACTTGATGATAATCTAGTGATATTCATCCATATTGCGTTCACTATTCTAGGTTTGTGCATTTCCATCGTGGCCTACTCTTGGTGAAAGGTTAGACATCTCTCTTGGGGATTCTTTGATCTTGGCTGCATCAAGTGGTATCAGAGTTGGTTTCGTTGGTTGCTGGTGATTGCAAGCACTTGGAATGCCCTCTTTGACTTACATCTCTTGTTGTTGTAAAGAGGCAGAAGTGAGGTTATAATCTACTTCATCCGGAGATTAGTGCAACATGGCAAAAGAAGGATTCACAATTAGAAGATTGGAGATCACACTTGTGAACCTAGTTGTGGAGTGGCAGAAGATCTCGGATCTGACCTACAATTGTGGTGATTGCACAAAGAGGGATAGATTGGTTGGATGGATTTGATAAGTTTTCTGGATATCGGACAAACCAAGTTGATTGAGGCAAATTGTTGTGTTGGCAGATTATCGGATCGGATTAGGACAATCAACACTTGTGATCAAATCGTCAAACCTGAGGAATTGAAAATTGGCATCTTGGTAAACATGCCACCTAGAAGACTAGAGCAAATGATGATGGATTTCAAAAATGACATAAGGACTAAGATATGGAATGCTTTAGCTTGGGCTAGGAGAAACTCTGAGACCAAAGATGAATTTGAAGAAGTAGTTGAAGATCTTTAGAAACTTGAAGTTGAGATTCCTACCGAAGAAGAAAGATTGTTGAAAGCTATGGTACAAATTGGTAAGAATCATAGAATTGATGTTGCATGCATTTTTCATTCTTTACATCCAGAAGAATTTATAGATTGGATAAATGAACTAGAAAATTACTTTGAGCTTGACGATGTTAAAGATCCACAAAGTTAGATTAGCACACAATAAGTTGAAGGGTCATGTTGCCTTGTGGTGGAAGGAATTGCAGAAAGATAGAGAAGATAATGGTGAGCCTAAGATAATTGGATGGAAGGTTATGGTTTCTAGACTTAAAGCTACGTTCATACCAAAGGATTATGAACTTGAATTGTTTAAGAGGTTACAGAATCTGAAGCAGAAAGATCTGACAATGAAAGAGCACACCAAGGAGTTCTACAAGATGACAATTAGGTCTGGGCACCAAGAGTCATCCAAGGAGAAGGTGGCTAGGTATGTTAATGGTTTGAGACTTAACATTTAGGATGAGTTAAGTATGTTGAGGACTGGCACAATTGAAAATGCTTATCAATAAACCCTAATGGTAGAAGATAAGTTTAAGCAAAAGCAAGTTACAACTAGAGTTAGGGATAAACAAGTTGTTGACAAAAGAAAGGATAAACTAGTGATTGAAGTGAACTTGCTCATAAGATTTAGGGAAGGAGCAAAAGTAATGGAGAATTCAAAGGCACTTGTTTCAAACGTGGTGATATTAGTCATAAAGATTTCCAATGGTTGGTTGGTTCTAGCAAAGAAAAACAGAACCTAGTGGCACATGAGGAACAAGTAGAGAAGGATGCACTTGTTGAAAGAAGTTGCACCTAAGATGGAAAAATCTATGATGTACTAAAGAGTTATGTTGAGCAAGGAACCAAAGCCTATGCGGAGAAGGCAATTGTTTTGAATTGCTTGAAAGTCCAGTGGTAAATGTTGCAAACTAATAATGGATGGTGGAAGTATAGATAATCTTATGTCTAAGGAAATGGTAGAAAAGCTATTATTGACAGGACTTGAGCATCTTTGTCCTTATGGGACAATCTAATTTCAGAAAGATCACATGGTAGAAGTGAAAGAACAATGTTGAGTTAATTAACATCATCAGATTTCCACAGTCCATTTGTAAATAAGAAGTTTCTGGATTCGATTGTGTGTAATTTTTTTACCATCAACGTTTCAGATCATACTACATGATCCATCATCAGGATGAGAAGAGCAGGATAGTAGAGATATGCAGACTAAGCCTAACTCAAGAGATATAAGAAAAGAAGTGGAGAGCACGCAAATCCATGAAAAGCAAAAAGACTCACTTAATGAAATAAATGAGACTTGAGAGATGGAGGGCACAAAAGAGGTTAAAAATATAATTAAAGGTGATGAAAATAAGAAAATGGAAAGAAAGAAGTGACGAACTTAAGAGAACCACAAGACCCAAACAAAACGAGAAAAAAACAAAAAAGACCACAAAAATACCTACGCACGCAAAAGCATATATATATAAACCAATAAAAGAATATAACTAAGGAAAAACTAATAAATAGTGCATATTATTATATATAATATACAAATAAGAAATAAAATGTACTATAACACCCTTATATCTACCAAAAAAAAAACCCTAAGAGAAAAGAACCAAAATAGAAGCACAACCAAAAGCAAGTAATTAAATATATATAAGAATAAACAAATATATACTAATTAACAACCAATACACCTATTAAGTAATGCTATATACTACAGAATATACTATTATCATAGTATATATATATATAATATATACTATGTATATAAAGCAATAATATACTACAAAAATAAAAGCACAAATATATTACCATCATATATATATATATATATATATATATATATATATATATATATATATATATACTCGCTTTAGACTTTGTTTATCATTTTTATGTACTTTTTGTCCTTTAGCTTTTAGTAGTCTATTATAGGTTAACACAACCTATAATAGACTACTAAAAGCTAAAGGACAAAAAGTACATAAAAATGATAAACAAAGTCTAAAGCGAGTATATATATATATATATATATATATATATAGGCAAACACCTATGCAACTATAAATGCGCCCATATCCAAATGAATGTGCCAAGTATATATATACCTATATGCAAAACCATATATATATATGTGTAGTATATATACATATATATGTTGTACCAAGGCAAAACCCCAATGCATATACACTTGGAAAATATGTATGCAAGTATATATATATATATACCCACATATATAAAACCCACATACATATAAATATGGATATATATAAACATATTTATATATAAATATATAAGTATATTTATATATTTATTAATAGAAATATGAAAAAATATAAATATATATGTATATGAGATTAAATAAAGCAAATATAAATACAAGAATGTATGTATATATGTGATAAATACACAAATATAAATATTAAGAAATATAAATACAAAAATATTGATTAATATAATATTAATAAGAAATGGAGAAGAGGGATATAAATATAAATATATATTTATAATGATACCCACATATATAAATACATAAATATATATTTAACTATTTATATATATCTATATAGCCACATGTGTATATATCTAAATAATGAAAATATACATATATATATCTATAAATACAAAAGCATGCATATATATTAGAAAATCCAACTATAAAACAAAAGCATAAGCAAGAATATATATATATATATATATATATATATATATATATATATATATATATATATATGTATGTATGTATGTATGTATGTATGTATGTATGTATGTATGCAACTAAATACCAAAAAGAAAACAACATAAGCAGGAAATTGATAAGACAATAGAGGAAGAAAGGGAACAGAGAAGCGAAAAAATGAACCCGAATGGACAACAAGAGCGATCAAGAAGCAATGATCAAGCGAGCAAGGGTGGGAGAGAGGGAGAGAGGGAGGAGAGAGAGAGGGGGAGGGAGAGGGAGAGAGAGAGAGAGAGAGAGAGAGATCAGCACAAACCCAGGAGGGAGAACACCAAGAGAAACAAAGGAGAAAGGGAGAGCAAAAAATGAGAGAGAGGGGGGGGGAGAGGGAACACCATTGCAACAAAAAACAAAACAAAGAGCACGAAGGAGAACCACTAGAGAATCAAGGATGGAGGGGTCTGCCAAGCATGCCAGAATGGGGGTTGCCAAGAGAATCGAGCAGGGGGCGCCACGTATGGTTGATGGACCATCCATCATCACGGTTAAGGTTAATGGTATGGAAGGTAATGGCAATGGCCTCTTTTAGCTTCCTCTTGAAATAATTGTCCTCCTATTTGTCTAGAGAATACCAAAATCGTGTCCAAGGAGGACAATTATTTCAAGAGGAAGCTAAAAGAGGCCATTGCCATTACCTTCCATCCCATTAACCTTAACCGTGATGATGGATGGTCCATCAACCATATGTGGCGCCCCCTGCTCGATTCTCTTGGCAGACCCCTCCATCCTTGATTCTCTAGTGGTTCTCCTTCATGCTCTTTCTTTTGTTTTTTGTTGCAATGGTGTTCTCCCCCTTCTGCCCCCCCCCCCCCCCCCCCCCCCCTCTCTCTCATTTTTTGCTCTCCCTTTCTCCTTGGTTTCTCTTGGTGTTCTCCCTCCTGGGTTTGTGCTGATCTCTCTCTCTCTCTCTCTCCCTCTCTCGCACCCTTGCTCGCCTGATCCTTGCTTCTTGATCGCTCTTGTTGTCCATTCGAGTTCATTTTTTCACTTCTCTGTTCCTTTTCTTCCTCTTTTGTCTTATCAATTTCCTGCTTATGTTGTTTTCTTTTTAGTATTTAGTTGCCTATATATATATATATATATATATATATATATATATTCATTCTTGCTTATGCCTTTGTTTTATAGTTGTATTTTCTAATATATATGCATGCGTATTTATAGATATATATAAATAGTTAAATATATATTTATGTATTTATATATGTGGGTATCATTATAAATATATATATTTATATTTATATCCCTCTTCTCCATTTCTTATTAATATTATATTAATCAATATTTTTGTACTTATATTTCTTAATATTTATATGTGTATTTATCATATATATACATATATTCTTGTATTTATATTTTTTTTATTTAATCTCGTATACATATGTATTTATATTTTTTCATATTTATATTAATAAATATATAAATATACTTATCTATTTATATATAAATATATTTATATATATCCATATTTATATGTATGTGGGTTTTATATATGTGGGTATACATATAAATACTTGCATACATATTTTCCAAGTGTATATGCATTGGGGTTTTGCCTTGGTACAAAATATATATATATATATATATGTGTGTGTGTGTGTGTGTGTGTATATATACTACACGTATATATATGGTTTCATGTATAGGTATATATATACTTGGCACATTCATTTGGATATGGGCGCGTTTATAGTTGCATAGGTGTTTGCCTATATATATATATATATATATATATATATACTCGCTTTAGACTTTGTTTATCATTTTTATGTACTTTTTGTCCTTTAGCTTTTAGTAGTCTATTATAGGTTGTGTTAGTGCATCTTATATAACCTATAATAGACTACTAAAAGCTAAAGGACAAAAAGTACATAAAAATGATAAACAAAGTCTAAAGCGAGTATATATGATGGTAATATATTTGTGCTTTTATTTTTGTAGTATATTATTGCTTTATATACATAGTATATATATTATATATATATACTATGATAATAGTATATTCCGTAGTATATAGCGTTACATAATAGGTGTATTGGTTGTTAATTAGTATATATTTGTTTATTCTTATATATATTTAATTACTTACTTTTGGTTGTGCTTCTATTTTGGTTCTTTTCTCTTAGGGTTTTTTTTTTTGGTAGATATAAGGGTGTTATAGTACATTTTATTTCTTAATTGTATATTATATATAATAATATGCACTATTTATTAGTTTTTCCTTAGTTATATTCTTTTATTGGTTTATATATATATGCTTTCGCGTGCATAGGTATTTTTGTGGTCTTTTTCGTTTTTTCTCATTTTGTTTGGGTCTTGTGGTTCTCTTAAGTTCGTCACTTCTTTCTTTCCATTTTCTTATTTTCATCACCTTTAATTTTATTTTTAACCTCTTTTGTGCCCTCCATCTCTCAAGTCTCATTTATTTCATTGAGTTTTTTTGCTTTCCATGGATTTGCGTGCTCTCCACTTCTCTTCTTATATCTCTTGAGTTAGGCTCAGTCTGCATATCTCTACTATCTTGCTCTTCTCATCCTAATGATGGATCATGTAGTATGATCCAAAATGTTGATGGTAAAAAAATCACACACAATCGAATCCAGAAAACTTCTTATTTATTTAATGTTGAGTTAATTTCAATATTGGACCTTAATGAGATGAGATACTTTGTGATGCGATTACTACAAGCGCTTGTCATGTTTTGTTGGGTAGACCTTGGCAATATGATGTTTTCTCTATTCATTATTGTCAAATTAATGGTGTTTCTATCATCAAGGATGGCAAAAGATTTACTTTACCTCCCTTAAAGGATGAAGCAATGAAACTTGAGATCTTAAGTATGAGAACACCTTAGGTGATTAGGTTGTTCCGGATCAAAAGGTGACAGATCTACAACATGTGATTGATAGGATTTGGAGGTTGAGCAGTTACCATAGGATTTGATGGATAGACATGAACTGGTAACTTGAAGATTCGATAGACATGAACTGGTGACAACCAGATGTTACAGCAGGTTACCAGAAGAGATGGTATTGTGGTATCAGGTGAGCAACAGAATCCTGAGAATGGATTGAAGATTAATTTGTTGAATAAATTTAGAAGTGGAGTTGAACAGAAAAAGATGAAGCAAATACAGATTTATAATTACAGTGATGGCAGAGGCAGAGATATATGGTTCAGTAAGTTTGAAAAGAGCAGAGGTTATAGCAGTAAAAACAATGAGATGCCCAAGGGAAGCGGTTATTCTGCTAGAGGTTTGTGGAGCACTTGCATCAACAGTAGTAGGAGTGGTTATGGGCAGAATCAGAACAATACTAGTTCTTCGGATGGAGAAGACAAGTGGGTGAAGAATGTTCATGGCATCTACATTCTGAATCCTGTCAGAAGTTCATAAATTCCTTTTATGAAACATCTTCTATTCATCTAGGGTGTCTAATGCAGGAGCATCCTTGGTTCGTTGGCAATCATGCATCACCCAATAATATTTCCTTTCTGTTTATTTGTTTACTATTCATTTGAGCAGTTTTTCTATTGTTTTTCCTTGCGATCGATCCAACAGGCTCGTTTTCTTTTGCAATCCTTATGGCGTGGTCTAGGGATCATGGAAATCCTATGTCCATCTTCGCATGGTGTTCTGATGTTTCCAGATAAATTTATCTTAAGATTGGTCTGGTCCTATTCTGGCTTTCCTGTTCTCAATGGTCAGGTTGGTGAGATGAAGCTTGCAATGGAGATTCACGACGTCTGATTCGTAATGGCGCATTGTTCTATGTTGTAATACGTCTCATTAATCCTCTTGTATGTTTGTGCATAATTATATATTCATTTGAGGATTATTCTTATAAATTGGGCCCTGACCTATCTGTTTGGAACATGTTTCCTTTGTCTTGGAAATTATTGATCGGATAAGCCTACCTGTGGCTGGCAATCTTGTATATAAGTAGATTCGAGGTTCTAGTTGAGTAGTGCAAAGAAGGCATAATAGTAGTGTGAGAAGTGGCATTCATGCTACATGATTAGTAAGGCATGATAGAGTACTTGTATTTTATATCAACACATCTGAAGGAGCACTATATTAAACCCTGCTGAAACAAGCTTTCAGTATGTACCATGGACAAAAAGAGAATAATGTTTTCCAAGTTCCTTGAGCTTTTAGACCAATTCTGGGTGTTACAATATTTATCAGGGCACCGAGCTGCTAATTTTAATTCCAGAATCTAAGAATTGCAGTTGTAACCAATGCCAAGAATTCAACGATGCCAATTTTCTTAGAAATATTGGAAAGAGACAATTTTTATAATATAGATTGGAGCTAAGAATAACAGTGGTTCGAGAGGCATACAATTTAACTAGTCAGATAGGTTTCAAATCAAAGGACATCCTATAATACGTCTCTGCATCATACCTTGTGCTGCTGAGAATTACCAATACCATGTGAAAAGAAAGTTCCTGAGTGTTTTAGATATCAATACCATAGGCTGTGAGTGAATACAATAGTTATACAAGCTGATCAACATTGCAATAAGTCCGTTCTGAGATTATCCTCACTGGAGGTGATAGAGAATGATTTAAATTCCACCGTGATATTGACTCACCAAACAGTAGTGGCTAAACCATTCTTAAATCCAGGGGTTGAGTTATGAAGAATTGATTTTGTTAATGTTGTCGAGGGAGCTATCTGAGCACAAGCTGAACAAGGAATGCTAGGGATAAATTTCAATGAACCCCTCTAGAGATGTCAATTCTTGTGCGCACATTCCAGTACAAGAGGTGGTATATCCATATATACATATTTATGTTAACAATAAAGTTTCAATTGGTGAACACTATCTATACCTGTGCTGGAATGAACAGGTGTTGTAACTGGTTTCATACTAGAAGATGGCAGAGTTGTTCCTGTTATTCAGGCCTAATAGCAATCTCCTGTGAATTTTTTATGGTTGATGCTTGGAGATTAGAAACAGTGGGTATGGCAATCTTAAATGAAAAATAATTTTCAGCCGCTGATATCAAACAAGGTGTGTCTTCTTACAGGGTTGTAGTATCCTTAAGTCTCACAGTTTAGTTATTTCCGTCCAGACATGAATGATCAAATTTAAAGAAGAATGGAAGCCTAGTTTCAGAAGCACCTAGTTCCAGAGGTGCACCATGAGGTCAAGAGTCATACCATGAGTAAATTCATTCAAGTTGAGTCTATGTTTACCTTTAAGGTCATTTTGATGTAATTCAAGGCATAATAAGTCCTTATGAAAAACACTGCAAGTCGTTTGTACCAAGTTGTGCATTAAGGTCCTAATAGGGTCAATATGGTCAAGGTATGTAGAAATGCCAAGGAAGGGTAATAATGCTGTAAGATGTTATTTTCAGTCCATCTTGAAGAGATTTAAGCGTCCATGCAAAGTTCAAAGTTATTCTGTTAGAGCATTAAAGTTGCAAACAATGATGCAAAAGGGGAAATCGTTCGGTCTACGGACAATTTAAGTAGTTATGGTTGAGGAAAGCCTTACAAAAGCCTTTGAATGGTCGAGTTTTAGTCAGTGGGCAGGTTGGAGGAAAGGTTTGTGCGGTTACATATTTGATGCCCCTGACTGATACACCAAAACTGCAGTCTTGTTGACAGTCAAAGAGTTTATAAAAAATATGAATGCAAAGGCCCATATAAGGTTGGTTGGAGGATCACTGAAGGGAAGCTCTATGATGTAAAATCATTTGAAATGTTTTGTTTTGAAAGTTTATTGAATTTGAGAATAGTTTTTGTTTGAAAAAATTGTCTCTGAAAACTATCATGTTTCCTTATCTTTCCAAGCATTTTTCTATAAGCAAATGGATTCAATAAGATTTAAAATGTATTTGAATTCAAAGATCGGTGTATTAACTTTGTTTTAAGATTGGGCTGAGCAGTAGCCGTGACCTGTAGGGGGGGCAAATGATCCAATTGTCTAAAAACAGTTTATAGACCCTCACTAACAGGGAAGTATGGAAGGATTTGGTTATAGCTGGCATTTAACCAATGGAAAATTTTAAATCTTGGATATTTTGAAGTATATTCAATAGACTATAAGATGGATTTCATTCGGTGGTAAATGGTTTCTTTTATAAGTTATTTGATACCCCAGCAGGCCAAGTTGTCCATTTTTCATGGTTGTGACAGCCAGTTTCATAGATCTTTCAATTATGGGTGTTTTAAAAGTCTTGTATCAGAACAAATTGATAGGATGTGTTCTAGATAACCCCATAAACCTCCTGCAGCATTGGGAGAATAAAATTTACGGAGATTGGGCATTAAACTTGTGTAAGAACAGTCTGAAAGTACTGTCATGTAGTGACAGTCATGTCCTTTGAAATATAGTTGATTCATCTGAATTAATTTATGTGATAAGTTTTGCAATCCTATTTGACATCGAAGATTATCTATGGTCTAATTGGATGGATGGGAAAAAAGTTGGAGAGTTGGTACTCTAATGCTGTTATGAAAGGTTGTGTCCAGGATTGTGCTACTGTGATTGATGAACTTACTTGTGGGTGGTGAGTTTATAGTTTCTTCGATCAGCATAAAGTTCACAGATATGGTGAGAAGGACCAATGGAGTATTCTTTCAGAATGAAAGGTAACAATTCTGAGTTTTTGTTATCACCATCAAAGAGTTTTGGCATTGTGTGTGGATTGCAACAGAAAGGCCTAACAGGCCTTGAGGCTTGACCTTGTGGTAAGAGTTAAAGGTACATTTGAAAGTACTTGTGATGTATTATTGATGGAGATTGTGAATTGAGGACTGTTAGTTGATCCTATGGTTGTGTGTTGATAAGGTTGTTTGAATGTGCCTTTTGGTGATTCCATTTGTTGATGGTGAACATGATGAAGATATGGTTTCCTTGTGCGAATAGTTGATTTGGGTTGTGATGTCTTTGGAAGTTGTAAGTTGATTGGTTGATTTTGGATTGTTGAAGTGGCTTGAAAGGCCTAATTGTAAGGTTTTGGTTCCTCTTGAAGAGTTAAAATGAGTTGGGATCAAGAAGATCCTTCAATGTTTGGTGTTGCTCCATGATGCTCTGCATCAAAGTCATTTCCAAGATTAGGTATGGAGACAGTATTGAGAAACAATTCATGGTGGTTATAAGAGGAAACTGTGTGCAACTTTAAAGTTTCAGCGGATTGACCTTCAGTAGCGTTTCTTCAAATTGTAACCTGGTTCATAAAACACTCTAAATTTCTAGTAATATTGATTATCTGCACTTTCAATTGGGCATGCAATGCAGTGGATATTTTACTGCAAATTGATATGAACATATTCATTTTCTTAAACTTCAAGTTAAGAATTTTTCTTCAAGTGGTTGAGTTACGGATTGGATATATTAAAAGTTGCATTCAATTTTCACAGCAAACAAACCATTCAACAGTCATAAACTTGAACTATACATAAACATATTTGACACAATATCTAAAAGTCGATAGCATAATGTTGGTATTTGTATGACAAGTGTTTGCTATAATGTCGAAATCTAAACTCAAAAAGGGAGTGCAAACTAATTGGTAGGACTTGGGATAGCCTATTACACCTTCCAACCTTATGTTCAGGAAACAAGCCATTCCTCTAGTTGTCCAGAGACCAAGATCAACTTCTCAAAAAAAATTGATTTTTGTTGATAAAAAATTGGCCAAAAACTTTGAAACCACAATTTTGCCAAAATTTGTCCAAAGCAGCTGTTATCAAACAGTGCCATGATTTTGTGGAAAATTTGTCAAACACTAATGCAATGCTGAAGTCAGGCAGTTCTGTGAAAAAAACCTTCAAAAACCCTTCTAGATCAGAACATTCATCATTTTTGAAAGAACAAAAAATGCAAAACCCTTTGTCAAGAAAAAACAACAAGCTGCCTCAGTCACAAGAACAGAGAACCCTTATAGCAGAGAGCAGTAGGGTTTCTGATTTGTCTGCTAAAGCTAGAGAGGACGGGGAAGATGCAAATGGTGATAGAGCTTTGGAACAGGTTCCTGGTAGGTCCTTGGCACCTTTAAGGTTCTGTCCTATTTTTTGTGCGGAGATTTTGATCTCTCTGCTTTTGGCGAGGTTTTCTGAGAATGCTAGGCAGCTTTCTTCCTTCTTTCTGCCCATATCTGGTTTCTGAATGGTGGGTGGCCTTTCTTGGGCCTATGTGGGCTGGGGTTTCTCCTCGGTTGGTTTTAGTATTGCCTTATCTGCAGCAAATCTTGTTGTTGGGGTTTTGTTGTTTTGTGAGGATCATGTGTTATTAGATGTTGTAAAAGCCAAAATTCTAAAAAACATAATAAAATAATATACAACTTTATATTCATCAAATTGATAAAATAAGTTAATAACTGAACTTGATTCATGTTGTTTACTTTTAGTTTTTAATTGTTCTTCTTTGGTGTTTCGTCCTCCATAGGCAAAAGAGTATCATCAAGGGTTTTAATTTTTTACCACCCAACCATGGATCTAAGAGCAAATAGAATTCCACAATCCATAACTTATCTTCAAAATTGCTTCTGCCTTCAATTGTGCCAATGTTTTGATGCATCAACATTTCGGATCACACTCTGTGACCCATCATCAGGATGATTAATAGAAAGCATAAGAAGAAAAACTGACACAATCAAATCCAGAAGCAGTTTTGAAAACCATGGATCTTTCAATCGTGACTTACAAACCTACACAACTTCAAAAGGAAGTAACCCAGCCCTTCCTAGAGGTCCACAAGTACACTACCCATTTTCATGCCATCAAAGACTTGGTATAGAACCAACAATCGTCCTAGCCAATCAGCCTTAAAACATCCTTACCTAATAGGTGACCTTCCTATTTAGATGTTGTGCTATTGTTTCTAGTGACTGACATATACTAGCCATGGCATAGTATCACCTTAGCAAGGCTTTTAAAAGTACAAGCACATACACTATGCAGTCAATGTCACCACCAATCTCATTACATGGGCCTCCTGGCCCAATGGTTCAAATAATCATATCCTGATAGCATTAACTTTCACAGGTTACACAAGTTTTACAGAGGTTCTACCCGCCTCAAGGCTCACATAGAAGCTTTTGGCGTTCCTATTAAATACCCATCCCTTAGAGGTTGAAATCACCTAAGGCAGAAATCTAGCTAGCACAATACATTACTATATAGATCAAAGACTTGGTAGTTTTTTTTCAGTAAGATAATTTCAGTTTTAAGCCAAACATGTAAGCTTAGTTATCAGTTCAAGTTTGGTTCAAAATATGGGTTCAAAGAACCGGTTCGCCAGTACGGCAAATTTTTGGAAAGGGTTTTGGGCTCATTGGTACAAAAATGTGTAAAATTATAAAAAAATTTATATATATATATATATATATATATGAAGCCTAGAAGCATAGAGTATCATAAAATCATATGATGTAAACTCCACCTTTCACAAACTTCTTTTGCTCAATCACCTATTTGCTCACAAAATCACCTATTTGCACACCACAAATGATGTTAGAAGCCAAAATAACCTACTTACATTCACTTTTTAGGGCAACCGGAACTCAAAAAATATAAAATTCTCCCAAATTTGATCTGGGCAGCCAAATTTCACCCAGGTTCAAATTCTGGACTGCGGGTTCGAACCAACCCAAGGGAAATCAAACCCTGATCGAACCTGGGTCGAACCAGACCAGTATTTCGAACTGGTTCAAACCCAGGTAACTAAGCATGTAAGTATTGCAATGCTCTTATATCATATTATCAGAAAAACAGATTTGACAAACTTCCATACCATTAAACAGAGAAAGTAATTAAACCTGCCACATGCAGCTTTTCCTAGTCTTCTTATTTGTGCATTTCAATAATAGTCATGATGATGCAAATTATTTTTGTAAGGTGCACGCAGATCAGAGAACGACATGTCTCCAATACATGCAGTAGTGCACAGCTTATTCTACTATCTATGAATGAGAG
The DNA here is from genome assembly GCA_028749045.1 of Cupressus sempervirens. Classification (NCBI taxonomy): domain Eukaryota; kingdom Viridiplantae; phylum Streptophyta; class Pinopsida; order Cupressales; family Cupressaceae; genus Cupressus; species Cupressus sempervirens. The sequence goes on from CM053784.1 coordinate 471,913,956, forward strand.
TGCAGATCTGTATCAGTCTTTCCACATTCAAGCTTATGAAGTGCAGGGAAATCGATCAAACTACCATGTTCTTTATTATTCAAAATCGTGTCATGAAGTAAACATTTGGTGATATACATTTAAATTAATCCATCTAGACAATCAAGAATGTCTACCACCAATTTCTTTTGTTCTTGCTGACTCGAATGGCTATATTCAACATAAATAAAATAGTCACTTTACATACAACAATAAAATTATTCCAATTTAATCATAATACAAAAAGAGCTATCGACGTACAAAGTAAAAACATATTTAGAGATTGATCAAGAACAGAAAAACTGTCCCTACAAATTAATTCAATGCAAGATGAACGGCCTCAACATTCACATAGCTCTAGCATTAATCTCCAAATGTAAGTATGCTACAAAACAGAGCTAATGCAAATGAAGATCACAGAGCAGAGAAAATCATGGAACAAAACTAATCCAATGCACATTGATTGCAGAACGGAGCAACTCCAATGATAAGCACAGAACACAACTCCTCAAAAATCCTCCAAAATCACTGAACAGAGCAGCCTTTATGATAAGCATGCGACAGAATAACTCCAAAATAGCACATAATCCACACATAGAAAAGAACAAAAACAAGAATTGAATGCCCCCCCACTTTTCCCCCCAAAAAGCGAGCTCCCCTCTGTGAGATAGGCAGCAAAGAGTAACTCCTTACCACAGAAATTACTCTTGCCACCTTTCAAAATTGTCAGTAAGATAACTCTTAATCATATGAAAAGAACATAAACATGCCCCTCGATCAAACAGGTGAGCTCAAATAATAATATTCAACATTAAAGAATGATGTTCAAATTTATATAAATTGCAGATGATTTTATATACATATATGTTGTCCTCCATTTTGTCATCACAAAATGGAGGTAACAGTATGAAAGTTTTCCAAATGAGTTTCGCATTTGTCTAAGACAACTCATTATTTGATTGGCAAAAATTAATCAAACGATTGCCATCAATTCATATAATGAAACGTTTTACTGAAGGTTCATCAAGTCTTTTCCATCTTTTCAGTTTGTTATCTTATACTTGATTTTTAAAACCTTTAGAGTCCCTTTTGGGTCTTTAAATGTTTGTTTTGTTTGTTTTTATCTTTTTGTTTTCTTCAATCTCTTGCTTTTGGTCATACCATTGATTCGAGATATCTTGGGGCTTAAATGGAGTTGGTAGTCAAAAGATATTAAGGATTAAGTGCCCAAAAAGTGGGGTTTGCAACTTCAATTGCATATTTAAAATAGTCTTCATATTTAATATTATGTTGCACTTTTTGAAAAATATAACTTTAAAATGAGTTTATGTTACGTTTTTAAGTTATTTTATCACTTTGAATTTATCACTCAAGTGATTAAAGTCATTAAAATGCACTTTATGTCATAACTTAATGTTGAGTTGCTTTTTAATTTATCTCTTAAGTGACTTTATCACTGTATAGTCTAGTTTGATGTTGAGATTTACTTTAATGCTTTAATTTGAAGCATTTAAGTGAAATATCACTTTTTGAGCATAATATGTAAAATATATAGTGTAAATATGTATTTGACCCCTTTAAGTGAGATTTGCTTAATCAAATCAAATAGACATGTGCTAAATAGAAAACTTAAGCGATGCAAGTGTTACATCCCAATTTTTGACCCAATTTAAAATGTTCATATAGCCGTTGAGGTTTCACGTGAAGTTAGTTGACGGTTGAAATTTGTTATAATCATGTGAAATGGTAAGATGGTTAATCATTATAATTTCACATGAAGATGACATGCTAGTTAACTATTATAATGATATTTTAAAGCTATTGCGGATAGTTGGTTATTTATCATGAATTTATGGGAATTGAAAAGGCTGTTAGCCGTTACGATCATTTATGAATAATAACTTATTATGGTAATATGATTTTAACTGTGGAGAATTTCCTTGTAGGGAGCACGTCAAAGGGGTGGAAGCATTGTCAGAAAAGAATTGGGCACAAGGGCATCACCATCACTGGGCAAATGGGTATGAATCTTGAATCACCATGGTCAAGGACCTAGCAACTTGTATAAAAGGATATAATCATTGGGCATTGTTGGTAAACAAATTGTTCTTTCTTTTAATAACTCTCAAAGCGCCCAAATGTGTAAAGAACAATTGAATACAACAGTTGAGAAAATATCATTTGATGATTAATTTCTCTCTGAATTATAGGTACAGCTCCCTTGTGTATGATTTTCAAAGAATTTGTTTATTTCTAATTCTACTATGGTGTGTTCTTGACCAGAGATTAGAAGAGATAAACCAAGTTGGGTCTAGGTAGAACTAACTCGAGCAATAGATTGGTCTTGAGATGAGATCAATTCTGAAAATTCACACATCTTATGAATCTACGTAATTAATCATGCAAATATGAAAACTTGTAGTATGAATTATATGCAGAATGATACGATATGATGCTAAGATGCAAGACTATAATAGAAGTATTTCTTTTAACTTCAGTAATTCTCTTATTACTTATAAGTTTGTTAAATTGAAAAGAGATACAAAACTCCGTTTGTTTTTAGATTTCTAATCTAACTTGAAAGAAATACACAGACTAACATATGCATGGAACAATAAATCAATGGTATCAAACACTACAATTCTTGTCTCTGTAACGAGTATTTCACACCAAAATTTGTCGACCTTTGCATTAATTATCAAAGTTACATTTATAGGCTCCTTCAAGTTCTAAGCCAATTATAGATTCATCATTTACATCAACAGAGTACTTGAATCGCTCAGAAATCTAACAGTCAACAGTTACAATTCCATACATCAGAGAAAGAAAAGAAGAAATGATTAGAAACCCTCAATAGGGTTCATATTCCTCTCTGATTTGTAACAGTCACCTTGGCGCCAAATCCATGTAATTCATATCTCAACAGTCACTATAGGTTTGAATTCTCATCGTCGTTCTCGAATCAACGATCATGATTAAAACATAACAATGCTCTTTTATTTTTTCCTCATGGCGTCTTGTTATTCATACGATATATTCTTTCGATGCGATGATGCGATCGATTGATTTTCGTTGTTTCGCTGTGTTAACTCAAGGTCTCATTTAGCCCCTTGCAAATATGTGAATGTCTATTGTCGCTCCTTCGCAGCCTTCACCTCAAGTTATGATTAACCCATTGCAACGATGCGATCACTATCTTGGTTTACTATTCGCAGCTTTGCCACCTAAACTCAAAATTAACTTTAACTCCTTGCGACCATGCGATAACCGTTTCGCTTAACTGTTATTTTGCCAAGTTGCAACTTTAAAAAACTTTAACTGCCTGATTACCCACAACAATGCGATTGTTTGCTTTAAGGTTTAACTGTTAACACTTTCGCTAGGTCGCAACTTAAAATGTCTTGAATGCTCCTTAGCTAGCGACCTTGCAAAAAACTATTCACCTTAACCCCTACCGTTTCTCGCACTATCACAACCTTAACTTCAGGTTACCCTTAACTTCCTGCGATCAATGATTTTTGTTGCTTCACCACATTAACCTCAGGTCATCTTTAACCATCCGCAACCATGTGATCACTGGCTTTCGTTGCTTCGTCATGCTAACTCTGGGTTTCATTTAACCCCTTGCGACCATACGATGATCACTAATCTTTAAGATTTGATGGCTGAGATTAGAAGACCTTAATTCTTTGTTCTGCTTTGCAATGTGGGTCCATCTTCCAGCTGTGCACATCGTGGCAGACAAATGGCACTATTTCATTAGCTGGAGAGTTTGATGACTGTAGAATATGATGGGCCCATCTGAACACATGTCTTCCTATTTTCTTTGTCACAACTTCACACCCTTAATTTTCTTTTGACTAGAACAAGCTGTGATCCAGCAACGACTATTAGATTGACCATCTCGCATCTTCGTTGCGGTTTAAGGTTTAACATTTCTTCCTCCTGCAATGTTGCAATCACTTCACCTTTAACTGCTTTTGCTCAATCGCTGACATAATACTTCTCATTCACTTAAACTGTGTGACCAAGCGAAATTCACTTAAACTACGTGACCAAGCGAATGAAGAAATTTAAGCATTCAATAATCATATTCGCCAGGTCGCAACTTAAAAAGTCTTGAATGCTTCTTAGCTGTCAACTTTGCGAAACTGCTCACCTCAACTTTTATTGTCTCTAGATTACCTCTAACCACCAGCAACTCTGCGACTGTTCAATATTTGAATGCTCCAGTTACTTTTCACAGCTTCGCCAAGTTGATTCCAAGTTAACTTTGCAATGTAGACGCACGAATAAAATAAAAGCTATTGATTGGATTTCAAAGAAAGTCAGACCACCTTTGACCAGGTTCTTTCACCATTATTTAAGCAAATTGAGCATTCCTAAACATTTTTGTTGTCTCTTCTGCATTTTGATTGAAAATCCACCTTCATGGGCCGAAACCCACCGAGGAGAAGGCAAACTGAAAATTCCAATAGAAGTTACAAAATAAAGAATGGGAATTTGAAAATCGTCCTTGAATATTTGTATTATGTCATGAATGAGTGGAACATGATCTTTATTAGGTTAGGTACTAAACTTACCCACTACAAGACACGAATTTAAGATAACCCACCCAATTCACCAGAAGAGAAGGCAAATGAGGGAAACTCGATAAAGACCTACTAGCCTAAGGAAAACTAGACCTAGACTCATCATAAAATAATCAAAAGAATACCACTTTTAACTCGACATCTAAGGTTCATTTGTTTAAACATGTGGAGAACAAAAGTGGGGACAACAGACATGCATGAGCTATTGGATAATCTTTAAAACATTTTAACTTAATCAAAGTACATGCCTTTAATGGTTTATGATTGACATTCTCATCACTTCAATATGATACATATATATGTATGTGCACATAGATATAAAAATAAGGTGACACCATAGTATTAATTTATACAAGCTTATATCTATTAAATTAAATATGCGTACACCTGGAGAAGATATGGAGATAAATAATCTTCCAGGTGATGCACGTATTTAGATATGCATACCTTAGTAGGTACAACCTTGGATAAATATTAAATATGATGCCATCATAATTATATATATATAAGGTACAACCTTGGATAAATATTAAATATGATGCCATCATAATAATACATATATGTGCAAACATATATATATAACGTTATAAGTTATCCTTTTGAATAAGTAACCTTCGAGTTCTCTTCCGTATTTATTTACTTCCTTATAAGAGGCAAGAATGTACACTTGGCATTTTTATCAGTGACTCAAGAAGACAATTCTTCTTCTTTTAATAACTGCTTAAGAGTCACAACTTCTTGGAAAGCTTTTATTATTTTCGAATGCCTTCTTTTATATACAGGTCGGGAGAACCAATAACGACTGTTCTGCAGAACCAATAACGACTATCCTGCATTTTAAACCTCTCTCTTATGTTTTCTTTTATCATTATTTGATGTGAATGATTGAGGACAAATCGTAGTTACTATTTACTCTGAGCTCTACACTTTGGATTACTCATGTTAAGGGGAGTCAGCTGCATAGAGTCAAGCCAAACTCACATCTCCCTGATCAGACATCTTTGTTACAATCGGATTCCAAAATCAAACTATTTCCTTGAAGTCTTTAAAGAGAAGTTCTCAGATCATAAAAATTGTATTATGACAGTTCTGAAAATATATTATTCTTTACACCAGCTGAGATTCAGCAAGAGAGTTGGATTACTCTAAGATTTGACACCTACGACTCACCCGGGGGGTGAAGAGGTGAGAGAAAGTCCTGCAAGAACAAGTAAAACAGAATCAGAATTGATTCAACGAATTTATTACTTTTAAAAAATCATTTAATAGCTCATGCATGTCCAATTCATTCTCTGTTGTCAACTCGAGTGATGTGATTAAGTACCAGGATGCTCAGTGGCTAACAAGGTGTTTTGTGTCTATTTCGGGTAGGGAGGGCCTTTCTAGCTAGAGAAAGTGTGGGGATAAGTTTAAGGTTTGTGGTTGGGAGGTTAAGCCCTTGACAATGTTTCCCCTCTCCACAAGATATCGGGACATGCATCAAACAAAGATAAGTTAAGCATTCAAACATTTATTGGTAACAGGTAATTTACTTTTATGATGTTTATTCAAGTAAGAAGATAAGTTTGATTGATTTATATCATCATTTCAGTTATTTTCCTTTATTGAAAGCAACTTTTCTTGTCAATATAATTGGTAACAAATTAGATTGGTTGATCTTCCAACTGAACATGAAATATAACTATATGCAAGAGATAGGTTTATCTGATGGATTGTTATTTTCGTCTTCATTTATTTGAATAATGAATATGAGTGCACCTTCTAACTAAATGTTATTGCCATAGTTAGCAATAAAAAAGAAAAGAATGATACAGTGGTATTGACACCCTAAATGATACAGTGGTATTGATGCCCTAACTGATACAGTGGTATTTGATGCCTTAAATGATATATTGATATTTGTCATTACGATAAAGTAGTATAGTTATTTGTTCCTTAAGAGGTATTTTATGGACTAACCTGGGTTTTGCAGAAACATCACTAAGACGGGTTTTTTTCGTTCTTTTCGGTTTTGAATTCTACGGTATGTAGATTTTAAATTCTTTGGTAAATTCATTGATGGTATCTTCAATTGTTAGTTATGAGATTTCCGTTTAAGTGATTGTAACCGTTAATCTCATTCACATGAACCTAACTGATATTAATGTTTTCATATGAATATGAAGTAGTAACTATATTTTTTTGATATGTTAGTTGTTAGTTAAGACCCAGGAAAAGTGGTTGTTACAGCAAGTTCATTATATGTTATTTTTGAAATGAAATACATGTAAAGAGCAAAAGTTGTCTCAAGAATCCTTGTTAATTCTGAGAAAACTAAAGATGCTGAAATTGTAGAACCTCTAGTGGATAAGCCAACCGAAGTGTTTAATCGCTCTAATTACAAGTTCACCAAAATTGAACTTTAAAAACAATCACGGTTGGTGTGTGTGTGTGTGTGTGTTATATACATACATATATATACATATATGTATAATATGTATATTATACATATATATATATATATATATATATATATATATATATATATATGTATATGTATGTATAATACATCTATATATCTATATACATATATACATCTATATATATATATATATATATATATATATATATATATAATACATCTATATATATATATATATATATGTGTGTGTGTGTGTGTGTATATACATGTATATATATATATGTGTGTGTGTGTGTGTGTGTGTATATATATATATGTGTGTGTGTGTGTGTGTGTATATACATGTGTATATATATATATATGTGTATATACATGTGTGTATATATAACACACACACACACACACATATATATAGATATAATTACATCCAATTATGTCAAAAAAAAATGTAATTCCTATCTGGTCGCACATATCCTAACACACAATCTGCATTTATCATAAACTTCGATTAGTGTTTGCAACTGAAACAACATCTTATATTGTCACAGCTTGTTTGTTTGTTTATGATTGGGGGTCATGACCCTATCATAATCTTTGACTAGTGTTTGCAACTGAAACGGCATCTTGTATTGTCATGGCTTGTTTGTTTGTTTATGATCGGGGGTCATAACCTGTGTAGGGTCGTGACCTTATGTGGCATAAGCCACATAAGGGTCATGCTCCTACACAGGGTATAACTTTTCACACGTGTATAATATAAGACCCCGATCGAAGTCTGGAAACGTATCGATCACAAATACATATTACTACCAGCACTTTGATCATATTCTTCCAATATTCATGCAGTCATAAGTAAATATCAGTACTGTTATCTCTACAATATAAGTATAAAGGCTTTACATTCCTCAATACACAGTGAATTATATATAAATAGTAGTGAGTATAATACAGTTGCAGGACTGTATAAACAGTACAGAATCAAGTCAAGTAATTTCAGGTTATTAAAACTCTGTCTCTGATCTGAATTCCCTTAACATGGTATCAGGGCTAAATTGATAGAGTTCACACAAATTTATTGATTGATATTACTATTCAAATCCAGAACTTACATCAAAAGCATTCTAAAGTTTACCAATGGTGAATGGGGTCAGATCAGAAGATAGACTTGAAGTTGCATCAAACTTCATATCATGGAGAATCAGAATAATGACCATTCTAGGAGAACTCGAAATAGAATCATATGCGGAACAAAACAAAACCATAACGAACAATGAACTCGATAAAACCATATGGAAAGGGCATAACAACAAAGCCATGAAAATCATTATAGATGCAGTGAAGGATCATATACTACCAGCTATATCAAAAATGGAAACTGCCCTAAAATGTTTATGACTCTTCCATACACATGTGAAATTAATAATACTAACAGGGGTCTCACCTTGAAACATTAACTCCTTCATATTAAGATGGATAGAGGGAAAACAATTATGTCATCAATTATCAACTATTGGAAATCATGTCCATGCAAAAGAATTATCCTTGATAGCCCTAAATGGGTTACCAACTTCTTGGAAATCCTTTATTCAAGGGATCAATGCAGAGCCTAAACACCCTAAATTTGATCAACTTAAGAATGACACTTAGAAAGAATCAAGATTAATTACAAGAGGAATTGGTCTAAATAAAGAGGGAGAAATACAAGTCCTAATACAAACACAAACAATAAAAGGAAGAAAATTTCCAAACGAAAAAGGGGAAAAATAACCCTAAACAAACCTTCAAGAGGAGAGATATGTCTAGAATACAATGCTACAAGTGTGATAAATGCAGACACACTCACATGTACTGCCCAAAGAGAAACAAAACTCATGCCTCTATAGCTGAAGTCAAGGAAGCTGAAAATTCAGTGTTCTTCTTAGCCTTATCAAGTGAATTAGACACTAGCAAGAATATTTGGATAATTGATACTGGTGCATCTCGACATATAACTGGATTCAAAGCGCAGTTTGAAACCTTTGAAGGATACTCAACTGAAGAAGTCACAATAGGGGATAACTCCACCTATCCAGTGAAAGGAATTAGGACCTGTTCAATACAATTAAAAACCGTAGTTACCTTACACCTAACAGATGTATTATTTGTGCCAGGCATTAAGAGAAATTTGGTCTCCATTTCTACCCTAGCAAACCAAAGGTACCATGTCACTTTTCTAGAAGATAAAGTTCTATCTTGGCCTAAGAATTCTAACATTAAGAATGCAATTACTATAGGATTTAGAAATGGAAGTTTATATAAACTTCGTAACACTCAAAACCAAGCATTAAATCATGAAGTCTCCAAATCTAATGAAATTTAGCACAGAAGGTTAGGCACCTCCATTTTCGTGCACTACCCTTTGTAGAGAAGATTGTGACAGGCTTACCTAAATTAAAATCTGAACATGTTGGAACTTGCAAGGGATGTGTTTTAGGTAAGAACTCTAAAGGATCTTTTCCATGTTGTGAACATAAATAAAAAATTGTACTTAAACTTATTCACATTGATTTGTGTTTATCCAATGTTAATACCCTCATTAGGGGGATCCTTGTATTACGTCATTTTTGTTGATGACTATTCCAAAAAAACCTGGATCTATTTTCTAAAGCTTAAAGAATCAAATGAAGTATTATTGAAATTTAAAGAGTTTAAAGCATTAGTTGAAAACCAAACTAGAAAGAAAATTAAAACTCTAAGATCAGACAATGGGAGAGAATACATTTCTGAAAATTTTAAAGAATTCTGCACTTTCGTTAGGATTGAAAGGGAGTATACAATACCTTATAATCCACAACAAAATGGAGTAGCAAAAAGGAAAAAAACAACCAATATTGAAGCTGTTAAAACCATGATGCATGATCAAAACCTTCACACAACATTCTGGGCTAAAGCCCCAAATATGGCAATATACATTCAAAATTGATGCCCTCATTCAATTCTAGAGAATATAACACCTGAAGAAGCCTTCATAGGAAACAAACTAGACTTAGTCACTCAAGAATTTTTGGTTGCCCTATATATATTCATGTTCCCAAAGCAAAAAGGTCCAAACTAGAACCCTCAAGAGAGAAAGGCATATTTGTTGGTTATAGCAAGTCCTCTACAGCCTATAGAGTATATATTCCAAAACAAAGAACAATTAAAATCAGTAGAGATGTTAAATTTGAAGATGTTGCATATAGGATTTCTAAAAATATTGAAGAACCAAATGATGAACCAAGCACAGAATTAGATGAAAACCAAATGTTGAGATTCAGATGGACAATTGATCATAAGATCGTAAACCCATACAATCAAATCCTGAAAATGATGAAATTCCATCTAACAAGAAAAGAACACTATGGGCAAGGAAGATGATCGAAGAAAAATAATTTAGCCCATGAAGAAATTTTTAGAGAAAGTAAGAAAACAATAAGTCACTCGTGCTATGTTGCACTTATAAGTGAACTCATCAAATATGAACCATCAAATGCTGAAGAAGCCCTAACATGCCAAGCCTAGAAAGACGCTATGATTGAGGAATACCAATGTATCTTGAAAAATGATGTCTAGGACATCCTACCTAGACCTAAGAACAAATCAGTTGTCTCCACTAAATGGCTATTCAAAATTAAACATGCATTAGATGGAAGTATTGAAAAACACACGGCTAGATTCATCATCAAAGGGTTCTCGCAAAAGGTTGGGATTGACCATAATGAAACATTCGCCCCCATTGCTCAATATATCTGTAAGAGCTATAAATTGCCATTGTCACATCTAAAGGATGGAAGATACATCAAATGGATGTGAAGATTGCATTCTTAAATGGTGTTATTGATAAAGAAGTATATCTAGAGCAACTAGAAGGCTTTGTCATCCATGACAAGAATACCCATGTGTGTAAATTGAAGAAAGCTCTTTATGGCCTTAAACAAGCCCCTCCGGCAAGGTATGAAAGAATAGATAGTTACCTTACCAAACTAGGATACTCCAAAAATGAGGCAAATCCAAATATATACTTCAAAGTATCAGAGGGTGACATATTAATACTTGTTCTCTATGTTAATGACTTACTAATAATAGGGGAAGATCATCTCATTACAAAATGTACAGAAGACCTTGCATCTGAATTTGATATGAAAGGTTTAGGTCTCCTGCACTATCTAGAAGTATGGCAAAAAGAGAACTATATTTTCCTAAATGAAGAAACATATATTATTGACATTTTGAACAAATTTGAAATGGTCTGTAAACTCATATCTAAACCAATGGAAATAAACCTTCACAAACTTAGAAGTGATACATCTAAGTCTGAATCTACATATCCCACACACTATAGATAGATAATTGGTTCATTAATGTACTCGGTGAATTCTTGTCCTGACATCTGCTATGCAACAAATGCATTGAGTCAATTCATAGCGTATTGCACTCCCTCAAGAATGGAATAGAGAGAGGGATACTCGTGACGATTATGTTAGTTCACACAAGTCTCGAGTTGATGAGATGTCCAAAGCTGGTGATAGGTTTAGAGCAGAGGACTGGGTCAAGATTGATGATAGGGTCAACGAGACTGGTTATATTAGTGCTTATGATAGGCCACAAAGGGTGTCCTATGACTGAGGAGGACGCCATTAGATTTGTTGTATTACATCTTGACAAAATTGCTCATGACTAGTGGTATCATGGGCTGGTTTCTCTTTGAATTGATCAGATTACTTCCTAATAGAAGTTTGTAGACAGATTGAAAGAGTGTTTCGATAGGAAGGATCTCGAGCTGTATTTCCGAGAGTTAAATCAGCTCAAGCAAACAGGTGGATTGGAGGCTTTCATCAGTTAGTTTCAAAGGCTTTTAGGGATGGTGCATGATATTCTTAAGCGGAGGAGAGTTATATTGTTCATTGAGGATCTAGTTGAGCCACTCAGAGGATGGGTTAAGTCCTTAGACCCATCTTCCCCACAAGAAGTCATGAAGAAGGCTAGGACTTTAGAGGCATCCACACCTAGAGGCAAGTTGCCTCGAAGCCTTCTAGCTCATCTCATGACAGGGCAGACCCTAAGGAGAAAAAATCACATTCTAAGCGTCCTATTGCAGCCCCCCTAGACCAAAAACTATTAATGATTTATGGAAGAAGAAGTTGTGCTTTTATTGTAGGGGACCCTAGAATATTAATCATGACTGCCTATGAAGCCTAAGGGCAAGAATAAGATGATGGAGTGGTTCTATGATGATGAAGATAATTTTAATGCACGTAAAGCTACAAGTCATGAGGTGATGAGGTGGATGATTCTCACCTCACGACTACCTACCTGTCTAGCATGAGGAAGGAGGGAGCTTTCAGGATGCATGGACTCTTGGTTGGGCAGTGGCTGATTACACTCTTTGATACAGATGCCACACATAATTTCATTGATTCTCGTTTGGTCACCAAGAGGGGGATTCAGACTGAGGACTTTGGGGGATTACAAGTTCAGGTGGCAGATGGTTACACCCTTATGTATAACAAGATGATTTATAAGTTTCTAGCAAAGCTGAAGACTTACGAATTTAAGGAGGATTTTGATGTGGTGGATAGGGGCAGCACAGACATAATTCTTAGTGTAGCGTGTTGCACACCCTTAAGGACATTTGCATCAGCACTGAGAGGATGGAGATGAGATTCATCACGGATGGTAAACCACAGGTCCTTAAGGCTATCAAGGGTGATGATCTTAAGCAGATTTCTTTTAGACGTATGCAAAACTTGGTTCATCATGAGGATGTGATTAATTGGGCAGCGAAGTGTCAGTTAATGCCTGCATTAGACAGTACATATAAACATGCCTACCACCCGGACATTTAGCAATTGAGGACTAAACACTCCAAAATGATTAGTGATCTTCCACCTGGCTGGCCACCTAACAGGGAGATTGAGCACATCATAGAGTTCGAGGAGGACACTAAGCCCATTATGATTATCCCTTACTAGCACCCAAAACAGCTCAAGGATGAGATTGAGAAGACTATATAGGAGTTGCTTGCTATAGGACATATCAAGCCAAGTAAGTCCCCCTTCGCTTCATTAGTTGTCTTGGTGAAGAAGGATGGTACATTGAGGATGTGCATCAATTACTAGATGCTTGATAAGAAGACTATTAAGAACCGATATCCCATCCCTCAGATCGATGAGCTTATCGATGAGTTACTTGGGGCACAATTCTTCTCCAAGATTGACTTGAGATCAAGGTACCATCAAATCTGAGTCAGAGAGCAGGACGTGGAGAAGACAGCATTAAGAAGCCACTATGGCCATTTCGAGTTTCTACTCGTGCCTTTAGGCTTGATGAATGCCCCAACCAGTTTCCAGTCTACTATGAACAGAATGTTTCACAATCAGCTATGGAGGTGTGTGTTGGTATTCTTTGATGACATCCTTGTTTTTAGTAAGACCTAGGATGATCACGTTGCACATTTGGATGCGGTATTGGATATCCTAGACAAAGCTTCCTTGTATGCCAAGGAGTCCAAGTATGCACTTGGTATGACCGAGCTGCTATATTTGGGCCACATTATCACTATAGAGGGTGTTCGCAGTGACCTTGATAATGTTCGTGCTATTGTTGAGTGATGCACCAAAGAACCTAACACAATAGAGAGGGTTAGTTGGACTTTGTGCTTTCTACCATAGATTTGTGGTGGGATTCTCTAGACATGCAACTCCCCTTATGGACCTGGCATGTAAGGGTACTTTTCAGTGGACTCCTCAGGCACAGGAGTGCTTTGAGAAGTTCAAGGTGATTATGACTTCATGCCTAGTATTGGCATTGTTGGCCTTACAAGGCCTTTTGAGTTGCATTGTGATGCCCCAGGGGAGCGCATTGGAGCAGTATTATCCTAGGATCGCCATCCTATAGCATTTGAGAACAAGAACCTACGAGGTCCTAAGAGGTCATTTAGTGTCTAAGACAAGGAAATGGTGGCCATCTTGCATGCTTTGGCCAAGTTCAATTAGTATTTGGTTGGCAGCAAATTTTGTATCAAAACAGATCATAACAGCCTAAAGCATTTCTTGGGTCAGCAGGACCTAAATGAGAGACAACAAAAGTGGGTTAGCAAATTACAGTCCTATGATTTTGATATCTCCTACACAAAGGGTACACATAATGTGGTAGCTAACACCCTCACTTATGGTTGATTACTGAGATTGCAGAGAACTGGAGGCACTCGACCATAGTTGAGTATGTTAGGAATCAATAGGCAGCTGGTATTGTGGAAGGCAATATTCAAGACAGCAGTTATACCCTTGCAAACGAGTTGATCATTTACACGAGGAGGATTTATCTTGTCCCAAAATCAGGTGTTACAGAGATTATTCTCCGGGCCTTTCAAGATTCACCATAGGCTGATCATCTCAGATTTTTCAAAACCTACAGGATGATTCAAGAGAGATTTACATGGAAAGGTTTAAAGACAGATGTGCAATGCTATGTCGGAGAGTGCTCTGTTTGTCAACAAAACAAACAGAGCATACCCCGCGAGGTTGCTGCCAGCCACTTCCCATTCCTAAGTAGAAGTGGGAGAGTTTGTCCATCAACTTCATTGTGCACTTGCTGAAAGCCCAAAGTAGAGATTGCATTTATGTGGTGGTGGAACCAAATATGCTCACTTTTTCCCCATCACCACTGCATATTTAGCAGTTCAGCAAGCAGAGTTGTTCTTTCGAGAGGTGTTCAAGTTGCATGGTTTACCCTAGACTATAGTGAGCAACCATGATAGCTGATTTATGAGTCACTTCTTGCAAGAGGTACTCAGATTATGAGAGACAAAGTCGACTCTAAGCACCAACTACCACCCCCAGACTGACAACCTGACTGAGATTGTGAATAAGTGAGTGGGGTGCTATCTACGGAACTATGTTTCTTCTCAGCAGAGAGCTTGGGTGAAGTGGATTCATCTATGTGAGTGTTGTTATAATTCCACTCACCACATGACTATATAGATGTCACCATTTAGAGCTTTGTACGAATATTATCCTCCTAGCTTTATGGATTTTCTTTGCAGCAATAATAGTGTGCCCATTGTAGGTGATATGTTGCAAGATAGTCAGGACATTATAAGGACATTGAGATATAATATACAGAGGGCACAGAATCAGCATAAGCAGTATGTTGACTAGAGGAGGATTGCTTGCTCCTTTCAAGTGGGCGATATGGTATACTTGATGTTGCAGTCATACAGAAAGTCTTCCATCAAGAAGAGTGGAGTCAGGAAGCTCAACCCCTGGTATTGTGGTCCTTTTCGCGTAGTGAGGCACATTTGAGAAGTGGAATATGAGTTGGATCTGCTAGAGGACAGCAGGGTACATAATGTCTCCCACGTTTCGTGCCTCAAGAAGGAGCTAGGAAGACATGTGGTTCTATCTCCTATCTTATCCCCATTGGATGATGAGGGGAGGCTTGAGTTGATCCTTGAGGTGATTCTTGATAGTAGGGAGAGAATTGTGGAGGAGGACTATTCAAGAGTTTTTAGTTTAGTGGAAGGGACTTCCAAATGAGGATGCCACTTGGGAGCCTGAGGATATATTTCAGCACCCTAGATTGTGATTGTTTGAGGAAAGCAATCTTGAGGACGGAGGACTGTAATGTCCCCGATTTCGCAGGTCGCGAGCCAAGATTGGTCAGTTCATCATTGCGACCTTTGTGAGCTGACAGTGAGATTTGAGGGTCTCTGAGGCAAACTTACTATTTATAGCAAGTCTTATTTTGGGCAATTGCTGTTTTTTACAATGCAGTGGTGACACAGTTGATTGTCATCTGCATTTGATTGTGCACATTATTCATGGAGTTCATATTTGATTAAGTTATTAATAAGGCTTTCATTATTATAAAGGCACTTGATATTATTTCATGTTATAATTTAATATAGTGAAGGTGGAGCCTCTTAAGTGAGAAGTGTGCAAGAAGCTGAATTGCACAATTGAGTTATAAATATGACTTCATTTGTGAGAATTGATCATCCAATTAATGTTTATTGCTTTAATAATTTTTGAGGGTTTTGAAGGCTGAGTTATTTCTCCATTCCATTGCTGCAGTATAGTGGAATTGGATTTGAATTCTGAGAATTATCTTGGTGTATTCCAATACTGTTGCTACTGTTGCTAGGAAGGCATTGTCTGTTGGGAATTGATAATTATTTACATCCGCAATTGTGGGTTTAAATTGTGGAGTCTGATTATAACCACTACCAAGCACGATTTATCTATCATTCTGAGTGATTATATGATATGCTCTCGAGTGCCTAAGTTCCCTGTTATAGGCATTGAGATTTGGCAGCATTTGGAAGTGCTTTACAGGCCAATTGCTGCAAGCATCAACGTCACACCTGGACATTTTATCCTGCATATTGAGCGCTGCCTGTGTCTGCTACTGGGTGGATATTTTTCCTTGCACAGGCTGCAATTTAACAGCAGCAATGAGTGTATATTCCTGGGCAATTATTTTTCCCAGACATCCCTGCAATCTCACACCATTTTTAACATCTACCTTTGCTGGCAGCTCACACCATCATTTGGCCATCCATGCTCTGCATTCACAGGACTTTGCAGCTAGCCACGTGAGCCCTGTTGGATCACAGCAGCTGCATTTTTTTTCCAAGTCAAAGCTAACGGTTATGACAGGTTCTCAAAATATGTAATTTCTTGGGAATGTTGAACAGTACATTGCAAATTGTTTGTTTTCTGTGAAGTTAAATTACAAGTTTCATTTCAGTATTTAGCATGCTGTAGAACTTGTCCATTATTTTTCAGTATTTCAATTTCTGCTATTTCTTTTCAAAAAATTCAAAAAAAACAAGAAAACAAAAGACTCGTACAGCTTAGTCAATGAGAACCAGCTTGGACTCTTTACAAAGCAATGCTTGTCAAATCCTGCCTTGGTTGCTTCTCACATCTCCACACCTTGTAATTAATGTCCATTGCTTCCAAAGGGCAATTTCATGCAGAAATGACCTCTAAATAAACATGCTTACAAAGAGGCGTAACTCCCACTGAGAACATCCAAGTTGACAAGACAATCCACACTCGTGGATTAAAGTGGTGCAAAAATAGAATAAGTATACATCAGTACAGGTTTAAACCAACTTGCAAGTAAAGTATGCATCTATAATGATCTCTTCTTTCCTCACTGATCACCAATGCATGCCATCTGACCACACAACACCCAAAAATGTACACCCGCCCCACATTAATTCAGGGCTCCAGTAGTGGTTGAAATCTAAATCAGAACCATCACACAAGTGTGGAAACTGATACGTGTCACATTCATCTGCTGTGTTTCCTGAAATCCTCAAACCAAATGAAAAGAGCTTGGGGTCCAAAGTCTGGCATAAATGTGAGCCCACAATAACAGTTAATTTTTTTAAGTGGATTCACATTAAAATCTATAAGACCACTTCCCCTTTTAAATATTCCTAAAAAATCTCAGCAGCACCCGCTCTATTTTTAAGGAAGCAGGTGCCCATGGGACCCCAGCCTTACCATCTAGGGCAAAGCATCCATTTGTCACTACTGGACTTGTTGAATTAGAATTAAAAAAATCAAAAAAAATAAGATATTGCTTGTTTGATGCTCAAAATGTTAAGCAACAAAAAATAGCCCTTTGATGACATCAGCAATAGAAGTTAGAATCATGCTTATACAATACTAAGTACTATTAAGTGGCACCAAGAGAATACACTTTGTGTTCATCCCTAGTAGAAAATTGTATTCACATTAAAACATTGACAATTAGGAAGGTTTTGTCCTCCACGTCTTGCAAGTCATAGAAACGTAGAGGTCAACAGATGAAAAAAGCATCTTTGCAGGAATATAAAAGACAGACCACTGTTTAAGTGAGTAATCCTCAAAACTCACATTAATGTCTTTAAACGCGGGATGAAAGCTTTGTTATAGATATATCTATACAAGAAATTCATAAACAGAAATGGAAGTTCAAAGAAAATCGGCTCTGTAGGAAAGTTCGTGGAGCTTTATCCTTAGGCCTTCTCTCAAGCACTCGTAAGAATTCAAATATACATTGGATCAGACGGCATGCCTTTATTTTCGTTAATCATCAAAACGAAGGCCTATTTGGCTTTCCCTGGAGTTTTTGTAACTTAGCTTTTACCATCCTAAGGAGCTTCCGAAACTCGCCCCATTTCGACTATATTTTACATTATTCAGGGATGTATGCCCAGTCCATCGCCATGACGGGCTCATTGCAAGTGAGACGTAGTTATCATCAAGAACAAGCTGCGTGGTTAACATTATACAATAATCATACCGAATGTTTCATTATATATGCCCTTTTAGCTCGTAGCGTGATCAAATGCCATTAAATTGCATGATTGCTATGAATTTTGTAAAAAACGTTATTTTTTAAATCGTTTTAAGAAGGCAAGTCCGCATTCTTCAGTTGTGTGCTTTAGATGTATCTTCATTACCTCGAATCCATAATTTGACAACCTCAACATACAAACTCGGCAATTAAAAATTGGTTCTGAGATGGTCATCCATAAATGGGGTTCCACAAATAAAATAATCTTCCGTACTTCCAGTTGAAAATCCATAAATCGAATAGTTTATGAAAAGGTCTTGCTTTCAAAAAAGTCCTATCTTGGTTTACCGATTTGAAGGGCAGAGGCATTTGAATTTTTTTGCACATTCGACATGGACGAACGATAACGAAACAATTACTACTAAAATGTTTTAGTGGAAGTGGGAGACTAAAATTAATTAACCTGATACTCTTGCTTTCGAAATCTGTCCATTCTGATGGAATTAATCTCTTCAGAACTTGGTCGCCAGCTGCCGATTTAGCACTTTCATTGCAATTATAATCAAATCAAATCAAGCAGTTCCGAACGATCGAGTCTGCGATTCTCTCGCAATCACCAGCGAAGTTCAAAGCTACAGGTAAAAACAGGACATCTGCCTAACAGTTGAATAAACCAAGGCCTATCTCCCCGGTAACGTGGAACAGTTACATGACTGCAAAATAGTAAACAACATTTAGCTGCTGGGTTGTCCCTCGCATGTGTTTGCTTTCTTCCCAGTCTTCGTATGTTACTTTAGAAGAAACTTATTAGATGAGCCCCTAAAATTTTCTTTCACCATTTCAGTATTGTGTAATTTAAATAAAATATAGCTTAACAATTTCTTTAAATAAAATATAGCTGAACAATTTCTTAAGATTGATTTTGTCCACGTAAATGCTAATCTTATAGGGTAGCTCTTTATATTAATATAATAAATATAATAAGATCTATTAAGGGGTCTTTGAGGGTTCAACCTCAGTCTCGAGACTTAGTTAACTCATGGGTGTCCTTTGAAGGAAGGGTGGATCAAAATAAACTTTGATGAAGCATCCAGAGCAAACCCAGGTCAATTTGGGGTGGCGTATATGGCTCGTAACTCACAGGGATCCATCATTGTAGCAAGTGCAAAGAGGTTGTTAGATGGGACAAATAATGAAGTTGAATGTCTCACTAGTGTAGGAGCTATTCTACTTGCAAAATGACTTGGGGTACAAAAATTGCACCTAGAAGGAGATTCTCAATTGATTGTGAATAGCACCACCAAAGGACAAATGGACACGTGGTATCTTAATAAGCACATAAGGCATATTAGAAGTATGGTAGCAAGCTTTGAAGAATCCAAGGTTTCTAATGTGTTGAGAGAAGCAAACAAGGTGGCGGATAAGTTTTCTAACATTGGAGCCAATGGGTCCGTAGAGGAGAAATTTGAACTTTTTAAAGATCTTCAATTTTTGGATCTCAAAGATTTTTTATGATTAACTTACATAAGTAGTACAGGTGGCTATTTCACTTACCTCATCAAGTGATGATGGCTTTTATGTAAATGGAGGTGGGTTTGTACTTCTCGAGGTGGACAATGTGATGACAATTTATGTGTGGAGGGGGGAAGGTAGAGGCACTAATTGTGGTCGTTATGACATGCATCCATTGCATCATCAAACAACAACAATTCACTTAAGTCTGTACTTGGCAGGGGCAAGCCTTTGCCATTATATCGAAAGAGTTGGTGCCTTCTCTCATCCTTCAAGTTGTGCGTCTTGTTATGCATTGTGTGTGCCCTCTACTATTGCCATGAAAGCCAACTTTTCATTGGAAACTTCTAGCCAAATCCCTAGTTTTACTGGCCCTATTTTGGTTTACAGAATGAGGAATGTTTTCAAGTTTGATCAAGTGAGAATATGGGAAGTGGTGGTGGAAAGCTTGGGAGATGAACTTTTAAACATGTTCAAGTGCCCAAGGACTAACTTGGATATTTCATCCTTGTTTTTGGGCCTAGCACTTAGGGTTGATTCATCTCAAGAGGAAGTGCTCAAGGTGGCATGTGCATGCTTGGAGCCTAAGTGGGTTGGAAGGATGGAAAGAATTGTCCATCGTGATGAAGTCAGGGTGGCTCTTCACATGTACTGGTGGCCTTGGCATTTGATTAGGGGCAAAAGAGGAGAACTCCAATCTTTGGTGGTTTTCACTTCCACTCAATCCCAAGAGAAACATCTGGTGGATGCACATAAGGGTTAGCATGCCCGAATGAGCTTTTTGTATGACATAGAGGAGAATAGGGTGTTGTTGGCAGCAAGAAGGAGGCATAAAGTGACACCAATGAGATCCATGGTGCCTCATGAAAGTAAAAATCAGCCCATGTTGTGTAGGCAGCTCAAGGTGAGGGCTCGGGATGGTGGGGAGCCCAGTGGTGGTGCGCAGAAGGTTGGGGAGTCCGACAGCATGGCTCGGGAAGCTAAGATGTCGAGTGGCGGTAGTGTTGGCATGGTGGCGGGTATAGGCCCAGTTGTAGTGGGTAGCCTAAATTTCACTAAAGAGGATGTGGCAGGCTAGTTTAAATTGTCAGTTGGGCAGTTTGATGCCAGGGACTTTTTGAGTTGTTGTCCTCTTTCCTAGTTTAGTCTGCCTTTGTTTGTATGCATGTATTGCAGTGTTCAAAGATGTTTGGGGTTGGGTTTTGTCTTATAAGTTAAATGGTCTATTTTTGTGGGTATTGCTTTTCTTGGTGAATCTGCCAACTGTTGAAGTTGATGAAAGATCAACCCCACAACTCCAAGAATCACCTACATGCAAACACTTGTCACAAAGAGAGAAGCAAAAAGCTATGGAGGCAGGAAATTCTCATATCCATAGACGATTCATTCTTGATGAGTAAAAAAGTAGATTGCTAAATCAACAATGAATTAGTCTCAATGAATGTTTACAATGAGAGATTGTCCTTATAAAAGAGATTGAAACCCTAAAAAGGTCTAACCTAGGTTGCATCATAATATTAATAAAAGAATTAATTATTAGATGCCTAAAGTTTAGCTTAAACAAACTAGAGTTAATTAGAAAATATCTAATAACTCTAACACCCCTCCTTAAGATAAACTTAGGGAGTAGCTAAAAACTAGAAACTACTATTGAAAGCAGAATTTGGGCCCCGACAAACAAAGCTTGATGAGGCACCCAAGCACAACCAAATCTCTGAAAAGAAGAGAAATAGAGAAAACCACATGGTAAAAACTCTACTCCAAAAAGAGATGGAAAACATGTTGAAAAGACTAGTGAAGGACTGAAGAAGCCTCCAAACTAGGGAACATCCCAAAGATAGGAACAAAAGATGATCATGAAGAACACCACTGAAGCATGTAGTGCGAAGCTCTGTCAAAGTAACCATTGATCTAAAGAACCTCCACTGAATAGAACTTGACCAGGTAGAGAAGAATATAATCTGCATCAAGAGGCACACAAAGGCAAACAACTGAGCTCAAAGATACAGATGGCATGAAACACCAAAGCGTGAAGAGAAAATCAATTGAACCAAGGAAGCATGAGAAACAATAGTAAAACCCCCCCTAATGCAAACAAGGGTGAGGTGACAAGCAACTGGAAAAGTGGGCCAAAAGGACTTCATGTCAAGGAACCATGATCAAGATGCTCAAAAGAGTACATATGTGTGTACTGAGGTGATCAATCTCATACATGTCATAAGGCTAATGTCACAGAAGGACACTCACTGGACATAGGAAGATGGAAAACAAAGGCAAAACATCAACCCCCCATGGCACTTTAATCATGAGTGGTGCATGTACAATAGGGCACAAGATATGGTGAATTCCAATAATACAACAATTTGTACGAGTGTCCTCAGATAGCACTACTCTAATCAGAAGGCAAAGCAAGCAAAACAACTGAATTGAAAATACAAATGGAGTATGCCACTTCAGGAATAGGGCAAAAATCAGGCTGCCTAACTTCATTAGACACTAGTTGTACTTCAAACGACTCTTTTTCTAGGGTTTTTTTGGAATTCGAAGCCATTTATGTAAACTAGGGTTTTTTTTACAGAAATATGAAACTACGTAGCTCGGCACAAATGAAAATACCTTAAGATCGATGAAAACTCATTGTAGGAGGTTGCAATTTGCTTGGAATACTGGATTCTTTGTTGTGAAGTCGCTCTGTGCTCTTTATCTCCTCTGCTTCTGATTGGGATGAGGAAAAATGATTGAAATCGTGATAATATACCCTATTTCCATCGCATTAAATGCTCAACTACAAACTCGGCTTATGAAAGATTTTTAACACTACTCGACTTGCACTACATTCTTATTTTACTCGGGTTCTATAGGAGTTTCTAAACTCGGCATCAGTCATCAACTCGGTTGCTGTTAGAAAGTCAACTTCCACTAAGATTTTACTCGGCATCCAAAGACTGTCTCAGCATCATTTTGTCTTGGCATCTTGTTTCATGCAGATTTGTACTTTGCATTGCTTCTTCATGATTTAGGGCTGATGTATGATACTTATTTGTATGTATCAACCCCATAGACTCATATTTGAGATTAATTGGATGAGAAATGATCACTTGACCTTGTGGGTGAAGTGACCCTTTCATTGGATGTACTTGATTCATTCTTTTTCTGCCATGTCTTCTTCATGTTTGTTCTAATGTATTCCTCATCAATCTTTTCTTTGCCCTTGTTTGATTCAATTTTTGGTGCTTTTGACCTTGTAGGACAGTTTCTGCTGATGTGACCAATTTTCAGGCAACTGAAATATGTGGTTTGGCTTAGCCACTTGCTCTAATTCCCTCTAAAATGTGTTCTTATGCAATTCTGGGGTATATGTCCATATTCCTGACAATAATGACAGCTATGCCTAGTGTTGTAATCCCAATGGTACTGACTTCCATTTCCTTTTGTTTTAGTTTGATGATTTGATGTCCACATAGGCTTTGATTTGCATTCAAATGCTCGGTGTCCATACTTCTTGCAATTATAACAATGTCCATCAAATCTTTGTGTCCTTGTAACTCTGGATTTGCAATCTTGTGTCATATGTCCTTGCATGTTGCACTTGTGACAGTAACTTTTGTTTTTGAGTGTGTTTGTCTGATTGATTCTTCTACTCTTGCAAACATTAGCAATATGCCCCCTTTTATTACAGTAATGACAAGTAGGTTTTGAATCCTTAACTTTGTCGCCTCTTTGTTCAACGCTCTTTGATGATTCTCCAATTTCAGTGCTGTTGTATCCAAGTCCTGATGTATCATGGGCTGATCTTGAAATTTCATCAATTATTCAAAGTACTTGATGGCTTCACTTGATTTGTTGAGATTCTCTGCTACCTCTTTTTCTCTATTCAATTCATTCTACAGTTGTTCATTCTGCATCTTCAAAGTGGAGATCTCAATATCTTTTATGTTGAGTTCATGATGAAGATTCATTATTTGGGCAAGTGTATCCATCGGCATGTTTGAGATCCTTGATAATTCAATACATTCTTCTTCAAGTCTGTTTGCAAGATTTCTTTTGTCATTTCCCATCATGACTTTGTCCTCAACTGCTCTTTTCTTTTGTTCAGTGATTTCACATAACATTATTGCCTGAGATTCATGTTCCATCTTGAGAGATCTTATTTCGTCTACTTGAACTTTGTTTTTCTCCATCAGTTCTACGATTGTTGCATCAAACTCTTTAGTGTCTCCATTGGTACACAGTTTTGTGGTATCAATCTCCTTGTCATTTATATCATTTTCAGCTATGGCTATATCCTTCCTTCTCTTCAAGGATTT